>OY759208.1:119905899-121172394 GCA_963662105.1 Meiosimyza platycephala
GAGTACATGTACATTAGACTGTCCGTTATTTTTCAAGTTTCTTTAATAGGGGAGATCGGTATCTATTTTATGACATTTGTCAAATTATTTTTTTTTATAAGTAAAATGTCAGAGGTATACCGAACTCTTGGACTTGTAGTAGACTTACAGAAAAATGGTTGGAAATTTTATACAACCTGCATTGAGCTAAAATAAATGTTAAAAAATTTATTTTTTAATATAAAAATAATAAAATACCGAGTAAAGTTCGAAAAAGAATCTGACAAATAAGAGGCAGTCTAATGTACTCAAACCCATGTGCAGGTACACACTGGTGTATAATAAATTATAACAAATGATAGAGGGAAAAATGCTGTAAGATCTTTATCAGATAACACTTATAATTACAATTTTATTCTGTAAGTGGAGTTGGAAGAAAATGTTGTGCTTTTATGTAGAAAATGTAAGAAATTTAACGTTTAAAGGACACTTAGTAAAATTTTGGTGCAAGCCGTTTCAAAATAAAATGGTATAAATGATTCTTATTGATCTTTTGAGAACACTTATCTCGGTATTTTCCTCTTGCAACCAATCCAACATTAGCATCCCATAACAATACGTTCGCGATTTTTCTCACTTGACTTAAATAAGAAATTATTTGAATTGCACATCTAGTCACTTGAAACTAAATTAGATTCGAGGATGTAAACGTCAGCATAATTCTTTTGCTTCTTAGATTCAGAGAATGTGTCCTATTTGTAGGCAAAATATATATATATATTTTTTTTTCGTATAGCTGCAAGCATTTGTATTAAACTCATGATCATGTGGTGTGCCACTCATATTCTGGTAAAAAGTAGGCAAGGCATTGAAAAGCCACTGAAACAGGACCAATCTCAAATAATATCGAAAAATTTCATATCACTGGAAAAAATATCAAAAAAGTCGACAAAAGTTCACAAATATTATTAAGTAACGAATAATATCAAAAAGTATTAAAAGTGTTGAAAAGTCGAAAAGTGTCGAAAAATAACGAAATGTATCGAAAAGTCGATAAAAAGCGAAAAGTATTAAAAAAGCTGAAAATTTTCGAAAACTATCATATAAATTAAATCGAAGAGTAACAAATACTATCGAAATGTATAAAAAAAAAAACGATTAAAACTGTTGCATAAGTTGATAGAATTCGAAAATTATAATTACGATAATTATCGTAAAGAATCGAAAAGTCAATAAAGTTGAATTGATTCGAAATGCATTGAAAAATTTGCTAAATTGCTTATTATTATTAAAAAAAAAGCGAAAAGTATGCCAATTAAATCTGAAAATACTTAGATAGTATCGAAAAGTCAAAAATAATATTGGAAATGTGAATTATGTACCTAACTTGTAAGTAATTTCATTTGAGTATAGTGCGCCCTGCACATTGAATTTTGATTAAATTTCGCTTTTGAGCTTAAGAGTAAATTGAAAGAAAGTTATGCTAAGGAATATCACCCAAATCGATTGATGAGTCCCAGAGATCTTGGCAATAGATTAAATATTTTAGCTGAAGCTCTTCCTTACAACAAATTTTTTTGACGTTAAGGTCTCTCGTTTTTGATCTTTTAAGAGATTTAAATTTCATTTGATCATGAATCTACTGATGTTTATCGCTTATGGCATTTTTGAATGCTTGTTCCAAATAATGAAGTGATTGCCAAATTTTATACACTCATGGACTTATCTTGTTTCGGTTGTTCAGCATTGTTAGAAAAATTCAAACACAGAACGTCAAAAATGAATGCCAGATTAAATAACTGTTAACGCAGGGTTCGATTAGACAATTTTTTTTTTTTTGTATTTTTTCGCATTATGTTCTGTGACGAAATATAGATAAAAAGTCTTTAATCTTGCAAACTACTAATCAAAATATCGAGTAATAAGAATTGAGATGTGCATATCTTGAGCAAATCAAGAGCTCAACTTTATACTAGCATATACATATAAGCATAAGTTACCACAAAAAAATATTTTTCAAAGATTTGTTTCTTTCGCACAAATGTCCCAAGATAAGGGTGTGTCTGGATATATAAAAAGACAAACATTTTTTTATAATGACTCATATTTAGAATTGTTAGCAATATCTAGATTGACCACTTTTTTTTGAATTTAACATTGTCTACATATTTTACATATTCATGAAAAAATATTAACCCAACACTAATCACACATTGATTAACACTTTCATAGCAATTAGAGATCAAAGTAAACTGCAGAAAGGCGTCTTGCCAATCGGCCAATGTTGCATTATGTAGCTGCTGTGCCACAAATGGTGGCTACCAATTGCTGCATGCGTTTGGCAACTTTTTGATGGCGTGTGAATTCTTCAGTTGCAGCAGCCAACAATAAAGCGTTGATCTTGCCAAGCGCTTCTCAACCGATATTTATATGCTGTTGATCACCTGCGGCGTAAATCTTTCATCAGTTGGTGCTTCCATTGAAGCTTCATCATTGATCAAGTTTTCATTGAGCATACTAGATAGTTACGGGTAGTTTTCGCTTATCAAGTGGCTGCTTGTTAAAAATCACTAACTTATTGATCGACAAAGTGATCGCACAAATTTACATAATTTTAGGTTGAGCAAAGATGTTTGAAGTTGCGTTGTGTTCGGTTGAACGGTGTTGCCAGTAATTGAATGCCAGCGTTTGTAGTGTTTATGTTCAGTGGTTAATTTACTTATTTGCAAGTAGATTTTTTTTTATCGGAATCACCTAACGTGATCTTTAGAAAAAAAAAAATAAAATGATTTTCGATCAAGCTTCAATATCAATGATAAATTCGTGAGCTTCTATTATTTACAAAGAACTTGAAATTTTGGAAGTGTTAAAAACATAGTGCATGATCACTTTAATGACCTTTTAAAGAAATGAAATAAAAATTGGCTGATCTTCAACTAAAGTAGAACTTAAGATTTATGTTTGTAGGTCAAAAAAATTTATGATTTCCTGATTAGCACTGAAGGCTTCGTTGTTGTGAAAATTTGATTTGAAACTTTTTTGAAAGTAAAAATTCTAATTATAATTTTTAAAATTATATACACATACCTCTCCATATCGCTTGGGTCATTTACTGAACTGCGATCAATTGAGTTCGCTTCCGTGACTGGTGATTCCGTTGCTGTATCGTAACCACGTCGTGCTGGCACTAATGGCGGCGGCGCAGCTGTCACTGGATCATATCGACGTGGTGGTGACGATCTTGGCATGTAACCACTTCCTCCAGTATCACCATTATGACGTGGAGTTGCACTCCATTCATTATTATTCGAATTGGCACCAATAACTTCAACATCCTGCGTATTGTCATCACCTTTACCCGAGTTATAACTGGGCCCACTAAAGGTATTGGTGTGCACATTGTAATTATTATAGGACCATTCGTTGGTACGTCCCACAGCACCATTTTTTGTTTGGAGACGTCGCTGTGTCACTTTGTTGTAATAGTCACGTGCACCCATACGACGTAAACGCGTTGTTGCTGTCACATTACGTTTCAATTGCTGCTGCTGCTGCTGCTGTTGATGTTGCCGATGTGCAGCATCATCTATGAATTCAAAATTTTCATCAGGATGCGCTGCATTTTGTGGGCGTTCACGTTTTTGATTGTTGTCGAGTCGTTTGCGTTGCTGATGATGATGATGATTGTGATGTTGTCGATTTAAATTAACATTTTGTTGCCGTCTATGTACTGTTGCTTCTGTTGGTGTAACTTCGCCTGTTGCTGCTAGTGATGTTGACAACACTGCTGTGATAACTAAGAGCGTGACTAAAACTGTTTGTGTGATGTAGTTCATTTTGTGATATATTGTTGTATTGCGTTCGATTTATTTTACACACAAACCTTTTGTGCTAGTGAGATCTTTGCGGAGTATTTCTTGAGAACTTGGATACTACGATATCTGTAAAATGTTTGAAAAAAAAAAAAATATTAAATTAAACAAAAAGTTAGTGTTAAATTGTATGGAAAACATAAATAAGTAAAAAAAAATAAACACTTTGATACGATACTTTCGACTGTTTTTGTTGAATTTATCAAAGCCTTTCGATGTGCTTCGAAGTTTATTAGATAGTTTGATGAGGTTTTATTTATTTATTTTTATCAGTTTTTTTTTTATGAGAATCCAAACTGGCTAAGTCCATTTAATGTAATAACTCAAAATACGCAGCAAAATTATATAAAAAACTGTTTTTTTTTTCTTCTAATACTTATATTTAAAAATTGGAGAAAATGTGTTTGGCAGTTTTACACTATAAGCGGACGATAAAATAAATTTTTTTTATTTTTCTGCATTGCCTTAATTAAGGTACATTGTTTTCAGTTTCACGGATTAACAAATCTTACAAATCAGATTCATATTATATTATTAAACTTTACCTTTTTTGAAGTAATGTCAAAATAAGCCTCTTATTATTGTAAAACCTTTTTATATGTCTTAATGGTCTTGTACAATCTTTCACATTAAATCCGATTAGTTCTACTAATCAGTTTTGTACGAAATTTTAAGAAACTTTTGTTCTTTGACGTTTTATTTGATGTTCTTACAGTACTTACATTCGAATACTCCTGTCTTAACATTTTTTCAATGATTTAATATAACATTGAAAATATAATTTATTGAAAAGACAGACATATAAGTACGTGACATATGTACATATATGATACTTTTTTTACACTCGCTTACATAGAAGCTATGTAACTATTATAAAGCTAAAGTGTGGTAAAAATATTAATATATTAGGAAAAAATAATTAGTTAATTCAGGCTAACAAATTAGTCATTGCTTAAAGGTAAAAAAAAGTTAAATCAAATATTAAGAGATATTAAATATTTGCAAGCTAAATGCGCCGTACCTTTTTTTTATGAAACATATGAAAAAATATTTTACTATAATACGCCACTTTGGCTTGGACTGTGAACTTAAACTTCAAATTTAAGTCAAATTTCTTGGAAGTTTTCTTTGAGAAATGTATGTATGTATGTGATATTAGAAAAAGCGCAACTTGTCAACCAAAATATCCAATAAATCAAATTGACAGGCAGCGACCATGTCTGCGAATTCAGACAAAACAGTAAACAAGAAAAGATCTAGGAAATAAATCATGATTATACCAGTATCTACCTGAAATTAAATTTATTATGTTTATTAAGAGAGAAAAAAATTTTTCTCAAGAATATGAGCTCATATTTTGCATTTTTTACCAAGTTCTTTTGTTTCTGAAAGTACAGACATACAACATACATACATAGGTTATTTAGTTGGAAGTCTGAGTTTATATGCAAGGTATAGGTGCAACAAAATCTGTTTATTAAAATTAATAGGTCGGCAGTAGGTACCAAATTTGATATATCAACAGGAAATGATAAATACGGTTAGGTCAGGGCGAAAAGGATGTATGTATGTTGTGTAACAGCATGTACTGCCAGAGGTCGTCAGTATATTGTCACACCTGTATTAGTGCGCAAAAAAGAAGAAGAAATTGTGGTTATGTTAAACACAGAATATTGCGCTCAGCATGCTGCTTAAATTGTATGAAGAATTTTTTAGGCTTTTTTTTCAGTTCAATTTTTGCCGTTCAACTTTCTTCATCCTCCAATTATTTTATCTCCAATTTTTTGCTGCCAAGCTTTTATTTTGTCGTCAAACTTATTGTGATCAAACTTTTTGGTCATCAAATGTTACAACCTTTTACCCTTTTACTTATTTATCGTCCAAATTTTAATTTTTCGGCACAATTTGCTGTAGCCCAACTTTTTTTTCGTCCAATTTTTTGTATCCCAACTTTTTTCTAGTAAAACTTTTTTATCGCATACCTTATTATCGATTAATTTTTTTCATCCAAGTTATTGTCGCCCAAATTTTTTGTCACTCAACATTCTTATCGTCCAACTTTTTTGTCATCCAACTTAACTGTCCTATTTATGATCAACATTTATCAACTTTTTCCCATGGATTATATCAAAGCTTACTCCAGACATATTTCGTGATAAAGCGGATCATATGGTCACGTTACGTTAGCATGAATTAATAGTAGGGAACGCGCTGGAAAAAAGGAAAAACCGCTCAGCTAGCAGATTCTTTCGAATCATTTGTACAAAGAGTGAAATGAAAGGCTAGACTGAAGACCTAAAATGTTCAGAAAGTGCCGGATTGGAATGCCGAAAAGAATTGCGAACCAAAAATACGCGCTCAAAAACTGAGTAAAGATTTTGTGTTGAAATTCGAATGTTGCATTATGGATGACGAAACGTACGTCCTTTCCGACATTTCTCAGCTTCCTGGCCAAGGGCTTTGTGTTGCGAACGCTAGGGGACATGTCCCGAAAAATTGAAATACAAAAAAAATTAAAAACTTTCCCAGAAAATTTCTTGTTTGGCGGGCAATTTGCAACTGTGGTAAAAGAAGTCAAAGTTTCATGACCACAGGCTCAATCAACATCGAAATCAACATCATGGAATGTTTCAAAAAAGGTTTCGACAATTTATAAGAGATCATTCGGTATCTTCCTTTTATTAGCCTGATCTTGCTTCATGTCCCTACAGTAAAGCGGCTTTTGAGTGGTACCAGTAAAATAACAATACATTCGTTCCTAGACAAGCGAACTGACCCAATTGCACTGAACTCCTGCCAATCGAGAGATATTGGGTTCTTGTGAAGAGGTGATTAAATGCAAAAAAAAGGGACATGCATAACTCATTTTATGCGCAAGTGGTGCACGTCAAGCCAAAAAAAACAAAAAAATACCATCAAAGCACTAATGAGAGGTGTTCCAGAGAAAGTAAAAAATTTTATGCTTCAAAATTATTATTTTCTGCATTTGAATTAAATTTGAGTTAAAAAAATGTAATCTTCTTGAAAATGAATCAGTGGTTATTGAGAAATATTTATTTTTCAATGAACTAATTTCGTATGACGCACTCCTTAAGTCCCGAAATTGTGCATTATGCACATGTGATTCATGTGCGTACCAGAAACGGTACAAAATCGGTGAATTGAATCATATATGATTCATTGGACAGAGAACCTGTTAAATAATTCAAATTTCGAAGTCCTCTGTGGTAAGCATCGCTATAAGTGTGAATATATCTACTGTGCTTTTAAATGCAAAGAAAACAAAAACAACTCCAAGAACTGATCAAAGAATTGTATATACAGAAATCCGTAACGGAGCGAAGTGCACTATCTCAATCAGTACTGAACGACTTCAACGAAGCTGAGCAGGATATATCGCTCAATGCATTGCAACGCAGATTTAGAGAAAATGGCTTGATATGCCAAAAACCAAATGCCAAAACTTACATATACATATAATTTTATTTGTGGCCCGCGGAGCTATGGTGCATTTCCAAAGTGGCCCAAGAGATGATTTGGGTTGGCCACCCCTGGCTTAAGAGGTAGTGTAGGTTATTTAATTTTTGATCAAAAGATTACACTCTCACTAGTTAATATTGATAAGCTCATGATGCACCGTAATTTATATCTTATTTTAAATTTTGAAGGAGTTCAATGAACTTTTCACATTTTAAATAAAAACTCTGCGTGTGTATGTTATATGATATA
This sequence comes from Meiosimyza platycephala, assembly GCA_963662105.1. Classification (NCBI taxonomy): domain Eukaryota; kingdom Metazoa; phylum Arthropoda; class Insecta; order Diptera; family Lauxaniidae; genus Meiosimyza; species Meiosimyza platycephala. The sequence continues at coordinate 119,913,480 of OY759208.1, forward strand.
ATAAATACTTAAACATACAAAACAAAAGTCATATTACCAATAAAAATATTGACACAACAACCAACCAACAATTTAAAATAAACAACAACAAAAAGAAAAAGATATTTTCTTGATACCGAAAATTAAACTTTTCAAGTAGCCGGCAAATAATAATATTATATTAATACTTGTGAATGATATATACACATGTTATATCTGCAAAATCTATCGAATCTGTAAACCAAATGTGCGTTCAAGTGAATTTTAAATAAAACGCCAATATGTCAAAACTTTTGACATTTCGCACATTAAAAATATAAAACAAAAATAAAAACACAAAGCCGATACCGAAAATAAATGAGTGCCAAAAATATGAACTCATGGTATAAACATAAATAAAGTGATATAAATGGTATCGACATTTATAAGAAAAACAGATCTGCTTTTCAAATGTTAAGTTCAAAATATCGTGGGAATTTCTTACAAATAATTTTCAATTGTAGCACTTGTAGTTCACACAAACAATGACTTAAATATGTAGATATTAGGCATGCGTTTGACCTTACTCTCAGTGATAAAAATACGATTATTTTAAACTGGTTTTTTTTTTTAAGTACAGTACAGGTTAAATATTTTAATTTTCAATTAAATTTATATATTTAATATAACCAAAACAATAGAGTCGGTAATTTTTAAAAGGGGTTATCTCAGAAACTTACAAGAATTTGTCCATATTCGGTCATAATTGTAGAAATTTGTTTTAGCGTAACAATGAACAAAACCTGATAAAAGGACACATACAGAATATTATTTACTTATAAGGACACAGAAAAATTGAGATGAATCGTTTGCATAATTAGTCGGATAGCAATGACTTGGATATATGTACTATCAAATGCTAAAAAAGACTAAGGCTTCAAATCAGTGATGGCATTTTCGGTACATTTGTACTTTTTTCGGTACATTTACGTCCTGAAAAATCGTCTTCTGTACATTCGGTACATTTGCCGCATTTTAAGTGCATTTGGCGAATTTTAAGCGCATTTTCAGTACAATTTCGGTACATTTGGACAATTTGTAATAATGTCCTTTTTCTTAAGTACACTGAACCAAATTTCGTACATTAATGCTATGAATGGCTCTCATTAAAATTTTTATTAAAATTATACATTTTTTCCATGAAAAGTACATATATTTAATGTATTCTCTGTACATTGACATAAAAGTATATGTATGCGTACATTTGGTCAATGTAATACTAAATTAAATTTGTCTGTGATACATTTTTTTTATGTTTTTGTACATAAATATGTACTTTTACACTGGCTGTGTTTTAATGTAAATACATGCGCCGAATGTAGTATTACTTTGGAATTGTGTACGTTTTTCGTTCAGTGTAAAAGAAAATAATCGCAATGTGCAGATTTTTAATAAAAATCTTTTTGTTTTAAATAAATGAAAAAATGAAAATAATCGCTATGTGTAGATTTTGTAATTTAATGTGAAATATATCTCATTTTGCTAGGGTTTTTGAGATGGGAAAAGTGTGGACCTGTTTTTTTTTTGTTAGTAATTTCTTTGAAAAAATTTCGTACATTTTAGTAAAATTGGGTGTTGAAGACAAAAAAGTACGTTTGGCCTCTAAAAGGTACATTTCAAGTCTCGATAAAGTTAATTTTCTCCAAACCCAAATGCCATCACTGCTTCGAATATAGGAGTCAAAACACAGTCCCGTCACCACGGTCAAATAAATTAAAATTTATAGTAATAATTTTTATTTTATATTCCTTTAATCAACCTACCAAAATGATGAAATGAATCACAGATCATCAATTACCATTTCTACAAAAAAAAATAAAGACTAGGCACAATGATTGATACAAAACATTTACCCATCATTTCATAGTTTTTCTGTTTGATTACTTGTCTTTTTTTTTCGGAATTGCCTTTGGTCACTCGCAAATTCGTTGACATTCATGGTCGACTAATTTTGTTGTGTCTTGACTCATTTCATTTATGAGTGATTTCGGGAGTTCTGTCGCTATTAAGTTGTCACTTAATTGCGTTACGTTGTTGTTTTTGTTGTTATTCTGACTTTTGTTGAAATAGTCATAAATTTCAATACAAAATACATTTTTCAGCATTTTTGAAAGGATGTCGAATATACATGTAACACTTATTATTATTTTGCTGAAATGTTGAGGATTTCTTTAATTAAACGCTTCAGTTAACCAAATAATTTATGATTACAAAAGCAAACGGCTATATGATTTATATAAAAATTGTGTGCATTGTGTTTATATGGAAATTTAAGGAAATTGTAAATGCGTCAAAAAAAGTATTATCCGGGTTTAATTGCCTTTGTAATAAACATTAGCGTTATGATGCGTTACAATTTATTGGATCAACCCCTATCCCCCAAAATTAAGTGTTTACAAAGAACATTTGTCATCACTTGAGTTATGTGTTATGCGTTGAAAGAAATGTTTTTTTTTTTTGTGGAACTGTTTGTGATAAACTGGGTACAATTTGAGTGAAGACAAAATATTTTAAGATAGATAATGATAAGTCGTCAAAACATTCTTTCTTCGAAATAAAAAGTTAAAAACTGCCTTAAAGCAGAAAAAAACTTGTCTAAAACTTTTGGAAAAATTACTCACAAGAGATCATAGAGCCTTATGGGTGCCATAGAGCTTTAACATTTTATGACTGAATTTTGGAGTATTATCTCCAAAATTTTTATTAAAATCGTTGTCGCAATTTTTGAGCAATATAAAAGCAAGTTTTCTGCTTTCAAATTTTATAAAAATATTTTGCACAGCTTGTGTGTTTTAACGTAATAAATTTGTAAATAAAGGGTTTTGCCACGCCCTTCTAAAAGTCTTTAAAAACTTTTAACTTAGTTCAATCTTAATTTTATGCACATAAATACCACCTGCCTTAATTTAATCTAAATCACCAAATATTTGCATTCATAGCGCTTCTGACCACAAACTAACTATGCTGGAATATGGCCAAAATAACTGAGTTGTGCTCCTTTTGCAATTGACTATTCATTTACTTTAAAATGTTTGCTTATCAAGGAAATTTATTTTTTAATTTTGAAAATGAATTAAATTTCTTCTTTGGCACCTAACTCAGAATGCAATTAAATAAATTTACATATTTCAAACTTTGTTTCATTATGGGAATTACTTTACTACAATTGTGACAGTTGTTACGTAACATTAATTATTTCACTTCATTTGGGATATTATTCTTTATACCATATAATGTTTCGTATATTTGTATATATTCAGCGTTAATTGTCGTAGTCTAATTATTACCATATGTTAAGTTAATTAAAACATTTGGATATATCGCTTCTAATTGGACTTTTGTGTTCATGTAAAGTTCTCTTATGATATCATTATGTCAATGAAAGTTTATTCATTGTAAATTTTAGGTCATAATTTTTCCAACGAATTTAGTAAAATTTAAAAGCAATTAATTTCATTACAAGAGTATTTTATTATCCTCATATGATGAAACATTTGATTTGTATACTGAAAATTAATGTTCGCTTGTTTTTGCCGGCTTTGCTCGGGTGAAAATGCATTAATATTTTTATATTGAGCATTAAAAAATATTTTTTTATTGGGCCCTACATTCAAGAAAAACGATCTTAAATTACAGACCAAAACTTTTTTTAAAATTTATTATTTGGAAATTTTTCTAGCTTCAGCAAAATTTTGTTTTGTTTTTGGACGATTGAAAATATTTATTCGATTACAATTTTTTTAATGATAACACAGGCCTTAAAACAACAATTCAGATCTAGAAGAACTATCCTCATGTAATTTTGTGCGCTCAATTCAAAAAACCCGAAGATAAGAAAAATATGTCATGCAGATTTGGAAATATTTAACCCTTAAGTATCGAAAGCGGCATTTTTGCCACATCTTAAGCTCTTATCTGGATTTAATTTAACATTTCTTATATTTAACTTTTGGTATATTTCAGTTTTTTTCTTGTTACTTAAGGAATGATTACCTCATCGTTAAAAATTCTACTACGATTTACTGGTCATACAAATTAAGATGTATACAGTATTTATGAGGAATTTAGTTTAGGGCTGATGACCACTAAAGAAAGATGCCGCTTTTCTTAAATAATCTTTATTTAATCATCAACATCAATCTTGTCCCCTTCGAAGTTATCCCCCTCAGATATGAATGACTTGTTTCAGCCCTTTTTCCAACTCTAAAAACTAGCGACAATTTTGGGTCTTATTTCACTTGAAATTCCATTTAAAAAATAATGGGCAAAAAGTCTGGGCCTTGCAAATATTATAATAACTGCTCCAGTACACATATACTATTGATTAAATTGCAAAGCAATTAATGAAAATTTTTAAAGTCAGAAAGTTTTCTGCAGCAAAGTATTTTCTGTAGTCAAATACTTTGAATTAAAATCTATAAAGTTGTAATATCCAAAGCATCACATGTATTTTCTCTATCAACAAAATCACCGACTAGCAAATAGTTCAATGCTGCGTATTTCCTTCAGAGTATCTTTCGTTCTTTGCGCGCTGCATCTTGATAAATGAGGTATTGTATATTTTACTACTGATATTCGTATTCTTGCATTTTAACATGATTTCACTGTTGATTTTATGACGCCCTCCAGTCGCTGGTGGTTTATCATTTTTCCGTTTTTACTGCTATCATCTTAAAATTTATTTGCTAACGATTTCTTGCAAACAATTTTTTTTTTTTTTTGCAATCAATAAATATTTAAATAACTAAGAGTCCTCTGAGTCTGGGTAAGTGTCATTGCCATTGCCATTGTCATTGGCATTGTCACTTTAAAGTAAATAATGTCAGAATTTATATTGCAAGTTCTTCTGATGCAGCAAAACTTTGATTTGTTAATCTTTAATTTTACTTGAGAGAAATTCAAACAAAATTTCCTGCTCTAAAAACATTAAATATTTAGCAGTTCATAAAAATTACTAAATTCAAAACTTCAAACAGCAAACTCGACATGGTGTTACTTAAGAGTTTTTTTTACGATTCCGAATTTTTTTAAGCAACCGGTAAAACCGAAATTAAAATTCTTATTTTTAAATAAAATAAACAAACAAAAAAAAAAAAAAAAGAAGAAATTACAAAATATTGCACTGTTAACACAGTGAAGCTGTTTATCTCTGTTGGGAAGTTGCTTGTTTTGAAGCTTTAATTCAGATTATGTAATTCATTTTTCGAACGTGTGTATATTTTAAGAATTTTATTTTATAGCAAATAAATGCATAACAAACTTTAATTGAATGCAACAAGCAAAATTGTTATGATTTGTTTAATACATTGAATATGAACTAAGAACTAGCTGATTAAGGCGGGCGCTACGCATGGAATTGAACCAAGTGTAGTTGAATAGTGCTGAATAGGGTTATAAGACTTAATTTTTTCTAATAATTCTTTCTAAACTTTTATCGGGAGTGCTGCTGTAAGATGATAAGAAACCAATGCATATCAGTAGATCTGTAGAATCCCCACTTAAGCTCTTTCGACTTTTGATGAGGTTTGGAGTTGGCCTTGTCCTTGTCCTCACCCAATCGGCAAAAGTCTTTAACATTTGTACTAAAGAAAAGTGTAATATCAAGTGAAAGCTGATTTTTAGCTGTTTTTATTCTTCCTGCTATGAAAGAAAATTGAAAAAACCTTCAGTCATAAATTAGTAAGTTTTTCCTTTTATCTTGCTATGTATGTTTTAAATTTTCTAAGAAAGTTTTTTGATCTACAATTGAACTGTTACTAACTTCACATTGCTGCTGTCAAACCGCTCATCCCGTTCACATTTGATACGTTTGACAGTTCATTTGAGTTGTTTACAAGTGTGCAAATAGTTTTTTTTTATTTAGTGCATCTCAAAGAGTTGGTGAATAACCATGTATTTCAAACACAACAATATCATTACCTCATATTTTGATATATTCAATGAGTAGGTATCAAGAATTAAGTAGTTTTGCTACAAAATAATGCATTTAAGGCAATTGTTAGGTTTAACGACGAATCCGTCAGTTGTCAGCAAAATCTATAATATCAGAATTATTAAATATATTTATTAATGCATGTAGGTGCATGTCTTCTATCTCTACAATGATAATAGAGCTTAGCTACTAGAGCTATTAGTCTTCTAAGCTATTAAGCTTGAAACTTTAATTCAAATAAAAAGCTTATTAAAAGTAAATGCTGGAAGTGAACAAATTATGATTGCTATTTTGTTTTAATTTCTTTTAGCGATTTCGATCTTTCTCAAATAAACCAACATATGTATGCAGCGTGCATTTAGCTTTTAGACTAGAGCTGATATTGACAACTTTTAGTCTTGAATACCAGTATTTGGAAACTTCAGAGTGGCATATTTCAATAACAATTTTATCTTGTACATGTCCATCATGGTGTCAGGCGTGAAATTTTTCGTGTCACTCTCAATAGCAAGCTTGTTTTATAATATACACGATGCCACTTAACAATAAGCATGCTCTTTTGCAACAGTAAGCATGCTATTTTTTGGCATAAAAACATGCACTCGATTTAGGTATCATAATATGATATATTATATCTTAATATAATTTTAAATTTTAATCAAAACATTTTTTTACCACCAAGAAACCACTAGGCATATTTTTTTTGGCAACTATTAGCGATAGTCAAACCACCAGTTTCAGTGGAAATCCCACGTAAATGGTAATACCGGCGCGATCTGATAGTAGCTGCATTCCCGTACAATATTATATTGGTCGAACTTATAGAGTTTATGTAGGTAGTTCGAAATAATTTTTCATTTAAATAAATTTTTCGAGTACACTTTTGTGACTAAATCCTGCGTATTGAACTAAGGTCTTATTCTACGATAACGCAACTAAAGTTAACATAAATGAATGGAATTTTACAGTTAGACGTTTCAGGTCACGTGTCAATATGTGTACATGCAGCACTAAGCCATTTTCATAAAAAAACTTATTTAATAAAATTTTTTTGGCAGCATTATTATACACCCTAGCGGCCATGTGCAAGTCCGAAACTTGGCAAATATAAAATATGATAGCTTACTGAAACTTACTTGTTTAATTCAAAAAACAGCAAAAGTACTTGCCGATTATCCGTCAGTTAATTCAAATTAAAATCTTTGAAATAAAATAATAAACGTGTAATAAAAGCAGCAATTAATCTTTTAAAGACAATGAAACCATTTCCGGGCTATGCACAAAATTTCTTATATTCCCGAAAACACTTGAGATATGAAATAAGCACGCAAAAAGTAATGTATTATCTCGATGCTTTTGATTTATTTGAATTATTTTTGTAACACTTCATTCAAATTATGTGAAATTGATTAAAATTTTTAAGATTTTTAAAAAAACAAAATTCTCACAAATCACAAGTAAATCAATTTGTTCAAACGCAAGAAGAAGAAAATGCAGCCAGTTTTTGTAACAAAAAAAAAATGTATTTTTTTTTTCTTTACCGCACCGATTAAAGCCAAAAACTACGAGAACAGCACCACGTGAACTAAAAACTCCGCCTAAAATAGGAATTGCGTCCGCTTGGATGCTTTGTCCCGAAACAACTGACTGAAATTGAAAGTCTGTTTTTGCCAACTGGTTCGATGATCTTGAGTTCGAGCGATCGCAATTGTTGCATGTTCGATGCGAACTTGTGTTAAGCGGTCGGCTTCAATATTGGGGCGCTTACTCTTCCGCATTCGTTGGGGTTTGCTTTCTTTGCTCGTTCCCAGCATGGCGTTTAGAATCGGTTGTATGTTTTGTTTACACTTTTTTTATCTCGATATTTTTATTTTTATTTCCGCACGTTTTTAGTTTAGTGATCTTGCTGACTGCAACTTTGCTGATCGGTTACTCATTTTAGTTTCTTTTTTTTTTTTGTGAAATCTCTCATTAGTTTTTAAGAGCGCATATATTGTCATATTCTCTTCGAACCATATATGATTAGTAATGTTTTTTTTTGTTTTTATTTCAGTATTTTTATATTGCCTTATTTTATCATGCTGCTGCTGTGCTGCCAAGTTGTTAAGTTAAATATTTGTTGTTGGTTTTCTTGGTCGTATTTTATTTTTTGTTTTGATTCTGTTGAGTGTCGATTATCTTAAGATGCTACTCCGGTATGTACAGGGTGACAGTGAGTAGTTTTATAACTATATTTTACCATATTTTTAAATGTCTTTAGAACCAACTCGGCCGAATTACGCAAGGATAATGTAATTATCTGAGTTAATTTGCAATCTTCAGGTTTGCTCGTGCTTTTTGAGTTAACTGGAACTTAGAGACTGGAAAACATCTTAGTATACCGTTGAGTGAGGACTCTCAGCAAAGCCATGAGGGTTCAAGGTCCGGGCGAATGGTTAAATTAGAGATATAGAAACAAAGTCGGAAATCTTAATTTTTTTGATAAACTAAACAAACTACGATTTATTATTTTAATAATAATAATTTCTTTAAAGCTTCAATTTTATTAAAAAATTCTTTTACATAGCAAACGTTAACCTTGGGTCTAAATATGCGAATTGATACGTCTTTATATATGCCATCTACACATAGTTCCGTAGTTTTCCGCCAAAGCGAGGTCAAACTAATAGACTTGAAATTTTCGAACTTTTTTTGAATAAGAAATGTCGAGAGCTCGTGCATCGGACTAGAGAGATGGTCTTACATACCCAAATGTAAGACAATCCTTAAGCTTTATACTATATTTCTCTCTATAGTATTATTTGATATACGTACATATACTGACCATATCCAGTGATTTATTGTTCTGAAAGCTCGATAGAGTTCACATTCTATGCTCTCAAACCTTGTACTCTGAATGTAAACCAATCATGACTAATGACACCACCAGCAGGCATAGTCATCGACTTGCCAGGTGCTTCTCTTATTTCACTGGCATCCGAAAAGTAGGTGATATGTAGCGTGACAGCTGTTAATGAGCCTTTCAATTATTAAGCTCTCTACAGAAATTTTTATAATATCCCTCTATAGATTTCCTCACGTGCAATATGTACAATACTTGTTTTGTCCCAATACTCTTCCAATCCAAAAAGATTTGCTAGGAAGCTCAATGTTGCACACGCCAACGGCTCAACTTCTTCCTGAATGGAAAATAAATCTTCAAAGCAATAAAATAAAACTGCATTTTTGGCTTAGATAGATATTCGATCTCTTCCAGAGGAAGATTTAGAAGTACAGAGTACTAATCATAGTCATCGCTCCGTAAACGAATAGTCCTCAACGAATCTCCAGTCCAATCTTAATCAGACGCCTTTTTTGCCTAAGTACTTGCAGACACAAATAGTGGACTTACTTTCTTCATCACTAGGTTTGAGCTCAAGGTGAATTAGAAAATTTTACCATCATTCCCAAAATGAAATATTGAAGAAAGAAAAATACCAATATCAAACGTCAACCTGGGGAAGAAGGTTATTTCAAACGAGGTCAAAGGTCAGATGTACATGTACATTTTATAAAGTTATAATAAACCATGCCAAAAAGTGATTTTTTTGTTTTACATAATTTTTTTTTGTGATCCACAGAAATCGTGATTTTCGATACCCTGAAAGACGTTTGACACCGTTCCTTTTTTTTTCTTTCTAAACGGCATTTGTTTTTAAAAGATTCTGCTGTGAACTGTGAAATCATCGGATTGTTATTAGTTTTATTGGAAGTCAAAGTCATTTGTTTCTACTCTATTGTTATTTTAAGTCTGAAAACTAATCAGGTGGAAAGCGCAAAAAATCGTTTGATGGTAACAATCGGCGGAAGCAGATTAACAAAACAAAAAAAAAAAAAATAGGCGTAAAGTTTTAGCGAGAAATTCTAATTCAAATAATATATACGGCCTTATAACATGTCTTTTATAATAGAGTCTGTTGCACAGTAGAATTTGATACTTCAAAATTGTCACAATTGTGGCATGCCTCATCGTATAATAAAATATTCAAAGTACCAGTCAAACATTTTCTGTTAAATCAAGCTATAAAGAATGCCGCTAGCAAAAAGTGAACGAGGTTCACTAACATTGCTTTGGTCGCTTAAAACATCATCAGACTAAAGAAAATCTGAAGCGTTTCATGAAGCATCTTCAGCAATAATATGTTAACTTTTTTATTGGTATATATCCTCGATAGATAGCCTTTCCTTGTCGAACTTTGGTGGATATGAACTGAAAGCCGGAATGTTGTTGAATGTGCTCGACCGCATAAAGTCGATAAATTTTCACTCTGGTTGAGTTCATTGAGCTAAAAGATTTCTCGGTTAAGTCTTCTCCTCCAAACACCGTCCTCGCATACAGGACTGTTTATGCAACGTAAGATTATCCTCTCTAAAGTATTTTCTCATGATTGTTACTAATTAGTGCATTTACTGGATACCTGTTGGATAGGCATTTTATTTTTTCCAGGCATTTTCAAGTCTTTAAAACTGTGAATCTCTCTCGTTCCTCAATAGTATATTATTTTCAAAATTGTCATATCGAACGTCTTACTGGTGTGCAAATCGATTATACGATAAGAAAATCTCTCATTGGCAAAATATTTAAATGCCCCATTTGATTCCAAATATGTAAGGGAATGGGAAAAGAGCAATTTCCTATTTACTCCCTTTTTTATTTTGTACGGCAACTAACTCATATGGAGTCATAGCCTGAGTTAAAGAAGATTTTTCTCCATCCCGTGATACTTCTCTCCATTAAGATAGCACGAGTGATATGATTTGAGCTATTAGCAAGTCTCTAAGCGGAAAGTTTGGACTAACGTTTTTTCTTGAAAATAAAATGTAGATTTTTTCGCTGGAGCGTTGCCTGCCCTATGCTTAATATGTCCGAACTAATACTGTCGATGGAACAAAATATCAAGGTTTGATTCTTATCTGAAAACTTTGCTATTTCTCCAGCACTAACGTTCATGCATAAAAGTTTTCTTATCTTTCTTATTGCACTAACTTTGAATTTTCAAGAAAGGTGTTTCAAGACCAATAGTTTCGATATACCAAAACTACAATGGTTGCGTAATCATATCCTCCACCTTCATTTAAACTTTCTTACTGTTTGGTCCACTGTATGTCGATGCAGATTCTTTAAACCTCACTTTTTGTAATATATGACCGTGCAAAAAGGCTATTTGCGACAATTGAGTTGACTAAAAAGTTTTCGAAAAAATTTTTTCGCATTCGTTAACGTCGTAATACTTAATTTGCTATGCAAAATGGCATTTACGCAAAGAAACCGCTATAAAAACTAATTTCAAATAATGAAGCCGGAAGTCATGGTATCGCCATGACTTCCTTCGTTCTAACTTCGAGCAATATATACTTAAATGAAAATTCTGATAAATCAAATGTACTTGGTTTAAGTTATTAGAAGCATTAAGATGTTGCAAATTTTTCTAGTGGTATTGATTGGCTTTGCAGTCGCAAAAGAAAATAATGTAAGTCCTCATGATATATTCTAATTTTCACCTTGAAAAATAAAAACCATCCACACTTTAGTCCAGCATGAAATTCTCTAAGGTTGATACGAAAACATTACCTTCCAATTGCGTGGAAGCTCTAAAATTATATGGTCAATATGGAAAGCTTTTAATTCAAGTAAACTATTCGTTATTGCCAGAACCTTTTCTTGTCGAATGCGTTCATCAACACAAAGAGCTACCGGGAGAAGTAAAAGATCCTTGGAATATCGTACTACGTAGAGAATGGGGATTTGAGAATTTTAATCGTTCCTGGAATGAATATAAAGCCGGATTTGGTTCTTTATATGATGATTTCTTTATTGGTCTGGAAAAATTGCATGCATTGACAAGTGCAGCTGAAAATGAACTTTGGGTGCAACTGGAAGATTGGAGAAGAAATAAACGTTGGGTTATATATAACAAATTTAGCATTGGCAATGAAGACCAAGGATATGCTATAAATTCCATAGGAAAATATACAGGAACTGGTGGTGATAGTTTAAGATATCATGTGGGAAGTAAGTTCAGTACTTTTGATAAGGATAACGATAATTCTGCTTTGGAAAACTGTGCTGTGCTCTATAGTAGTGGATGGTGGTTCAACAAATGCATTTCATGGTAAACTCTTCAAGATTTGATTTCCAATACATAACTAATACATGGTACACATATTTATAATTGTTACAGTAACTTAAATGGCTTGTGGTTAAAAGGCAAATACAATGCAACATTTGCTCATGGTATCGTTTGGGAAGATTTCCTTGGATTTGAATATTCACTCAGATACGCTCACTTTGCTATACGCCCGAAGAGAATCAAGCAAATCTAAGCTTTTCACTGACGTATTGGATTGATAAGTAATTTTTGTCAAGTACTTATATGCAAACATTTTAAGTGAAATTAAATTTGCATAAATAAAATTGAAATAAATTTTTAATGTTGTATTAATTTATCACTTACATAAATCGTGTTCAACAAATAAAGCGTCGTTGTTTTCTATATTTTTCAATTCCGGATCAATTTCTGCCATCTTTTAATTTCTGAATCGAAGTGAGTTGCGTGAGCGTCAGCGCTACATTTCCGCCAATTCACTGCACTACTGATTTCTTTTTTCTTACCAGCCAAGCTATTGCAGGTCTCATTATCTTTATTACCTAACGACTTTGCACAGTTTCTAATTGCGGATTGTAATAAATAAATACGGTCTACGTTTGATGCGTCTTGGTCGCGTTTGTGGGTTGAAAAATGACATCATTGACATCTGTGTTTTGGTAACTCGCCAAAAACTTTAACAGCTTGAATGGTATGTATCACCGTATTCTCCAGATCTCCATCGGATTATAACATGTTCCAGTCTCTACAAGGTGGCTAAACTTTTTTTTTTCAAATGCGGACATTGAAATGACTTGGATGTTTTTTTTTGCCCAGAAGTATAATGAGCGTGAAATCATGCTGCTGCCAGAAAGATGGCAAAAGGTGTTGGACAAAAATGGAGAATATATAATCCAATGAAATATATATACACTACAAAAAAATCTTCTTTAGTTTTTATCAAAAAAAAAAAAAACAAAATTATTTTCCAAACAATTCAATGAATGAAAAAAAATGGGGCTTGATACCCTCACCAACAATGATATTCGAGTTCTTACTTTTCAACCACTAAGCTAACTTTCACCCTAGGTCAGACTAAACCCTAGCTGGGAAAAAACTTATAGTTCCTTTCAATATTTTTCAAACAATCTTTTTTCGACTTAATCATCCACATTCAACTTTTCCCACGATATCAATATTTTTTCGATTTATTCAACCTCATTCAACTTTCCATGATTTTCAATATTTTTGTCACCTTTTCAACCTTAATACGAAAAGCCGACAAAATAATATTTCCGACAATTGATCTGAATAAGAAATTTTCGGAATGATCGTTTCGCTTGTTTCTTGTAAGTCTCCTTTTAGGAGATGCCGGAAGTTATGGCGGTATAATATTCGATTTTATTTTTAATTAATAAATACTTAAATTCTGAAAATTCTGATGAATCAAATGCATTTGGCTTAAGTCATTTAAATCATTAAGATGTAGTAAATTTTTATAGTGTTACTAATTGGATTTGCAATCGCACAAAACAATAATGTAAAATCTTAGGATACATTCTAATTTTCACTTTAAAAAATTAAAATTATCCACTCGTTAGTCCAGTATGAAATTCTCTAAGATTGATACGAAAATATTACCTACCAACTGCGTTGAAGCTGCAAAATATGATCATCATTTCGGAATGATTTCAATTAAAGTAAACTATTCGTTATTGCCAGATCCTTTTCTTTTCGAATGCGTTCATCAACCCGACGAGCTACCGGGAGAAGTAAAAGATCCTTGGAATATAGTACTACGTTGAGATTAGGGATATGTGTCTTTCAATCGTTCCTGGGATGAATACAAAGTCGGTTTTGGTTCTCTATATAATGATTTCGTCATTGGTTTGGACAAATTACATGTATTGACAAGTGCAAGTAAAAATGAGGTTTGGGTGCAACTGGAAGGTTGGAGAAGAAATAAACGTTGGGTTATATATAACAAATTTAATATTGGCCATGAAGACCAAGGATATGCTATAACTTCCATAGGAAAATATACCGGAACTTGTGGTGATAGTTTAAGATTTCATGTGGGAAGTAAGTTCAGTACTTTTGATAAGGATAATGATAATTCTGCTTTGGAAAACTGTGCTGTACTCTATAGTAGTCGATGGTGGTTCAACAAATGCATCACAAGGTAATATTCTCAAGATCTGATATCTAACTCACATATATTAAATTTATATTGTTCTAATTGTTACAGTGACTTAACTGGCTTGTGGTTAAAAGGCAAATACAATGCAACATTTGCTCATGGTATCGTTTGGGAAGATTTCCTTGGATTTGAATATTCAGAGAATCACCCAAATCTAAACTCTTCACTGAGGTATTGGATTGATAAGTAATTTTGCCAAGTGCATACTAATATGCATATATTTTAAGTGAAATTAAATTTCGTGGGTTGGAATAAATATTTAAATGTTTTAATAATTACTAACCAGAATCGTCTTCAATAAATATAGTTAGATTTTTCAACATTAAAACGAGCTATGGTTGGTCTCCTGGGTACTTTGAAATTAAAACAAATCAATTAGGTACTACTTTATTTTATAATTTTGTTTGAATAAGGGGCCATCCATTAATTACGTGAGTCAAAATAGGGGGGTGGGGGTCCGGTAAAATTTCACAAAGGGGGAGGAAAATCTCACGTCAACTTTTTAATATAGAGAATTTACATTATTATAGCAGATCATATTAATTATTTAAAAATTATAATTTAAATCTCAAGGGACGGAGGGAGGGTCCCGGCAGATCTCACCAAATCTCAATAAGGGGAGGGGGGGTGGTACGAGTTTTAAAAAAACACCTCAAATCATTAATGGACGGCCCCTTACACAGGTTTTCAATTTTTACACACAGAGATCAGACTATGTGGGTCGGAAACAGGGTTGCCAAGTGACCGGTTTTGACCCGGCCAAGACCAGAATTTCATGGGCTCTGTAGTTCTTCTGATGTACTTCAGTAAAAAAACGTACTTTTGGAAAGTTCCACACATAAAATTACTGCTGTTTATTTGAGATATACCGACTTTCATACTTTTCAGCAAGGATATCTCCAAGTCGTCACGTCTAGCAAAGGCATTGGAAATGAGTAACAAAATTTGGCCCCACCTAGTTTGATCTCTTAGCTTAACCAATAACTGTTTTTTGTAAGCAATAGCCAATATGACTGACTGCATAGTAAGATATTTTTGTTAATAGGAACAACCTGTCCGAAAAATATAATGAGTGATTATTAATTTTTGCCCAGCAAGGTTTTAGTCTGACCTAGGGGGTACAAAGCTAATTTAGCGGTTGAACAAAAACAGCTCGAATTTCATGGTTGCTGAGGGTCACAAATATATTTCCTTTATCATTTTTATCATTCTAATTGCATTTTTTAGGTAAATTTTACATCTTTTTGAGAAACTTTTATTAAGTCAATATCAGTGATACGTCGTAATCAATATAAGTAAAAAAAACTCAAAACTCAGATTCTTTTTTAATAATTAGCAGTAATGATAATGATGATGGGATCGGCAATAGTCTGGCTCTGACTGTTTTTAATAATTCTCGATTCCCACAACATTTTCGAACATTTCCAACACTCTAAATTTTTTATTTTCGACTTGATCAATAAAATCCAGCATTTTTGGACAGTCTCCACATATTGAGACCTTTTCAACCATTTTTCGAATTTAAGTCATATGGTCCCAACTAAGTAAATTTTAATATACATAATATCTTTTATGATTACCGAAATATGCTTAATATAATTTTGATGGTTCCATACGTTATCATTCCCTTGGACAGAGTTCTTCAAAATTTAAACACTCGAATTCTGCTTTCTTAAGAAAAACTATACAGAAACTGGACTTAAAAATAATTTTCTGTACACAGCTCAAGGAAAAAATGAGACCGACACTTCGATTCAGAAATTAGAAGAAGACAGAAATTGATGCAGCATGCTGAAAAAATTTTATTCGGAATTGAAAATCATGGACAGCAGCGACTGTTCAGCTGTTGACGCTACATTGGCTGAACACGATTTATGTAACAAATTAAACATTAGAAACTTATTTCAATCCACGAAATTTAATTTCACTTAAAATATATGTGCATAAGTACTTGACAAATTTACTTATCAATCCAGCACCTCAGCTCCTCTTCGCGCGTATAGCAAAATGAGCGTATCTAAGTGAATATTGTAATCCCTGGAAATCTCTCCAAACGATGCCATGAAAGTATTTTGCAACGTATTTGCCTTTCAAATACAAGCCATTGAAGTTACTGTAACAATTAGAACAATATGAATAAAATATATGTGTGAAAGAAATCAGATCTCGAAGATATTACCCTGTGATATTGCAATCGTTAAACCACCATCCACTACTATGAAGTTCAGCACAGTTCACTTTATCATTATTATCATTATCCTTATCGTATGTGCTGAACTTACTTCCCACATGATATCTTAAATTATCCCTAACAATTCCGTAAGGTTTTCCTAATGAGGTTATAGCATATCCCTCGTCTTCATCACCAATGGTAAAGTTTTTATACATAACCCAACGTTTATTTCTTTTCCAATCTTCCATTTGCACCCAAAGTTCATTTACACTTGCATTTGTCAATGCATACAATTTATCCAGACCAATGAAGAAATCATCAAATAGAGAACCAAAACCGTTTTTGTAATCGTCCCAAGAACGTGTAAAAGAGGTATCTCCCCATTCTCTACGTAGTACGATATTCCAAGGATCTCTTATTCTTCCCGGTAGGTCGCTGGGGTGCGGAACGCATTGGACAGGAAAAGGATCTGGTATATTTATATCGTTTAATTTGATTAAAAGCTTTCCATAACAATTATGATATTTTACAGCTTCAATGCAGTTGGTAGGTAACTTTGCTTTGCATATTCTGCAGGCCTAACGAGTGGATAGTTTTCATTTTTCAAAGTGAAAATTAGAATGTATCCTAATAACTTACAGTTTTGTTTTTTGCGATTGCAAAACCAACCAATAGTACCACTATAAAAATTCGCAACATCTTAATGCTTCTAATGACTTAAACCAAGTGGAATTGATTCATCATGATCTTCATTTAAGTAGGTATATATTAATCAAATGAAGAACGAGTGATTTACCGCCATGACTTACGGTTTTATAATATGAAATTAATTTTTATAGCGGCTTCTTTTGGTATTTTGTATACCAAATTAGGCATTACAACGGTAACGAATGCAAAAAAGAGATTAACAAGAAACAAGCGAAGCGATTTTTTCCGAAAAGTTCGTATTCAACTCAATTGTCGCAAATAGATTTTTTGTTTGTATTCGTTTTAAGGTTAAAAAAGTGGGAAAAATATTGCAAGTGTTGGAAAATTGAATAAATCGAAAAAATTTGGAAAATATATGATGATAAGATATTTTTGTTAATAAGAATAATCTGTTTGAAAAATATAATAAGGGATTATAATATTTTGCCCAGCTAGAGTTTAATCTGACCTAGGGTGAAAGCTAGCTAAGCTAATGGAAAATAAGAACTCGAATATCATTGTTGGTGAGGGTCACAAATCCCATTTTTTATCATTCATTGGGTTGTTCGTAAAGTAATTTTATTTTTTTTTGCGGTAAAAACTAAAGAAGATTTTCTTGTAGTTGTAATTGAATTATATATTCTACATCTGAAAATTGCTGACAAAAAAATCATCCAAGTTATTTTAATGTCCTCATTTGGAAAAAAGGTTTAGCCACCTTAAACAAATTGTAGAGACTGGAACATATAATAATCCGATGGAGCCAGATCTGGAGAATATGGTGGGTGTGGTAGTACATCCCATTCAAGCTGTAAAAGCTTTTGGCAAGTTACCAAATCACAGACGTCAATAAGACAAAGCAAATTTCTTTCTGTAAGAACATTTGGAGCCCATATATCGAGTATTAAAATTAAACCTAGGCGTTTCACGTGATCCCTCAAATTTTACTGTATTTCTTCTTCATCAGCTTCAAATGACCATTCAGATCGTGGTGCATCTTCAACATAAAAATTGCCGTAACAAAATTTGCGAACCAGTTTTGGCACTGGCGTTGTCAATACATCTTCTTCATATACATGGACTAATTTTTTTCTTGATTGTACAGCATTTTCAATTTTTCGATAGTAAAAAGTACAATATGGCGAAAATGCTGCTTCCAACTTTTCATATTTGATAAGACGCAAAACAAAACATATTGCGCAGAATCAAACAAAGATTTCCACAAAATGGCACTGCTTTATTAGCTGGCAAAGTCTACGTTGATAATACGGCTTGAGTGTGAAGTTGGCCCAATAAACACATGATTTAAGTAAGTTTTTTCATATCCTGAAATAATTTTGAGAAATTTTTATTTGCTCAATTTTTTCCATACTAATACGCCGCAAACAATTTTATTGAACAAAGTTAACGCTCAGATTTCTTATTATATTATATTTCTCGATTCTTTCATTATTTTCGAACTGTTTTCAACATTTCAAAGTTTTTTTAATATTTTTTGACTTCCTCAAAACGTTATTTTTGAGCTTTCTTCTGGTTCATAAGAATAATGAGGCACACACTTCGATTCAGAAATTCAAAAATGGCAAAAATTGATACGGAATCGAAAAACATGGAAAACAGGAACTAATCAGCCATTGACGCTATATTTGTTGTTAACAATTTATAAAAGTAATTAATTAATACAACATTAAAAATTTATTTCAATTTACTTTAAGCCGTTGCTTACGGAAATTTAATTTCACTTGAAATGTAGGAATATAAATATTTGACAAAATTACTTAATCATCCAATGTCCTCGGGCGTATAGCAAAGTGAGCGTATTTCAGTGAATATCTAAAACCACGGAAATCTTGCCAAAGGACGCCAAATGGTACTTTCTCTGCCATTTTGCCTTTGAAATATAAGCCATTTAAGTTACTGTAACAATTAGAATAATATAAAATAAATATATGTGTGTAAGAAATCAGATCTTGAAGATATTACCTTGTGATCACGCAAGTTCTAAACCACCATCCAGTCGTCTGTAATTGAGCACAATTTATCTTTGGAACTATATCATTATCCTTATCGATAGCACTGAACTTAACCCCTACATGCCTTCTTAAACTATCAGGAACAATTCCTGTATTTTTCCCTAATTTTTTTATTTTATATTTATTGTCTTCAGTGTCAATGACAAACTTGTCATATTTAATCCAACGTTTATTGTCATCCCAATCTACCAGTTGCACCCAAAGTTCATTTTCAGCTGCATTTGTCAATTCATGCAATTTTTCCAGACCAATGAAGAAATCATCAAATATAGAACCAAAACCGTCTTTGTAATCGTCCCATTTACGTGCAAAAGAAGTATCTCCCCATTCTCTACGTAGTACGATAAGCCAAGGTTCTGTTTCTTCTCCCGGTAGGTCGTCGGGGTGCGGAACGCATTCGACAAGAATAGGTTTTTTCTCACATTTTAATTTAATTGTAAGTTTTCCATAACAATTATGATATTTTACAGCTTCAGCGCAATTGGTAGGTGTTTTTGCTTTGCATATTCTGCAGGACTAACGAGTGGATAGTTTAAATTTTTCAAAGTGAAAATAAGAATGTATCCTAAGAACTTACAGCATTGTGTTTTGCAATTGCAAAACCAATTAGTAGTACCACTACAAAAATTCGCAACATCTTAATGCTTCTAATGACTTAAACCAAGTGCATTTGATTCATCAGAATCTTCATTTAAGTAGGTATATATTACTCAAATTAAGAACGAGTGATTTACCGCCATGACTTACGGCTTTATAATATGAAATCAATTTTTATTGCGGCTTCTTTTGGTATTTTGTATACCAAATCAGGCATTACAACGGTAACGAATGCTAAAAAGAGATTAACAAGAAACAAGCGAAACGATTTTTCCAAAAAGTTCGTATTCAACTCAATTGTCGCAAATAGATTTTTTGTTTGTATTCGTTTAAAGATTAAAAAAGTGGGAAAAATGTTGCAAATGTTGGAAAGTTGAATAAATCGAAAAAATATTGAAATCGTGGGAAAAGTTTAATGTGGTTGAATAAGTCGAAAAAATTTGGAAAATATATGATGATAAGATATTTTTGTTAATAGGAATAATCTGTTTGGAAAATATAACAAGGGATTATAATATTTTGCCCAGCTAGAGTTTAGCCTGACCTAGGGTGAAAGTTAGCTTAGCTATTGAAAAATAGGAACTCGAATATCATTGTTGGAGAGGGTCACAAGTCCCATTTTTTTTTTCATTCATTGGGTTGTTCGTAAAGTAATTTTATTTTTTTTTTGCGGTAAAAACTAAATAAGTTTTTCTTGTAGTGTATAGCTATTTCATTGAATTATATATTCTCCATCTTGGATTTGCATGGAACGGCTGCCATAAATAGTAATAATTGCGCTTCACTCTTGAAATTATATAAGATGTTTCAAATGTAAAAATAAGAAAAATTTGTGAATATGAGTAAAATCGATCCACGGACACGTCTACCTCTTATACAAAGTTGGTATGTGGTTGAGACCTTTTTCAAAATGGGTATCAATTTCCTTTAACTTGGCAATGCTGATTTCAAAAATGTTACTAATTTTGCGATATCTTTTATAGTTTTCAAGTTATTAGCGAAAAATGAAAAGAGGTGGCGATTATCAGTAGTAATAGCGTTAGAGTCTTGAAATTTATATTTATATTTACAGGAAAACATATAATAAGAATAACAAAAACATATTAATAAAAAAATAATGATAATAATAAAAATGTTCATAATCGGACTTAAGCCCCATATGCTGCATCTGCCATACCTTCACTACGTTATATTCAGGTATAAAAAGGGCAAACCCCAAGGGGTATAGATAGAGAAAAAATAGCCCTTTTCAGTTCCCTTCTACTTAAAGCAGCTTATTTTAAAATTTAAGCAACTTATTTCACGCTGTAAGCTTTTAAAATCAATAAAATTATTGTAAAGTGTTGCAAAATGTGAAGAAATAAAAATAGTTTTTCCTTCAAATGTTGCAGTAGAAAAATAATCATAGAAAAAAAGTTCTGAAAAAAAGCAGCTGAAACCTTGGATTTTGGTTAACCATACTTTCTCACATTACATATTAAAATATTTCCGAAATCCGGGGATATACTTTTTTTTTCTGTCAAAGTTTGCCAATTTAAAAATTTGTAGAGACGAGAGTATGTAATAATCCAATGTAGCCAGACCTGCAGAATATGGTGAATGTGGTAGTACATCCTATTCTAGCTGTAAAAGCTTTTGGCGAGTAACCAAATCAGAGATGTCAATAAGACGGAGCAAATTTCTAGCTATAAGGACAAGTCGAGTCCATATATCGAGTATTGAAATTAAACCAAGGCGTTTCACGAGATCATGCACAGCTGAATTTGATATATTTTATCAATCGGCAATTCAGGGTCGCATTTGGAAATCTGATGCCCTGGGGCCAATGTCAGATGTGGACCCCAAAAATTTTTCAAGTTATAAATTTAAAATATAATACAAAACTAAAGACACTTGAATATAATAAGATATGCACATTATGGTGATTCAAATTTTTTTTTTTATTTCAAACAGGTTTAATAGTAGCAGGTATACGAAAGAAGAATTCTGGTGCAATTTGAGCTCATAATATTAATATTTACTGGTGGCTCATCGAGCTTTTTTGTTTTCCATAAGATTTGTATAGAAAGAAATGGTTAACTAGATATTTGTCGCTATATCTCGTGAAAAAAAATCTTAGAGAAGCGGGACCAACCTCATTAGAAAGACCATAACACTTTCTATAAAAAAGTATATTCATTTTTCGTGGAGGTAATATTTCGTTAGTTTATTAGCTTTCAATATTTAAGGATATTTCGAAGAAATAAATACGTGGATTGCAGATTATTTTGCAAGAAGAATTCCATCGATTCATCATCCTTTTAAACATATCGCTGCAATTTTGTATCGACTTTTTATAACATTTCTCGACTCTTTCAACATTTTCGAACTTTTTCAACATATCAACATTTTCTAGCAATTTTTGACTTCCTCAATTCGGTATTTTTGGGCTTTCTTCAGGTTCGAGAGAAGAATGAGACAAACACTTCGATTCAGAAATTTGAAGATAACAAAAATTGATATGGAATTGAAAAACACGAAAAGCAGCAACGGTTCTGCCATTGACGCTATATTTATTGATAACGATTTATGTAAGTAATAAATATAACATTAAAATTTTATTTCAATTTACTCAATAAGCTGTTGCTTATGCAAATTTAATTTAACTTAAAATTTAGGCATATAAGTATTTGACAAAATTACTTAATAATCCAATTCCTCTATGAAATGCTTAGATTTGCTTATTTCTCTTCGGGCGTATAGCAAAATGAGCGTATCTGAGTGAATATTCAAATCCAAGGAAATCTTCCCAAACGATACCATGAGCGAATGATGCATTGTATTTGCCTTTCAACCACAAACCGTTTAAGTTGCTGTAACAATTAGAACAATATAAATTTAATATATGTGTGTTAGATATCAGATCTTGAGGATGTTACCTGGTGATGCATTTGTTGAACCACCATCCACTACTATAAAGTACAGCACAGTTTTCCAAAGCAGAATTATCATTATCCTTATCGAAAGTACTGAACTTACTTCCCTCATGATATCTTAAACTGTCACCACCAGTTCCAGTATATTTTCCTAAGGAAGTTATAGCATATCCTTGGTCTTCATTGCCAATGGTAAACTTATCATATATAGCCCAACGTTTATTTCTCTTCCAATCTTCCAATTTCACCCAAAGTTCATTTTCAGTTGCATTTGTCAATGCATGCAATTTTTCTAGACCAATAAAGAAATCATAATAAAGAGAACCAAAACCAAGTTTGTATTCTTTCCAGGAAAGATTAAAAGACTTAAATCCCCATTTTCTACGTAGTACAATATTCCAAGGATCTTTTACTTCTCCCGGTAGCTCGTTGGGTTGATGAACGCATTCGACAAGAAAAGGTTTCGGCAATAACGTAGAGTTCACTTGAATTTTAAGCTTTCCATATTGACCATAATATTTTACAGCTTCCACGCAGTTGCTAGGTAATGTTTTCCTATTAGCCTTAGATAATTTTATGCTGGACTAACGAATAGATAGTTTTAATTTTTCACAGTGAAAATTGAAATGTATCCTAAGAACTTACATCATTTTGTTTTGCGATTGCAAAGCCAACCAATAGTACCACTATAAAAATTCGCAACATCTTAATGCTTCTAATGACTTAAGCCAAGTGCATTTGATTCATCAGAAGCTTCATTTAAGTATAAGTATATTACTCAAATTAAGAACGAGTGATTTATTGCCATGACTTACGGCTTTATAATATGAATTCAATTTTAGCGGTTTCTTTGGGTAATTTGTACACCAAATTAGGCTTTTCAGCGGTAACGAATTCTAAAAACAGATTAACAAGAAACAAGCGAAACGATTTTTCCACAAAGTTTTTATTCAACTCAATTGTCACAAATCGTTTCTTAGGTCGGTTTTTCGTATTAAGATTGAAAAGGTCGAAAAAATATTGAAAATGTTGAAAAAATTTGAATGAGATTGAATAGCTTGATAAAATATGGAGTTTTTTAAAAAAAGTTAAAGAAAAAGTAAAAAAAAAGTATGGAAAATATTGAAAAAAGTCAAAATAATATGATAAATGTTGAAAAATATTCATATAGGTTGAAAATTGTTGAAGCATTTGAAAGAGGTTGAGAAAGTCGAAAAGAATATGGAAAATGTTGAAAATAGTTGAAAGACGTTGAAAATGTCAAAAAATTCATA
Organism: Meiosimyza platycephala; assembly: GCA_963662105.1. Classification (NCBI taxonomy): domain Eukaryota; kingdom Metazoa; phylum Arthropoda; class Insecta; order Diptera; family Lauxaniidae; genus Meiosimyza; species Meiosimyza platycephala. Next base: position 119,937,434 of record OY759208.1, read on the forward strand.
CCAATTGCTGCACTGAACTAACGCTGAAAACTTTTTTTTGCATATGAGGTGCCACGCCTACTGATGCAGTCTTCTCGAACTCCATTTACATTCAAAGCTCATAGTAACCCACATCTCTCATAACGCTTACATGTTAGTTCTCTTATTATAACGTTCATAGATATTGTGGGCGGTGTCGGTGTACTTTAACGATTTTTAAATAATTGCCATTTTGTACACTTCATTTTGACAGTAATAAATGTTAGTGCATAAAATTTCATGATCATGTGTAAAACAAATGTTTCATTATTTCACTTGATTAGAAGATAGATGTGGCGTGAAATTTTGTTGCATATGAACCATAAAATTTACAAGTTATGTACATTTCGTATCGCGGTTTCATTTACATATATGGAAGATAGGCGTGACAATTATTTTCTTTGGTTGTGCTAATTGCTGTAGCCAATCGATTCAAATGAGTCAGCCAAATGTCAGATTTTTGTACAGCTAAAAAATGATTTGGACACTTAGTGCACTATCCTACGGGGTATCTCAATTCTTTACCCACGACCCTTGAGTTTTTTTTTACAAAAAAGTTTGAAGCCAAAAAATTTGGTCGCGTGGATGTTAAAGCGTACTGAAATTTTTTCGTGTTTTTTATAATTATTGCGTAAATTATACGGTTGAATTTTAATAATATTCGTCGACTGATTATCTTCTCAATAAACTAAGTACATATTCCTGAACACTGTTCACATATAGAAAAAATAAACGTTCTATATAGCAAAACAAAAGTCCCTCGAGAGTGCAGCTGTAAAGAATATCTAATTATCCCGGAATCTAGATTCAGTTAGTCAAAGTATTTTAACTGGCATTGCAGCGTCTCGAGTAAATAATTGTACGATAAACTTTGCCTCTTGAAAATTGAAACTGATTTTCTTCAGAGCTAAGTAGGGGAAGGCGGGGCAAAGCGGTATTCGGGGCAAAGCAGTACAAAGGGTATATTTATCGTTGCATAATAACGCCGTCTTAATTATAATAATTATAAGGAATTTGTGTTTGAGTAGTGTTCTTGTAACTGCCAGATTATAGCGACATTTCGACCTTCCATTTTCGAAAACCACGAGATTCATCAAAATGAGTGCGGTCGATGTAAAATTCTAGAATTTTCGACTTAAATAATTTCATTTCATATGATTCATTTAAAAAAAGGCAAAGTATCACGTCGTAGTATATATTAGTGACATTCATTTCTGTTCACAATGATTTGTTTATGTTGATAAGTTTTTGTTTCATGACTCTGTATGCTTACATAGATCATGGGGGCAAAAGGCTAGGGGCAAAACGGTAGTGTTTATCACTTGGAGCCGTTATTTTATCCAATTTTCAGGACTTTCGAAAAACAGAAAGTCCTGCTACTTTTGGACGGCCATACTTCACACACAAAAAACACGATTTACAACAAATGTATAAATATCATTTTTTATGTATAGCACTTCGTATACCGCTTTACCACAACCCGAAGGGTAAAGAGGTAGAAACGTACTTTTTTTTGCATCGTAATAATAAACATCTTCCGTTACGAAAAATAACGAGCCAATTACCGTAATATATCGTAATAAATCGAACTAATAACTTACATGTTTAATTGTACGAAAAAAGATTTTTTTTTTTGCGAAAACTTCGTTTACCGTTAGACATACCACTATGCCCCACCATTCCCTACATACATATGTATATTAAAAAAAATAAGAATACACAGTACAAGAATTTTCCACCCAACTAACCCGTACTGCCTTCAGTTGTCTCGTCACCGCTGCTTTGATGGTATCTATTTCCTCGAAAGAACAACTTCAGTTTTGGGAATAGAAAGAAATCGCACTGAACTAAATCAGTCGAACATTACGGGTAGTCAAGCACACAAAAATGATTTTTTCGATCAAAATGTCATTGTGAGCAAGAGCGTTGGCGCGCACCAACTTTCCGGATTTTTGAATTCTGACCGCACACGTCGAATTCTCGAAAACAAACGCCGTATAACTTCAAAGTAGCCAAATAGTAACGATATGGCTACTTGGAAGAAACCATATCCTTGCTATCTTTGAGTCTTCCGTTCTCTGGGTGACTTCCAGGCAGCTCTTTGGCGAAAACGTTTATGCCAGTTGAGATCAGTTGCTCGGCTTAAGTACTTTTTGTGGCATTAAGGCCTGATTTAACTTGAAATTTTATGAAAGTGTTGTTCCATTTTGATTTGCCGATACAATTTTTTTTGGACTGTCATGCGGAATGTCATAGCTCAACCATTTAACACACTAGCGCAGTCAACTTGAACGCGTTGATAAGAAAAAAGTAAGCCTTTGCAACAATATATAATGTCGGCAGATGGCGCTATGCGTTCAGGTGGAAGATATGAAGTCTGGACTCAAAATTGTCGCATTATGTACGTTAATATGGGAAAAAATTTTAATTATTCTATATTGGGTTTTTTCCACCTTAGAATTATAATTGTTTGGCCTCCCATCATATATATGTATAAGTTATCTTTCAAATTAGTTTTGTGCATGAAAACAGCTCTATCGGTTTCTGTGCACACAAACGATTTTTGTTCTATCTAATGCCGCAAATGGAAATAGAAGTGGGGGTTCGTTTCCATTATCGGGCTGTTTCCTTTTATCAAAAAAAAAAAAAACAGTAAGTTAAGTGGAAAAGTTTCACTAATTGAATTCCGAGCGTATGGCAGCAAATGAATATGATGTAAGCTATAGATATCTAGTATCTCATGGGGTATATAAATGAAAACTCTACCACATAGTGCACAAAAATCTTAAAAAGTTTCATTCATTAAGTCAAAATGCGTTTTTTGCTATTAACAATATTTTGTGTTTGTGTCAGTGTGGATTTCGCAATTGGAGCAAAAATTAGAGTAAGTTTTGGAGATAACTTGATGTTTCTTATTATTATATCAATATAATCCTTTAGAATTTGAACAAGAAAAAGGAAGCCATACCTAATAGTTGCGCCGAAGCTGTAGCCAATACAGGCCGTGTTGGAGTTCATCAAATTCAACTAAATTCCTACTGGTTACCTTTTTATGTTTATTGTGATTTTGGTGATTCCAAAAATAAAGCCTGGACTGTCGTGCAACGCCGAATCAATGGGTCCCTTAGTTTCAATCGTACCTGGTACGATTATCAATATGGTTTTGGCAATATCGCTGGTGAACATTTCATTGGTCTGAATAAATTGTTCGAAATAACACAATCATCACTACAAGAACTATGGATACGTATCACTTCTTGGGATGGGAAGATACGTTATGCTCAGTATTCTGAGTTTGCCATTGGTAGTGAGGAAGAAGGTTACGCAATAACTTTATTGGGAAGCTATAAAGGGACTGCAGGTGATTCATTTAGTGCTCATGCAGGTAATAAATTTACTACTCCCGATAGAGACAATGATGAATCTGAATTGGAAAATTGTGGTCGGCTATATAGTAGCGGGTGGTGGTTTAAAAAATGTGCCAGCAGGTAATGTGAACTATTGAGCGAAAACTGTTACTGATAACCTACCTTTTTAAAAGACGTCTATACGAATGAAGTGAATGTTGAGTTGGTTATTAAAAATTCATAGTTGTCTAAAGAAAATTGATTGTATTAAAATTTTATGTGAAAATCGCTTGAAATTTTCAAGAAGTTTTCAGACATTTTTTCTGAATTGTGCACTGTGAGAAATCTATTTTTTTGTATATAATATTTTTTTAGCATGTAGTCAATGACAACCTAAATTACAACATTCGATTCGATCCCTTCCAGCCGATATACTTCAGCTTAGACACATTTTATTAAGTAAGGTTTAAAGGCCCAGTCCTTGGTACTCTAATTTTATTTAACTTCAATGGTTTTGATATGATTTCTTTTAGTAACCTGAACGGTCTGTATTATCATGGAAAATATAATGGATCTTTTGCAAATGGAATTATTTGGGATAAATATCTGGGTTATTGGTATTCGTACAAAGATATTCAAATGGCCGTTCGTCCTGTTCAGAATTTATAAAAATCTTTTTTTATTTATTATATAAAATTTTTGATTTATCATGTTTTTAAATTGAAATAAAGTTTTGAAGAAAATTAGAGTCGTGTTTTTTCTCAGATTTTTTAACATAAACTTTTCGTCACCATTGCGAATACATTGCTTACGATATTTTTCACATTGAGCTTAAGAACTTTTATTATAAAATATTTGCTCGAAATACACAAATACAAAAATGGCAGGAGATCTTTAGTCTTAGAAAATGTGTAACAGCATCTTTTAAATCCTGAAGAAAAAGTCAAATAATAAACAGGAAAAATACTCTTACAATAAACGAAACTCTTAAAAATACTTTATACTCTACTTATTTTTACCCAAATCCCACCTGTGACGTTCAAAGTGCCATTAAAAGTAATTTGCTAGCTGATCCAAAAGCATAAATTGAATGAAACATTTAATTTTAAAATTCAGTGTAATACCTAACTCTTATGAAATTACCTGGGCCAAAGATCAATCAATCAAAACGGTGCTACCTCCTTCTAATTTATGGACATAAATAGGTCAATAGTAGCACGAGCATTTTGATGCATTAAAAGTTTGTCTACACACACGATACAAAAGAATCTATAAACATTTATTATAAATAAGAAATTATAACTAAATTTTATACAGCAGAAGCAAAATAAAATTAAAAAATTAATGGGCGTATTAGCAACAAAACATGCAACATAATTTTCTACTTGCCATACGAACAAGTCGATACAGAGAAGTTTGATAGACTACGTACGCACAGTGGATATTTTACCATTAATATTTAGAAAAAAACTAAAATAATTATGTATCTTGCTTGAGTAAAGAGCTTTTTGAACAAAAATTTATTTGCTTTTTTTTCAGTAAAAACTTATTGGAAAACCGTTTAAAAGCTTTCCTGTAAAATTGATATGAGAAATTTTCAAATCGATGAAATATAAGAAAACAGCTACAATTCTACCTCTACTTCTGCTTATATTTTCAAAAGTATATAACTTGAACCAATTTAGACACAAAAAAGCTATAAACTTTTCGGAATTGAAAGTAGCCTATGTTCTAATTCACGACATTTACTATCTATTCAGCAAGTTTCATTCAAATATATTCAGCTGTTAAGGCGTGATTGAGGAAGGAACATCAACATAGTTCCACATTTATAATATTAGTAAGATGAGACATAAAAGAACCAAGGTAAAAAATTTACCAAACTTCAATTCTTCGGGCATACAACGCAACTTAAAAATACATTGTTTTGATTAAATATGGTTCAAGTTTCATTTCATGAAAATTTAATATCTGTTTAAAAAAAGTAAATGAAAAATGCAGTAAAAATTATATTCATTTCTTAAAAAATGTTATGTGTTTAAATGAAATGAGATGTAACTTATGATGTGTTCAATATCAATAAATCTTTCAAAAATCTTCATATCGCAGAACTGTAGTATTAATTTTTTAAGTTCAAAATCTTAGTTAAGAGCCAAAAACTTCAAGTCACTTAATTTGTCATAGCATATGAACCAATTAAATAGAATTCTGTTTAGTAACTCTGTTGTTAGTTTTTCCAATCAAAAAACATTTCAATCCCATTACGCTCTATGACCAACATGATATGCAGGTTATCATGGTTGTCTTTCTGGCAGTTTGTATTACTGTTTTTTTTTTTTTTTGTCTGGTGGCTGTTGGTATTTCTATGGCTATGATCTTGTTACACCGATCAAGCGCATTCCATTAAGAGCCAACGACAGCAGCAACAACAGCATTGTGCTGCATAATCTTAAGCAATTAGTCAAGGTGCTGATAGGAAGTGCCCTCAAGGCAACCTAAGACACCGTTCGAATTATGTCTGCATGTGCGTGCGAGAGTCTCAGAAGATATGCGGCATAGTAAGACATTAAATCCATGTTATAGCGGTTTAGTTATCGGAATTGTGTTAAGTGGTCAAAGGTTTTAAAATGAGGTTTTTTTAAGAAAAATATTCTTTACCAAAGTATATTTTAGATTTCATTTCTGCAAAACTTACCGTACTTGTTTTGATAAGCTCTAGCCCATTCAACATCACGTTGAAGATCAATACCATTTTAGCCTGTAGAGTTAAGAGAATACCTGCATTTTAAACAGATACCCTTTTTTACTTTATTGCTTTATTGCTCTAGCTATTTATGAGTTGAAGATATTCCCTATTCCAGCTCATTAATGCGACAGCAATAACTAAAAAAAAAAAATGTTTTGCTTTCAACTTCGCCAACGAAATGCGCTCATTTGAAGTGACACCCAATTAAGTTCACATCAAAGAAGGGTTTCAAGTAGCCTTTGAGAAAACTTAAAAAATTTGCACGTCAAAAATCCGTTTAATATGCAGCATCACGTTCGTTTTTCTCCCACAAATCCTACAATTTACTTCCAGATGAACGAAGCAGAACAACGCCAAAAGTTTTCATTTCAGAACGATTCCTTTCATGTAACAACGTAAAGACTCCCACAGTCGCTTTGGCGCTGTCATCTTTGTACCTTATGACTTCATTGCGTCAGAGTCCTCACTAGCAAAATCCGTTGCACACAGTTGCACCTCATTATGCAGCAACACAACGTATTGCACACTCAATTTCGACAAATGCGTGAGTTGATTCCTTTTGGGCGCACAGCAAAATGCCGCCGCAGTAGCGCAGTAAGGTTACCTTGGCCCTACGAACCAAATGCATCTTCATACCTCCCAGAATAAATTATCGTCATATTAACACAACAACTGTGAGCTGTTAGGAGATATAAACGAAACGCTTGTGTTCGTTTGCTGCTTTAACTTCGACAAAGTTCAAGTTGGGCATTAAAAACAAGTTTTATGATTTTCATGGTTTCAACTTTACTAAACATATTGAAGCGACAATATTCTTGTTAAAATTGTTCTTGTAAATCTTACGTATAGGAATACTATACGATATATATCGGTGCTGTTTGCTGGTTGCCTTTGTTTGCCTCAATGTTGTGCCTTAATATGTATGTTATTGTATTTTGATGTGGCTATTCTCCTCTCTTGCAATGCTGAGTAGATTTCAAATTTGTGTAAGTAGCTACAGTTCCAATACTGATTGACATTCTGGAATTGTATACCTTAGAAAGTTTTTTTGTCATTTGTATTGAGTTTTAGGTGTTTGAACATCCGTCAGTAAAGACGGGTATGAAACAAAATCTTTACTAAACTAAATTGACGTAATAATTAAACATTATTATATCGAACTTAGAGTCATTCAGTAAAGACCAATATTATTGTAAATTTTTACTAATTGATCAATGCTGTTTTTTATTCAACAAACATGAAAAAGAATAACATAATGTAACGCTTTTGGGTATTTTGACCCATTGATGACTAATCGATGTGAAAAAGTTGAAGAAGGCGCTCTGACCATTCAGGGGATGTTTAAATCTTATTGTACTATTGATGGGATAGGTCGAAAAAAATTTTCGACATGACTCAATGGGGGCCTTATGGCACGAGTAATATTAAAAAGCTTATTGCTTCAATCAATGAGAAAAGGATAAACTAATTTTTTGAACATCCGGGGTGGGGTGTTTTATCTCATTAATTTCAAAAACATTCTGTTGCATCTATCGATTGCGAAAGATCGAACAAAATTTTTTTACACGTTGTTCACTCGCCTCCGACATGGTTGCCAAGACCGAAATTTCATGTCAAAGCTGGGATTCCCGGTAGGGAATAGACTAAAAATTTATCCTTTTCTTCTTTTCCTTTACTCTTTACCATTTTAAGGAAAAATTATTTATTTTATTTTGGGAAGGCAGCATAAACAACGAAAAGTCAAACCAAGATTTTTATGTGACGTTTTGCAACTCTAAATCCTAAAAAAAGATATTTAAATTAAAAAAAAAATAAGTATGCAGTAACCTTTTTTAGCACCAATATGCTGTTTTAAAAAAGAAATTATTAAAATCGGTTCCGTATATTTTGCGCCAAAGCGTTACAAATCATTTTCATATAAGCAATTTTACATATATAGATAGTATAGACTTATGTTAGCTAGTATAAAGTAGTTTTCTAATGCCTTACACTGTTAATGTTGTGTGCCAACATGCTCGTTCTCTATTGCATTGAAACTGATGGCTTTTCCTAGAATGACGCAATTTATTCTATGTTTTATCCTAAATAGCTTATTTTCTGCAAAAAAACGACTAAAAAAGTAAAAAGAGACTAACAAAAGTTTTATCTGTAGTTGTGACAAAAAGTGAGTAGGCTCAGCTAAAATCATAAATTCACTATGCTCCAATGCACTATACGCAGTATATTTGCCACTGTTGTTGAATTGTTATAGGGCATATTGTAGCACTAACAAGTTAGACAGGTACTTCACAATATGTTGTTTGGTCACTTTTTCTCACTACCAAAAGAGATGAACATTTCCTTCTGTCGTCAACTTTGCAAGCAGCTTAATGCTTTTGTGTTGTTAAGCCCTTTTTAAGAAAAAATTCCACTAAGGAAAGAAAAATGTAATGACCTTATATAGAAATGAAACTTTTCTGTAACAATTTCCGTAGAAAAAAAAAACCAAAGAAATTTCAATTATGCCAGCATGTTGCAATAAAGTACCACAGTAAAAACTTTGCTTGAAATACGTCGTGCTTATCTAAATGGATGAAACTCTTAGATTTTAATTAACATTTAATTGACCATTAAATTGTTTAACATACTTTTAAAGAAAAAAAAATAAAGAAATACTGAAATAATGAAAAACACCCACATAGTTTTTCCCCCAAACATTTCATTAGTGGATCTTACCAAAAATGATATGACCCAAAATTTGTTCACGAAAAAGCAACATTTTTCATTGTTCACAAATTATGAGTCAATTAATTTGCACTTCATTTGTAGACGTTTGTTTCGCTTAAAGAAAATTGCATCCAAAGTAGCTGGCTACCATCATTAAGGCGTCCCTCCTACATAGTTTCCATAGATTACCACAAACCAATGACCGACATCAACAACATCTCCATCAACATCAATATCAACTCCAACAATGCAATGAAAATCATTAATGAGTTGATAACGTGCACACTGAAATAGTTGTAGGTTAGATTTAAGCCATAATGACACTTGTTGTTTTTGTAAGTTTATTTGTTGTCAGGTTAAAAAGTAGTGCTTTATATAAAAGGGAAGAGCTTTGAAGTTCACGGGGTCGTGTGCTATTTTCATTTAGTCAAATAAAAAAAGTTCAAATCTTAGTGGTTTTGAGTTCATGTGGCTACATCACAGCAAAATAAAAGTTTTTTTTATGCCCCAGTAAATTTTTTATTAAAATCTGGACGGACGGAAAGACATCCTAATGTCCATCGACTTTTAAGAAAAAAAATTTTTGAGATTTATGATAACAGAAATTAAATGTCACCTTAGCTTAACTTAATTAGGAATAACTAAAACATATGCTGCTATTGTAAGCAGTTTATATCATTTAAAGTAAATCATCATTAAAATTTTTTTTTGTTTTTTGTTTGAAAAAATGTTGCATGTTGCATGCAGCTACAATGGAAATCAATTCGCTACGGTGAATTTTTTTAATTTACAATTTGTTGTTATGATTGTTGTGAGTATTTTGGGGCTTTATTTTTCCCTCTAGCTTTGTTTAATTTTTAACGCTGATAACGCGCTTCATTAATGTTTTTGTCGTGGGCTTGTTTGTAGAAGATTATTTTTGAATTCGGCCGATATGCATTTTTTTTGTTTTTTTTTTTTTGAATTTTTGAACGGTAATAAATTATAAGATTCTCACATTTGATAGAGTTTAATTAAGAGCAGAAAAAAAAATGGTATAATAAATAAAAAATACTCAGGCGGTAGTGATTGATGTCACTGCCGTATATGGATACAACCTTTTTCCGCATTATTAAGATTTATAAACCTTTATAGGTTGAGTTAAATTTCAAATAACCTTAACATTGTGAATGTCTTTTACCGCAACATTGGTTTTGGTTGATAAATTCAACATTTAAGAAACGTTTTTCATAAATTAACTTATATTATGAAGATTTTTATATTTTTAATAAAAGAAATGATAATTTCACATATTCAATAACAATAGAAAAACCATCACAAAGAACATTTGCTACGAGTTGAAATGTGATATGTAGCTTCGGAAAAAAGTCGTGATGTCTACATGATTACTCATCCCTATCATCATCATTAGATTTTTTTTCTCCCCTCGAATAAGATTTATGGCAACATGTTGTCTTTGCACTTGATGTTTATTGAAGAAGCGCTTAGAAGCTAATTGTTGTCTAGTCGTGAAATAAACAAACGAATAGCGTTTTGTTGAAAAAAAAAAGTAAAATTTGCTTAAGCACGCTTTTATTGTTGACAACTGTCGGAAGTTGTTGAATTGCAATTTTTTTTAACAAATGCATTTTTTATGGGTCTTATTATTTGTGCGAAAAAATTTCACCTTCACGGTGTTAGTGTCATTTCCTAAAATGTTTAATTTAATTAATTAAAAAAAAAATTTTTCACAAAACATTCCTTTCAATTTGTCGTTTACATATGAAAAGTCGATTATGGAAAATTTTAACGGCCATATCATATAAAGCCTTAGCAACACAATAGTTAATTATAATTTTCAAAACTACTCTTAAACATAGGTTAGGTAATATTATTACGAAAGATTACTTATTTACCAAGAAAAAGTCTAAAAATAATAAAAAGTATAATTAAGTCCTAAGTATCCCATTTCGAGCAATTCGCTTGTCTGTAGAAAAATATTTTGGAACTTGATATTCCTTGAGAGTTAACGTGAAAAGTTTTTAAATATATCAATTTGCAGGGTTTTTGGAAAAACTGTAGTTTTCGATAACCTTGATATGTGCTCTTGGTTAAATCATATAGTCTCAGAATATATAAATTAACTAGCTGTCCTGGCAGACGTTGTCCTGCCTTTTCCTGTGCCTCTCACTATACATAAATGACACTTGGTGTAAATTGCATATGAGTCGAGTAAGTGGCCTTTGTGAAAATGCTATTTCTAAAATATTTTTATATGAGGGCCACCCTAAATATGGACTTAATCGAAATAAAAAATATCCTATACCCTAAGTTAGACCAAATTACAGACAAAATCTAAATTTAAAAAAAATTGGTTGAATAGTTCCAGAATTTATCCCGGACAAACACCGCCACAAATACAGCCACCTGACTTATCTGACGAAAATATGCACGTGAAATAACATTCTTAATTTCAAACTCATATAACGGTTGGTTTTAAGCGGAAAATGTTAATGAATCAAATCCAATTTGTTTTTGTTAATTTTAATTCCTATATTTGCTGAAGCAATTATTCAAAGCAAAAATTGACACTGAGTGCAAGCCACTCGCGGTATGATGCTTCGTTATATAAAATGAAAAGCCGATAACAGTCTTATAACGTCGAAAAATGTCGAAAAAGTCGAGTATAGTCGAAAAATATTGGAAAATCGATAAAATGTTGTGAAAGTAATATATCTTGATAATATCGAATAATGTTGAAAAATGTTTTGCTACCGGTTTATTGGATCAACTTTCATTAATGCCGATAACAACTTGAAATTTGTAACAAATGACAGAGCTCAAAGAGCCTAAATATAATATATAGGCCAGCTTTGTCGAATCCTATCCCACACATGGGTTGCCACCCATTTAAGAAAAATTTACCCTAAAAACGGATGGAAACCCATATTTAAAACAGGATTCGTCAAGACAACCTGTATTATATTTAGGCTCTCCGAGCTTCATCGTTTGGCACACATTTCAAACATTGATTTATATAAATAGAAATTGACCAAAAAACCGGTGGCAACCCATTTTTGTAACAGTTTTCGACAATGCAACCCCATATATTATATTAAGGGCTCTTCGAGTTCTACCATTTCGAGCTGTAATGTTATAAACTTTTAATTAAAACAACAAAATTGGATGAAATTCGGTCATTGTCGCGCATTGGAACGGGCTTTGGCAAGGCAATTCTGGTTCGTTAGTTTCACCAAAATGCTTCTTTATCTCTCCTGTACATCCCGTTTAATAATCTTATACATTCGACTTTTCTACAGCGCGCTCTTGGGCTAGTAGTAGCTAGAATCAACAAAGCATAAAGGATTCTTGCGCAACTTAATAGAATACTGAAATCAAATATAATCTCAACATAGATTAATCTGCGAATATTTGAATAAAATTTTCGTTCAGTGTTGCTTCATGCTTGCAAATCATAGTCTCTGACAAGCGAACTGACATGACAAATGTAAGCCTTCGTAAATTGCAGCTCCAAACGGACGAACTTGAATCAGGAAATTCATTTGGCTACTGAGATTATAAAGACAAGCTGTCAACCAAAAGAACACACGCTCTTGAAATATGCTAGAGAAACCACCACTTAGGCCGAACCCTTAGGAACATAGAAAGTCAGGTATCACAAATCGAAACGAACATCAAATAGCTAAGGATTGAAATAACTATAGAAATTTTCTTTAAGACATAGTCACATAATGGAGTTACATATAGGATAATATATATATCACTACACCTACACATTCAAATTTACTACATCGATTTAATTTTATTCACTAAAAAAAAAGTCATCACTTTTGACTTTACAAAAAACCCTAGCAAATTGAGATATATTTCACAAACATTTTTCGGCCCCGTCAAGCCTTGTGCTCGGTGCGGCCATACAATCGGCACCACCCTAGGTACGCTACTGTAAATTTGTTGACCTAATTTTGAATATCAAAGATCTGCAACAAAAACATATGTACATTGTACAACATTAAACAAGACAAAACAAAAAACGTAACAGTTACCAGACTGTCAATAAAAAATAATAAAAATCATTTTTTAATATGACTTTGACATAACAAATATTACAAAACATTTGGCATTAAAGTTCAACGTAACGAACTTGTGACAACGGCACATTTGTCAGCGATTTGTAATACTTTGCAAAGTCTCCATGAGTCTCTCGTTTTTTTTTTTTTCTTTTTTTCTTTCAAAACAAAAGGTTCTGTATGGTACTCAACTTTAAGACAAGCAACATTAAGAGCTTTTTGCAACTATCATAAAACCTTTTGCAATATTGACACATGATATATGTTGCATTTGCATGTGCTTGAATTCCTACCTGCAACAACAACATCAAAAAGACTGATACTGTAAGATATAACTCCATAACGATTTCAAGTTTGAATTCGCTTAAAATTTTTGGGCGCAAGCATTGTTCAAGTTTTCAAGTGACAATGCCAAAAAGAAAAATAAGTGGAAGAAAAAAATATTTGACCAGACCAAATCTCCGACAAGTAGCTCTGAGCTCTAAGGTAAAGTAAACTACTTACGAAGAACTTTTTAAGTAGTTCATGTGCTGTCATTTACTTGAATTCTGTGAGAATTTATGTAGTTTTTGTTGTTTTTGGTATTATGTAAATGAGTACATTGGTTTTTAAAGTGCGCGCCTTTGGTTTATTCTGCTTGAGACAATTTTTGCGAAATTGATTAGAGATGAGTAAAGTATCGATACATTAATTAGTATATATTTTTGCATTATACCATTTCTCTTTTCCGAAAATTTTCAAAATGGCAAAGTATTTAGTAACGCAAATGATTTTTATAGCTTGAGATAGTTATACTTTTGTATCCCGAATTAGCTGCGTTCCCGGGAACTCCATCCCTCATACTACAGGGTCACCGGGTTTATCGATAAAGTTAAAGGAAAAAATGTGAAAAAAATACTTAGAGATGTTTGTAATTTCTATTAAATTTGAATAACTTTTGTATAAATTCAATAGAAATTTAATAAAAATTCTTTTAATATAATGGAATTTGAAAATATTGTACTAAAACTTTTAGTTTTTTTAGTGGTTATAGAATTTTAGTTTGAGTTCGAAATTTATGCTCCAGTCTCCCGCATAATATTTTTGTTTAAAAGCACGCTATTATTTATTTATAAAGAATATTACATATACTAATGAATATATCGATATTTATATGATACTTTTTATATGCATTATAAGTATTTGTCATATTCCCAATTCGAGACAACATTATTTTTTTCGGCAAAATTTTATGTTGCCGTCAAATTTTCGGCTGCTGCAACATGTAGTTTTTGCATTTTTCTTTTATGTTTTTCTTCCATTATTAATGTTATTTTTTCTTTCTTTAATTTTTTTCAGCGTTAACTGCAAATTAAAGTCTGCACCCCGTAGCGCGTTCATGACAAATGACCGAATAATTTATTTGCTGCGTGTCATTTGCAAAGCTTGCAATATAAATTTTCGTACCCGAATTTCCTGTTACGTGAGTTCATTTGAATTAAAATTAAATAATTTATTATATTCTTTCATTAGGTAAATAGATAACTAGAATATTTCAAATTCGTAAAACTTTTTACAAAATTTTTAAATCATGGGAATTGGGTTAGTAAAGACATTGCTTCAATATGATATTTAATTTTCTGTAAAATTCCATATCATTTGGATGTTGTAATTTAACAAAACAAAAACCAATATTATGTGACTGTTAACATTTTATTTTACTTTGAAACCCAGACTAAATCCTAATCCGATTGGTTAATATTTACACTTACTTGTAATTAGTCGAAGTATCTTTTGAAATGCATGGTTAATCCAATGCTTAGATGAGAACAAGATCAAGAAAGTTGTTAGCCAGCATACGCAGTTCATTGACTATCCTGTCAAATTTCTGTCGAAAATAACATAAGCTCCTATTGGAATTAAAAATCCATGAAAATCAAAGAAGACGCAGCCAATTTCAATACGTGAAATAATATTCTCAAGGCCAAATGGTACGGCCCTGTTGTTTCCGTGTACCCTCCTCCTTTGTAGTTTAAAAAGCAAAATGCAGAAATAATGCTAAAAAAAATCCAACTTTACAAAAGTTTTTTAAACTTTTTTCCAATGTCAATACAAAAATGTAGTAAGTTGTTGTTTAATGTTAAGTTCAGCACATAAAATAAAATGAATTTTACAAACTTCTGAGAAACTTAAATTGAAAACTCGGCACAAAAGAACATGGTAAGAGTACTTTCCAACATTGTAGTACAAGTTAATGGGCTTGCCAACTCGTTGGGCAGATATTTTTTTACTTCCATGATTTTATTTGATTTTGCGTTTAAAGTTTTACGTCCTCTTTTTGCAACGCCACGTATCGCAGGCATTCACGCAAGTGTATTAGTGCTTATCTCTGTGTGCCAATTTTACGAACATTAAAAGAAAGAAACAAATACATTTGCAAGAGTACTTATTCGAGGCTATGAAGTTATGATGATGTTCTTTTTAACGTCATCATATTGGATGCCATGACACAGTTTGTTTTTGTTGCTGAATACAGTTATGGTTACCTAACCAGTTGCTGGCGAGTTGCAAGGGGTTGTTACCACCATCCTTTCAGGTTGTTATGTACAGGTGACTGCAACGTTATGGAAGCAACAGCAGCCAGCAGCATGATTTTGTTATATGAACTAAAATAAAAAAGTAGATCTTTTTGTTGCATAAAGCAATGCAGAGAATATAGGGTTGCCAAAGTAATTTCGTTTTTATTCGTGAGCATCACAAAAAACAATAAATCTTAGTGTCCTCTAGGTATAGAGAAATGGGTTTCAAGGTACAAGGTACAACTTTGGCCTAAGATATTTATCAATATCTTACTTAGTTCTCGAGATATTAGCCTTAGGCAATTAAATTGGAACACACTGTATACATACAGTTTACTGCATGAGTTGATCTCTTTGCAGCGTCTTAATATCGTTCCAAATATAAGAAATTTTCTCAAGATATCGCGGGAAAACGGAGGAGCTTTCAACCCCGAAAACTGAGTTTTATGCTCACACTTACTATCACATCAAAAATTAAAAAAATGACAGTAGCGTGCCTATGGGGGGTTTCTACATTTGATAGAATTACTAATCCGATGATTTAAAATTTCGACCCCTAAGCTTAAAAAAACGCTTCGGGATTGCCACCCTTAATAATAACCTCCAAAATTGTTTACTACAACCTTAACCTTAAAAAGGGGTCATTCCAGATATTTGTCATATAAAAAATAAATAGAAAAAACTTTTAAACAAAACGTCTTGGTTAAACCTATCTTGAGAAGGAAATTCTCAATCCGTTCTTAGATTTTGAGCGCAATATATTATTTTGCATAAATAACAGTCTCCAATATTTGGCAACCCTAAAACTAAAGTACCTTGTACGAGTATATATGCGCACATTTTACAGGGCTTCAATGCCATGTATGTAAGCACACACTTTGAGTGTACACTGCTAAACGAATTCGTGTGCGGTGCTGTAGGCAAAACTTTAGCAATGACGTCATCATTGATGCTATATTTATTTTGGAAAATTGCCGCCAGTTTGTTGGCACTGCAACTGGCAAGCAACTTAAGTAGCACAAAGAACAGCAGCAATTGTTGACATTGAACTGAAAAGTCTTAAAAAAAGGATAATGCATATAATGAGCAAAATTCAACGTCTGTAACAACCTTTTAACAACGTTATCTGTTTTCTCTGTACTTTTTGTTAAGCAAACATTGTCAATATATTTCAGTTTTAAATATCAAAAATCAAATTTTCGTATTTTTTTTATATTCACCTTTTTTTTGTGTTTTTTTTTTTCGTTAAAATTCATATATAAAATTTTGGAATCTTTTGGTTTTACTATCATCACCATCATCATCGCTGCCATCAAAAATAGCCAAAAATTTAGCCTCAAACCAAACACAAATGTTTGGATGAAGTTTTTGTCATCTACCAAGAGCAAGATCAAATTTTTAATTCAAAAAAAGTTTTACAAATTATAGCGCCAATATACCAATAAACTCGGAAAAAAGGTGAACCTACACTCTGTTATAAAATGACGCGTTTGTTTTCCATGTGGGGCAGCTCAACCGAAGAACCACGTAGACGTCACGATAAGGTCTCAAAATTTCTACTGGAGACAAATGATTCATTCAAGCAGTAAGTGTACTATTTACATATATAGTTTGAAGGAATAATTAAAATTGGTAGCATTAGCATGATTGTACGCCTAATATTATGGAACTTTTTTTGTCACTTTTCATTTTTAATTTAGGTCATACATTGTTTAAAGCACTAATTGTCAGTTATTCTATAAATGTACAGCTCAAAAATGTTTCCAAACCCATTATGGTAAGAGCTATGTAACATTTGTGACAAGTGTCTGAAAGTATGCAATGATTTTTTTCATAAACTGCAATTTGGTTTATAACTCAATGGAAACAGTATTGGAGTCTTTATAAAAATTAGTTAATAAAGTTTTGAGTGAATGCTCCAGATATTAAAACGTTGAAGCTCTCTTTCCTTGTCTTGTGAGAAAAATCAAGAAAGGCTTTGATTTGTCAATGAGCAGATATATAAGGATTGGGCTTGGAAGCTCCAAAATTTTTTGACATGGAACGAATTTTCTGAGTACGAAGTTCATTACAACAAAAAATTACTGCTTCCTCATGAAAAAACAAGCTGGACATTTGCAAATAGTACTTCGATACAACTCCATTTTTTTCGATTTTTTATTTTATCCAGCACTTTTCGATACTTCTAAAGTTTGCTCAGTGCTTTCCATAATTTTCAGATAAAATAGAACTTTAAGATAACATCAGCACTTTATTTTCCTATATATAGCTTTTTGAACAACTGCAGCTGGTTTGTTTATTTTTTGGGCACCATCTTAATTTGCGCATGCGTATATTATTACTGCTATGACTGTCAGCGACGCATGGAGCTCAGGAGACGGCGACAGGAAGTTCAACGAGCCAATGAAAGGTAAGTAAAATATAAATGAAGGAGGAATAGTTGTAAAGTATTTTTTCTAAACAATAACTTCCAAAACCTTGCGTTACCCTTACAGAAGAATGCTTTGGACGATTTTTATTTGTTTGCTTTTTTCGGATAATTTTGGGAGAAGGGTCAAACTTAAAAGAAATACATATAAGTCTGTTGTTGGCTTTCAGTCCGTTCTTAATGCTTCATCCTATTGTCCGATCCATCAATCCTTAAATATAGCAATAACAAGAGTTATCTGGCGAAAAGAACTCTACAACGTTCTAGAATCTAATATGTGTTTATTGTTGGTCAACATTTCATATGAAAAAATATTCTTAAGTTTAAAATAAAAAATTTGCTTGAGAAATCTTCTGCAAATGATGCAAGAAGTGCTATTTTGTATAGTGGCAAAGATTATTTATCTACCTTTAATGAAAAAACTGCACCTTTTCCTTGTTGCAGAACCCCACAACGTCGTCGCCCGGGTGCTGCATATCGTGATCATGAAATCTTCCGTAATGTAATGAAAACTGTACGCCAATATATTGGACCGAATGAGGGAAAACCGCATGTCAAACCCTATGTGTTGAGGCGAACACGCAGTGGTGCTATATATGGACGTTTTGCTGATCGTGATACCGTAACCAGTTAGTCATGTAACTTTCCTTCGAAAGCGTGTGTATGATAATAGAGAAAATACCAGAATAGATATCACCTACAACTTTCAAGAAAGCGATAACTAATTGTGCGATTACTCTATATTTCTTTTTAAAAAGACACAAATCTATATCAAATTTATAAGAAATTTACTTTACAATATCAATATAGACAATACAATAGAAAAGAAAATTATTTATTTAATAAATTTTTTCGCTATAAAAAGAAAACTTAACTTTAAAATTATTTTTATTTCAAAGTGATTTCGGTAACGATAATCTGTTAGGCCTGAAGGAAATGGGATTTTGTTTTTCTATCAATTTTGCTATCTTAATTAATGCCCAAGCATCATTTACGAAACGATGCATTAGTTAAACTTAATTGACACTTTGTTTAGTCATTCTAAGCTTCTCTGTATATTTTATCGAATGTCCTTCAACCCTTTTGACCCATTGGCAGCCTAACAATTTGCATTGTTAGTTTTTGCTCGTGGCTGTTTAAAAGCTTTTTACTGCTATAGCTCCTATCATCTCTTCACCTTGCTTCGTTTACGGTAGCGCAATTCTATTCCAAGCATCGTTAACTCATCCCCATTGTTGCTCTGCATTCATCAGATTTTGCTATTTTTGATATTTCCGCTTAAATGTTATTTCCGTTTTGTGTTCGTATTGTTATTTGCTTATAGCAAAAATAAAGGTATGGCACGATGTGTTGTGCTCTGCAACAGGACAAGGGCATCATTACAATGTCTTTTTGCCTTCGAATGTTGCCATTCTGTTACGTGCCTACTTTTTAATATCTGTTTTCATTCATTTTATTTCTACATAAATGTTAATGATTTATTTTACGTAACATAGCAAAATGTTAAAGTGATGTTTGCTTGTGTATTTAAATTTAATCGTCTGAAAAAGCTGATAATACTAGCTTACAGATTTATGGTTCCGGGCCAAACAGCAACCGAATGAGAAATTTCTTCACTAAAATAGTCTTAAAGGTTAAAGACTTACCAAAATATGGTTCTTCCAAATTTCCACATTATAATATTGCCATCAAAATATGCAATTTTTCGCTTATCTCGTTTTCAAAAATAGCTTTCACACTGCGTCTAGTACGATTTTTATCAATATTGTTTGTTTGTTTGACGCCAGTTGCGCTTGCTGACGTAATTAATATTTTCATAAGTGTTTACGACTTCAAAATCTAGTCATAAATTGCAACTATTTTATATTTAATCCTAAAAATAGGCAACATAAACCAAACATGGCAACACTTGACACAACTACAGACAGGTGCAAAATACAAGTGCATTTTCGTTCAATTTGCCCAAATTAAATTTAACGAAAGTATCAACCCAAAGGAATGAAAAGGTAAGTAAACAAAATGTATTGGAGAAGAACTAAAAATTTTCGAAAGAAAAAAAAAAGAAAAACAACAAAAATAGCAACAGCAGCAGAAGAGAGTAGAAAGTCAAAACGGCAGCAGCTGAAGCCATGTGTTCACATCGACTATAGTCGCAGCAGCAGCAGCAACAAACCGGGAGAAAACATTACGTGTGCGTGAGTGAACAAAAGCTTTTTATTTGTTGTCGCAATGTACAGTGGAGCAAAATGCTGTTACGAAATTTAAATTGTCTTCATGCTTAAGTAGTATAGGGTGAACATTTGACCATATTAAACTGGTCCTAACGTTTTTTTGAATTCTCGGTCTAAATTTAAGTAAAACCCGAGCTTTAACCGAACTTTTCGGTCTCGCGCATTTTTTTGTTTTCTTATAAATGCATACATAGGAATGATCTTTGGAATGAGTAATTATGTTAAGCTGAAAAACTTTGAGGCACTCCAACCTAAATTTAAAAAAAAAAACTCCACATATAATATATGGTTGGAATATCTGAAAACTCTGTCGTGTTAGATAGATCGAACAAAAAGTACTTTTCTAATGTAATAGGGTGTGGTAAAATCATATAAGTACCAAAAATATCATTTTTTCTCCATTGGCGACTTTAGACCTGAAAATCTTGTTGCGATGGAGTTATTCTATCGACAGATTTTTTTTCTGTATAAATTTCAAAAGGAATGAGACATTTTTTTCGCTCTGTTGAAGGACTTAGGACTTAGTGATTAGGGCCAACACTAGAATTTTCAATACTGAATTGTTAAATAACTTCGGTATATGAGTAGCGCATAAGAGGCTGTCCATTAATTACATGATATGTTTTTTGAAAATTCAGGGTGAGATTTCATAATACTTTGCTGTACCCCTCCCCCTCCAATTTGACGCACGTCATTACTGGATGGCCCCTTTACACTCTGCATTAATAAGTTGACGTGACTTCCCCTTCTCCTTGGTGAGATTTGGTGAGATTTTTGCGTACCCCCTCCCCCTCTATTTTGACTCACGTAATTAAGGGATAGTCCTTAAGGACTAATGTTATTAAAAGTCATATAAATTTGCATTGGAAATAGGAACATCGTACTTGGAGCTAATGCGAACTTTTCCTTTACACATCTATGGAGAGGTCTTTTCAATTACTTTATTGGTTACAGAGAATTCAATACTATACGTTATGAATAACAGGCTGTTCAAAATGAAGTTTATCGACAAAATAATAATGTATACTATATACTAGAGATAGAAACCCTAAGCAGTTGCTTAGAAATTTTCATTGAAAATTTGAAATTTGTGTGAAAATTAATTAAATTAACGGCAAAAATTATCTACCAAAGAATTTTGAATTTCGAAAATATGATTGAATAGGATAAAAGCATTTGAAAATACTCCTAAAAAGAGACATAAACTAATTCTTGAAAAAAAACGACTTAAATAGCTAGCCCGTACAGTTACAGATTTCTTTTGCCCACTGTGCAGAAGAAAATACCCATGCGCATGTTTACATTTTCAATTTGCTGATTGCGGATGATAAAGACAAATTCTCTCAACTCATTCTGTCTCTTCAGAGCAATCGAAAGCTTTATTCACATTGCGCCTCGTTAAATTTGTGCGGACACTTTTCAGTTGATGTCGAGATATAAAACGGAATCGTTGTTGGCTCACAAACGCACGGAAGTGAAAAAAGTTTGCAAAATTCAATTGAGAGAGCAAAACAAAGTTTTTAAATTATTAAAATTAAATAAAAATATAAAATTTCAAAAGAGAAGTAAAAAATTTAAGTGAAATAGGAGTTTGTGTAAAATTAAAAGGAAATTGTTTTATTTCCAATAAAACCAATACGAAGAATTGAACTTAGCCGAAAAATTCAATTTGTGTGTGTATAAATAGCAGACACACTTCCTGCACACACACACACACACACACGCGCGCGTACACAAATACACATAAACCTCTGGCACATATACATATACATGCACCCGCTGGAGAGCCACTGTGCGCCAAGAATATGAACAGCAACAACAAAAACCAATTCGAGCAAAACCAGTCGAGTTATTAGCGCCACCCAGTGCGGTGCCCAGGACAGCAGAACGTGCACACAAACACACGCACGCATACAGAACGTTTGTATCTTGCGCGCTGTCAAAATTTTGAGCTCTTCGTTTTCTTTGTTTTATTTCTTTTTGCCTTTTTCCTATTGTATAATTTTAATTTTCGTAGCATTCCTTTGTTTACATTTTTATGTTTTTTGTATTTTTGTTCCCTTTTTTTTTTGTTTGCTGTATTTTTTTTTTTTTGTATGTCCTGGATACGCACGTGCGTGTTTGTGGGGGTTAAAGTGTGTGTGCATGTGTCTGTTGCTTAATGTGCGGCTATGTGTGTACTGAATAGAGTGTGTTTTTTCGTCCTATGCCTTAATTAAAACTTTTACGCTTTGAAAATCAATTTAAAAACAGTCAAAAGCAAAACGCAGAAAAATTGAGAAAACTTTCCTTTTTAAACAACGTTGACGTATGAGTCAACTTATAATTAAAATCTATTAATTAAATTGTGGAACAAAAAAAAAAAAAAACAATGAAAAACAGAAATTATTAACCATCAAAGTGTTGCTGGTAATTTTCATAAATTGTTTTTTTCATTGTGGTTATTTTGCTAATATTTCGCACCATTTGTCAAAGTTATAAAATCCCAGTTGGAAAGAATTTCATCAACGAATTTAAACGATTCTTCACAGAAATTGTTTTTAAGTGAACTTTTTTTTGTTTGAAGAACTCAATTTTGCTTCGATTGGAATCAAACTTACTTTAGCCGAGCTAGCTAAGCATATGAAGCCACTTTCAAGAAATACTATGAAGTACGCACAAGGCTAAGTTCAAACCACGAATCGAATCAAAAATGTTTCTTTTTAAATCATTTTAGTAAAATGTTAGTTCCAAAACTTTCAAATCTTTTCGAGTCACCAATCGAATACGAGCATCTTCGACTTTCTGTCTCCATGATAGTGTTTCACTATCAACCTGTTCTGCAGATATTGGCATATATAATCAGAAATTTTGATTATAGATCTTTTATCATAAAAGGCGAAATATGTCACTTTTTTTTGGAAATTTGGTGCTCTAACTTGCTAAAAATGCATCCAAGAGAACTGATTTGTTGGTAAAAGTTGTAGATATTGAAGATATTGAACAAAACCTCACCACCAGATGCAATAAAACTCAGTTTGCTTACGAGATATATTGCAAAAACTACATGAATCGAGGTGCGAAATTAAAATGTTCATTTCTCGCAAATTTGAGCCAACTTGAAAAAACTGAGCCAAATCATTTCTTGTTTTGGCCTATATTTTCACCCCTCCGTATATATATTTATTGATGTCCCCTTGAGCGGGTTCAAATTTTAGCAATTTTTTCAAATTTATATCGCGAAATGACCTTTGAGAAAAGACTAAAACTCATTTGATTGGTATATGATATTATTATCGTTCAGATATCAAAAACAAGGCGCTAGAAGAAGAGTAAATTTAAATAACGTACAGAAAAGAGCGTTTCTTAAAAACGAATTCTTTTGAATTCTACTCATAATCAATGTGTCAGTAGATTAAAATGTCTGTGTTTTTACTTCTGACATACAAAATTAAACATAAGGGTTAAACCTTGTTAAATTTAAGCTATTTTAAACGTTAAGGGATATATTTGTCAAAGAAATATTTTGTTTTTTAAGCATATAGGTTATCATAATTATGATTTCTATGGTGTGGCCTTATTTATGCTCTTTAAAATGTTGTATTACATGATACACTAATTTTTCTAGCTGTGAAGTGACTTTTTTTTAAACTGAAATTAAAAAATTTTAACAAAAAAAATTTGGTTAAATTGGTTATCTGAGACATCTTAGAATACAGTGATACACTCTGATAACTAAAGCTACTTGAGTTTAGTGATAAAGGGCCTGGAATTATTTAAAAAAATATTGATATTCTCGAGATTTTTTCTTAAGGTACATGGATCATTTATGTTCAACAGCCTAGGTATAGTAATGTATCAAAAAATATGTCAAACACGGTGCTTTAATCATTGAATAGTCTCTTTAATAGAAACTAACAAAATCCGAAATTTTTTAACTGTGCTTTTTAGAAATAAGATCAAAAAGATAAATTAGTGATATTAAATACTCTAAAACTTTTTATTCCAAACCCTAGCTGAACTTGAATACACGTTTGCACCAGTGTTTTTCTAAGAGGTTCCGCTTCATAAAAAAGATAAATGAGCACTTTAAGTATACTGACCACTGCTTTTCCAAAATAAGAAACCTCGGAAGACCATAGCTTTAACTAAACCTTTTCTCCCATTTTTTTTTTTGAGCTTTAGAACAAAACCCAAGAAAATTTGTGAAAAATTGTAGGTATGAATTTCAACTGGCGGCAGCATGATGACACTATGTAAGTGAAGTTTCATATTTTGGGGCAAGCGAAACTGATATGGAGAATTGACGACGTAACGTAACAACGTAATATTGATGCTGTTAGTAAAAATGTGGCCGAAGACCCAAATATATCGTTACATGGCATGCTAAGCATTTGGGTTTATTGTTGCGTAGTTTTGCACAAAGATTAATGTCTTGATTTATATCAAATTCAGTTCACGCAAGAATTGAAATCTGCTGGCCATGACCATGACATTGAATCCTGATTTTTTTGCTCGGTGGGTACGTGAAAAATTAAATTCCCATAAATGGGTCCATTAAGCTCTACAGGTGACCTTAGAGCACACATGATATTCACAAAAAGTAACTGCCTAGTATACATTACCAAAAATGCTATAGCCGACTGTTTTTGGCCAGCAAAAGGAGTTTTTGATCTGGATGATAAGAGGTTTGAACAAGACGGCGCACCTTCCCTGACAACACAAGCTGTTTGGGCCTTGGTTTTTTTGTTGACTTCTAGAGCAATTAAAAATCAACATTTCTCAAGCTAATGCCAAGTTAAAGCCTAAATTGCACAAAAGCCATCTTATAAGGATTCAGTCTTTCAGAAGGTGTCTTGTCCAACAGTTGAATAATGTTGTATTTCATACATAATGACAAGGTCCAAACAAAATAAAGAAACACAGATTTATGCGAGTTCTAAATTTCGAGAGCTTTTTTTAAACTTTATTTTCCGAACACAATTTGGATAATTTACTCTGTTCTAACATCTGTACTTCAATATCTCTTTCAGTTTGCTATACTTAAGCAAATATTATTATAAAATTTTTGGAACTTTCTTAAACAATAAACCATTCTTAAACAAAGAAATATCACCAGAAGTGTTGCTTCTTTTTTCACATGAAATCAATGATTTATTTTAAGTAATTATTTACGCAATTTTAGTTTATTTTTGTAAGACAATTTACCTTCATGATTATTTGAATCAGATAAGTTTTAACCCTGAATTCTTCCTTCTATAACTTTTTTGCTGTGCTCCGCACTGATCCAGTTTAACAAAAATCGTTTTCAATTGTTTTTATTACGCAGCCACATTATAACATTATTGCCTGTCAGAATTTAGCAATTAACATTTTTATTCAACAAAACATCCAATCAATTCACTTCTTGCATTACAAAAGCATTGCTATCCAGCAATGTTACTCATACGTCACGTTATACAAATTCGAAATAAAATATCAAGAGAGTAAATTTTATTTATTTTTAATAGGAGAAAATTATTTTCATAAATAATTCATGGGATATCTTTTTTTTTAAATGTTCGCAACATTTACGCGGAACAATAAACATAAGCTATTTAAATTTATTTGAAACAAACGAAAAAGTTACAAAAAACTTAAAGAAACAAAACAACACAAACGAAAAAATATTAATAATAGCAAATTTATGCAAATATTTATTTGACACAAATACTCGTTTGGCTTGCACACACAAACTCTAACACAAATTCCGACATATGTACACACAAATATAGCATGTAAATGAGTTTTGAAATATACGCACGAACAGTAAAACGGTGGAGAAAAAAAAACAGGATCAATGAACGCTTACATGAGTTTGTTATCTATGTATAAGTACACAGCTACACTAAGTGCTGTACACATAAACTAATATTTATAAAAAATATGATTATTCTGCACTTTACAATCGTACATATTGTGAAGCATTGGTTAAATAATAGAGCAACGCGTACAGGACCATTGGACAAATTCATTGTAAATATTTGGTTTGTTTACATGGTGTTTAAAAAATTAAACAAAATTTTAATAAATTCATAAATGAAGACAAATAGTGCAATAAATAACAATTTCAAGTTGTATAAAAACTAGTGCTTATTTTTTCTAAATTAAATAATATAATCATTACTACTACTACTTTTATCTATTAATTAAAAAGAACATCAAGGCTAACGTGATTCACATTTTTAATGCAGCGAAAACTCTACACAAAACTGTAAGTACGATAACAAATTTACATTTCATTATATTAAAATATTAAGCATTTTAGTGAATATGAAACTTGAGTGACGCAAAAAAAAAAATTTTGTCTACGCTTTAATCTTTAGAAAAAGTCTCAGAAATATGATAAATCAATGGAACATATCTGAAAAGGATATTGGAGGGTAAGAGTTCCACCGATTCAAAGTTACACAAAAATTTACAAAAAGTAACAATTGTGATCAATACTTCATTGCCTAAAGTCTTTTTACGCACTCATGATTATTTGTTCACATCTGAATATCTTACCAACTGGGATCGGTACCTACATATAATCAAAGTCATAATGGTAAATGCAGCAAAAGTTGTTGTTTTTGTGCAGCGTAGATTATAAATAAAAATCTAACAATGCGAAGCTCTTCAAGTGGCTAAAAATGAATGCTAAAAATAGCAACAAAAAAATGAAGGGGATGTAAAAAAAACTATCGATTACAAGTGGTCAATAAAGCAAAAGAGGATTAAGTGCAATGCACTAAACAATGAAAAACGTTGCAAATTTGTTTTGTCACATGAATATGTGACTATAAAAATATACATGTGTATTTTGAGATATAATAATAAAATTGTTAAAATAACAGGGTCATCTTGTTAATAATATACCGAAAATTTTGCTTGATGACATTGATTTATCGAAGGTTTTTTATAAAGTTGCCTTCTAACGAAAAAACTTTTCTCAAAAATCAATAATGCGAGCATAAGCAACAATTTGCTTTTATATCAACGAAAACTTATGATTTTCGGCATTGCCGAAACACACACATAAGCAATTGTATACATATTTATATATATTACGAAACTTTTAGACCGGCACACCTTATTGTTCATAGCTACTAAAGATGCGTTGCTCTCCCAAAATTTGTAATTTTATGCAAAATCCTACCTCAACATCGTGATAAACTTTTTGACAACCCTTACACATACACAGATAGTGAGTTAAGTTAGCGGCCCCTTTATGTATGCTACAAAATAAACGAAAGTGAAAAAATGCTGCAGCAAAAGCACGTGAAGATAAAATACAAAGACAAGAAGAGTACAAAAGTCGGAAAGTCCAAATTTGTTTCAATGCGAAACATGCTTAAGAGAGATACAAGCAAATAATAGAAGAAAAGTATAACTAAAGTAGAATAAAGAAAAATCAGCAGAAATCCATTTCAATGCCATGTTTGTTTGTGTTAACAATAAGAGAGATTGTGGAAAGAAAGAAAAAGCTTTTGCCTAAAATTATGCCAACGTTGGCATTGGTGTTGGGTATCGTACACGTGTACGCCTAAAATTATACTTTGGGGGTTTTATTTTAAATGCATAATTTTTTTTTTTAAATTTGTATCCAGGCACATTTCTCTGTTCGTGACGTCGTTGGTGGGTTTTCTTTCTTATTCAAAATTTAACATTTTTTTTTTCGAAAATTCCACAGAGAACCTCATTTCTAGAAACTATTTCATAGAATTCTATAGAAAAACTTACGCTTACATGATTCAATCAAGGCACTTGGATTTTAAGATTTCAATAACTAAGATAAAATTTTGAGCTCTATGTAACTTAAGAACCTGAGTGTCCCTATATCAACTTTAGATGTTTTTTTATGATTTATCATCAAAAAATGTTTACGATAAAGAAATGTTTCAACAAAACATAACATTTATTAATTGCCTTCAATCTATTAATTTATTTTCTTATATCAGCTATGCCATTTGTTTAGAAAATATTGGTAATAAATAGTTTTCTCCAGGTATGAAAAATAGATGATAACTTGTTCAATATGAATAATATGTTATTATAGAGCTTTTCGCTTCTGAAAAGATAAATTAGTCAAACCACCCTCTTAGGAATATCAGGGATTTTAAAAATCCTGGTAATTTTTGAATTAAAAGAGTTTTCCAGAGAGTAGAATAAACATTTTTTGGAAAAAAATGTATGTTTTCACAATCTTAGTGTATATGAAAATAAACTGCTGAAAATAGTTTTTTGTACATCCCCTTCATTTTTTTGTTGCTATTTTTAGCATTATTATGATGTCAAAAATCATCGCTCTCCAAAAATGCCAGTACCCATCACTTTCACCTCTAAAAACCTTTATAAGTGAGAACATAGAAACCTTTGTAAATAATTTTGACAATTTGATGCTGTTTTAAATTTGATGAACCAAAAAATAGGAAAAAAGGACATAAACTTCTCAGATTATATTCATTAAAAATTTAAGTTATATGTAGCTTTAAAAAAAAAATTTTAAATATCTCATCTACATTTTAGTTAACTACTTCACAAGATCAGCTAAGAAAATTATCTGCGAAAACATTACCTTCCCACTCAAAACTTTGTTCCAAAAATAACCTTTTCCAAAATAATTAAAGAACATCTGTATACCATAGTGTTAGTAAAAGCTGGAAAGGTTCAGATGAAGGACTTAAATAAAAAAACAGGAACTTCTTCTTTGAGAACGACGTTCAGATCGAGGATCCATAAAGTTTAAAGTGGTATCATTGGCACTTTTTAAAAGACCCTCGTTTCTATTAAAAGTGCGAATTTGCTTGCTGCATCAATTTTAAAAATTTTGCTCATTAGTTTTTTGTGTAATTAGGAATAATCCAAAGTTATTGATGATAAAAATCGGTGTTGACGTTGTTGACCTTATTATCTTAAAATCCAAGCTTAATAGAAAAAAGTTAAACAACAGATTCGGACTCAGCGTTGATAATTAATTAAAAAATAAGAAGAAAAAATAACTAAGCAAATTCATATTTTTTAAGAAAAAGTAGATTTCTAAACAGAACCATTGAAAAGATTTTGAGTTTTGCAGCATCTTGATTCCCAACATTGTCCAAAAAGAAAAGTGAATGTTCCAGACTTTTTTTCATTTAAGTTCTTCATCTGAACACCATGCATGTGTACATATCTGTAAGTAAAAGAAAACTTTAGCAAATGCAAACAAAAATGTTACAGAAAAAATTACACAACTATGGTATGGCACAAGTAGTAGTAGAAAGCTGAGTTGTTTATTTTGCAATAAATTACACTGACGCCTTAAAAAAACTTTCTATCGAAGACACGCAGCAGCTATGATTTCATTGTGTTCAAGGACACGCGCATTTATTTTATGTTCAGATTATGTTGCTTCCGTATTGATAATGCTGAGCTAAGGCATTTTGCTTTTGATGTTTTTTTTCGGAACTAAGCTCTTTTGGTCGTTAATGTAAGGCTTGCTAGAGTCATAAAAGAGTAATGGAGGTAATTAGAGATTAACTCATGGGTATACACACATACATACAGACATATGACTAAATTGATGCTGCTACAGTTTGGCATCATTTGGCCATGAAAATCTATTAAGATATAACGAAAGCATTTAGGGTTGAAATAATAAGTTCTTTTAAAGTTACTTTCAATTCATTTCACGATAGTTGAACTTGAAACGAGACAACATTTTGGTGTCTTTTCTATAAACATACATATCTATGCATCTGGCAGTGTTCATGAGAACAGCTCATTAATATATTCGAAATTTAGTTTTATGTACACAGAAAAAAAAGATTCGCTCAAATCAAACAATTTCGGGTCCGATTTCAAAGAATGTGCGTATAATTTTCAGTCAGCGAAACAGTTTCGCTGATATAAGATAAAAGATTTGTTGAAACTTAAAATAAATTAGTTGATTTCAAAAAACATTTGTTAATTTTCTTAAAGTTTTTGTTGAAACTTAAAATAAATTGGTTGACTGGATTTGTTTTTTCTGTGTACTGTACTAATTGTTGGTAAATTCTTAGTTTTGAAAAACTTTAACTGTTGGTTTTCATTCACCCTTCATTGAATTTTTTTATGCATTTAACGCTCTAATAACTTTATCTCAAATAATTTCATCATTCCTTAAGCAACTCTGGCTTTTCTGATTTGTTATGCAACTTTTATCTCAAATGAAAAATGTTGAAAAAGTCGTAAGATCTTGAAAAATCCATAAAATGGCTGAAAGATTCCTAAATATAATATAAGCATTGCGTTGGCATTACCTTGCCACCAATTCACTCCAGTATAGATTTTCTTCAATACCCCCTACAAAAGTTGTTCACACATCAGAACAATAAATCGCAAACCTCTAAAAAATTATGAATTTCGACAGCGAACAAATTTTAAAATTTGTTTTATAAAAGAAATAATAAAATAACTTAAATACAAATAACAGCTGCATTCCATTTAAAAAAAAAACGTTGGAAACCTTAGCGAAAAATCTTTAACCAACAATAAAAACATGACAAAAAATGACAATCCGCTGTCATAAAAAATTTATAAAAACAAAAATAAGAACACTTTGAACTTGAAAAAACACAAAAAGCATAAAAATAACTTAATAATATGCAGCAAAATTATTAAAAACAGAAAAAAATCATTAATAAATCCTTAAGTATTTTACGTGAACGTCATAAATGTCGCCGCATTGTCTCGTCATATGTTTTATTTTTTATTTTTATAATAAAAATTTAAGCTAAAAAGTTTTTTCTAAACAGAGAAATATGAATTTGGTCAGAGTAAATAAAAAGCTTTCATATGAGCCAACCGGCAAAAAAAAATGACAAAAACTTAAACTCAAGATAAAAATAATAAAAAAACAATGAAAGAAAAACTAAAAATAATAAATAGCCATAATATAAACTTGGCGAGAAGCATAAAAAAATGTTGACAACTAATTAATAAGGCGCATGAGTTCAGCGTTAATCGTTTTTGGATTTAATTCATGACGCCATGTGTTTTTATGAGACTTTTTTTTTACAAATCCCAAGAATCACGTGGCGTCGCGTTTCGCATACCAAATGATTTTTTGTCGCCGAAAGAGTTTTTCTCTGTTGACAGTCTAGGGGGGAAAAACGATCATTTATCATAGACTAGCAGGGGTTTTTCTTTGTTGAAAATTAAATAAATTATAACATATTCAAATTACAGTGAACGCTTGATAGCGTGAACTATTATAGTGAATAATTGAATGCGCGGATAAATAAAAGGAGGGAAAAAAGTTTTCGCTTAGTTAGTGTAAGTTCAAGTTACCGAGCGTTCACTGTATAGTTTCATGTAGTGTTATCGCAAAAAAAAAATCTCAAAGATGGTTTTTTTTTTAAGCTCATTTTCATCTTAATTTAAGGTTAACTCATTTAGTAGCCAATTTTCGTCATTTGCTAAGCTTTTAAAAGAACTTTACAAGCAAATTGCCATTCTTACTTGTTTTCATGCAACATGCAACTTCCTGTATTCCAAATGAATTTCCTGATTATTTCTACTCAAATATGCCGACGGACATATTAAGCCATCTAAATAACATAAAAAGTATAAAACACAAATGTCCTTGAATTTTTGTAAATTTTATAAACTTCCAATGGTACTTGTTGGAAATTGCAAATTTTCTTAATAAACTCTCATATTTTTGTTGTGTTGCAACACGTAAATGTTGCATGAAATGTAAATTTTTGACATAGCAAGCAGAATTTTTTATTTTCACTTATTTCTGTTTTTTTGAGGTCTTTTCTTTTTTTTTCTCAGTATTTTCCATTTAAGTTCGTCCAGTTTTTGGGAGGTAGTAGGTGGTAACGTGTTGGTTTTTTATTCAATAAATTCCAAAGTTGGATGCAGTTGTTTGTGCGACGTGTTGCCAATTTACATGTAAATCATCTTGGAAGTGAATGTATGCAGTTTTTTTCAAGGACGTTTTTTTTCATCTACATGTAGGTGTTTATTAATTTTTTCATATGGGATGGCTATAAAAAACAGTCCACGTTTTTAATTTGTGCATATGCATAATGAAAACCAAAATGTTGATGGGACTCATTCGTTACCTAACAATGTTGGGTTTGAAATTTCACGTGATTTCAGAGTTCTTTAATTTTTTTTTATCGGTTTGTTTCGATAATAAATACCATGTTACGGTAACAAAACTTTGGCGATAATTAAAATTTACTTCCGACTTGATCGCGCCTAAGTTAATTTTCTGTAGAAATGCTCAAGACATAACCTAATGACACACAGTTTTCTCTATTCCTTCCGAGTTACGATATTTGAGCTACAACATTTCGATAAATTGAGTTATCAATATCTTAAGTTGCATCCGACAGAATAATATGAGACTGCCACTTTATGAAGTAGTAGGTACTACGTGTATTGATGCGGTTTCGTTTACTTAGATTCATATAAAGCCAATAAGCATCTAAAATAGTTTTTACAAATTAAAATCCATTGACTTAGGATTTGAAGTCAAAACTGAGAAAATATGGGTATCCTTACAATAACTTGTTTAATTAAAAAAACAAATTTTGTTTTGAAATGTAACATTTTTCATCTTCTTTGATAAATAATAATAAATAATTTCTGAAAGTTTCGATTCATTTGGTTAAGTATTAAAATTTTTACAGAATCAGACATGTGGCAAAGGCAATCATTTACTCAGTTCTGCTCGCCACTGTATGTATCATACAATTCCAAACTTCAATATAATACGAGTATATTTCACAATTGATCAATACAAAATTTCCAGCTATGTATATGTATCTTATTTCTATAATTTTTTTTTTTATTCACTCAAACTAATGATTTACAACATTGGGTAATAGTGCTCGTAATCTAAATTAATTCTTAGAATTATTGTTATATTACAGTAATTGTATTTTTTAATTAAGGAAATTTATAAGCATTTTACGGCAGCTTATTTTTGTATTTCCCCCCCCCCCCCTTACTAAACCGTAGTAATTTATGTAATAGCTGAAAACGCTTACATAACTATAAGAGAGTTTACGAGCATTAAATTCATTTGAGGACAAATTGTGTCAAGGACACAACGATTACCTTCCATCTACCATTGTTCTAAGTATATAGAGAGCGTTGGTTTCTTCGGAATTCTGTCATTAACTACCATTATCATGAGACAAATAAGGAAAAACAAATCTAATCAGATCAGACAAAACAGAAAACAAACAATTTGTCGTATGATATGATGTAAAATTATGGGTTGTTATGCAAATAATGTTTAATGGACAGTAGGCTATGTCACAGTAGTGTTGCCAGATTTTTTTGAAGTGAATAAGTAGTTAAAGTTAGTAGTGAAATGTATTCTTGTAAAAACATTAAATTCAATATTTTATTATTCTTGTAAAAACATTAAATTCAATATTTTATTATTACACAAGAGGATTTTTTTAACTTATTTTATTTTTAAGATTTATGATGGCCTAGCTTCCAAATACTTTATAAAAAATCATGACCTGAAAACTATTGTAAATGCTAAATTTAAAGAAAATAATAGCTAAATTTAGCTACCTAGTAGCTAAACTGGCAACACTGGCAAATTTTTTGTTATTTTTCTATGTTTGAATGTGTTGTAGTACCATAACAGAGGTTAAGAGTACATTTAAGTGGACAAAATACAAGAAGAAAAAAAATCTGCTGATGTAGCAAGTTTCAAACAAAAAAAAAAAATAAAAAGAAAAATCTAACGCAGACAAAACAAAGCGTTTAAAAGAAATGAGCTGTAGGAAAAACCTACTTACATAAATTGGCTTTTATAGCAATACCACAAGCAAGGACTTTGCCTACTTTCGTAGACAATAACAAGGACATGTGATACGGGCACTATGAAAGGACATAAAATTACTGGCTACCATGAATTTTTAAAACTTTAATCTCTTTTCAGTTTAATTTGAAATGTTGCATGAGGCATACAACAGCTGTTTGTAGGGCCAGTTAGCTCTCAGAAGAATTTCAAAGCTGTTGTATGCTAATATTAGCACGGGAGTATTGGGGTGTATTAATATTTCATAGATTTAGTGACCAACTTCAGCGTTATTTCATATAACTCTATTATAAATATATGAACCGAGTGGTAAGCTGAGTATTCTGAGTTTTTGTTTTTTTGTGTAAGAAATTGTATAAAAACTTAAAATTTTTAATTGTCCAAAATGTTTAGACCTAAACCAAAAAGAAAAATCACTCAAATAAGAATATTAATTTTCTTCAAAAGTAATTTTTTTGTGCGATTTTCAATTGATCTTCTATGTGGCAATATTTCAAAACCAAAAATTATATTTTTTCAATTTCTCCCCTTTCATCAATCGGACAGTAATTTATGCCAGAAGAAAATGATGTACAAAATAGATTTCAAGCATTTTTACGTAAAACGAAACGTTTTGACTTCTTCTATTTATCTTCTTCTATCACATTTTCTTCATAACGCCCTGTTACCTTAATAACTTCCTTTTGCTATATCTGTTAAGGCATAGTTTGTTTTAGCTCCCAAGGTGGCATATCTCCACAACTACTTTTCATATAACAACAACAACAAACAATTGGGTTCCAGGAGTTTGCATTGATTAGATTCACATTCAATCAACGACCAAAGCGCTTCAGTCAAATCGATGTCGGTAACCTTGTTGCGATTGCAGTCAATAAAGTTACTCAACCTTTTCAATAAAACCACAACTACTATCACGTACAATAAAAACTTAAGGCCAACTTACACCCTCAAGCGAAATAACCTTTCTCTTTCTCTGTAACTGGCTAACTAGTTGTGAGTGTGTCCAAACGGTAGCACACAGGATATGCTGCTGCACATTGACACAATCAATTCATCAATCATTTACTTTGTATTTCATTTTGTTTAACATTCCATTTCGTTCCATTTTATGTTGCCGTATTATTAGCTTAAGCAGATACGAGTGTAAGCCACAGAGAAATTTATTGCTGCTAATATTTTTCAGTTTTTACTGTAGTCTCCATTACAGTAGTGTTGCCATGTTGATTTTTGTACGTAAAATAAAAGGGACAGTATTCGGGCGTTTTTCTTTGAAAAAACATACATTTTTTTATAACTTGTTTCAAAATTACGAAGGTTAATTTTTTATGGTGGCATTCAATTTATAAAAAGTTCAATAGAACACCCATTTTTTTCAAACGTATACAAAATAAAGAGAATATCACCACATCAATGCTATTGCAGAACCTGCTGTGGCCACAAGGAATAACGACTATACTCGATATTTGATGACAAAGCGAAACAGTATATGTAAGTCAGATGAATATACACATAACTTGCCTTGTCATCAAATATCGAGTTAAGCTGTTATTCCTTGTGGCCACAGTCTTCATCATCCAAAGGACTCTTTTAGCGTACCTAAAATGTTGTGATGTCAATTCCGAACATTACGCATGACTTGACACGAACACTATCGACGAAAATATTTGCATCCTTCACAATCAGAGAACACATACCTATGTATAAATACTCAAAAGTTGAAAAAGTACTTGAAAATGGGCCTGTTACATCTTGATTTTTCCTGTAAAATAGATATATCCTGACAAATTGCGATAGTGAAAACAACCTTTCTTTCGATAATTTCTTTTTCATCTTTGTCTTGTTTTCGGTCACTGGAAGTTTGGCAACACTATTTTTTTAGTTTATCTGTAAAGAATCTGATGTTATTGTTGTTTTTGAAAAAAATATATATTTTTTGTCATAAAATATGATTGTGTTGACATTCACCTAATTCACAGCTAAAGTTGTTAGCTAACTTTTTCTTCGTCAATGTTAGGTTACTTGGAATGGATTACCAATTTTAGCAGTTGCAGTGACAACATTTTATTATCCTCATTTATAAATACATATTTTCTTTGGTATGATAATATTAAGAGAGCTAAATATGATTTGGTGTTATTGCCGTTATTGGTGCTATCGTTGAAAGAAATTGATTGATATGTGGTTGATTGCCGGTGAATGAGCAAAGGATTATTAGGTTATTATCTTTTTCAGAAGAATTTTCAGTAAATTCTTCTTTAAAGGTTCACTTGCATATTTACTGTCGGTCAAAGGTATAATTTTCAATAATTAATTAATCACAACATTAAGGTCTAATGAAAGGGTTTTTTACACACCGACAACTTAAGCTTCAAAATTTTCTATTTTATAAAGATACTACCGGGCTCAAGTATGTATATATATATTTGTACAATTATATTTGTAAAAAGTAATTAAAATGTTAGCCAACTGCTACAGAGCATTGCGTCATTTTGCGCTGCCAAGTTTTTGCAAAACAAAATCGCGCAAAAATTTTACTTGCGGCTTTTTTAAAAACTTTTCTCTAATTGCAATTGTTTGAAATGAAAAAGTTTCTGCATTTTGGCTTGCAAATTATTTTAAAGTTTGAAATTACAAAAGTCATGAACTTTTGAATATAAGATTTAACATTTTGAAAAAGCATTAAAAAATAGTTAATAAACTCTAAAAAAGCTTAAGAAATATTTTGGGCGAACGGAGAAACTTTTAAATATAAGAAACAATTATATATATTGTATAAGATAAGATATATGGAATATATATATTGTAGAAGAAAGTATTTAAACTGCTTAAAATTATTCGTGCCTGTTTCGTCCTTTGTCAAATTTAAGATATTAAAATTTAATATAAGTTTTCATGCTTTTATATACCATAAAATGCACTTAAGTTCGAGTAGAATCAAAAAAGGAATCTTTTGTATTTTAATTTTCAGAGACTATTTTGCCGCCTCCTTCACCCCCCCACCCTAGTTACACCAGGAAGTAAAATTTGAAATCGTATACGTGCCCGAAGAAGGCTGTTTTAACGACACCATTTACGAAATATTTGATAAAATGCGCTTTTCTTTTTTTTTTAAATTAATTTGCAGATATTGGGTTTTGCCAGAAATTCCTCTGAGTTTGTTTTATTATTCCTGCACTAAACTGTTACATTCAAAATGAAACTTGAAGCTATCAGTTTGCATACTACCAAATATACAACATAACTGACTTTGACATTTGCAAAATAATACCTTCAAAAACTTCTAGGCTGTATATGCCCAAAACAATTGAAAATCAAAAATCCAATATTCTATGAAGCTACTAAAAATGAAGCCACTTTAGCAGCTAGCAAAAACAAAAAAACTTCAAAAGGTGAAAAAATGCCTTACAGCGCACATTTACATAAATAATTGAACTGACAAAAAAATACATAAACCTTCGTATATCGACAATGGTTATAAAATGATACGAGCGCAAGGCGGTGGCACGGCACTGACGTAAATTGAAGGTTTCAACATGTGCAAAATGTAAGGTGAAGTTTACAATTTGTAATGCCAGTTTGCATGTCTTATTATTACAAAAGTTGATACAGCTCGTATAAAAAGATATTTCACCCACTTCGACATTGAAATTATTTATGATTTGGGTTTTTTTTTCGCCTACTAACATAAATCAATATCAAGGTTATACTTAACATACATATAACGAGAAATTATGTTCACAAATAGCAAAATTGCAATTGGATTTCAATTGCCTTGACATCCGCCGTTGTAGTCGGTATGCGGGACAAGGTCTCATAAATCTCTCCAATTTTTGTACAAACGAACCTTTACCGATGTATAGTATAAGTAAAACATTGAATTTAATTTCGATTTTGATTGATTTTTTGTACTTTCATTTTTTCTTCGACGTTGTGCATATACTTAAGTTGTAAAAAAAATTTGGTGCCAGCTTGTAATATTCAGTTAACTGCTTTGAATTTTTATTTCTCACTCCTCCATCCGAAAGGAAAATGAAGACGCCACATTGGCGCCTCCTTCGCGATGACAGTGAAAGTGCAAAAGACGCACGGAATTTGACATAATGTTAGGGTTTTCCGTTTCTGTTTTTTTTTTCTAAAATGATTTCATAATAATAAAGTTTTATGACTGTCATATATACATTAGGGTGTTTTCTGCTCAAATAAATATAATCGTACAAAAGGAAATTAGCCTTGAAGTAAATGTTCGAGTTTGAATATCCTGCCCAATGTCGTTTTATAAAAAAAAAGTTTAATTCACTTCGAGGTTGAATTCCTGCTGTATAAAATAATACATGTACTAAAATACTAAAAACTTTATCATATGAATTTGAAAAAAGACATATTTTCAAAAACAATAAACCACCTTAATGCACACACATTAAAATGGGTCATAAACATTTTTATTGAATTAACAATTTTTTTTTTTTTTTGTCAGGATTCAAATAAAGTAACAGCTGCAAGTTTGTCTTTCAATTGTTTGACAGATGTTAGCTATGTACACAGTTTTTTATTTATTTATTTATTAAATTCTAAGGGTAAACCTTAGAGCAACTTGCAACTATTGAAAAAAGAGCTTGAAAACTCTACTATATCATGTATTGTCCTGTCAATGTTCAAGCTTATATCATAAACTCAAATAAATGTACTTTAAAAAATAAGTTTTAGTAACTGCTCAATAAATCATACGTTTCGAAGAATCAGTTAGAGCCTCTTAATGTATCTCGATTCGTCTCGTTTCTTCTCTAATTTTCAAGCCTAAAAATATGCTATTTTTAATTAATATTCATTAAGCACTTGCTAGATATTTTCGTTTTCATTTGAAATATCATTGCATATTTTTAGGCTTGAAAATTAGAGACGAAACGCGACAAATCGAGATACATAAAGATGCGTTAAGAATCAAAGTGTTAAGGAAACGACATCAGATTTATTAAGGTTTCAAGAATGAAAGAAAGTCGTCCAAAGTCTGTATATCCCGATTTTAGTTCAAAATCCAAACATATGAATAAATTGACATAATATTAAGCATGCCATCGTCAGCCAATAGTTAGTGAAAAATATTTCACCCGAATATCAAAAGTGACAAGAGTTTTTATACGTTAGTTACACTAAAAAGTTTCTTATCATTTTGTCTTTTTCGCTATATAGTACGAGTGTAATCAATGTATAAAATTAGATAGCCATAAATTATATTCATATAATAAAACAAAGAAAAAATAATCCTCCTTCAGTGACAAAAAAATTAACACATGTGCCCGTCAAAGAAAGCACTTGAATGGACAGCTATTGGACTTGAGTGAATGACACAATCTGCTTGGGTGACATAATTTGTGTCATTTAGGACATGTAAATAAAGCTCTTCAAATTAATACATAAAGTCCAGTCCATTGAGATTTTTTAGAAAACAAAACTTTCCACTGATGTTCACATTATTGTCTTTGATAGATGATTTGTTATGAAAAGTTGATAAGCGAGTGTGTCAAAACAAGAAGCTTTAATTTCACGAAGATCATATGAACATACTTTTAAGAGAGTGGGTGGGAAGAAAAAAGTCAACGCTGTGAAAAAACTAGAGAAAAGCATTCAGGTTAGAAAACATTACATAAAAATATTAAGGATTCTATTATAAATTATAAAGCGGGATATTAATTTAATTCAAACAAAAACCAAAAGCAACTGCACTTCCGAAATCCTGTACGGTCCCATACTTTGCATATGACTTGATCCACAACTGTCATTGTTCAACTGCCAATTCGGATTCAATGATGAAGGTTTTTTTGAGGTTGCTTCTAAGACTTTTTTATGTATTTTGCTATTACTGGCTAGTACCGTCTACCACATATTTTAAAACACTTACGTTTTAAGCTACATAGTTTTGAAAAACATTTCATATGCAAAAATTTCACTGACTTTAGCTGAATGTTTGGTCTAAAGTTCTGTGCATCTTTAGCACTTTTGATAGTCAAATGCTTTATTTTATTATCTTACATTCGATATTTCATTTTGTGCGTTCTTAAGCCATTTCGAATTTGTAGCTCAACTACGGCCACTTGATACCTGCGTCAAATGAGAATGACATCTTTATTTTTCTTTACTTAAAAGCTTACGAAATCTAAAGGATTACGAATTCGATGTTGGATTTAGAGGCACAAAAAAAAAGTGAGATGGTTAAATATATCAATAAATTCTCTTTTTTAAAATGCAAATAAACATAAAGAGTGAAAGTGCTATCAATTTTTCTTTTTTTATGATAAATACTTTAAAAAGGCTAAAAGGCGTAACTAATAAATAATGCAAGCGCACATGTCGTTCGTCCGAGAGAAAAAAAAAATAATGACTTAAGAAGGACGAATTTAACACACAAAAAAAAGGCCACACATTTCCATGACGACAAAATGGTTTATGAGGCTCGTGGGAAAAATTTTTTAAATTAAGGCAAATTATTTATATGACCAAGTTCTGCCAAAGTTTTTTAACCATAAATTGTTATTTTGTGTGGAAACCGCGCAGTATATTAATAAATTGTGTTTTAACCTTTTTACCATTTAATGTATTTATCTTATCTTATCTTATCTTATTTTAAGCAACGTCATCAAAAAAGAAAAAAAAATTAGTTCAGCAAACTCTTTATGACGTCATGACGTCACCAATTTCGCAACTTGAAAAAATAAAAGCAAAATCATCATCACTGCAAAGTAGGTCAGCGGGTTGTAGTTTTTGTGTTCTTTTTGTTTCTAGGATTTTTAACTGGTACAAATTGAAATTGTGTGTTGTGTATGATGTAGCAGTGATGGCAATTTCAGTTCAATTGTATTTTTTGCTCTTGCAAATAAAATGTGAATAATAAGCCAGGCGACAAGTTAATTGTAAAGGGAATACATAAGTCAACATAAAATATTGGTTCATCAGTATATCACGAATGAATCCTCAAATTTTTCCCATTTTGACCTTCAAATTGAAACAAATATTTCTATGTCACAAATATTCACTTTACAATAATTACCAAGTCATGTATTTGGTAAAAGAAATTTTTTTTTGTCTTCACCAAATATGTTTATTTGAAGGAAACAAAATTTTTGCACAATGTGTTTCGAAAAATTTTAATATCAATATATGGTAAAACAAGAGAAGGTATTTGTGACCAAAAAATGTATGATTGTGAGCATCTAGGGCGGCGCTCGCTTCGTGGGTCTATCAGTTAAATATTGAAAACTGAAAATGAGATCTTTTTTTTTCATATAAATTTGAAAACGTAAGGATGGATAACAGGTTAAGAGCAGCATCTTTGTAAATATGTTATGGGGCCTCATTTTGGAAGTGGTTGAATTTTTACTATGGCTGACTAAATCAGAAAATTTGTACATTTCCTAAGTGCAATATTTTTTTTTTTGCTCAGTCCGTCCACCCCTGTTCGTATATGTTGATACAAAATTGAATTAAAATGCAAATTAACGAAGTTTATAAAAACATTGCACCCATAACATCTTTCTGTTTCCTTTTTTCTCAATAATCACCTTAAAATATGCAAGCTTTATTTACATTCTTTTAAGGTTCGGTTTAATGCAAATACACAACACATTCCCAGACACTTACACAAACAATTACTTGACTGACATTTCTAATAAAACTCATGGACACTCGAGCATAAACAACTTAAGTTACCGCTACTAATTGGATCTTGTTACGCGTGCGTCGCACTCATTTGTTTATACAACACTAACAAGAATTGATGGTCCTTACAACCCTACAACGACAAAACTTTACATTAGCAGTAAAGAACGAAGTGTTGTTGCTGCTGCTTCTGATGCATTTAAATGCATATCAATCATGGTTTGCAACACTCTCACAATACGAGTGAACATAAAACTCCCATCATGACTCACACTTGCACATTAACTTACACTAATGTACAGTAGATTTTATTGTCAATTTGCATTTAAGAACAAATTTGCGGTGCTTAACGATACAAATGAAAATGGACTGTTTAAAGTTTTCGATAAAGCGTGTACCCAGTTGGAATGGGGTTCATTCGCAATTGTCGAAGTAAAGTAACATATTACTTTAGGATAGCCATTGAGTCTGCAAGAAGACTCTCACATAACGTCATTAAAGGAATTTTATTCCTTCAATCATACATAGCCTTCGTTTTTGATTTCCTTTAAAACGCCTATTTATCGAAAACAAGCAATGAAAAAAGGTCTAAAATATATTCCAGCGTGACTAGAAGCGTCCCCAGGTATCATTTGTCCCGACTTGAACTCGTTTTTTCTATAATTTTTTTTTGGCTGCAATCGGCACGTGTATGTCGATTAGGAGATTTCTAAGCACAATTTTGTTCCCGTTTTTTAAACAAAAAAATGTTTATTTTATATCAATCGATGGAAAGGGTCGAAATGTTTGTTGCACATTAGATTAGTTTTTCAAAATATTTTTTACTTGCTCCAATCGATAAAGAAAAGCCAAAAATGATATTTATTGAGAATTAAAAATAAGTCTAGAACATCACAAGAGGTCTTCTCCAGAATATTTTTTGTTGTCTTGTAATATCCAACAATATGGAATATCACTACTGAACTTGTAGCCTTGATCAAAATTCATTTCCGAGGTGCCCTCATCGATTAGAATAAAACCATATTTTTTTCAAAAAATGTCATGAATAAGTAATTTTTGATCTTTTCCCAACGATTGACACAAAAAAATTGCTACAAAAACTAGGCTCAAAATATGCGCATATGGTTATGATAACCCTTCCTCTCAAAAAAAACTTTTTTTATTTGAAGTATTTCCTTACACTTCGGGAATATTTTATTCATTTTGTTGTTAATCCTTTTAGTTATTGTACCTTGTCATTTGATTGAAGAAACTGTTCTTTATTTCAAAGAACCGAACTACTTTATTTTAAAGAAGGCTTGGCTTTATTCGATAACTCAGATGACATTTTTCTTAAATTTTGAAATTATCGCAAAAGTATTTTCTTTTCTGCGTAGGTCAACTCTTATGATTTTTTACTGTTGAAAATATCTCATTGTTATTTTTTATTCTCCCTTAACGAGCACTAACAAGCTGATTACCTTTTAATTACTTTTGTAATGATTACCAACGTTAATATGCTGCAAACCATTTAATTAATTAAAAATAACACTAAGCAAATGTTAAACAAAAACAGACCACACCTTATGTGAGGTCCTTTCATCTACCATGTACACTTACCGCAAAAGAATATGTAAAAAGTGTACCCACCTATTAAAAAAAAATAAATAAAAAATATTCGCCATTTTTGTTGTCATGTTAACGCCCCCAAGTGAAAATGTTGCATATTCTCTACTGTTGTTTATTCTGCCTTAACCGGATATTGTTTTGTGGCATGTTATGGTAAAACTGCGTATAATTTATATTTTTTACGCTAATTTTTCATGATTATTTTTGTTAGAAGTCAACATTTCCGGAAGTCAACCATTTTCCATGAATGCTACGTTTATTTTAAAAACAAAACTAATGCTTTGTTGTATTTAATGGTAACTATTCAAAAGCATTTTTAAATTAGTTACTGTTAAATTGTTGGAATCAATTGTAAACATGCGAGTATATTCCCTAATTAAAAATGTAAATGTCCTTCAAGTTTTAAGAATATGTAAATAAAATGATTATAGTAGCTGAAAAGTTTTTGAAAAATAACTATATTCTTACATAGTCGCATTTATAGCACCTACATGCAGTCAATAGAAATTTTTGCATTGAAAAAGTTGGAACAATATTATATAAGTTGTTATATATATTTATGTTATTAGGGTTAAAATCTTTTTAAAGTCTCGAAGTCATTTTTGTCCATGATTATGTAAGTCTTTAGCTTTTTGATGTGATAAACTA
The DNA here is from genome assembly GCA_963662105.1 of Meiosimyza platycephala. Lineage (NCBI taxonomy): Eukaryota > Metazoa > Arthropoda > Insecta > Diptera > Lauxaniidae > Meiosimyza > Meiosimyza platycephala. Next base: position 119,981,260 of record OY759208.1, read on the forward strand.
AATTATTTCTCCTCATAAATTTTTCAATGCTGAACTCAAATCTGGTCGTAGATTTTTCCTATGCTGAAGCTGTCAAACACGATTTTCTGCGGTACAAACTAGTATTGCAGCTCTATGGATTTTGAATTGCTTACGCCGAATCTGAAGTCACAATTTTTTCATTATATCACGATTTTGAAGTTTTAGCCCAAACCTGTCGAAAAAGCTGTATTTTTTCTGAACAGTAAATATTTAGCCCTTCGAAAGCTATAATTTCTGATGGATTATTCAATGCGAAATTATATATCACGTCAGATGCCAATGATGTCATTTCTGTTCTTATTACCTACATGTAACTTTAGGATAGAATACGAGTAGCTTAAGATTCTGGCGTACGAGAAAAATTCAACGGCCATATTTGTATTCATAAGAAAATGTTAATTTTCATTCCAAATTTTACCTTAGCGTAAAGCGCAACCCTGACTGAATTCTAATTAATATGCTGTAACAAGCTTTTTTTAATAAATTATTAAAACTTATAAGAGCACACCTGACTTGCGACTAAGTACAGTCTGCATATATTATTGAATTTTAATAAGCATCCTCAGACGTGTTCATTATTTTCTTATTATGAGTGTGCGTATCTCTTGCCAGCCCTTGACTCGTCAAAGGACATGAGCGTATAAATTAAGTTTCACATTTTGCCTTTCAAATAGGAGCAGTGGGGGGGGGGGGGGTGTTCTATCAGGTGAAAGAAGACAGTTAATTAAAAAAAAAAATGATGATGCTCAGCTGTAATCGATAACGTTCATATCAGCTTGTTGTTGCTTATTATATACACGTAGGTAGATGGATAATGTCACTACTAAAAGGATGATGATTTTAATGATGCAAGCGATGATGCTATAAATGAGCGATTATATCATGTTGTGCAAGATTTAAATAAGCTAAACGTTGAAAGAATAGGTAACTGTTTTGCATAAAATTTTCTTCCTTAAACATCAGATTTCTTTTTGTATCTAAAAATAGTTTTCATCTAAAAAGGGTAGGTATGTACATGTAGCTTTCTATGTAACTTACTGCTGGGAGTTATTGATTTTCGTTACACGTGTAAGTTTTCTTGCATAATGAGGTGGAATTAAATTGAAATTTATGAAAATGGAAATGTAAAAAACTAAATTTTAATGCGATTGGTATTTTGTCGCCTATTGCAAAATCATAAAAGCTGCCTCAAACCTCTAGTGTTAGCGTTAGTGAGCATTAGTACATCAATAACATGAAAAGTAATTCACAATGGCTATGCTTTAAGTTTTTAAAGGCTCTTACAGGGGCGTGGTACTGCCCTAAAATTTTATTTTTACAACGGTCATACATATCTCGCAAATTATGCAAGAGATTGTAATGAAATTTGGTAGACGGTTGCAAATCGTCAACTCCTTGAATTGTACTAAAAGTAGGCAGCATTTAATTATTAGGCGATTGAATATTACTCGAAAACGACACCTACGAAGATTTTGGAGACGATACTACTCGTTGAAGGATGTGGCATGCTATGAGAGTAATCGTCAGTGGGCGTAGCACCTGTAATATTAACAAACAGTTGTAAGCGTTAGTTTAAGTGAACTATTTTTAAAAAATAAGAGCCTTCACAGAAAATATTGATTTGGAAAAAATATTTAAGATATATAGAGATATGTATGTTAGAACTGTCCGAGTTTGGTTTGTGCGTAATTTTTTCTTATTCTTTAGTTTTTGTTTGGAAACAAAATGTTCAGTGAGTTATTTAAAAATTTGAGTTCCTGTTTTTAAAAGTGGATTAAATTTGCTTTCAAAAAAGTATTTTACATTATTCTTCTAAATAGCTCTAGTCCTAATTTTTTACCAAGAGAAAACATTTTGTTATACTTTTGAAAACATGTTCCATTTTGCAACCCAACGTCTGTTGTGCCTCACAGTTCGATATCAAAAGTGAAAACTGTTTTCTTTGCTCATCAATTTGAAAACATCGGGTCAGAAAGCAGCTTCAGAGGACCCGCTGGAGTTAGCATTGAAAATCTCACATTTCTAGCGCAAGCAATGAAGTAAACGAAATTTAAAACATTTAATTTCATTTAATTTTTTATCCGCAAATAACAATTTTTAATGCAGGATTGTTGAAAATTTTTGTAACACCTTTTTCCTTTCCTTTCAGATGCTTCTGACAATTCATCGTAACGCCAGAAAAATGACGAACGGATAACCCTAATAGAAGATATATCGCCTCCAAAGGAAGCAACATATTCCTTCAATAACATCCCCTAAAAAAAAATAAAAAACAACAACAAGGAGTAAAATAAAAACAACAACAACAAAACGCAGAATAAATGAGGCCTTAGTGGAGCATTTTTTGCCCGTCAAGTGTAGAAAGCAAAAAAATTTACACAACAAATCAAAGCAAAAAAAAATAAAAATCTTTAATAAAAAATCGCAATAATTACAACAAGATCAACAACAACAAAAACAATTGTAAATTCAAAAAGCTGTGCTGCAATATAATTGCTAAAAATGTAACATAATAAAATTCAAAAGCTAAAAAAATAAAAAAAAATAAATAAATAAAAATAATTAATTTAAAAATTGTAAAATTTTTAAAAATCTTAATTCTTCCATTATTAGAGTAAATAATAAAAAATAATTTATCAAAATTGTTACATTACAAAAACAAAATATAGTGTTTGCATTTCAAAGTTACGATTTTAAAATTTCAAAAACTTTTAGAAAATACCACTCTAAAATAATTAATTTTTTACTTAAAATTAAATAAAAAAAAAAAACAAAACAAAACAATTTACGATAATAAGTAGAAAAAATTTCTTGCAAAAGTGTTGTGAATTTAAAAATTTTAAATATATATACCATATATTCCAATAATCATCAGTTATTAAGAAAGCAAAAAACTTAAGCTTGCATTAAAAAATAGTAAAATAAAATATAAACTTAAATTTACACTAAAAAAAAATTGACAGCTAAAATCACGCTAAATCAACGCAACTAAAAACGAGCTTCAAAAACGTTAACGTCAGTAACACAGCACGCAATAGGAAAAGCGCAACAACAAATATTAAAAAGAAAATTCTAAGACAACAACAACAGCAACTAAACTTCACCTTAACCTCGAAAAGGGTAAAATTTACACTGTAGCAACTGCAAATTTAACATTTGGAGCGCATTCAAAAAAAAAATTTTAATTTTTTTTTTTAGTTTTCCTTAAGAAAAAAAAAGAATCAACACAACACACGAACGTCGTCCTTCGCGTGTATTCGTCCATACTTTTGTTTTTTTTTCGTTGTAACTTAAAACAGCTGTACAAACGCCAACAACAACAGCTGACGACTTTTTACCTGTGCAAGAAGGACCTTCTTTGCAAAATAGAGGTGTGGCACGCGCATTCCACATCAAGTCACAAAGTGCATAGTACAGGGAGCAGCAGCAGTACCGTTAAACAATAAATTAGAAAAGCGTCATGACCGGAAGTCAGGTGAGTGTTGTTGCATGTTCATTGTTGTTGCTGTTGTTGTTGCTTTTGTTATATTCAAGCAGCTGAAAATGAAAAATGTTGCCATATCATCAGACAACACAACTGGCACAAATAGCAAACGGGAATTTTTTACATATGTTGGTGTGCAAATATTTCACAGAGTGTTGAAATTTCCATTGAAATTTAGTTGCGGAAGTATTACGAATTTTTTCATTGTTAACATTTTTTATATCACATTAGATTTGGTGAAGGGTGGATGGTCTAGCAAAGAAAGTAGCTCAAGCTGGCGCTCAGACTTTGCGCTAATTGCGCCCTGCTCTAACAGAGAAGTTGGATTAATATTGGAAAGGAATGAAAGCAACACTTATTCTCTGTCGAATTTGTTCATCTCGCTAACGAAACGAAGTAGATATAACAGGGAAATTCTTTGAATTAAGTTCATATCCTTTGCACCGTCCTCTTTCTCAAAGCAGGCCTCCTTGTTGGCTCAAACTATCGCACACAGTTCTTTCCTTCACAAACAGAATCGAGTAAGCCGCGAGGGAGCGCCTCTTTTTCAAATCACTTTTTGATCCAGTAGGTATTTTAGAAAGGTCATCGAGCTTTTTTTTAGATCAGATCATCGTACACAGATCTTTTCTTCGCAAATAACAGCGAGTATGCTGCAAAAAAGTTGCTTTTTTCAAAGAACTTTGCGACACAGTTCGTATTCAGCCGAGATCATCAATCTGCGTGACCACTGCTCATGAAGGCAGCTAACCTGAGTAAGACTCCTGCCATGCCCAAACCTTTGAATTCACTAGCGCTGGGAGGAGTATATCCCTGGGCTATAAGCTCAAGAAGGCCCGCATCATAATTTGTAGAAACGCAATTGCAATACCTTTTATTTTCTTTATTTTTTTTTGTATGCACCATCAATATACATAACAAAAGCCTACTGGGGGCCAGGCCCCTTCATTGCAGTGATTTTTCTGATTTTGAATATTGAGTTTGTTTTCAACACAACTACTTGCCTATAATGTTAGGTCCGTTAAGACAGATAATATTCATCTGAGTCTGCATGTTACTTTCATTGTTTCCCTCAGAATAATTTAGACTTAAAGCTCATATTCAGCAACACATCGAGAGCATCTCAAGACACCAAAGTTCAATGCCAGCTTGGCAATACTATTCCACGTACATCAGATACTTAAATAGCTTAGCTGAATTTCATATTTCATTTAAAATTTCAGTTTTGAGCGGCTAACCTTTAAATTACATTCCTTCTGCAGTAATTTGTAAGGTTCCAGTCATCTTCTGTTCTAATTATTAAACGTTATTTAGAGGTTTCCTGGGTTGCTGAGAAAAGTTCTGTGTGCCACCTGCGCAGCATACTACTCATACGACTCTTTCGTTCACACTTCGTTTCACACTCGATAAGGTTCTTTCGAATTCCGTGCAAGAGTTCTACGGTCTTAACCTTAAAAATGTAGTCTTTCCAGTGTAGAAACAGACGGGCTCAATACCAAGTCGAAACTTTATGGAGGAACCTGACACCATATTATTCTTCTGGACAATACGATCTAAGGTAGATCATCCCTTACCCTTCTCATCTACTACAAAACTTGGCCTGTTGTTGAAATTATGAATCCTAAGAGGAGCAGACAGTATGAAGTCAAAAGGTTTAACACCCATATACTTAGTTCTTCCCTATACAGTGTTTTGTGAACTTACGCCACTCTACTAGCACTAGGTTGTTTGACTCCATGCATGGTACGATTTCCAATAGCACCATTGGCTGAAGAAGTGTAATGGAAACGCTATGCTGTGTAGATTGACAGACACCACAACAAACAATATCGAGTTAACTCTTTGCGATCGCGATGTAACCATTACTCTTAGATAATAAATATTATTACTTACATATATCTGACTATCATGTGCTGCAGTCAACAGAAATACTTTAAAAAAATTGGGCCCAACTTCTTTTAGCCATTGGAAAATTGAACAGCGAGAAAAAAATTGAGGTCGAAAGAAAACGTGCCCTGGGCATGATATTATTCCATAAACCAATGGTTATTCGAATACAATAGCCAATGTTCTTCGAAATACTTAATCCTAGACAAAGTTATTGCTTTGGTGGTGATTAAATAGTATATTCATTTTCTTGCTCATGTATTTATTTTCGCACTTTTAATTAACCCGGGCTAAACAAAATAAAATCCTTTTTTTCTAGGTCGTGCAAAAATGCAGGGTATGAGTTACCTGCAAGACGACTCTAATCTGGAGGCTCTTACAAAAGCAGTTCTCATCTCCATACTAGGAATAGCAATCGTTTTATCCAATCTTCTGATCATCGCCACATATGCAAACTTCAAAGGTAAGCTGTAACGTTTATGGTTTATGTACAAACCATACAAATAAATATCTACTTTTATATAAATTGTATTATAATTCTCTTCTTGAAAAACAACTATTTTTTATTCAAAAAAGGCAAGAAAAAAATGTGCAAAAAAAGAGCCAACTTAGGTACCATAATTTAATAAGCTTAAAATGTAGGCGTGGCATGCAAAAGACTTCGCCACAAAGCGAAGTCTGCTTAAATATGCTGCACTCAGAAAACCCAGCCAAATTATTTCCATTACTAATAAATTTGTTTTTTCCCACTTTGTTAATTTTCGCGCTGCAGGTCCCACCGAGGTTATCAATTACTATCTTCTGTCATTGGCCGTAGCGGATTTACTATGCGGCTTGCTGATAGTTCCGTTCTCGGTCTATCCAGCACTCACCGGAAAATGGATGTACGGCGATATATTATGCCGTTTCACAGGTTATCTCGAGGTAACGCTGTGGGCGGTTTCAGTATACACGTTCATGTGGATCTCGGTCGATAGATATTTAGCTGTAAGAAAACCGCTCCGGTACGAGACGGTACAAACAAAGACCAGGTATACTTGCGCACATATCATCTATATTTTAACTTTACATATACCGCACTATGTACTACTTTCAGATGTCAATGTTGGATGGCCTTTACCTGGATATCGGCGGCGCTGCTCTGCTGTCCACCCATACTTGGTTATTCAGAACCCATCCAAAACAATGTCACCCACGTTTGTATGCTGGATTGGGGCAATATGGCAGCGTATAGTGCAACTCTTGCAATTTTAGTTTTAGGACCTAGTGTTATCTCCATTGTACACAATTACGGTTACATTTTCACAATGATGCGCCGACTGAAATCGGGTGCACCGATCCACGATAAAGAATATGCAACCGCATTGGCGGAAAATTTATCGAACCCTAGTCATATGATGTCATTCGCATTAGTGTTTGCATTCTGGATATCATGGCTGCCATGGATGTCGGTGCGGTTCTATGAGGCCTGCACTGGTGATGTTATCCAAAGTACTCTTATTAATTTCGCAGTAGTATGGATTGGCATTTTAAATTCATTTTGGAAAATTATCATTATGACCGGTATGTCACCGCAATTTCGTATCGCTCTCAGAGTATTTTGCTTAACCATTTGCTGTAAGACTAAGGGCCGTTTGCAAGCAGAGCTAATCGGGTTGGACCCAGATGACTAGAGTCGTTAAATTTTCGTTTAAATCGAAGTCGAAGAACTCGAAATCAATTGATAATTTTTTCCAAATTTCAAAAACAAACAAAAAATATAAGATAAATTCCAAAATTTCACAAACCCCCATCATACGTGAGAGTTACATTTCGCGTATGTGAGTGGGTGAAAATTTTTGAATTTTGCAAAAAACAAAACAATTGGCTATCAAAATTTGGTCCAAAGCGGTATTGCTAAATTGGCATACATACATATAATATGTAAAGCAAAGCAAGTGTTGCATATTGAATACTAACAACAAAAATCAATACCAACATGACATTTAACACATACATAATCAATATCGACATCATCATCATCAAGACCAATATTATTTATCATTACATTCATTAGCATTTGTAGGGTTTCGTTTTGTAGAATTCTTAGGTAAATATTATAAGTAAATTATCGAAGAGCTTATACATAAATCTTAAATTTGTAAAAAATAAATAGACCCATTTGTTATTTATTTTTTTGAATCTTAAAGACATTGTTAGGATTTTTATTTTATTTTTAGTTTTAATTTTAGCCAGCCATAAGACGCTAAGCTTATGAATTACATACATATGTACGTTGCTATACATTTTCGGGTGTTTTACCTAATACAGAAGCATAAGTTGACGCATTTGTATGATTTAGTCAAACAAAATTCGAAACATTCAGTGAATAAATATTCAAAGCCTCAAGTTAAACATTCCATTCTAAACATTTTGAAATGCCGTGTTGAACACAGCTTACAAAATGGCATTAATATTAGATTATTTTGGCAGAGGCCTGAATTTGTGAGATTTTTGGTTTTTGCCAAAAACCAAAGATTTTGATGGTTTGTGGGTTTTTTGTCATATCGTTGCATTACAAAATATACCGCAGCTTTGAAGCACGATAATTTTTTATTTTGTTTTAGGAAAAGGTTTTTGGGTTGGAAAATTTTTGAAACTCCATAAGCTACAAATATAACTTAATCAAACTTTGCCCATTATGCAAAGCTATATGATATTTTATTATTACGGAAAAGACTTTAGTGGATGAACTTAAAACAATGCAACTATAAGCTTAATTATAGAAAAATTCAGACTGTCTCACTGTTCGCCGACAGTGCAATCAGTATGACAGTGCAAACTTTTTTAAAACTAATGCATTGAGTATGATGAAATGAGGATGAAAATAAAAAATCCATGTGAAATTGAAGAGTGACGTATAATTAACGTAAAGCTAACTAATAGCATTACTAAATGCAATTACTTTTTACAAATATATTGCAAATAAAAAAATGCAAAACATTTCATAAATACAATCAAGGCATCGCTTCAGCCTTTTCGAAAGCCATCAATTTGAGCTAAAATAAAAAGAAAATCTTTTTCTGAATGAAGAATAGAGTTTTAGAAACTATATGGAAAATACCACACGTCACCGATGACCTGAGACTGAAAAAACTTTTTTTGGAATTATTCTGACCAAGTTTATATTAGGTTGCGCTCGAACATCCTTCAATTTTTTTTTTTCCAGCTTCAATAAAATTTTACAGTAACATTAAAACAAATAAAACTGCACTGTCTCACTGTTCGCACTTTTTAACTAGTTGCAATACGAGAACTTAATGATGAAATGAAAATGATTCAACCCTGCGGTATACGTACGTATGTGGCAATTGCCAGCGAAAAAGTAACAACGGGTCTATAAATTATATGCGAACTCAGAACAGCATAAAAATATTTTTTTAATTTTAATAGCCTTGAACATATGTACTAGGTAGATTTCGCATAGAAATTTAGACCACTGCTTTAACAAAATAATTTATTTTAATACCACTCAGTTGTGTTAACACAATTTCCACTGAAATGCGTTGAAAAAGATACACAAAATTCGCACCCTACGTGTTATTCAATATTAAAGTTAAATCCTGTTCAAATTATCATCACAAAATTTCTAACAATTTTTAATGAGTAGAGACTTAAATTAGTAGGTAATTAAAGAATTTTACGAAACTAATACAACAGCAAAAATTACTTAAAGTTATCAAATTAATTAAGCAATTACAAAATAGAAAACGTTGCCAAAATAAAAGTGATTACAAAAATTAATTAAAAACTGTTATTTAAATGAAAAAATTCACTTTTATTGCAAAAATTAAAATAAATAAACTGGTTATTTTCAAAAAGTATAAGAGAAGAGGGAGCGTTTTTATAATTTAGTTGAAAAATTTTAATAATCAAATTTTTATTAATAAAATTTTTCAAAAATTAACTTTTCTATATTATTTTGTTAATGAATAACTATTGCAATGAAAAGCTGGAAAGAAGGGTATTAAAAATTTTTCTCATAGTAAAAACTAAAGCACTTCAAGTGATAAGATATTTTATTTGCTTATCACAGATATCACACTTAGGCTATTTCTCACTTTTGTCTATTCTCAAGTTTCTTTAAGTATGATTTTATATGAAAATAATGACAGATATGACCAAAAAAAAACTTCAAAATATTGCCACAGAGTTAATAGAAACAAAATTATTGAATGGTACAAAATTCATTTAATAATATTTGAGCGGAGCTATCTGAATGTAAAAGTGGTATCAGCTGATGACATGGGTTTCCGCTTAATCTCTAGTGATGACTTAAAACTCAACCAATCATAATGAGTGAATGGCCAACTTTAGAATAACTCTGTCACTTGTTTCTGAGGTTAGATTTTAGTATAAAAGATGTAGTCTATCACAGTTTTGCTATGACGAAAACAAGGCCGAATAGTTATAGACGTTTTAAAAGCCGAGTATAAAGTTAGCAACAACTTTTGGACATATATTAGACATAGCCAAAAGCTATTTAAAAGTGACTATGATTATGCGGCCTTTTCTTTTAACTGTTATGCCAAAATCTTTAAAATTTTATTTGTTATTGAAATTTCGTTTAATTTTTAGCTAATGGTTCATTGTAGTCTAAGAAAACATTTTTTTTTTATTTATTCTGATGACTTTTAGTATATATATTTTTTTGAGTTTAATAAAAACTGCTCCCTTAACTAGTAACAAATAAAGATTGTATACAGATAAATAAAATATAAAAAAAAATTAAAAGAGTCGTGTAAATAACTTAAAAAAGTAGTACATAACCAAGTAATACAGCGAAACTATCTAAAACAACATGTTTTGAATTTGAAATTGCTTGAACTTCATAAATTAGACTTCAACTGACTATCTTTTTATATATACAAATTGAATATATATACCGCAACCATATATATGAAATAAATGAAAAATAGTTAAAATTCTTTAATTCATAATTGAGCAAAATTTTAATACTTAGCCAAAGTATTTACTTGACAACATTTCAAATGATACATATGTACATACATATATGTATATAAATTTATATTAAAGGAAAATTTCTTAAATTAGAAATATCTTTTAATGAAACGTTTGTCAAAGAACAGTTTAAGATTTAAAAAAGCACGTTATGAATATAAAAACCAAACCATTTAAGAAATATAGAGTTGTAAATTGAAAAAAAAAATGAAATATAATTTGACTGAAAATGAATGGTTGTTATTTTCAAGTTCAGTAAAACACAATAAAAGTACATACCGTATTATAGGAGATCTGGTAGAAATTCATAAACTTTAAAACGTTCTGTACAGCTAATCTTATAACACATACTTTCATTTTGTGCTGAGTTGAAAATCTTTTTTACATGTCTGGTTTTACCCAAAGGCTTACTCACTATTCAATATATCCACCCTTAGCGATAACAATTCTTTTCAAACAACTGGTCAGTTGACTTGAGATTAACATTCTTTTAATCATACTTTGATCAAAGAAGTCAAGATTGAGAAAACCAGGGTCACATTTGAGGTCCTGTCGAAAAGCTCCGGGTCTGTAGCGGCAGACTTCCTCAAATATGAACAAATTCCAATCGTTTACATATAAACCGTCTTGTGTCCTTTATCTCCTCACATAACATTGGTCCTTTATAAATGGTTGTCATATAAATGATGAAAACTTTCATAAATTACTCTTACCCTGGTAGCGTATTGTATAATTTTTACATTTGTTATAATGTTCTTTTAAATACCGTTTCAGCGTGTTAAAAATGGCACAATTCATGGCTTTTTATGTCTTAATTATTTTCTAAAAAAAAATTAAAATCCAGACATTAATATACCTTATCAGCCATGACCTGTACATGATATAGGCAAGAGAGAAAAAAAGCAATGGTTAGAGTACAGTCGTGGCTGTACCGATGTACTACTGAAAATATTATCGCTTAAATCTATGTACGCTATCTCACTGCAGTCGCCTCTCCGCCTATAAGCGGAATGCATCAGTTTTATTTTAAACATTTATTCATGAACTCATAAACACTTCCTAAATTATCACAAACAACCGGACAATGTGTCAACCTTGAGCGTGCAATTTTATACAGGAATTTCCAAAAAAAAAACTCGTTAAACTACATCTTTATTAAAATATGTAATTTATTGCATTTAAAATGGAGTGCCACTTATTCTTGATATTTCTAATTTCAACCTTTTTGTGAAAGAAAAAATTAACTTAACCATTTTATTTTTAATTTAAAATTTTTGGACAGCAAAAACTATAATAAAAAAATAAATTAAATTTATTTTTGTAGAACGTCCATACCTGCATACGAGTATATGAAAATAATGTGACAGCTTTTTATTCTCAAAAAGAAAAATTAATAATAACAAATTTTAATTAGGTACTTACTTTTAATTACTTTTTGTTTTTTGCTGAACGCATTTAAATAAAACTCGTTGAAATTCTTTACATTGTAGCAAATTTTTTGTGTGAACTTACGAACTTATAACCTTGCATCGAATGCGCTTTTGATTAGTTTTGGAATTTAAACTGTCATTCAATTGTTTCCAAAAATGTAAAACATATGTAAATTCAACAAAGAAAAATCAGGAACAAATGACATATCAAGTGAATGGAAATAAATAAGACTTCATTAGTGGCGTCAATTCAGTACGGTCGGGGAGGGCATTGTCCCCCCTCAAAGATCTGATACTAGTTATTATTCAATACATCAATTCAGTAAAACCACCTAATAGTGGTGGAATTATAATTATTGCCCCCCACAAGGTTTTGGTGAAGTGACGCTACTGAGACTAAGCCATCAAATTAATATCAGTGGTAAAATTATCTTTTCCTGAATAACTGTTCTCTGCAAAATTAATTATTAGAGAAAGATTCACTTTACCCTCAAATGAATGTTTGTGAGACTTCTTTTCCACAAAACCTCTCTGTGAAAACAGTGTCACAACCAATATTTCTCCGTTTATATCTTTTATTGTTCTTCTTATGCATTCCAATTGCCATTTAGAAAATATTTTAACTTCAAACTTTAAGCTCAATAATTTTTTTTTTCGATTTCATAAAAAGCATACATAGGTGTTGAAAAGTGTTGCCAAGCTAAATCAAATCTAGTTATTTTAGATAAGTAAAGGCAATCGATAATGATTTTTCCCCCCGATTTTGTTGAAAATACTACAAAATCAATTTCAGTCAAGTAGTCAATTTACTATATCACTAACAGAACACTACAAAATTGAATTTGCAACATTTTACTTTTAACGGACAACTGCTTTAGTTCTCTTCTCAATGCACTGCGGTACAAAATGAAAATGGAACTGTTGTGCATATGAATAAAACACTTTAGGCATGTGTTATAGAAAGAAAGAAAAACTTTATGTATGTATATGTAATATGTATTTTGTATAATTAGTAAGGTTTTCCATTAAAACAGTTAATAAATTTCTTAAGTTTTGTGCAAATAGTGGAAAAACTAAGCAAAAAAAAATTAATTATGTAAAAAACAAATTTTAAATCAAAGAGTAAAAAATAAAATTTTAGAATCAAACTCATGTCAAAGCATTACGAAAAATTGTTTGTTTAGTAAGTGTGATTAAAAGTGTTAACTTATTTATGTAAGATGTCGTGATGGTGTAAATGTTTGCAAAAAATTTCATTTCGACTTAAAGTTTTTAAATTATGTTGCATGACAACTGTATAATCAAAACACCGGCATAATATTAAGGCACTCTTTGCAAAGACAAACAGTTAATGTGCTATAGTTAGATTTTACATAGCTACTATTAAAAAATGTTTGATTTGAGTGTATTCACACGAATGTTTGTTTTTATATTTTTAAGTTCAATAATACAGCTTAATTTATCAACTCTTTTACTTTTCAAAAACATTTAATATAAACACAGTTTTGCACTTAAGCCCCAATAAATATTTATATTCGCTTCATTCGATATCATAAAACAAACATTATTTTAAATAAAATTTATCCTTAATCCTTAGCAGGATAAATTCAATTTCTCTTAAGTGCAAAAATGTATTTATATATCCCAGGGTTAAACGTAGTAAGATAGCTTTTAGTTTTAGCTTTAGATAATTCAGTTAATTATTCAACTCATTTTTACTGCTTGTTATGTCATTTATATATAAGTTTATAATTAATAATTAGTTTAAAATAGTTACAACTAAATTATATATAATTCTAGTAATGAAATTGTTGTATTACTTATACATATATTAAATTGTATTCATTGCAAACATTGCATATGCAAAGGATTCTAGTAAAATAAAGTGATTTAAATAAAAATGTAAGGTGAATGCAAAAAAGAAAAAAAAATTTAAATAAAAAAGTTGATTTTTTAAATCATCTCATAAATAAAAACAACTTTCTCGTTTTATTTCAACAAATTTACCTAATGATTAAAGCTTGCAAGCCCACCCTTAATATTTCTATAGTAACAACCTTATTAACTTAACGCTAATTTGGACACGTCAAGATATTGGCAATGCTTCCATATTCGAATCTTTTTCAACTCTTTTAATTCATGGGTTACACTAGGAAATACTGTGAAAAAAATTTTTTTCTGTTCTCAAATATCGATTATTAGTTTGAAAATTACAGTTTACTCATAGTACATACTCAAATTATACAACCGTGAATAGTTTCACCATCACTGTCAAGAAGAATTAAAACAAAAGACGACAAGAAATATGACAACGCGTGCTTTAAGCTAAAAACACAACTGGGACGTGCGATTTATCTTCTGCGTAAAAATCGCACCCAAAAATGGAATTTGTTCTATTTCTCAGTGTCAATTTTCTACTCACTACAAACGTATAGGAAAAATCTGGACGATATTGCACGTCCCAACTGTGTTTAGTTCTTGAGCTATGAGTATGTAATTTAGAAATGTCGGTGCTTAATCTTTGCTTAAAAGTAAAGAACAGAACTGTCATTTAGAATTTCTGCAACCATGATAACTGTACAATGATATAAATTGCTAATACATATTTCAATCAAAAACCTTTTGTCTTACGATTCAAAATTCAGATTCAGTTTTAAATGAACATTTAAGAAGCAAAAAATAAGGTTGGGTATCATGATCAGCTATTCAGAAATTTAACCTGGCTGTTACTTCAAAGGGACAGAAAACCGCTAATTGCATCATTGAAACCAAGGCATAAACTTTTTAAAACCACTTCTTTTTCCTATATTCAGCCCTGAATACGAATAAAAAGAAACTTGGCATCACTTTGTTGTTGCGTTTGTTTTTCGACAGATGTCTCTATGAGGAATGAAGGAGAAATTTTGTCTCTCCAAATGCCTTATAGGGTCCATACACGTTCAGATTATTCATATAAACTACCGTACGACCGAGTTGTACTTTCGCGTCATATGGTAGGATTTTTTCGTACCTAAATATCTCGGTACAGACTTTTTGGTGGCTATGTTGTCTTACATGATCTTAAAAAACAATAAAATCAGAGATGCAAATCTATGTTATATTCCCAGTACTACATAAATTTTATTGTATCTAATATTTCCTAAATAAATTATACCCAAGAGCTAAACAGAATTGGGACGTGCAATATCGTTCAAATTTTTCCTATACGTTTGCAATGAGTACAAAATTGACTCTAACAAAATTTATTGCAGAGAAATAGAACAAATTCTATTTTTTGGTGCGATTTGACACATAAGTTCTGTTGTTAGCTCCATTGGACTTTTGGTGCATTAAGAAATTAAATAATGAAACAAATATTTAATATATCAGGCACCACAGCAAATAAGTTATTAGATATAAAAATTGGAAAGAACACAAACAATTTCTCGTATAAACAGGGAGTAGGAAACTTATCGAGCTGGGCGCTTAATTCGCTTTAGATAGCGTTTTGGCAAATAAAATACAGCTTTTTATATAGGCCTCATACATTATACTGACAAGACCAAAAAATTTATCATGCCACTTGAGAGAAGTGTGGAATCAATGCAACCATGTTATTTGAATCATGTGTACAAGCATGTTAATTGAATCATGTCTCCAACAAAACAAAGCCAAAAATGTAAACATTCGAGCGAGACAACTATAAGAAGCAGGTTTTTTTAAAATGGCGACTACAGCTGTTCCATAGTGAATTCGACTCGGAACATTTATGCAAAATTACCTCAAAAACAAGTAAAATAATAACATAAATCTCATTGCAAAATAAACTTTAAATATTTGTGCATTGTTTTTTAATAAAAAACAGTCTTTACAAGTGTCCAATAAGTGTTAAATAGTGAAATGAAAATTTGTATATGTGCAGTGTCGTGTTTGTTAACGAACACAAAAATTAAAACAAGAAAAAAACAGCAAAGAAAATCAAATCGGGAGAAAAGAATATTTCTAGAGAAATTGTGCAAAATATAGACAAATTTAGGATAGAGAAAAGATTTCTTCAGTAATATGCAATGATAATAAAAGCAGAATGTTTTCACATATAAAATAAAAGAAAAATACGCCGTTTGGCCTTCATAAAGAAGCAGGGATAAATTCTCCAAATGAACGTACATATTGCGTTTTGTTTGTATTTTGCTTTTGAATATTGTACAATTTTGTTGTTTCTACATTTTTTCCCGTATACCATACTAACCAGCTGAAATTGTAACGTTAAAGTTTTGATATAGATTCTATATTATAGAAACATTTTCATTTCACCCCATGCGTCTAAAACGCAAAATTAAAATGTATAAATTTTGCTAAAACCAACGAAATGCAATATTGCGTCGTAAATTCTTTGAATTCATCTATGCACAGAATTTCAGCTAAAAACAAGTTCACCAAGTCGTGCTTCGTTTGCGGCTTTAACGCTGCTGGTGTCAGTCAACGTTGACGTAGCTGCGTTGACGTCTTCTTCGCTTACTTTCAATCACATTTCTTCCATGAACTACGCAGTTTATATCCATAATTTTATTTTCATTGCAAACATTAAACATTTAAATTTTGTTGTGAATTTTGTGTTATTTTTTTACGCCGGCTGGCTATTTTGGATTCTAAATTATTGTTCTTTTACAGGCTCTGCTGTATTTTACAATTCCTGTTGTATTTGCCGTTATATTGGGTTAGAAACGGAGCTGAAATGATAGGATCTAGTGAGAAAATCAAGAGCGGCTAGCGAGAAAGGATGCTTAGGTTCTGATAAGTCTATGTTAGAATGAATACTTGGAATTTTTTAGTTTTCAATGTAGCATGCTTTTCATTTCTACATTTTTAAAGCCCTGAGGTCGTAATTTTACTAACATAACTATTAAAAATTAAATTTTTTAATAATTAAAATTCTGTTCCTGCTACTCTGTTTTTCAGATAACAAAGGGTTTTTATAAGAAATGACGCAAATTTTTACTTAATTCATTCGGAACTGAAAACACGGCTAGCAATAATGGAATTAAAATTTTGATTAATCACAAAAAAATCTTATTCAATCCTTGCTCCAGTTACGTTAGTTTAAAATTTATGAATTTATTTTGAATGGTTACTTCAGCATACAATTTTTTAAACACTTTGCACATTGACGTCCAAGATAGACCTGTCCTTTCTATACAATTTTTACTCACAGAGCCAGTGAATCAGCTCCTAAAATATTTGTATTCCAAACCGGACTAACCTATATATTGCTTCGAATATTCTGTAACTACTTTCTAACTAACTTTCGGTAATAACTATTTGATAATCTTTAACTTAACTATACTAATCGATACTTTAACTCTTATCCACTTTTCGATACTATATGATACTCTTTGATTTTTATCGATTTTTCAATAGTTACTGTTCGATTTCTCAATGCTATACTTGTATGTACCATTTAATAATTATCAACTTATCAGTTCTAACTATTCGACACTTTCATTACGATTTTTATAGTTTTCTAGTTCTTATCCTATTCCGCTTTTTACAATTAAAAGTATACCTTATTCGAGATTATTCTCAAAACGGTATATTCGCTTTTGCGTTCAAAAAGATTCGTTATTCGAATTTACGTATAATAAGGTACCATGTTCAATAGAACACGGCGCCTAAAACAAATCCTTTTGAGCGTAAACGGGAATAAGGAAAAATATTGATGAATTTTATTATTTAAAAAAGATTTTGAGTATCGCATCTCTCGAAGCTTTATGTCAACAATAACTGAAGCTATGTTGGCTTTCTAAGTGGTAACCGTTGCTTAATCTGTGATTTCACGTAGCTCCAATGGAAATAATCCATAGACGATAATTTACATGATCTTTGAGGCCAATTCATAGGACAATCGCTGGAGTTAGTATTGTGCAATCGTTCCTTCCGCAAATTGAAAGAATCACATATCCTTCAGTTCAAGAAAATGCAAATTTATAAAAAAAAACATATTGACGAGTAAAGTATTGGCGGTAACGCGATGTCCGGTCTCACACCGTAAGAAGTAAAACGACAAACCATCAACTAGTTTGACCGCTATAGTTATCTATTAGAAATACTATACGGTTTATTCATCTGATAGTGATTTCAGCCAAAGAAGATTTGTTATAGAGTATGTATTTGCAAACCAATCTAATTTTAACTGCATTGTCAGAACTTTTGAAAAATATAAAATCGGTGTTTAAAAAACCTTACTAGATAGATGTGTGCTGGGATTTCGCATTCAGCTGCATAGAATCCATAAGTTGAATAAAGAATGCTTAGAATAAAAAAAATTATTTGTGTAGTCTGTGTTCAGAATAAAATTTCGAAAGAGTTATTATAAATAAGTCAGTGTATTACCCTCAATTTATATCAATAAAAAAAAGTTATTCCTCACGTTGACATTGTATTCATCATAAAAATACAAAGTACATACAACTAATTTTTCGAAACACTTGTAGTTAAGGCAATACACAACATAATTGCGATGGATGCCTAAGCACCGCTTTCAAAACCAATGATTGTATCAAATTATTAGCCTTGATCCAATGTTCATGGTTTGGCATAAAATTTGATGCATTTCAATTTTCTACTTAATTTAAAAATAGAAGGTAACACAAAATTGCAGAAGCATCATTCAGATTAGAAGCACCATCAACCAATCCACTACATCGAATCAGCGCTATTTTCTGCTACTCAGTAGCAAAGTGAGATGGTACCTACACAGCGCTCAGGTTAAGCTTCCTGCTGCTGCTACCATAATTGCACACTCCAGAAATAGAATTCAAATTACAATAAACAGAAAAAACAAAAAAGAAATCAACAAAAATAACAAAGTCCAATAGCGCAGCAGAATCAGAAGGAGGATAGAAAAATAAAGCAGACATCAGGCAAAAAAACAAAAAAAAAACATAAAAACAACAACAAAACATGAAGTTTTTACTGTCTACATCTTTGCAGCCGAGCTGCAGGGAAAATTTTTCATGCTGCAAACAGAGGTCGGAGGACGACTGACGTACAAAAAAAAAAGCGGCCGACCGACCGAAGCCAAGACACTCGAGACAGCTGTTGTGCACAACATTGGACATGGGAACAAGTTGAATTCGGTTGGAAGCGCTGCAAAACAAAATTAAAATAAAATAAAGAGGAATAAAGAATTCTATAAACTAGCAGCAGTATAGCAGCTTGCAGACCAAATTGCAGAGTTGAATTTATTGTTATGTGGAACTTGTTTGTGGATTTCGTTTTAGAAAGCAACCCTAGCCTAGCATAGCAAGTCAAAATATATGCTTAAACAACTACATAATTGGGACTGTTTTTTCTTATTTGCGAGGGGACGAAAAAATGGTCGTGAAATTATTTGTTATCACCCCTGGCGCCCATTGTGCACGGTACGCCACTGGATGGGACTGTGTAGTTCTGCTTATGTCCTATATCTTTTAGCGGAGAATAGGGCCTACACAAAACCCTTTCAATGGTAACGATTCGAAGCGAATGCCTTTAGTTCTCTGACATTTCTACGATTAACGCATTTCTTGTTCTAGCGACCGTTTCCACGATGATATAGGACTGCCGTGTTTTCTGCTACTTTGAAGTTCTGTTCTAAAGCTTGCTAAAACTGAAATATCATAGAATTTTTTAAAGGTGGGACATTATCGTTTTAGTTGAGTTTTTCATATTTCTGGATGATACCACGCAAATGCTACATCCGCTTTCAAGTTGGTAGGATATTTAATCATTGTAAACGTGAACTTCTTTCAATTTTTTCCCGGGAATATAAGTAATATGCTTTTAACGCATTTAATATGTTTATGCGAAATACATACTAGTTATATGAAACAACTAAAGGAAATCACAATTTTATAAAAACCGTTATATTTTTAATGCGCAATTTGTTATAAGTATATTTTACTCTTGAAAGTATTCAGTACTTTACATTTAGAAAAATAAATGCCTACTAAACATTTTCAATAATTTACTGCAAAATCCTTTTCTGTTTGTACTCCATACTGCAAAATTGTGTACGCAAACATTTGTGGATCCCAATTCAACAGCTGGATACATGTTTTGCTGCTGCTGTCACTATTGCTGCTGTTATTCCTTTTGGTAGCTGGTACAATTTTCGCTGTTATTCCAGATCCCTTGCAGTGTAGTTTTGTACCTTAAACGATGTGAATGTCAAAATAAAAGTAACGCGTTATTAATTTTTTCTTAATGTAGTTTTATGTATAAAGCGCGCAATTAACTATTTTTCTGCTTTAAATTTACTCAAAAATAAAAACTTTCTAAATAAATTGTTTCCAATGAAAATTTATTTGCATAATATTATAAAAAGTAAAGTTAAATTATATTTTTGCATTAAATCGCAGTTTTCGTAAAGTGAGAACAGTTTTTTGTAATTTTTATTACCTAGCTAATATATAAAAAAACAATAATATGATGAAAACTTGTCTGTTTCTGCAATTATAATGGTTATTTATACCTTAAGTGGTATAAAAAAAAATGAAAGAAAAGTAAAGTAAAGGAAAGTAGAGTAAAAAAAAGAAAAGAAAAAAAGCAATAGTTAAGATATTCAATACATATGGGAAAGGAAAAAAAGCATATTATGGCAAAAGGGTTTTTTTTTTTTTATACAACAAGCAAATGAAAACCCACTCAAAAATTTATTGTGCTGGACATAAACAACAACAAAAACTACTACGAATATAATAACAGGGAGAAGAAAACCAACAGCTAAACACACACAAATAAAAAACACATAACAGATATACATATGTACATACATATATACATAGCAACAGTAAAAGAAGTCACCTTAAGTCAAAAGAAAGCAACAAAAACAAAACCTTCAGAAAAGTGTATCCTTTTATATGCTGCTTTTATCCTTATGCTATGCCTTTGGCATTTAATGTTTTCCTGGGAACAGTAACAAACCTATGGCATACTAAAAAATTGTTGTTTTATTTCTGTTGCATATTTAATCTTCGCATAAAATTCAATTGTGGTGCACAGTGTAAAACTTAAAACAAGTCATATAAAATGAAAATTAGCCAAGTGGGATATAAACCATGAAGTAAAGGTCTTTTTTAAATTATATTTGTGAAATTGATATGAAAAAATAATTCATTCAAATAATGTATGGTATTAAAAATTGTTTTCATTCACCCATACCAGTGTAGACGATCGTCGACTTTATCAAATTAAGCCGACTTGACGCCAAAGGACAACATAAATATTTGTTTCCAATTTTTTATGTGCCGAAATGTGGGCAGTGTGGGAAGTCCTAAATCGGCTTAAGTTCCCCAAGATATGCTAGAGAAGTTCAGAAAACGATCAATATATTCTCAATGTATACTTGCTTCTTTTCTTCGAAACGAATAAAAATTCTAAACTTTTTAGAGGTCCATTTGCTTAAGTAAGATAAGGTATGATCAATATATTGAGCGTTTTTTTTACAAATTCCATAATGGGGTCGATATATAAAAACTTAGTTTCCCTGTCGGAGTCCTAAAACTATTTGTCATCTGTTGAACTAAAAAAGAAAAATAATTTTGAAAATCTGCAGAAGCTTTCTCCCATTTGCTTTTGTTTATTTTAGTCAATAATATGATATGAAATGCAACGTATGTAAAAAAAAATTTCAAGTCCTAAAAATATAGAAAATTATTTGGTAAATATATAGAAGTGGGGCTCCAGGCCTAACCAGCTCCAACATTTTTTTTTAAACATCTAAGACTTTCCTACTGGCATTAACAGCCCATGTCTCAATTATCTCGTTCTTGTATAGCGTTTCAAAAATACGTTTCACACTGGCATAATAGCGTTTTGATATTAGCTTTAATATTTGGCATTGGCTGCAGTAGCGTACCTAGGGGGGGCCGAGGGGGCGGCAAAATGGTCGTGAAATATATCTCAATTTGCTAGGGTTTTTGAAAGTCAAAAATGAGTTTCTATTTTTTTAGTAAATGAAACTAAATCTTGGTGAGGTAAATAAAATGTTTGTTAATAACCACCACGAACATTTTTTTCGATAGGGGTGGCAAATACTTTTTTCGCCCCGGGCGCCCGATATGCACGTTATGCCTCTGATTGGCTGGCTCCTTTTTGTTTGACATTTTGTAAAGACGTGCAAAATGATTATAATAGTTATCTTTTTAGTGACTGCTGCACGTCAAAGGACTTAATTCGGTTGTAAGGCTGATGATTATAATAGTAAAATTTCTGTTAACTGCTGCACGTCAAAGAACTTATTTATATTTGGTGGTGAGGCTGTGCAACTTTGCACGCACATCCTGCGCATTGCAGACAAATAAATTTGTCCATCTTAATAAATTATGTTAAGTAAATCTACATTTTGACACAAAATTCTTAACTATGTACATCGTTCTGAGGTTCCGTTTTGTATTTGCTCGTTTACTTTTTATGTTGTTTGTTTTGCCTAGATGTTTGACGATACAATTTTTGACGTTAGAGGGAAAACATATTCATAATAGTGCTGTTTTTGTGTGGAAAAATTAATGATTTTTGTAGAAAATTAACTCTGAGAACTTTTGTTTGACATTTGATTTGTATGGAAAGAGGTATTTTGGGCTGGCTTTTTGTTTAAAAACGAGGTTAATGAGAAACGGATTATTTTTGATGTCAGTGTGAAAGTGTAATTAATTACTAAATTTAAACCGAAATACCCTATTGGATAAAACATTAAAAATTAAAAAGATTTTAATAAAAAACATTGAATATTTTGCACAATTTCTCTTCTATACTTTCAATTATACCTATTAAAGTGAAATTAAAACAAGTGGTGTCCCTGTCTTTTTAAATTATATAAATGCAATAAGTTATAGTTACTGCATAAACTTCAAATTTTTTTGTTCCATACAATTAATTTTGCATTATTTCTTTTAATTTTTCTTTAGCTTCACAAACATAACCTTTTCCATTTTCCCATAAAAGAACATTTGAAAAAAAAAAAAACTAAAAAACAGAAACAAAAGTGCACGAAATTTGACGACAAACAAATCAACGACCGAACATTTTATATTTTTTCATAAAAAAATCACCAATAAAAAAATAATAGAATAAAGTAGTATCAGAGCATAAATAAATAATAAAAACAACAAAGACCAACTACTTTCACAACAGCAGCAGCAGCAAGAAAATTATAAGAGCGTCGTGCTGTAAACAACTCGCTAAAGCGAGAGCGCATCAGCCAGCACACAATTCGAGAACAGAAACTGAGAACACTTTACTTTTTCGACTCTGCCATCCATATGTTGTAGTTAAAAAACTACAATACATACATACGTGTATATACGCACGCAATTGCTCTGGTGTACCTATTCGAAGTGGAAGAAAATATAACACTCGACACCGCTGACGACAACAACAAGAACGAAAAAAAGTAGCTGCGAGAAAATGTCAACGTTCTTGAATAATTTTTTCCCAGCAGGTGAGTAACTTGAAATTTTGTTATTCTGCGCAAAATGATTGAACTTTTCTTTTTCACTTACATTTTTTTTGAAAAATCTTTTTTTAGATTTTTTTCCTATCACATTAGTTTCACAAGAAGCTAGCGCTATACACAAAAATATTTACTTGGTAACTAAAAAATGTCTGTGGACCACGCACAATTTGTATGGGGAAAAGTTTTCAGTCAAATTGGCTGCAATTTTAGTATGATGCAGCTTCTGTCATTCTTTTTAAAAGTTTATGTGGGCAGATGTGTATTAACTATTAGTTTAGGAGTTATGAGGGGTCAAAAATTAATGAAACCTATTTAAATTAGCAATACACAAAATTTCTGATGCTTCATATCTATTAACTTCCTTATTATTCAGATGTCTGACGATATAGATTTTTGATCAGGACAATTTAAATTTCATTAAGTCTTTACTTCATGAAAGACGTGCTGAGTTCTTGTAGTATGTTGACCAAAATCATTTTTCCTTAAATATTTTAAAAGGTTTTTTATATGCTGTGCGACATGCATAAAGCGATCTTATCCTGCCCGAGCAAAAAATTTCAGGAGAGCGAAAAATGTCATGGTATTTTACCATTACCACGCAGTATGGACTTGATTTTAGTTCAGTGAGAGTTGGCGATCAAACTCTGTCAATTTTTATTGGTCGATACTTAATTTATCTATTAGTTTTATTTTTTGCGAAAATTGTAAAAAAAAAATTTCTCTAAAAAAATTTTATTTTTTAAGTATTAAAGTTACCAGCCTTTATAAAATTTAAATGATTTGGTTTTGATGGACCTTCTTGTAAAAATGTTCTGTTTTGATGACTTTTGCAAGAATTTTATTAGTTATATAGAAACGTTTTGTTTTAACAGACCATTACGATTGTTTTTTTTTTTTGCAGAAATTCAATTATTTAGCATCTGGTTTTTGAGAGTATGAATGTAGATTTTCTTGAGGCTTAAAATTGTCATCATGTATAGTTTAGTGATGTTAGTGCGAAACAATAAAAAAGTTGCATCTGTCCCAATCTGTTTGATTGAACAAATGTTTCGTATTGAAATATTAGTGTTGATTATCTCTTAGAATATTAAGGATCAAACTTGAGTGAATTTCGATTATTTTTTCTAGCTTAGTATACATATACAATAAAGTAGATGACCCATTTAAATATATTAAAATTATAGGTGTTAATTTAATTAAATCGTTCTTTGTTAACTTTCAGTTGACTATTTCGTTCTAGCAAAAAATTTATATCTTTACGTAAACAACTAAAATAAACTAACATAGTTACATAACATGCTTACATTCCATTACATATCATAATACAAACTGTTTGCAAGCAATCGAAATCTAGTTATTCGTAAACTTTTCTACTTCAACATTTTTTGCTTGTGTCTTCTTCAATTTATTTTTTGTTTACAAAACTTTGTGCACTTTAGTTTATTACCATAAGTAAAGTACTTCGCAGCAGGGAATTCAACTGATATAGTTTTCCTTTACTTCTGAAATAATTTTCTTAAACCTTTTCGGTTTTTTTTCCATTCACCTCCATTTTCACCTACATACTTGGAAAACGATTGTATTTCTAATTAATTGCAGTTTCTTTAGCTTCCCTTTCAGAAATTGTAAAACAATACGGTTAGGTACAAATAAAAAGTTCTTATCTCTCGTTCTGTTTGCTACTTTAGATGAAGCGCTGCGCTTTCGCTATGCTTACTATGTTCAATTAAGCACTTTATATTGCCACGGTACTTACTGCTTGAAATAAAGCGTTTTTTGGAAACAATTGGCGTAGTTATTATAAAGCAGATGCATTTGATTTTAGTGTGTTAATAACAAGAAAAAATTATTTGTTCGGCTTAGAATGTTATTTAAGCATTTTAAATAAAAAAATAATTTGAAAAAAAACATATTTTGAAATACAATTCGATGTTTTTTCTCCCCTGTAACTTTGTGTCCAATAAACTTATCGATTTCAAGAATACTTTTTGAGTATATGTATTACCAAAAAAACCTCTTTCGATTTACATCAGATACAGAAATGACTTCATCGGATTTTACATTCTAAATTGAAAATTTACCATAAACTGTACACTTTGAGCAAATTTTTTCTGAATATATTTTTTGACAATATTTTCTCAAACAACAAAGCATAAATAAAAAAAGTATTTTTAAATAAATTGGTCAGTGTCAGAAGTAAATACATATTTATTGTTTGTCTTGTTAATGTTTTAATTTTGTTTTTGTTTACATTCATTTAAGTGTATGTACAATATATGGTATATGGACCTTGTATCTTATTTGTGTAAAAAAGACAAATTAAAAAAATCCTTCACCGAATTAAATTAAATTGCCTTAATAATTCGCATTCTGTGCTATAAATTATAAAGGAAAAAAAAAAATAAAATATCAACCCACGCTCATCTTTTATTGTACGTACGAATAAGCACGACGCTGACTCATTCAAATGAAGCTGTCAAAAATTGATGGAATACAAATTGAGTAGCGTAAACTTTTGCATAATTTCTGCGTGCAAAATTTTAAATAAAAATGCCAAAATTAATACATATTAAAGATTTATACCTGAAGAAAAAAATAAGGTAAAATGAGAAAATTAAAAAAGTTTAATCGCATGTACACGGTTTTGTTAAAGTAATCAATTTTAGTGTTTTTTTTTAAGTTTCTTAGGAAAAAAGTATTTTTGAAAAATAACTAATTACTATTTTTTCTTTATAGTACACATTATTGACTGTCTTAAGTATTTTTAATTAAGCAAAGATATAAATGAAAATATTTTTTAGTAGTTTACGATATGTAACAGAACATAATTTATATATATTTCAAAAATCAATCGACAATTAATCCGATACCGATACCGTACGTTTTGAATAAAATTCGTTATTTTGAATTTTTTTGGTGAAAAAACTTTCCTAGATTTTTTCAATGAAAATTTGTATATTTCAGTACTTCCTGTACTATCTACAGATCAGTTCATAAGCTTTAAAGACAAGCGCCGGATCTTCTTATTTTTTATGTTTTTTTCCGTCTAAAGAGATTTATTTATTCTTAAAAGGTTATCAAATTACTTTATTTTGAATAAAAAAATATGTAAAATTTGTATATAAAAAAATGCTTATTCAATACCGCAACTTCCTTAAAATTGTTTCACGGTCTTTAGTTTCCCTACACTCACAAAGAGTTCTCAGTTTACAAGTTTTTTTTCTGTTTCTTCTTCTGAACATAAAACAGCTGTCGCGTTGTTTTTTCTGGTTCATGTGTTTCGGTTCTCATTTTAAAATTCTGTTTTCTATATTTTTTACTTTGCTGCTTGCTATACATTGATTATTTTTAGTCTTTTTTATGTTTATTTTGTTTATCATCATTATGTTCATCACTTGTCCACAATTTCCAACTCATTTGTTAATTTTGTTTTGCCTGTTTCCCTTTTATATAATTTTTCGTTAACTTTAAAAGTTTGCAGTTGAAAGCAGAACCGTAATTTTTAAGCCATAAATTTGGTAATTTTGTAATGTTAACGAAATAAGTCAGAAGATCTGTCATAGTCCATTAGATTTTATTTGTTTTGCTTGATTTTCGAAGCTTGGAGAATAAAGTTAATAAAAAAATCTCTGGAATGAACAAATATATTAAATACAATTCAACTGTTTTCTTAGTGTATGTTGGTCTCTAAGGGCTTAGCATTTAGCTACATTGATGGTATTTTAAGTTCTGTTTGAAGAAGTTTCATAATATGTTCATATGTACTATATGTCGCAATGCTCAGATAGATAGATTTTCAAACGCAACGTCATTTAGACCGATTTGTTATCTGCATGCATTTTTTTTGACGATTTCTTTTAAAATGTATTTGCAATAATTGTGAGTAAGTTTTCAAGTCATGTTCTTCGTTTTTTAAGAAGCCAAAAGCAGCAACTTGAAACTAAGTTACCATTCAAGTTTAAAAAAAAATTCTTATGTTTTATTTAATGATAAAAACATCACTTTTTTTTTATTTTAGTGGTAAATTAGCTCTAAACTGTTCCGTTTGGTCTCATGGAGAGTGATAGATTATGCCACTATGTAGCAAAAATTTTTTATGTATCATTCAAGTTTATATATTATACATTAATTCTAAAAATACCCACTGTAAATTTTATAAAATCAGTTAACTAACTACTCAAAAATAAAAATTTTATAACATTTTACTAAGAACTTTTTTTGTCAATAATATCATTTTCGCTAAAAATAGATGTTTATGACATGTTTTTCTGACCTACATATAAATATTTTGAAGAAAAATTATTTGCTTCAATTCAGTTGATCCTTGCGTCAGTTTTTTGAATAGATAAAAATTTAGATCCTAATGGATATTATTCAACTTATTTTGCTTGTCCAGATTTCACTGTGTGCCACTGTACATGAACTTATAGGTTTGTATAGTATGAACATCAATGTTGATTGCTCTTTTTGTTTCGCTTCTGATTTGATCTTTCTTTTTTCATTATTTTGTATAACAAGCCAACAAAAGGTTGAAATTACAAATATCGATATTAACTTGATTAAAAAATATACAATAGTTCGAGGTTACTAATCAAAAGTTTGAAAATTTTGTATTTTTTTGAAACAAGGTTTTTCGCGTAAGTATAGCCACGATAGCTCTGATATGGTTATTATAAGTATGAGGAAGCTGCCCAAACAGAAACTGAAAAATTTTCTTGGGACCACTTGCATCTGTAAGTGCTAAAATTTCGATTCAAGCAAACATTTAACTATGGTGACAATTTTCATGATGGTGATAATGATGATGATGAATTTTACACAATTTTACATATACATATATCGCTTTAAAGGAATGACTCGAATTACTATAGAAATAAAAAATAAAATTATAAGTGCAATGTTTACAACTTCCTGAAAATTTCTTCCTTAAAAATACCACATTATTTTTCTCTACTAATGTTTTAATTTCGTTGCAATAAGCTGTAATTTCCTCTACATGAACTGGTTTTCCAACTTGTATCAGTTGTGGTCTTGTTTGGCATCGTCTGTCTCATCTTTACTAACCTCTGTTTTTACCTTTTGTCTGTGCGCCAAGTACCAAAGTCTATTTACCAAATACAACACACCAACGAAATCTGAGATTCATCCATCTTGGCAGGTTTCTTTATTTATTTTATTCACTTTGTAGTATACGAGTAGGTACGTGTATTTATTTGTTCATTAGTCTCATGTTCTCTTTGATTTATTCCTTAGGTTTTTTTTTTGTTATCATTTCCAAAAGACCTGTTGATCATCTGTTGGTAAGGTAGGTTTGTCGCATTTTTCCACTGCATCTTTTGCTTCTTCTGCATGATTCTAAAACTACAACTTTGTTGTTGATATTATTACCAAACAAAAACTTTACGCTTTAGACCACAACAATAATGATAATAACAACATCAACTTATATGTATACTATATTGTCTTTAAATGCTTCTTTTCTTGTTTATTTGACTGTGCAGCAGCTGTTGCAGCTGGTATTTCTTGTTTTCATGTCGACCGAAAAGTATGCAATCATTTTCTTTTTAAACTTTAAGTTCATGCATATCTGGCTGTGTATAACTACTTAGTTTTTTAATTTTTTGTTTTTATCCTCTTCGCTTTGAGTAGTGTTGTGCAAGCTGCCGTGCAGTTAAATATTGAGAAAAAATTTTGAAACGTATATTGTATACAAGGTGTTCCAAAAATCGTTGTATAGCGATAGCTGGGAGAAAGATTATCTTAATAACTAATCAGCTTCCTTTTAGCCAACTTTATTTTGGATATAGGTTTCAAAAAATTAATTTATGTTGGGAATCCCTGCATTGACGTTTATAATATTTGAAAGAGAATTTTATTGAATAAATATAAAAAGATGTAATTAAATAAATATCTAAACGTTAACGATAATATGCCAACCGAAAAGCAGTAAATTTCATTCTACACTATCTCATAGATAACCATATTAACTGCGTGGTCTTAAATAATACGCCAACAACTGTGTTTTTAATATGTCCAGCCCGTAGCAATTTCATTATGAGTCATATGTACCAATCAGTTATTAATAGATTATGAGGCCCACATCAAGAAGTACGTACACATTGGACACCTCCAATTAACGTAATATTTTACTTGAAAGCCGCAATGCTAAACATTGTTGTTAAATATTTTTCATATAAAATTTTGCGAAGTCAATTTGATAACTACTATTAAATATTTTTCGATATTTCGCGACTTTTCTCAAACTATTCGAAACATTTAGATTTCTATTGAATAGTTTTCGATACCTTCAAGTCTACATATATCGACTTTTTCGGTATTACTTAAACTCTATTTCAACTTGTATCGATTCTTACGATACTAGCTACATTTTGACTTCTATAGACTTCGATTCTATACGATAGTCTGAGAGTATCCAGAGTAGTATTTAAAAAGTCGACAGTTGTTTATTAACTCCGAAAAGTATGGAAAAAATCTAAATAAAATTTCTTCACAGATGGCAGCCCCACAGCATTGTGTAGAATTTTGCTCGTAGCATGTCGGGAGAAATCCATGAGACTTGTAAAAGCATCGAAATAGTCATCAAATCCAAAAAATTTCGAATTTATCACTTTTACGTCAAAGGCTTGAAAATTTCTTGCAAAACCAAAATAATCTTTTGAGTGAAGACCTTTTTGGTTTGATTCAAACTATGTCACTCTAAGAAAACTAAAATTCAAGCAAATCAAAATAAATTTCCAATCACTCACCAAGAAACTGAAAACT
Source organism: Meiosimyza platycephala (assembly GCA_963662105.1). Classification (NCBI taxonomy): domain Eukaryota; kingdom Metazoa; phylum Arthropoda; class Insecta; order Diptera; family Lauxaniidae; genus Meiosimyza; species Meiosimyza platycephala. The sequence continues at coordinate 120,011,339 of OY759208.1, forward strand.
TGACTGTCCCCCGACCACGTCTTCTTAACTAGAGATGCTGAATTCGAAATCCCTCATTTACTAAAAACAGTGTTTGCTGACGAAAGGCAGGCACTTGATATTAAATACGTATCAGCACACTACTTTAACTATAAAAATATTGTTAAAAACAATTTGAAAATTAAGTCTTTTTTTTTTATTTCTTTTTTTTTATAGGATCACCCGCACATATAAATATTTTAATATATAAACTTATTTTCGTGTATGTTTTGTAATTGCTGCTTGATAGTCTGAATAAGTTTAGGCTCAATCAATTATTTTTTAAAATTCATTGGTACTCACCCATTCTTATTATTCCTCATGTAACAAATTTCCTTTTTAATTTTATTCTTTTTCTAACTGATATTTGCAACTCATATCATTCTGTGGCTTCTATAAAAAGAAAAAGAAAAAACATTATTTATTTATTAGGTTTCCTTAGGTTATTTGGAAGTATCGCCATACTGCTCGAAATATGATAAACGTTATCATCTGTATGTTTTCGACTTTTTTTTTTGTTTATTTTCATTTTATTGTGGGTTTTCTACTTTTGCTGCGACTGCCTTTGGTTCACTGTTGCCTTCTAACTTATTTTGGTTGATTTAACCGTGCCTTCATTTTATAACTGATACATATATGTAATTAAATCATTTTCAACTGTGTTGTTGTTTTATTGCATTTCAATTTTATATTTCGTTGAATGTTTAGCGACGCATTGAATAGGAAATTGTTTGATAATAAAAACGTTGGGTTCTATTTTTAAATTGGTATTAAACTTTCAATTTATACATCTCTTATCGAAATATTAGACCAGGTAGTAGCTAAAGACTTTTTTTTGTGTGCTTCACACAAAAAAAAAAAAAAAATTTTTGTCTACACTTCAGGAAGTTGAGAAATCCTGAGCGCGAAAAACGATGCATCCACTCACAGGAAGTCATGTATAAATCAGGCAGCTATAACTTGTTTCTTTAATTTTAAGCTTTTACTTTTTTCATTAAGATGATGCTTTATTTTCAAATTATAGTATATTAAGGCTGAAATATTTTTAATTTTCTATAAACTCCTTTATATGGAGTTAAATAGTCAAAATTTCTATAGACAATAGCTCGAAGAAGAGCTCCCCTTTTTTACAACTGGTTATTGCTGTTTATTATTTTGGAACATTTTGCATTAAAACTTGAAATCTTTCGTTTATCTTTTTTTTTTTCTAGGCTCGTTTTTAAGACCAAATTGATTTTTTTTTCATATTCTTTGTTTGTTTAATAAAAACAATTGCCAATAGAAAATGCAAATTTTGGCTTCTCCTTATTGTTGTACAGTTAAATTTGTCAGTAGCGAAGGATACAGTAGCGAAAGGCACGGGCGCAAAGTTTTGAGGGCCGACAATTTCATTAAATTTGATGATGGACCTTTATTTTTTGTTTTGTTAATGGAAAGTATTTTGTTCAAAATTTACAAAAGCGGCGATTTCAAATTTATTTTCAAATGAAATGTTTATATTTGTTATAATTCTTGTGATGTAAAAAGTAATGACCGTTATTTTTAATAAATTTTTATTTTGGTCGAAGTAATTTTTGTGTTTTTTCCAAGGCAGGGGACATTATATAAGTTCTTGGCCCCGGGCACGCTACGCCACTGGCCGGATATTGTGAAAATGGCCTTAAAGTACATTTAAAGTTCCTCAAGTGTTTTCCTCGGTTCAAAAAGCGGGTCTAGAAAAAAAAAACCGAAACACGAATGATTATCATTTTCATTGCAAAACTGCACAGTTTCGTAGGAATGTTCCTTTACGATATTTCAGAAAGCTTCTTGCACAAAATATGTGACAGACCTGAATTTACAATTTTCGGTGAAATTTTGAGACTAGTGAAGTATGATTATTGTTGTCATTTATGCTACAGCTTCCCATTTGAATTGTTAATTAAAGCAATTTCATTAATGTTTTTTTAAAATTTGTGAATCTTGTCACTCGCTCGCTTGTACGACCTACCCTAAATGCGTCAATGTAAAATAAAAGTTAACTACTTTAAATAATTATACTCTATAGCAGTTTGTATCCAACTGCTGGAAAAAAAATAATTAAAACTAAACTAATAGTTATAAAAAGAAAAAAATATTGAAAGTCCCAACACGCACGCAATGCAAATTACAAATAAAAAAATATTATAAAATGTTAATTGCAGGCATTTGTAAAGTTAATGCTTTTGGTGACAGACGAATGGATGATGACGATGACAACGACAGCAAATAGACAAATGCTAGACATTCCAAAAAGCCTATAACCTACATCACTCTTGTTGCCAATAAAAGCTTAACTTTAATATGACACTTAAATGCATTCACAGTAGCAAAGTGTAACGCAATTGCATGAACTCGCTAAATAAATTTGTTGCATACTTTTGTGTTTTGTGCCATTAAGCAATGTATGTTGGTATGCGTTAACATTCATTTAAAAAAAAAAGACGTAACTGTGTCTGTTGTTGCGGCACACATTAAAGCACATTTGTGGCATTGAATGCGTGCGCTGCGCTTGATTTAGTTATTATGTAGATTTGCATGACATTTTTACGCTCTTAGTGTATGTATGTATCTTTGTATTATGGTGTACCTTACAAAAAAATAAAAATTGCGAATTTGCCACGAGTTTGCCACTAAATAATAATTATTTTTTTATAAATTTTGTGGCAACTTTCAACTTTCAGAAAACTTTTTTGATTGAAAAATTAGTTACTATTTTCTTTATTATTAAAATATTTGAAAAACCTTTTATGAAAAAATCTTCAATAGCAGAAATATAAGTTAGGAACTCTTGTGAGAGACTATAAGTTCTGAATAATCTTTTCGTCCAGACAAGTGTTGAACTCTCCGACATAAGATTCGTTGCCAAGAAGTTTGTAAGCCACAGCTTTGTCCATATACGTGTGGTAATCATCATCAGACATGCCATAGTCTGACTTGTGTAGAGCCTGTCAAGAAATAGGGACCATAAAAAATCTTCTCTATGTAAGTAGCTACTTCGAGTATGTATATAGTTTGCAGGTCTAAAAATGAATTGCTTAATATATCTTATTTTGCAATAAATTTCATTCTATAACTGGCAACCAAAATAATGTACAAGTAATTCTATAAGACTTGTAAACTATTTATTATAAATTTTAATTAAATTGGTAGAAAAATTTATAAATTAATAATTTAAAAATAAGGTCACCCTCATTTATGAACGTACTTAAGCTTTTGTGTGGGCTATTCCGCACACTTTTGTTAATGCGTTATAATCATTTTAAGCCAATTATGCGCCACTTTTAATTGGATCGCGTGTGTAAGCTTAGTAGCATTTAATGGTAGATTTTCCACAAAAGTTTCATTAACGAAATCGTCGGAAATAACAACAAAGTGACAAGATGCTATTTTTAAATTTGAAGAAGCCACAATACTTAACTGCAAACAATGATCATGTTGCTTCTCCGGCTGGCCACTGAAGAATAATGAATATAGAACAAAATTATCTTTTATTTAATTTATTATAATTTTATTTAATAATGTAAATACATAATCTATTTTATCTCTCAGTATTATGTGTGAAAACAACATTCATAAATGGCCACCATTTTCATGTTGGCAAATACAGGCTCTTTTTAAAAGATTTCAGGTCTTAAACGTCGGATTTCGTAACTATCAAATGTTTGAAAATGTTAGAGATTTTATTTACGTACTGAAACCCAAGAAAAAATGAAACTAATTAGTGACATTAAATTAGACGCGGAATCCAAACAAATTCGACACTTTTTAAAATTATTCGTTCATAGTAAAGTCTTCGCAGGAGGTTAATTTTCTCCCTAACAGTGTGCGCAGTAGCTCTGTTCTGATTATCATTGGCCGTTGAGCGTTTCGAGCTTTGTCCTATGCAAGACTCCGCAGTATCTTTCGGGGCGACTTTTATTTTCCAAAAAATAGGTGTCTCGTTAACTATTTTAACTATAAAAATGCATCAAACAGTGAATATAATTGATACTGATGTTATTCCATGGTATTCTCGGTGCCCCAAATTCTGCAGCTTTGTTTCTTGATAAACCGTTTTCAATGAAAATGCGCTTAATCATTTATTATCATATTGTTTAAGAAGTGTCTGATTTCGACTAATTAATCTTTCACTGGATCATCTGAATCGTCATACGTATCCATTTTAATCACCAATTCTTCTTCTTGTGTCCTTTATCTGCTCACGGAGCATAGGGCCTCCACAAAACTCTTGCAATGTGCACGATATTTAGCGAATTCTTTTCCAGTAGAAATCCTTTGTAAGAGTTGTCACGCCGTTTTGTTTGCATTCGACCACTTTTGTATTGTACTTTCCTATTTCAAGATTTATTATATTTTTAAAGTCTTAAGAATATTGTACAATAATCTTTTTTTTTTACATTAACAATAAATTACTATATCTCTATCATCCATTTACATAACTTGAACTTCATTTGTGTTCCAGTTTAAAACTGATGAAATCGTGCACAAAAGATTTTCTAGCCTTTGGTAAATTCATTTTATGCCACGCTTTGTCTTTGAACATTATCAATTTGAATATTTTTCCGATAATTCGTAGAATATCGTTAGTTACACTACCTGAGTCGTTTACGAGTATGATTTCCATGCATTTTTTTTGTTCACACTCTGATGTGTCTAAATTTATGCTTCATCGTTTCTCTGCTTTGAATGCTGTTAGTATGTTTTAGCGTTTATTTAAGCAACGCTGCACTTGCACTTACTTTACTCATCTTCAAAGTTGCTTTTGTTAATGATTGCTTTTAAAATCTATTCTCCAATCTTGTTTTTTTTTTGTAGTCAACAGAAAAAAAGTCCCCTAGAAATATGCAACATAAAATGTTGCAAATTTTTATGCTATGCCACACATTGAAGCGCTAAAGTAAAAAAACCACTTGAAACAAGTATATGGAAAATCATAAAAATATATAGACCCATTCACCCAGCAAACATTTAGAAGATCTTGATCCACATTTACGACAAAGAAAACATGTATAAAATGAAACAATAATTCTGAGTCCTGTGATGACGTAAGTAGTAAAAGTTTTATTTCGACTCAACAATAATCGTATAAAGTTGCTCCTTATGATTCATACGCGAATCGCTAACACCCGGATAGTTTCTCCGGAACAAATGGTCGTTTGGAGTCAAAATATCAACTCGTCCGCCATCGAAATTATCGCCTTGCGGATTGAAATCTGACTCTTTCGTGATTAAATGCTTGCTGGGTGTATACAAATACAAACTTGCCACATAGACTCATACCACCACATGCTTATCACTTACACACACATATGCATTTATTGACACACACATTCACATACACTGTATGGATCTCATTACATTATCTACAGCCTCGTTTTTTCGATGATGATGTTGGTTTTTTCGAGTTGAGAATGTGGTTATGATTATGTGGGTATTTGTATTTGATGGTTGATATGTTAATGCATCCTCTTTACTCCCATATGTTTCTGTTGATGCAAAAATACAGGTTCTCCTTATTTTATTGGTAAAAACAGAACAATATAATTCTGGAGCCCTTCTAGAAACTAAAACGAAATTCAATAATGCAATTTTTGATATATTTCTATGGACTTTAAAATCTTCTGGCACTCACGGTTAGAAAATCTTGAAAGTTTTTGTCAGCTTCAGGTTGAAATATGTTGAAATCATGACTATAGTAGTTAAAGTAACTGCCGAATTTGGAATTATGCTCAAAAAATCTTCTAGGAGCAGATTTCATTCTGAAGGCAACCCAATGTTAAGTTGTGAGTATAAAACTACGAAATACTAGTAAACCTATATATCGTATGCAGTTAAAGAAAACTTGAAAAAAATGGTAAAACTTGAACTGAAATCAAGCGTCAAATACTTACAAAAGATCAAGTTCACATAGTTCCTGAAGCGAAGATTCGCACCGCCTTTTCTACTCAAACCTGGTGGCAGTGACTGTCTTGGTTGAAGCAGTGTCTTCCATTCACTCGATGTGTCCGAGCCAATTCAGACGATAAATGTTATCCTTTTGATCTACGAGTACTTTGTACAGCTCACAGATTTCGGTTGATTCCTTTTCTCCTTACAACGTTGTCGCGTACAGGACCAAATGAGATTTTCCTGTTCAGTAACTCGACTCCATGCGAAACAACTTAAAAAGCCAACTTTCTTTTACTTCGCCTACACTTCTCTTATAGCGCAAAAGTTGTAGATTCACAAACAACAACAAATGCGTGCATGGAATACAACAAACAGTAATTTTTTTTTATTGTTACTTACCGCTGGTTTGTTTCAAAGTATGTTCTTTGTGCTTCTTGTCTTTTGCATAATTTTATATATTTTTCGCTAACAACATTCACAACAACGACGTATTTTGTATTAGAGCCAAGTGGAGTCAATAAAGTCAAAGCTTACCCACTTATGGCTTAGATGGCACCACAAGTTCGATAAGTCTAAAAATTCCCCTTAATTTATTTTATTATTAAATTTTTTTCTTTATTGCTTTGGCAGACCCTGTATCAGTTACAACTTCTTTTACATATAAAAAAAAAAATGTATGCTTGAAGTAAGCTCAAAATTTTTTTTTCAATTTCAACAGATTTTTCGACTTAACGCCAGTTGGTTTTGCAAGTGACGCCGCAAAGCCTGTCTTTTTGTGTCATAATTTGTATGTATTAGTTTTTTTTTTTTTTTTTTTTTTTGTTGTGTATATTATGTTCATTGGCTTTAACTGATTAAACAGACAGCAGCAACAAAAGCAGCAAATAAACAAAAAAAAAAAAACTGAGACCGCTTGGCTTGACCTAGTTTGATGACGATGAAGGCGCAAATTGTGCAGATAAATCAGCTGTTATTTTAACAGTATTTTTTTATAACATTTTGAAGTTTGTTTTTTATCTTTTGGAAATTTGTTTTCATTTTTCTTTAACACATTTCATTAAAACGACTATGCGTCTGACAGACAGTCACATTGCCTGAAGCTTTGGTATTATTGACAGCTGCATTGCTGCTCACGATTTCGTATTCTTGTTGAGTTGATTTATTTTTGTGGCTAAGAACAACTGAGCATTAAAAAAACGTTTTCCACAGTGACTCCCAACGTTTTCCTTTATTTTAAATATTTTTTTTCTAAACATGTTTTTTAGATATATTATGGTTTAACGAATCTTTGTTTTGATGTTGTCTTCAAAGATATTTTGTGTTTAAATGCCAAGTAATAACTTAAATATTTGCTTCAAAGAAATCTCTTAATCACCACTCTTTGGATACCTCTGCTTAAGTTTTTGTTGTTTTTTTATTTTTTTGTTGCTTTTGCTGCTGCAAACGAACTATTGCGCTACTTTACGTGTAGATAACATAAATTTCTCATTGTTCTTCTTGTTGCCGCGGCGCGGTTAACTACTTTCATGTGCTCCCATAAAATTTAACCATGCTTTTGACTTGAAAATCCAGTTAGTTGAACTTTTCACAACCTAGAGAGATCGTTAACTTGATACATACATTGTATATCTATCTAACCATTCCAACATAGTAATTTTATCTCACTTTAACATTGGACTTTTCAGCTCGTTATGTATTCAGTATTTTTCTTTGGTTTTCCTTTGCTTGTTATATTTTGTAGTTCATGGATCAAAGTCGTTACTTTTTCAGTAACTTAGCTTTTTTTTTTTAACATGATAACATTAACTTTAGGGTGATATGACTAGTAGGCAAAATCTGCTAAGTGATAGTAGGTATTCCAAAAAAATTGTCCTAAGTAAATGTAAAAATCGCTTAAAAACGAAAAAGACTTATGTATAAATTGCTCTTAAACATTCTAACAAGTTTATCATGAATCCAATTTTCGGTTTAATTTTTCAACCTTTGACAAATTTTTTTTTGCTTGAAATCTTGCCATTTTCAATTGATTTGTATAATTTTTACTCTCTGCTTGATTGAAATCAATAAGTATTTACTTTTTTAAAAGATATATTTTTCAACGCAAAAGTTTATTTTAAATTGAACTCCAAGGTTGAATTTTTAACCGCAAATTTATTAACTAAACTACTAGTTTGTAAGAGTGTTATTATTTGATTGATAAATTCCATAATAACTCGGTTCAATCTACTATCCAAAAATTAGCTCATCGTCGAGGAACTATTGGGGGTTCAAAATTGTTGGTCTTGTGATAAGAATGTCAAGTGTACGATTTTCGAAAATTCTATGCATATTGTCACGTGACATAGAAAGCTAAAAAAATAAAACCGTAGAATGTCATTTTGTTTATATCTTAAATTCTATTCTCTTCCTTTTTTCTCTGGACTCTTTCGGTCACAAAAATTGCTCGAGAACGTTGAATTCGCCAAAGCGCCAGCATCCATAATAAAGTCTAAAAGCTGCCATCCCGACCCCACAAGTCCCTTAACGTTACGGTAATTTCTGGTTGAATGTATGAAAATCAACTAAATATTTCAACTCTCACAACAATATTTGAACCTCGAAGTTGAAAATATTAACTCAACCCTAAGCCTTTCAACTCTTAGATTAAAAATATAAATTGAAGTAAAACCTTTAAAAATTTTAGCTAAATTTTGAACCATGTTTTTTGTATAGGCATACGAGACTTCTTCAATCGAAATGCAGTAAGAAATTTGACCAATTTTTACATCTTTTTCGAGGTGTTTAGACCGCTTTGTCTTTTGGCGTTCATCTACCAGCCTTTTAATTATTTTATTGTTTATTTTAACGAAAACTTAATCGATGCTTTTCTTTATTTACTTTCAGGTAAGCAAACCAGTTGCATTTGTTATGTTTTAAATTCATGGGTAAGTAGTTAATTTATTAAAGAAGCATTTTTTTTTTTTATAGATTGAAAAAAATCCAATTCAATTTCGCAAATAATTAAGTTATTGCCATTTTCATAATTATGAAAAATTAAATTTTTGCTGTGAACTTTTTTGTGCAGCTCAATAACAATTACATTTCAAATTAAAATACATTTGCAATTACAATTACGACATAGGTTTAATTTATAAAGTTATCAACAGTGCCGGTGTAGTGGAAAGGGATGAGGAAAGGTGAAACTTAAACTTAATTTTTAAGTCAGTTTTTTTCAAGGTTTTACGAAAACTTTGTTTTTTTTTAATTAAATCTTGAAAAAGTTGAGAAAAACTACAATATAAAAAGAAAAGAGGTCGGTCAGTGCGGTTTAATGATCACGAAATGATTAGAAAAGTGCAAAAATTTGAACGTCAATCAATAGAGTAGTCTTGAAGTAAACTTGATCACCGATTTGCGAAATACACTTTTGAGAAAAATGCGCTAAAAATTTTTTTTTGCTTTGTTTATTTATAACTTCCAATTTTGATACAGTAACAGTTAGTAGAGTTTTCGGAAACAATTCTCAAATGAAAGTCGTACCATATTTAATTTAATTTCATGCACATGCTACTCTCGAAATGGCGATTCCTTTAAGTAATGTTGGAATTGGAAACGAATGAATGTACTGGGAATGTGTGGAATGACCTTACAGACAGCTCTGGATTAGTTCGTCTAAAACTTTTTTTTTGTCCAGTGAAAGGTAGTATCATTTAAGGCGGCTGAGTTCAAATGGTGCTCATTTTGCCTTGCCAATTAAGGAAACATTAAATATATGGGTTTTATTGGTGCCTTGTCGTACGAATTAGTGATAATTTTTTGAGGTTGCTATTGACGCTTTGATCTTAAAAAGGAAAGTTTTGTAGTTTTTATCAGTTTTTGACTTGTAACTCATAAACTGTGCATTTTTAGATATTAGTCGTTATCACCATTTTTAAAATACATTAAATTTGCAACAATTTTATATTATATCTAACCACAGTTTTATTAATGTTGTTATATGAAAATCTCTGGGGATCCTCCCATAATATTTGTTTAAACATTTTTTTGAGACGCACTGTAAAATTACACATTTTTATTTTTGTACGTAAAATTTATGCTTACGGCAGGCACACTTAAAACAGAAAAATGGCTATAAAATTAAACTGATATTTCAATGTAAAATGTTAATTCATTGACTAAGTGTTGGTTAAACGAAAATATTAATTATTATGAAAATATACAAAAATAGTAATAATAATACAAAAATGTTGATTATACAAAATTATTAATTTTTCTGAAACCATTGCCATTACTCTTTTTTTTTCACTGAAAACTTCGAAAAAACCCCCATAAAAAGGTTCAAATTTCTATTGGCATTCGTTGAATTTCACAAGACTTTTGGCTATATGTCTTTTCATATAGAGGGGTTAACCTTTTCACTTTTTTTCGATCATAATCATACACACGTGCATGCGTTAGCAAACTCATTTAAATATTTTGCCAATAATATTTTTCCTAATGAACCTAATTAAATATTCGTACAGTTGTTCGGTCGGTCGGCTTAGTAGTAACGGTTAATTGATTTTTATTATTTTGTAAATTTGTTGATTTTAAATTTTCTGCATTCGTTTCGCTTCTTTTTTTATATGTTTTCGCTTTATTGCTTTGCCATATTTGTTACTGGCATTTGTTTTACATTTGTATAATCACTGTTTAACTTACCTGACTGCACAATCCTCTGTGTTCGTTTACTCGTACACAAACTTTATTTGAAAAATATTCCGCTAACAGTTTACAAAAATTAAGTTGTAAAAGTTTTATAACAAAATTTATCAATTCTTCGTTTATTTGCTCAACCAAGCTGTAATAGCACTCAAAAATCACCAAAGTAATTAACTTTAAAATACAAACGAAATAAACCGAAAAAAACCGTTCATTTTTCGTTTTATTAAGCGTTCACAGGTTTTCTTTTTGTTTTTTTCTCTTCAAATTTTTGCTCTCAAAGCATAACTCCATTAAGAGTTAACCACATTGGCTTTTATACACCTAATGTATTGTAAGCTACTTGAAATGTACTAGGCCTTTTGTTTTCATTGTTACAAAAAAATAACACGCTTAAATTGTGCCTCTTACCATATGGTTCCAATGCCTTATAGTACCTATATGGTATGTACATATATAATTTGTGTACAACAACAATGTACTCGTATTTAATGCTGTTGCAATAATAATTTAGTTGTATTTATTTCCATTATCACCTAAACGGTGGTAAATGTAGTTCGCAAAAAAGTTAATTTAAATTAAATTTAAAAGTAAAAGTTGTCTCTTGTTGCTAAGGCAATTTAAATGTTTTTGAGTGAAAGGTGATTGTATCGAAATACTTTTGTTTGATTGCAAAGTTTTCGCTTAGATGTCCATGAATTTCATTAGATTGTAAAAAAAAACTTTAGGTTCCAGACGATATTTTTATACGCAAAATTTTCACAAAACGGTAATAAATGCAAATTATGAATTGAAATTTAAAATACAAAATTATCCAATTTGTTCTTTGAAAAGTGAAGTTAGTAAGTCTAATGAAATACGTACCTCTACCACTCTACCCTTGAACTATTGAAACATAATTTTTTGCAAAATCCTTTAAAATATATGAGGCACAATAAATGTACGCAACTTATTTTCGAAGGAATGACTTAATCGTTTTTACAAATAGGCGATTTTTTATAAAGTAATTTATAGATTCGAATGTCAAGAAATAAACAAAAATATATACACATATATTAATTTATACATAAATTTACACATGTTCGGTTTTGCCGTGTCTATGCATTGAAAAACACGATAACAAAATATACATAAACAGTAGTTTCTGAAATATTTAAAGAACTACAAATATTCTTATATCACATACCATTCGAAAGGATATGCATTTCTATAATTATTAGTCTTGCAAACTCGCTAAAAAGGTTTGGAAACAACCAAGTTGCTAACATTTTGACACTTTAACAACGCCTAAATAAATTATCATATTAAAAAAAATATGCAATTTTTTTATTGTACATTTGTTTTAATGTCAAGAATATTTTGGACTAAAACTAATAGTTTTTTTAAGCATCTCTATGAAATTGTTAAGTGTGCACTCAATTCTACTTTCGTGGAGAATAACCAATACAGTCGTATTATGCATATATTAGACAATTTAATCTCAGCTGTTTTACAAAGAGTACAAGCAAATAAAAATCAAAATATGGAAAGAGCGAAAATGAAATCATTTAATTATACAGAGCCAAAGCAAATTAACCCTCACAGTGTGAACAGTTCTTCAATTTCTTTCGGATATTTTAGGATACCCTATTGGCCTTTGTTAAATTGTTCCGTTCCTTGACAAATTCAGAATAAAACAGGATACCTATGCTCTTTTTTCAGTGATGACTTTTTTCTTTGAGTCAAAAATTTTTCCGCCGCGTCTCATTTCTTCAAGTTTGGAAACATAAAAAAATAACATAGTACCAAATCTGGAAATTGTTCTGTCTGTATGCGTGTGTTCCTGTGGAAATTAGGATTAAGTGTAAACTAAGAAAGATAATATAATTAAATTAAAAATTGCTAGGAAGTCCAGTGATGGCATTTTCGGTACATAAGTACTTTTTTCCGTACATTTGTGTCCTGAAAAATCTTCGTCAGTACATTCGACAAGTTTTTAGTACATTCGGTACATTTGGCGAATTTAAAACACATTTTCATTATATGGTACTTTACAGCTTCGCCTTTTACAGAAATTACATTTCATAGTAGTAAATTTAACAGAGTTACATTTTACAATATAGATGTACAAATATCATATATTTTTTTTTTATTTCATTATAAAAATTTAGATTCCGGTGAAAAATTCATGAGCCAACATACTCATAACAAATCGGTTCATGAAGTGTATGATAAATAAACAGTTATTAATGTCTATCTACAGGGTAATTAACCTTTTATTACTATACACCTAATATGCTTTATAAAGAAAAATATTTCACTCGTTAAGGGTTAAGTGGAGTATACAAAGGTAAAAAAAAAACCATCGTTATTGTGGAGTAAATTGAAGTTTCATCATTTTCTCTTTACAAGTTTCTTCGTTTTTGTCAACTTTTTTTAGCAATTTTATTTCTGTTCATTGTTAGTTGCACGAATGACAGCTGAACGTTCGGTAACAACAAAAATAAAGTTGTTCGTAGTTAGTTAAAGTTTGTTGCTATTGAAATTGGTAAAACTAACGAAACGTGATTTTTCTTTTCTAAAATACGGGTATTTTATAGACCACTAAATTTTTATATGTTTCCATGTCTTCATTTTGTCAGCATGACTCACTAATTTTTGCTTTTTTCGTTCAAGTTGATTTCATAAAACGTCTCGCTTTTTCATAACGACTTATCACCAAAATCGAAGTGGAATCGTTGAATAAAGTAAAGTTCCTGATCATCAGTTGCTGTGATGTTTTAGTGTGTTAAACGTAAAGCGGTTAAAATTAAATTAAAGAATTTCAACTTTTAACCTTATCCAAAATCGTGTTTTGAAACGCGTAACTACTGTAACGACTGTATATATCGCATTAGCAGTTCAAAACTTTCAGCCGGTATAAAAAAGTTCACTGTCTGTCTGTCACCATCCCGTAAATTCTTTGATATTGCACTAAATGTGTGTGCACTAACAAGTGTTTTTCATTGAAAACAAATTTTAGAAAGAAAAATAAACAGCTGAGTGATTTTATTTGATTATTCATACGAACGCCATAAAAGAGTGAAATTTCATTTGTACAAAAAAGGTTGCGCTTGAGTTGTGCTAAAAAAATAAAAAATATTAAAAAATTATTGCTACAGTAGTTGCTATTTAATTGCAACAAACGCTTAACACATTCATATTAAAATTTCTACAGATACGTCGCAGTTGTTAATGTGTTATGCGTCTTACATACGCAACATCAAAATCGTATATGCGTAAGTAAAAGTCATAATAATACTTCACTTAAAAAAAAAAAAACAACAATAATCATAACTTATGTACATTTCCTTTTACAATAATTTTTTGTTATTACATGGAGAGAAATTTTTATAAATACACTTTCATCGCATAAATTATTAAAACAACAAAAAAGGCTTCTGATTTCCATAATCACATTGAGTCATCAACAATTCGGTGATATTTTAATTTTCTTAAAAAAATTCACGAAAATAAAATAATTTCGTTAATCCGACATAGCGTGAGCAGTAGCTGGTACTAAAAATCATTTTTTTAACTAATCGTACATCTTTGGGACTCCAAAATGTTATGATATATTGAAATGCATAACTTTGTGGAAGGTCTGCTTATTTGTCCACCTCAGTTCAAAGGTGTCTAAAACGACTATTTCAAACTTGAAAAAACAAACATCCATTCGAATTGCAGAAGAGATTAGGTAAAAATATTAAAAGAAGAAATCCATTTAATATGCCATGATCATCTGTCAAAACTAACTTTCTCCAGTGCTTGCTTGGTTTAGCAAACGTTCCCATATTGCATTTGAGAAGCGGAACCACAATTTGGTTACATTATCATAAATCTCAGTAAAACTTTTGAAGATTCTATTTTTATGGGAAGTGCCACGTCCTCTTGTTCATATTTTTCAACTTGGTATTTAGTACTTGCCGAAATCATTTGAAATATTTGTGTGTAAATTCAAGTCATTCACCTAAATAGCGCCAGTTTGGCATTTAAAATTAAGTAAAATTGTAGATAATTCTACAAAAAAGGCACAACTCAAAATTTGGAAATTTTCGGTAAACGGAAAAAACTGTTTTGGAGCTCGCTTAATCTGCTTAAACCAAAAACTACAAATATTGTGGCCAATTTATGTAAACAGATCAAAAAAAATCATTTAAACTGTAACTTTGCCATGTGAATTCAGAACATTTTTACGTTTGAACAGCTTTGTTGTGACGTCAAATGTTTCATGATAAATTTTTAAAGTTTACTAATTGTTTAATGATTGTTTGAGCAAAAACTCCCTTTTTGAGGCACGTACACTAATGGAATTGCAATTTTGAATTAAAATTGCAACCTTTGAAATTGAAAATAATAAAAATAAAATATTTTCCATTTACTTTTAACACAAAGAAACTCTAATTAAGAATTTGAAAATAACATTTTTTAACTTTACTTCAATGGTAAAAAACTTCAAATCATATATGAAATCACTTTAAGTCAATGTGAATTTTTTTTTTATGTAAATTGTTAATATTAGAAAACTGAATTGTCGCATATGTTTTGATGTAAAGAATGTTAAGAGACACATTTATGCCGTAGTTAACAATAACAATTTATTGTACATTGATTTGATAAACAGAATAAGGGGAATTATTTTGTAAAATGCAGTGTAAGTCACGTATGAAATAATCATAATGAATGAAGAATAACTATGGCATAAAATAAACACATTTCGTTATATTTTTTCTTACGTTACCATATTCCATTATACCACATTTTAGCATCATAATTTATCATACCATGCTTAAGTCTATATTAAAAGTTTTTTTTATTTTTTGTAAAGAGTGTTACATCTTAATTATGCTACTAACACCATCTTTGTATACAGAAATGCCAAAAGTTGCTTTTTGTTTATTGCTGGCTAACAAAGTTTTTGTTTCCATTTAACAAAATGTATCTTAGCTCAAAATGTCTAGTCCAATGTTAGAAAATATTATTTATTTCTGTGTATTCATTGCCTATGCGATAAAATATAATTTTACATCATATTAGAAAGTTGCTAATTTTCATAAATTTAATATCTACAATAAAAAAAATTTTTTTTTTTCTTTATTGCTACTTAAGTTTCAAAGGGTTAACGTAATTGTTGCCCACGCTATATTGTTACTGGCTGTTACTCCCTTTTGTGTAGGCGGAGGCGTGTGGCGCATGCGCACAGCTGCAATTTGCTGTTGCTATAAAATAACCGGTAGTCCGTAGCATTTTATTTTATTTCCCCTCTTGCACTTGTGGCGTCTTACCATGGCTCTATTAATTCAATTGCTTTAAATGAGGTCTTACACTTTTTATTGTAAATGCTGTTGTCTTTGGTTTTTATTTTATCCATTTTTGATTTCTCTGTCTCTTCGTCCGTCTGTCTGTTTGTTTTTTTTTTCTTTGTCAGTGTTGTGTTTTTTTAACTAGGTCAAATTGTATATACTATGTGTTTTTTTTTTTCATTTATCCATTTTTTTAAAGCTTTGGCAAGAAACTCGTTTTAGTCACGTTTGCAATTTTCGTTTATTTAGTGCATTGAATTTGTTGTTAGCCTTTTTTTTCTACAATATGCTTGCTCGTTATCTTGACTTTGAGATAAAACATAATTTTTTCTTTAAAGTTTTAATTGATTTTTAAGTCTATTTACACTTAAGTGGCTTGTGCCCAGGTTTCTTTAATTGCAGTGCAATTAAAAATTCAAAACGTTACAAAGATTATTTAATTGTAACAAAATCGTTTGCGAAGGTTAGTGTTGCAACCTTCCCTGACGTTGATGTTCATAGGCCTAAACTGTAATTTTTTTCAATTGCTATCCTAAGCTTATAATTCAAATGTTTAATTAAAGTTGATTTCGATGAAACTTGTGCATATGTTAATAAAAATAGGACTGGTCTTGGTTTAAAGTTTGTGGATATTTTTATAGGGGTGTGGCACCACCTTTTACTTTAAATTTTATGACGTTATATTTTGTAAACCTTTGAAGCTATTGTAAATTATTTTGAAGGTAAATTTTGATAACAAACAACATCTTCTAAATCAAAAGTGGGTTTAATGGAAAAAGTAGGCGTGGTGCTTTTCAAACAAAAAATACTGAAAACGAACAATTATTACGAACAAAAAATTAGTAATTATTTCGTCAACTGAAAAAGATTAGACTCTATTCTTGGTTTGTCTATGTTGATTAAATTGTCATTTATTGAAATGCATCATATGCATCCAATTTTTTAGAATCTGTAACAGTTTTAATCAATCTATAATTTGCATTTATGGGAATCATTGTTTGAAGTCACAACACACCACATACAATGATTCCCATAAATGAAAATTATAGATTGATTAAAACTGTTTAGATTCTAAAAAAGTTATAAGATTTCACATAAAATTTCTCGTAAAAAAATCAGCTATTAATATAAGCTTTATACACATACCATAATTTGCATGGTAGGATGCGTTTCATGCAAAACAGTGTAAAATGAGATATTGCATGCATATGAGGGAGCAATAAATTTTGTTTGTATGTTGGAATATATTTATTACTGTTTAGAGGCATTATTAGGTTATATTATTTTATTATCAATTGATTTTTTTATCAAAGCTATAAAATTAACTATCTTATTTTCTCCATTCAACGACTCTGATTAATGTTTGTGAATAGGTGTGCTTTAATAGAGTTTGTGAAATGAATGTGTCGTAATTGTCAAAATACATAAAATATAAGTTTTTCGAATTAGCTAAAATTTGAGTATAATGTAGCTTATATCATCCTGATCAAAAGTATATACAGGCATAGTTTGATTCTCAGTGTACATTTTCTTAATTGTCAATAACTTAAGTTTGTGCCCATATTGGACAACCTATGGTTTTTTACTTCTTGATCTTTAAAATTTCACAAACCTTGCAAGTCCTGAAAGCCGACATACAAAGAAGAAATCACCAATTTGGAGCCAGATGTTTTGCGAGCAAGAATTCAAAATGCCGTAAACCGAGCTCAAATACGCATCAACACAGGGAGGCGGTCGTTTGACCGATATAATTTTTTCAATTTAATGTCATCAATATTACACCTTCAAATAAGCTTTCCGTCAAAACAGATCCCAATTTTTTCCAATTCTAACAAAACAAAACAAAACATGACATTACTCTTGCCCTACCTTTTACCTATAGAAAATTTGTAAAGTATATTTCACCGGCATATTCGGTATTAAATTTTGTTATTTTCAATATTTTGAAGATTTGCAAAAAATTTATCAAAAAATAAATTTTTGTTCTTAATGAATTTAAAAAAATATCCTTTTCAGACACATTGACACCGATTTAAGGGAGTTGAAAACCTCTTAAATCTAAGTCCGTAAATTTTTAAATTAAAAATTCAAAATTTGTGTTATCGATGCTTAACTGTAATATCATTTGTAATTTATTTTATTTAATTTTAATTTTTTTATATTACTAATTGGTTAGTTGTATGACTTTAAAATTAATGTCTGTAGGTGTTTTTATTTTGTTAAGCTGCTATCTTCATATGTACAGTGGCGGGCAAATATTTGTAAACGTTTGTCATTTTCATATTAATCTATATAAATTTAAATGCAAAAATACTATGAGCCATAGAAATCTAGGATCTCCCAATAAGAGCGCCGGACTACGTTTTTATATTGAACACAATATTTATGCAAAAAGTGACAATATTTTTAATTCATTGCAAAGTAAAAATGTTGCACAAATAAAACAAAATCAAATTCAAACATATTCAGCTGCCATACGTGCAATTTTTTAAAGCCTAATAGGAAAAAATTTGGAAACCCTATTCTAGCTATAAATCATAATGCTACTTTTGTTAAATTGAATTTTATAGTGTTTTTTTTTTTTAGACCGCAAATGACTAAAAATGTGTAATCTAATGAGATAAAATGAGTCGCTTATACAATTGCAAAGTAAGCACTGGGAATACAAAATACATCTAGATTATTATGAAGTTCCTGAACTCATACTAAATGAACGAACATATTAAAACAAATTACTGATCAATTGGTAAAGAATACTCCAAAGTACATCAAAGTGTAAAAAATTCAGAGCAATACAAACATAATGTAAACAAAATTAACGACAAATGTATTTTTCTGTTAGAGTAAAAAGAATTAAAGAAAATCATGTTATGTTAAGTTTTTTTTTTTTACCTCAAAAAGCATTGTGTTCAGGTCTGCACTTAAGCGTAAGTCATAGTACAATAAGTGAGGAATTAACCCTAAAGTTTTCTTTCATTTGCTGTTACGTTAACAATTCAATACATAAACATTTATTCACTTTTGCTCGCCACTGTATATATGCATACATGTCTACATATATGAGAGCTATTCATGAACCGTTACGAATCTAGCCCAGCCACATTAATATTCTTATTGTTGCGGTTTTTGTTTCTATTGTTTTTTCTTCTTTTCTATTGGGCGCTTGTAACACAACGCATAGTTCAGTGACATTTGTCATTTTGACACGATGAAATCTCTACAGATTATATATAGTATGAATTATCTTTTATTCAGAAAAAAAAAAATTTTTAACCGGTTCTATTAAACCTTTTATACGGCTGTTTGTTTTGTTGCTACTGTCATTAAAATTGTTGTTAATATCATTATTGTTACTTGTTTTTTTTTCTTCTTAACATCATTGCCACCCAGGTTGTTTTTACAATCGTTAACATGAAAGTTTTTTATGGAAATATACTATAGATATTTAATATCTGAGGTATTGTGTGTCAAAACGAAAGGAGACTGAATCTTGAGGCAGTCACTCTTGTTGATTATATAAATTATTTTGCCATTAATGAAGAATGGGGCTCTTCAGAGACGAAACTAAAATTTATAGAGTTGGATATAATGGCCGGCAGTATGTCCGACGTCCACAAAACAGAACTTCATCACGAATACACATTCCTTACGCTAAAGTTGTTTTGTAAGCATAGACTTTTGACGCACTGATCTTCCAAAAAAAATGATTCTTGCAAAGTTTCTTTCGCATTGATCGGGTGGTAAGGGCGGCCTAGAAAAAGATAGCCCCAGAGAAATTCCAATAATAATTTGCTTCTATGACAAAGCGGTGCAAAGCTGCAATAGCAAATTTAGGTTGTCCAGCAAAATATTAAACACAATTCTAAGTTTTCTTATAACGATATAAAAAATTTCGTTTATTTAAAGAATCGAAACAAGTATTCAATGCAAAGAAAAATTCGTCAACACAAGAATAAATTACTAACACAAAGTAACATTTTTGTACTGAAACGAAAAATTTATTTCCTGGAGTGAAATGGTCTGTTCTGTCATAGAAAAAATAATTAATTGTGCCAACACTTCGGAGCCTCAAAGGCAGTACTCAGATAAACAGAAAAATTTACTTTATCATCTAAATATTTTAAAATTGATATTAGATAAAAATAATATTCTAAATGACAACACTTTCTCGAGATCATTGCAGTACAAAAAAAAATTCAAAGAACTTCCGCCAAAGTTCGATAGCATTTTGGTATTATAACACTATGTAATACTTGGGTGTTGGAAAATCTTTTACCTTTCAGCGTCACTAATAAAATCACAAAATGATGGCAATCTGTATCTACTATATATACATAGTTATAGGGTGTGAAAATCTCTTCAGGAATTTTTTCAAAATATTCAATTTTTAAAATGCATCAAGAGGTCAACACTTGTATTTTTCTTCTTCTTCTTCTTAATATAAGCAGCATTAGTGTTTACAGTGCACTAACAGACCCCCTGCATGATCGCATTTTCTGCCTCTATTTTCTTTTGCTTTTGTTGTTGTTGTTGTTGTTTTCCGGCACTTCATTTACATACTCCGTTCGTTCCGTACAAGTACGGAGTATTTCGAATGTTGTTTATGCATGCGAGTTGTTGTTGTTATTGTTGTTGCATTTGTGTAGTGTTGTTCACCGCTGCATGCATTTGATTGCATCGCGTGGTGTATTCACTGCTACACAAAGAAATAAACAAACAGATACTATAAATACAAAAATAACAACTAAAAGTATAAAAAACAACAATAATAACATGCAAAGAAATAAACAAAGAAGCAACAAATAAACAAAATTCACGTAAAATATCAAACTAAGGAACGACGACGAGCCTTTGAACGTTGAATTTACATGCGATGTTTGTTAATAGCAACAGCAACAAATTCGATAGTAAAAGTTTAAATAGAGCAATACGTATAAAATAGCGCCAATCATAAGGAGAGAATTACTATTCGTAAATATAGAAAACATTAAAATATAGAGAGAAACATTTTTACATTGCCCATCAAAATAAAAGCACCAGAGATTTTTCAAAAAATCGCCTCTTTGCCTTAGGGGCTATTATGGTTTTTATGTTGCGAATGATTGCCAGGGAGCCGGTGGTCGAAATATTTATATGATTTTATCGTGCGGCAGTGATTAAAAATCATTAAGTTCTAAGTTATATGTATAAAACGAACAATCTCTGCCATTGCGTTGTCTCTGCATTATTAATTGACAACTATTTTAAACTGTAAAAAATGTACCATAAACAATTTCATCGCGTCTGGCTTTTATTTTAGGAAAAAATTCTCTTCACAAAAATAGATAAACTCAAGAGGCAGACGTTTTTGTTGATGCGTTAACTAAATAATTAAATTAATTAAATATTTTTTTTTTTAAATTTTTTGTTATAAAAACATTTTTCTGATTTTATCATCAGGCAAATCAGGATCATGCAAATAAAAAATTTAGTAATAAATAACTTGATCGCGTCTGCCTCTCAACTGACTGCTTCTTTTACATAACAGAAAAAACATGCTTAAAAATAGGGAAGGCTGACGTTTTCAGGGCTGATATTTCGATGGCAGATGTTTTTAGCTTAAGATGCGTACTATATTTGTTGAGCAAAATTTACTAATCAGTCATTTGTATTAATTTTCTTTATTTTATACGCCGAATCGGACATTATTTTGCTTTAGCATCTTGGAAACGTTTTTCCGTGTATTACTGGTTGAGACCAGCCTCCATAATTTTTTTCGAATTTTTAGTTATTTATTTTTTATCCAAAATATTGTAAATCGAGATTTATTAAACAAGTCTACGTACTAAGTTCCAGTACGGCAGAATGCAAAATTTAAATTTACGTTTTTTCAAAAAAAAAAAAAAAAAATCGATATAATTTAAAGTAGGGTTTTCAAGAAAAAGGTTAAGCTTTTCAACTATAATTAAATATGTTTAGAAATATTTGGTGTCCGTAAAATAAATATACGAAGTTGATTAAAATCGACAATTTTGACATATAAAAACCCAGATATTTTGAAAAATCAATGATCTACATGTCTGCCTCTTGTATCATCAGCTCAAGGGACAATACTGAAGAAAACGAAATTTTGAAAAAGCAACAATAAAAATTTTTACATAATAACAATTGCTGTTATTCAGATTGCAGGAGTGTGGACGTCTGCCTTTTGATTTTCGTTATCTATATAGTACTATGCCCTTAACACCATATATTAACACTGATTTATTATATTATATTCGATACTTGTTGACCTCTGGCTACTTTAATCAATTTTTCGATACACCTCGATACTTTATTTTTATCGACTTTGTTATCAATTTTCCGTTTCCATTTTAAACCTTTCGATACTTATTATATGATGATAAAAAAAAAATATACCTTAAAAGTAAGGCCTTAAAAAACGATCGCACTTTTTTTCAGTTATCGTACGCTCACAGCTGAAATACTTTGCTCGCATGCTCTCAGATATACGTTATATCTTACTCTCTTAAATTTTGTTGTTTTCTGTCTTTTCTGCTAGACTAAATGACTGCACAAAAAAAAACCTTTTTCGATTTCTTAGTTATAAACAGACAGCGAACGTGAACGCGACTCTCTCTCTGTTATTCGAAAAAAAAAACCTGCCAATTTTCTTTCATCGCGTTGTGGAATAAAAAATCATAAATAAAATTAATGCGACTACGTGTCACATTATAAAAAGAAAATGTTTGCGATATTGAAAATTTCCTAGAGGAAATTTGGCTAAGAGCATAAATAAAATTCACAGAAAATGTAATAAATTTTTCTCACTAATTTGTGCCTCATTTTCGAAATATTTGATTTAATCGTTTCTTTTGCTAAATGTTTTTGTTTTTTTTTTCCTTATTTTTGTTGTTGCTTTTGTGCCTTCTCGCAACTATTGCCAATAAAAATGCCACATCATAATGTGACGTGACGTAACGTTAACATTTTACGCTATAGTATACGATATAAATTTCATGAACGTGATCATGAGCTATAAAAAAAAAAATGAATAAAACAAACGTAACGTAATGAAAATAAATAAAATAAAAACAAAATAGTTAGTGTCTGAGCGCGCGCGTGTGTATGTTTATGTGTGTGCGTGTGTTTATTTTGTTTTTGTCAATTTTGTTTTTTTTTTGTTGTTGTTTTTTTTTGCGCCTACAACTGTTAAATTATAAAATAAACAAAAACAAGAAAGGTTACCTGAATATTACTTGCACAACGTCATACCGCTACGAAACATGCAATTTATTTTAAAGAACTTTATTTATTTTTCAAAGTTGGTTGGAGATCTGTTTAAATATATTTTTAAAGATGTGATGTATAAAGCAAAACCAAAATGAACCACAATGAATTTTTATATTCAAAATCTTGAAAATTCATGAAAAGGTTAAACGGTTGGCTTAGCATTGATCTAAACGTGCATCATTTCTTCTTTTCTCTGAAATTATACTACATACACGTATCATTTTAGTATCTTTTCAACCTGCCCTGTTATACAGTGTTGCGCAAAATAATAACAACAAAATCTCATATTAAGTTTTGCATAAAAAAAAAATAGTAACATAGAAACAATTAAACGCCTAGTTAACTAAGCTTTTAAGTTTAACTTTCTAAAACTAATTACAACTATTTAAAATAATTAAAACATATTCATGTTCTCTTTGAGAGCGTGCAAAACAATAGCAACAAAGTAATATTTTCTTTATGAAACCACATTTATCAATGCAACATAACATAAACATTTATTGTGACATTCGCATGTAAGCGTTATAGATATGAAAAAGAATTCTGAAAAATTTTTAAGTTTAAATTTAAAAGTCTAAAACAATTTTTTCTTAGTACGAAGGCATTACTCAAAAAGGCATTGTTCTAAGATTCCTAAAAGGATTTCAATGGGATTAAAGTATGTTGCTTGAGTCAGTCAGTTAATGACATGAATGGCACTTTCTCATTAAAGAGCTCTGATGTATTTTTGAGCTCATTGTCATTTTAAAACACGAATTGAAGCAGCGTATTCCACTCTAATTTGACATAGTACGATAGAAATAATAATAGGATTACCAAATATTTATTTGACCCAACCATATCTCTTCAATCCGCTTTAACAAAAAATCATGTGTGGTCCAATAAACAAGACTTTAACTTTCAATTCAGGTCATTGTAATATTTACCGAAGTTTGTTTATTGCTAAAAATAATTTTTAAAATCTGCCAACCATATGCATTTATTTGAAGAAACCATACTTTTTTTTCTCAGTGAATAATAGCATGAAAAATTTATAAACTTTACCTGATTTCTTATTAATTCATCTAAGTTTTTGCTGAAGTAATATCCATTGAAATTACTATTTTATGTAGGCCCAACGTAGCGTATGAGTAACTTTTAATTACTCATTTGTCGCCGCAAAACTAAATTATTTGTAAATCAGTTAAATAATTTAGGCAACATCCGCCATATTGATCTTTTAAATTTTTGTGAAACAAAAATTAAATGAAAACGAAAATGTAAAAATAGCTGAATGAGCTCTTGTTCGCCCACTCTTGGCTTAAAGCAATGCTTTATCAAAATTATTTATTTGAAATTTTTTAAAAAATCTAAATACGCTTACGTACGATACCTTCAACAAGTCAACCAAATGGACAAAACGAAACTGAGATTTTCACTCAATCAAATCATATGTAACTTTAAATTGAAATTAAAAAGAATAGCAAAGTCTCTTTAAAATGATTTTATTTTTATCGCTGTAACGGCATTTGCTCCACCTACACGTTTCGCTCAGTTGTAAACAATAGTTCGTGTCAAATATAAGTTATTTTATTAGATAAGTATTTAGTAAATTTTTTATATAAAATGTATTTTCAAGTGTTTACAATTATTTCTAACGAGGGGTTGGAAAGTAAAATCTTAAATATTTAAAAAAAAATAACTTCTTTAATATTATGTGTCGTTCATTATAATAGTGAACTATCTCCATAAAATC
The DNA here is from genome assembly GCA_963662105.1 of Meiosimyza platycephala. Taxonomy (NCBI): domain Eukaryota; kingdom Metazoa; phylum Arthropoda; class Insecta; order Diptera; family Lauxaniidae; genus Meiosimyza; species Meiosimyza platycephala. The sequence goes on from OY759208.1 coordinate 120,036,275, forward strand.
GAATTGTGAAATAACTTCGTTTTTATAACGAATATGTAGAGTAAACGTATGGGCATGAGTAAACAAGTAATGCCTTCTATGGGATTTCAGTGGAATTATTGGAGTAACTTCACTTTTAGAACAAAAGATATGACTAAATTTGATAGTATGTATTATGCAAAAAAATGTGTTTTTTTTTGTGTATTGAGCGACACATATCCAAGTCATATCTGCAACATTTATTAGAGAAAACTCAATCATTGATCACAAAGCCTAAGCGTATAACCTTCCATGAAGTGGTTACTTAATTTTCGATCATACCAATTTACCTTGATGGCTGTTGTCGGTACAAAAAAAAACTCAAAATATATCAACGCCAACTTTGAAAATTAAAAAGCTAAATGTTATAAAAAATTTTTTTAAACAAAAATTCCTTATAGAACAAGCTGTTTGGAATTATTTTTATATATTGACCAAACATTACTCGATAACGATAAGGTACGACTTAAATGCAACAATTTTATACATCAAGAAGTCTTAAGCTTGGAATGACCATATCATCAGTCTTTAATGTAAGTGCTCCTATATCATATGTATACTATATAACCTAAAAATAATTTTTTTAATATTTGCACATTCGTGATGTACATAATTTGACTAAAAAACTTAGTCCAAAAATCATACTTTTACTAACAACCCGTAGAGAATCATGTCTTCTACTAAATAAGTCTTCCATCATCTCTCTCGATCCCGAGCGAGTTCTATTCTGTTTTGTGATAAATGATATATTATATTTATTTAAATTAAAGATATATAATATTATATTATTATTGAATTAGCCATATATTTGTTAATAATTACCGAATTGAATAATTGTACTCCATCAATTATATTTGGTAATAATTACTAATCTATTTTGTGATTGAAACAAATATTTCTTTGTCGTACACATACACTTTCAAATACATAATTGGCGGAAGAGAATTATTGATATTATAACCTATAGGCATACAATAATTTTTTTATAAATATCGATTCTTAAAAAAGACACTATTTTCCCATATCGTCACATCTGTGTATTAAATTATGTTGTTATTGAAATCATTCAAATATATTTGAATATGCTGGCGACGATCACCTGGTTTGCCTTAAAATTTAACGACACAACGCTTAAAATTCATTGAATAGGTATATTGAATTTTTAAAGTTTGAAATGAAGAAGAAAAAAAACCAAATACTAAAATCTTAATAGCTTAATAACACGACAAATAAAAAAATACACATACCGCCTGAAAATAAATTTACGAGTAATATGCAGTTTTGCGGTTTACAAAAAAGTTTCACTCGAATCAATGTTGAAAAAAACTTTCGGATTGGGATGTAATAAGCTCAGATTTTAATTAGCTTAATTTCATTAAAAAACAAACAAACTTTTGAATAATATTTACCTAACCTTGAAAGCAAAGATAAGACAAATACCTATATTTATTTCAAGAATTTGTGGTTATCAGTTTTTTTTGCGATAACAAAATTTTTGTGCAAAAATTTTACCAACAAAATTTGCGTTACTTTGGATTCTCTTTTATTAAATCGATACATTCAAACATTTCTAATGTTTTGTTTATCTTTTTATTATTTTTATTTTATTTATTTTTTCTCTTTTGCACTACACATCGCAACAGGCGATTAATTGAAATAAACAAAATTAAAATCTGAATTTTTCCTAAATTCAGTACGAAAAATTTCTAATAATTTTCAAGGCCAATTTCTCAATAAGAAGGCATTGCCTTTTGCTTATTGCCTTCTTTTTTTTTTCTTCTTTTGTACAATGTGTGTTCATTGTTTACGTAGACTGTATTTTAAACATCCCCAGCTGGAAACTTCAATTTTTTTGAAGACTGAGCGTCTTATTAGAATCTTCCTATTAAAAACGCTCTATAAGTTTATTTTGTTGTATTTATCTTCTTTCGGTTATCTTCTATTATATATCGGTTATAGATAATGTGACACAAATTCCCTTTGCGATAGTTGTATTTACCTTCTAGTTACAGTTTACTGTTCTAGTTACCTTTTATTGCACTGAAATTAGCAAAACAATTTATATATAAGAATAGTTATTTTTTTTTTTTTAAATAAGATATTACAATATGCTTATCTTTTTTCCACTTTTTTCAATAATTACCACACAACGTAGGAACTAAATTTTTCGACTTTGAAAAAGCAGTAAAATATCCATTGAATACAATGACAATCATAGTCAACAAATCATAGTCAACAGTAAATAATCGACAACCACGGCTTATGCACTCAGAGAAAACGATTTATTTGTATATACTGATATTTGGAAATAATTAACAAACTATATATTTGTTATAGGCGAAATAACTATTTGATATAAGTTAATATGTCACACATTACACCGAAACAAATCTAATTTTATTAATCTTATATTTGGTAATAATTATCTAATCATAATATGGATATTTATGCCAAATCAATCATATATTTGGTAATAACAAATATTTCTTCACTGCAAACAATCAAATTTATAATCACCAAATAATGTATTTGGCGCTAAATATTTATTAATATCGATTGAGGTAAAAACCTATGAGCAAAAAACCAATCGATTCATAAATAATTCGATATTTCCTCTTATCGTCACTTGCTTATATATTGGATACCGTTCATATTTACACCATCATAAATACCTAAATTGTATACCAAACAGAAGGTAATTAAATAGTGTTTTACTTAAATAGGTCGAGAATTATAAAGAATTCATGTAAATGTGAAGTAAAATCAAAGTAATCAAAGTAAATTAATATTACAAAGTAATATTACATAGTAAATTTAAAAAAATATAAATTAAAAACTTAAAAAGCGTTCGGATCTACATAGAACCAGCTGAAGACTGTCCAGGAAAGATACATTTTTTTGTTATAATGTGATTGTGATTAAAATTAGCATAAATATTTTTATATGAAATTATAAGTTCCGCAACTAACATTTAAACTTTTTTTATATTTCCATTATACTTTTATATTTTCATAACGTTTATAAACGATGACATTTGAAAATATACACCCCTGTCCTCACTAAAATTAGTTTTAAATGCTGATACTCACCAAATTCTTAATTTCCTATTGGGTTCTTACCTTGAAATATTTAGATATGTACTTTAAATAAAATATATTACTAATTTTCACTTTCATAAAATGTTTTCTACGTACCTACAGAAATAAAGTGTGAAAAAAATCTGTTTTTGCGCATTTATTAAAAATAATTATAATTAAATAAAATGAGAAAAATCAACAAAAAATATAAATTGTTTGAAAACAAATTGTTCGTATTCAATTATTTTCATGGCTTTTATTAATGTCTTTTCCGGATCTATCTATTTTAATTGTTTTCTGCTAGAGAATATGCAGCCTTTCAGTGGTCCCCTTTTTTTAAACATTTCTTTGATTTTTGTATAAATACTTGGTTTTTAATGTGGCGCCAAATTTCGCAGTTTTTTAATTTTATAAGCTTAATTGCTTTGTGTTTTCTTTCTTTTTTTTTTTTGATTGAAATGTTTAGATTCTTAAGTTTCTTTTTGTTGTTGCGTAAAAAGAAATACGCAGTTGTTTTAGTTTTCCGCTCAAAATCAACAATTGGGAACTTTTTTGTTATTGTTTTCTTTCCATGTTAACATATCGATTATTTACTACAGTATCACATGATTAATCATTTGTTGTCAATCACAATTTCCTACTTTTTTTCTCCCTTTTAATTTGGTTTTCGTGACATCAATCAGAGCTAAGGTTTGAAGTAAACTTATTTTAGTATGTGAAATAATGGTCGTATGTGAGTACTTTGTTTGAAATTACCACTAAAATTACAAAAAACAAAAAAATCTAATATTGTTGTTCACAAAAAAAAAAAGTTTTTTGTTTGGTCGAAAATTGAGATCAAAATTGTTTGTGATTCTTGCCAAAAAAAAAAATTAATCACAAAAATAGTCGAAAAAAAACTATCTTAATTTTGATCAAAGTTCTAATTTTTTTTTTTTGTTGGGAGCGCATGTATTGAAATTCAGTTTATTGCTAATATTTCTTAAATGAAATAATACGAAAAACGTACTTTAAGTAATTTTATGCTTAAGAAAAAAGTTTATTTTCAAAACTGTGTCATTTTGACGAAATTTACCAAGGTGGCTTATCAATGAAATAAAATAAGACACTTGAAAAAATTAACGTGCTAGAGATAATAACATATTAAGTTAATTGCCACGAAATTACCTTTTCGATAATATAAATATATTTTTTGTGCGCTATAATTGTTGTCGTTTATTGGAAATAATAAATATTAAGATAATAAATTTTAAAACAATTCAACATTTTTTTGTACCACCCGCAATTTTCTTGCCGAATTGTCTTTGGAAAAATGTATTGCAATAAAATGTTAATGACACAACAACAAAGAACGCCCTATGCTCGCCCCCCGCCTCCGCACACTTCGCTTTGTTCGTCGGTTCTGAAGTGCGTTTAGAATTGTTGTTTTCTTATATAACAAAACAACTAAAAGTATGCAATGGAATTTTTGTTTTCTTAAAGTTCGGTAGGTAGCGTTGCATTTTTCATAGTCATTTAATCCCACTTTTTGTAACTGATAGTTAAAATATGGCTTATAATCGAAATAATCATTAGTCGCCAAAATCGTGATGGGTCAATTTTATACCCGAAAAATCTCGCGTAAGACAAGATTTGACCCATCTTTTATAGTTTTAAAATTATATATTAATTGAGAAAATATATTTGTTTTTCATGGGCGGTGCCACGTCCTTTATCAGAAAATATGTTTTCACAACTAAATTAAAGGACCAATTTTGATAGAATTTTGTATTAGGATAGATTGAGCTCTAAGAAAATGATTTTTATTTTTGCGATATCATTTAATCAGGTAAAATGATACTGAACTGTATTGCATTGTCACTAAAATTTCAGGAATTGAATACAACATGAATGAATTTCAATTGACTCACTCATTAATATCAAGAGAAATTGCTAATAATTAGTAAGGAAAATGTTTGTGCTTTTTTTTTTTTGAGTGCAATATACATATTTTCTTAGTATTCAAATTAAATGATCGCTAATTTTAAATATTTCTTAATTTTCAGATACGGCTGCTATGGATCCTATTTTTTATTCACCTTCAAATGGAATTCCTTCAGAAAGTAAACTAGCAACTTATATGGTAAGCAACTTCGTTTCTTCTAGCCTAATTGTTCATTAGCAATTACCAACCAATCAGCTTAGCATTAAATGAAAGAAATTAAAACAAAACAAAAAATAGAAAATTGTAATTCAAACGGAAATTAAATTTTCATTTCATTTAAAGCTTTTGTTGCTGCAATGAATGTTTAAAGAAGCATTTAATTGAAAATTAGAAAAGTTTGCGCAATATCAATCAAACTTTTGCTATTTGTTTGCTCAGTTAAAAGCAAATTATGTGGTTCGTTGCACAAAAATTGTATCCAAGTGAATTGTGTGCTTGATTATAATAAAACTAAGAATATTTTTTTTTATTTTTATATTTTCACACTCTGGTGGGTGATTTTTTTTTGGAGTATATTTTTTTAAAATTTACATTAACTATAATTTTTTAGTAAAGATACATATGTATGTGTGTATGCATGTATGTGTATCTGAAAGAAAATACATCCTCAATGAGCGTCCTCTAAATATTCGAAATCGGTTATCATGAGCGTCTTTATTGTGAACAAATTAAGAAATTTTATGAATTTATACTTATAACAGATAGAGAAATTTTACCCTACACTACCCTTCACTTCATCATTCTGTTTGTAAGGCATAGAATGGGGTATGAAAGGTATAGAAAAGTATATATATTCATGATCAGCTTCACTATTTGATTGGATTTAATCATGGTCGTCTGTCTGTGGAAATCACGTTTATGAGAAAATCAATCGAGATAATTGAATCAAATTTGGTGCACACTCTCAAACATAACTCATGAGTTTGAAATGGGCAAAATCGGTTTACGGACACACCTACGGCCCATACAAATAAAACATTTAAAATGCTACATTGAGTGTTATCGCATGTAGTGTAACCAAATTTCTCACAAATACTAGGAATATAAGACAAACTCTAGACGAATAGCTGACAAATATCAACAAGAAGGCGTGGCAGATCCCAAACAAGCAAAAACTTTAGAACATTACACTGAGAGACTTATTCAAAGCAGTGAAAACCAAAAGTTACTTTTGATGCACTTGGTAGCATTTTTTCAGATAAAGTTGTTAATTTAAAAAAAAAGATATCGTTCGAAGCTTTTAGACTGCGGTAAAGATGTAAATCTTTCTACTAAGTTGTATATTCGAAAACCGTTTGAGCCTCTCAAAAATCTTCAATTTGAGAAATAACGTACACCCTAATGTGTATAGCATACTAAAGAATTATCATGTAAATTTGTTCCATACAAAAAACAAGCGCACCCTAATAATTAAATGTTTCATTTGCTTCAGTCATACTGCAACATATTGCTTAACCTTAGTTTTATTTAATTAATAACATTGGAATTAGTTCGCATTAAATTTTTCATATATTCATTTCATATTTATTTACATAAAAATATCATGACTGACTTGTAATTCTTGTTTTGTTTGTTCATTATAGTTGTTTTCAAACGTTTTTGCAATGTCAATTGACATTAAAATTAATTATTTATTAAAAAAGTACATGTCATTGTTTTCATATAATTTAAGTTTAATAATCAAGCAATGATCACGGAGAACACTAACCTTATTTACATAATTTTATATTTGAGCAAAGTTCACTTCAAAGTCGAGTTTGCTAATGAAAAACATTTGAAAATAATAATTAAATAATACTGAAATTAATTTGGTAAATTATACAGTATGAAGACTTTTTGTTTCTTTGATCAAATAAAATCTCTTCTCTTTTTTTAAAAATAAAGTATTGAAATACATAATTCATTTTGTGCTGAGTTCAGCCAATTTTCCACAAAATGTGGGTGAATAAAAGCGAACTTATATCTTTAGAACTGGACTCTAAAAATTTCCGAAATTAATCAAAATCGTCGTAATGATTGTGTATCTACCTATTATTGTAAAATTTTCCATGCCTTTCGAGTGCGAGTATTCGTACAAACAAACATGACTACAATGAACTTCTACTATATGGTAATGTTTTGATACAATATTACGCTTAGTAACCATGTACATATAAAAAGTATAGGCTCATCAAAAAACAGTTTTAATTGTTGACGGAAGCGATAAAGTTTTAATAAATCACAATGCAGTATAGAAACACCATTTACGATGCATCGTGTGCTTCACACCACTTTAGATTCTATTTTTAGAACATCGACGTCAATGTCAAATTAGTTCTTTCCGTTCGCACTTTGTGATCATACGAGTATTCTTCTCATTATTTTAATTCTTGTACATACATAGGTCTTCCAGATGCTCGCTGAAGTCCATTGAAGGTCACGTTTTGTAGAGTCTACACTCTAGAGCTAAACGTAGAGCATCGTCAGGTACTATCGGAAACAGTTCTATGAGATAGTGTGATTTAATTCTCTTCCGCCAACTTCATGGCCGTATTTAGTTCCGGTTAGACTGATTTCAAACATTTATATTTAGCCTGATAAATTATCTCTTAAAGAATACGCATTTTGTTAAAACCGGTTTAGGGACTCCCAATTTTTAGAAAAGTAATTCGTTTTTTCTAAATTAAAAAAAAGCGACCTCTAAATATTAACATTTTGACTCAAAATTTTTACTGGGTACATTTAATATATGTATTAATGAAACTTCCTATTATGTGGACGAAAAAAATTCGACGTTGGGTGTTTTTTTTTTTTGTCCGTCTAATGTATTTTTTTATTATTTTATGAATTAACAAAAAATAATTTTATATTTTTAATGAAATTTTTTTTTTTTTGAGTACATTTTTGAAAAAAAGGAAATTATTTAAATAATATTTAAAAAAAAAAATAATTTTAAAACTTGTCTTAATATATCAAAATACGTATCCAATTCAGAAAACGAAAATCCATATAAATTGAGTAAACAAAATTTTATATTAGGCACAAATCATATTATGATTTTCATTTTCAGACATCCTCAAAATGTTTTACATTTTTTTTTCTCTTCTCAATTACTGCAAATTAACTTTGTTTATTATTTTTTTGGTAAACTTGAGTCGCATAATTTCCATTCCGTATTTGATAAACCTCATTATGATTTATTTTCCTTTTATCGATCTGATCAGGTTCGTTGTACCAGTAAAATCTTGTTTCTCCTGCTGTAGAAAAAATATTGGTATTAAATACAAGTATGTATGATTGTTTTCCCATAAATTAAGTACCTATTAATAAAAGTAAAGATTTAAAATTTTTGTTAATTTTAAAATCTTTAAAATGAAATTGTTCTATCTTGCCAGCATTTTATAAACGAGAAAAATTCGCAAATCTGCTGTTGCACTGTTGTTATAAATACGTTTTTTCACTATTCACTACAGATAATAACACAGGAGCAAACTGTGTACGAAAATAATTAAAAATGTATACACATTTTTTATATTTATTTATTGATTGTTTTTTTTTTTGGATTGCCACTTTTAATTTATTTACTCTGCCCTTAACTGGTTAAAAAAATCATACGTTTAATATTGCGGTTAAATGCAATATTTAAAAGCTTTTTAAAAAACCTCTTTTTAAATAATCGTACAATAACATTGAAAATACATTTTTTAGGTCAGATGTTTAAAACATTGTATGTAATTGTTTTATTTTAATGATAAATTTTTGGTTTATGTATTTATTCGGCTCCAATGACATACTTTTTTTTGCGGTTTCTGAAAGACCCATAAAACTAATTTTTAATTCGTTTAGTTAATTTTATGTTAAATTGGAAAATTTTTTTGTTTTATGATTGTATTCTGTTTTTGCGTCACATGCACTTTTTATTCATTCATAAAATGTTCATATGACCCACATTTGGTGCAAATATCCCTCAACAACAAAACATTTTTTTTTTTTCTATTTATATTTGCACGGCAAGAACCGACACTAGAACCTTCAGATTATGTGACTGATTATGAGTAATTTTGAATTAAGTTTTTATTTTAACTTTTAATGTAACGGGTCATCGAATTTGTGACTCGGAAAGTGCAGCGCTGTGATTTGGCAACTGTTAATCGTATGTATAAGTCATTCAAGGTGGCATTTGTTTAATTTAAGTAAAGCTATTTCATATTATGAATCGATCGACGCATTGATATTGTTAAAATAGTTACGTTTCGTCTACTGAGCGAATAGTTTTTAACACAATTTAAAATTTGAAAATAAAAAAAGGATTTTTTTTTGGATGTGATAAAGGTCTGTGCATGATCGTAATCGTAACTCGCATTAAATTGAAAATATCGGTGGTGTCACTGATGGTATCGCCGAAAATATCGATTCCACGACGTACTCTGAACTTGAACTTGTTTTACGACGTTATTTTGCATTATATCTTACATCTTCATCGATATCCAGTTCAACTCACGAAAAGATTGAATCTGCCGACCATTGAATGTGCATATAATACGTCTATTGAAATAACAGCTATTGAATCCAGGTTTTTCGAACTATCTTTATTCGGCGATAAAGTTCATTTCCCGTTCGGTGGATAGGTGGAGGTAAAGCAAAATTTTCGTGTATGGGACATTGAAAACTCATAAGTGACCTTAGGGAAGCTATTTTGTCTGGAAAAAATAACAGCCTGGCAGGGTTGCCAAGTGACCGGGATTGACCCGGCCAAGCCCGGAATTTCATGTTAAAGCCGATGGCCTGGTAAGAATGCAAAAATTTCTGAAACCAGGTATTGGACGATTTTTGTGAAATGAACATCAAAGTTTTGTTAAACGAGCAAATTAAAAAAAGCTGTCAAGTCTTTTCTACACTAAAATTTGAGTTTTTAGCATTTTTTGAAATTTTGTAATATTGCTGAACAAAAAATGGGTTATTAACTTTTTTCAAAAAAAATTTACTTTTACCATTTGAGGGAAACCGACCCGTGCCCCTTCGTTTTGATAGCCCCAGTAATAGCCAGGGATCCACTGATTTGAGTATCTTACGCTGGCTGAATATGAATATGTATTAGCAAAGACTCTAATCTATAGTTTTATTGTTAAATTTATATGGAGGTAAATAACGAATGAAAATCCATTTGTGTTGCTATTTTTAACTAAAATTTTTTAATGCATTCTATGCGTCAATAATTTTTATTTAAATTGATTAAACATCTTAAAAGTAATTTCTTTAAATAGAAATATAAATTTTTTTCTCATGTTGTTTAACTTGTTGATTATTTGTTTTTATTTTCTGCCTTTGTTACGTATTTCTTCTCGTTTTTGTTTTTACTACAACTTAAAATTCGCTTTTATTTTATTTTTTTTAATCAGTACATTTCACCGCAAATTGACGCAAGTAAATCGAAATTGATGATATAAATTTTAATGAAATTTAAAATCTTAATCAAATGTTAATACAATTAATATTGTGCACTTAAAGCTGTACGCAGTAGTTGGAATATATTAACCCTACCAATAGTTTATATTAATTCTGTTTGTGATGCACAGAAGGAAATGTGGCAGGTATAAAAAAGAATAAATATATTCTTGGTGATCGTCACCTTCTGAGAAAATATAGCCCCATACCCAACTGTATTGCCTTGAAAAATCATAATAACGGGAAAGCGAATCAGGTTTTTAAATAAAATTTAATGCACCGATTATTTCTTAAATTGTACATCGTAGGTAAAATAACACAAAATGCAAATGTCGGGTAAAGTTAATAAGTTCTTAATGAAAATAACATGACGATAAAGAACGCACTGTAAAAATTTGTTTACATTAACTAACGCTATTCTAAAAATAGAATTTAAAGTGTTCTGAAGTACACCGTGCATCATAGTTGGTGTGTTTACAAACATTGTGATTTTTTAGAACCTTATCGCTTCTACATTTGTGTAAATGAAACGTCAAAGTGAATGTTTTTCTCATCAACAATCTAAACAGTTTTCTGTTGAGCCTATATTATTAGGTGATGCACTATATCAAAGTTTTAACTACCATATTGTTGTAGTTCCTTGTTGTCAGGTTTGTTTATAAAAAATACAGCATTGAATCGATTTGTAAACTTTAACAAGATTATTGATCGTTGCTAACTGACTGACTGGCTTGTAAATTTGTGGTTATCATTAGAGTACGCGTGGAGAATCATTATAACTCGAAAACTATTAGTTCGTGGCTTATTTCATTATCTTTTAAATTACACCCATTTCATTATCTTTTAAATTACACCAATTTCATTAAAATTGAATTAATGGCTGGAAACATGTAGCGTGAGAGTTTTCACATTGATCTGGATTCAAATTAAAGTCTGACTATTTTAACCCATCAACTGATTATAAATTAAAAATAATCCAGTTAATTCAAATCGTTATCCAGTTAAAAATAATAACAATGTGCTGGGGACCAACTATAGATGCTTTAGATTACAAGCGCTTTGCTACTGCACAGTAGCACACAATAGATCATAATATTTTTTTCATCTTCAATTTAAAAGTGCAAATTTGCAATGGTTGATCCCCATCATCATCCTCAATCAGATTCGATTTTTTGAGATACTTCAAGAAACCTTTATCAAAAATATGTATAACTGTAATGGTAACCAAATATACCCAAAAAATAGTAGAGCTGTGCCCAAAGCAAAGAAAAAGAACCCGATTTTTTATCCAAAAATTTAAGTTTCTTAACGTCCAAAGTGGCGTAACACAATCGGAATCAGTGAGCCAAAATTACACAAGAAAGTAAACTTAGAACTCTTTTTTTGTTTTGTGTACAGCAGTATAATAACCCTAGCTATAAGAGTGCAGTGAAAATTAAATTGTTGTGGTGACCATGAATATGAAAAAGAAGCCACGATAAATTACTTTTAAAGACGATCTCAGCTTAACATGTAACTAACATTTATTTTTTGTATTAAAGCTCTATTGTAAAATAAATTATTTTAGATGCTGAAGTTCAGTTCCTTGTATATTACAGACAGCTACTCATTTTTTTCTAACTTTAACTTACGAGATATTCTTCAAAAAAAAGTCTAATTCGTCTTTTATTTTGTTTTTTCTTATTCTTCTTCTTTTGAAAAAAAAAAAAAAAATAAAAACAAACCACACTCATAAATGTTAGAAACGACAAAATGTTGCAACACCGACCTACGGGCTTAACTCTGGGTTTTCACTACTTCACATGGACTCACCTTTATCAATTAAAAAGGCTCAGGTAAAATAGAATTTTGTTGAAGAAAAAAAAAAAAAAACTCTCTTAATGATATAAACGACTGAGTGAGAGAGAAAGTAGAAATTAATAAAGTAAATGTTCGAAAATTTGTTTTGTGTTTCCTGTAAGTAGATTTTTTGTACATACATACTTGTTTTATATTAGTCAATTTTTTAATACCTGTTATCCTTGTGTTATTTATATATGGTTTTTTGTTTGTTTGTAAAATGAACCTTATTTGTTACCTTTAATACTTTGTCGGATATGTCTTACAATTTGCTTTCTAAATTTCTATTGTTTGTTTTCAATGAATTTCGCGTTACTTTTCCATATTTTCCTGCCAACAATTTGAGAAGTTAAAATTTATGGCTTGAATTCTATTTATCACAATTAAATTGTTATACAAATTTGATTATGATTTTATGAGCTACATAATCGAAAACCTTTTTCTAAGGGAAATGTTAAAAAATTAGGATTTTGTCTACAAATACATTGTTCGAATATTTCCCAATTGTCACCAAAAAGTAAACATTTTCAGTATACTATAGTATTAAAATTTTGCGGCTGCCCATATATAAAAATATAATTCATAAGATAAGAATTTTTAAGATATGTAAATTTTGACGGTTTTTGAACTTTTTTATACCCCATACTTCATATGTACATATATCTTGAAAAAAAAACTTCGTACTTTCAAAAGCTTATAAAGATCAGATAACCATATCAGTTAAGTACTTAAAAACTCTTTACGCAATGTCTATATAAATATAGAAAAAAAACCTGAGTTGGCCTGAAAATTATGAATACAACTCAAGAGCCAATTCTTTGTATTCAGCGATAATGTAAGTGTAAATGTGTGTACATACTTTTAAATGATAAATAAAAAGTAAACAATCGTTGACGTGATAAAAACAAGAAACAGAAAAATCTAAATACCTACTATTCACACACCTTCTTTGATTAAGTTTTCAAACTTAATAAACAATAAATATCGCATTATTGATTTTTAAATTGTTTGAAAACAGCACTTGCAAAACTTGTTGTCTGAAAATTAAGTTCAGAGACAGACACCAGGATCATCTCAGTTCAACAGAATAACGAAATGAACAATGTTTTCAAAAGAAAATCGTAATGCACCCCAGACGAAATATCAAAAATATTAAAATATATAAGTATGTATGTACCTACTGATCAACCCCTTACCCCTTTTAGACATTGTGTGGTAAAAGTACTAACATATTTGTTATTTGTCTATTAAACTTTTTTCTTTAGTTTAACCAATTCTATCTTTTCGTTATCTTTAGGTAACACAACAGTCACCCGAATTCATTCCAACGCGCATCAACTCATCGCCAAATTTTTATTCACCATATCATCAACAGCCTATGTTGAATAATGGCAACCATGTCAATGGTAATGGCAGCTCTATAACATCAAACGTTGCTTCAAAAACAAATCCTCCGCCCTCAATATTGGGCTTACAAAAAGCTAACGCCGCTGCGGTGGCACAACAAAAGCAACTACAACAGCAACAACAGCAGCAACAACATCAGCAACAACAACAGCAACAGCATCAACAACATCAGGCGCAACATCAACAACAACATCAGTCGCAACACCAGCAACAACAACACACAACAGTCAATGGTTCAATTGTACATTCAGCTGTTTCTAGCATAGCACCAACAACAACACAAACATATGTCGGCATGACGACCACGCCTCTTAAAGCGCGAAATAATCTCATGCGCAACGAGTCACCATCGAGTATTGGTGAAAAATCGCCGCCACGCATGACACCACATGCGTCACCAATACCGACCACACTACCAACCAATGTGCATCAGGTGAGAATTTTTTCTTTTATTTTTTTTTTAATATTTCATTAAATTATTCAATTTTTGATTTAAATTTCACCCATTTTAGGAAAATGTTGGCGGCACCATTTACTTTTATCCAACTGCCAATCACACTTCCAATCCAAGCAGCAGTTCTAATAATTCCGTCGTTGATCCCGTCTCCATCGCCCACCAGCAGACATCCTCCGTTGCTCCCATAACACCAGTACAACCATCACTACTCTATGCAGGTCATGTGTATCCGGGACCAGCATCGAATGTCATATCGATGCAACCTAAGACACAGCTGGAGACTGCGTTCTTTTTGCCTGACGAAATGCGTTCGGACATTCTTGCCCGCAATGAGATCTCGAATTTGATGTTGGAATCGTCCACAGAGGGTTCACAGCATGCATTACCAATGGAAGTAGATAACTATCATACATTGTATCCGGTAGAGCCGGTGCAACCGATGCATGCAAAAATGACGTTGCCATCGTCGACATATAAAGCAACGCACAGCACGACGGGTATTAAATACTGTCTACGACGATTACATGGTAATGATTTTGTTATTAATTAAAAAATAAAAGAATCTGTTATAAAAAAATACTAATATTCCAAAAACAAGAATGAAACTTCGACTAAAATCAGTTAAACATTGGTCACAAAAGTCATATATAAAAAATAAAATAAAATTTCAGACCTTATTTGCTAAAACTAAATTACCATAAATTTGAAATCTCTTTAAGATAGATAGTATTCAAGTAAAATCTTCTTAAGAACCAAATTTGGAACTTAAAGGAACATTTATTTAATAACATCTTGTCGCAGTTGTATTCCATGCACATACGACAATGTTTTCAATAGAAATTGCTGGCACTTACAGCTTAATGCCGCATATTAAGTTTTACTAGACCTTTTGAGTAAAAAGCATGGCCTTTTATATTGCATAGTCTCAGGCGCTTAGTTATGTGACTATTAATCATTTAAAGAAAAAGCTATATTTATCTCAATTTATAAAAATCGTTTAAGCTTTAATGACAACATTTATTTATAATTTATAATCATTATTTTTAAAATTTGTTTTTTCTAATCGATAGGTTTTCGTCTACAATCGACAAAATGCATGCCAGTCGTTGAAATGTGGAAAAAACTTGCACATTCGAATGTTGTACAACTGCGTGAAGTCTTCACAACTAAAGCGTTTGGTGATAATTGTAAGGAAACGAAAAATTCAACTGAAATAATTTTTGGCAGTCATGTATCACTTATGCACCTCTTTAATTTTTTCCCTTTCCCCTTTTCCTACGCGCACCACAGCATTAGTATTAGTTTACGACTATCATCCAGGCTCACAGACTTTACTAACGAAATATTTTACACCAACAACAGAGACCAATGGTTACACTGATCCATTCCAAGGCGATGCTCGTCCATTTAGGTGAGTTATGCTTACATTTGATTTTTCGGCATTTATTTAATTTAATATTTTCAGCCACAAAAGCAATTTACAAAGAACTAGTAATGGTCCGTTGCTGCCAGAGGCAACCATTTGGGCTATCATTATGCAATTAACTGCTGGTTTGCGTGCAATACATCAGGCAGGACTTGCTTGCAAGTAAGTTGTTAATTTAATTATGTAGAAACTCTTTCAAGGATTTATGACTAACTAGAAACTGCTATATTAACTAAAAAAACTTTAAAGGATTATTTTAGATTTTCAACTGTTTATAATAGAAATGCTTGCACCACCCTGTACAGTTGTTATATAGTGTAAAAATTTCAATTAAAAAATTATACAATATATTTCTGCAGAGTTTTGGACCCAACCAAAATAATTGTGACTGGAAAACGCGTGCGTTTCAGTTTTTGTGGCACAAGTGATATTGCACAGTTCGATCCGAATGCGGTTAATCCATTAGCTGTAGTAAGCATGCATCAACAGGTTGGTACCAACGCTCACGTTCGTTTCTTCTATGCAGCGTTAATTTTGACATAAATTTATTATTCTCAGGAGGATCTCACCGCACTTGGACGCTTAGTATTAGCTATGGCGTGTAGATGTTTGCAGTCTGTGCAACGTGAAAACGTACAATCGAGCATTGATTTGGTCTCAAGACATTATTCGTCCGATTTGAGAAATTTTATTGTGTAAGTTGACAAAGTAGCGCCCAGTACTTTTAAAATGTTTGCATTTCTAATACGAACAAACTTTCCTGCGATTGGCAGTTATTTATTCACAACCACACAAAGACGCTCAGTGACTGATTTAATGCCCATGATTGGTGCTCGTTTTTACACACAACTAGATGCATTGCAAAGCCAATGCGATTTGCAAGAGGATGAACTTTCAAAAGAAATGGAAAATGGACGCCTATATAGAATATTGGTGAAATTAGGCTGCATTAACGAGAGACCAGAGTATGTATCTATTGCTGGGTTTAATGTTAGCCAATTGTTATTAACCACTTTTCTTTCGTTTATTTGCAGCTTCAATTTGGATTGCACGTGGACCGAAACTGGTGATAGATATATGTTGAAATTATTCCGTGATTATTTATTCCATTCCGTCACTGAAGATGGCCGACCTTGGTTGGATCACGCACATATTGTGCAATGTTTGAATAAATTGGATGCTGGTTCCTTGGAACGTGTATGTTTTTCTGCTGCTTTTTGTATTTATTATACTATATAATGAAATTTCGAAACAAGAACAAGATTTAAAAATTAAACCGAGCTAATTTGAGCATGTAGATAACGATAGTTTCGCCACTTGCTCTGGATAATACGAACTTTCAAATGCATTATACAGATTATTATGAATCTAAATATATTTTTTTTTGCCTCATTCATCTTAAGATTCATTACCGCAGTCTTTGACTAACTTATTGTTTTTTTCTTTTTTGTAGGTACAACTGATGTCTCGAGATGAGCAATCAGTTTTAATTGTTACATATGCTGAACTTAAAAATTGCCTGGAAAATGCATTTTCCGAGCTGATGGCCAATGCTGTCTCATAATGAATGCTTCCCGTGCATTGAAGAAAACTCACTCAACTACGAAACTGATCATCAAGGATAACAAAAAAAAAAAACATTTATTTTAAAGTTTAATGAATCCCAATTGATAAAAGAAAAAAAAAAAAAATAGAAAAATAACTTATTGTTAAGCTAAAAAGATTTGATGTTGAATCATAAAAATTCATGAAAAAAACGAAAAACTCATTAAAAACTAAAAAACACTCAGACACAACCACGTAAACGTACATAAAAATATAACAAATGAAGCAAAAAAATTAAAACGCAATCTCTCCATAAAAACATTCAAAGAAACAACACAATTAAAACTTTTTTGAAACAAAGAAAAATTGTTATACAAAGAAAATGATACAAAAGTCTATTTTTACAAAAAACAAAAAAGATAATATTTATGATAAAAGAAGTAAAATAAATCAAAGAAAATTGTAAAAGCAAACAAACGTAAAAAGCAGCGAAACGAAATTTACGAAAGTAACAATGAAACAAGGAACTACATCAAATGTTGTTGATCCTGTAGAGCATTTTTTTGCAACTTGAAATCCTTATTATACCTGCGAAGAGGATTGCAAGTTATTAGTGAAAAAGAAAAATTTTTAAAATTGTTTTACATATTTTATGGGAACATGTTCGTAATAATAGCAACAGAAAGTTAATTAAAAGAACTGAAATTTGAAGACGAAAAACTCTCAAGATCACTGCTTCGTCAAGAGAAAATTAAAATTACTTCATTGCCCATTTTAATTAAATAAATTGAAACTTGAACATTATGAATGCACCACCTTGACACTTGAAAATTGCAAACAAGTAACAATGAAACATATTCAGAAAGATAAAAGAAACGACTAAATAATATAGCAAAATCTCTTAAGTTTCGTTTTTTTGTTTTGTTTGGATTAAATATTAGACTGCCTGAAAAAAAAAAAATTAAATTAAATTGGAGAAAATTGTTATGAAACTGAAACAAAAAAGTTTAAAAGAAATGTTATTACTTTATAGGCATGAAATTATAAAAGTTTTGTTTACAATATTACCTATTTAACTTCAATCAACAACTTTTATTCGTCCACTGAAAGCAACCCCCTCTGAATACTGTGGAGCAAGTTAAGTAAACTTAAATCATTGTACTTGAAATAAGACTTATATTTAAGCAAAAAAAAAAATTCAAAATTCTTTTAATTGAAACAAAAATAATAGCATTATAATAAATTGAACAAAAAATTTCCTAATTCTGAAAATTTTCACAGTGTATTGTATGTTTTAAAATTTTTACTTCCAGTTTTGTTATTTATATCTCTTTTTTAAAATTTATAATGAACATAAAAATCGTAAATCAACTCCATTGAAGAAAAGCATGCGCCATTTAATTGCTTGAAATTTTAATAACTTTGAATGAAACTTTTAATATAAATTTACTAAAATTTGGAAAATCGGAAATACGATTTTTAATTAGAAAAAACAAAAGATACAAATGGCTTGAATTGCAAATTATCAATGGCGTTGAGGTTTGTTCTTCATTGTTATAACGTATTTTAATGGTAACCAAATATTCAGTGCATTACCATCAACATCCTGCCAATCGAGGATTAAAAACTTTTCCAATTCTTTACTTTTTTTTTACAGATTATTCACAATAAGTGGGTGTACACGTGTACATATATTATTTTTTACATATAAAGTGTACGGGAAGGAATTTCTAAACAAGTTAAGCTCGAAATGAAAACCTGAGTTTATTTTAAAATTAACTTTTTAAGGACTTTTTTAAAGAGCTACAGATATAGCCTTTTTAAACATCAACTAAAAGTTTTACGACAGCGCAATATTTCAAGAAAACACAATAGTTCAGCTTTTGCTGCAACTTTTGTTCCAAAAAAAAACACATTTATTAAAAAAATAATGTACAAGCTGGAAAAGAGTTTTAACAACATCTTAACTTTTTTTTTTCAATTGACAAATTTTAACTTCAGACATAATCATTAAATTTTAAAATAAAAACAAAAATCTTATACTTAAATTCAGTAAAAAATATAATGATAGTTTGTTTAAGTATAAAAATAATTAAAATAAGTTAAATTGCGACAATTAAGTTATTGAAAGGAAATGAAAGAAAAGAAAATTTTTTAATTTTTTTTAAAGCTCTATCTTATAAGTTTAAAGCAAATGCTTAAATTTCCAAAATTTTTAGATTGTATTTTCTCAAAAGTGTTATTTACAAATTTAGTTCTTAGCATTATTTTTAGCACCATAAATTCTTTTTTAAATATTATTTCTAATTCATAATTTTGTTGGAAATCCATCTAAGATTAAGAAAAACTACTTTCCGAGACGAGCGAAAAACGACAGTAAAAATATGTGATTTTTCAAAAACAAAACTGTTAACAAGAAAAAGTTTACAATTTTTTTAAACGACTTCAGAAAAAAAACTACAAAAATGCATTAAAATTGATTTCTTTTTTTTTTTAATTTTGACGGAATGTTAACGAAAAATTGCAACAAAAACTGAAGAAAAAGATACAAAAATTTCAAAAAAATAACAAAAAAATCTTTAAAAAATTTAGCTTTGCAAAAAGTTAAATATGAAAAATTAAAAAAAAATATAAAAAATGTAAAAATTAATTGTAAAAAAAATAATAAAAGTATTTTGACAAAAAAAAAAAAACCTGTGTTACTAATTTAAAATTACGGTTGGTTGGGATTGTTCTTATCCTCAAAAGTAGAACACATTGAACACTACAAAAATAATGCCACGGTATATTTGGAGACGAGGTGCTTCATGGCCACGATATCCTTATAGTTGCAACAATGTTATTTGAAGGATATGCCTAGTCTCCTGGCATGTTTACCAAATGAGCAGTGAACGGTCATCATCAAAATGAGTTCCGATTTCAGTGTGATATTTATTGGTAAGTGATATCGAGTTTCTTAGCTTGATATCGGGCCATTTCGTCCTTTATGTGTGACAATCTGTTTGATTGTTTCATTTGCGGGTTGCAACTGACTTAGTAGGACCCACATCTAGCGCTGCGTCTTGCGACAGACCTCGTTCTTATGTTTCTCTCTATATCTACGTTGATCGTCGGTCATAGATTTTCGGGGACAGTTTTGTATTTCAAAGGGCTTGTTTCTGAAACTTTCTAGAAGTGAGGGAAATGTTTATTTTTTGTTCCCGAAATTGCGCATTAAATTTTTTTTAAATAGGAATATGCTTATATATATAATTATATTATAAAACTCGCAATTTAAAATAAGGTAAAAGCAGATAATCAATAACCAATAACCCAACTCACTAGAATTTAATTTATATTTTTTCGGAGGTCAACGATATAACTCCTGGTGAATGTTTATTCATGATAGGGTTGACTCGTTTTATTCTATAAAAACTTCATTCGTGTCTATTTATATTTCATAAAATGTTATGGGTGTCAATAAAATAAAAATAAAAAAACATCAAAATTTCACTACCTTTGGTTTTCTTCTATTACCACGGTGTGGTGAACTCTGAATTCGTTCCAGAAGGACAAACATTAAATAGGTAATATTATTAACTGAATGGATCTCAACTTTGTGGAAGAGCAACTCGTGAATTTTGCACCATGACAATTCATCATCTCATAAAGCTATCATTGTGCTAGAGTTCTTAGCCAAAAGTTCAACGAATGATATCGATCATCGATATCTTATTCACTTGGTATGGCACCGTCTGACTTCTTCCGAAGCTAAATGTGCGGTGGATAGAAGTTAAAAGGTGTCAGGTATAACTTTCTACAAATGCACTCATGACTGGCATTTTACCCTCTTTTAGGGGTTGAACGCTACGCGTTAGAGTTGATTCGACCTTGGAATCGTATTCTATATATGAGTACTAATACGTACATAGATGTGCTCTGCAAAGTAATTGAAAGATTCTGGATTTGATCATATGTTAACGTTTGATACTGAAATTTTAAGTACATACCTATCTAAAAATTGGATTTGTTTGAGAATTCTTAGCCTGGGTCGCACCAGCCCTTCCATACAAAAAAGAGTTAAACAAATTTTTAAGATGTACTTATAGCATTTTATTTATAAAACTTTAAAAATGTAAAAAATACATTGCGTTAGTAAAACTATTACATGTAATTGTGTAATTTTTGATATGCAAGTATATATGTAGATATTCGAAATTTTAATTATTAAATTACGGCAAAATGCTTTCGATTATAAATTGAAACACAAAAAAATTGAATACGATATTTACTACTTGCTAGGACAAGACATTTTTATAAATAACACTTGGACGGAATGTTTACTTTTTCGAAATCAGTCTGGACTTAAACTGTGGTAGCTATTATACTGATTTATTTAGACTTTTTTTTTGATAAGGCACATGATATACATTAATGATTATTAAAGGCATAAAATTTAAATTGAACTCTTTTTTTACTAAAAACTAATAAAATTATATAAATCATAAAATAAGTGTAAGTTGGAAAGAATTTATGCATATAACTGTTCCTTTGCTCAGGCATAACTGATCTCATGTTCGAAACCTCTACCGTGCCACTCGTGATTATCAGGCAGCGCATGATGACGCAGCCCGCAAAGTTGTGGTCCAAAACGCAACATGATAATTATGACGAAAATAATGAAGAGCGCCAAGGCAGCTACCGCTGGATATAGTATTATGAATGCCATAATAAACTTTTACAAATTTGGCTTATAGAATATTAATAAAAATGGTTTTGTCGTTATTTTAGATATCGCTTTCGCGTTTATGCAATTCAACGTATTCGTCCTTCTGACGATGATGTTGTTGCCTACCACGGCTTTCTGGTCGTTGTGGACGCTGTGGATGTGGTTGATGAACAGGCACTTGTGCTTCAATATCTTCCTCTTCTTCTGAGCTAAAAATTCGTGGTTTTGGCTGCTAAATAAAAAATCAGGATCAAGTATGAATAAAACAGTTAACTCTTCGTTATATAAAAGTCTTAACATCTTGGCCCAGTTTATGCCAAACTAAACTTAATTTTTTTTATTTATTTTTATTCAAAAGGCAAAAAGACTGTGTATAGCTCCAGAGTTCTGTAGTGCTAAGTTAATCATACAACAGCAACATCAGCGAATATATGTGAAGATATTTGACCCTTCCTTCCCTCTGATATCGCGCCGTATTGTTCTTCTTTATCGCCCCTCCCCCTTCTAACACGTTACGTAACATTCAAGTGACCATATAAGTCACAATTATGTTTCGAAAAGTAGCGGAAAGTCGCTAAAATAAGTCATTGTTTTAATCGCGTTAGCAGTAATAATAAATATAAAAAGAGATTTCTAACAATAAACATTTACTTAGGTTTAAAATATGTTAAAATGGGCTCAAACTTGTCCTAATAAACTTTTACTACTAATCTTACATTTAATTACTATACATACACTTCAAAAACAATGTTATGTAACGCGTTGTTCGACACCCCCCTCCCCTGTAACGCATCGTAGCGTTTTACAAGACCCCCCATCCCAAATTGCATTACGTAATACTTGAACGCTCCCTTAGTAGAAAAGAGGGGCATGTTACTTTTTCCTTTCCAAATGAGGGCGAATTTAAATGTTAATTTATAAATCAATATTAAATAATGTAAAGTTGCAAAAGTGGACAAATTGGCCAAGCATTTATTTACAAAAGTGGACCTGAGTAATGTAGCCAATTCCATGAATTTTGAGATGTTATCATCAAATCTGAAGTTAACATTTATCTACGTCTGAATTTTGAAATATTGAACTCATACTTAAGTGGCTAAAAATTTCTATTTCTTGTCCAGCGGCGGATTGAGACTTATGGGCTAAAAAGTAGAAATGGGCCCCCTAAACTGAATAAAAATTTTATGACCACAATAGGGGACAACTTATATATCCTACGCAGGTTCTATTTATGTGTATTAACAATATGACCAAAAATAAAATAAGGTCCTGTTTCGTTTCTCATGAAAACACCATAAGGCACTTGTCGTATCCTAATATTCCGCGACTTGGGGGCCCTCTTGAGCTCGAGGGCCCGGGGCAATAGCCCCTTATAGCCCTACCCTTACTGTCAATGACTAATAAATCTTTAGCCCATCAACAGTCTAAAATTTAGACTAAATCATCTAATCTAAGGCATTCTGCCGCCTAGAACTCAAGCAGAGGTAGCGTGTACGGTGCGAAAAGCGATTCGGCTCGATTCGATTACGTTCGATTGTTTTTTTGTGTACATTAAGACTGAGTTTTGAGAAAAAAGCAGCTGTGCAAATTTCTTCTACTAATAAGCCTTTCTAACTAAAAAGAATGCAATAGAAATTAAAATAATTGACTTTCAAAACGTCTTGCTAAGATTGTTTGTTAAAATAATGCCTTTTTTGCATAAATGAAAATCCAATTGGATTATTATTTTAAATTATTATTTTACTTACTTGTAGGTATTGCAATTGTGATATGTCTTTCAATTCTGTTAAGTCGAGTGGTGGCTGTAGATGTGGTGTAGCAGACCAAATTGAAACGAGCCAACGATTGCCTGAAAAACAAAAAAAATTATCAGCATTAACATTTCATTTCAAACGTAAGACACACAATCACTCACCTGTATGTCTATCCTGCCAGTACCTACGATGCTTCGAGCAGCAGCCCAGAACAATATTAAATACAATAATCGAAAAAAGAACCACGGAACATATAGAGATGGTCACATAAAACGGCGAAAAATTACCGTAAATATGTCCAGTAAAATATGGATTGTTTTTATATGCGTTGCGTTCTTCGATTGTGGACATAGTCAGCTAATGATTGCTGAGTTAAAAATGTTTGCGGCTGTGGGTGTGGTGCGACAATCTATTTCTGCTCAAAGACAGATTACTTGTTTTTGCTTTGTATCGGGTACACTTGCGTTCGAAAGTTGAAATATCGAAAATTCAGCTGAAATAAATGTAAAAATTTATTAAATCAAGTGAAACTAAAGCCATCGTACAGGTACAGAAAACCAAAAAAATGGGTGTGACCTATTTGCCAGCGTTGAAGTTAAAAGAAAAACGCACCCACCATTTGTGTTGAAAATTTAGTTGCTTCTGTTAAAACACTCTGCAGTAGTTTTTTTTATTGATTTTACCCAACTTTTCACATTTAAAAGTAAACAATTGATAGATTTAAGTTAGAGGGAAATAATTACAATAAAAACAACGCCCAAAAATTTAAGAATTAAATCAACGACTTGATGACAACGACAGCACTATACAAAAACAATTCAATGAATAAGTTGCGCTTTCGCTCAGCAGAACTCTGAGCTGAGCTCTTTGCAAGGTGTTAAGCGAGCATCATTGCCAGATAGTAATTTCATACAATTTTTAAGCACTAAGCTGAACAGTGTATTTCAAAAGTTCAAAAAAATTATATCGGAAGGAAGTATGGAACATAGCAAATCGTTTTCGACATAAGTCTCCTATGAAAACGATTTACAGACATGCCTGCATAATATATTTTGTCTTATTCTCGTTTTAAATTCTGTTTCCTAAGCATTAATTTTTAAAAACTTATTTTGACATGGCAGTACTGTGACAGCTCGTACTTGGCTTTTGATTCACACAGGTGCCATTAAACTGTGTTAATTTTATTCTTTTTCAAGCTCACTTACACCTGTTTGAATTTAGTTTCACATATGATATGCGTGTGTAATTTGACAGATGAATTTTTGTTGGTGTGGGTGGCTTTTTTTCGTTTTCATTAATTTTTTGGCAAGCACTGAAGTATAAGTCACTGCCATTGTCGTGTTGCCGCACTAGAATTTTATATAGTAAAATCTTAATGAACAATTAATTGATCCGCTAACTCCATAGAGGGGACATTTTTTTAAAATCTCATTTTTACATGTTTCAAAAATGTAGATACATACTAAAATAATTGAGTTTTTCCTATTCTTTTTATGTTTCATTTTTGTAGTTTGCCATTTAAATGTGCGATAGTCTTGTAGCAATCTCGCATAAATGAATGCCTATCAATTTGAAATATTAATTTGAAATTTACTTATTTATTTTTGGAACTACATATCTTGGCAACTATTTTCGCAACTTTACTTCGTTACAGTTAATAAAATGGTTTATTGCTTTTTTATGATATCAATCAGCTATAATGAATTGTTAAATTAGATGTTTTCGTTCAGAAAGCTTTCCATTTTTTCCAATTTGATATTTGATTTCGGCTCTTTTAAAGCCAATTTTTAGTGGTAGCTGAACAGTGGCGGACTTATGATATTACCAAAAATGCAAGGCCTATAGCAATAATATTAAAAGGGCGGCAATGTGTCATATTTCTTTTATTCAATTTGAGCGCGGGGGGAAAGGTTCCTAAATTATGTTAAGTCGAAAAATATTTAATTTTTATAAAGCTTACTGATAAGTATACGAAAAACCAAGATTTCTTCTGTATTGTATTTGTTTTTGTACATTGTTTCATTTCAGCAAATAAATTCTTCACTTTTAATGATAAACATCCCTTTTTTCGTTGAGTTTACAATTGTAGTTCCGAAGAAGCAGGTGGCAACTCTTTTGAACTGTCACTCGTTAGTATTAATTTCATTTACAAAAGGCGCGTTCATTTCTTTTGCTAAATTTTGCACATTTCGCATAAAAATTAATAGTAAAATTCAAAAAGTGGTGAAATTTCAATTATCAAATTATAGATAATAAAGTTATCATGATCTTAGTGCAGTGTTTTATGAATTTAAGTACTATTTTATTAAAGCATTTTTTACTCAGAAAGCCACAATTTTTCGAAAATTTCGTGAGTGTTTATTCTATTTATTCAAAATAATTCACAAAATGTTTTTATAATGTAATGCTGCTAAAGTGCAGTGTTTGTTAGAGTGGACCCCAGTTCTAGGGCACAAAGTTCTTGATGGACTTGTAGCTAGAACACAAATACCCCAAAAATGGCTTGCGCGATTGTTTTTGTAGAAATTTATGAAATAAAAATTCATTTGAATGAAAGTTTAGGTTCTCAAAAGTAAGAAAAAACATTTATTACTTGTTGCCAATATCATTATCAAAGTGATTTAGTTCGTGGCACCCCGTACAAAAGTATCAGTCTTTATATGCAAACCATTTGATTTATATATTTTTTCCAATTTTATATTTTTTCGCTTTCAGTTAATCTAAATCTAAAGGAATCGTCATATTTATTTTGAATAAATCTTGGATTGCTTTGAAGAAACGTCCATCACTTTAATGTTCTTATTACAATTCTCATCTCGTTTTTCTAACAAGGCGTTTTTCTGCATCCGCCCAAATAATAGTTCGTTTTTCTTTGTCCGTACTTTCTGTTTCAAATTGAAAAGCAATTTCTTGATAAATGTTTTCCAATATCTGAGATTTTTCGTCCTATGATCTGCACAATGAGGTGGAAAAGATTGTTAATGGGATATGGTTACTTTTGGTTGTAATTTTCATCGTTGCACAAATATTTAACCTGTTCATGCTGCTTTTCAATTTTAATCACATTTATTGCAGAGGGTGTATGTATTATTAAATAAATAAAAACAAAAACAAGGGTATTTTTGTCCTTTTGTCCTGTGATGGGAAGAAAATATCAACATTTTTTCCATGCTGCACCCACAAAACATTCAATTTCTTAGAATTTTAGAAATTTCAACTACAACAATTTCTTAGTATGAATGTTTACAGATGAAGTTTAACAGAAATGCTTCTAAAAAAATTATAAAAAATCTTTCGATAAAACGAATACATACATTCATTTTAGTGAATGACCTTTAACATTATATCATTCGTTATATTGAACTTCCAAAGTCAAAAGCATAATAATGCCTAATTTTTTTTATACATAGGTATATAGAGACTTTTAGTTCATTTTTTTTTTCAAACTTCATTCCAATCGACAAGAATTTTTTTTGTCATTTTACTAAAGGAAACTATTTTGGAATGCGGGGTGCCTTAAAAATATAAGTGAAGTGTTAAAGTAAAAGCCATTGTCTTCTTAATGCCTTTTCCAGTCAATTTAAAATATTTTTCTCACGAATTTTTAGCAGTGCAACTCCATTTGTGTTGCGAAATTTAAAATCCAATTGGGTAAGTGATCTCTATTTTATTTTTATTATTTATTTTAAGTACAAAGTAAATACAATTTTTTCTCTTCGTATTTCATAAAAATGTACTATTCAATTAAGTAAACACCCTGAATCTTATTAAAAAAAGTGTATTAACAATAAGCTGCAGAATCAGAATTGGGTTGGAAGTTTTGAATGGTACTTCAAACATTTTTTCATATGACTGAATACAGAGGTGGGCAGACAGACTGACAGATAGATCTACAGACGGATAAAGCTAAATCTACTCAAGAGATGTTATTCAGCAAAACAAAATGAATATAACTTGTGTAGAGTATAGAAAGGGTCTTAATAAAAATGTGGGGATTATTTTCTATCATCATTTTCTATTATCAACTTAAAGTTACATTGAAAAAATCAGTTTTAGTCATTTATGAACTGGGGGTAAGTAAAAAAACTGATCACGGAGTAAAAAAACTTGGATTTATATACATATGTAAACATCGAAAACGATTTGATTGAATATAACAAATTATATTTGATAAAGAGCAATGAAATATTTGGTTGATTCTGAAGAAAAAGTTTTATTTTTAACTTTCTCTAAACTAAAAATCAATTTGTATACTCGTACAACAACTGAATATTTCATATAACACATTTATTATTAATGTATGTATATCATCTAGGTTATTAAGTAAGTTGCCGCCGTGTGAATATGCGAATAAAATTGGTTCTAACTACTTTAAGTAAAATTAAAAAAACACGCCTTGCATTACTTTGTTGTAATTTTCAATGGAAAACTCCATGCTTTATATGCAACTTCCGTTCAAGCGCTTACTTACTTCCGAGTTTTCCACACATTTGAATAGCGATAAAAGATTTGCCGGCAAACATTCGTTTTGCTGGCATATGTGGAAATTCGCATAGGAAACGGTTTATAGCACATGAGTAGCATGGATCACGAATTAAAATCTTTTGCAAAGCCAAAAAAGACTTGCCGTTTTTTTAGGTTTGGTAAAAGTGGACCGCAATTTAAATTCAATTTTATTTTCATTTGGCTATAGCTTCAATCCGATTTTTGTGGCAAATGCACTACAAATTCTAAACAAGTGAGTCTAAACTAGCTGCTCATGTATAATTCACTAGAAAAAACACGGTCGAATGAATTGTGGTACAGAATTTTTCAGAAAATTTAAACATAAAAAGATTACAAAATAGTCCATACGGTATATATTTAAATAAGCGAGTTAAAAACCTAAATAATGTACCAATGCGAAAATAAATTTAAATGAAAATGAAAATTTTAAATAAATACGCAAATGTTGCCTACGTCGCAACTGAAAATCATTCAACATCCAACTTAAGAATATGTGCTGCAGTCAGTCAATTGCTGTTGTGGGAGCATTCAACCTACTTTTAATTCCAAGCACTGCAATAATAAAATGCTTTACCTAAGCTTTTACTTAACTTTTTAATTATTTTCAGAATTTTTGGTTAGAAAATGTAATTATAAATAGCAAAATTATGATGTGGGTTTTTGTAATTGAATTCCCTAATTAGGAAATAGGTTATAATTTCAACATATGTAAGTGAAAGTATGAATATATGAATGAATCAAAAATTGTGTCATGAGTTTGTAGAGACTTAAGTTAAATCCTCAACTTTGAAAAGAGCTCAACCATGAGCATATTATATTACTTATTCCATCAACTGAAATCTGCCGACAAGCATTGGAATAGAACCCTCAGGATAACAGAAAAGCGATCGCTAGAGCAACTATTTAAAGTAATAAAACCAAATTTCACAAAAATACAAGAAAGGATTCGGTCTAGCATCAGAGTCTACCTCCCATAAGACATAAGCTTTAATGTTTGTTCGTTTAGTAAAACCAGCAAGCACATATCGCGCTCTTTTTCAATTAATGCGACGAAGAATATCTAATTTTTGCCAAAACCAAAGATATCACTCATGCTTGTTAATTTTTCTGAAAATGTAATTGTGAAATTTTTATTTTTTATTAATAACACTAGTACACTAAAAATTAATATGAGCGATATGCATTTTTACTTCTGGTTTTGGGTGTGCTGAAGCAAAATTATGCCAATATGTTGGGACTTAATAAAATTTAATTCATAGGTTCCAAAAATGCCATTTCTGTCCAATCCTTAGTATATCCCCCAAAACCATAAGAAAAGTCTAGCTTGGCTTTCCGGTGACAAGTTTTCCTTATTATCAAGTTTTGTACAATATATGTGTAAATTGTGTAGATGCAGAAAAATTCTGGATGTGAATTTGAATTCAGCATTAAGAGATCTTTAAGGAATGGTAACTTTCATTTAGATTGTGAAAATACTTGCCATATTTTTTATCAGTAGCTTTGTGCCCTATCACGTAATGTTTTAATAAATCTTAGGAAAACATAAATTGATCTATAAGAACGAATGGATTTCACTTACCAATATTAAAACGAAAAATTCTAAAAGTGCTACGATAGCTTAAGTACACAACTGACAAAAAAAAAACCAATGGCTACAGCAACTATAGATCTCCAATGCCTGCAATATTCAAATCACCTTTTTAGCCCACACAAAAAGCCACAACAGTAAAATAAAACCAAGTTATTCTCTAGCGAACTCAAAGTGAGATAGAAATACGAAATTGGTAAAGAGAAAGAGAACAAACAATTGAAGCAGGAGCATAATACACAAATTTGCAGTTTGTACTTTGCCGGAAATCGTTTCGAATGCAATCATTTATCCATTCGATTTGAGCCGCAAACATTCGCTCAATCGTTTTACATCGACACCGATTGAGCTCTAAGGATTTTCGCCTTAGCTGCAGTTGCAGCAGCAGCTGACCTTTGAATGCTTCAATGGTTTCTGTAGCACAATTGAGAAAATGTCTTGTATTTGCATTTCTTATGCTATTTTGGTTTACAGATTCAATTGTGGCAGATAGAATTAAATTCAACAGGATTTTGTAAGCATATTTATGTAGTTCAAAATACAAGAAAAAAATGTTTATTAAATATTTCCAGTAATTATAGAAAGTTACAGACCAAATCCATCTAAACCATGCAGTCGGAGTAGCCTCACATTGCGGAATTGGTTGTCGATTAAATATGTTGTTTTTCAAAGTAAAACTTCATCGATTTGATTGAAAATTATTTTTTGCGAAGTTATACTCATTTAAAGTTTTAGTGTCAGAGCTTGAAAAATCGTTGAAAATTGTTTCAAAATAATTAACTTTTGTCTTCTGACTCTAATAGAACTTCTGATTCTCTGTCAGAATCTTTAAGAAATTTTGAAAATTGTTGAAAATTGGCGGAGTTATAGCGCTTTTTATGAAAAAAAACAAGTTTGATTTTTTAAAAAACCCATTTTTTTTTGCTTAAAATTTTATTGTGGATTAGTATTAATATGATAAAGAAATGACATGAGTGTAATGCCTGTTAACCCATATTTTAAGTCAGGAGATTTTTTTTTCCCAAAATCGAAATGTAAATTTTTTTTTTTTCATCATTGCCAAGCCACTCTACGGTACTATTTTCAAAGCAAATGACAACAGCAACATTCCAAATTACTTTCTGCAAATCCTGCTTGCCTTCTGCATACTTTTTTTTTACCGTTATTTTCGTAATAACATTTTATTATGGGAAATATATAAAAACATTGTACGCAAATACAGCTATTTCACTGACTGTACTTCTGTGGGTTTTGAATGTTTTGTTTGCTTGACTTTGATGAACGGTATAATTCCTTAATTACTTTGAAAAATGACATATTTAATCGGCAACCAATTCCGCAATGTGAGGCTACTCGGACTGCATGGTTTGGGATTACATTTTAATTATGCAAGCAAGCAACTTACAGTGGAATAGACGGATTGTATTAAGTGCTTAAATGAATACCACATTTAAACCTCATTTCGTCTCCTCCTAGTTTAATTTATCATCTTTCATCTGAAGAAATATAATTCTGTATCAGAATACATATTCAAACTCAAGAAACTGTTTGAGGCCGAAAAAAATATTTTTTTTTGCTTCAATTGATGAGAAAGGGTCGAAAATAGATTCCGAACATCACAACTTTTTGGACATTTCCTAAAATATTTGTTGCACAAGACAATGGATCCCAAACGGAAAATAGATTGTGAACATTTTAAGGGTTCGGTTCGTATCTTGGAATAAACTGTTCGGGCTGTTTTTGTCTTTTGTAACATTCGATGGTTTGAGATTGAAAATAGATTTAGAACTCTTGTAGGGAGAAAGAATCTGGCTCTATATCTTGCAATGTCCAAAATCTATTTTCGAACTGATAAGTGTTAAAATTTTTTGGAAGGAAAGTGCTCAATATTCTTTTCATAGAAGTTCTTGTAAAGAAAATATATTTTTTTTTAAATACACGTGCACACGAACTTAAACAAATACACGTGTACAATGCCCACTGTACATAGACTTTTAGAAAAATACGTTGTAGTACGTGAAGTACACGTTTAAATCGCCTTTCAAGTGTAAATTAAACCGAATTCGAATGTTCGTGAACACGTGTGCATGGTTTTAAAGCGTGAGCACTAATTTGCAATTCCCGCGACTAGGAACATGGCATCTAATTACTGAAAGCGACAAATTGTTATCTTTCAGGTAAAGATGAGCTTCGCAAAAGCAACCGTACGCTTGCTAACACTCTCATGTAACTTAAAAATTGCTTTTCCTTTAGTCAACATTGAACTTATCTCCAAAAGCAGAATTTTGTCCAAGTACTCTTAAATTGATTGTTAGACATTTCAGATGAATATGCTAGTCCAATAAATTGAATGACATGTGCTCACAAATTGCTACAACATTCTACAAAAGTGAAACAAACAAACAGGGTAGACTAAGATCATCTGAACAGGAACTGTACAAAACATGAACATGTAGTTTCCACTTTTATACAAAAAAAAAAAAAAAAAACGAAAAGGAAACTCACCAGAAGCCCATTGTGTAAAGTTTTTGCTCAAAAAGGATAACAATTGTTTCCAATTTGTATGCATGCTCTGGAATCTAGATGATGAAATATGTACAAACAAAAGTATCATCAACACCAGTAACAGAATTAGCTAATGAATATGACATTCCATTTTTAAAGCAATGCAATACGAGTAAAAAATGCTGCACATATTAAGACTATTGAAAGGATAATGGAATATGAAATATTTTTGTTTGAGACTTTCAAAAAAGTTTTATAACATACATATTAAAAAAAACATTTTCAAGCTTTGACGGACTTACTGGAACTGTTGTTTTTTTTTCAGTTTTTATAATTTTTTATTGACATGAAGAATTCTCTGTGGTGTATCGCAACAGAAAATAATTAATAATTATTTTACTGAGCTTACTGTTTAGTACTACAGTGTGTGATAAAACCCACAAAAATTTACAAACTAGTCATACTAGTTTCGTTCATTGCTAAATGGAATCATCAGTGGCCTTTGAGTTGATGAGTGAGAATTTTTATTCCAGATATTTTTTCCTTTTTGTTTATATTTGTGCTGAAAATATTTCAGTTCTTCAATGGAATAATAAACCTTAGATTACACTAACCTAAGGTTTCCTGAACACAGTTGGAACACTCAGCTATGACTGAGAAAACATTAGTCTTTTTAGGTAAATGGCATTTGAACTTAAACTAAGCAATTTTAAGGCTTTCTGATTACTGCTCAAACAGCTAGATAGTTATTCAGGTAGTAAAAATACTTTTCTCAAAGATAACTACAACTAGGTATCCGAAGCAGTCAATTGTTGGTGATTCACAAAGTTTCAATGCTGTGTCTCCAAATGATTATGGTCAACTTTAATCCAGAAATGTACCAATAATCTTTTACGCTTCAACAATACGATGATAAGCATTCTTGCAGAGGATCGAACTAGGAGCACTGTAGGATCTAAGATAAGGAAAAGGTAGAATCGGTGCAGCAAATCCTTTGCAAATTGTCTGTACTATAAAGCAATATCATCTAACTCTATGACAGAATGGTGACAATGTGGTCGTCTAAAGCGTGGAGTAATTTCAGTTGTCCCAGAATGGAAAAACCTGTCATGGGCTTACTACACTTTCGATCTTCAAAATTACGATCCACGGCCTGCAAATGTTCTTGCCGTTTGGCTGGTAAGGTACCTGCTGAGCCTTACCTAAACTACAATGCATAAGGAAGCTTTGCGAAGAAAGTCTATTTACAGTCCGTATTACTAATTATCATGTATGCCTAATACCAGATTCAGCATTGTTTATATGAAACAACGGCTCAAAATGAGTTAAGCACTCAAACTCTGAGCTATAAACTTCGTGCAGTAAAGACTGCAATTTTAAAGCTTCGTTAAAAAAGTTTTTCTAAGGCCAAATATTCGACGTTTTCAGTAACGTGAACTTAATCAACGCGAAACAAGCACATTGTGAGGTTATGGTCGTTGAACTAAAAAAATTCAATGAGTTTTCGTAACAAATGAAATTGGATTAAGCGTTTGCTGAATTTGATAGAATTGTGAAGTTTGCTTCGTTGGCGGGTAAAATGGTGTTTATTTTAGATGCTTGAAAATGGACATGGAAACCATTGGCATCGATGCTGAAGGAATATGCCAATTAAACGGCAGCAATAAATTGAACCAAATTTAGGGGGTTTCAAAAATTAAGAGAATATTATTTGTGCTACTATTTTTACGTTTTAAATTTCAATTTATTTATAGCCGCCCTATAAATTTTTATGACAATTTATCAAATATTTCAGCCTTCCGGATAAAGCACGTTCTAAATTACTGCTAAGTAGATTATTGAGATTTTTAAATAATTTTTTTTTAAATTTTTCTTTCTGTTTGTATTTATAAAAGCTGATAATATTTGGCACTCATCTGGCAGCATCATTTATCAATAGTTGTTTTTTTATATTCCACTTACTGCTTCCTTCCTCATTTTACTTACTTCTCCATGTGACATAGTTTATGTCACTTTTTTCTTATGTTGGCTTATGCTTGTCAACAAGAGCAGCTCAACTTTGACATTTCATTACTCAACAAAAGATGTCCTTAAAAAAAAATTCAAAATAAACAAAAAATACTTCACATGTTACCCACTTTTTGCACTTGTACCTACTCCGTTTGTTTTTTTCCATCATATCTGCACGTAGTCAAATTGAAAAATTGTCTCCAATGTTCACGAAACAGGAAGTGCAAACAAAACACTCGCTTTGATATGAAATCCCCATACTTGAAAATTCCCAAGTGGTTTAGAAACTACAAAGAGCAAGAAGGATTAAGTATGGGAAAGAAAGAAAAGTATTTAATTTGGTATAACTCTTGGAGGCAATAAATGTTTTGCTAAATACATACTCAACCCTGACGTTAAGTCGGTATGATTCATGTGAAATTAATGATTTTTTGGAAATTTTTGACAAATGAACATTTGTCAATTAGGGGCGTTCATGTGCAGTAAAATGTTTGAAAAGCATAGTTAATTTTTTTATGTTTTAAAACTTGAAATAAGCTTCTATCAAATTTGTCCCTTAAGTGGATTCATTATAAATTTAATAACAACAACAAAAAATTTGTGTTGGCAACAAAGGTTATGGGTTGAATGAATCTAAGTATTGAAAAAAATAAATGATGTGTCAAATTAATCCAAAACATCAACAAACTAGTGATATAGAGCAGCAATGGGCAAGCGTTAGCTCAAATGGCTTCTCTGGACTTCAGAGAATAAATACGTTACGTATACTTGAAAGAAAAAAATTTTAAATTAAGAAAATTTCTCAAAAAACAAAAAATTAAGCACTTTAGGCATCACCAGGCATATAACAAAACTGTTAAATTGAAAACAAGAAAATATTAAGTTTTTACAAAAGTAAATTTGGAGCTTAAATTAAGATTTTCTTGAAAAAACTTTTAATTTCCCCTTTTAATAGGAAGTTTGTTGAGAAATTCTTACATTGAAAACTACATTATTAACTCAAATGTTAAAAGTAAAACTCTTTAGTTTTTGCTAATTTGTTAATTGGAAGCACTAGAAATGTTCCAGCAAAAGTTCACTTTTGTTTTGGCTTTTAATGATAAACTAAGCTAAAATTTTAAATTTAAAACTACGCTTTTCTTTTTTTGCTTAATCCTTTCAGAAGTTTTTACAAATACCATAAGCAAATGGGGTGAAAAATCCCTCATTTTGTTTAAGTGTTGTAGTTATGCTATTGATATTCAAAATGTTTCAATAAGCTGTTGTGACATAAAAGAAAACGATACCATAAAAAATTTGCAAATATCGTTTTTTGTACGAGAATCTGGTTAACCACATTCATTGGGAAATAGAAACAAAAAATGCTACATTGAAAAAGAATTGCAAACTTTTAATTATTTTCAATTCAATTTTAATTGAGAGCTCTCATAATTGAATGTTGATGTTGATAATGATTGCAACATGGTGCTTACAACAATTGTATTAGCAAGAATTTTAATTAAGCGATTTGCTTATTTGAAAAAAGAGATTACTTTCACGATAAGTTGAAAGCAAGCTTAAATGTAATAGAAATGGTAACTGAAAAGGAAAACGCACTCCTTTTGATTGTAGTCGAAAACATCAGACAAATTGAGTGTCTGTTGAAAAGTAAATTTTTACGTATTTCTAACGTAAAGTAAATTGTAATAAATGTGCAAATACGCATTTTGTAATTAAAAAAAGTCCATATCAACTCTTTTCGACTCTTAGTAATATCTATTTAAAGTTTTAAAACTGTCTTCGACAACAACTAACCAAAATTTGTGTTTGTAAAAAGCACCACGCCTACTTATTCAATTTCGCAGGATAGTGCCAATGATGTTTTTTACCTATTTTCTAACAATATTTTCTTTACTACGTGAGATATTATGTATTCAATCAGTTTGATCTTTGGGTAGTGTCACATCCCCAAAAAGTTTTTAAAAAAATATTTCTTGTTCATGTTTTCTTACGGCCATGACTGATGTGAATTAATGATATTCTTTCCAAAGGACATTCGCTAATATAACTAAAATGGTATAGATTATTCAAGACATATTCAAAATATTAAGAAATTTAATGGAAAGAAGGAAAGGTACTCGTATTTCAAAATTCTTTGAATTGAAAGTCCTTTTGTATGAAAAATGAATATCAACTTCTATTTTATTCCACTAAGATATGATCACTATAATGTGATTTCTTTATAGAACTGTTTTTGTAATGCGAGATTCAAGAATACTTTGAAGGGCTCATGCTCCGAAATATGGAACTTAAGATTTTTCTCAATAACACAGGCCCACAAAAAATAATGTTTGTGCTCTGAGTCTTGGATGAAAATATAGTATTTCCATGTATCTTTTGCCTCTGAAATTGAATCCGCAATCCGTTTTACCCCTATACGTCAGAATTTTGAGATATTTTAACCTAAAAGTGCAAAAAAAAAGAATTTTTTTCGGAGAACCTCTCAAAATTTTGAAGTTCTTAAATTTTTCTCAACAATTTTTCAAACACTCACACCATCATTTCAGCAATTCAAATTGGTTTTAAAGTATATGGAGTTAATTTTGAGATTGGTGAAAAAACATTTCTCACAATTTCAATTTCAGGTATCCACAAGACATCTATTTAATAATTTTTTTGACAACGAATTGTTGGCAAAATATCCTTTCGATGTAGCAAAAATCTTTTCTTCATTTCGCTTGGGAGTTTAAAATAGGAAAAGCGAGGATGTATTGCATATTGTCCTTTAAAAATAAATAACTACTAATTATTGCAAAAATCTTACATTGATGATAAATAAACCTAACAATTTTTAAAACTGAATGCCAAATGATATCAGTTAGAGTTCCTAATTTATAGTTTTCTTATGGGTTCGGATCCAATAATCAATGCAATACCCGGATAAAGAACAAGAGCATGCTGATTTGAAAATAAATCTGAGACTGTAAATATATAATTCAGTTTAAGTCATAAAAATTACCAAAAGTACAAATGTACCCCTAATTTATGTTAAAAAATAAAATATTAAAAATGTTTTTTATGATATTCAAAACGCATAACTTGACCTATATCATAAGGATTACAAGTGGCTGCGCTTTGTAACTTCCAAAAGTTAACTTTGTAAATTGAGAGCCTCTTCGTTGTTACAACTAAGGCTAATCTTGTTTTTGTTCCTGTTGCTGTTGCCAACTGAGTGGGCTACTTGAATCAGTTGCAATGTAATAATAGAAACAAAACTGTGAGAGAAGACACTTCGCTGCGGCTAACTTCCGCTTTATTTGCTTTATTAAAAACTATCAGCATGGCTGACATCAAAGCATGAAAATTTGCTGTACAGTACTTTGTTGTTGTACAAAATAAAATTTATTAAAATCCTAATTGATAGAAACTTGACGCTCCTACTCGCGATGGTACAATTTGGAAATTTATTGTAGACCAATTTTTGGGGTGGAGATAAAGTCACACAAATCGGAAGCTGCTCTAAAAACTCTGCTTTAGAAGGAAAATCAGATTTATAAAATAAGATTTCGGGTTCAATATGAAAAAATGACCAGAAATGTATTATCTTCTAACAATATTTTGAAAAAAAAAATTATTAAAATTCAAAGCACTGTAAGATTTTGACCTAAAACAGATAACAGCAGCAGCAACTTGACTGTTAGACAGACAGCCGTAAAAGCTGATGGACAGACTGTTGCGCCGAAAAGGTAACGTGAACAACGAAGTAGCTAACTAAGGAGTTGTGAATATAAACAGAGAAGACAGACACACGACCGACCATCAGTATAATGAAATAAAATAATAAGCAGCAGAAGGATGAACACAAAGAAAGTTCAGGAAATAGCTGCTGCTGCTGCAAGTTGGTCTCCCTACGGCTACTTCACAAAGAGTTCAACGCAGTTCGTTAAGAGTTCTACGTTTTCTTCAAAACTTAAAAAACGAAAAAAAAAAAATTAATTTCATGAATGAACTGCAGGTTTTGAGTGCGATGACTATGATGATGATGATGAGTGGTATGCTCCAAGATGTAAGACTTACAGGATAACTACAAGGATAACTGAATGGTTGCATGAGTGGTTTGTGATAGCTCTGCTGCTGCAGTTGCAATGCGTTTGCACTTAATAAACGTAGTTTAAGTTGTGAAATTCACAGCACTTTTGATGCGTGAGCTTTTCATTTAATTTTTCTTAAAATTATGAAGAGTTTTTTAATTTATTTTCTTTTTGTTGTAAAGTTAACATAAGGACTTCAGCAGCAGTTTTTCACTTGAAGTTTTAAAGAAAAGCAAAGTAGTGAAAATGTTGAAAAGAGTTTAAAGTTAGTTATAAATGTGCGTTAATAATAAATTAAAGTTTTACTGTTAATGTAATTTTCATTTTAAAATTTCAACATTTGCACATACCAAAAAAAATTAAGAAATTTACAGCATAGTAAAAATTACCAGAATAAATCGACCGATATGCTCTTCTTCCATGCAACTTCAACAGTTGAAATAATTCAAATTTCCCAAAAAATACTGCTGGATTGGAACTTCGCGTATAAAAAAGTTCAAACTTTTTCCAAAATAACAAGGTTCTGAAAACGGATAGAGCGTAAAGGGTACCAACAAAAGATACTCGTACTTAGGCGTTTTGAAATCTTATTTCTGAATTTTTTGTCACAGGATACTCGTTTTTGTTCATACTTAATTTAAGATTTTGGAAAAATCAATCTCAGATATGAATTAGCATCGAGCTCACTGAAGAAAATAATGCTGAAGAGGTCCCATATTACTAAAATACAAAAAAAAAATATTAGTTGACTGTAAATTTGTCTAAATTTTATAGAATGACTAATTTGCATCTAAAAAACTGTTTATCCAAATTCACGATTCTCAATTCTCATTAAACTTAAGGCTTTAATTAGTTGGAATGCAACATCCACTAAAATATTAACGTTCCATTAAGAGCTGCTAAAATTAGAACAGTTCTTTAATATGAAATTAGACATATCCTTTTCATTTTGCTGTGAGCTACATTTGAAAAGCCAGCACATACTGTTAGTTGCTAGAAATAAATGCATATGTATGTGCCCTCAGGTGTATGCTATAAAAATAAAATCAAATGGAAAATAAAATAAAATTCCATAGCTTTTAACTAAATTGATAATATGTACTGCAGCTGCAGCAAATGATTTTTGTTCACATGCAGCATGCTGCAATCTATTTATTTTTCTAAATTCACTCAAGTGCACGAAATTTAAAATTCTGCTGTCACAGCATTTTTGCGCCATTTTTGTTATTGTGTCAAATAAGCGGATGTGCGGGATTTTTCAAATGTTTATTTTATGCTTTTAGTACGTAGTTTGGCCGTTATATTCGTTTTTGTGAGCAAATGCATTGCAATTTTTAAAATGGGTTTTTACCAGTGATGGTATTTTCAGTACAATGGAACTCTTTTCAATACATTCTGGGCGTAAAAAAGGACAAAAAAATACAGTGGATTGATTTTTATGCATTCAGCTAATTCTTAGCACATTTCTAACTTCTGATGAAAATTTTTTTGAATTATTTACTTAATAAATAATATACAAAAAATGTCATATTGTTGATTGACATTGATGCAAATATCTTTGTTTTATGACAACTTTCTCAAAAATTAGGAAAAAAAGACGGTCGACTTCAAAAAAGTACATTCACGAATAGTTCAAACGCCCATCACTGATTTTTACGTGTTACTAGTATTTATTTTTATAGCACTACTTTTGTTTTTGGTTGCACAAAAGTTATTTGGTGAAATTTATGTTTTCCATTTCAATTTAATGTTTTTTTTTTTGTTTTAGTTTTCAACAGCAGCTTAAAAATGTTGTAAATTAATGCGTGTTACGGAATTTTTACATAAAAATTAAAACAAATTTCGTATAAAATTCTTCTTTTATTTGGAATAAAAAAAAACATAATTTTCAAATTAACAAAAAAGGTCACTCACTCACTACCATATAATGACAACAGCCACAAAATAACAATGACGCAAATAAACCATAACAACAACAACAAACAGATAATTGCTAAATGTCAACAAAGCAAATGAAAACAAAACAAAGCGAAGGACAATAGCAGCAGAGGCCATGGTTGACTTTTTTTGTTTACTTTGTTTGGACGTTGACATTTGATTGGGGGGCGTTTTGATGGTTGCTTGGTTGGTTGGTTGGTTGGTTGGCTGCTTTGTGAATCCGGTTTCCGTTTCCGCTAAATACGCCAAGCACAATGAGTGTAGTAACACACATGCACACAATAAGTACACACATACAAATAAATAAAAATTAATGCAAACACAAATGCTGAAACAAACAAACGGAACAAAGTTGCAAACATTGACAGTTTAATGATTGTCATTTATTAGTGTCATCAATTATTTGATGTTTTGAAAGAAGTTCGGTTTTTTAATGCGGGTCCTTAACTTTGTCATAAATACTCAGTATAAAATATGGTTCGGTTTAAGAATTCGATAAATAACTGCTTAATTTATGTAGATAGTCAAAAACTCAAAAAGTTTTGACAAAATTTAGTAGAACAGATGAGCTTGATTCTTCATTGCATACGCCTAGATAGTCTTCGATTTTGTCAACGATAACAAAGCTCAAAATCTTTGAGTCCAACGTGAAGCCAGTTCTTCTGAACCACTGTGAAACCTGAAACCATGCCGAATTTTGAAAATTTGGTAACCTAGGATCACTTCCGGTTTCGAATTGATCACCAGATGGCTCTGATTGCCATTCTAATCAAAAGGCAAAACTGAAAATGAATTGGGCATACGCTGCTAAAATCACCAACTGAAGTCTACATTGGAGTAGAACACTCAAAGTAGCAGAAAACGCTGCCTTATTAAATTATTGTGGAAACGATCGCTAGAACAAGAAATACGACATTAGAGCAGCTGTAAAATTTTTTAAAAAAAAACCATACCACAAAATAACCGAAACGCTACTTCACAACACTGCTTTGCAATGAAATCGTCCAAGCGAATAGAACCTAACCATAAAATACGATTGCTATGAATTGCACTGCGCCGTGCTGCTTCTCTCATAAAAAAAACACTTGCGCCTTCATCTCACAAAATGACGTTCAATGCGGCAAACTGAAGTTGAAAGGACAATAAATATTGAATGAATGAAAGAATGAATGAGCGGTTCTTTGAAACAATAGTTATAGACGAGACAAAAGATAAAACTGACAGCGTAAAGTTATTGGCGCCAACACAAAGCTAAATTGTGCACAATATTGGGTGGAAACGGGGATGAGAAAACGAACAGTAGAATTACATATTTTTAATGAACAGTGAAAGAATAACAGGTTGAATTCGGCATTCATTTGATGGCATTCAGAAGCTGAGCAGTCTTTGTTTTACTAATTATCCTGGATTTAATGTACCTAAATTATAAGCCGCAAAGAGATAAGAAAAGGTGCAATCATTTAGATAAAATGTACTTATAATGTTATTAAGCTATGCCATAGAAAAACGCAGAACTAACTAACAAAATTTTGTATAAGCTGAATATTTTAAAATTGACCAATATTTTGCATTATTTTTAAAGTAAAATATCTAAGGTTTTCGTAAAGACGATTTTGAGTCTGGAAAAAGAGTAAAAGAAATATTTAAGATAAGTGTTTAGGCTTTGTATTACGAAGCCAGGATCTCATTAAAAAAAAAAAAAAAAAAAATACACGAGTGAACACTTGTCGTCACATTTCTTATTTCATATTTCTCCTGCAATCATTGGAAATAGTAATTCTTATGCTAAGTTTCTTGAATGTTAAACTTCCAAGTAAATCATAATTTGTAGAGAAAGTTTAACCAAATGTTTCATTATTTATATTTAACTTTTGTTTACTTACGCTTGCTTGTGCGAAAAATTTGCAAAAGTTTTTTTTTTCATTTTCGTACGTACCTCCTTGAATAGTACGCAGGATTCCCATGCTAACACACAATCGTTTATTAACTGTTAGGAAACTTTTGCATAGAGAATTTTTCGAAAGATTTGTTTCTCTTTCAAATTAAATTTAACATTATTTGTTGCTGTTTTCTTTCTTTTCTTTCTTCACAACTCCCTCCTTTCAAATTTTTTTTTGTAGAAATGTCCTTGAGCAATAAGCGTTGCTTGTTCAAATTGTCATTCAATAAATGGTATATGAGTATCAATTTGCTTTTTATATCAAATTTTTGACAGAGGTCAGTGTAAGTAAATAAAAAAATCTGTGGTTGTTGTGAACTTATGATACTTTCCATAGTATACTTCCAAATATTTGAGTGACTGCTGAATTGACAAGGATATTCAAGATACAAAACTTTCAGAAAACTTTCGATTCAAGACACTACAAATGGATGGTTGGAGCCACTAGACTGTCCTTGCCCATAAAACCTAGGCTGGAAAAGAGGTGGAGTTCTATTTCCTACAACTAATTGTCTCGCCAGGTACTTTAAGTGCTGCTCGATACTTCAACTCTAAATTTTTTTAACCATTATTTACAAAGTTCGTGCTGGCAGTTTGTATTCGATATTATTTTCAATATTTCAGCAGCGGCAAAATACAAAAGAAACTTTCGTTTATGTAAATTAAACTATTTTCTTGTTTACACTAACAATATGTAGGTAATATATTAGGGTGCTTCAAATGAATACACATTGATAATGATAATATGCTCTCACGGTTCATAATTCCTTTTGGATTGACAAACAAAATTATAAAAAAAATTTTTCAAAGCTATTATCCTTAGAGCTCTTTCGATGTTCTTAAAGTTCAAAAGTTCATATGATAACACATAGGTTAACAATTACTTCAAATTTTAAGTTTTGAAAAAAAAAAATGTTGTGATGTAGAAATATCTCACTTCAAAGGTTCGACCATCCAAATTGCGCAAACAAAGCGCTTAGAAATAAAAAAGAATTTTATAAAAATCCTGAAAAAGTCATCGGTTTGTAATTAATTTTATTGTTAGTTCAACAGATCTTTACTTAACTCTTCCAAGCAATGCATTGAACAGAGAAATTGAGGGACATTAGCACCACCGAAAAGAAAAATGAGTAGGATAAACTTCCATCACCGCCATCTTTCACAAAAAATGTTGTTGAGATTCGGCTTTTTTTTCAATAAGATAAGCGCGTGATCTAAAGTAAGATATGTTTGTCGAATTTTTTGAATAATTGTTCCATACTATTCTGTTTGATTAACCTGAAGTAACAAAAAATGTTTGAGAGCACCTTAGCATTAAGTAAACTTTTTTTTTCATATACATATAAATACATACATATACTGGGTCTGGTAACTAAAAGTGCCAATTGCGTGCTTGATAAGCCCCTCTTCACTCTTGTCTCTGTTAAACTTTTCTATTTATTGCATTTACTTAAATATTGTCCTCGTTTAGTTTAATTCATCAAATTGATTGAAAAAGTTTGCCGGATTCTTTGTGTGTATTTTTTTTTATTTAGCTATACAAAAATATATTAAGTTCTCAGAAGTATATAAATTGGTGATGGTTGTGTTGGTGATGGTTTGTGCTGTAGTATGTGCTTTCATTTCAATCATGAATATATAATACGAAGTTGTTGAAGTCAGATTTTTTTTTTGCCAGCGCTGGTGGGGTGCAACCCTCAGGTTTTATCTGTTTTAAGGTTTTTGATGATCTCGCTCGTAACTTATGTCACTTGTTGCATTT
Source organism: Meiosimyza platycephala (assembly GCA_963662105.1). NCBI lineage: Eukaryota > Metazoa > Arthropoda > Insecta > Diptera > Lauxaniidae > Meiosimyza > Meiosimyza platycephala. The sequence goes on from OY759208.1 coordinate 120,080,232, forward strand.
ATTCTGAGTATATGTAAATAGAGAAAATTTAATATTTCAATCGAAATTGCTATCAAAAAATTGATGTATCTCCACGTTGCCTAAGAGGTGTTGTGCCAATTTGGTCACTTTTTAGTATGGATTGACTCCAGCGGTTTTTAGAGCTGCACTTTATAAAAAAGGAATCCTTTTATTCCATCTCTTACCGTTTTTTAAACAAAAAGTTCCACGCATGTCGCTTATGCAGATTTTTCGAGGTATGTTAGGTGTGAAAAAAACTTTCCGGCGACGATACACATACGGGAATATAGAAGTTATGTTTTGTTGTAAATTCGTATGGCTATAAACAAATTATTCTTGTGATTATTTTTTATCAGTTTTTGTTTTTTGCTTAATAAAGTCCATAGATAGCAAGCCTGTAAGTTGGCCATCGCAAGCAACTCACACCTCTTCCAAAGTGAAAAGCTAATTTGATTATCAAAGTAAACTTTTATCAAAAAATAAAATTTAAAATTAATCCTTTAATGTAAAGCCCAAAGACTTTCAATTAATAACCCCTAAATTATGAACTATGCCTTACTAAAGCTTTAAACTTCTGTAAAAGTAAATTTTCTTAAGCTATTTTTATGAATAATTTTCATCGTAAGCAACACACCTACAAGCCTAACGCTTCCATTAACATGTTACAACTTCCGTCGGCTACATTATCTGACATTTCCCTAATGCCATCAATACGTTGTAGTTGTATTGTTATTTGCCGCTGTTGTCTTCAATTTCAGCACGACTTCATCAAACATCATTGAAACTTATTTCAATTTATTTAATCTTTATTAGTTGCCAAGAGTTGTACACCACAAATTGCGAACGAGCGTAAAACTGAAAACTTCAAGCAGAAACCAAAGTGAAAAATATAGAAAGACAGGATGCAACGTGGCTCTGTCTTTAATAAGGATAACGGCTGTGGTGCGCAAAAAGTGTGCACTGTGACGTTATCGTGTTATATTTTAATTAAAGCTACAAATGAAGTTAGTAGTAACGGAAACAATAACAACAATAATAACATGGCAGGCGAGTTACAGTAGTATCCTGATTTAATAGAAATATCGGATTATACCAAAGGATAATTGAAATCTATCTCCAAAACAAATCTTCATCAAAATCTTTCAATTGGCTTAACCTTTTCAACGTGTATTCCTGTTAGAGGCGTGGCACCTCCCATTGAAAACAAATATTTTTCTTCAAAGTTCAATCTATCTATGTTTCAAGCATATTTACTAAGAAATCCATCAATCTCCACACCGAGTTTCGTATCTTAAACTCTATAAACTCATCGATTTCGATTAAATATGTATATAAGTTTTAATTAATTGGACTCAACTGTATTGTATATTATAAGGCTGCTTAACTAAAATGCTAAACAAAAGAGATGTGGCAAAAAGTAAGTAACTTTAACACAGTTGTGGAATTTTTCGCTGCTCACGTTTAACTTTGCGGAATGACTTCTGACAGGACATAATTAAGGGAAGGTTATTTCTAGGACAGCACATAATTGGAGGGTTAATTTTATAGCAATTAGTAGATGTCAGAAATAAATGTGTGAGAGCTAAATTTAACTTAAAACTGTGTTATTTTTGCTCAACTTGAAACTTTAATTAAATAAAAATATTTTCCTCCATTTAAAGCAGCTGCATTGTGCGAGTGGTGTTGTGTGCGAATTCCTTTGTTTGTTTTCATAAAAATAGCTAAGATATTGAAATAAATACGAGTAACTTAATGCATTTTGCTAACAACTCTTTACGTAATCCTTGAATTACATTTATTCCTATAGAAAATTTTGCACATCACATCATTTGCTTGAATGAGTGTATGTACATATACCGGGTGAGAAATTTTGTTGAAAGATAAATTAAAGTTTTTTGAAATATGTACATACATATATTATTTTTGTTTAAAGTTTTTCAAAAATTCAGGAAAAATAAATTTTGTACGATTTGAAGAAATCATGTAGATTTGAATATAAGTTTCAGAGTGACTTCTTTAAGTCAGTTTATTCTTGCATATGCGAAAATATGCGAATTGCACCGCTTGTCTTTGCGCAATGCTACTTATTCCAACTGGGTTATTATGAGTACTCGTATAATGGTGCCATTGACAAAATATTTAAATGAAAATGTTGATTTTCATTTGGAAAAATCCTATTTTGTGCTCAGTATATGTTTAAATATTTATTCTGAGCAAATGCACAAACTCACATTACTTATATGGCACTACAGTGCATGCATATGCAGGCAGTGAAAATGTAAATGCTGAAAAACCCACACCTATAAGTGGAAATAACTCATGTATACTATATAGCATATATGTGTTGATTTCAACATACATACGTACGAGTCAGTGATGGCATTTGTAATTTTTTCAGTGCATTCGCGCTACGAAAAGTACGCAAATACAACTGAATCATTATAAGTACATTCAGAGCGCTTATATTATCCATTGAAAAGTACGAAAGTTTATCAATATATTTTTGTGATATAACTTTTTAAGTGAAATATGATTAATAGACCAGTTGATATGAGTAATGTTTGGGGACAGTACTGAAGTCAAAGCAAATTTTTTTTTGTTAAAAAATGGTTCGCTTATGCACAACTTATAAGCCCATTACATATTACCATCCGAAAGGACTCTAAGCCTTCTTTTTCATAACTAAAAAACCATCTTTAGTCATAAGTCCCTCGATTCTTATTTGTAAATATCCTTAGTTTTACTCAAAGCTATATTATTGTGAACCCTAACTTCTTTTCTTTTCATTGTCATTTGTTGTATGATACTGATGATGTACTTTGTTATCTATTCTAAGTGCAAGACTACCTGGAGTGCAATTTAAAACGAAAGGTATTGACATAACTGCTGAAAAACTGAATTCGACCCAAATTTCTCCACCTTTTTGTTCATTGTCTATATGGGGGATGTTTAAGGCAAATGAATTATTTCCCGAAAGATAAATTATATAATATTTCTAACGGTTTATCTGTATAAATTTTCATAGTTCTTTACATTTGCTTATAAAACATTTTTTTTTTGGGAATTTTCGGTGGACCTACAAAAGGTAAGACTGTAAGTAAAGTACATCCAGATTTTACATAATTCGCGAAAAGCCTTAATGACAGCACTGTTACAAGTATGTATGTACGCACAACTCATTTTAAGCTGCATTCATGGTGCTTTCCTAATTTTTCCTTTTCCTTTTCATATTCAAACTTCTACATTTCTGCATGAAGTTTTCATTTTATTTTATTTTTTTCCTGCTGCTTCAACATCCCAGCCAATATTTGGATGCTTTCTGAATCTCTCATCTACCATGCAATGAATTTATAACTCCTTTTAAAGAGGTATATTAAAATTAATGTTTTTATTGCATACTTTAAAGATTTCGTAAATTTCATGCTCTATGATTTCACATTATATTTTTAAGATTCCCCAGCATTTTTTCTGAATCTGATGCCTTCGATCGTACGCTAGTGTATAATCTGATGTCAGGCGTGTGAAGAAACTATCGCTTGATATCAGAAAATGAACTCGCGAGCAAACAAAATCATCGCCTCGACAAGTGCAATGTGACTTTTCTGCAACTTAAAATGTTCGCTGGGATACGAGTAATAAGCGCATATGTTTGTCTGTATTTATCTTTTAGTATTGCAGTTATAAGTTGTATTTGCATATATGTTTGCTCGAAAATGTGTGAAAGGAGAAGTTTTTGTGTACATACATACATTTGTACTACGCCAAAACAACATACATAAACATATATGAGGTGTTCCAAAGGGAAGTGTGAAAGGGTAAGAGAGTGGAAGACGAGCTCAAGGTTTATACATATCATTTCATTATACTGTGAACATATCAATACTTAGTTTTGGAGATAAGCTATCTGAAAATCACGTTTTGCCTTAGGAAACTTTGCTTCGACTTTAAAATCATTAATATTATTGGAATGATACTTAGTGCTATGCGACACTCAAAACGAAATATTTAAAATAATATACTGATTCAAAAAATTGCACTTGGACAAATTATGCACAATTTTCAATTTTGTATAATGATGTTTTCATTTTACTTCAAATGATGCCACTTTCCTCTGGTAAACGCCAATTGTGAACCATCATTCAATTTTAACACTGTTTTCTTTTCCGCTTTTTATTCTTTGTTTTGTTTCTTTTTTACTTTGCAAACAAACAGAACTTTCAACGAACTATGTTAAAAATTTACCTTTGGATACAATGTTTTCTCAAGCGTATGTAACAAGTGGACTCTGTCTGTAAAAAATAAAAAAGCAAATTTGAGAAAATAACCCTTAAGCAAAGTATGTGCCGAAGTGTGCGAAGTTGTTGTCAAAGGTCCAATGTCAGCACTTTAAAGAGTCTTTTCATGTTGGAAAATATTTAAAAGTATTAAAGTTTTTTTATAGGAAAATTAAATTGATACTGCAAGGAAAGTGGAAAATAAGTGAAAGACGCAAAATTAAGATACTATTTTTTTAATCCAACTAAATTCGTTACAATTCTCATTAGTTAGTTAATTTGTACTAAATCATTATATTTTGACAATACCTTGAAAACGAAAAGTGATGAATATTTTTGGCTTTATATTACAGACTTATCGCAATGAAATTTCTTATTCTCTAATATTTAGTCATTAAAATTTATTAGGAATTTTGCAATTAGATGAAAAATTTCACAATGCAGCAGCTGATGTATGTACATACAAAAGTCAGTTAAAAAATAATTTATACTTATAAAAGTACGAGTATAACATGTCAGTCAGTTATTTAGACAGTGAAATATTTGAAACGATTAAAAATGTTGTATTATATATAAAAAATAAATTGTGAGCTATAGAAAAGTTTTAATATGAAAAAATGTGAAAACATCAAAAAGTTCAGAGAACAAAGCAAACAACAAAATTAAAAAAAAAACAAAAGGAAAAGTAAAAATTAATTAAGTGGAACATTAAAAAAAATATAATAAAAACATTTTTCTAAAGAACCTTAAGACTAAATAAAAAAAAAAAAAATTTGAAAAGTTGCCTCATTGAAAAGCCAAAGCGCAAAGAAGCGGAAAATTATATAAAAATTTGGTAACTTTTTCATATCCTTTGGTTACGGGCTTTGTTTTTGTTTTAGGTTTTTGGGCTCTTGTGTAGACGAAAGCGAATTCTAACAAGCGTAAAAAACAAAGATTAAAATAAAAGAACTTCAACAGCAACAATATTTGCAACAAAATTAAAAACTTGTCAACTGACCACAAAATGTTATTGATGCGATAGAAAAATTTTATGTTTTTATGAAACAAAAAGGATTTTATGTTACCTACAAATTTTTTGAAAATGAATGAGTATAATAAAAAACAAATAATGACATTTTATTATGTTGTTAATTATTTTGTTTATTGTTGTTTAAGTAGTAGCCTGAAAATACGATTTTTTTTTTGCAAGAAAAAAAAACGGATGCTTTATGACCATTAATTTTTTACCCAACCATTTAATCAAAAAATGTTTCAATTAAAAATTTTATTTTTGCAAATAATAAATTATATAACATTCCAACAGTCTTAAATAATCATCCTTTATATAAAAATTTTTAAAGCATAGTTGACAATTACATGCTCAAATGTTGAAGCTGTTGTCCACAGTCTGTCCCATAACTTAACATACCGTATATTAGTTACTATATCGCAACTGCTACAATTTTTCCCATCACAACGAATGTTAGTTCATTAATAAAACAATCCAATTGACATTTTTACTGTTTTAATTACAAACTTTTTTGCAAGAGCCATAAATGTTGTTATACGTGTCTCTATCATATATTGCTTTCTTCTTTTCATTCGCTGTTGTTCAATTCCCAGCTAACATTTGGAAAATCGTTGAAATGAAATTAATGTTTTTGTTGCATTTTTAAAATTTCGTATTTTCAACATTTAAGACTTTCGAATTGGCATCAAAATCTGTCCGATTTTCATTTATTTTGACTCATTTCCATACTACATAGTCTAGTGAAATATCAAATAAAATCATCATAGATCTTGATTTCTACAATAACAATTCTTTTTTGTACAAATACCAATTCTACGGTAAATGAATTGTTAAGACTGTTCAATTTTTCCACTTATGCCAAAAAATGTATAGCTAAAAATTTATTGATATTACGCTGCCTTGTTCAACTATTAAATTTCCAGTTTATTTAAATTACATAAAAGTGGAAAAATTATTCCGAGTGAAAGAAATGAATAACCTTCATAAATATTCAAATTTCGTCATCAAAAATAATCTTTTAAAATACTTCCTTTATTTAAACACAAGTCGCTTTGGCGAGCTGTGGCAAGTGGATAATTTCTTCTGAATAAGCTATCACATAAACTCGTCCGCGATCAAAATAATCGCTTTGGCGATTACAATATGACACTTGAAAAAATGTTTACCGGGTTCTGTGCAAACCATAATTTCAGTTCAGTTGTGTTACTTTTTGTGTTCTATATTCAGTGTTTTACTTGTAGATGTGTTAGGCGATTTTGATCAATACTTTTGTTTTTGTTTTTTTTTCTCTCTCGGTAATATAAAACTTTTTTTTTGGGTGAAATTCTTTTAATTGGAATTTCTGCTGTCATTAGTTAAATTTAATTTATTGTGTTCGTGAGAATACAATTTTTATTGTATTTTAATACGAGTTTTATAATTTCAAAACTTTGTATGGTAAGCTAACTAAAAATACCTTTATACCTGTACCGAATTATGCCATACGCCTGATCGTAATCATCGCATCATATATTTTTGATCTGAAATTGATACGTAGAGTTTACCTTCTAGCTACATTGTTAAATCGCTTTTGTATTTCTGATGATATTGGACAATTGTCTTGGTTAAATCCTGTACGATGGCCATTTTGTTTGAAAGAAACCTCAAGAAACAGACGACAAGTTTTCTGCAGTATTACTGGTTAGTAAATGAGGACTTACTTACCATGCTCAACATCAGTAAGAGATACTGAACCCACAGACGATAGACCAAAACTTTAAAATATTTGATGACCTTTAATTTCCTTAGGAGCTCCAATTTCTTGGATAACATGCTCATCTGAGCAAGCAGCTATAGTTAATTTATCCTATTGTTATTGCAACTTATTTTATTTTATTGCTTGGGTTGAACATTTTACATGAATACAGAAGCGCCAACAAGTATGCTATATTTTATGTTTATTTTGTATTCAAATATAAATAATTTAACGATCTGGTTAGGGTACGGATCATAATTCACCACCCGAACTATCCTAGAGCAAATATGTTTCATATGTATATATATTAAGTACAGCAATGGTAGTAGTAGTACTGACACATAACTACCCTATTACTTAACCCAAAAAAAGAAATGCGCAAAAAATTCCTTCGGAAACGACCACCATCTACCTTACAGCATTGATGATCTATTTATTTGCAGACCTGTGTAATCAGTTACGTATTTGACTTTACCCATTGCATGAACTCAATAAGTTTCTTACAGTAAGAAGGTTTCTCACAAGGATTACAAGCTCTCACAAGGAAAATAAGTTTTGTAGTCCATGACAAGATTATGCTCTCATGCGTTCATTTCACGTCAGGAAAAGTCGGCTCGGCCTGAAGTCTACAATTTGCGTACATTTTGTATTTCGAATAACAACAGTTTGCGGAAATTTTTTAGGTTTGAAAGAGGGAGCACAGTTGGGTCCGATTCTCGCGAATTCGCAAACTTTTAGCTGCGTTATTTTTTAGCCAATTACCAGAAATAAGAGTTTGTTTAAAAATTATTTTACCCTCTTTTAGAGGGTTGAAACGCACTTTGCACCTATGAAAATAGATAAGGTCTCTGTAGCTCTGGTCCTCATAAAAACCTTCAGCATTGCTAATTGCGACTACCTCTAACTATAGGGGATCCTTTAAAACCACAACTTGACTTATAAATGAAATATTTTTTCAATCAAGTTGATTTTGGAGACAAAACTCTAGGAAAATTTCGTTGAAATTCCTCGCTCAACACTTTAAATAAAAATTTTTTATTGGTTGATAAATCTGCACAAAACTAATAAAAGTTAATGCACAATTAAACTAAGCTACAAAAGCTTAACAGATTCACATTGTGATAATGTGACATTAATTTCAACAGCATACACACACTTTCAATTTTCGTCCCATTTAACAGAAATAGTTAATTTTTAACTGTAGGTAATGAATAAAAAAAAGCAAACAAATTTATGCTCTGCCCACATAATGTCCCTTCAAAACGTATGGCATGGTCAAAAAAATCTCTTGCTTAAATGTTGCAATATTTTAGTCCCTTAACAACTAATGGGCAATTAGCAGTTTTAACGATAACGATTATCACGTGACTAAACTGCCATTTGAAAACAAAATGAGTTCACGCAAACGCGTGCAGATCTGTACTTATTGTAGCCCAGTCAAAATTTGGAAGATGGTTAAATCATTCATCTTTCAGGTGATGCATATTTAACTTTTCTAGAAGAGACTCGATGGAAATTGTCTAGGAATAACTTTCTTGAATTACCTTTTTATGCAATGAACATTTTAAAATGTGTGTCTGTGCCATAATTCGTATAAGACGTATGGTCTCAATCAAGTTATCGCCTCGGCGACTAAAATTTGTCCTCTCCGCAATTAAAAACGTTTGCTGGGGTTGTGAGGCAGTTGAAAAAAACCAAATTAGTTCATGCGCTAAAATTCTGCGAACCAAACGCGCATTAAAACTGTAACGACAACATTTAAATTGCTCGTCATGTTGCGAGTTTTGGCCACGTTTGTGCGTTGCCATTTTTGCAACATAATTGATTCGTAATTTTCACGCGTGCAATTAACAGCGACTATTACTGGCATACAACAACAAACACTACAAAAGCAACAAGAGTTTTGGCAACATTAAAATTTGGTGAGCAATTTACTCACATTAAAAGTTGGCAACACTACGCGTTGACAGCTTCATTTCAAAGTGCCAAAAAAATAGCAAAAACAACAACGTTCCAGAATGTCACGCATACGTTGTTGACATTGAAAAATTTAGGAAATTTTTACCATGGAACGTGCGAGGTGGGTGGTGGAGACGTGCAATTTGTATGCGCTCGGAAAATTGGCCTACTATGGGAAATAAAAAGTTTTTTGTCAAGAATTAACAAGCGATACTGGTAGGAATTTCATTATTGAAAAGCAGCGCAAAGACTATGGGTCGACCGCGTTACTACACGAAAAATTTACTCAAAGAAAAAAAAAAAACTTTTACACTGCTAATGATTGCGTCACGTAATCCATTACGGGACAAAAGTAATTGCGTTGTTGCTGTGGTAAGCGTGCATTTATGTGATTTAGTATAACCCAATGAGAAAATAACTCGGTTACAGCAACAAAAATTAAGTGTTTTGTTGTTATTAAATGGGATTTAAAATGTACTCACTCGAAGATTAATCCGTATCTTATAAAATGGTGAATCGAGCAAGGCTGAGAGTTAGAAACGAAAAGAAAGCGAAGCAAATGATTAAGATTAAGGCGTTTTCCTCTTATACAACATAAATTTCAGTCCTATTTATCTTATGAGAGTTTTATAGCATGAGATTTTCAGCTCATAAGATTTTAAGTCTCATTATCAGGACTGAATCCTGTGAAGCCTAAGATAAGATAAGATTAAAGTCTCATGAGATAAAAAAACAAAAAAAATGTAAAGGACAGTAATCTCATAACTGATGTATGAGATTAATCAATTTTTGTTGAATCCATTTGGTTACAAAAGAAACTATTTTATTACAACAATCCATGAGGTTAGATCAAAAATTGTTTAAACATAACATAGAGCTCGAAAATAATTTTATTTTCTATATCGCGGAAATGCTGAAGTGAACAGAAGGCACTCGTTACTGATCGTGCACATTGGAAGACTTTTGACTATTCCGCAATTTTAAGCTTTACTACAATTGATGAGGAAAGATAGAAGAAAATTAAGGCACATAAATTGTGGTGCCCCCGACCCCACTAAGAGGATGCTTAGACACAATTTATGTAAAAACATTCATAGAAACGATGAAGAAAAATTGAAAAAACCTTTGGTCGTCTACTTGACTCCTCAAGGAGAATGATGTCTAGAGAATGGACTGGGTATCACTGAATGAGTGGTCGCTTAGGAAAGTATATATTCCCGTATTTTTCAGTGTTAATCATCCACTTGATTTGATTTTGAGTTGAGATCCAAAGCGGCTGTCTAAATACCCCTCTGAACCGCAAGCTAGCCGGAGCGGGCCACGTTCGACACAGTTTGGTTGCACCAATCTATGGGGAATTTCGAGAAAACTTTTATTAAAATATTTAAAAAATAGAATGCTCATATAGCTTATATCAATACGCTAGTACGAATGATATACATATCATATATTGAAAATCGCAGAAGAATTTTTTTTTCTACAGGGTCATTCAAATGAAATTGAGTGCGCACAAAAGATTTAAATGTTTTAATTGCGTATTCGTGAGTATTTTTTTTTTTGTGTGATATGTTGGTTAGGGGTTTTTTTTCTTTGCTTTTGCTTAATTTCCTTAAGGAAACATATTTTTGTGTTTCATAAGCGGTTATAGCTGCTGCGTGAATAATATAATAGTGCTCAGGGGTTCGTTTGCTTCAATGTTAATATTGTGGAAGCAAAAACAGTTTACAGTTAAGTCTCATGGGATAATCAAAAGTTAAGTACGCCACCTCTTACTTCAAATTTTTAATGCTTTATGCAGAATTTATTTGAGTTATGAATATTGTTAAAACAATTTTGTTCAACGTAAAAAAAATGTTGGTAAATATTTTTGGAGAAAAAATAAGGCCAAAAAAAACAGAAGAAAATTTGACCAAAATCAATAAAAAGATTACCGAGAAGCAAAAGAAAAAATTATGATTTCGTCTGTTAAGGGTGAGTTAGTTTCACTTTAACAGATTTTAATTCTTGATCGTAACTCCGCAGGCAAACCATTTTTATTATTAAACATCCCCTGAGTTAATTTGTTGTCTTTTACCCTAAGCTTTGACCATTGTCAATCAAAAAAGTCAATTAAGAATTTTGCAGCTTTTTTTGTTGAGTAGCAAGAGCCAATTTCGGAAGAAGCAAATCTTAAGCTTGTAAGAAATATTATGCTACTTCGTCAGAGATTTGAAATGATTTCCTGATTGTAATGATAGAGTTTTTTGGATATTGTATATATTTGTATATAGGCAATAGATAATTCGAATTTATCACCCGCATGAAATACCAACTAAATCTTTGCATGAGCAGGCCAAGTGGAATAGGAATCCCAAAATAGATACTGATGCACGTAGCAAAGCATCAGCTTTGCAAACAACAGCGCCTTTCTATTCGACCTCTTTAAACAACCAACATATATTCAAATGGCCTGGTATTTCATCCAACATAAGATTAATTTTCATTAATTTAAACTTTCGAGTAATTTCCCCATGTGCTGAATTAAAAAAATCCAAATTTATTGAACTAAGAACGTTCAAAATCGAAATCCAGCAAATATCATGCAATGAAACGGTGTAAAACTTCACATTGTAGGTGCGGTGCATTCTAAAAACTACGATGTGCCATATTCAAAAGCTTAAAGTGTTGTAGTAAATAAACATTACAAAGGTATTAAAAAAAGAATATATGTACAAAGCGTTAGCAATTAGCTACTCACTGGCTTAGAAATACGAGTAGTAAGGAAATAACAACGACAACAGCGTGCAAAAAAAGGAGTCTAGATTCCAAGCAGTTACACTCCCAGTGTACTGAGTTATTAACGTTTTGTGTTCACACCGCTTGCTTACAGAACTATTAACTGCGATTACAGCTGTTTTTCCAGCTAAAAAATTGCAGTCAGCGTTGCCATATTACGTTGTATTTATTTGTTGCTTACTTGCTATTTTACTAGTTTTTTCCCATTGCATTATGCATGTTTGCTGCAATTAAAAATATTAAATGGCTTAGAAAAATCGTCGAAGGAAGTATGCAGCATAAAGTAAAAATGCAACGAGAAGGAAACACTTAGTGTATCAGTGTGTGTAGTAGTCAGTAGCGCATCTAGTTTTCGTGCTTGGGAGGAGGAGTCATCAAATTACTTTAAAGTAAGCTATTTCACATAATAAACACGAGAAAATAAATAAATATAATTTAAGACAAATTCTTATAGCTCTTTTCTTAAGTGGAAACAATAAATAGCAATGTCCATACGAAGATATACCTACTGTAGGAGCAACAAATTTATATTTATTTATCAGGAAAGCTTTTAAAGGAAGATAAAATGATAGTTTGAAAGAAATATACAAGCGTCTATTGAATAAATAATGCTTTAACTGCAAAATAAAAAAAAAATATAGAAAATGGTTCTTTTGTATGGCAATGAAGATTACACGATAAAATTGAATTCTTTGATTTATTTCTATTTTTGAAAAAAGGGCTTCTACTACAAATAAATCACCCTTTATATAAAAAAAAATTAGCTTTCATTGGAATTGAGTACTCTATATCAAAAAATAATGTGGAAAAAATCCAACCAAACTTATTAATGTATAGCTATTTAATGAATATCTATTATCATAGTTCCGGGGAAGACATGACCACCATGACCCCTGCTAGATTCACCGTTGATAGTAATAGAGAAGGACAGTTATTCTGTTAGTGAGTGAGAGTAAAGCGCTATAACCAACGCATTTACTGATGGTAACGCATTTGTGCATTTCCGTGTGTGTCATTTTGAAAATGTGCAAGCTGCTGCTGAATGCTGAAAATAACACTTTGCATGCGTATGTTTTCCTTCCCAGACCGCCTTTCACTACTTTAATTGCTGAGTTTTACCATTCTTTTTGTCTATCTACGCATTTCATACTGTTTTTATGCTATCAAAATAACAAGCTTAAGCATTTTGATGAAGTAAAGCAAAAATAAGAGCCAAAAGAGAAAGCGTTAGAAAATTTTGATAACTCTGCTTTTTTTACAATTTTCTATGTAGATGTACGCCTTTGTAACATTTCACACATACATATCAAAATAATGTCAGCTCAAGGTAATTAATTTTGTAAAAAATAAACATAATGATTAAAGCTAGCTAATGCTTTGTATTTACCAACTGAAACATGCAATTTCCTAAGTTTATATTTTAGACGAATTTTGAGTAAACAGTTTAGCACAAAACTTTTCGCGCTCAATGCAGTCTGAAAGCTGCATATGTCGCGTATGCAATATTCTCTATATATTGACATAGTAGCGTATGTATAGGGTCAATGTAATAGATATTTAAATTTCTGAGCAATACATTGTTTTGGTACATAAATTATACGAAGGTAGGTACTATCATCTGTATGATAGGTGCCACGCCTATTTGTATAATCTTTCCCATATGAAGCTTAATCATATTTATAAATCAAATTATACCAATTTAGAAATAAATTTGTAAGCCCATTTGCATCAAAGGGTTAATTATCTGTTTGGTGTTTCGATTCATTCCGATAAAAAACTGAACTATCCGGTTGAAAAATAGTTCGTCTCAGAACCATTTTTCTTCATTTTTCTTTAAACTCTTTTGTTTGCTCATTTAACCAACGTATTGCTAAATTTACAAATTCTCTTAAATAATTACAATCCTTTCTATTACTGTTTGACCACATTTTTACAAATTAAAGCTGGTACGTGCTTGCAAACTTGCGAACGTGCTAGATTTTTACAATTGTTCGAAGTGAGTATTTGAAATAACCTCCTAACAGTGAGGCAAAAATTTTATAAAGCATATTCTAAAACGACTTTCTTCATAAAGTGTAATTTTCAAGGAATGTTGGTTGTGTTTTTAAAAATTAATTTTCATTTTATGTCAGGACAGCATGATAGATAAATAACAAAGTTATATATTTTTTGAATAAAGAAAATCATTCATTGGAATTTACAGCATTTACATTAAAAACATTTGGATAACCTGCCGTAAGATTAACGTTACTCAGTCGTTTTGAACTCTAACCATTTGGATGCGTTTAGCAGCTACACTGCATGAATCGTTCTATATGTTTGTCCCACTGTATTCAATTGTTAACTTCATTTTCACTGAATTTTTTTCGCTTAGGTTCAGCATTTTTTCGCGTTTTGCTAACTCTCACTTTGTGTGCTATTTTTAAGTTTTTTAATTTTTTTTGTCTCTTTTACTGCTCATACTCATGCTGTCGCGAGTTTTCTTCATTTATTTGTTCCCACCATTTGATCACGTTCGGCTTCTTGTTAATTGCAAAGTTCTGACATTTTGGTATTTAAAGCTCACAGTTCTTGTGCAGTATTAAAACTTTCTAGTTTCACGTTGAGGCATATATAGGTATTTTAAACAAATTGTGGCGGTTTTATCTTTAAATAATCTTAATTGTAAATTTGAAATTATTGTTACAGAAGTTTTGGCATTATGTCTGAATTAATTAAATGTTACTCATACGTCATGTACTACAAAATTGTATAGATAACATTGGAAGTAAATTTCAGATGGCTATAACTATCGTTATAAATGATAGTAAACTAAAAATTTAGCACAATCTTGTAGAAAAAAGTTTGATATACATGATGGCTAGAATTTTTGTGCTGAAAGGGGGATATAAAGTGCAGAATCTTTGAAAAAGGCATTGATGGAGGATTACATTTGGTCATCAGTCATACAGCAAATGGTCAGTCAAACTCAAAAATTTATAAAATCATTAACTAGGACTTTGAATATAAGTTGTGAAAACAAGCAGAAGCGGGAATTTTCTATTCAAATTTTCAATTAAATTTCTTATAGTTTAAATTTGAAGAAACTTTTGTGGTATTGAATAAACTTCAGCTAAAGTAATGACCGATTACAAATATATTGCTTAAACAACACGCATGTGTTCGTGTACATTGCTTTAAAATTAAATTTTTTATTTATGTTTTTGACCTACTATTTTCAAAGAGAGCTTGCTTGCTTCAGAAAAAGTCAATATGATGAAAAATATAACGCCATAAATGTTGAAAAATCTAACCCAATAAATTCTTAAGCTTTTTGCCTTTATTTTTAATGTCAATACATTTCTCTCGCTTATAACGCCTTAGCATAAAAGCAAACAATCAAAGCATAATATTTGCACAAGTGATTTAGAAATATGAAAGTGTAAGAAAAGAGTGATAAAAAAATAAATAAACAAAAACAGACAAATAAAGAAAGAAAAAAAAGAAAAATGAAAAAAGAAAACAATGCAACACTGAAGTGTTAACATGAATGCCAACATTGAAAGAAATTGAAAATAAATTTTTTCTATTTTTTTTCACTCTCTAGCTTTCATCTTCATCTTAAGTGTCTGTGCAATGCAAGGATTTAAATTACAAAAGCTGCCTTGAAGTGGCTGATTGTGTATTGCCTCAAGACTTTGGAGGTTGTAAGGAATGTTTTTTTTTTCTGTTTCCATTAGGAGTATTCATACATACTATGTTCAAAACTATTGAGAAGTCTGGTGTCTTCATAATTGTTTTGGCCTTATCTAAAAACTATGGATGAACTAGTTATTGTGATGTCTACGTTCTACTTTAGGTAAGTATTTATGCCTAGAGATGTACGACAGTACTTGGCTTATTCCCGGATAGCATGAATATATTATTTTGCCCTCATTGATCACGAACCAAAATTCCAATTTTTTAAAAAGCATGAGAAAAGTTTGGTGATAAGCGTATCAGCTAAGTAAGGGCAGCATCAGCATAAGTGTACGGGGCCTGGGGCGAATGAAAATAATTTTGTGTATGCTTTTCACTTATTGCTAGTGAGAATTTATTTTTTTCCTCAGGATTCCGTAAAAATGTGGGCTCTAGACAATGTGCCACACTCACCACACTCACTATTTCGGCTCAGTGTCTTTCGAAGTATTACCCTATGACAGTCTCGCAAGGAAAATCATTGAAGAAGGTTGTAATTTTGTTAATAGCTGTTCTGAAAAATTGAGTTTGCCATGCAAGTTGCGTTCATGGGATTCCTTACCTCATTTTCTTATCGTATTCGAACTTTTTATGTGAATAACCTTATTTTTACTCACAGTTATTTTGTTGATCATTCTAACTTGCATTCTTTAAATTGTTATTGCCTGTAACAGTGATAAAATTTTCAGTTCAGTTATACTCTCTTCAGTAGATATATTAGCGCTTTAAAATGTACGCAAGTACTTTGAAATAATTTTTAGTACATTTAGAGAATTTTAAGTAATAATTAATTAAAACATTGTTAAAAAACATAAAATTAAGACATGGACAACAAGTAAAGGGACGTGATATTATAAAAGGGAAGATATAAGTCAATAGTAAAGTTATTTTCACTAAATGGATCATCTCATAAAATATTCCCAATAAATAAGGAAAATCGGTATCACCTTGAAAAGTTCGAAGGAACTCCATTGAGATTTTTGTTATGGTAATATCTCAGAGACCATTAAGTGTTAAGATAAATTATGTGGAAAATTTTTGTGGCCTAGAATTAGTCTAACGAAAAAGGTTCGATGTTATTCCTTCATAGGTGTTGGCTTTCGAAGACGACTGATTGCAAAAATTACCCCAATATTTATGGAGGAGTTGAGAAAAAATATATATTTTCATAATATTGCTTGCACTTTTAATTTGAAAAATTGCTCAGAAAATTAAATTTAAAGCAAAATTCCCCCGATAATTTTATTTAAATCAAGCACCAACAAAATTTTCTGACTTGATCGCATTAAAATCCTCACATTTATTCCACAAACAAAAATGCAGTACTACAAGAATAAAAGTAGTGGCTATATCACTAGCTAAATTGGCCTTCAATGCTAAACTCAATTGTAAATAACCGCAAATTCAATTTCAACATAAACATGACACACATTACTCCCCCTTTCTGCAGCTGAGTGTCAATAGAAATTAGAGCCTTTTCCCAAATGCTGCATGCAACTTTAGCAAAATTTTGCTGAAAATGTACATACTATATCTCTGCAAACATTTTGGTCAGATTTATGCGGTGCATTATTTGGCTAAAATCACAGATTTTGCAACTGTTTAAGTGCCGCCTTAAAATGCCCACAGGTCCAGTTCACTCATCCGCACATGCATAAGGAGAGAGAGAGAAAAGGATGGCACACAAAACTCCAGTTTGGTTAGCAACTTTTTGTTGATTCCACTGGCTGCTTGTGTGATATGCACAATCTCGGCTGAAAGAAAAACTTTTGCTGCTGCTGATTTCACTTACAGCTGGGGTTTTTAATGAGTGCATTTTAATAGGAACTATTTTTGGCAGAGGAAAAAAGTTCACTGGAAGAAAAAGTTATTATATTGCATCAGAGAGATAGAACAAATAAATGTTTATCACATGAAAAGTATGATTAATGCATTTTATGTCCTCTACTTGATACTGTGCGTTACAGTGCTGGGTGCATGTGTTTGATGGTTTGTTTAATTTTCTGAAGGAAAACGACATGTTTTTTGTAAAAACCTTAAATTGACTCATTTTTTCTTTTTTGCCCATCGCTGAATAAATCAGATTAACCGAGCAAGAGAACTCATCAATCGAAGGTGTATTGGCACGAGTGACTTGAATGAAATTTATAAACAATGAAAAACATGTGTAATGCGAAATCCTAATGAACTGGATTATGACTTAATTACTTTATATTTTTGAAAAATAAATCTTCATCTCTTGACATTTAAACAGCACTCTGAAGATAAAAGAGTCTCAGTGCTATCAGTGGCAGCCAACAGCAGACTTATGTATAAACTCCAACTTTACTGCAGCGTCTAGCCTCAGAAATTTGGTCAAAATTTGAATAAACTTCGCATTACAACACAAGTGCCATTAAATTTCCTTCACTTCACACCACAGCAATTGCTATTCGCTACAGTAGGCTGGAGTTACAACAAAGTAGAAATTTCATAGCTACGTTCTTGTTGTTGTTTTCTTTCAGTTTTCTAATTTTATCAACTGTACGCTGCCTTTGCCTTTTGAGAATTTTCATTTAACTGTTTGTGGTGATGGTGTTGCACCAAAAAAAAAAAAAAAAAACAAAAGAAAAAGTTTATTTAAATTTTTATCAGCCTTTGACCGGCCACAGAACGTAGTACAGCATAAAAATTTCACAATTCCTGGAGCCTTTGCCATTTGTGGTACTGTCGTTGCAGTTGGTTGTTATTTTTGGTGCTGCAAACGTTTAAAGTTCAAACCATTGCCACCAACATTTTTAGCATCAGATAGTGAGTGTTGTCAACTTTTAGTAACAGGAGCTGCATTATGTAGTTACACAATTGTCTAGCAGTTAGTTGGTCATTGCACTTTCTTATTGTTTTTGCTGCTGCTTTTGTTATAAGGCTGGCGACAGAGTGGTTGCTATAAACGATGCGAAGCATGAAGCGTGGTTACTTTAAGCTGTTAGCAATGTTGTGGAGCATCAAAGTGAAAACATTATTGTACTGTGCGAGATGCTGAGCAATTCTTTACATTTCGTTGTACAGAATGGATTAAGAAAAAGGGAGATTTTTTTATTATTTTTTGCAAGTATTTCCATTCTCCATTGGAAACCATCCTCTAAGTATTCCTGAAATAGCCTTTACGGAGAGCTGTGAAAATATCCGAGTAAGTTTTATCAAAAAAAAAAAAAAAAATGTGTAAAAAATTACTTAAAACTTAGCGGTACAAATTTAAATTTATTCAGCGTAATGTGGAATGTGCTATGCTCGCTTGCTGCTTTTGTAGTCACTAATAGCTGCTTCTCGTCTCGCTGTCACTCTTACACTTATGTGCTATCAAATAAACGCAGAGGCTTGTAGCATATCGCTTATAGCACCCACTCTGCCGTCAGCCTAAGTTTTTAGCATTTTCTTTTGTTTTTCATAAAAAAAATATTTAAAAATTTGTATTCCATAGTTTAAGAATTGCACTGGATTTTGTAACCTCAAAAAGTCTTCTAGAGATTGTGCATATGTTGAATAACAATGCCTTTTTAATTACTTGAAATGTTTATTTAATACTTTTGTATCTACTATTGAGGAACGAGAGGCCGCTTAAAAATGTTCAAGTAGTGCCTGAATGCAGGACTTTATTGTGAAGCAAGCCTTGATAGACCTTCGAATTGTACTTGTCACATTACAACCAGAGAGTTGTAGAAGGACTGGAATTACATACATAAATGATTTTGCGATTAAATATATTAATATATTTTATATATTTTATTTTATATTAATATATTTTTATTATAATTTTTATAATTAATTATATAACTAAAAAGATACCATTAAATTTAAATCTACATTAGATAACCTTAGCTAAAAGATAAAAACTTAATGAATTTTTTTTTTTGATTTTTGCTACTGCTGACAATTTTTCTATCGGGAAGGCACGTTATCTTTTTTTCCATAGACGACGGTCGTATTTATATTTTGCTTCAATAATACATCACTTATAAAACATTTTATTTATTGCTTTAAAGCAGAGAGCATGCCATTCACACACACAACAGATGCAATTTTCATTTAGATTGAAAATGCCCGTGGCAGCAATAATGCCAAATATTTATGGTTTCGCATCTGTATGTTTGTTAGTGCCAACCAATAAAAGCCATGTAGACATATTCAAAAATAACTGTATATCGAAAATAGCAGCAAAAATGTTATAATAAAAACAAAATGAATTATAAACAAAGAAGAAATAATATCGTAATATGAAACAGCACTGGACGATGAACATCAAAGTGGATTTGTTGTAAAAAACAGAAACGTATCAGAAAAAATATACTATTTCATAAATAAATAAATAAATTACAACAAAGCGCAATCGTTCCCAAATGTATTAACAATTTCCATAAAATGCAAAAGGATAACATAAGACGGCAGGGGATTGACAGCACAGTAGAGAAGTAACAAAATCTTTTAAGCAAACAAAGTAAGTCATTATGATGAATCACAGATCAGCGTAGATGCGAAAAGAAATTCGAATGAAATTTACAGTTGATGATTGAAGCTTTATTTGAATGAAGAGAAGGGCCTGCAAATAGGCGGATACGCTGAGTTTCGCTATTAAAATCTAGACACCTTTTTTTTTAACCCATAACTTAATTTTTATTACGAAAACTGTCAAGTAAGTAGTTAAAAATAGTGTTAGAAACTTTTTAAGTTTTTATTATTAATGATATTTAAAAACAAATAAAATTGGTTCTTTCAATAATAAAGATTTTATTTCTTACAAAAAGAATGGTAATATATAGTTTTGCCATGTAAAATATTCGCCCATATGTAGTTTTGTAAATATCAATCTATGGTGCTTTTGATATCTTGATAAAAAGAACTCCATATACGAATATATAAATCAAATAAGAACGAACAAATTTTTTTTCTGTGTCATAATTTAATTTTAGTCTTTTGCATGAAAGATTTATTTGGTTCAATTTAATAGTTTGGGTCCCTTCTTTGCCGGACATGGTGCCAATTCTCGTGCTGAAATAAAAAATAAATAAAATGTTATCTTGATTGTGTTATAAAGGTTAAATTTTCTTGCTGAAGGAAATGATCTGAACTGCATTTACAAGTTTTGTTTTGTTGCGTCACATTTTTGGTCAAATTGTCTTGCATTTTTAATGGAATTTATTTAGGAACTAATTTTGATTGAAAGAACTAAAGGGTTGCGAACAATTTAGTATACAAATAATAAAGTTTACGAAGCGATTGCAGTTTTCAGGGATCTTCGATAGATAAGATCAGGAAAGTATGAGCCGTATTAAGAGTTCTTGGCAGTTTGGAATACCTTTATTTGTGTTTAAAAATCGTGGCCATAAAAGTTTTTTCTTAACTAGGATTTTCTTTAAAAAATTTAGGACAATTCTGAAAAGTATTGATTTTTATAAAAATTTGTGTCTCAGGAAGTTATAAAGATCATCTTTTTGGAAACTAACTAACTAAAGGAATATTTATTAAGGCGGTGCAAAAAAAAAATAACGCTATCGGAAGATGATATCAGTTTTTTAAATGGCGCCGTATGTCATCGTGACTGTCAAAGTCTGTGAAGGGAACAGAATCAGGAAAATCATTGATTGCTGAATTCCTCAGGAAACCGCAACTACATATTTTGCCAATGTTTTTGACGAATAAATAACAGTGAAATGGTTGATATTGGAAAAACTATAAAATATATTGGTAAGATCTTCAACTTGACTTGAAGTAGAGGCTTTAAGTTCATTGTTATGAAGAAATACAAAAAAAAAAAAATATAAAATTGTGCCTACGTTTTTATAAAAAATTTGTAATCGAAAACGCTTGGAAAAATCTTTACAAATTTAAAAATATATGAAAATTGTTCAACAAAAACTTACATGGATCGACACACTTCGCAACTTCAAAAATACATTCATTGGGAAACTTAACGCCTTTTTTATCGCAGACTATTTTGAGATTCTTATAACACCACCTAATGCAAGAATCTTTGCAATCTTGCACTTGTAGAGCTAAAAAAATTACAAAATAAGCTTTTGTACGACGAAATTTATCTAAGAACTTACATGGATTTTGAGACTTCGCCTTATAAAATTCACAAATGTTGTCGTATACTTTTCCAGTCGTATCGCATTTTCGCCTGTAATAAAGAGGACATTCCATCGGCACGTCTGCATTTGCGTTGTATATCTCACCAATTAGAAATATAAGACAAATTGTAAATAGAAATTTATGAATCATCATTCAAAATTCTTAACGAAAGTCACTTGTTGAATTTAAAATAAAATGTAAAGTCAAAAGAGAAAGCCGAGTTACTTTTTATAAGCAAAGTTAAAAGCCTTGAATTTAATTCGTAACAGTTTTAAATTTAAATAGCATGCAATACAATTTAAATCGTTTTAAAGCTCTTCCTTAGCGCTAAAATATAAGCTACTTGTAATTAACTGGCTTTTTTAGTGTAACTTACCAATTTTTTACAGGTTTTAGTTTTAGTTCATTTCGGTTCAATTGTTAGTAAGGGCTTAAAGCGAGCTACGGCCATATAATTAGTTCTTTTTACCGGTTGACTAAATAAATGATTAGCTTTACTTTATTTCTCCGACAAGTCAAATAAAAATTGAAATTTTTTTTGTAACGGTACCTAAGTAATATGTTTCTTATAATTGATATAGGAATTTCCTACCAATACCTTAATAATATTTAACAATAAAAAAATGCCACATCTTGACCGTGAGCTTATAGCAATTTTTTTTGGAGGCAAAATATAAATTTTTTCTATTACAAATATTTGTCATCGAATTTCGCCACGTTTCCCCGACACGGATAGTTGAAATGTGTTTGTTTTCTATGAAGTTGTATAGTTAAAAATGTTAACACAAACCTTCTTTTAAGATAATATTAAAAACAGACGACCTTAATGGCAATACTGGTACTTTTATGTGCTTCTAACCATATATTAACCTTTGATGTTATAAATTTACAATGCATATACTAAAAGAGTTACATATGTCGAATCATAATGTATTGAAATAGATGCGTAAGTAAATTCTTATCGCATACACTTTTTTTTGTATTAAATAAATAGATTTCATCAGTTTATATAAACTAAGTGAGTGTACATTTCTTAAGAATCGTTTTCGAGATATCCTTAAAATAGCTGGTTTTTTGGGAGTTATCTCAATCATATTTTACTCAATGTGCATAGATTGTATGTTGTTTAAAATTTAATTTTGTTTTCTTTCTAACAGAATGCTGCGTATGTGTTGAACGTTTTCAATAGGACATGGCAAATTTATAATGAAAATTTTGGTAGAAAAATTACCTTTTATCCCAAATTCTAAAAATATAAAAATTCTAAATTAAAGTAAACATACCGAATAAATCACTTGTTTTGATTTTGATCACTTGCAACTCCATTAAATCTTATCGGATCCACATATTAAAGTTTGAAAGAATAGAAAAATATAATCTAAAGGACTTACTTAAAATCTATGCAGATCGAATTAAAAAAATCGAAAAAAATTGTTTTAAGAAAATCCCAAAAACGATTTTGCATATCTGCAATTGACGCTCCGAAGTGCAAAGAAAATATATATAAGGCAAAGCAAAACATATATATAATGAAATTTCATATCTGCGTCATATTCAATGTTTCGTCGTTTACATGACAATTTTATATGAATGACTTAGGAGTAAACAAAATAAATTAAATCTGTAGGTTTGGGTATCTCTCAGTCCGGACACGGTACCAATTTTCGTGCTGAAATAAAAAATAAATAAAATGTTATTCTTTTGAAATATTTAATTTTTTTTTCGCATTCTGTTAGAGATCACAGATTTTTGGAACAAATGTAATGAATTTAGCTTTCATTTTTATAGAAACTTTATAGCGATCTTATTTATGCTTAGAGCAATTGTCATTGTTGAATGAATAAAGTAAAGGCTTGCTCATATTTAAATCATAAAAATACAATGATTACACAAACTTACATGGATGGATGCACACTGAAGTTTTAGCAGTTTGAAAGATACATTCATTGTCAAATATCATGCCTTTGTTATCGCAGACTGGAGAGCTATTTTTATTACAACTTCTACCGCAATCTACTGAATCATCGCAGTCATCCGATTGTACAGCTAAAAAATATCTAATACAATTTCTTACAAAGAATTTATTGTAAAAACTTACATGGGTTATCGGACAGTGCCTTTGTTAGTTCACAAATGTTGTCGTATATATTCCAAGCCGTGTCGCATCTTGGGCTGTAATAGCTACATTTTATTGGATCGACTGGATTTCCGTTGAATTTCTCAACAGTTGCAAAAACTATACAAATTTTAAATAAAAATTGAAAAAAAATCATTCAAAATTCTTAATAAAAAAATTCACTTTCTGAACTAAAACCTAAATATCAATATTGAAAGAGGCAGCTGAGAACCTCTTTATACCCAAAGTTAAAAACCTTGAATTTTATTTTTGACAAGTTTAAATTTAAATAGCATTAAATGCATGTAAAATACAATTTACTAAAACTAAATATTTGTAATTTAACTTTGAAAAAATAAAAATAAAAAATAAATACTAAGGGTTGTTCTATTTGGCTAACAAAAAAATACAAATCCCACCCTACACTTTCAATAGAAGTGCATATGATTGTCTTATTTTTGCAGTTTTGTGGTAATTGCTGGTATTACCTAGGTCGTTAAAAGTGCCGACTCGGTAGTTTTATACACGGGGTTTTCAACAACTATGACCTCAGTTTCGTAAAAAGTCAAAGTGGATATTTCCTTAGAAGAAGACATATTTATGGGGCAAAACTTTTCGGAGGGTGACCACAAGACAGACTGTGCTCAGTCATTGAATTAGAGTATATCACACTTTCATTTCCGCAATGATTTTTGCATTTCAATTGATATTTTTTTAAGTTATTTCATAATTATGATGATAATTCTATGTCTCAAAGGTGACCTATTTCGTTCCATTTCCGAAAAATTTTGTTTTGTCGCTAATCGATGGAGAGATTATCAATTTGATCCCGGACCACTTCTAGTGTTAGACAAAATCTATTTTCGACCTTTCCTCCGATTGGTGGAAAAAAAATCAATTTCGAAATTGGATCGAAATTTGGCAATTTTGGGAACCTCCTCTCCTCATCGATTGGCGAGCGCAAGTGTTGTTTTGGTTATATTTCTTAAGAAAAATTATGTTTTTGTTGTAATGTGCCGCTCATTTTTTGTGTTTTGCCTATCGTTGTTCTACATACTTTGTAGTGTTAAAAAATAAGTTCGGCCCAAGGGAAATGGGTCCAAAGGATAATATACATATCTAAATTTCAACTCCAAATAAAGTAGTGGATCTAGAGGCCATTGCATTCCTTAATAGAATCAACCAATTTTTTAAGGTTTTCAGTTTTAGTTTATCTTTTGTAAAGTTGCTAATGCGAATTGTCACAGAATCAAAAGATTCAAAAGAAGCTGCGACCCTAATTGCCACTTAATTATATGAACTAGTATCGTATTGTGGTCGAAATTCGACCGTACCCACCAATATTAAATTTGGAAGAATTCTGCCAACCTATGACTAACAAAACGTGTTTTTCGATGGACCATTGTCTTATTTAGTTTCACTTTCCACCTTACCTCATTTCACCTCACCTTGCCTGTACCTCACGCAGCCATATTGCTTTCATTTAATGGGTTAAAGTATTTTGTATGGGGGAATCATGCGCGTATGTTCTTTATGGTCTACCTGCTTTATCGACACATATTACAATTTTTTTTTTTTTTTGTGCACATCTATGAAACAGTAACTTTCCAATGATATAAGATCACCCCCTCTTTTTATAATAAATACTAAAAAATTGTACCATAAGTTTCGATGTTCACGTATTAATGTATAGATTATTATTTCACGAAAAAAAATATGTTAAACAGCACCTTATTTTGAACAAGGGGACGTCCATTAATTACGTGAGTTAAAATAGAAAAGGGGGTCCGGCAAAGTCTCACCAAGAGGGGGTGAGGGTCAAGGAAAACCTCACGTCAACTTTTTAATGCATAGGATTTACAATAAAAATTATAATTGAAATCACAAGGGAGTGGGGGGTGGGGTCCCGCCAGAGCTCACTAAATCTCACCAAGGGGAGGGAGGGGTCCGATGTCCCCCAAGAGCTCCAACCTATATAAAAAGAAATGAGAACTAGGTCCTTTTGAAAAGTCGAAAAAAGTTAGAGAATGTAGATAAGTCGAAAAAAAGCCGTTAAAGTTGAAATGAGAGATGCCAATGTTACTATTTTGCCAGCTTTTGACTAATCTAAATTAAATTTCATACAAATATCTGCAAAAAAAGGACACTTAAAATAAAACTTTTATGGGTGGAGCACCGCCCACTATGCAATCCCGTTGAATTCTATTAAATTTTAAAGTTATAGTAATCGACACCAAATTTTATTAGGACTTCTCTGATAGTACACCATAACATTTAACATTTTTTGCTTGCACGGAAGATGCCAAGCCCACAGATAGTTACTGTTGCACCAACTTTTGGATTTTAAATGGTATTAATATTTGGTATTCAATTGTGTAACGGTTATGTTATTAGTTTTGGATGGTACCACGCCCTCTAACAGTATCGTGACTTAGCTTTTATTGATGACTACTTTCTTTCTCTTAAACATTTATTTAAATCACAATTGCCGTTTTCAAGTTATATTGAACCAACCGTAAATTTTTACAAATATTGCTCGTTTTTTGTACAATTTGAGATAATTATGATCTCCATATATTTATCAAATTTCATCATATATTCTTGCATTCTTTGCGATATGTGTTGTTATTAAAATCAGAATTTAGGATGAAGCGATGCCGCGGCAAAAATCCTTAAGAAATTTTAATAAAAGCGGAGAAAGAAGTAGATTTTTGGCCTTTATTGCCTTCTTCAATCTAAAAATTTCGATGAGCTTGACTAACATGCAATTTTCTGGTTAATAAGTCTATTTAAAATCAAATACTCCCAAACACTGAAGACATACACATTTTTTTTATATACAGCGTCGTTATACATATATAAGATATTCTTAATTTTAAAAGGACGCTACTTCAAGCCTCCTTAAAGACCAATAACTTTTTTATCAGACCAAAATTTAGTAAAAGCGAGAAGGCTCTATCAAGAATGTTATGTAAATATGAATAAAAATCCTTTGTTATTAAGTCAAAAACAAAGTTTATAACTTTTAAATATCATATTATTTTAGATCCGATAAAATTAGTCCTTTAAAAACTAAAGATTTTAGTTTTTACATGTGTGTGCTAACTCATGTGCGCATGGTGACGAACTCTCTATGTTTATAAAGTAAAACAAATATTTATTAAAATTTTATTTTTGTGTCATAATTTGGTTTTAGTCTTTTACATTTTTGGATTAAAGATGTTTTGGTATCTCCGGTTCTGGACATGGTACTTGTTCTCTTACTGAAATAAAAAACAAATAAAATATTTTCATGAATGAGCTAGTAAGCTGTACAGTACAGCACGGCAAAGTTGAATTTATTTTCTGACCCTAAAAACGCTTTTAACAACTTTGCCATCATAAACTTCAATAAATTTTTAAGTAAAAAAAGTGCATGGAATATACAAGAAAAAAAACAATTTTACCATAAAATGTTGTTAATGAAAAAGTCTGTGAATACAGTTCGCCACCTCTTTGAAATATAAAAGTATTCTTATAAATACTCTCGGTCCGAAATCTTTGGCGCGCATTGTAATTTCAAAATAAACTGACATGATTACGTAAACTTACATGGATCGACGCACTTTGCAATTCCAAAGATACATTGATTACAGAATATAATTCCATTTTTATCGCACACTGGATCGTACATTCTGTTACAAGGCGTCTCGCAGGAATAATTGCAATGCTCTTCGAGTTGTAGAGCTGAAAGAAATAATTAGCTTACGTATATAAAAACATACTTGGCGTTTCGGTCTGTGCTTCTTTAAATGCACATTCGTTGTCGTATGCTGTACCATTGAATATCTCAACAATAATAAAAATGAAACAAATTTTGAATAGAAATTAGAGAAACATTGTACAAAATTCTCAATCATAATTACTTTTTGTGAATTCAAACTTAAATAAGAGCCAGCTGAGGATGTTTTTATACTAAAAGTTAAAAGCCTAAAATTTAATTAGTAACAGGTTTAAATATAAATAGCATGCAATACAGTGAACTAAACGAAATCTATAAAATTTAATTTTAAACTGTGCACTAAAATAAATCTAAAAAATAACTGGTTAATTTGGATAAAACAAAAAATATATAACTTACCCAACAATAGCAATGAAAGGGCATACATATGATTGTCGAAAACTTAAAAATCAAATGTGCGTGTTATTCTATAGGGTAGGTAAAGGAAGGTGTTGGAAACTCTCTCAAGAACTGAATCTAAGGGATCTTATAATTTTTTAATTCATTAAAATATTTCCAGTGTTTTTACGCTACAATATTTGTCAAGCGATTAAAGGGAGCTGCGGCTATTAAATTAGTTCCATTTACTGGCTATTTAAAAAAAGCTTTACATTATGAAGATTTCACCGACAAATAGTGAGAAAAGAATAGAAAAAAATTGTTTTGCTTTTGGGCTTTCAGTTTGTATTTCAACAAACTCCAAGCATTGCGAACAAATTTGGAAGGTTCCGAAAATATTTCGATTTCCTAGAATTTCTTAAAAATTTATTTCTAAGTAATTTTTAGTGAACTCTCATGTCACTTATGAGTCATTTTAGAGTCAGAATTATGAGTTTTCATAATATGGTTGACTGGGCTTTAAAACTAATCTAAATTGCGGGAGCGGTTTATATTTGGCAAAAAGTGTCACCCGAGGGTACGCTACCATTGAAAGTCAAAGTTCTTCCAATGAAATGTCCTTCTTTACACCCACAACATTTTATGAATTCTGAATGGAGCTTATTTTTGATGCCTTTTGCCACCTTTCATTGTGCATTGTCTGTCTTGCATTTTGCGTTTGGCGCATAAAAAGTCAATTGTTTGTTGTATTTATAAAACAATTACATAACATTTGCTTTGAATTTCTCAAAGAAAACAAAAATAAAACGAATTTTAAATAAAAACTGATGAAACATCTTTCAAGATTCGTAATGAATATCACTTATTGAATTCAAGCTTAATTGTGAGCATTGAAGGCAGCTGAGAACCTTTAGAAGAGAAGAGAAGAAGAGAGAAGAGAAGAGAACCAACGTAAAAACCATTAAATATAATTAGTGACAAGTTTAAATTTATATAGCATTTAATGCATCTAATACAATTAACTGAAACTAAATAGTTAAAATTAAACTTTGATAACATTAGATAAAACAAATTAAAAATGATCTGGTAATATTGTAGTATTTTACTAAAAAAAAATACATAGCCCACTCCCTACACATACAATGGCAGTACACATGATTGTTCTATTTTTTTTAGTTTCACTGTTATAAATATAGTCCCATTCTACTAGCTATCTAGTACCCAGAACTTTGCTAAAATGTTAACTTAGAGCATCCGTTGGTCTGACATATTGTACATCATTTTGAAGCTTTTTTTAACATTATATTATTTAATATTTACGTTTATTGTAATAAGAACCATCTCATTACTTTGTACAAATGCAAATAAAGATGTTTTATTATCTGCAAGTCCTCTACGTACTACTTATAGGATCAAATTATTTTCTAAATTTCTAACGCTTTAATAACATTTTAAATAAATAATTACTTAATGATTCTAAAATGTAATTCGTTGTGAATATTCTCAAACATAAATGATAACAATCGTACAGTTTTTGTAAAATTAGTTGTGTTATACAATAAGTCCGGTTAGAGGAAAACAGCGCTAAATGGCATAACATAACATAATTAAACTTCAACTCAAAATACGCTTTCCAGCTTTACTTCAGTTTAGATTTTACAATTGTTAATAAGAATTGCCATGCATTGAAGGTAGCTGCGGCCATAAAATAAGTTCAACTTACCGGTTGAATAGTTAAATGATTAGCTTTACTTAATGAATATTTCTCCGACAACTACTAGAACTGAGACTTTATATATTCAGAATTATGAGATTGTTGAACGTCGCTTTAGAGACAATATATATTATACTACTGTCCTTGACTAAATCGATATGACAAATTCCACAAAAATTTTTTTTCCTGGATGCAATCTAGTAATATTTAAATTATTTAATTTTCAAGATTTTTATCTTCAAGCAACGGCTTTTACCTACAAGTAACGATTTTTACCTCCAATTAACGACTTCTAATGCGGCCTGCGAGTTTGGCATCCAATTAACGGACTGGCCGCGTCAATAACGGCAACATATATTATCTGATTTAAATACAGAAGTGTCTTTGAAATTTTGTCGTTACTGTCCCATTGTAAATAGTTATAGAATTGACTTTACAGAATATGAAAGGGAAAAAAAACCCCTAACAAAATGGCCAATAACAACGGCAATAATATAAAAAAGTAAAAAGACATATTATTATTACAATCGCCGAGTTCAGAGTTCAATAAAGCAATTTTTGCAATTAAATAAAAATGAGCTCGGTTTTTTTGAAATATTTTCGTTCATAATTTTCTACTGCTCCTGATCAATTGAGTGTATGAGTGCGTCTGTATTTTAATAGTCTTTGTATGGGTATGAGTATGGCACTTCTGTTATAAATGTTTGCAGCGCACTCTAGCGTAGTTATTGCGAAAAATATTAATTTTCACACACATGTGGCCTTATTCACATGCCAAATGGATCGGGCGGTCGGTTGTCGGTCAGATGTGGCATTAAATTCAAACAAAAAAACTGTAAGTGGTTGGGCGGTAGGTGGCTGGCAACTATATATGTAGTTGGTGAAACCATTGCATGAAGTGTGTAATGATGCTGAATTATAAGTGAAAGCCCACGCGCAGTCAATGACTGATATTAATTTTCCAAGTACTAAAGCTAATGGTTTATTTTTATCTTGGTTTTTTTTGCTTTAAATCCATGAGAAACTTAAGTAGAGAAAAATCTGTGTGGGTTTAATTTGATAAAAATAATCATGGCCTTCGAGTCTAAAAAATTGAATATTTTTATATATTTACTTGCTTACTATTAAATTTATTCATACATCTATTAGAATCTATAATTGAATGTTGAAGGATTACAAAATTTTCCAAAAAATTAAATTTTCATAGTTATTTAGTAATCAAAAAGGTCGTGCAAAGTTCAAAAGAACCAATGGTAATAAATTTTTCCTAAATAAATAAAATTTAGCTCACAAAATAGTTGCCAAATGTATGCGGTTAACCCTTGCAAGCAGAGCCAAAATTTGCCGAACCCTTTTATGCCAAGTTTGCCTAAAGTTTACAAATTAGTATTTGAGTTAGTAGCCAAGAAAAAAAGAAAGCAAATTAAAAAGTGTTTGATGTTTGGTAGCATTTTATTAAAAAACTAATCAAGTGAAAGTCTTCAACGTTAAACGAAAACGAAATTCTTTAAGATTAAATTGGTCTTTAGCCAAAGTTTTCAAAGATTTTAAGATAATACATAGCTTTTCTAAAAAAAAATTAAATTAAATTAAAAATAGCCAAAAATCAAAGAAAATTTAATACAAACGTCCGTCGTTGCTTCATCTTAGAGATGTTTCCAAAAATAATTTAATATCCTTTACAGCACATAGCATCCTGAGCCCATTTTATCACCAGGCTACTTTTTTAGAAATACGTAAAATGCTGGGAAAACTGCGGAAAGAGGGTTTAACCAAACATTTCGTGGTATCACAATCGACCAATATTTGATCAAAGTGAGTTGGTTCTTAAACTTTTTACGTTACTTTTCCGGCGATTCACTACAAAAATAGATCCTTCAGTTTTGAGTCATTTTTTAAAATTTATGTTTCATCCGTTCTCTGATGCATGTAACGTGGAATTTCTATTGGTTTCCGTAAAGGATTCATACCATTTTTGGTGGTCATTTACCATTTGAGGAAATTTTGACACATATTCTAAAAATTTTCGTAAAGTTTTTAGATTGCTTGGTTTAACTATTCCTTTTACTCCATTTTCTTTAAATTTTTGTCAAGTTCTTGTATTTTGCATTTCTTTACTGCTTATTTCAAAACAATACAAATTCAGCTTAGTACCAGGGCACCATTTTGTGGCTTTGTCATCTCATTTCTGTTTACAAAATAACTCTAAGTTTTTCCACTCGTTTGTCCTTTTTTACGTATAACTTTTTTTCTTCAGTTCTTAAACTATTTCACGGAAATTTGTTTATCTTCATGCGCAGCAGCACCAGCATTTTTGCCCTGAAACGTTAAACCACAAAAAATTAAAAAGAATATAAAATAAATAAAAAAATTTATGAAAAACCAAAAAAACTTTGCAACGCTAAAAAGGACATTCACAAATTCTTACTATATAAAGGGGGGAAAAAGGCAGTAGCAGAGCTTTCCGCTTCTTTGAATTTAAGCTTATCATAGAGTCAGTATTTTTTCTGTTTAGTTTTATATATTTTATTTTGTACATTTTTTTATCAGTACTGTGTTTAGAAGGACAGCATCATAGGTATTGTAATTGTTTTTTAACATTTTATTGTTAAGCTTATGACAAATAGCAGTGTATAAGAACTTTGATATAATAAACAGGATATACAAAGCTACACCAGTGCTTGATCAAGACTTCCACAAATTTTTTGTAGGCTGTTTAAGGAAATGCCTTCAGCTCTTTCACTGAATTTGCTTTCATGGCTTCGGAACAGTAAAAAACCAGGCGTGGTCCATATCAGGTATACATTCATTTTCGTAGCCAGAGTACTACATATTTAAAGAATTTGATTTTCAAAGCTTTCTTTATAAAACAAAAACTATTAAAATACATCAGCTGCAACTAGAATACTCTATTTCCTTTTTATGTAGGTGTAAGCTCCATTATGCGCTACCAACATTGGCGCTTAACATATGCTATTCAAAATTTGCAAACATAAATCCGCTATATGGTTGGCTGCGTTGCCAAACTATGTGAGCGCCTTGCAGGCTAACAAAAAAAAAAAAAATGACTCACGCTTTCTACAAAGAAAAAGAGTAAAAAAAAAATATTTCACTGACCGCGCGCTCTACCACTGCCAGTCGCGCTGCTGTAGTTTAAGTTTCCGTTTTTATTGCGGATCTGGTGGGTAGATCCTCGGTGCAATTGTTAGTGTTGTTGTTGCAGCAGTGATAACTGTTTTTTGTTCCTTCGGTGCTGTTGGCAAGAAGTCATTGCACGTTGTTGTTGTTTTTGTGTTATTGTGCATGCATGAAAAAGCGCTTGCATTTGCACCTAAAGCTATGCAACATAAAACGGAAAGGAAAAAAAAACATATGAAACGATGAGAAAATGGTTTGGATATTTGACATTGGCAACTTTATATGGAATTTTTGTATTGGAAGAAATGCATGGAATTCAAGTATTTTTAAAATCTGTTAAATTACATAGATTTTCTTAAATTTTATAAAATATAATTGTTTTTGATAGTCAAAACATTGTAAATGAAGGAATGTTCCTTGTGTCATTTTTCTTTCGTAGTTCTGTGTACTGATATACATTTTCGTGAGACAATATTGTATTCCTGTTACATAATTTTTTAAGGGGAGTGCTGGCTAGTGCATTTTCTCAGTTTATTAAGTTAACTTTTCTTTAGAATAAGGTGGCCGTTTTCATTAAACTTAGCACGATGACTCTTATCAGCAAATTGATATAAATGAGTAGACAAATTTTTCATGAATAAATATTTATTATGAGCTTTCATAATAATATTTC
The DNA here is from genome assembly GCA_963662105.1 of Meiosimyza platycephala. Taxonomy (NCBI): domain Eukaryota; kingdom Metazoa; phylum Arthropoda; class Insecta; order Diptera; family Lauxaniidae; genus Meiosimyza; species Meiosimyza platycephala. Next base: position 120,113,552 of record OY759208.1, read on the forward strand.
TAAGTTTGTCAAATTTTTTCTCAGCAAATACCTTTTTAAGAAGGTTGTTCTTTAGAATTTATTCCAAAATTGCGTTCAAGAAAAACGTTGACGTTAACATCAAAATGAGGTAACTAAAGTAGAGCAACACTTTTTTCATTTCTGAAGTTTAAAAAATAAAAAATGCTCAAAACCGCTGTGGCAACAAAGCAGTGCTATTAAGCAAAATCAAAAAAAAATGTTAAAAATATAGTAGCCACTTAATCAGTTTATTGAAAATAATGTTTTTTAATAAAAAAAGAAAAATTAATATCACTGACTACGTATGTTTTAATCTTTCTGTTTAGAAAGGTTTGATTTACTATATTGCTCCAGTATTAAGTATAGACTTGTAGATTAGAACAAATTATAATTCGAATTTCGAAATTCGAATAATTTGCCGCCTCTCATAGTTTTTTTTATTGCTTAACAAACACTTCAAAGAATTTAACTATTTTTTGTCATAATTTTTCTGCTTTGCATCATTCATAAAACTGCGACAAACAACAGATGCAAGTGAAAACACCAAGCCAGTAACAAACTGCATTTGTATTAAAAATATATAAAAAATACTGAAGGAAAACCGCTTAAAAATGCTTTTAAAACGGAAGTCGTCCATTAACAGCATTTGCAGTTTACTTTATTTTATGAGGCTTTTGTTGATGTTGATGAGGCTGACGGTGACGATGAAATAACGAATCTGGTGGTAGTGATGGCGTTGTTAATGATAGAAAATCTTCTACTGCTGCTGTTAGTGCAACTTATGTTCAGCGGTTGAGTTTTAAAGAAATAATGAGATATTTTGCTGTTTTTGTTTGACAAACGATGACGACGATGTTGACTACTTTTATTTATTTTTGAATTATTTTTTCCTTTATTATCCCTACCGCTCTCTGTTGAATTACGTTTTGTCTGTTTTGACAATCAGTTGTTTGCATTAATTGTTTACGTTTTCTATTTGTGGTGAGTTGTGACAAAAAAGAAAAAAAATAATAATTGAATGGAAGGATTTAAAATTTCAAAATAAACATTGTATTATGAATTATTTTTTGAACAATTAAAATATTGAAATTATGCTGAAATACACATTCATTAAATTTGTTGCACATGACGTATGAGTGACATTTAATTCAAATGAAATTGTTCAATTTGCTAGCATTTCCAAAAACGTGAAGTTTTGGGAAAACTCTGTTATCTTTTCAAAATAAAATCAAATTTTGATGTTATTCCCTTAACATAAATTATGAAAAAGCTCAGAAACATACAAACATCAATGAGTTTTATTCAAAGGTGTTGCATGCGACTAAATAAATCAAATGAGATTTTCAAAAATTTTCAAATCACTTATGATTCTTTTAAATCACATGGGATTTTTTTAACTTCTAAGGGAGTTTTTAAGGAAATATAAAAGTCGATAGTTTTTTTTTTCAATTTTGTTAAATAAAATTATGAGAAGTTCTTCAACAAACATCTGAAGGAATAATCATAAAAATTCATTCAATTTGATCACAATTTACATAGTTTTTAAATTCAAAGTATTGTATTAAAATGGCGAAGCGTTTAGATATAAGCAAAACAATTGAATTGAAAACCAACATGCACGCGTGAGCCGACAAATGCTAAAGACTTGCAAATGCCATAACATAAATCTGTTTCAATCTTGTGCAAAACAGTGAAAAATTGAATTTCTGATTGAAGTCATTTTTTCTTCATCGTTACAAATGTTTGTTTCTTTTTCGTCTTTCTCCCTTGACTCAAACGGTTTAAAATAAAAGAGTTTTCACAGATTTGAACGTGAAATATCAAAGTGTGATTTGAAAGAAAAAAAATCGTAAATAAAAACAAGTTACAACAGCAGTAGCAGGGGTAAAATGAACATTGGAGAAACTTGCTCAAAAATAAAACGTTTTCTTGTGGTTGCTAGGCGCGCCCATAAATGTACCATTTAAAAGTTAAAACTTTTGTATTTTCAATGCTATCAAAGAGTGAATAGACAGGCAGCAGATAGAGAGAAAGAACTCATGGCAAATAAAATACGTGTTGTGGAAAAATTTTAAAGTCGCATATTGAGAACTGTTGTGGCTGCCAAAATGCAGAAAAGTTTGAACATTTTGGCATATTTTTGCTATTGTTGTTGTTTGTATATGAGTCACGTTTAATGTGACATATGAACTACGTAATACACACCAGTTGAAGACTAAGGCAGGCAATGAGACATTGTCAGGGATCAGAAGCAAAGGATGCTGCTTACAGAGCTGCATGTTCTTCTGAAATAGTTTTGTTACTAGCCTAATCATTTTTACATTAATTTTCATAACATTTGTACAATTTATGGCTTACTCCTTGACACAAAATTTAAGATATCGTACTTCTACTCCCCATTGAGAATTCTTCGGTAGCATTTAGAAGCCAAGTTTTATATAATTATTTTTTTTAAATTTTGTAAAGTTACCAGCAATCTACTACTTTTTAAACGCAACATAACATTTTGTGAATAACATGTGATTTTATAAAATTGCATGACACTTTCATAAAATCTCATGTGATTTTTTAGAAAAAATATATTTTATAAAAAAATTGCAGAACTATTTACTGCAATCTCAATACACTACCTTATACACTACATATAAATTTAGAGTATTTAAAACTCACATTATTCTTTTTAACTTAAATATTTTCAGAGAATTTCCTACTTAAAGAAAAGGGAAACTTTTCATGATTGAATAAATTTATTTATACTATATGAGTGCAGCGTAGCAAACTTTACAGCGGTAACGACAGAAGAGTTGTGAAAAAATTAATTTTTAAACAGAATTTTTCTCTACATTCACCTGAGGGTTTCTTTTTATTTTGTGTATATAATATTCTTGTTCTTCTGCAGAGTTTGTTGTTGATTTTAAGAGGTACCTTTTTAATTTGCTGACATTTGCAAAAAAAATGTTGGCAATTTATTTATCCCAAGAGAAAGTAGTTACCATGGTCATGGACTACATCTATGTTGGGGGTTTATTTTTGATGAATTTTCTTAGATGCTTTTAATTTCTGATGTACACAAATAAATAATGCAAAAGCAGTGATTAACATGTTTTTGTGCTGTATTTACGCGCACACATATGCACATAAGGGCAGTTTAAAAACAAAAAGAAGTACGAAACAGACTATTTAATTAAAAAGTAACCTAAGGCTATATTGGCACTCGCAAGTATAAAAAATGCACTTTGATTAAATTAAGATTTTTTCGCTGCGTGCTCTTAGCCGCAGTAAAGAACTTTAAAATAATCTTTGCCTTTATTTGTACATACCATTTATATCTAGTATATTTTTTTTATAATTTATTTTATTTTATACACTTTGAAATTTATCTCTTATTTGTTTATTTTCATTTTCTGCTCCTTAAAGTATACTTTAATTTTTTTGGTACAACTACACTTAAGCTTCGGTGCGCTTAATAAAAATTTATGTAGTTTTTAATTGAAACGAGTGGGAACTCAGTTCATTAACATTTTCCAGCACTAAATGTCAGTTTTGTGCATCTCATACCCAAGAAGACCATTAAAAAGTCTGTCTATTGCTGTTGTCATGCATTTGTTTGTGTCCTGTTCTATGTCTTTTACGTTTTTATGTTTATTTTTTTTTTGTCAACTTAAAACCTTCACTCCAGTCAGATGCAAATAACCTAACCTGCGGCTACCGTTTCTGTCTTTGATCAAAATAAATTACCAAAGTGCACTGTCCGCCATTGTAGCACAGACAGTTGCAAACCCAGCAGGAAATTGGAATGTGGTGGCTGACAGCCATATTTGAATAAATATGAGAGCTTTTTTATATAAAATGCCAATATTTTGTGTTAGTAACTTACAATGTTTATCTGCTGAAAGAATCTTTGATGGATATTGGATATGACAAGAAAATGAAACTGCGAACCTCACGAAATCCAGATAGAGTCTGATTTAGAAACGGCAGCTCTTGGTAAGCGTCTGTTCTACATTGCGAGGCTCCGAAATAAAATTAGCAATATAATATACCAGGTTACTTAAGATTGCACCACCTACCAAACAATATCTAGAGTTTCTGGTCGCAAAAATTTTTTTTTTTCCACTATCATGGTGGCAAAAACGTTTGTCATAAATAATATTGATCTCAAAAATAAGTGCGGAGTCTACTTTAATAATTTTTGCCGATTTAGCGATGGTTGGGCGATAAAAGTTGAAAACTACGATAGCATTTGTCATTTTATTATGTCATTTTATTATGCGTATTTATTGATAACTGTCTGACTTATAGCGCAACGAACAGTAGGCAGAGTCCCCAAGTAATTATTTAAAATAAGAGTACTAAAATAGTAGTGTAAGTAATCAAAATATCCTTAAGCTTAACATACTTTAATGTATGAAAGTTCAATGACCAGGGATCATTTGACCGTCTGTATAATATCATACTTAGTATAAAGTCACCAAGCATTATAATTCTGACTAGGTAAAAGCAAGAGACGCACACCACCATAGTTCACAAAAATAGTCTCCTCATTGACACTGTACATTCATGCAGCCATTTAACTATGCATCCAACCAAACATCCATCAATCTTGTCCATTATTTTTACTGCTTGCATTTCCACCTTTCAACCGACTTTGGGAAAATCCATAAAAAATTATAATTTTATATATTATAAAAAACAGCAATTAAATTTTATGTAACTAAAAAAATTATTTATATCTGAGATAACAATGAAATATGTATGTGTTTATAAGTTTTTGTCTATCAAACGCCAAAAATTAGGTATGTAAGATAATAAAATTATGTATGTATATCTAAGCTAATATTTGTGTTATTAGTAAAGAAAAATATAGAGTTTTTGAACGTAGCAAGTCAAGCATAGATTTGCTTTCCTTACAGTTTGGTCTATCCGGCTTAGTTTGGTACATGTCTTTGTCTAAGCGTCAGTTTAACATTCATCCTTCCAGCTATAATTTCAACTGTCTATTCGTCTCTGTTTCTATCTGCTGTACTTTTCACATCATTTTCATTCATTCTCACCCTATAACTTTGTGTCTCTGTCTCTTTTTGTAAATATCTCTTACAGTCATTTTCTCTTCTTTTTGTTTTTCTTATTTGGCATAACGTGTTGTGAAAATTCACCTGCTGCTTTTCACAATCATCCTTTGCGAATCGTTCAAATCCGACTCATCCTTCAGAAGAATATTCGTTATTCATACTGCAAATTTCGTACTTGTACTCGTCCTCATATTTTCATGTTTGTTATTCCATTTTGCCTCCGGGACTTAAACTCATATTTTGTGACATGTTGTGGTTTTGCGACACAGTCAAGCCAATAGCATGGTTACATGGAACGTTGTAGCTGCTTTTATCTCTGTATTTGAATCGGAATCCTTGTTTGGTGAATACATGTTCGAGTGTATGTGTACATTTGTTAGTTGTTAATTAACTAGATATTTGGAATTTGCCTGGTATTTTGTTTGAAATTTTCCAAATAGCAAATAATTTGATGCTTACATATTGACAGTATTATTGTGCAATGATAAGACGCATTGTGTTTTTTATTATTGTTGTTACTTGCTTTTGAGTGAGACAGTTTAATTAGAAATTATTGATAAATTTTATATTGATATTAAAAAGAAAATAGCAATTGGATCGAAAAGTTATTGAAAATTTGAGAAAATTAGATTTGTGGCTATCTATGAAATCAAAGGATCTTTAGACTTAACCTCTAAATACCGAAAATTAAATTTCTGTCCTCCTTTAGCCTTTCGATGAACTGAATAAAATTCATTATTTCTCATAGATTTTCTAATATTGAATCCAAATGTTACCGTAGTATAACTCCAACACATCAAAGTTCTATGAAGTTCTTACGATCAAATTCAAAAAATTGGTATTTTAATTCTACATTTTGTTTTGAAACCCAATTTTTGAAATATCTCAAAAGCAGCCAAAAAAACATGGTGGTTATATTGAGAATAAGTGAAACAAAATCAGTCGAGAACTTTAATTATGGATTCTACAATTTTGTTTTAGGTTTTTTTTGTGAACGTATGCATTTTTATATGTAGAATTATGATAATACTGACATTTCTCTATATTCAGCGTCCATGAAATTTCATTTAATTTAATCAGATAATTTTCACAGTGTAGTTTTTTATATTTTTCAATTTACTGCAAAATTTACATATGAATATCTTAGCCTTAGTAGAAAACATGAATTCAGACAGTACTAAATTTTATGGCTTCCATCGTGCTTTTGTCATCACTTTGCATAAGAATTTTAATAATACGAAAAATTCTTACTTTACTTTACTTTTAGGAATAGCAAAAGAAGAAAAAAACTGCACTAAATAAATAAAAGTTTTTGCTAAGAAAATACTGCACATAAATAAACAAACGAAAAAAAAACTATCGTACTATTGACCAATAAATCAAGCAACACAAACGAAATGAAACTGCGATTTTTTCCGAGAACATCCCAATTAATGTTACACTGGGGAAGCAGTTGAATGCTGCTCATTTTTACCTACCCTACATACGACTATTCGCATAATTTGTTGTGAAAATAAAATACCAAAGTGCAATGTGGCATATTTTCAGGCGCTTGAGATAGAATGAAAAGCGGCAGCATAAAAGATCGACCTCTGCCATTAAAAGTTAATTATCGAAATTGAATCCTCACAGCCACAAAAACACATAAATCTTTAATATGAATGGGAGTAAGTAAGAAAAGAAAACTAAAAATAATTGCAGGATATGAGCAAAATAGATTGAGTAAAAACGTTTGCAATTTGTTGATGCATATAAATGTGTATCTTAGTATTGATGGCACTTCAGTGCAATTGTAGTTTTTTCATTAAAGATGTCCTTTGAAAGGTGCATAAAGTACAATATACTGATTTTTAGTGCCCTACTTATAGAGAATTTTTAGCACATTACAAAATATTTGGTATAAATTTTTTTTCTCTAAAACTCTTTATATTGTTTGATGATCTCAATATTATAAATAATTTGATGCAAATGAAATTGTTTTTTGTTAATTTATGTAAAAACTTTGAAAAAAGTACGCTCCACCTGGACATTCTAAGTTTAGCAGACTCACGAAAAGTCTAAGTGCCATCACTGGTATGACAACTAGTTACTATTTTCTCTTCTTCACTTCTTCGCTGACTATCTGTTTGGTTGTCTGCACCATCTGAGTTTTGTTGATTTTTATTTTTCTATCGGTGGTGCCTTATTGCCATAAGGATCAATGGAGCATTTTTATTTTGTTATCAGTCCAGCAGAAAAACAACAACTGGAAAAACTTTAAACTTTTCTAGTTGGCTTTTGTTGTTTTCATGAACTTTTTACTATTGCAATTTTATTTCGTTGTTTAACGCTATGCCATCGAAGCGTGTCACAAAAAAAAGAAATTCAGTCAGCAACTCACATCCCGATCAGCACGTGACACTCAAGTGCAAAATTTATTATAAGATTTTCTTTTTGGTATTTGCTTTTATATATCTAACTTTTAAAGTCAGTTTTTACTTGATATTATTTGTTTTTTTTTTTCTTGAAGAGGAAAGTTTTTTTTATTCGTACTAGGGAAACTCTTTGCCACGAGACTTTTTTTTGTAATGTTACTTGGCGAATTTATGTTATTTAGGGGTTTGTTTTGCAGCTAACTGAGCTGGGATTATTTTGTTAAAAATTTTCAACAATTGTATTTGTGTGTTTGTGTTTTTGTGAAGGAGAGGCTACATGTATGGGTGGACATTAGAGAAATGTTGAAATGTTATGTTAGAAAGTTTTTTTCTTTGGTTTTATTATTATTTTCATTGTATTTTAAACTTAATATTTTAGCAATAATTTTAAGTGCAATTTGATAATGTTACTTCTTCTTATGTTACTTCTTTTTGAATGTGAAAATATGTAATGCTAAAAATTCAATGCAAGAATAGTCTATGTTTCTGAATACTAAGCCGCTCTTGGTCTGCTGCTTCCAGAGGCGCAGTGGTCACAAATGAAGTCTTTTTTGTCAAAAATGGCTAGAAAGCGCAAATCTTATTAGAAACAAAGAATCTTTTTTTTTTTAATTGAAGTTAACTGACTATCCAGCAAATCCTTAGACTCTGGATTTTGGATAAAAAGTAATCAGGTTGCATCTAAGGTCAAAAAATGATTACTAAGATACAGCACAAAATCCAAGCAAGATCAAAATATTCTCTTAAGTTATCTGTAAGTTATTTAAATAAGTCGAGAAAAAAAATTTCGGCGAAAAAACTTCCATGCGATATTTTTTTAGCAATATTAATCCTCAAAACAGATTACAGTTAAATCAAAGAAACGACCCATTGAACTTTTTATTGCGTATTATTATTCTATCATGCTTTTTTTTCAATGTTAATTAAATTAAAAAAATACCTTTTTAAGCTCATTCTTTTATGCATACGTGTGTGTGAAAACTCAACCAACGTCTGGTTTATTTTCGCAATAAATCAATAAAAATCATTTTTAAAAAATTTATGTATTTTCATATGTCTGGCTGGTTGTGGTACATACATGAATATTTGGGGCTAAATTGATTTATAGTTGATTTCGTTTGGTAAAATTTATTTGGCCAGCATTTGCCTTTATTTTTTGCATATTGAGCTAAAATTTACTACCTAACTTTTTTGCTCATATTTTATTAACTAGCACATTCAATATTTATGTTATTTTAATAGAAAGTTAATTAATAAAAGAGTCAAAAATTACAGAAGATAAAGTTTCGTTGTGTATTTAGAAAATATTTTGCATTGCAAAAAAATATTTGTAATTTTGCAAATCCATTGTGGACTATCTGTATATAAAAAAGAAATATCTAGCGTTACTAATAATTGTATAAAGGGTAACCATTAAATTTGAAAATTTACGGCATAAATTACATTTTAGTTGTTTTAAACTCATCTCCTACCTCACTCACCACATGTAAGCACTAAATTTTTCAGCTCACACTTTTGTGCAGCACGAAAAGCAAAAAATCTTTATCAACGTTTAGGTCAAAATATGACTATACGTACCAGCCTAACGGCTGCTGGCCTTACTCCCTCGACACGACCATAAATTGACAAACAAAATTTCAACTCAATTGAATGCATTCCGTTTGCAGTGCAAAAATGCCAGAATACCAAATGGATGCAATGCGATGTGATAGTGCAATGTTACGACCAAAGAAGCACTAAACTAAACGTGATCAACAGAGCGTAGGGTGTAGCCACCCACTTATTTCATCCAAAGAGGCAAGATCGTAAATTTGAAGCAAAAGAAAATAAGAAGGCACGGAATTGTGAGGAACTTCCTTTTTTTCTTTGGTTAACAATTTTTTTTCGTTATATTCCCATTTTTCATTGCACATTAAAACCAATTTGAAGGTTGAACTTTTTAGTGCGGATTAACTTTTAGCTGTGCGATATCTTTGAAATCAAAATTTTTATTTCACTCTCACATGCATAGATAGGGGCGCCATAACGTTCTAAAAGCTGGTGTCGATTTCGTTGACTCGGAGTGGGCTTAGGTTCGAAAATGATAATATTTTTAGATTAACGATTGATAGCCTTACAGAATGAATGAAAAAGTAATATAGGATGAAATTCTCAGTGATTATTGTGTACATAAAAAAACTTGTTTCTTCGCCCGAAGAACGTCTTTTGTTAAGGCAAACACATTTGTTCTTAAGCTCTTATAACTAACTTGAGCAGTTTGTTGCCGTCCGGCTACGGTTCCGTATCAACCAATAACCGCGCAATCTGAATGATAGCTCGCGAGCCGCTAGGTTGATACCTATATCCACGCGCGATGCCTTTAACTTACACTCACCCGCATCGACTCTGTTTCGAATTAAGGGTTCCAATGCGATACATTTTTTTTGTCCAGTTGTCATATTGGCTGTCGTTTCGGCAGCAGCCTTGATTGCAAGAATCAATCGAAATGTAAAATTTAACTAAGGCAGCCACGACAGTAACTGCAGCACCAACTTGACAAAAAATGTATCGAATAGGGACCCCAAATCGACGCGGTTGAGTGTATGATGAAAAAATGCGAGAAAATTCTCGCATTGAATCAAAGTTTCCCGTGTTAAATTCCACATGGGAAAGTCTCACGCGTGTGGAGTTCTAAGCACATGCAACAGATCTTGCGGCGTCTCTGTGCATAGATAATTCAAAGACATAAATAACTTTATCCCTGAATGTGATTACTGCAATTTTACTTTATGGAATTTCGATGCTTGGTAAAAAATTACTCAATAAAATCGCCACATGCATACAACACTCTATTTATTGATTTCATTATAGTGTAGGCCCAATGCATGTGTGAAAGTTTTAAATTTCAAGACACTTTTAAAGATTTTTCCAATATTATTTTTACGTTCTTACTTCTTGACTTTGTCGATACGTCTCAATACAATACGATACTTCTTGACATCGCTTTATTTATTTAGCCAAGCCACATATTTATCCAACGTTTTCTGTCTCATACAATAGTGCAACCTTAGCATTGTTGCAGTTGTTTTATGAGTTTTGACTTCTATCTGATGATTAAAGAGCTACATAAGCGTCGCGTCTGACTTGTCCTTTCATTACACTGCACTAACATTATCGAATCAAATACCGGAAAAGGAATTTAGTTTATAACTTTGGCACATGAATGCCATGAGAAATAGCAGCAGCTGATGTCGCAGTAGTTTAACATTCGAATTTCTTTCGCAAAACTGTGCTGTAGACGATTTTAGACTTTTCGGTCGCTTTTTAGCTTTACTTAGGTTTGCGTGCTGTTTCTGGCTCATTGCATTCACATGTATTATTTAGGTAATGCCATGAGAGTGTGTCATGATATCTGTGCATGCACATACAAATATATAAGTATGTATGTACATATGTGCAAGAGCATACTTGCGAACATTTATGCTTCTTTGCTACAGCTGCTGTTTCAGCAAGATTTAATCAACGAAATGCGAATCGTTAAGTTCTTACACATAAATCCAATGCTTAAAAATTCTTGAATATTTTCCACAAGATTACAACTGTCGACCACAAGCATTAGAGTTCGTCAAAAAAAAAACTACATGTACTGAAGTTTCGGCAGAGGCCATATGTCTTTGATTTTTACATTGCATACCAATTTTAGAAGTATTAAAACATTGTAAAATAAGACTAATGGAACACAGATTAAAAAAATGATTTGTGTATAATAAAAAAAAAAATTATTTTTTCTTCAGGTTGTGATGAATAATTAAATTCAACCAATTCAATTTATTCATAAAAACGAATATTCTTGTGAAGGTAGAGATTTCTTAATTTAAAGCGCACGCAAAGAATTTGAGAACATGAGGATCTCCTTTTTGACTAACTCTAACAAGCACACATCAGTTTACACAGAGTAATGAAAACTTTTTTTATCGATAGCTCACATTCGATACTTTTTTAATACTAAAATGAAATTCAGCATGACCTCATTTATAGGTATCATGATTTAAAAGCTATAATTCATTTATTTTTTATGCTTGTGTCATGGATTTTAAGAAAACGCCTTCTAACATTTAGTATACTCAATAATTTAAGCTTGTCGATGATAAAAAAATTTTACTTAATAATACCTTTCATTCCATACTACGCATACACACTTCATATAACGTGCATGTATTGGGAAATATCGTACTTTTGCTACGTTTTAAAATTTTTTTCTTTAAACTATATTTTAAGGAAATTAACTTCTTGCTTAACAATTTGCTGTTGTACGACGTACGCTGCATCACAACCTCCTGGATAGTTGTTTTCGCCCACTTTATGTAGTTTTTCTTTTCATTGCAGTTCACATTTAACAGCGCTTGCTGCCATTGCAAATTGAAAATTTCGTATTTTCGTCACGCAGCTGCAACTTGAAGTTTTACTCCCATAGCATAGAATTCTATGTGGATTTAGTTGAGTTTAAGTTTTCACCCATTCTATTTCCATTCTGCTATCTTCTTCAAAACTCTGTTTGCTTTCACAAGTTTTCATTTAACATTGGCATTTACATTCAGCTTTAGTGGACACCTTTAATGGGCAGGAAATTTAAGTACCATAATATTCTTAGCTAGCATATTGAAGTGAATGAAATCTTCTACTGTTTCTGATATCAAATTCAAATCAGGAAATAAAGTTTCATTTAAAACTCTTTGACTTGAAAAGCTATTTACTGTAAAGAGTTTGGAATTTTAATGTGCTCATTGCTTCATAAAATCAAGTGAATTTTATGTTGATTTTTTTTGCAGTGTGAAAAATTGTCTAAAAACTGCATTAGGAAATTAAAGAGAAATGGAAATTTTTTTCAATACAGAATGCAGAATTTTTTATATAAGTATTAAAAAGAAAAAGCTTTGTTTCCGTTTCTTATGAACTCTGCAATATCTCTTTGATACTTTGCTGATTATATATTGGTTATATTTAATAAAATATTAAACATTGTGCTTTTTAAGGAATATTTATTGTTCTTTCAGTTATGTTATAAAGTTTGAAATTGGAATTTTTTTTTCTTAAACTAAACATTTCTTATCAAAGTTTCGGTAATTTTTGCATTTTTATATTTTTTATATTAATTTCAAAATATAGCTTGATGTAAAACAGACTAAAAATTTTTAAATGGGATCTATAATAGGACAATTTAGCTTCAAACAAAGAAGAAACTATGTGTTCACACCTTCTTGAAGTGCAAGTTGGCCGAATAAGAAAGAATTTCAGAATCTCATTTTCTTTTCGATGTCCCAGTCACATGAAATACCCGGTATTTGAATAAATACTGCAGTATATGCTACACAATGCTATCAAATCCATCATCAATGCTGCCTAGTTTTCATCATTTGAGTATTCCTTATTTGAGTTATTAGATACGAATAGTAGACCAACTTCTACCTACAACTTACAGGACATTGTCAAGACTGCGACAACGTTATGCCAACCACATGTAAAATCTGATATTAAGAGCTATAACCGCTAATTCTCGAACTCATGTCCTGCATATTTGCATACAAAATACTTCATTAGTCTTTTTGTTGCGCCAATGCAGAGTGCAGATAATTGCAATTTACTACAGAACAAATTTTAATGAAATGTTACGTTCAAACCAAATGATAAACTGGCTGTGAACAAAAATTTAATTATAAATGTGCGCTTGTATAGATGTATTTCATATAAAATTTTATTTCATAACTACAGTGTAGCGATGAATCAATCAAGTGAGAGCTATAATATTAAATTTGTACTATCGCTTGGTTGGGCTTACCTACTGCAAAAGTTTTAACGTTTAATGTCAAATTATAACCGTTTGATTTTACCTTATTTATTTCATATTTGCGCTACCGTATAATATTAGCTGCAAATTAATGACATAAGCAACGCTATTGCCAACACATACATATACCCATATTAAGGTGGTAGTCAAAAAAAAATATTTGCTGCTATAGCGGCAAATGAATCTTAGTGATGTTATATAAAATACAATTCTGATAAGTCTATAGAAAATAGACTATTTGTTTAAATAAAATAGTTTAAAATGTTATACCTAATTTAGTAACAAAAAGTGAAATCCAATAAGGTTTCCTTTGTTACCGGTAATAGCTCTCATTTATGGTTAGAATTGTTTTCGAATACCTACTCGGAAAGGACATCTTAAGTCTTGATATATGTAAAATTATAGTGACGATAAGATTTTACTGAATAACATTACATTCAAAGGTAAAAAAAAATGTTTTTCTTGAACTCCATATACATATACTATCAGACAATAAAATGAGATTTTCAATGTTTTATTAAATATCGAGTTGCAATAAAATTCTGCCACACAGCATTGCTCTCAAAAGTTTTATTGGACTTGATTTATTCAAAAATTTTCGTTACTAAAAAAGCAGAAATGTTCCAGCGGGAGACGTAGGATACAGAAGAATAAAGGAAAATAAAGCACAATTAAAATGATTGTTTCATTTTGTTCTTTTTTCCTTATCCCCTGCTGGAGCATAGCTTCATCTTCTTCCTTTATAAGTGACGAAATGTGTGCTCGAATGAAATTTATTTTGGTATGAGAGCATTTCAATTTATATTGTACAATGCTATAATGCTTAATTTTTATGTAAGTAAATAATTAATTCACCATTACATAGTAAGCTTCTTTTATTTGATGTGTAGTTATATCGTAAGCTTGCTATGAATATTACTTAACAACTTGTGTAATCGACGTACAAAATACAAGTACTTAAGATTTTAAAACAAATTGAATTCACTCGTATTTTTTTTATTCATTATTTTACCTATAATATATTTCATGATTTAGGACATCCGTTATGAGTATGTGTTAAAAAAAACCTGCTTCGATTCCTTAAATCAGCTGACAATTGCGAGTAAATCTTTTTAGAATTATTTATTATTATTATATTATTTTCCGTCACTAGGAACACCCTAGCGCACATAACCACGCCTATTGCAACTTGCTCTACGTTCCACTGTTACAAAATCTCAATGCGAAAAATCGCTGTAATTACAACAACAACAAAATTAAATCACATGTCGAACATAAATAATCTCTGTACCACAAAGGCTACAGCAGTACTGGACTCACACTGGACAAATGCCACATCATGCCAGAATATAGGGGCAGCATCGGCAGCAGCCGTTGGTTAAACAACTCATAGCTATAGCGGTTCGTTTACAAGCGAGCTGTCATAAAATTTAATAATTCAAATGTAATTATAGCTGGAATGACCAAAAGGGATCAAAAATGTTCCAAGAACTGTTGATTTTTTTTTTTTTTGTTTGTTAATTTTGTCATGAATACAAAAGGATATAACAGGATTATGCGCTTATGTATACGAACATGTGTGCGAAATGTGCAGGTGTGAAACGCAGGGCCATTAATTATGCATAAAGGAAAAAATAAATGTTAACAAAAGAATTTAACATGCACTTCAATTTATTTTAATGAGCTCAAAAGTAGGCAACATTAATTTAAATTAACAAAATGGCGCCGAAATTACAAAATATCTATTATTTTTTGTACACAAAGGTTTTTATTTTAATTTGGCCAATTTTTTTGTTTTTAATTAATTTTAAAATTTAATGTTTAATATTTATTGCATATTTATAGGTGCGCACAATGCTTAAATTGTTTATTAATGTACACGTTGCACATAAGTGAGAATACAAATTTGCACACTATGATAATGCTTAGCAATACAATCAAAATAATGTGCTCGCAACAGTGTTGGCAACAAATTCACACGTAAAATTGTTTTTCCACACACACACACACACACACAAATAAATATTTGTTCGCATTGCATTCTGTGCTTTGTGTGTGTGTACATATTGATGTGTTCGTATCCAATGTGCATTCATTATACCTGTCTGTTGACAATTTATTATTGTCGGTGTTTGCTGTTTATGTCGTTACCACACGTATTTACGCGTGTATGCACACACACAAATATGGTAACTACAAATAAGTTTTTTGTAAACACATTTAATGACACAAGTAAATATTAAACATAAACATGCACAGAAACATAACGTGAACGGATGATGGCTGGTTTTTTTAATCGTTTTAATTTTTAATCTTTTATTTTAATAAATAAAGTTTTGCCAAAACTTAGAGGAGTTTTAATGAATTTTTATTAAACAAAACTTTTAAAAATATGCAAAAGTTTTTGACAAATTCGTGACAAGATGCATTTTGAAAACTATCGACATATAAATGCGATAACAATAATCGATATTAAAATAAATAAAACATGGAAAGCAGTTTATTACTTTTTTTTTAAAGTTTAATCAAAAAAGACGTAATATCTTCTTAAATTAATGTTTGTTTCAATTAACAGATGAAAGTTTTTGAATATAATTTATATAAGTGCTTTTACGACATCTTATAATATTTTTATTTTTTAAATTTAAAGCACAATACATGCTCAACAAATCCACCTTTAAATGCACACAATCGACATCTCCTCTTTTTTTACTTTAAGGTTGCAAAAGTAATATGAAATGAGTTCTTTATCAGTGATATTAATACCGATAATAAAAAATTTAAACACACAATAGTTAAGGTAAAAACATTTGCTATAGTAACACACTTCAAATGAAAAATATCACCACCATCAAAAAAACAACAACAGTAGCGCTGAAAAAAAAAAACCGAACCAAATAAATAAAACGTTCTGAATCAAATCGAATCAATTTCATGCCAGACGAGACGAAGGACGATGCAGAAAAAAACCCAAGCGATAACATTTACAAAAGTATTTCAATAAAATAGGAATCATCACCAGGACGACAGGACAAACAGCATGGCAAAAAAAGAAGAAAAAAAAAAAAAGCGCAACAAAAGTATACGTAGGACGTTGTAGAGCTAAAGAAAAAACGTTAGCCCGGACAACAGCAGGCACATCAAATAACCTAAAGAGCAAAGTTCCAAAGGGACTAAAGGTTTTTCGAAGAAATTTGAGTGTAACTAAGTGGGGAAGTAGAAAACAAAATGAATGAAAAAGAAGAAAATATGAGTAGACGTAAATAAATTCGAAAAATGAAGAGCAAAAAACACGATGAAACATTTGTGGATGAAAAAATTATTCAAACTGCAGAGTTGGCGTAAGAGAAGTGAAACTTTAAATTTGAGCTTAAATTTTGTTTTTAAAGTTGACAAAATTTCGCAAAAATATTAGTCAGTAAAGTACGTTATTTCATAATGCGTATACTTAGAATCAAAATGCCACTTCCACTAACATAAATGCCAAAAAATACAAATAAGGCTTAAAATTAATATGTCATGTAACCAATGAAAAAATAACTATAAATATGTAAAATACACTCACGCATACATAACTGCAAGTATTGTAAAATACAGTCACGCATACATAGTACAGTTGGCGTAACCGATTTCAATCTCAATTGATTGATTGATGACCACTTGATTGTTCAGTTAAGGAGTCAAGGTGTTGGTTGCTCCTCCAGCAAAGAGTCAGTTAAGACATAAAAGTGGGTATAGCAGCATAAAGTCTGAATGAATGGCAGTGACAGTTTATGGAATGAGTGAAAAAAAAAATGAAATGTGAGAATGTCTAGTGGTCACCATAACATAAAGTTCTGCTGTTGGGATATTTCCTTGGTTTCTACTTTAGTGAGTGAATTCTTATGAGCTGTTACCAAGTAACTCAACAACTAAGAAAAATCTTTTTCTTACGCTTAAGCAACGCTAGACTGCAATCAAATTTTAGAAATAGCATACTTTTAGGTCTTATGCCAAGATGAAATATTTCATCATTTTGCGCTAAAATTTTCAATCAAAATCAATCAATTTGTGCGACAGCTCTGTGGGCGATATGCTTGATTTATTTTTTAATGTATTTATCTGTAATTTTCGTTTTATATTTATTAAACGCATAAAATTATGCAGCAAAAATTAAGTTAAAAAATTGTATGCATTTTTTTCAGTTTATTATAATTTACGCGTAATTTTTTTAAGACGAGTAATCACTTCTTGGTCTTAAATTCATTAAGTGCTTAAGCCACTGAAATCAAATTTTATTTGAAATTTTAAAAGCGTTTCTTTCAAAACACGTCCTTTGAAGGTGGCAAAGAGTATAACTTGCTTAATTTTTGTTAAATTTTATTTAATTTTTTTTATTTTTATTTTAAGGACTACTTGAATTTTTTTTATATTTTGTTAATTTAAAGTCTGCACAAAACAGACCCATAATACGATGGCATTACGCTCAGGTAATATCAGTTCTACAGGTCGTGCTGTATGAGCGATGAGGTTGCACTCTATTATGAACGCTACAGGACAAATGAGTTAACCACACATAGAACTTTGCCATTACCTTTGTGTCTCGTCAGTTTGTCTATCCTTTTTTCACTGACTGCTGCCCAACCTTCATACTGTCTGTGTGTGTTTGTCTGAGTGCCGGTGTTGTTGCTAAATTTACTTTGCTCATTCGAGCGTCTAGCTAATGTAGAGTAACACATTTTCTAGCATGGGCGTGTGTATTAATAATTTTGTGCCCCATTTGGAAAAAGCATTGTAATACTTACAGTTAAAGTTAAACTTGTTTTGTTGTAATATTTACTTATCTAGAACACTTGGAACTCTTTTGAAACATGTTTTCAAAAAAAAAAAAAACAACTCAAATGTCATACTCATTATAGTCACAAAACTATTTTCCTATTTGGTAAATTTGATGTACTGCATTTGCTGTTTTGCAAATTTTGATGTTGCATGTTAAACGATGCTTCTGCAGCATGCGTGACGGTACTTTTATTAGCACAAAAAAAGGGTTTTCACCTTTCAACATTTACTATGGTTAGTAATGTTTGAGAGCTTTGTTGATGAGGGCTGCGGTGGTGCTTCAATGAGTAGCTGCTTGCTTACTCTGCATATTTATTTTTCATAATATAATCGCATATCTAACTGCAATAAAACAACCAACAAAAATATGTACATTAGTCAGGAAGAGCAAAAAAAAAAAAAACCTACAACAAGGCACTGCACCAGAGTCGGATGAAAATCATTAAAAAGTTTTCACTTCAATGTGCAGCTGAGCAAAAGCAAGCAAGCAAGTAAGCAAAGGAAGGATGTGCTGCTACCATTGTAAAGGAGGTTCTGCGCAAAGCCCTCACATAGTATGGGTAAATTGTAAAAACATTGAAAATATGAAACTAAAAATGAAAATGAAATTGAAAATTATGCATAAACGATGGAAAATTCCTGAAGTTTCCATTGCAGTTAACGCTGACATCATCATCATCATTATTATTATTATTATTTGCTGCAACGTTATAAGCATCAACTTTAGATTGGTAAACTGTACATAGGACAACATGAATCGGATGTAAAGCTGTACTGCATTCAGTTATAGCATTTTTGATGCTTGACAACGATAAATAGGTGCATAGTACGACAAAAATCAACATAAAAAAATATGCAGTTCAGAAGAGAACTTTCATTGGTATCGATATTATTACGTTTAATAAGGGTTACCAAACAGCTGCTTATGTTGTTTGCATTTCACATCTCACTTTTTTTTAATTATAGCACTGTTCATTAGCAAAGGATTGTGGATCAGAAATAAAAAAAACTATTCATTTGTCTATATTTCATTTTATCTCATCATAAGTAAAATGATTCTTATATGCTGCAGCAAATAAAATCCTCAATCGCCTATTTTTGGGGCTAACTCTAAACGCATTGCCTAATCTAGTCAACCGATTTTGTTATTAGATTTTTTAAAAACAAAACTCTATTTATAAAAAATACTCACATGAAATTAAAAAAATTTAGAAAGCTATGCTGATCGACATATCCAAACATCAATGAATTGTGGAAGATTAAAAAAAAAATTTTCGAGAGACATAGTTCACCTCAAACTCCAGTGCGCAAGTTTCATGAATAGTATTATGTATATGATTCCAAGCAGACTCTACTCAAAACCTCTTCGGGAAAACTTTGCTTATACACCGATGAAATGTTGTTCCTCGACACTCGTCTTCAGATAATAGATCTGAAAATTGGCATCCGCAAAACAAAAATCATGTCCGTTTGCCTCGCCAGTGGCAGCAATTGCCTTATCATTGGCGAATTAATCATAGAAAGTGTAAGACGGTAATAAGGCTTGATGACGTTGTCAATAAGGACATCCATGCTATCAATAAAGTGAAAGGTACTTTCGCTTGGCTTCGTAATGTCTGGCAGTTTTCGTTTCTATCAACGATAACGAAGCTAAAAAATCATTGAATCACAAACGTCAATCCTTCTATACAGCCGTGAAACCTTGTTAGCAAACAGCGTTCTGTCATACCATTTATAAGTGTTTACCAACACTTGGTTTCGAAGAATTCTGTAAATTTGTTGGCCCAAGACAACTCCAAATACCTAAGTACCAAAAGCTGTTAAAATCCAATTTTCATTAAAATCAAACGTCGAAAGTGGAAGTGAATTGGGCACATGTTGCGGAGAATGCCAATTGAAGTCTGCTGGCAAGTATTGAAGTGAAACACTTGGAGTTGCAGAAAACTTGGTCATCTTACGGCATCGTGGAAATGTTCGCTTGAACAGGAAATAAGTGAATCAAGAAAATGTTTGAGAATATTGAAAGAACGCGCGTGCTTTTAAAGACCCAATGCTCAATACAAATTAGTTCAGTATAAGTATTTGTGAATCAATTTTTAACAATAACAGGAAATTTTTTACGAAGTAAGCTATGGGTCGTTTTATTTTGCATAATTGATGAAA
Source organism: Meiosimyza platycephala (assembly GCA_963662105.1). Taxonomy (NCBI): domain Eukaryota; kingdom Metazoa; phylum Arthropoda; class Insecta; order Diptera; family Lauxaniidae; genus Meiosimyza; species Meiosimyza platycephala. The sequence continues at coordinate 120,133,843 of OY759208.1, forward strand.
AGATCCTGAAAATAAATTTTTTGCTTTCCTCTGAACCTTCTTACAAGTCAACAAAATTTACCACACTTGGCAACCCTACTCGAATTTTCTGCTATTTTATATCAGTTATTGGTTTCATTTGAAATCATCATCCTTACTGAACGTTCAGTAAATTTTGTTTATTGGTCGTTGATTAAGAGTTGGAAATTCAGAAGCGGTTACAGTACAAACTTAATTACGTTTAAATTAAATCTGTATAACTACCTATTTTGGTGTGAGGAATTAATTTCATTGCAATCTGTCAGCAGTAGATTGAAAATAATACACAAATATAAATTATTTCATTCGAAGTTGATTGTTTCACTTATTTGACTGGTTTTTCCATTGGAAAAGTCAGTGATTTGGTAAAAAATGTATATGAAAATCTGCGGTATTAAGTTCTTAAAATAAGGACTAATAAAAATGATTTCGAATAGGTTTTCAAGAAAAAATGTAAAAAACTTTGTCGAAAAAGAATTTAAGGTGCTGAAAAAGAAACATTTCTTCCTATAAAAACCAGTACAAAACTTGAGGGTATTTTTACAGTAATAAAATTTTTACAAAAAGAATGTTAACCTCTAATTTTTTTCTTTTAGAAAATAAAGTGCTTTTACAGTAGTGTTTTCATGTATTATTTTTCTATAGCAGTTTTGCCATTTTACTGAGTTTCGAACGAAGCTTTCTTATCGTTTTTTCATATTTAATCAACGATTTTGTTGACATTAAAGATATTGATAGGAACATTTCAAATTCATCCTTCCATACTCAGCTGCTAATCCTTAGAAAACATTAACAAATTTATATAAATATGTTTGTGATATGACGGAGTATTAAATTTTTCAAAAGCTTGGTGCAATTTTGTACCATATCTATTTAAAATGCAACACTAAATGAATTAACACATACTTCGTTGCATAGACAAACACGAACACACGCGCGTATACACATACATACACACACAAGAAACTGCAGTGCAATCTAATGAAACGGAAACCAATACATTGGAGACGCCGACGACATACCCGGTATTATTAAAACAGTAATAAGCAGCTACTAGGATATTTAGCAGGATATGGCTTGATAAATGCATAAGATGCAGTCTGTCGACAACTACCAACAACAAAAATCTTAACAGGAAACATATTACAGGAATTTAATTGCAATAATTTACTTATGCTGCTGCTGTTGTTGTTGGCATGGCAATCGGCAATTATTTGCATCAGGTTTTATCTTAACTTTAAAATAAGCACTGCATAAGAATAATTAGTAGTTGAAGATAAGTTAAAGGATGTGTACGCGCATATGTATATGTTTACATATAACACAGACACTAATGAGTAAGCTTACGCGCTACATTAATGACACCCTATACTTCAATATTGTGGAGCAATTAAGCGATAGTAAAGATATTTTAGTAGCTTAAGATGCAGAAGCTTGGAATTGTTAACACGTGTTATTATTAAATTAAATGTAATGTTGAAAATTTTAAAATTTAGTTTAACAAAATTGTATTTTTTGATTTTGTTGAGGTTTAAAATTTTGCCAAAATTGTTGTTTTTATATTTTATGTTAAAAATAATTAACTATAATTAACAGCTAACAGGATTTTGTTCAATTGATATTGTTTCCGGTCCTATCAATAACCATTTTTTACGTTGAGTGAGACTTTGATTACAAAAACCATTTAAAAAAAATTTTGTAGCTCTCGAGATATTGAGTAATTAAATTGATTTTTCTCTGTGGATGTAGATGTAAATGTATTGACTGCTAGGTAAACGGATGGCAGCTTGTGCCGCCATTAGACTCAGGGAAACTGTTTGCTGGGCCGAGGGTAGAACAGGACACTCAACTATCCTTCATAACTTGAGCTCTGTACCCTCTAATTTGAACTATATTGTTTCAGTAATCTCATTCAAAAGAGCCTACGTAACTCACATTCGATCTGAGGATGACTGGAAGCAGGACTCCCGAAGAGAAGGAGCCATATTAGTTGTTACACGGATGGCTCCAAGCTAAATAAATGTTTTGGCCTACAAAACTGAAAAGAGCTCGCCCGGTTTTGAATGAATAAGGTAGGACTTTGACGTTTCTTTATGAAGTTAGTCTCATGAATTTCATTGAAACAATCAACCTAATATTTTCACTACAATCAAATTTTAAATGACTCAGTTCAAAAAACTCAACTTAGAGTCAAACAATTCCTGTATATTGAAAATTCAGCTTCGGAAATCTTTTAGCCTTCAAAATTAAAGAATTCGTTTGGTTGCCAAGTAAAACTGATTAGCTTGTACAAATGTTCATATTCGATTATTGAGTGAAAGCTTTTCATGAAAAATCACTTAAAGGGAATAAAGTCTGCAAAGTCTTTTGTTTAAAAACGAGTGGGTTTATTTTTAGTCAAGCCAAAAATATACAGGATAAAAATATGCTTCACAGTGACAGCAACATCAGAACCAGTGAGAGTTTCAAAACATGCGCAGTAACAAAAAAATGACGAACTGAAATACTCTCAAATTTATCTGCTACGCTCCAACAGAGAATGAGAGCAAAGTAAAGCGTTTTGGTATTTTTAAGCAACAACGCATAACAACGCATATCAACGCATTTGTTGTATGTGCCTGAAACTACGCTTCTCATACCTTTGCACAGCATCCTTGCTGCGAGTTTTTGTCTGTTGTAGAAAGCTTTCTGAAAAGCTCCCCAAATCGCAAAAATCTACTTTTTCATAGTGCCAAAAAAGCGCAAACATTTTGCAACGTCGCTTGTCATCGTATCGCATGCGACAGGATAATTCAGTTCAACTTTAGCGCACAACGAGTTCAGTTTTGTTCAAAAATAAGTCGAATCCTTGCACGTCGGTTTGTACGCCACAGTCATCCTCACATCATACACTGTGTATGAGTGTGTGAATCAAATTGAATAGAAAATTCAGTAAAGATTTTCTGTTGTGTTGGTGTTGGCGTCGTTCTTCCTGCACCTTACGCTCTACGTGCGCGTGTGAGTTGTGTGTTTGTGTTAGTTGAGTATACATAACTGAGCGTGTCTTATCCCAAGAAATAAGAAATTAAACTCCTAGTGATTTTTTTGCACACTTAAAGTCAAGTAATAAAGTTTTGCTGAAAATTGAAAAAAAAAAGTTATAAAAATTGCACATTTTCAACGGAAATTTTTAAATCCTTTTTATTACAATAAATAGAGTTTGGTGTTTTCTTGCGCCTTGAAACGCATACGTTAAATTTCTCTCACAATAAACTGTCAACTCATCTAAGATTTTGACATTTTGCGTCGCAGTTAATTTAAGACGCATCAGCTGAAAGTTTGTTTGGTATAAGGATATATTTTGCAGAATACGATTTTAAAGCAGCATCATCTTCAAAGAAGGTAATTGGAGTCTCATGAATATATACAATGCATTATATGTTGATTGCCTATTTTATAATATTATTAAAAAAAGTTTCAGTTACGAATAAGTAAACTGCAGTAATTTTTTCAATGTGTTACAATTAAGCCAATTTCGATTAGCCCTTTAATTTTTGTTAACTTTCATTTGGTTTTTATGCACACCTTTGTATGACTGATGAAGTTTTCCAATTTCGTCGCTGAACAATATTTTTTAGCTTCCTACGAATTTCTATGAAAGCATCTTTTAAAGTATAACACACAGAACGAAAATCCAATTGTAAAATTACCTAAATTTACTAACGTAAAAGTTTTTGCATGATATTAAAAAAATTTAGATATAACTCCTAAGTATTTTGTTATTTTATATACATATTACTTAAGATTGTGGATATTTGGCAATGTACTACAAAAAAAAAAATGTTGAAACTATTCCTAAACTATGGCAATTTATCAAAAGACAAAGCAAAAATTGATTTAAAATTTCTATGTAAAAAAAGTTTGTCTAATAAATTTTTATAAAAAGTCGTGAACTTATTTGAATGAAGAAATTTGTTGCCTTCTTATATACAAGGGTAGATGAATAATTCTTTCAACATCAGTTGATAAACATTATTTTGGTAGATTTACTTATATTTTTTAAGTATAGTCTAGTTTTTGATCGATAGACTTCGCCCAGCGTTTCTTCAACTTATCGGAAGGACATCACAATAGGCATCGTTCTTTGGGGACGACCTCCTCGTTCGACATGAAACTTTTTCTGTCGAGTTTTTTCATTATAAAAACAAAAAAAAGTAACAAGGGTCAATTCTGGCAACAAGGATTTTGCCGACATTTTCATCAAATTCAAGTGATCGTACCTTCGAATTCTTTTGGCTTTTCTATATCTTGCTGCCTTATCAAATGTTTCATTCAAATTTCAAATAAATAGATATAATAGCAATTAAAATCAAGCGAACTTGTAGTTGATATCTGTGGAAGTTTTCCTCCTCCATCGCGGAGGATTTCCCGTAAAGTGAATAGTTGAATACAGCGAAATTAATGTATTGCCAACTTCATATCTACCATATGAAAATGAGCCCTTGAAGCAATATGATCTCAATATCATGCAGAAATTCCGAGCACTGATAAAAAAATGTCCACCATTGACCAATATTTCAACAAAACAAACTTTCAAATTTCATTAAATGAGATCGTGCGAGAATAATGACATTCATCTGACCAACGAACGTCATTCGCCTGCTCAATTCATGATTTTACGCAGCAATAACGCTCAATGACCAGTGGGTAATTATGCTTTTAAAATATTGCATCAAATGCTTGAAAAAAATGGCTCAAAAGCTGTGTTCCAAACTTAATTGTTGCTAAAGAATGGATGTCAATTCGCATTATACAAAAGCAATTGACTTCGCTATCTAAGATATTATAAGGCCAGCATCAATTCGGATATTCTCCTTCCAAGCAAAGTATAGTGCGAGCATATCCATAATAGCCTACGTACTGATGTAAGCAGTTGACTGAAATATTTCAACTCGCATTAATCCTATAACCAATTGCACGTACATTTTGCTACGTGTTTTAATAGCATAAGTAGTTACTATATACCATGCTATCTTAATCAAATCTGGAGACTAAATTAAGATATTAAAGTATAACTGATACTTGAACAAAAATTTTGGTTGTGAACAACTCTATTTAATCCGCTTGTGCTTGTGATTCTATTTTGCCGATATCTATTTCTTTTCTTGCTGCTAAAATATATTTGAGTAAGCGCAAGTGTATTGTATAAAGAATGGCAAAATTCATTTCTTTATTACTAACTCACGCCAATCAACCCACTTACTGATATATACTTAATAGAGCCACTAAAGTTAATTAACCCCAAATCAAAATTCTACTTAATCACAAACGCTCTGTACATCTATGCTGTCAGTTTATGACCAAAGAAGGATGGGAGGATCAAAAGTGACAACTGTGTACAAATAAACCATTAAGCAGCAATTGAATTGACATGCAACATGAAGTACAAATGGACGTGTGAACTCGCACACGTACATTTAATGTCGCGGCAATAAAAATAAAATACAATTAAAAGTTGTACACCAAACAATTTTGAAGAAAAGAAATTAAAAATGAAACAAAAAGCAAAAAACAAACACACTTTTTCACATTGTTATTAAAACTGAAAAAAAATTTTTTGTTAAAAGTTAAGCATTTGATGTAAGTATGTGTGCCTACAAGTATGCAAAGGATTATTATAAAATTTTACCTGTCACAGCTAATCGTTTTTGATCACGCCTTTGTTGCGTAGTTTTAGGCACTCACTTTCAATCATATGAATAAAACTTAGCTTAAATTAGAGAACGCATTTTTTACATAAGTTTTCATTACAATCAATTATTTTATAAATTTTTTTTTTCTTTTTTTTTGTTTTAAGTTAAATTAATTTCACAAAAACATCTAAAGTTGACCATAAATGCCAATAAAACAATTTAAATTGCTAATGACCAAAAAACCAAATTGTTTGTTATACCGTAATTAAAGTTTTTTTTTTTGTTTTTGCGTTTGCAAAACCTCAATGTTTCACACTTTCATTGTAGCACACAAATCATTTACCATTTTCGCCCAACCAACGAACGATGGCATTCAGCATTTATTCGAGCGTATATTTAGTAGATTTCTGATTTATCGCTTTGTATTTCCGCTCATTTGTGTAACCGCAAGGATATACGAGTTTGCGAAAATGCAATGCAATTCCATCGCTACTTTTGTGAAGGATCAGCAGACAAACTATGGTATTACACTTAATGGCGTCATATTTTACATTGACCACACAGCGGTGAATAGCAAGAAATAACGGAAGGAATAAAGTTGAAGATTCTTTTTTATTAAGCATCATATCGCCCTTTTGTTAAGAGAAAAAAAGTTATGTATAGAAATTTGTGTGCCATACCGTCATCAAATCTGCGAAACTACAAGCTACGAGCGCAGTACAATAAGCCAAATTAAAAATAAAAATCCTTCGGGTGTATTGCATCCGCATTTTCAGCCACATGAAAAAAGTGGGCGTGGTTTGACAACAGGAGGTGGCTTCTTCTATACAACAAGAAATATCTAAACGCTATATCTTTGCACCTAAGGTAGATTTTTTCTACAATTTAATAAGTTGGTTTTTTCGTAAAATTTCAACGAAATCGGACAGAAACTCTGTCCACGCCATTTACACGTTTAAACTAGGAACCTTTAATCTCGAGCAAGCTTTACAAGCAGAAGCACTCAACTTTAGCTGAGAATAATTGGGTAAAGATGGTGGACCCAAATCCACTATATTGGGTCCGGAATTTTGGACTTAGAACATCTGACCTTGGATTCGTGATCTGTGACCCCTAAAGCCCCAATGAACCAAATTTGCTACAAATCGTTTAATTTTTAAAAAATACGTCCGCCATATTGGATGCGCCATCTGGAATTTGAAAATTTAACCTTAGATTTGTAATCGGCGACCACATAAATCCCCGTATAACAAATTTGATACAAATCTTCTTGGATCATCTTGTATCCGCTATCTTGAGTTTTGCAAACCTGACCTTGAATTCGTGTTTAGTAACCCCCAGAGTCTCCGTATACAAAATTTGGTGCAAGTCGGTAGATATTCAAAGATTCAACCACCATATTGAATTTTTGACCGCTGTATTGGATCCGCCATGTTGTATTTTGTCAACTTAGCACGTCATCTTTTTAGTGGCATCCATCAGCTACACTTTGAGCCAAAAAACGACCCGATCGGTAGCAAATTTTGATTTTTACAAGCTTTTTTTACTGGACACTCGATTTTTCTCCGGCTTCCGGCCCCCATATTTAATTATTCAAAAGCATTTGAAAGCAGACAAATACAAATCGCTTAGAGAAGCTATAAAATAAGCTATAAATGAGCCTTTGTTCAATTTTTTTTGGTTGCTCCTAATTTTGGTTGACGCGTTTTGTGCCATATATTTACTGGCCGTGGGCATAAATCGCATTATTGAAACCGAAGACTAAATATTTCAAATCTGGAAAGAAATTGTGAAATAAAGACTTCAGTAAACTTTTGTAAGCTGGATTTTTGTGTTGATAACTTGTTCGTATGTTAGTAGGGTAATACAGACTGTTCACATATTCCTATGTGGCCTTACAGTCGATGAAATTTTGCTGAAATTCGGAACTCGTTCGATTCTTCCAGATTTATTTTCAATGAAAAATGTTAATAAATTCGACCTGTTGGTGTAGAAGCTTACTTGATGTTATCCTATCTAGTGGCGCAGAAGGACTTTAGAACGTTGGGAAGAATTTTCATTAAACAGTTTTTCGGTCGCACACTGTCGAATGTCCTCAAATTTACTGAATAAAATAAAAAAAATAGTTTTCTGTCATTGTGTTAGTTTCATGAATTTTCAATAAAAGGAATTTCAAAAGGGACAAACATCAAGCTAAAATTTCAAACTAGAACGAAAAATTATAAAATGAGTAAACATAAAAAATTTCCTGAACAAAATACTTAAAACTATTTGGTTAAAAAATTTATAAAAACCAATATTAAGAAAAACCGATAAAAATATCCAGCAGCATAGTTATGTACATACTATGTTTCATAAACAACAAAACCATAAAAAAATGACTATAAGACTTCGCAAGAATTGAAAAAAAAAGAGCGCTTGATTTCCTCTGTAATAAAAATAAGAAAAAATCCCAAAAATGCACAAAACGTAGCAAATGATTCAATGTGACAACGATCACTTTGAGACAAACTAATTAAATAGTTGCAATTGAAGTAGTCTTTTATGAAATTTTTGCACAAATTTGCTACACTTTAGTGAATCAGCTGCAACACCAACACCACTGCCTCTTTTCCATTTCTGCTCACAATTTTGGAATACCAACTTAAATTATCAAATTTGCATGCCAAACGGAAGTGTTGCACTGCTGAATTGGTTTTTTTTCTTCAGGGTTTTCTTTCACATTTCAAAGTTAAGTTTTGCATTTTCTTTCGTTTCGTTTCGTTTCTGTTGTCCTGAAATTTCCGGGAAAATTCTGTAGTAGCGCTTCATTGAGTTTTCTTTATGCAGTAACTGGTAGTGAATTTTCCTAATTGCTATTGCTTGCTTTTGATTGAATCATAATTAGTACTTGGAAGTTTTTGTTGAAATTTTGAAATATTCACTTTTCGTTGAATTTTACTTTTGCAAATATTTGTTATTTATCCTTGTAGGAAGTGTATATTTTCAAATTGCGTTATTTGTTTTATTAATGAAAACTTTTTTATTTTGTAGAAAAGTTTAATGAAAAATGAGTTGAGAAAGTACCTATAGGTAGTTAATGGAAAAGCAATATTGAGCAGTGTATTTTCAAAAATATTCTGATAGGAATTTTTCTGTTTTTTTTTGGTCCTGTATATAAATTTCACTAAAACTCTGGTTGGTGAAGTCATACCGTGGACAATGTCAATATCGTATAGTTGTCAGAACTTGTGACAGTTACACTCCGAAAAAACTCGGAAACAAAAAAACAAATAGAGCTGCTCTGATATCAAAATAATTTCTTTAGCCTTATGAAACGAGACTTTTAAATGGCAGCTCGAGAAAAGTGTCCTGTTGCATATGCAAATTTTTATCCATTTGTTCTTACTACAAACGCTATAAGGCAGACCGTTGGCTTTTTTACAGAGTTTTCAAATCTTTTACATAGTATCTCCGCTCTCTATTTCAAAATAAATACTCCCAGCTGCAGCCAATTTACGATATGAAATATAAATCAGAATCGCATTAATTTCATGCAAATATTTGAGCACTTATCTATGCGAAATTTCGCAAATATAAGTGATAATTTCACAAACGAAAAAAAAACAACTGATATCCAAGATGAAGAACTTCAATTAACTTATACGAAAAGTTTCCATATAACAAGCACTATATTTCATTAAGGCAAAAACAATACATACATAAATGTAACAATAGCACAAAGTAAAACTTTTGCCGCTGCACAAAACTTAAACTCGGCACGTATTTACATGAAAACAAAACAAAGAAAACTATTTTGTTTCAGACACACGCAAACAAACACATGCATAAAAATCTATCCAAAAGCATACGAAGACACCCACTCATTTGCCATGCAGTTATAGTACTAAATGGAAAACTCAAAGAATTAAGAAAAAACAAAGAACCAAAATAAAAAAAAGAAAACAGAAAATGCTTTAAAAAATGCACAACTACAAATAAAAAACTTGTGAAAGTTGAAAAATTTGCACTCGACAAATTATGCACAAAAGTATGCAACAAATAAAGTGAATGTAAAAAAAATAACAGGGAAATGCTCAAGAAAACACAAAATTTACAGTTCTCTACACACACACACCTAGAGCTGTACCATGAATGAAATGGCACAGAGCACTGAAATGTATAAAACGAAAATTGTTGTTGTTTTTTTATGGCGTTATTTTAGTATAAATGTATTGTTTTATGTGTTTTCGTTTTATTTGTATGCACATGTGAATATTTATAAATTTTCGTTGTTGTTTGCATTTGTGTGTGCATGCTATAGTTAACAACTTGCATACCGGAAGCAGTGGTTAGTTCATCAGCATGTCTCGACATGAATGTCTGTCCATATGCGTTTTGTTCATCCTTTTTTTTTTTTGTTATATTGTTGTTTTTACTTTGAACGTCAGATTTTTGTGCATTTAACACATTTTATTTGCTGGTTTTTGCAGCACAATTAACACTATTGTTTATTTTTATTCTTAAATGCTGTACTCTTGTGGTATGCGGCGGTATGAACATTTTTGTGCATTTATATTTAGTGTATTTGTTTTGTTAGAATTTCTAGAATTTTCTGAACCAAAATCAAACGAATAATTTTGTATAAATTAAAAAAAAAAATGCCAAGACAAGAGAAAAACTTTCTGTGAAATTGATATTCTCGCTTTTGTACCACTTCATGGTGACTTTCGAGTAACGAGATGTTTAATGATTTCAGTTATGTGGACGAAATTAAAAAATGTTTTGTTAATTTCCAGACGTCTTTCTCATTTAGAGTACTATATATTATTGTAGACACGTCACATTATACAGAAAATAAAAATCCCTATTTTGATAAATACGATGATCAAGTAATACGCAATCTTAAGAAACAAAAGAACGAATTTTTTCTTGGACAGATCTTATCTAACATATTTTTGATTTCAGATATGATATGATATGATATAAATCAACAAAAACTGCACAAGCTCGAGTATTGTTAGAAATGTTTTTTTAATAAATATTCAAATCAATGCATCGGTCTGATCTGATCTTGACCAATTGGCTTATTTTTTTATCTTTCGACGTGCCATCAATGGTAACTAGCTCAAAGTGCGAAAGTAATCTCATCAGACTTAGCTTTTTGGCACTAAATAAGAAACGCAGCTTTCTCCTTTAAAATAATTTTTTTACTAGAAAACTATAAACTTATTGGGCTGAGAATTCCGTCAGAAATTAAAATGTTTTTATGTTATCTTATGCTATGTTAATGTTTGTTAACTTGTCGTATCTCCTGATACGAAAGTAACGTTTTTGGTTATAACAATGAATAAATTAACCAAAATTTTGTGCATTCAAGGACACTTCAAAAACTTTTTTGTCAATTAAATTGGATTGTTTTTATAGCATGCACAAGTACTTTAAAATATATATTTGTAAATTTTTAATAAAGTATATAAAAACAAAATTTATACAGGACACGTTTCGGAATGCACTTACAACGGATTAATTCAATTTTTAATGTAAATCATGAAAACGGCTCATTTAAAAATGTTCAATTGAGCACACAATGAAATAATTTTTATACGTCAAATTTACAATTTATATCTTTAATTTATTATAAAACAGAAAATAAAGCCAAACAAACAAAAAATGTATGTGAATGATTAATTATGTATTATAAATGAATTGAAGTTTCAACTATACCAATGATGTAGGCAGGGAAAAATTATATATACATATTTGCAAATGCGGATCTAGATTCACTCCGCTTTTTTCTTGCTGCATTTTAATTTAATTTTATTTACATATTAAAGCAATAATTATAACTTTTTTTGTCTTCTTATGTCATTAATTAAAATATTTTCATTAATGAAATGTAAACTAGGGTGGTACAAAAAATTGAATATAAGCATAAATTATTATCTTTCAAAAATAAGAATATTGTGATGTCAAAAAATTATATCATTTAAATCATTAAAGAATAGCTATGTAGAAAAATTAAATTTAAAAAAAAAAATAATTCCTAATAGAGGTTAAAAAGTTGCTAAAGTAGAGCAGCAGAAGTAAGCTTCTATGACAAAAAGTTTAAAAAAATTAGACTAAAAATAGAATTTAACATACAATAAATAAAATTATCACAGTTAACTGCGATTTTTTAAATTTTCGTAAAATAAGTTAGAAAAGTTTTGAAAACAAACAGCTAATGTGATGCTGCGCAAAAAAGGCACAGACATTTTTTATAATGGAATTTTGGCTTTCTGAAAGTGAACCCCTGCCCGTTTGGATCTATAACGATAGACAATTTTTTTATTTTTTGTTTTTCTTATAAATTTTTCTAATATACATTTCCCTGTTCTTTAAGCAATTGAGTCAGTTTGTTGGGAATATTGGCTTTCTTTAGAAAAACAATTATCTACAGGTAGTAATACTTAGAAAGATATAAAAAAATTTTTTGCTAATTTTTTTTTTTTTTTGACTCACCTTAATCTGTACGCGTAAAAGATATGAATATTTTGTTATTTAAATTTATGTCTGTTGCATAATTCATCAATTATTATTACAAGGAAATATAATGTATTTTCATTTATTATGTTGTCAATTAATTATATTTCATATATTAGCAGCACTTTGTATGAGTTTGTTATTAAAGTGCATTTATGTGGAACTTGCTTTATTCAAAAAAAAAATTATGGGAAAATAAAGGTTTTCAAACATATATTTAACATTGTTTTAGTTATAACATTACTAAGTATAAGCTAATTAAGTATTTTACAAAGTGGTTCTTAACTGAAACCCCTCTTTAGGAACAAAATCATTTTCTTGAGGTTGGAAATGTCAAATTGATCTGTGTTTAATCCCAATTTCCCTTCTTTATTCACTTTAAGCTAAATAAACTAAAATTGAAAAAGAAAATAAATTTACCAAAAAACCACTGAAAAATCTCAAGCTCAATTTTCATTAAAATTTTCTACAGCATTAAGAACAGACAGTGACTTCTCAAACTGCTGACAGCGTAAATATCAATTTTGTAGTAATGACCAACAACAACATAAAAAGCAAATATATCCTGCTAAGGCAAAAATCAAAGTGAAGTAAAATAAATAGGAAAAAATTTGCATTTCAAATTTGCACAGCTGCAGGCAAAGTCAAATACAGCAACAACAACAATATCGTTAAAAGAAATCAATTTCGATTAATTCTCTTGGGTATATTAAAATATACATTTCAATATCAAAATTCATTATATTTAACCTAAGGGCTATTCAAGTTTAATTTAAGAACATAGAGGAGGCAGCCAAATTGTTAAATAAAAACGAACAAATATTATTTATTCATCAAAATTTATTATGTCGCCCTCAAGCGGTAAATAAGAATTATCATTTGGGCGTCACGAGGCGCTTGCGTGAGAATATGGACCAAAACCGGCCAGCTATGTGGAAGGACAACTCATAGATTTTTCACTATGACATTGTAACATCGCATCAACCTATCATTGTGCAAGAGTTCTTAGCCAAAAATTCAGCAACTATTATATACTAAACATCCTGTTTACCTGATATGGTCCCATCTGACTTTTTCATATTTCTGAAGCTAATATTATCAAACGAGTCAAAAAATTATCTTATATATAAATCTAGCTTGTTATTCAAAGATTATTCCAGCAAACAACTAAATATTTATTTCGCTTTTAATTAGTAACACCAATATAACTGAAAGTTCCTTTAAATTTTACATTCTTTATTTTTTAATTGCAGCAAAATAAAATGAAACATTGCCACATAATTTCAATGTTAGTGTTCGCACTGGCCACACTGTCGCTACTGCCATCACACATTTGCGGCTCAACAGAGGTGCAAGAGACACCGTTGGCACTACCAGTTGCTGAACAAACACAACCGACCACAGCATCACAGGGTGAAATCTGGGAGGAAGATGATCATGAGATACTGATTCGCAATGAACGCGGCACTAAGACTGATGGTGCCGATCGAAGTGGTAAGTAATTTCCTTAGCAAGTGATGATTTTGTCATTTTCTGTTTGTATAATGAAGAAGTTCTTAAAGCCCAAATTAATAAAATAGTATAGCACAAGACTACGAATTTTTAAGTCTAATAAGTAATATTTTTTTTCCAACACTATGTCGGTCATTTCATAATTCATAAAATCGATTAAACTTAATTGGGCTTTTTTTTATGTTTTCTTAACTTTGACCTTGAATATTATAAGGAAAATAGTATGCACGATGTACGTAGTAATCATACACACATTCTTGGCTATTCTGCAACTTTTTTCGATGCTTTGATGTCAGTAAAGTACTAAAAAAACTGAATTTTGCGATTTTGACTTTGATTATCTTGAAATGCTGACTACTTAGTGTTTCCGAACAAAGCATCTCTTATTTAGGAATGACGACACAGCTTCCGACAAGTGATTGAAAGTGTCAACGTAATTTATACATACTAACGTATGTAACGTCCATGGGAAAGGTACACTTCATGAAAAACATCTTATTTACAGTGGCTCTTTAAATTTAATAAAATTCGTATAAATAGTTTTCCTGAAATGGCCATTTCTAAGGACTGAAAGTATCATCTTAGTTATGAAAAGTCTTAAGTTTTCCGAAACCTCACAAGATTAACTTATTTATTTCATAAACTTTTTTTTCAAACTAAGACTGCAATTAACAACACACAAGCGTTTGCATTAAATTTCTCAAATTTATTTTGGTTTTAATATTCGCAAGTGCCTTTCTATTTGAATATTGCACGTAAATCCGAAAAAAAGCGTCGCTTAATTAAATTTAAAAACTTCTTGTGAAGTATGAAAAAAAGTACTCACTCACACTTGAGTGCTGAGCAGCAGCGTTCGCAAAATAATTGAGGCGTCATTTTCATGTACAGTACCTACCACTCCCAGTCCAGTTTACCACCAAGAAGACATCATTACCAGACATTATTTTATTCTCATGCCACTAGCAGCACCATATTAATTTCCAACTTCATACGGCTCATTCTCTCCTGGCGCAACAGCCGTAGAAAATCTTAACGAAACCAAAGAGTCTCAACAACGACAACGACGAATATTTGCCAGTTTTTTGCTATTGCATAATTCCCAATATTATTCACCCTGTAATTGAAGTCTGCTTACATTCATTTTATCACAACACTTCACTGCTGTATATGCAGCAACTCTGCCGTCGCAACTCTGACATTTAACGTTCATTCAGTCATTCACTTTAAGGAAACGTAATAAAAATGTCGTTAAATCTTTGCTGGAAACAAAATTATTATGTGTCATCATCATGCACAGCAATAGCGACGGAAACGGAAATGCGGTGAAAGCGGAAATCGCCAGCCATGATTGCGTTAAATGTTGGCTTAAGTGGGAGCGTGTACATAACGAAAAAAAAAACAGAGAGGAAAAACAAAAAAACAAAAGAAAGATGGATGCGATGCTGCGTTTTGCTCGACTGTATGTACTGTGCTGTGCTGTTAGTTATTAGCTCATAATTTTTAATTACAAATAAATTTAATTGATTTGATTGCTTGTGATTTTTTTCTTGCGGTTTTTCTGCGTTATGATTTTGTAGCCAAGTTGGCTAACGACTTGTTTTTTTGGATGAATAATTAATTTTTTTTTCAATTATTTCATTGCAGGTCTTTCGTGTCGTTACGGCAAGAATCCTTGGTCAGAGTGTGATGCCAAAACTAACACACGTTCACGAACGTTGACCTTGAAGAAGGGCGACCCTGGATGTGATCAAACCAGAACAATTCAAAAGAAATGCAAAAAAGGTGAGTTGTAAAATTTTGTAAAATGGGAAATTGTTGGATATGGATGAAAATGCTTAAAATAATAAACACAAACAAAGACCCAAACAGAAGATTCAGAGCATTATTTACATTAGTGATGTCCAGCTAAAGTGCACAGAACGATACTTGCTAGCCAGACAGTGTTTGACGAGAGGTATTTTCAAATTAAACGTGCGAGAAGCTGATATCATAGAACACTTAACACTTAACACTTAACCTACTCAGTATTTCGATGTTTGCTCTTGCTTTTAGTACCCGCTCGGAAAATATGTTTTTTTGATAAAATTTAAGACAAAAATATATAGAGTTGTACTTTTTTCCGGCTTGGCATTCGATTTCGTTTTAATATCGCACATATACATATAAGACTCTCTAAAGACTTCACACCCTTTTTTCTCTTCATAAAAAGTCCGTCCGTCCAGCGCCGGCCTGCTTAGGTGAAATCATACGTGCTGAAATGGACATCCATAATTTCGCTTATATTTAGACTCTTGATGACAAGGATATGATGAGTACTGTGGAAGCGCCGGACGAAATGGCATTTTTATCAGAAATGCAAACGGCGTATTTCTAACTCAGCTCCGCAATTATACAAATATTGTCTGAGGATTGGCTAACGGGTGTTATAGTGGAAATCGCAGAAAAATGCTGTTTATACAAGCCCGAACCCAAATACTAACAGAATTTAAAGAATCACCCACAACCACCTCATCACTGGAAATCATCAAGATGATCACCGGAGGCAGCGAACAATTTTAAGCCACTTATCCGGAAGCCAGGGGCAGCTTTTCCTCCGCACAGATCAAATATATTTCAAATAGATACCCTTCGCATTGATAAGACCTCTTAATATTTACCATGCGTTGACTGCAGTCCCGCTTTTGAAAGCATCGGCCACAATCACATCTGAGATGCGTTGAGCGGACAAGGTGCAGGAGCTGAGATCATTAATCTCATCAAGACTCATCAAATATCGAAAATGAAAATGTAAAAAGTCATCATTTGAAAACTGCCGGCTACCATTTAAGTGTGAACTCTTATGTGCAATTATGTAGATAAGCCCATCTCTTTTGAAAACAGACATAAATTATCAAATCATCAAATAAATAAGTTCACAAAAATGTATGCGAAATCCGCAATGTTAATTTCTCCCAATCTTATTGCTCTAACTATTATCCTTTTATGCTGTGCTACGCTGCACTTTATCCTTTTTAGCACTATCCTGACATTTTTATTTTTTCTCTTAAGCACAAAGGATCACACAATACAAAAGGCATTCGAGAAAATAGCCCGCATCGCATTAAACTGGCAACCACTTCCGATAGCAATTTGTACAGCTGCAGTGAGCAGCGGCATTAAAACCGCGTCAATTTGTGTGCGCACTATGTCCTTTTTGGCCAATGATGATATTTTATTGCCATTACAGGAGGTCAAAAGCAACACAGCCCAATAAAGAGAAAAATGTCAAAAAAAAAACGAAATGAGAACACCGAACAATTGAAGTTTTTGCAAACGAAAGAAAATGAAAAAAAAAATCAAATAAAATGATAGCGGAGGGTTTCGTCCTTTTATGCGCTGTTAAATTAAGCTTTTGCTGAGCGTCGTGATTTCAGCACAAATTTGCATTGTGTGGCAGATGATGACCAACGTTGGCTAACGAACGGGCGAATGCGAGCGTGTGTTGGGACAGAGCCATTGACAAAAAAAGAAATGGCATTAACTTACAGAACACAAGGTTGTAAGCGATAAAATAAATGCAAAAGCAGGCGCAATTACAATTTCGTGTCAGTCTGCGGTTGCTATTTTATAATCCTTTTTTGGCTTTCGCTTACTTAATGTCCAAAATATGCAAAATGTACGAATGAGTCAGATAAAGAGAGTTGTTGCACAGTGATTCGAAATTGTATAATGATTAGCATAATGGCTTGTAAAGAATATAATCGTAAGGAAACCGGAAAAATCGCCCAAGAATTCATTTCATTATTGATGTCAAAAATGTGTTTCAAAGTCGCTTAATTTCAACACTCTAGCAGTGGACTTTGGCTCTTTGAAAAATAGATTTTTTGGTTTAAATTTTCGATTCTTAATATTTTGCATTGACTTTCCTCCCCAAACGCACTGTGCAACATCCAAAATATGGGAGAGACAAAAACACGAACACAGTTAATGGAAATCGCTTTAAGCTGAAAACAAAAACGAAAAAAAAGCGAAAAAAGGATATGCAAGGACTATGCTTATCAGCAACGCATACATTAGCATAAATTTTTCGCGCAGCATTATAGTGAAGGTCTGACAAAGCAATGGAGCGTAAATATTAAACTTTTCACAAAAAATCGGAATTATGTGCAGATGAAAAAAGAAATTAACAAAAAAAGTATATTGAAGGATGTTCAGCAAAAATGTCGACATCAAAAAAAATTTTAATTTTCAATTTAATTACATAAAATTGGAATAAGCCTTCCAAAACACAAGCATGGAAATGTAAATAATTTTCAACATTTCATATCCTGCAGGGATCCAAATTTTTTCACACAACAAATCATGACATTTCAGTAATTCAACATTTTGCGTTTTCCGTATTTTAATGCGTTTCAGTTGTTGAATTTGTTTAATGCTCGTTATTTCCTCTAATTGCATTCGTAAAACTTTTTTTCGTGCACTAAATCCCTAGAGCCTTTTTCAATATTTGAACATGTCGAGTATCCTTTGCGGATATGTAATTCAATATGAAAGGGCCAGCAAATAAGTTTTACAAATTAAAATAAAATTTTGTATGTTCGCTCTTTGGTAATTCAATTTATTTACGATATTTGCGAATTTGATTTGAAATACATACGCGTAGATAAATCGTTGTGCCGCAAAAAATAAACGCTTAAATTGTGATTTAAATGCTGTCAGGATTAGAATAACATTTTGTATTTTACAAAATTATACATGGCGCATAAAGTATTTAAACGTCAATATGTAAATATATGCGTGGCATTTCAAATGATTGCATTTACTTAATTTGATTGGATTTAATGGCAACACTTTTCATTTCTAATTTGTTTTAATTAAATTAGGAGGAGAATCACAGCAAATATTTTAATAGAATGTGCCTGATCCGGCACATTCAGGGAAAAAATTTGTTTGACTTTTTATGGAAATTAACTTTTTACGAAATTAAAATGAATATTTGGATTTAATTTTAAACTCTGAGTTATGACTTCAACTCTTAAGTTTATCATATGTTATAAGCTATGCAATACAGGATTAAAGCTGAATTATCCATTGAATCTCTTTTTTACAGCCTATGTTATACAGCAAGATTTTAATGTGCCAGTGAAAAGAAAAATTGTGGGCTTAAAGTGTACGGTCATTATACAAAATATTTGTATGTGGCATTAAACTTATTTTACAGTAAAACCGACGATGTAGGTGCAAGTAATGCACTTTTTTGTTAATGTTATTGTATGCTGCTGTTGGTCGGTTATTGTTGCAACTGCTACGTTTTAATAGTCCCCCTCTGTTTAGCTAGGTAATAAAAAAATTTGGTGAGGTTTTTATTAAGCGTGAAACTAAGTGTGGCTGCAACAGAAACTACTTGAAAATAGTTGCATTGTTCGTTTGCTGATTTTTAAGAAAAATGGCGTCGACTCATAAAATGTAACGAACGTAAAAGTTAAATGCAGCATGCAGCAGAAAGAATGTTTCACATTTATAGAGGCGCTAATGTATAGTGGATTGTAGTACAATAGTTATTTTAAAACAACATTAAAAAGTGTACTTGTTGTGCGTAATGTTTGAAAGTTAAAATTTTACTTTAAACAAATGACAGTAAGGTTTCATATGTAATGTTTCACATGCAATCATTCTGAAGAGTTTCTGAAAGGTTTAAGGTTTTCAACATTTCCTGAATCTTTCTTTTTGACACGTTGTAAACGAATGCTTTCAGATGTTATCATTCTGAAATGTTTCTGAAAAGTTCTAAATTTGATGTTTAATGAATTTTTCATTTCATTTTTTCACAAGAAAAATTTTTCCACTACGTAATTGGGAAGCTATTAAAATACGCCCCTCCTACTTAATACCCTTTTACTAAAATAAAAAGAATTTTCTGCGCACTTTTGCTGTTAATACATTCAGTGTAGACTATATAATTTTCAATGACGCCCTAATATAACAACTTTATTAGGTTTTATTTTAGCTTCTACAATTTAGGAATGTGCTTTTCTTTATTCTGACTATACAATGTTGGATCATTGCCAGCATTATCTTAAGAATTAATTAATTATCTAATTCATTAATTAACAATTTGCCAAATGACTTTGAGCAAACAAAAATTAATATGCATTATTGCTCGTATAAATAAAATATTTGAACCCATTACTGCAACCACCACCAGCAACCATTGTTAATGACTAATATTCAATTAATTTTCGCTCTATTTGCTTCTTTTTCTTCCATTTATCTATCCATTTCATTAGCTTGTCGCTATGAGAAGGGATCCTGGTCCGAATGTGCCACCGGACAAATGACACGAGCTGATAAATTGAAAACAAGCAGCGATCCATCGTGCGAAGCAACACGTGTCATCAAGAAGAATTGCAAACCAGGTAAATCCAAGGATAAGAGCAACAAGGAACAACGTAAAAATAAGGACAAAGGTAAATGAGACAAAGTTTGGGGGATAGACTGATTAAGTGCACAAATAAAAATTTTAAAAGGGATCATTGATAAAAGCAGACGCTATTCGTTAAATAAGCGGCACACCCACGTTGTGATATAGATGTATGTATAAGATTAGGAATATAGGGTGAGATATGCAAAGTGTATGGCAATGGAAAGATTTTTAATTCAAAAATTTTTAATAAAAATAAAATTCTCCTAAATTTTTGTGTTCAGTTGAAATGGCATGCTTAAAAATATTCACCAAAATCATGTTTTAAAGATTTGATGGATTCAATCAATCAACTTGATAGATTTTCATGACATATTTTAGGCCTTTTTGACTTCATTCTCATTCTTGTGGGTTACCAATTACTTGACATAGCGGGTGTACATAACTTATTCCAGCGCTCACTATTTTACTTTGAGGCACTAATGTTAGTCACAGATATGCTTTCGTGGCGTCCGCTTGAAACATCTCTGATTGGGCCAGACCTCTTTGAAAATCATAAGGTACTTAAGCACTTCAATCCAGATTAACTAAAGAAATTCAATATCTTTCTAATTGAAAAAATTAGGTAAAAATTCAAACCGAAAAAATTCCGTCTTATTTCAGATGGCATACTGCAAATGGAAATTCTTGCATAAGTCTGAATGCCACCCTCGAAGCGCTATGACCATTGTTTTTGTTTTAAAAAACAACACTCCTTTTGCGCCACCATATAGTTAAAATAATGGAAGTTCTTACTTTCAAGAATAGTTTCCACGGAGACTATACAGCAATTTTGATGGAGAACGCTTGGTTTTTTCAAACGCCTTGACTTCATCATCAAGTTAGACGAAATTTCTCGATACTATTGAGTCCTCTGTAGATTAGAGTATTGATGACCAACGTGGATTCGCGTGTATTTTTTCAGCCACATGAAAAATGTGGACATGGTTTGATTCATACTCGTATAGTTTACGTGACTTACCCTATAACGTAATGTAGATTTTCTAGAAGTAGGACACTTTTTTTACGTTTAACATAATGAATGTTGTTGGTTGTAAAGCAAATTAAATTTAATTGCCAATTAACGACAACGCGTTAAAAACAAAAACTTTGAGTTCGGGTGATAATATACAATACAAAGAAGGATAATCAAGTTGTTTGTGCTGGTAATGCATTTATACACATTCTTGCACACACATTCGTACACTTTACTGCTGCGTGTACGGTACGCATACATACGTGTACATTTGGTTTAATACCATCAGAGACAGTTCATACTATGATATGTAATTTTATTACATTAAACTCAATTTGGTCTGCGCCTTACGTGCTGTTTTTGTTGCATCCCCTTTACGTTTTACAACGACAAAAGACTTAACTCATTTAATTTATATGAAAACATAGTAGTGACCCAAATTGAAAAACTTATAGCTCAAGTTAATTAATTTTTTTAAACGCTTATCGTGAAAATATATAAAATATTATATATTCATGGTAAATCATCAACTAGTCAAATCAGCAAATTGAAGAACCCAAACTCCAACCCTATTCATTTTGGCAAAAAATGCTCCATTCATTCTTTTCTATACCTGCCACGCTCCCTTGTTATGGATTACAAATAAAATAACAAATTGAATTTACCCTCCGTGTGTAGGTCATAAAAACACATTAACATAATGGAGTCGCAGTCTCACCAATATTCATGTTATTTATCTATTTTTCTGCCGCTCCCACATGACTCATCCATCCTTTACACACGAAACGCAATGTGAAGTTGAATGTTTTTCCAGAAAAAAAAAAAAAAAACGAACGGAAGTGCACTCTGTAGTTGTGGCTGTTGTTTTGATAAAACTTTTGCAATTGCTGACTATTGCCAAATAGCAAACACAAAAATAACAGTCAAGAACATAAAAAAGGAAATGCTTAGACACGCCGAAATTTATATTATCCAGTATTGCAAATGGGGGATGGATGCGCTGGAAAAAATTGATTTATATATTGCTTTGTGAGCGACACACCTAAACGTCTATGCTTAGAAAAACTTAGGAACAAACTCTTTAGCATAATTCCTACATTATATCCTGTTCATTGCACTTGCGGCTTGTAGCACAAATGAGCAAATTCTAAAATATTTTTTATTATTTCTTATTGACATCTGTGAATTACGGGAATTACTACTGCTGTAAATACAATGTAGGGACTAAGTTGTAAAGATTTCAGCCAAGACAAATTGATTTTTTTAAATTTTTTTTTAGACAGAGAAAAATGTTCAACACAAAAAAGAACTTCAACAAAATATGATTATTTATATTTTGAAACATACTAATAAAATATATTTTTTTTTTTCTTTACAGTTGCACGCAAAGGACGCGCCTAAGTCAAAATCCGCTAGAGCAGGCCCAGCGATGTGTTACAGTAAAATATAATAAAAAAAAAATAATAAAAAAAATATTCAAAACTTAACACAAATAAAAAAAAATAAAATTCAAAACAGTTGATATGACTAAAATAAAACAAATTTTTAATATTTGTTTTATTTGCGTACTTTTAAATCTAAACAATAGGTTCAAATAAAAATAAAACTCTTACAAAACACATACACTAACTTAAAATAGTTATGAAACTTTACAAAAAAACCAATTCAGATACAATAAAACTGATTTAAAAAAAAAGAAAAAAAAATAGTAAAGATATTCAAATTCAAAACGATGGCAGCAGAATAAACTGAGGATCATAAAATAAAAAATGTACTTTTAAATAAAAAAAAAGTTAATTAAAAAAAAACTGAAATTAAATAAATGTTGCAGATAGGCGATGAAAAGTACGAAAAGACAGAAATTGAAATTTTAACAGAAAAACCACAACAGAAAGTATTGTAATTTTTAAAAGTATTGATTTTATTATTATAATTATATAAAAATTACTGAATTTAATATTATATATATAAAATTAAAGAAAACAACTATGGAAACGTAAATGAATAAAATATTAAAAAAAAAAATTTGCATTTCTATACTGAGTGGATTTATGCATAAAGTTTTACACAAAACCAAACAAAAAAACCCAATTATATATATGAACTTTGAATTTAGTACTAAAAATAAACGTAAATATGAAAAAAAAAAACAAAACAATAAGTTTATAAAAAAAAAATTTTAATAACAATAAGCAAAAATAAAAGAAGAAAACAACAAATTTTAAACTGCAGCAGTTAAAATCAAACGAAATTTCATTGATTCTCTAAAAACAAAATAAAATATCTACAGCAACATTATGCATTTAACAGTTAAAAGAAATAAACATAACACACGTCTACAGCAGAGTTGTAAAAGAGTGCATACATTGGAAATTGTTCAGTTTAAAGCTTCAAAATAAAAAATGAAAAAATAAATAAAATGTTATGGTTGAAATTATTGTGAAAAAAATGACAAATTTGCACCCAAAACCAACACATCTGCAAAACAAGCTTAATAGAACCAGTGACATCCACGAGTAGCGACAGATTAGCACGTAGTTCTTTAATAGCTGTGTTCGAGAAATTAAGTGGCGAGACATTTCTGATCGACATACCTTGGCAGTAGACGACTTTGTGAGCGATAGCTACAGTTCTGCCAATACTTCTTCTTTATACATATACATTTTTGTACTGGGAAGTTGTCAAAAGATAGCTTGTTTAGCTCTACAGATTTTATATATTCCATTTTCGAGAGCCTTCTCCATCGGGAGAGATTTAAGTATTGCGTTAGCAGCACATTCGCTATCAGTTGACTCTTGCAACTGGATCAGCTTCGGTCCGGATAGACAACTTTTGGCTGAAAGATAGAAACAGACTTTGATACGTCTCCATCAAAAATTGCTTTATTGCGGCTATCTATTTTAATCGCACGAAAAGAATGAGGGAAGACGGTCGATCCATAGAAGTCTCGCATGCGTGCTTGAGATGAAACTAAAACTGAAGATCGACTTTTATCATAAGTTTATATGTTAGAGACTAGACAAATCATTAAGAATACATTTGTTGGTATACGCTCTTCCGCCTTACATTGAAAAGGATGTGAAGGAATGGCTACCTGCAGTATGTTACCAGGTATCTCGAGACTGCGTATCTGCGACTACATTACTCAATAGCTCATCTCTCAGAATAAGCTATTTCACCCTGGACTGTGGGGATTAACGCCATAAGACTCTGCTTAAAAAGTGTATAAATGCAACGATTTGAAGATATTGTACTATGGGCAGTCTTAAGTAAATAACATGACTTAGTCTACTAGTGCTAACCAGATTAAAGAGTGAACCTGACTAAACCGATGTCAAAGGGAGGAGATCAAGGCTGTGCTACTACATTTCGCTAACAGACGTAGAACATTACGTTCATTTACACATGCTGTTAATCATATGCAATACGCTTTGTTCCCCTTATCAGCGTAGAAAAACATTAAAATCTAACAATATTTTTCAATGAAAGTGATCCAAAAGTTTTTACATATTCTTCTAGATATATTTAAAAAAAGTTATATGTATTAAAATCCTTTTTTTTATTGATTTTTCTTAACATTATTTTTGTTTATAATAAAGCGATTCATAAATCATTTTTAAGCAAAAAATATATATTATTAATATATTAGCTTTATATATTATACTTTAATTTTGAACAAAAATGCACTTTTTTACAACTCCGAAATAAACAAAGGCAAACCTTTCAATACAAACAAAAACTACATTAAAAACAGTGAACCAACACAAAGAATTCTCTTACAAAACTTAATTTTATAAATCATTTTATCATATATTTTTTTTGTTTCCATTGTAAGCAACCACTAATTTAAGTACACTACAAAAAATAAAATAAAAAACCGTAATCATACATTGTATGATAAAGACTTTTTCCCACAAACATAAACACATACCATACTCACACATACATATAAACATACATAAAAATATTTACAAACAGTAATTAAATAAACAACAAAATAAATATTATGCTAGATGAATGTTCTACAATTTAATAAATTATTAATTAATAAAACAGCAAACAGAAAAATCTTAATAAATTAAATTAAATAAAATTTGAAATTCAATGAAAAAAAAACAAAAAAATTATTTGAATAAAAAAGCGAAAAAAATACAAATATTTAATATGGACTTCTTTACATATAAAGTTTAAATTTAATAAGAAAAAAAGGTTAATTTAAAATAAAAGAAATAATAAGCTGAAAAAAAAAACAAATTATTGTAAATATTGTATAAAATACAAAATAAATAAAAAACAAAACCTTTTAACATAAATAGACTTGGGTTCCCAATTTCTTAAAAAAAAATATTTATTTTAATATCAAATCCCAGTATTACATTTATTTAAATCTGGTAATGAATTTTATGATTTTTATGAAGTTATTATTAATAAATAAATGGATATATTTTGAACAAATTTTGTGATAATTTATATGATTAAAGTTAAACACGCTCTTTTATTGTTTCAATTTTAAAATATTTTATAATTCTCCTGAAAATTTTCACTGAGATAACATAGTTTACTGCAAACATTTAAAAAAAAACAACAACAATAGCGAAGTACTAAAACAGCAAAACAAATTGTTTGAGAATTCTTTTGTCAAAACCAAAAACCCAAAAGAATATATGTTTAAATATTTGAAAAACCATAATTATTAATACTAACAATAAAATTATAAAACCATATGAAATAAACAAGTAAATAAAAACAAACAAACTTTACCATAAAAAAAGACAAAACTAATTTCGTGTTTTATTTTCAATGCAGAAAGGATGGAAGAAAGTTAGCATTTTGTTTGGCCTCTTCGAAATTTGTTTATCGTAAACATACACCAAAAATCAACACCTTGTGTACCTTGGAACACAGGGTATCATACTATGAACCACGAGACCAGATTTACCAACAATATCCCTTTACTCTGTACTTAATACTTTTTTATGATCAATTTTAGACTGATATGTTTTTTTTTGCAGCAGATCTACCATTTTGTATTATCTCCTTTCCCTCCTTTATTTTTACCGTAATTTTTGCTCCGACGAATTAATTAAGTAATTTGGACCGTTTCAAAGTACATTTCATGCATTGGTCCAGGGTACACGTTAAGCACAAAATTTGCAAAATATTAAAAAACAATTTTATTCTACGAGATAATAAGATTTTTAAATAATTAACTTGCAGAGAAACATTAGGTAGCGGTATTTAGTCGTTGATCCTCAACACAGCAAAATTACACAGCTCGTATGTCGATATTGAAAATTTGTACAACGTTTAAAAATCACGTGAAAATTTCGCCTTCCTCAGTTGACGAAAGACCGTAAATTAGAACAGCTCTTGTGCAGCGTTGCTGAAATCTGTAACATAAATAAAGAAAACTGTACTGTTACAATTAATAGCTATGCGCTGGCAAACATAAAATATCGCTATTGGTCCAAGGTAAAATTGGTCTAAGGTACATGCACTTTCCCCTTCAGAAATATGAAAATCCCGTTCCTGATAGATAAGAACCTACCTATATATTTTTACATCAATTTAACTTTCATTCCTCATAGGTTTTTCAATACCTTATCTAAATCCGTTAGTAGGACTTCTTATGCATCACAATTTCGAATATTTTATTCTGATATTGCCATTTTTGTGCAATTAAAGGTTGAGTATCTCAAAAACATGAATTGATAAAAAAATCTTGTGAACAAATTTAGAAGATGAATTTAATTTTGAATAACATTACAGAAGTCTTCCTCGTTAAAGGCACAGTATAGAATATATTTATGAAAAAACACATTTAAAGTGGTTTGGCAAGTATAAACTATTGGGCCTGAGAAAATCACTTGCAGAACTAGAAATGTGTTTAAATTTATATAGCTCATGTAGGCATAGAAATTGGCTCACAAGCTTCCCTCATTTATATACAATTTATGATAGTTCGAATACGATTAGATTGATTTATATTATATACCCTAGACTGGTACACAAAAAAGAATTGGAAGATACCGTACCGTACCTATAAATGCACAACAAAAAAAAAAATGGATGTAAGAGTTTTTGATGCTCTTGAGAGGCCTGTTATTCCCAATAAAACTATGTACATAAGACTTTCAAATAAACATCAAAGATTATCAAGGTATAAAACGCACACTAAAATTACTACCAGTTTTTGTAAATAGTGACCATATACCAAATACAGCTTTAAGTTTTTCTTCATTACAAACTTATTACCTTTCGTTAAAGACAGATAGTGTACCTTAATGAAAATTAAGATTCTTAAATTCATGCGCAAGCAGAAAAATCAAGAAGCGTAATATATACGACTGCTGCTGCTGCTGCCACTAAAAATAGCACGAGTGGTAGTAAAATCTTGGCTGAGTTATTTATACTCATATGGGCCACATTATGAACAACAACAACAACAACAATAATAACAACACCATCAACTACAACACTCAGTGTCTAACTTATGCAAGTTATGACATACATACATACAAACATTTATAAAGACACTAACAAGCACACACACTCTCGCACTGACACGAAAGCGCACCCAAGAGACACCACAGTTATAAACCGAGTAAATGAGGTTTTTTCATAATTGTGTATGCAGAATATGACCAAACGGATAAGAGAAGAGTGCAAAGAAGTCAAGAGATGGCATTTCACAACGCAGAATTGTAGTAAATCTTAAATTATAAGCCACAATTTCCGGTTGTTCACGCTTCTGCATGTATACTCGCACAAATACACATAAACACTATATTAATACATATATGCAGCCTTGTAGGAAATACGAGTATATTGAAGAAAACTGTAATTAAATTCGTAAGCCCAGGAAAGACGTTTATGCGTGAAACCTAGGGTTGCCAAGTTGAAAATGATTAACTAACAGCCATCCAAAAAGACAAGAAATTTGTTAAAATACCAAAATATTTTTCATTGAACATTTTAGCATTATTTTTTTCACCGGCAAAAGTATGGTCGGGATCTTCAATGCGTAGTTTGTCAAACCGTGCCATGTGTTCATTTCATTCACAATAAAATTGGTCACCTAGTAACTGATTTCTAGCTGGGATATTTAATAGAGAAAACTCCGCGCACAGACAGCCATTACAAAATGGAAAAGTTATTTATTTTAATGCGAATGTATGTTAGTTCTTCGCGCATGCATATATTATGTGTGGCTGTGTGCATGTGTCCATAAAGTGAACCAGTTTTGTGATTTTCGTTGCATCCGCAGACGCTGCGGTTGCAGCGTATAACCACAATCTAAAAACAACAATAACAATAACAGCTACAATGCAACAATGCAAAACAAAAACAACAGAATGATTTTGCAAATTTTCAGCTATGCCCAGCACACTCACGCACCACTACACATACATGTGTAATGTTTAAACAGAGTAGCCACGTCTACGACGATGCTTCGCACTGCAGTCTGCAGTCGAAATTTCTAAGAGGAAATGGCGGTGCTAGCGGAAGCATCAAACCGTAGCGCAACATGGCGCAGTTTCCGCCGTCATCCAAATACAAAAGAGCGAATTTTACAAAATGAAATCAAAACATTTTTATTACCGTCATGTTAGTGTTGTTGCTGTTGTTGTTGGTGATAGTTGTTATTGTTATTGCTACTTTTTTTTTTGTAGTACTTTATTTTTCAGTTTTGTAACTGTGAATTTCAGTTTTTTCTTTGCTTTTTTTTTGCCTATTGTTCCATCCTTTTTATTTTTGTGTTGCGCTCGATAACTTTGACTGCATTTTCAGTTTTATGCTAATTTTCGACATGGGAATAGGCTGCTGGTTACTTTATGTGGCTGTTTCGATTTTTTTTTTCTTTTTTAGCCACCAAACTCTATTTGAAAACTTTTTTTTGCGGTTTTTTCTCTGTTGCTTAATCGATTAATTTGGTTTGCAGTTTTCGAAATAATCGCTAAGTTTCAGCGACGTGCTATGAAAAAGTTCTGAGCAAAATCGGCTTTTGGTCTCATTTTTTTTCGAAATTTTTTGCTGAAATGAATTTGGCAAAATCCTTTTAGTTACATGGAAATTGTTGGCAGAGTTTTTAACTTATTTATAGTAAATTAAAAATTTTTAAAAGGCACAAAGCAAAACTTACATACATATAGTATAGCGTGTCGCATAAATAGTGGAGAACCTTCTAACAGCAGATAGGCTGGGTCAGACGGCTGTTTAGAATAAGTTATATCATGAATATCGGCCTTTTTGATATTTACGAAAAAATGCAACCTTTGGTCAGTCGCTTTGGTACCACAGCTATAAATGAAAGTCTTTTTCAACCATTTTTTCCATAATATTTTAAAATGTCATGCTAGCTGATGTAATTTAAGATTTAACCATAGCTATAGTAGTTCTTGAAAAAATTGACATTGATCATTTGTTCTTTTGCTCTATATTTGTTTTCAAATTTTCAGCTGGTCTGATGTAAAAAAAATTGTATGACAAGCTGGGTGGATAAAAATATAAGCAATATCTTCTATGGTTACAAAGATATTGCTATTCTAGTGGCCAACAAGACTTTTCTATGGTATGCTGCATTTGTTTTGATAATGATAATGATATTCTGTAAGGTGAGCATTCTCCAAAACTTTACTTTCAACATCAGTGCTTTTATAATGTTCTTTTTAAACTATAATAATCAAATACTTACATATATTACACGAATTAAGTGTATCCTATTTTTTATTTTTGCTTTTCTGATTTCCTTTATTTTCGGTGCAGGTACGTTAAAATCGCTTCACTGACGTGTTACCTTGAAAAGTTCCTAAATCAGCAAAACCACTTTTTATATTTTTTTATTTATTTTATCTGCCTCTGCTTTTTTTAATGCACAAAAATTGTTGAACCGACATGTTTTGACAGTTATTTACATATGAAACACATTTTAAGGATAATAAACTGACATACGTGCACAATATTTGAATTGTATGAAAAAGATAACAAGATAACGCACAGAGTTGTACAGCTAAAAAATACCCAACTGGAAATAAATGAGAATTGTACTTCAACTTAGTTGTCATTTATTAACAGAGTTAATATTCTCTCTATAGAATAAAATTCGTTGTAAAAATTTTAAAATCAATTATACTCTTTGTATTGTCCCACGTATTCGCAAGTACAAAAGATACTATTTATGCGAAAAATTATTTGAGGATCAATCAAGCCATAACATGAAATATTAGCGAAAAATAATTTGTCATGAGTACGGCGAATTAGGTACTGCCACAACGAGATTTCGCACAAAAATATTTGAAAAAAACTCCCTTGAATTATGAAGAATATGATTTAAAAATCATTATTATTTTGCAACGCAATTTTAATGCATTACTGTACTTCTAGACCATTTTTCGATAAGCAATATCTCCAAACCCCTATATATAAAAATATCCCAAGAACTTGAAGAATCTGTTGGTCAATTCTTCAAGTTTTGGATATTATAATTTATATAAAAAAGAGTCTGAATTTTGTAGGAGATCAAGTTGTAACTTCATATTTTAATAATATAGCACCAATGTGATTTTGCCTATATCATTTAGGCAGCCTTTCCTGCTGAGTACTAAGCCAACAATTTTAAAGAAGCGAAATATGCTTAGGAGTAAAATTCAACATAAGACGACATGCAATTCAGGTAAAGTTGTAATTTCAAAACTTTTAAAAAGTGAC
Source organism: Meiosimyza platycephala (assembly GCA_963662105.1). Lineage (NCBI taxonomy): Eukaryota > Metazoa > Arthropoda > Insecta > Diptera > Lauxaniidae > Meiosimyza > Meiosimyza platycephala. The sequence continues at coordinate 120,164,672 of OY759208.1, forward strand.
TAGAAAAATTTTTAATAAAAGTCCCTCTAAGCGTTATATCTTAATATTTTTTAATAAATTAAATATGTGTCGCCATCGAAGCGAAGCCACTGTATTTGGGTGTGAAAATTTTCATAAAATCTGTGTGAATGTTACTTAATATTATTTTGAGTATCAATAAATAAAGTAATGTAATTTTTCATTAAATGTGATCTCCTAAGTGCCCAGATCAAATTTCTCAGGATAATAAAAATCAGAAACTTTTTCAAAAATTCTAATATAGAAGCTGTGGGAAACACCCTTCGGAATTAGCTAAAACTGCAGCTGGCAAGATTTCATTTCTTGCTTTCAGCACATTATTTCAATACCATAACCATTATATGTACGTTGACTGAACTTAATTCTATGAAAAGTGTCCTTAATCAATTAATCATGAAAGTTTTTGAAATAATTCCCAGAAAAAGAAAAATATAAAAACTGTCAACTTTGCTCAATCTTGACTTGATCCTTTTTAATGCTTTAAAATAAAAAAATAAAAAAACACCAAAGATGCTGCATCATTACTTCGTTTGCAACGCGTGTCAGTCTTGTCGGTTAAGGGATTTAATTTCATCAAACATTTGTCACCGCTTCTGTGAAAGTACAGCGTTTGCTTTTGTTATTACGTTTTATCCTTTATCTGCGTAAAAATATTTGTGGTACTTCACTCCTTTATTTTTCTCTTTTATATCTTGCCTTGGCTTATCTTGGTCGCTTTTTTTCTTTTCATTTTTTTATTTTCTTTTTTTTTCGTTTTCTTTAAAAATGTCAAAATGTTTCAATGAAAAGTTGATGTGCCATCAATGCCAATGTTGATTGTGTTTGTTTGTTTAGTAGGGTCGTCATGGCGCATATAGTGGTGTTGGCAGAATTGCCTGTAAAAAAACTTTTCAAGATTTTTAAGTTTTCAATACGCAGAAACTTCCACGCTTCACTGAGCATACATAATGTCAGCATATGAGAATAATGGTAGCAAGAAACAGGAACTAAACTAAGTATCGATAAATAAGTTATCGAATTAGTTCATTATATAAGGAATTGAAGCAAAGTTTAGATAAAGTAAAAATGAAGGAACGATGATCATCTTTCACCTTTCATAAGAGTTAAAATCAAACAACATTTAGCCAACTGTTACGCATTTTATTATACTAAACAACAAAATGGCAACATTGGTTTTTCTATTTTCTGATTCTCATACCATCGATCCCTGTAATAACTTTCGCTCATCCCTATAAAAATATCACTGCTGCCGGAGGTGTTGCAGCGCAATAATCTAATGTCAGTTCGACATCCAGAACTCTGGCAGGATATGATATTTGTATCGAACATTTGCATATTATTTTCAATTCTATTTTGGGATTTCATTCAATATCCTCATACAGGATATTTGCAATGTTCCTTTTCCTACTTTTTTGCACAACCCATCAACCATCATCCATCTAGCTGCTTGTGGGCAAACGCCCAGTTTGGTTAGTTGTAGAGTACGGGAGCTTTGGTGTGGTACAATATAAGCAATTTTTAGATTTGCTACTTGGGAATACTTATTGAGTGATATAAGTTTGATTCCGATTATGATGATGACGGGGGATGGTATATGAAGTGTTGCAAAGTAAATATGCAAATTTAAACTTAATCAAAAATTGGCTACTCACCCTATTGCGTTCTGTTCCGATTTAGTTTGTAGGAAGCATTGGGGAGTGGCAAATTGTGGTTATGGCTTGCAAATGGGTTAAGGGGAGCTGATGGTGGTTAGGGTTTAAATTGATTGCTTTTATTTGTGGTGTACGAAGTTTATGCAGATGAAGATATTTAACGTTTATGAACACAAGTGTTGGTCAGCATTAGAGTGAGAAATCAATTATGTTGTAACAAAATTACTTATTTAGTTCATTAGTACCCTTTGTATTGAAATATGTTGCAATGAATTATAATAAAAAAAGAGAAATTAGTATATAGAAATCTTCCAAAAACATACTGCACTTTTGCCAGCAAAGAAATGTATGGACTTTAAAATCAATACAAAATTTTATCAGTACTGATCTATTAAAATGTCTTCCTTTGGAAAAAACAAACCCTCAAGGCGTATTTTAATTGTACTTGCTTTAAAGTATTTCTAATAAGAATACTTTATAAAGAGCGTTTCTTCTGCTGGCCTTTTTATATCACTTGCTTAAAGTGTGCTCAGACACTAATGCATCATATGCCATTAAGTATCAGTTCCCCAAGCAATGCTTCTCATAACTCTTCATAAATCATAAATCTTCAGAAAAACAAATTCCGATTTATTCGAACTCGTGTGGAAAATTTCGGTCAAAGGGTTTTAATCAAAAACTTTGAAGTGAACTCCTTTGCAGTGATAAAAAAAACTTTGATAATAATAAGATTCATTTAGCTAGATCATATCTCGACAATAATAAAATGTAGTTTCTTACATATTTTAGAGCTCTTTTTTATTTGTTTTTAGTCGGTTGGTACTATCAATTAATTGAACATAATTTGATCGAATTGTAAATTTTCACATGAACATCGGTTTCTACTAATGACTATACAATTCGTTCAAATTATATTTCAGAGCTCCATAACAGTACCTACCAGTTTATTAGACAAAGTATAAACTTGAGTTACACACTTTTCCAGGCATTTTGCCATTATGAAATCCGATTGTAAATTGATGCAATTTGCTGAAACTTAGATTTTTATTTGACAAGAAATCAAATGTTCGATTAAGGCAGCTCAAAGCCAAAGCATCCAGAATAATATGCAGTAATTTTGTTTATTTATTAAGTCAAAATTACTTACATACAGGAATTTTCATCTTACCTGCATATAAATAGCTTAACTTAATTAAACTACGTGTAAAAAAAGAAACAAAGGAAGTGCATATAACAATTCAAATTAAATCAACAAATTTTATTGTAAGTTCTTAACAATAAATCGGCTTTAAAAATTACCTTATAGTTTGTGCCACAATTTACAATGCATTGAAGCAACAAAACGCAAATTTCAAAGTATGTATGTCAACATTCCATGGCAAAAACAATTTAAGTTTGATTTAAGATATTTCAACAAGCAAGCAGACACACACACATGCACACAATAACTTGACTTACTTTCTTCTAAGAAAAAGCATTAAATAAACTTCACATACCCAAGTGTCCTCGAACAAATCTGTGTGTCGGTAGGTACAGTGCGCCATGCGACGCACAGCTGACAGACTGCCAGTGTGTCAGTTAAGTTCATAACAATGAAAACAAGTGTTGCAAAATATTTTCCAATATCGATGAAATCAATTAACCTGCTGGCATGTGCTATACAACAACAACAACAACACTATACCGCAATAGTTTTGTATGTAGTAGCTGAGTTAGCTGTGTAAAGCAGGCTACAGATTATGAATTATCTAGCTAGAACAATTTCGGTTCTTTTAGAATAATTGATTGAAAAATCTTCACCTCCGATATTTTCGCAATATCGTTGAGATTTTCAAATAAATTTTTCGGGGCAATATTTTTGATAAAAAAATTTCTAAGCTATAAATTGTACCTTATTTGCTCATGCAACAAATATTTACAACTCTTCTGCATCAATAATATTTTGATATCTCGTAGTCGTAAGCCTACTTCACACAGCTACGTAGTTAGTAGGCAACTCAAACGGATGCTTAAAATATGAGTGCGATTGTGTGTGTAGTGAAGAGAAATAACATTGGAAAACTACAAAAAATAAAATTTAATGCTATGAAAGGAAGTACGCTTTCCAGCTAAATAAAAAAGATAAGACACAAACGTTGGTAATAAGGCGACTAAGCGCTGAAAGCCTCAAAAAAAAGAAAGGGATGCAGCAGCTAAAACCACAGGATATAACATAGAATAGAACTCACAGAAACTAAGTAAGATTCACGACTACTTTGTATGCGAGTTTATTCTATTTTACTTTTGCTTCTTTGTTGTTACTCTTCATGCTGTATTCATTTTAGTCCTATAATTTAGTGCAGTAGATGTATGAAAAAGAATTGCTGCCTTTCAATTATAAGCATCCACAAAGACTTTCATTTTGCCAAAGAAAGGATATGTAAGACATGCAAGTAGTAACACAAAGACTACAGGAAAACATAAAGCATCCACACGCACACACACATTCACTCATTCACTCAGTTAAAGAGTAAAACTGAGCAAGGATTCAACAAAATGAATGAAAAACCGCACTTAACATCGATCACTTTGTTACGTGCTGCCTGCTTGTTGTTGTTGTTGTTTCGTTGTTATTTGGTTGCTAAAAAGGACATTTTTCAGTCATGTAATAGTGCATAGTTTATTAGTGTCCATGTAACTATAGTTGTGTGGTTGTCTTATATGTGTGTGTTTGTTGTTTCAAACAAGACACAAAACATTATTCGTGCAATAAATCTTAAAAAAGTAGTTTAACTCTGTAGTACAAGCAAAAAAAAAAATATGCACAATCATAAGCGCTAGTGTTGCAATATCTAAATATATTGCAGCGTAGTATTTCGATAATGCCATTTTAAAATCAGATTCGCAATAAGCAGTCTTAAGAACTCTCAAATACCAAAGGATTTTTTAATTTTTTTACCCCACCCGTGGGGCAAAGCGGTATAAACCGCATTGCATCGTAATAATAAATATCTTCTGTTGAGAAAATAATGAGCCTAATAACCTTAATAGATTCAATATAGATCGAACTAATAGCCTACATTGTGCGGAAAAATTTTCTTTTTTTGTGAAAACTTCGTTTTCTCGTTTGGCATACCACTTTGCCCCACCTTCCCCTATATATGTAAAAAAAATTTAGAGATACGTCCTGAGCTGTATGCGGTTTCAACACACAAACTTACAGACAAATTAAATCAAGAGGTGAGCATCGATACTTTTTACATATCATCGCTGCTGAAAATGCAATTGAAATTTCTGTCACTGTCGAATGGTAAATCCGACCGCATCAGTTGGTCACAACAGCATTGCGCAAATAAACTGTCTCACTAACGAAGCAACTTCAAAATGCAGCAAATTTTATGAAAATGCCATCATTTCATTGCACTTTTTGTGGTTTAGTGTGCGAAAAATGAGCGTTTTTTTTAGAAGGAAATATTAGTGGGTGCAAGCATTGTATTATATATACATACAAACATACTTGTTGTATGCAGCAGATGTTCTAACAGGGATCGTCTAATAAATCCACGAAATAATAATATGAATTGCGGCACTCATTATTAGATTAAATACCAGGTTATTTAAAGTTCTGAGATTATAAGCAAATTAACTATGGAAATATCAACCGTACATGTAAGCTGAATCTATAAATTTTGGCTTTAAAAATATATGCCTTTATATATAATGGTGAAAAGATTTTCAAAAAGAAAGAGAGAACCGTGAAAAAGTCACCGGTATAAAAACTATGTTGCAGTAGTATTAAAAGCCAATACAAAAAAAAATCAGTGCTCGCCGTCTAAAGAATAAAATTGTGATAGATAGCTGAAAAGTTGCGGACCAGCATAAAATGAGTCGGCTAAATTTGTAACAACGTCAAGGCAGTTTTTTAAGGATACGGGTTACGCATAAATTTACCATAAACTATGTCATCCAAATCTGGCCCGCCAGGGTTGACGGTATCGAAGGCTATAGAAAAATCAAGGGCCAAAGTAGCTGATCATGATATGCTGCTTGAAGCTTTAAAGTTTTTTTTTAGAGAAACTATATAAATATCCTACAAATGGCATAACAAAGAGATTTGAAAAAAAAGCTTTAAAATTATCAGACATTTCTGCTCAAAAAGAAAAATGGATTATCTTCATTAATAGCAATTTTCCAAACAAAAAAAAAAGCCAAACTTTTAAAGCAGCCAATGACGCAATAATCCATCATTTTTTAAGCCGCATACCCTGCCTCAAATTTTTTTTAGAAGACCATTAAGTAATTTATGCAAGGAGAACAGTTTGAGTCATATCGTGTGGCACTTAAAATAAAAAAAAATACAATAAGTAAAGAACACTTAAAGCACAATATTAACATACATCAGTATGTATGTATGTATGTGTATGAGTATAAAACAAAATCAATCTAACGTATAGCGAACACAATCTCCAAAAAAATCCTCCCCTTAAAAATATGAGCATTCACTCGTACATCAACCATTGTAATAGAAAAACAATTTGCATGAGAAAATATCCTTGAGTTTGAGGAAAACTTTCGCTATAAATGAAAAATGAAAAAAAAAATATGTAACTTGGTCAGACATCCTTTTCCGTTTCAGTGATTGTTATATAAAATAAATGACAGGGAAATGAATGGAGAATCCGAAAGATTAGACTCATTGAATCGTTGAGTACGTGGAATAGCAATTTATTTGGTTCATAGAAAAATTAGACGAAGCAGAGGCTCATTTATCCTGCCCATTGCTTAGGCTAATAATGGATACAAATAATACTTATTGTAAGCTGCATGAATGCTTCCATGAATTTAAAATTGAGAGTTTGAGAATAAAAAATGAGCAAAGTGAAAATGTAAAGTTGTGCTGATTTTTCTACGTTTGAAATAATCGTAATCAAATTGACCATCCAAACTTTGAGTTGGTTGAGCAGAGACACAAATATATGTTTTGTGAAATGATCTACATACAGGGTCTTAATTTTCAACGGATAAAGTTGAAATATCTTATGTATCACGTTAATCTTTTATGGAAAAAAATGTATAAAGTGGGAAAATTATACTTAAATTTTGAACAGTGTACCTATACTGCTAGTGCAGTTTATTAAAATTTTCATTAAGCCAAAGATAACAAACTTTTACCAGAACAACTAACCTTTATAAGGTACATGTTTTTACGCGTAAGTGTAGAAAATATTCACACAAAAATTTGGCACAACTCCATTGCGTATTCAGCTGGAAGAATTTGCAAATTAAGTAATTGAAAAATGATAGCAACAGTGAAAAAAGTGGAAATACTTCAGAGTAGATGCTTTTGTAAAGCTTTAAATGGAAATCTTAAAATACATAAAATAATTTAATATTTTTTTTTTCAAATTGTTATAAAGTTAAATTCTTAATACCCTTTAAGAAATGTTGTAAATAAATATAACTATAAATACAGGCAGCTTTCATTAAAGTGACTTGAAGAAATTTTTCATATAAGAAATCTTTTAATTCCATAGATTGCAAACACACTCTCATATGCATATGCCTTATATCCTAAAATATTACTTGGCAAATAATTTTGCATCATTATAAAGAAGATTATAAACTTTCTCAGAAACATACATACGTACATATTTGTATGAGCTTTTCACAAGCCAAAGTGGTTAACTGCATTGAAGAACAAACGTAGATATGTAATTGTAGAGCGTTCAGAAAACAGTAGGAAAGATTGCCACCTTATAAGAAAATATAAGCAAAAATATGGTCAACGGTTTAGGACTTCTTTGGGAGCTTCTAGTAAAAATGGATAAGTTTTGAAATAGACTTTTTAATAAAAATATTTTAATGCAGCTGTCACCGGCTTAATTTTTATATTAAAAGCCAAATTTGAACTCAAAGCAGTTTTTCTACAAAAATTGAGCAGATCGGCCGATTGCACATTTCATGATATTATACTTCATTTTTAAGGAAATTTAATACACAAAATGCAAAAGTATAAAAAAAGGAGTTAATCAGTTTGGCTTATATGTGGTAGGTGTGTTTTTCTATGATTACATTTGTTAATTCTTCTTCTTAATACAAGCAATAAAGTACTGATTTTAAATTAAAATTCATAATCTTAGCATTTCAATATAACTTTTTAATAGGATTTATTTCATTTTCATGTATAAATAATAGATACATAATAAACTCTTTGTGTTTTTTGGCTGCAAATATAATTTCTACAAAGCTCTTTGGCCATTTATCAAATCTTTTTTGGTTGCTTAATTAATTTTTTTTTTTGACTTAAATCATGAAATGCGAATCCTTCATTTCATTCAATATCTTCTTAAAATCCCTTGTCTTTACTTCCTTGGACGTATTGCCATATGCACATACTTATGCGAGTACAAAAGACCTCTAAATCCAAGCCAACTAACTCCTTGCGCATATTTATCCTGACCGTATACACCACTCAAATACAGACCATCCAAATTACTAGAAATAGAGAGTCCAATTCAAAATTATGATGTATATAAAATATATAAGAAATATTACCTATTCAAACAGTTGTTATACCACCAACCACCCTTATAATTCAAAGCACAATTCACAGACGAAGCATCATTATCATTATCGAAGGTTGAAAATTTCATACCTTGTTGATTTCGCAATGAATCATAAGCATTACCTGAATATAAGCCCAATATATTTAAGGCGAATTTCTGATCAGCATTGCCAATTGCAAAAATATCGTATTTGGCGAAACGTGTAGCGCCATCGAAATCCTCTAACTGCACCCAAAGTTCATGTGGCTCAGATTGTGTCATCGCATGTAAGTTTTCCAAACCAATGAAAAATTCGCCATACATATTGCCGAAACCATAATAATAGTCAACCCAATTACGTTCAAAGTTTATGGTACCATCCTGTCTACGTTGCACTATAGTCCAAGCATCACCACCTGCTGTGTCTGCCTGGCAATAAACAAAGATGGGTTCTGATGCGTCGTTGGTGTAAGACTTGATTTGTATTTGATGGATTCCATCGCGGCCACTAGCTGTTCTAGCTGCATTGCAATTTTGAGGCAATGACTGGGATGTAGCACCAGCGATGAGCGCCAGCAACGTTAGTAAGAAGATTTTCAACATCTTTAATGTTAGATGATTATCTGAGAACTGTTAATTTTTGTATGAAATTTGTAGTTTATATATTTAATTTTTTTTATAACATAGCATTAGATAAAATTTTCTTAATACCATGGCTATCAAACTCCAAGGTTGCCTTTAATACTTTTGGTTTATTGTTTTATTGTACAGGGTACTTGGAATTGTGTATTTGGTTAAGCTGTAGTCAAATAAATGTGAATTCATTGAGATAACCAACCAAAACTTTGAAAGAAAGAAAGACGTCAAAAGAAGAAAGTGGGAGTAAAGTCGAGAAAAATAAGCCAAAAGTTTCTATTTTTGGGATTTGATTGCTTGGAAATATTTTCTCAAAGGGTTACTACAAACTCTACTCTACTACTCAACAAAAAAAATATAATGTGTGTTTTTAGTTTTGGTGGATTGAATAAGTGAAAACTATATTTATAATTATTTTATCTTAATGCGAGTGGATAGCAATGTTTTTGGTTTTTACATTCGGTACAAAAATGAACAATTTATTTGGTGTTCAAACTCTGAAACAAGCAACGTATAGTTGACCATTAGCAAAACATGCATCTTCTAATTTTAATCCAGTTACAAATAGGGATGGTTCTTGAGCTTTGCCGATTGTGATGGCAAAATTAAGAACTGGAAACAGAAGCCGCTTGAAATTGAATGGCAAATATGTGGGAATCATTGGAATGTATGGAATTAGGATACTTCCTTCTTTGAATGATATTTGTTTTCCAAAACTTGCAATTATCATAAAAAGATAAGGAAGAGTTATTTGACAAACACTTTCACTTAATTCATTCTGAGAAAAAATGACATAAAAATAATATTTGCATTACTTATCTTAAAGTTAATGTTCTCGTATACAAAAACATACATATACTCATATGGTCTTGGACTTTTATCACACACCCTTAAATCTTTAAGGTTAGAGCAAAATAATGCATGTAAAACTTAATTGCGATAAGATAAAGTTATAAGCACGTGTCATAGAGAAACTCAAATATTACTCGCTACTCGTAAGCATATGAAAGTGAAAGACGGCTTCAGAAATGAATCATTATACTCTTTGGTTGTTACCTTAACTTACTTGAGTTTCAGCTAAATCAATTATTTTTTTAGAAACACGTAGATCGGCTTTAAGATTCCATATCGAATATTATTCGTCGGGGTTGGAGCTCGTAAAGGCAGCTAAATAAAATTAATTAAGAAAAACATAAAACTGTAGCAATTTTTGTTCAGTCGAAGGGTATCGAAAATTCGTCAGAAAATTTTTTATAGAAAAAAATGGAAAATTTTGTGACCCGAATTGGTTTGGAAATATTTTTTTCTATTTTTGTACAAATTAAAAAAAAAAATCAAATAAAATATTGAAGATGCCGATGTAAGACTTTTGACCGATATATAAAATTAATTAATTAAATTAAGAGCTAAAAAACTTAAAAAAATTTGGTGCATGATATTTTATGTTTCAACTTGGCAAACAATGTAAACTACTATGTATCCAGGCCCGGATTTAGAAATTCGCCGCCCCTAGGCAGTTGCAAAAATGGCCGCCCCACTCTCCTCAAAACTTTTTTAATGGTGGAATAAGTTTGGTACGAAAAGTTTCTCAATCAATAAAATGCACCTTTCGCAGAGCAAATATTTTATTTTATTACAGTCAGTAGCATCAGTGTCGGATTTCCGCCTAGGCGGGAAATTAAATTCCCAGGAATAAAAAAGTTTTTCAAAGTTTTCGCCAATATTTGCCGCCCTTTAATTCTTGCCACCTTAGGCACGTGCCTACTTTGCCTTTATGGTGAATCCGAGCCTGTATGTATTCATGGAAATGTGAAAAAAAAAATGCCTTAATTTATGATGATTTATGCTGTTTTGCAGACTGGCCACAGAAAAATTTCTCCATAAATATTCTTACATTTATATACATACATACATATATCTTCAATTTTTCCCACATATCATCATATATTCACGTAAATCTATATAATTTTTCTTTATAAGCTTGGTACTTGGTTCTTCTTTATATTATAAAATACCATCCACAATCTTTCGAATATTTTTGTATGTTATATGTTCCAATATGATGCAACTGATATCTACCATCATATTTATGTTATCGATTTGTTTTCAAATTTAAAAACATCTTTGATGTAATAATCATTTATTTGAGAAATTTGAATAATTTTTATCTGGTCACGAAAATCTTCGAAATCAAAAATCCTATTCAAGCATAAAAAATTATTTAAATTAAATTTTCTATCAATAACGATGAATCTGATTGAGTTTTAAAACTTTTTTATTTGCAAAACATGAATTTTTACTTCACTTTTCTTACTTTATGCCAATACGAACGAACCCCAATCATTTTTCTCAATCGCAAAGATTTATCAAGTATCTTAGACATGTTTTTATATGTAACACTCGTTGTTGCTGTTGTTGTTGCTGTTACTGTTGCGTGCATAAACTGACAAGTTTTCGCTTTTCTTCACAACAAACATCAGCAACAACAACAACAAGATGAGTTTCTAAAACTCGTACCAAAGTTTACGCTTTAAATTGTATGATGATCTTTATTATGAAAAATAAAAAGGCTGTTTTTTTTCCTTATGCATTTTTATTACAATTTTATTTACTTTTTGTCTCTTAATTCTTTAAAAGAAAATTAAGAAAAAAATATATTGAAAATTTCTCGTTTTATGCGTGAATTGCAGGGGGAAATCACGTTCAGCGCCATGTAACACGTAACAAACGTAAATCTGTCTACCTAGCTATGTAGCTGGCGAACGAACACCCATAAGTGTTGCTGCTGCTTTTGTTATTTTTGTTGGGACACGACAGCTTATTGCACTACATTTGCATGGCAACTATTTTCAGTTACCATGCACCTATAATGCGACAAGGTATATATTTCAAAATTTATGTTTTGAAGTTTTAAAAAGGGGAAGTAGGATAAGTAGGATACCATGGAAAAGGAACCTTATCTTCAATTTTCTTAAAACTGAGCTATCGGAGATCTTATAAAAGGTGAGTTTTTAAGTGTGAAGTGAAACTATAATATTATAATGACACATATTATGTCCCCTTAAAGGGCCCTTACACGACACAGACCATTTGCGCAAATCTGAGTGTGTGCAGGTTGGTATGCAGTGTGAGGTGTCTTATGCTTGCGCAGACCGTTTGCGTAAAATCGCAATCGGCATTGAAATAGTCGATAGAAATAAAATACTTTGAAGAGTCATTAAAAATTATGAAGTAACATTCTTTACAATGATGACATTTTCATGCCATAAGTGCGCTATAACTTTACATATTTAACTTATGCAGCATACAGATTAAGCTTTTAAATGCCTTAAATGCACTTACAGTGATGGAAAATACGTGCACGCGTGAAAAAATCACGCTCGCATTCATTTGAACGCTTAGATGCTCTGCTTCTGCAAGTTAAATTTCTAGTAGTTGCTTAAGTCGAGCTTTAGCCTCTTAGGTTGTATTTGTAGTATCTGAGCAGCAACGTTATAGCGTTCTATAATTGAATGTTTTGTGGCCTGTTTGCTGCATTGCTGACAGGGAGTAAAGTATGAAAGGGGGCCATAGCTACATTTAAAACTCTGTTTTTATGCATTTTATTAAGATTTCTAAATTGCAATACGAGTTAAGTGCACAGCTGGATAAGTGCTTACCATTGGTATGATGAATTGGTTTATATCTTGAATTGGTTATAAATATTTTAATTAAAATGAGCATTTATTTTTTTAATAAAAGCGAATTTTTGTAATAAAGCTCCGCAAGAATGGAAAAACTCGAAATATTATATGTATCATACTTAAGCAAAGCAAGAGAAAAATTATTAGTGTGCAGAATGCCATAAAAGTATTCCATTTTATTTTTATAAACAAATTAGAGGAATTTAATATTTAATATAATGCATTCTTATTAATATATGTGGGTACATACATATGGACATTATACGCTAATTCTTGCTATTCTGTAGCAACCAACTTTTACCATAAAATTTGACCAAGTCATTCGCCGTGTCGAATCGCTCTAGCCAGAATGTAGACTTTAGAAAAAGGAACAGTACAACATATTTGTTACTAACAATTTCTCCGAAGTTTTATATACATAGCTTTAAATGTATGTCCCTCTAAATTATTTATAAATTCTTTTCAAATCGAAGGCTATGACTAAAAAGTGTGCACTTATTTGCGGACTGACCGAGTAGCTTAAGTTTGTAAAAACATCAAATTCATATCATCTAAAGATTTAATCATTTTAACCGCTTATATTTAATTGAGGAAAACATATTCACTAAAACAATAAAAGCAATTTTCATAAAAAATTTTATTATTAATTCAACACTAATCCTCAACATAATTTTGCTCAAAAGTATGGCTCACCCAATGTTTCAGTTATTAACATAATCAATTCAACTGAATGCCAACACAATAGTAATTATATCCACTAATACATATGCATGTTAATATGTTTGTATACCTTGATAGATACCCAGTAAGCATTTCTAATCATTGAAGAGTCATATAACAGTAGTTAAGTTTTTCGCGTGAGCTTACGCTTTGATGTTTGTTCGGTAGAAATTTTTCGGAGGTAATGACTTGCCAAAGTGATACGCTTGTAAAGTTTGCCAATAAAAAAGAGTTTTAAGCGACTGCTATTGAAGAAAAAATGTTTGCTGGTTATATACATAAATATAAAGAAATTGAAAGGCGCACACACACACAGATAAAGAAATTCCCAACAGGAAATTGAAAACGCATAATTGCTAAAATTTACAATCAAAGTAAACCTTTAGTAGTTAAAACTTGTATTAAAGGCAAGCAAATTGGTAACTCAAAAGCCTAATGGAGACACACATTAAATCCTATATATCTGATTGCATTGTTTTCATCCTGGGAGTAAAAGTCTTAATATAGGTTAAAACAAAACAAAAAAAATTTTTTTTATTTTACTGTGACACTTTTAAAACAAAAGCTCATGACGTCATAAAAAAAAATATTTATCAAATAAAAAAAAGTTTTTTGTGAAACTAATTTTAAGAACTTTTTACTAAGTGCGATTCTACTGAAATGTAAAAGCTTAGGAGAAAAAATTGATAAAAAACGAAGTTTTGACTAAAATTATTTTTATCGCGTTATGGCAACAATTAGAGGTGGGGAGGGGGCGGAAATGTTCTGCCAATATTTTTTTAAAAATAGAGAATAATATCGAAAATAATTTCCTGAAATCCCAAGAGAGAACAAGTACCCATAGCGCAATGGTAATATATCGCGCAAACATGTCTCTTGTTCCATATTTTCTTCTCAGATTTAGCTTTATGTTCGACCGCGTTGCTTTTTCAATGTCATCTTACCATGCGTCAAAATTTACCTCCTAAAGTGCTATTTTCAAAAAACAGAATAACTCAAAAGAACGTCACCATAAAATGTCTTACCTATTGGGCAACTAATATACCGAAATAGCACAATACAATTTCCACCAATGAGGACAAAAGTTCAGTAAGAAAAAATTATCTAACTAAAGGTGTTAAGCTTCTTATATGTTAAGAGAATAGCAACAACAACGGAAAAGTCAAAAACTCAGCACGAAAATCCAATTATAATTTTTGATATAAAAGTGCGACATAAAAAGTCAAAGTTATGACGTTTCTGGGTGGTTGGTTGTAGGGTAGAAAAGTAGTAATAAGAAATGAAATTCAAGCCAACAAACTGACATAATCAGGCAACAAAAAAAAAAGAAGAATTTCTGATAAAAGTGAAAGAAAAAAAAAACGAACTCAATCACAATTAATTTAATACACGAAGGATAAAGAAGGAACCGGTCGGTTGAGGATAATTTATGAATATTAAAGAAAAATATGTGTGTGCATATAAGAGAAATGAAGATTAAAAGCACTAGGAACATAGAAACAATGTTTATGAGAACTTTTTGGGGAAAATTATAACAGCAACAAATTAAATTACTTATGTGTATAATCATTTTCTTACACAATCAATTATGACACTTGAAATTATTATGCCGTATGGTAGAAGCAGTCATGATAGCAATACAGGAAACTCTATGGTAATGTGATTAAATGTGTGCTATAGATGGCAAGAAAATATTCCTTCGGGAGCTTTTTTGAAAATGTTAGATAATGATATTTTAAAGTCAATGTTTCGTTAAATTTGGCCACATATAAAGCACGTTGAAAATCTGATGATAGTGAGTTTTTTTTCGATTTGGCAACGCCCTATAAATTGAGGTAAAACTTTTTATTCACATATAACAAGAGCACACTGTAACTTTTTCAGCTAAAGCTCTTATAGTTATTATCAAAAGTTATTGTTCTATGTTATATTTAAGAACAATTTTCCCATGTCAAAAGCTTATGTTAATGTGAAATTTATACTGAACACGCAAAGTTTTGAAAACAACGTCCTTACAAATTAAATGAAAGTATTTAATGTACAACGTACATTCTATTGCTTTTTGCTAATGCTAGCATATCAGGCATAGCCAGTGTTGCCATACAGTTGTTAAATACTAAATATTTATGCATAGCCTGCCATTTCTCATCTCATGTAGTAATTTCCTTTATTTAAATCAATGTTGCGTAATGGATTTTCATGTCATAATTTCCTCTTTTGACACAATTACAGAAAATGCCAACAACAGCAAATACAATAAAAACAACAATATTTGTAAATGAAAATAAATGTCTACCGGAAACGGAAGTTCGGTAGACAAGCACATGAATTTGTTTGCAAAATCTTTGGTCAACATTGTCGTGTGATGCATTATGCTTAAGACCATGAAAAGGGTTAACTATGAGCTTAACCCTTTTGTTAAATGAGCAAAAAGGTCTCAGTATGTCATTTGATAATTCTGAGAGGGATTTTCTTCAGCAAAACTGAGAAATAAAGAAAACGAAAGGCTTAGGCTTATTGTTTTCTGGTTTATTGTTCTGTTTGCTATGAATAAAAGGGATTTTCACATTTCGTTAAATTGTGAGAAAATTTAATTTAAAATTTAACTATAAAAGTCTGTTATCCAATTTCATTAGTTATAAATGTTTGTTGTTAAAATTCGCAAATAAAAAGTTTTACAAAATATAATAAGCAAAACCTCAAAGTTCTCAATTGAGCTTAAAAATTTTCTACGTTCTATAGAGCAAGAAATGTAACAGATTTGCTGCACTAATTACTTATTATTATATCAAAATGAAAAAATGCAAAATTCGGCACCAATTCAATACAATTTGTATGTAAAAACTATGAATTTTTATAAAATCTTTGGTATAAGCTACTATTTTATATAGACAGAAGCATCTTCACTTAATAATTTTATTTTAAATATTTCAATTTAGAGATACATGTTACTTTTTATCTAATTCACTTTAAATGAAGATTTCGCTTCCGTTGAATTGATTTCAAGTAAAAAAGTTAAGTCATAATGGAAAGTTTTCAATTAATAAAAACTACGAATGTTAAAAAAGAACACTGCAGTTAAGGGTAGAACGGATATTAAAATGGTTATTTCACAGCAACAGATGCAGTTGGTTGCCACTTAAAGTAGACCAATAACCAATAACCAATAACTATTAAATGTAATATGACAATTAAAGCGATAAAATATCTACCTACCATTAGAGCAGCCCTAAACGAAAAAAAGGAAAATCACAAGCAATGAAAATTTTATAGTAATTGAAAAGGTTGCATGCAACAACAAAGGTTTTTGCAGTAGCAACTTAGATTAGGTCCCTACTAAAACACATATGGTATAGCGAAGAATGCTTTTCGAGACTAAGCTCATTTGTAAAATATGAAACAATTATTTTTTATATGTTATCATTGCCTATGAAAATAAACAAAGCAAACAAAGCAATTTTAATTTTATTATAAAATTTTACTACGGCGCAATTTCTAATTTCACAGGCTTTCAAGGCACTCCGATTTCTCTTATGCTTTTTAAACTTCTGAGACGTATTTTAACTATCAAATATCTTAATGCGATGCTTGATATAGCCCTTTCACTGCATTTTTATTACACTCAACTGTAGCTCATATTTCCATCTTTATTATCTATCAATTGCTATCTCATTTTCTTACTTCATATGCTGTCAATTGGCATCAGTATTTCATCGTTATCAACTTTCCTATTATCTGCATTTGCAGACCCGCTATGGCGAGTTGGCATTTTTTTCTACAAATTTTTGCTGCTTCAACAATAATTTTGTTAGTGATGTTATTAACAGTTTGGCTTAATTAGGTATTCGGTTTATTTTTAGCTTTAAAATCTAAAATATTAATATTATTATTATAATGCTTACCAGATGTTCATGATTTTGACAAAGTGTCCAGCGATGTTCCGCTTAAGGAATTTTTTGAAAATATTTTTTTTTTTTTTTTATTTCACATCAATCTAAAATGTTGGAAAAAACGAAATAGTGGTTACATAATCTATCAATAAAATATTGAAAAGTTAGGATTTTATTTTTTATTCAATCAAATTGAAAGTTCTAAGAAAAGAAACAGGTTCTCTAGAAGTTTTGTTATCAGACGGGATATTTTTTTAAATTTTTCTTAATGTCCTCAAGTTTGTCGCTTTGTCACTTGTTTACTCTACCTAAATTAAATTGAGAATTTTGCTAAAAAATAACAAATAATCACACTGAAAATTGTTTTCAAATGGAATATCAGATTTTGGGTTTCTGCAACTGAAAAAATGGTCAATAGGAATATAAATTTTGAGAGCATAGATTTTGGCACCACAATTCCATACCGAAATCCGGTTACAGATTTCTGCAACGCGTACATAACTCTAAAGTTTCTCTGGCTCCAACATCTGTTACCTACCATCTTTAGAGAGTCATATGCTTTATGCTTCAGTTGCAATGAATTATTGAAAATAGTTTTTTTCCTATTAATTTTTAAAAAACAAAAAACAAAAAAAGAAAATAGGTAGAAAATGTTACAGCTGTGCCGGATGCAGACGTCATTGTTAAGAGCTTCGCAAGTATTCATCTGTGGGGTGGCATGCATGTGCAAAGACCAATATGAACATACACACGTACATATACCCATATACCCTTTTCTACGTAGACACAGGTGCTGTCAACTTCATATGCATGCAAAGCAATTCTACATTTACTGCTGAGAAAACTTTGTGCTGGAAAAAAAGAGAAAAAAAAAGAAGAATATTGATGAACAGAACTGAATTTCAGTATTTGCGATTGAATTTCAATTGAATTTTTATTGTTTTATCTCTTCATTGACTCGATGTTTCTCCCCAAGTTGCAAAATCGTTTCCATATCAACATGAATCTAATTTGAAAAACAGCATGCATCATGATATAATGTTTGGTATGGCTCGTCTTTGCTAAAGTTTTCCTGTGCTGTCAAGAAAGTTTAAGCGAATATTTTGTTACGAGTACACGAGTGGTATCTTGTATATGGCGTATACAACACAGGCGACATGGTCGTTTCATTTGATTTCAATTCATAAGATTCTGTTAGGCCTATGAAAATGGAAACTTGTGTATGTCATACCGATGGAAACTCTACTCCAATTTTCTTAAAATTCATTTGTGGAATTTTTTTTATTAATCAACTAATGCGAAACTTTGCTCGAAAAAAATGTTAACGAAGGTAATTGTTCACAAAATATGCCACAAAAAGTAAAATTTATGGGAGAATTTGATTTTGTGAACATAAACATTGCATATTCTCCATCTGTAAGAAACTTGGATCATATATTCAAAAGTCATATATAGGAAAACTGACAAAATAAAATGCTCCAAGTTTAATCCATTACTAAATGGAATCATCAGTGACCTTTGAGTCTGGTGAGAATTTATAGATGTTCTCCATCTTATACATAGTTTTGTTCAGAACCTAAGCAAAAAGTGAATCAAACCAAAGCAATAAGTCTTTTCTCCATTGTATGCTTTTGTTTTAGTAACTCATAAGGCTTAAAAATTCTCGCTCATCGGCTCAAAGATCACTGATG
Source organism: Meiosimyza platycephala (assembly GCA_963662105.1). Taxonomy (NCBI): domain Eukaryota; kingdom Metazoa; phylum Arthropoda; class Insecta; order Diptera; family Lauxaniidae; genus Meiosimyza; species Meiosimyza platycephala. The sequence goes on from OY759208.1 coordinate 120,183,486, forward strand.
ATTCCGTTTAGCAATTGCTGAAACTACTATTGCTATCGTTTTATGTAACTTTTTTGGTGTTATCATGCACTGTACTGAATAGTCAGCACGAAGACATACTTTCTCAAGCTTCTACGGATTCCCTCCTCATAAAAAGCATAGAAATTGGCGACGAGACGTAGGCTTACGAGTACGACAGGTAAACCAGCCAAAAGTCATCAGAATGATGCCTCAAATTCTCTGAAGAAATTGAAAGCCATACGTCAGTCAACCCAAAAAAAATCTCTTGGGACGGACTAGCAAAGCCAGTGCTGGACAAGCTATAGGATGTCAACCTTGAGCCGCTGCAGCATGTCACCCACTAGCATCTGAAAGCTTTATATGAGAAGCTCGACAGGTCAAAATATGTTCCCATATGGCAAAATCTGGACAGTTTAAATAGCAGTTGTTTTCACTTATATTTACAGCAAAGTTATCATATACATATAAGGAGAGCTAAGGATTTCAAAAGAACTGCAAATTTAAGTAATTTTCTTAAGAAAATCATCAAACTCTTAGAACTTCCTCTGAATGGTAAGAAGAATAAAAGCATTGCGAAGTCGTGGTGCTCATGCATTCACTACTTCTATCCCACACAACTGATGGTAGAATGTCTGGAAAAATATTTATCAAAATTTTATGTACATTTGAGCAAATAAAGTTAGACAGCAAATGTGCGCATGCTTTCATTTTCTATCATGAAAAAAAAACTTCAGTGAGAAACCTCCCTCAATGCAGAGATAGAGGCGAATAATTTCAACGCATAGCGACGTTGCACAACGCATGGCAACGCATATGCAGAACAGACGTTAATTTTAAGCTTAAGTAAACGAAAAAATACGCAATACAAAAAAAAAAACGAAGAAACTGAAGATATGATAAAGAAATTAAACAAAGTGCCTGACTGTTGATATTCGATGAGATTAGAGATGCCAACTATTATTTTCAAATATTGTAATTTGTCCAAAAAATTGTATTTTGATTATTTTAAGGCAAAAATTTTCGCTTCTCTTTTCTCTTGACAACCTTACTCTAAATTTCAGCTGTGAATTTTAAGTAAAATGTTCTTTGATTACAATAAGTATTTTATTAACTCTGCTCTTAGCTTAATTTACCAAGTAATTGGCAACACTGCATCAGAACACACATCTAAACAACCGAATATGTGGCCAAGACATTGTAAGCATACGAGAACGTTGGCGTTTGATTACAACAGAATTCTGTTGAATCGTTTGGTACTGCAACAAGAATCACAATCGGATTTGAAATAAAATATGAACGACTTTTTATTTGTAATTTAAATCCTCTTTTAAATAAAAAAAAGAAAACCAATCGTATGCACAAATAAACATTCGATTCGTATATGCTATCCATTGCGTTAATCAAAGATACAAGATACAAAAACATAACAAAAACACAAGTTCAAATTAAAGAACCCCAAAAACAAAAACAAAAAGAGAAGAACTGAAACGAAAAACAAAAATATTTCGAAATATTTTGCTTATCGCCCAAAGAAGACGAAAACAAAAACAAAACATTCAGCAAAAACTAAAAAAAATAAACACTAAAAACACAAGAAATCGTATTATGGTTATGTAAATAAACAAACAAATTTTATGCATATGGATGTGTATCTGATGGATAGCGCACATGCAACAACAACAGAAGAAAAATGTTGCATGTGTGCATTAAGCAGTTAACAGCAAAAACAAAAGCAACAACATAAATTAAAAAAAACAAAACAAACAAAAAAATATCGACAACTCATCGCATGAACGTTGCCACTGCGACCAGCACTACCAGCTGCTGAAGTAAATTCACGCTCCGTTCACTCGCTGACATACGAAACTCGAGCACTTTACTGCATCTCTCTATATATTCAGCTTCACATTGGAAGAGATTTTCGAGTTCAGTTCGGTATTGTGTGCTTCATTGCTCCAAAGTAAAACAGCTTCACTGCACTGTGGGGATAGTTGGTCAAATAATGTACGTTGCTTGAAACTTGAATCGAAGAACTTTTTTCCGATGAAAAAAACAATGAATCCCAAGCTAGTGTTGTTGTAACCAGCTCTCGAAGCAGATTATTGTGTGCATCTCTGCTATACCCTATAGTTTTTGAGATATTCCACTTCAAACATTTTTAAGTTATATTTTGAAACAAGTAAAATTATTCGAAATTCATCTTTAGAAAAGCGCCAAACGATATATTAAAATCAAAAGTATCGGAGACAAGACTCAAAATAATATGTAGTAATTTTATGAATGGCCGATACATTGCTATATATACTTAGTTCAACTTGTCGACGACAAAGGCTTGGTTCGAAGTACTATCTATATCATACATGACATCCTGTGGCGTAGCCACTGCCTTACGAAAAATTAAAAATTTTCCACAAAATTTTGTTTAACTAAAAATAAAAGCGGTCATCATTTAATATAACAAAGACTCTAGCAAAATTGAATATTTTTATATATATTTTATATATTTATGTTTTTCAAATATCCTTTAAATAGTGAAGCAACTAAAGCAATAAAAATTTCGCTTTGTCCCCACTGTGCGTTCTTCAGTTTCTGTGTTTTGATTTCGATTTGTTTGTTTTTATTTTTATGAACTATTTTTCCTCTCAGAAACTCGTATCAGTTTCAAGTATTCTCTTGTTCTTTTTTCTCTCTCCGGTAATTGCCATGAAGTTATTGCTGTTGCTACTCACTGAAGTTTTTGTTTTTTTTTTTTTAATTTTTCAAAAAGTTTTTCAGCAATAAATGGAGTTTTGAGTGCAGTGGTCAAAACTTGTTTAGATTACATTATGTGTGTTTTATTTATGATGTGAGTAATCACAAGCTGAGTATTTGCTCAGACAGAACAGAGTGACAGTAAACCTTAACCAATACATATGTAACTCATTAAATTTAGTGCATTTATTGAGTAACTCCTTTCTTTATTATGAAAAACTGTAACAAATATTAGAAATTACAAAATTAATTTTACTTACAGACAGATTTTTTTAATAATTTTAGAACTTCCTCATTATGATTGTAAACAAAATACCAGGGTAACTTTGACTATATGGGTTGATCTACAGGCTATTTGGAAATAATATTGCATATTATATATTTCTATATTTAATACAAACAAATAAAGCCTCAATATCATATGATGAGTCATAATCAACCGGTATACCTAACTTTTAAGCCAAAACTTATCACATGTCCATCTTCTGACTTGTAAAGAAATCATTTCTTTTGGAATCAAATTCATCAAACTTAAAATTCCAACGAATTGTATCAATTAAAATCATTCTTTTACCATTCCATTACAGGAATAAAAATTTTAATTTAATTTATTAAATGTTGATTCAAGTCGAAAGTATTTGAAGTCGGAATCGACTAAGCGAATCAAAATTTGAAATTCAAAAAAAATTTAACTGATGATGATTTCTAGGGCATTAGAATTCGGAATCGACTTATTCAATTACATGGCAAACTGAATGACTCTTTTGACAATTCTAGTAAAGGGATGAAAGTTTGGAATTGAAAAATTTTATTTCCAATCCAAGGATTTGCATTGAGGAATTTGATTATTTACTGAATTGTATAAACCAGGTCAATGGGCCATTTTTCTGAAATAAATGTTTGCAACAATCAATACGTATAAGTTGAAAATGGACTTTGGACAAAACCAAAATGAATATTGGGTACTCAAAAAATCAGACTTCGGACCATTTAAAAAAAAAACATTTTTTTATACTAATCGATGCGGAAAAATAATGAAAAGTCTGTTTTTCCTGCATTTTTGAACCTTTCTCATACATACTATACATTGATACAAAAAAAATTCTTAAAAATGAAACCAAGACAGGACTGATATCTTGAGATACCTTAAATTCATTTTCGACCTTTTCTTATCGATTGAAGCACGCATTTGTTTTGAAAAATAGGCGAAGTAAAGTTGGAAAAGTCGATTAAATTTCTTTGGAGTTGGAATCGAAATGTATTCAATACTGCTCACCTCTGTTCATATACGGGGTACTACACGTCAAACAAAGCAAAAAAAAATTGATTTGTCTGAAACTTTGAATGTAAGCGTTTGTTGAGGCAGTTTAATTCCTATAATTTTAGACCCCAAGTCGCACTACACTGGGTGTCACGGACGGTTACAAGCGGCTAAAAATTTAAAATTTTGCTTTAACCTCTTTTTTATAAATTTTGTTGATAAATAGTAAATTTGTATTTTTTTTATATTCATAAAATGCTTGAACTTTCAATTACTAATTGTCTCATAATGGGACAAAAATCGATATAGCCGCTAGAGTTCCTAGAAGTTAAAAAGTCACCATTAGAAAGCTAATTGAGCTCAAATTCAAATAGGCTCGCAAGGGATGTGGTATTAAGGGTGTTACTTGATATGAAAAAAAAGTTGTAAGCACAAGGAAACATAATACAGAAAGTGGGCTTGAGATCTCCTACACAAGCAAATACTTTGAAACGCATATTGCTAAGATCATTATTCAATTAAATGACATCAAATGCGATTAATGTGATAGACAAAAGCATTAATTGAACTGAAAGTAGGCAGGATTGTATAAGTGGGCGATATTATATCAGTGGCAAATTGTTTCAATAATAATAATAATGTTGTGAAACTCAGAAATCGGAAGTGAATTCAGCAAATAATTAAGGTGTGGGTTTGGAGTGATTTTTACCGAACAATTTTTTCTATCCTGGAATCCTAAACGTCAAATGAATTTTTTATACATTTCGGAGAAGGGTTTCTGTCACTGCATTCCCCTCTATTACATGCATGCACATTATATTGTGTCTACAAAAATACCAGAAATCGCCAAATATTTTCCTAGTAATCACAAAATTTTCGGCACTTGAAGAAGTTGAGGAATTTTATTGCAACTTTATATTGCATATTAATTGCAATTTATATGTTTATATGTTGCTGCTATATCAGTACATTTCGTGGATATGAATTAATATTGGACTAAAAATGTGCAAATAATTGAATAAGTTAGACATCAGTAAACAGTACATAAAAAAAGAAATCATCAAATTAAACCCGACTATAATTTCTTAACGATGCAGCTGATGAAATTTACCCAATCAAAATGTAAATATAGTAATCAATTATGGGAGGAAATAAATGAAAATACAAATTAACAAACGAATAAAATAAATCAAAAATGTATACGAAATGTAAACAAAATAAAAAAAAATCTAAAATTAAATTGAACGGATTAAGCAAATGAACGAGTAACGCATGGCAGCGCTTATCTGCATTGACATGCATCCATCAATCATGTGGAAGTAACAGCAATAGTAATGGCATCAGGCAAAGCAGCAGCTGTAAGACCCAAAAGCACCCATTAACGGCAACAATGAGGCAAAATACAGATAACAAACCGAGAAGCAGCAACCACAACAACTGATAACAACCGAATGGTATATTAATTTATTTATAACGTTGAAAAAAGGAGTGAAAAAAAATTGTAGTATTTTTGCTACTCTTTTTCATATTGCATTGTAAATGAGCGAAGTTAAACTCACTCATGCAAAAAGCAGCTCACTCACTCAAGCGCGCTCATCGTTTAATACGGCGCCACAATTAAACTCGATTGTTATTTATGTTGTATCTGCTGGATTCAGTTTGGTTTCGGCTACAGCGCGCTCAAGAGATAGATACTCAGTTACGCTAAAATCTGTTTGTTATATAGATTGTTTTGTGTTCCTTTTGTGAGAAAACTTAAATAAAATTCTTGAATCAGATTTAAAATAAAAATCCATTAATTGCTAGTGCGAGATATAAAAGCATCTTGAAAATACAACAAAGTGCATCTGCATTCTCATTTGTATGTGAAATTATTTAGGAAGGATTGAGTGCTTTTCTTTATTGTCTGGCTTGGAAAAACGTGCTAAAAATTAAGCAAGTGCGCGCGCATATCCTGCGACAGGATAATATTAACAACAACAACATTAACAACACTGCAAGTGAGCGTATATTGAGTGCGGTAGTAGAGTTCGCAGAATTTTTGTGTTTGCAAAATCACTGAACAAAAAGAAATAAAAAAGTTACAATAAAATCTTTAATAAACAGCATCATCTTGGATTCTTGACTCCTCAGGTACGTGGACAATAAATCGATTTTTATTTTTGTATATCGGTGTTTTTTTTTTTATTATTATTTCCCAATTGCCTTAATTCGCTGCTGCAATTTTTCCCTTGAGATGAATTTTCAACGAATTTTTAGCAATGATTTCCAGTTTATTTTATATCTCTTTGGGAGTTGTTTGTCCTTTTTATTCTTATCTATTAATTGGCTGCATGATTGTCTGTCATTTCATCGCTGTTTTTGTCTGTTATCCTATCACTTTTCTTATCAGAAGAAACTGTTGTCGTTTTGTGTTAACCATTTTTTTGCGTATTTTGTATTACTTTTAGTGTTGCCAACTGTTTTCTCAACTAAAATTTGTTTTTATTTATTCATTTAATTTGATTATTACAAAAATCAAAGGTCCATTTTACGTCGAAAGAAAATTCGGCACAAAACGATGTCTTTGAATTTCGTGATGTTTTGTCTGTTGGTTTTGCCGAAATTTTCAAAAACCCGAAAGATCGATCATTTTTAAGCTTGCACTCAGAAAAAAAAACAATGACTTTGTAATTGATTCAACCATATGATTAAGCCCCAAAGGCAAAAATGTTTACATGTTATAGCGAAACATTTATGATTTGAATTCAAAAAGTCTTCCCTTCGAAAATGTAAGGTTTTTCAATATAACTTTTAGACAGAGATATCAAAAAAATCATTATTTTTTACCTTAATAATGGAAAAGTAAAATACTTTTAGCTTTTAAGAAGATCTTTATATAGAATTGCATATAAAAATGCAATAAAATACGATGATATAAAATATTGTTGTCAAAAATATTATGGAAAAGTTTTTATTTCTTAAATAAATAAATACATAAATTTGATGATGATAGAATCTTTGATAAGTACAACCGCAAAAAAATTAATAGAGCCAAATACAAGATTCCGCTAAACAAAAGCAAAATAGCAAGGTCCTATTACTTTTTTGAATATGCTTTAATATTACCTATATACTTTCCTTATTTGCTATATCTTCCTGCAAGTGTTTCAAGTTCCCAAGTAAAAAATAATGTACTACAAAATTACTTTGCTGGTATTGCATTCAAGTCCGTGGGTTTTTCTCTCGGTAAAAAATGTTATTTGGATCGAGACCTAAAATGATGCAAAGTTTGGGAAACCATCTAACACGTTCTAAGCTTTTAAGCAATTAAAAGAAAGTTTTATATTATAGATTAGTATTCTTATTAAATATCAAATATGAAATACCAAGATATTTCTGTTTTAAAATATTTCTCAATGGTATTGAGCAAATGTACCCGGAATTATTGATGTTGATCTACAGGGCTTGCCAGTATCTTAGTATTGATCTGACAATACTGAACTTTGATTTGTCGAAAAAGAATATAATTTCTTTCCAATCAGCAACAATTTAAAGTTCGTTCACTTTGATACATGAGTCACTTAATTGATTAATCATCCTACCAAAGCTTTTTAAACGCAGTTATGACTAAAATGCTACTCCACTTTTTTTTGAAGAAGCACTTTCATAATTGGTGGTGAATGGAATAATGAAATTCTCATTAAAAGATTTTAAGGAATATTTTGCGATATGCTTTGAAAGGTATTATAGTTTTTCCAGTTTATTTAATTTTTTCTCATGTCGAAAAACTTCCCAATTTCTGAAATAACAGAATTCAACGGTATAATCACTGGTTTCTTAGTCCCATTCCTTTTTGTCTCTCTTCGCCCTCGATTTTCACCTGCTGAAGTTGACACTGACAACCTTTAAATGTCCTTTTCTCCATCTGTTCTGAGTTATTTGCTTGATAAATATTTTATTTTGCATGATTTTCCTTTTGTCATCTGCATGTCATCATATCATCATCATAATTTTTAACAATTTTCTGAATATTGCCATTGTCATTGTCGTTGTTTATGTGAAGTGTAATTTTATTCTTAGGTTCTCTTTTTTTTACAAAAACATTATCTTTTGCAAATTGCTATTTTATACCATGGCTTACAGTAGTCAGAGTACTAATTTCATTCTAATTCCAACAGCAACACTTCTAACAAAAATAATTACTTGTAGTCAAGTGTGTATCTTATTCTCTGCAAGGTGATGTATAAGTAATGCATTCTCTAACAATCTCGCTGACAGCTCAGTTCAAATCCATAAATCTTATAATAGAAAGGGTGGAAAAAAAGGTTTTCAATTTACACTGACTTGCGTTTGGAGTCTTAATATATTCCCATTTCTTTTTGATAATTTATTAAATACACCAATATTATAGCTAATGAAAAGTTCATAACTTTTTATACAACTCCTGGCACGAATTTTTATATTAAAAAAACTCCGGATTGAATTCATAAAAAGGCGTCATATATCTGATTTTATTTTTAATAGATAAAAGAAAGTACTTAACAGCCAATTGAAGAGATGTTACAGCTAAAATAGTACAATTTTATACAAATTCCACTCCCTCAGAAAGCTGATAATATAAGCCTGGCTTTACTTGGCTATGCACTAAATACGCCCGTTTTGCGTATGCATATGAACATAGTTCGAGTATACTCATCATTGATTTAATTTATTATCTATTGTGTTACGTTTGTCCTAAACTTGAATTGACGCCATGATATGTAACATCGAAAACGTAATGCAACCAATATTAATAAAAAAATCAGCAGAATCATTATGTGGTGACTTGTTCCGTCCAGTATTTTCCAATGTTTAAAAATTTACCAACATACGTTGAGTCATTTTTCACATAATGTGGAAAATGTTTAAAACATCAAAAAGAAGCAAAACTGGACTACACACTATACAGTGATTTGATAAGTGACAATTTTTCAATTGCAAAAACTCAAGACAGGTAATAAAAAATAAATGAAATTCCATCATAAGAGAATTTTTAGATATATTCCAATCAGAATTGGACAGATCACTTGTATTTTACGTTTTACTTCAAGTCGACTCGTTTTTTTGGAAAAACGATATCTTCTTTAGGGTAACGAGGAAGGAATTTATTTGATCAATATATATTCTCGTTGACGCTGATCCGACTGATCAGTACCAACTTCAATTTCTTTTAAAGTTCTCCACAGCATTCGAATATTCGAATACTTCAATTTAATTTTGATAAAGCAATATCATAACATAATAATAAACAAACGTCTCAGATTTTAGTAGTATTTTAATTCACTTTTATTGGAAAAGTAATAAAAATATGTCATAAGAAAATTCACAAAGAAGACATTGCTGTTGTTAATAATGTGGCTACGATGTTTTGCTGACAACAGTTTTTTATTATAAGAAATATAAAATAACGAGAACTTATTATGCACCGATTTTTTTTTTAATATAGTAGTTTCTTTATACTGTTGAGCATTTAAATTATAAAATACTTAATATCGAGAACATGATGAAAGACAAAACAACAACAACACACTTGCCTCACAATAATAATATTACACCATTCAGAAGTAGCCCAAATAGTTCATCGACGAACAAATTTTCCATTACTGACATATACATATATAATCTTTATTATCCCTACTTTTTACATAATTTCTTATATGGAAATGATTTGTAACGCTTTGGCACAAGATATACTGAACCGGTTTTAGTAATTTTTTTTAAATCCGAAACAGGTTATTGCAGATTAGTTTTTTTAATTTTTAAAAATTAATAGCTTGTTTTTAGGATTAACTTTTTGGATAAAACTCAAACAAAACTCACGCTGATTCTTGAATTATCACGTATTTCTTGTTTTAAGGATGATTTCCTCGGCGGCTTAAGACTGCCACGTTTTCTGCTACCCTTAAGACTGCACTTCAAACTGTACTTGCTTATTATTTCCAAAACTTTTTTGTACCATGCATTATAGCTATGTATGTATGATAAAATGCTTTTTGCTATTTTTTTTAGTACATATGAAATTAAAATTAAGTATTATATTCACAAAAATCCTGATTATGATGTTTTATCTACGCGGTATCAATATTTCATAAAACCTCATTTTCTAAACTTAAACTTGTGGCAAATATATTTCATATGGACATTCCCCCCGCATTTTATACCTAAGCCACTGTGCAACAAACTATGCTGCCAATGCTGCTGTATCTCTACTTTTACTGCAGTGATGACTCTTACAGTGTTACAAGTTGATAAATGTTGTTGCTTTTATCTGTAACGGTACATTGCATTAATGCCTTTTGGCCAAAAATAATTGCCTTGAAACCAAAGTTGTTAACCTGCAAGTAAAGCAAGAAATCACACACCCACAATATAGTTGCAGATGGATGGGAACGAAAGTAGGGCAACATGAAAAGGTAGCAAAATTCTTAGCTCTAAATAATTCTAGAAGCGAGTGCTGAGAGCAGTCTTTTTTTAAGTTGGGCTGCACACAAAATGTGGTAATAACGGTGAATTCATTGCAATCATTTAACTCACGCGGTTAAATTCTATTGCACGTCGGCTGCTTGACCAATTTGTAGATAATTTTTTTGGGGCTGACGATAAATGAACATTTGATCAACTTAAGTTGGAAACATTTTTTTGGCATTTAATTTCATTGAGATTGAGATTGAGATTTTTCTATCAAGTTTCCCGCAATGTTTTTAGAACGTGTCATAGCTGATTTTGATAACTTCTTCAAGCACATATGCCCATGGGTATATTTGACCCATATGCCAGGGTACGATTGCCACTCACTCACTTAAATGAAAGCTTCATCAAGATTGTGCTTCACCCGCTGTGCGCTGCTGTATATTGTTCGTTGTTTGTTCATTCGTTAGTTTGTGATTGACATGATGAAGAAACGATTTCCTGGCATGATGTAGAGGTTTATTGGTGGTCATCAACAACGTGGTCATGAATGTGGCGCGTCGCCAGTGTTATTTTTTGTTTTTTTTTTTTTTTTTGGTTCGTTTACTTGCTTAGTTTTTGGAGCTCATTTTCATTACTCTGCAACATCAAACTGAACTCGGACTCCTGAAGTCCTGACACCCGCCTCTTTGTTATTGTTTGAGCACAGCAAGTGAATAAAGTTTTTCATAAACTTAAATTGAGCAAATCTTTCTTCCATTAATGGCAGGTACTTTTTCATTCATTATTAATTTTTTTCTTATTTTATTAACTAAAATATTTTGCTTGAAGTTTTTCTCATTGACAGCAATCTTGCAGTTTAATTGTTCAGCACGTGCTGTTCTTGCTGACAAGTTGAAGCAATAATTATTGAATGCTAATTGAAACCTGAATTTATTGAAAAATTTGGCTATGAAGTTAAAAGGTATTCTGTTCTTATATAATAAAACTATTACTTGTTCCTTTGTCCATCAAAAGCTTTTTTGAATTAGACTTTGATGGAGATCCGTAGAAACTATATGGCTCAATTTTATTATTAGACCGCTCGACCCTTTAAATTGATTGAACAACTTGTTGAAATATTTTCATCAATAGTTGGAATTAAAATTTTCTGTAAAAATTTCGCCTTAAAAACGTTTGACGGCGGCACTATGTACCCTCTTTTCGAAAAAACTTTCAATTAGCAAATCGATTGGAGAATAAGAATTTAGCATTCCTCTGACTGCCTTTTGGATTTTATTCGAATTTTTCTTTGGGTGATTGGTTGATAGAGAAAGCATTTTAAATATCAAAAAGCAGCAATCGAAGCAAATTGTCGAAAATGTACGTATTCAATGTACGTTAGAAGCAATGATATTTTATTTGAAATGTGGCTTCAAAACTTTTTTTTCTGATCTGGAAAATTAATATTTATTAATAAATAAAATTGTAAGCAACTGAATAAAATTCATCAATTAATCGACGATATTAATAACGCGTTAAATGCGCAAATTAAGGGCAGCAGTATCTTCCCATATGGCACCAGAGGATCGCGTATAAAACATGTGTTTCGATAGATAGCTACGTTTTTCTCTGTTTGTTCAATAGTATATTTGATATTATTGGAATATTATTGAGAACACCTTCGCTTTGTGTCAGCCCCTTGCAGATCGTGAAGCATAGCTACCATATTTATATCACAACATTTGCGTCATTGTTTTTATTGCAATCAACATTTATTCTTTAATGTCTGTGCTGTAAGTGTTTCAGACTGATGGTTTTCCATTGCTCTGAGAGCAATAACACTGATTTTAGACTGTTTTTTAAACTATCAATAGGTACTCTCCATTCATTGTTTTTGTATTTAAGTTCAATGAGGCTTTTCAGTCAAAGACATTGCAAAATGCAAAGGATTTTGCAGCATCTACATCAAAAACTTATTGAAAGACTTCTTAAATGCAGTTTACTTTGTATCACTGCAAAGTCTTATGTCGCGAAATGCAAACACGGCAACACTCACAAAGTTCGGAGTTCGCTAATGCAACCGTGCGGCTTATGTTGTGCAGAAAAAAAGCAAACATTGTACCAAAAAAATTTTTTATATTCGCTTGGTACATTTTATCAAGTTTTTTAAAAAATGGATAGATGGAATCCCATAGGTATATTCTTGGCAAAATAATTCATGCAAAAATGGCTAAAGAATATATCGTCAGGAATTTTTTTTGATAATATTGAGAACGTTTTTGCACTTTTCCTTAAATTTTTTTTTGTTTTAGTCTTAATAAAAAAACAAAGCTCGTTCAATTTTTGTTTTCTTTATGTGTTTTTTTTAATATATTATATTATATATAATAAATTATTCGTTTTAGCTATAAAAATTAAGTAAACAATTTAATATTAATTTTTTATCACGCCCATCATCATTAAAAATCAGAAATGAGACATAGCAGAGTTGTAAAAATGTTCATTTAAGCATATACTACTACACAATGCAACTAAATCAAAAATACTTTGCAAGTTGCATTTAGGAGTCAACCTAACTGATGGTTCTAGTATCGACTGTCAAAAGGAAATCTGATTTGACTTAAGAGGAACTGCTCCGGTTTTTTTATATTAGTTGTGGCTCTGTCAACATCCCTAAGCGAGAAAGTATGATTAGCTTAAAACTAAATATTCGAAAAGGTCTTATTACGTCTTTGATGCATCACAAAATTCTTAAAAAAAGTTTTCTTTAACTTTTACTATGTCTGAGGCTTCAAGCCTATTTCTGACACCTGATTCTACTATAGAATGCCGATATTCGTAAGACAGAAGAACTATGATATTATAAGTCGACAAAGTTCAAAGTGATATAAGTCATTTGGCATTATTTTTTTTAGAAAACTAAAGACTAAAAAATATGGTACCAGAAGTTGTGGCTGACTACTAGAACTTTTTTGGCCGACGTTAGAAGAAGAGGTGGCCGACTACTCAAAAATCACGTTTTTTCTCATTTTTCAACGAAAAAAACGCATAAGTTAGTAAATTACCTTAATAACAATGCTATTTTTCAAAACTACATAAGTCAGGGATTCAGAAGCACACAATTCCTTATAAATAACCTTAATAACCGATTTTTGGTAGCCATTTGAACTTAAGATAAAAGTTAAGTGGCCGACTACTAGTGCCATCACCCTATGTACCACAAAATACAAATTTTTATCTTATCATAAGTACATAAACAAAGTGTCACGTTTTCGTTGACATAAATATCAACAATGAAAAAATAATCTCTAAAAAGTATTTCCGGGACTTAAAGTCAGTTATTTTTTCGAATTTCACAAATATTGTTTTAATATTTTTGGCATTACTGCTTATCAATAAGTTAGTGATATATAATATTATTTATAATTTATTACTCTTCTCAGAAAAGATTAACATTTCCACAGGGAGAACAACTTTCAACGTGCAACAACGCTGTTGCACGATAAATAATCCTTTTATTTTAAACATTTATTTATTAAAATGCTGCTGGAAATTGGAAAATATTTTTGCTGCTTGTTCTTTTGTCTCGAAATATTTTTAAAATTTGAACAAAAAATATTATAAATAACAATACTTTTTTGCAAATTAACCTTCCTATTTTTTTCCTGTTTTTATTAGATTTGAGCATTTCCATCTTTGGCGACCTTTCATCTCTTTTTATTTTTGCGGCTGCTATATTTTGAACAATTTCGCCTACCTTTGAAATATCTGCAGAAAATGTGATATATTTAAGTATATGTATGGCATTACATTAATCATTTACTTAAATTTTCCACTCATTGCCCACTAACATTGGCAATATGTATATTTGTATATTTCAACTATTTTTGTTTCTTATTCAACTTAATATGGAGCGCATTATTTCACTAGGATTCACTAACATTGGTAAGCCTAGGGTTACCAACTATTTTGAGAAAAAAAATACAAGTTCAATATCAAAAATGTGTAGCAGATAGTATCCAAAAGAAATGATTATTTCATGTTCTTTATTGATATTTTTAGTTGAATCATGTAATAAATTCACAAGCTTCTTAAAAGTTAAACTTCGTGAAGTTTGCAGTTTCGGCCGCTGATTTCAATTAATATTTAAATCTGAAATATTTTTTTTAAGTAGGCGGTACAGCTCCTCTAACAGGAAAATATGTTTTTGCAGCTAAATTGATTGACCGATTTCGTTGAAATTTGGTATGGAGCTACAGAGATTAAAGGTAACGAAGGTAAGAAACTCTGATAGGGTGAGGTAGGGAAATTTTATTGGCATAAAAATATTCATTAAAATATGATATTATTTAATCAAATAAAATGATACTGAACTGTTTTGTATTGTCACCATAATGGTCACTAAAGGCCACAGGCAAACTAGGCAAAAATATAAGGACATATAAATACATGTACTCCTTAATGAGTACGGCTGGGAACCCTAGCTAAGCCACATCATTTCAGTTGAAAATGTTTAATATTTAATGTAAGATTCAAATAAGCAGATACTTTCCAAGCGAACGCACCGCAATTTTATACTCTAATGCGTCCAACTTGGTGTAACGTACAGCGCGCCTTCTATTGTTGCATTGTTGAATTGTTCTTGTTTTTTTTTCAAATATTTCTGTGCCTTTTTTACTTCTTTATTTTTATGCTCGTTTTTTCTTTTTTTTTGCAAATGTTGTACATTCTCCTTAGCATTGATTTCCGGAGTTGCAAAATTTTTAGCTGGAAATTCTTAGCGATTTTTCTGCATGTTTTGGTTTATTTCTATGTATTCGGTTTTTTTTTCTTTTTTTTTTTTTCTCTGCACATATCTACAACTATTTCACGTTTTACTAGATTTTTTTCAAACATTTCATTCCATTCGCTTTGTTTGCAAAAATTCAATGGCAACGCTTTGCCGTCGTGTAATGCATAAAATGCAGTTTAGAAATGTTGAATGCTGATTATTGTCGTCGTTGTTGGTGTTTTTGTTTTTTGTTTTCCTTGCTGTTGCCAATGTTGCTATTTCTAGCGTATCCCAAGAAAAAGCGTGGAAAACTATTTGTGTTGAAAAATTGGAAAATGCATTTTTCCCACGAAGTTGTATAGAAAATAATTGAGGTAACGACTTTGACATATTTTAATAGAAATTGTTTTTTAACTTGTTCTAGACAATAGTCTTTTATTAAAAATCAAAAAAAATGTGCCTAAAAGAAATTAAAATTATACAGCAAGAAAATTATAATTATTGATCTCTTAATTACACTGGTCTACAAGGGTTGTGCTAATGGGAAGTGGCTTTTACAACCAAAAGAGACTGTCCAACCATTTAAAAACAAAAAGTGTGGAAGACATTGCCACGGAGATACTTCGCCAAATTCACCAACCGAAAAGCCTATTTTATCTCGGCGACTAAAATGGCACGACTGTAGCCAACCATGAAAGTCTTTTGTTAGCGATTTATATTACAACTTTTAACACTAAGATTGGAGCAAAAATAGATATCATATAAAAAAAAGTTTCTACGCTTCAAATAATTTTATAGAACTTTGCGCATTTATTTTAAATTTTTATAGAAAGATTCGTATAGGCTTCATAATACATACATACGTATGTACACTTCGAAAGTTTCATATCTGTACGTTTGCATTCGCCATTCATTATTTACTATGTATATCAAGAAGAATCAAATCAGCATAAGCAATAATTATGCCAATGCCTCACGCATTAAAATTTTTTTGTCACCTCAGCAACCCACAATATTCTTGAAAAATTAAAAGCAATAAATTTACAATAAAAATTTCACATAAACAACAGAATTCCACCAAAAAGCACAAAACAAAAGTAAACAAAATTGAAAATATTCGAAAATGCACTGCCACAGTGTAAAGTGAAGACCACAAAAGTAATGAAATAAAATTTTCATATGCAATTTTCCAAGTAGAGCAAGACAACAACAATAATAACAGCAACAAAAAACGCAGCGAAGACGCCGTACAATAAAATGCAGCCGACAACAAAAGGCATCAGCAGCAGCAGCAACTGTAAAAAAAACATCGACAACATTGTTACCAAAAATGTTTCCACCTCAACGTCGCGCATTAAATTGTGAAATTGGTGTAGATTGTAACATGTGGTATCAACAGCAACAGCAACAACAACAGACAACAGTGACAGCAACAATAGTGGCAGCATCAATGACAACACTTGTGTTGCTGAGCTGATGACAGTGTTGCACACTTGATTGCAGCATTCAGCTGCTATTGTTGCTTCAACGTTTTTCCAGTGGGCTAAAGGGAGAGAAAATGAAATTTCACATTAAAATTGCATGCAAAGAAAATAAACTGCAGCTCTTTCGAGGTGCACTCAAGGGAGTGGGTGGATATAGCGGTATAACGGAAGGTGGAGGGAGTGGACCTGCATAATAGTGTTGATGTGAAAATTGCAAACATGTCAAAATTTTCTGCATAAATGTTGCATGATTGCTATGTAACTCGGCAAGGGAGCTAGTGCTGCTGCCGCTGCTACTGCTTTAATGCATTTCGCATGTTTTTTATTTAACCGCATTGTGGTTACTCCGTGAATATCTTCGGTATAGTTGGCAACGCGCGCGAGAAATTTTGTTCAAAAATAACGATGTTGCTGATATTGATGTTGATGAGAATGATGATAAATATGTTATATTATGTTGCTGGCGCTATACTCTGCAGTGATGTGCACTGTAATGAAACTTTTTTTAATGCAAAAAATGTGATATTTCTGTCATTTGTATTTTATGCAATTGGAAACTTTATGACATAAGCAGATTCATAGATGTTTACAGCTTTTGAAATATATTTTTGTGGTAATTTATGGAATTATTTTGTCATAAGGTTTTTTTTGTCGTTGAAAACATTTTATAACAAACTGTTCGAGTGTGCAGTAAGAAACAAAATTTATATTTAATTACATAGAATCAATCAAGTAGTGAAGAGTCATCAAAATGGAGTCTTTATGCTCAGACAATCTTCCTTTGAGTGGCGAATGATAAGAAAAAACAAAAAGCTAAAAATTTTCTTCTGATAATAAATTGGTAAGGAATTCTGAACTTTTGTGAGAAATAAATAAAACAGCTATTTTTGAACATTGAAAATTGTGGCTCAATCGTAAAATGTAGAGTACATTTAAGAACTAAATTATGCATCACATTCAAACTACGTTATTCTACGTCACAAAGTAAGTGAAAGGGCGAAAGCTGCCGAAATTCAAATCAAAGTTTCGGTTTCATTGATTTGATGAGCAAACCTCCACTTAAAATTTTTACTGCATATTCCCAAAAACTCAGATAAATGTATTTTATATTATATATTTTATTTCTATTTTGATTTTTCCATTGAAAAATGGTCAAAAAAATCAAGAGAATAAATCACTAAAGGTCGTCTCGTAGAAGAAGTGTCAGGCTTTGTACAACTTATCCAACAATATATAGCCAAAGTTATAAGTTTTTTTCAAAAAAATCTTTGGGAGACTTGTTTTATTTTTCAACAATAGCCAAAAAAGTATCTCTCCAAATTCAGTTTTACTTTATTTAACAAAGCTGATTATTTTTAATAGTCTAAAACTGAACATCATTCATTGTAAAAACAAAATTTTCCGCACAAACATCAAATCATTTGATAGCTTTGTATACAAAAAATTAATTATTAACATTCAACACGCGAGCTATGTATACTTGTATGTATGTACGTATGTTCTCTTTATTTAATGCTCTCATGTTTTACTGTCAATCATAATGTTTGGAAAATCAATGCCACATGTTTGAAAGATTAAAAGAAAAGAAGATTTTCAGTAAACATCCATTACGAATTTGTAAATGAGAAAATAAATAAAAACAAAAATTGCTATAAAATAGTTTAGATAAAGCAAACTAAGCCATAAACATAAAATTCTAAATATATAGTCTTAAAAGACTTCATGATTGAGAACAAATATTTAAGATACAAATGAAATAAATAAAGCCACACAGTTTCTTAAATTAAGTTAAAATATAAAGACTTACGTACATAAAAAGGATTAATATAAATTATAAATTTATGTGACACAAAGATAAATAAAATAAAATAAAATAAAATAAAAAAAAAATAAAATAAAATAAAATAAAATAAAATAAAATAAAATAAAATAAAATTAAACTCGTAATAAAACGTTTGCCCCAAACGAGTTTCTTAGACGACATTAACCTTAGTTGCAACAAGATTAGAATTCAGCGTTGTTTCAAATGTAGCACATCATGTGCTGCACTAAGACACAGCAAACAGAAAAAAACAAGAATACATTCCTTAGCAGCAACTTTTTTGTTTTATTGAGACAAAAACAAAAGAACAAAAAACCAACAGACAAGCTTACAATCTCGAACATGCAGCTTAATGCTTTATACTCAACATAAACTTGGCTTCTAGAAAAAAAAAAACAAAAAAACTGGTTACTTGCAAAAGTTGTTGCACCGTTTGACAACAATGCTGCCGTGCAGTTGCTGCTGGCAATTCTTGTTATGTAGTCTGCATTTTCTTCTTGTTTTTATCGCCTTTTTTTAGCTCTGTTAACAACAAAAACAAAAATGCGTAAACAATTAAAGAAAGCTTGCAGCAACATTCAAAATGTTTACAGCGTAACGTTTTGGTTCTCTTTTACCTATTGCTTGCAGCAAGCTGTAGCACTTTCAGGCTATAAACTTCTTGTAAGCAACATATTGGCTCAGTTATATAATCAAATAATGCACCAAATTAAATGAACCCAATGCGTTTCAGGGTGAATCTTTTAAAAGCAACACGCGAAAATTTTCTGCAGGTGACGTCATATTGTCGCAGAAACGTTTTCTATGCTCAAGTATACATAACAAGCTTTCATATAAGCCTAGTAAAAAAAATATTTAAAATAAGTTTTTTCAAAACATGCTTAAACCTTTTTAAATTGCAAAATTTTTCTAAAAAAGATTTTGTGAAACAACAAAGTATTTATGTATTTGAGTGTGTTTGACTTTCGTGAAAATTATGTTATGTGTTGTAGTTAGGCTCTAGTCAAAAGATTT
The DNA here is from genome assembly GCA_963662105.1 of Meiosimyza platycephala. NCBI lineage: Eukaryota > Metazoa > Arthropoda > Insecta > Diptera > Lauxaniidae > Meiosimyza > Meiosimyza platycephala. Next base: position 120,203,000 of record OY759208.1, read on the forward strand.
TTATAACAATTTATTTAATTATAAAGTGACCAACGTTAAATAAACGCTAAATAAACGACCCTGATGAAGTGAGAAACGACTCACGAAACGTTCGTCACTTTATAATTAAATAAATTGTTATAAAAATTTTTTGACTAAAGCCTAACTAAAAAAAAAAACATAACATAACAAAGTATTTTTTTTTAGCAAAGATCATGAAAAAATCTATTCGAATCAATCATTTTAATTCTAAATTTAAAAATCAAATCCATGTACTGAATTTTCGAAATAAGACGTTCGTAGAATAAATGACAAAAACTACAAAGTTTACACCTCAGTATTTTGTAGGCTAATAACGTTGTAGCAAAACACGCCTGGAATTTAATCAAGCTCTACTAGAGCTACAAATAATGAAAATTTGAACAAGATCGGAGCATACAAAATTTTCACCTGATACTCTTGGCAAATCTTACCATATATGTACATACATTGATCTACATTGAAAATATTTACTTTGAATTGAATTTCTTTACAGATCATTATTTAAAAATATATCTAAAAGTATATCGATTGCAAGCCCTTGCGAACTTTGTATTTGTTTCAGATGTCCACTTTAAAATAAATAATAAAAGTGCGTTGAAAATATATATTTTCATACCACAATATTAATTGTCCTTCATTTCAATATTTTTAAGTGCACTACTGTACCAAAGAAATTTTATTCTACAGCCTACGCGCGTATATAAAATATTGGAATGCTTTATCTCCAGACACGCACACCAACTTATTTATTGTTGTGCGTTGTAACATTGTAACCTCAAAAATTACTTTATTGTCCTGGCTTGTAACTTTTGGTAACAACAGTCTTTTTTTTATATTTTGCATTAAATATCATAACATCGCACAGTGGGCGGATACTTGATTTGATATGGCTGCTTCAAAAAAATCATTTTACATATAAACAAAAACAAAATATACCTCTTTATATGATACTTATGTACTTATAGTATGCAAAGGTCGCCTTATATGTTGCTTTCATTTTGAGTTTAGATTGAATTTTTACAAACAATCTGTGCGCCCACAGTGCGTCGTATAAGGTTTTCTTGGTATTCAATTTTGGCCAGATTTTTTTCTGTGCTGCTCATGAACACATTTTTTATTAGACTTAACCTCATTGTTTTCTTTTTCCCTGTTTCTTTCAATCCCATTTCATAATTCGCATCTTCATTGCTGTTGTGTTGCTGCCGCTTAATTTTTTTTTTTTTTTCTGTTAAGTGCTAGTGTATTTTTTGGCAATTTCGCTTGTAGCAGAATAACAAAAACATAAATTTTGCTTTTCAAAATTTTTGTGCACTACACATCTTGGTGAATTTGTTTAGCAACTTCCATGTCAGCAAGTGCGCTGCTGCTTTATAACTAGGGAAAAATTCTAATCTGGCTGCTTTTACAGGCCATAAAGTAAAATATAATTGTTATTGCCATTTCATGTTGTTACATTAGGCGTACATTGTAGCGCAGCTTTTGCTTTCTATAAAATATTTTTTTATGCATGCTTTTAGGCGCCCTAAAGGTTTTTATTGATTTTTGTTTTCTTCCTTTCTTTTACTGTTGATGGCCTGCAGCTGATTTCATTTCAAGAGATTGAGCATGAATCTTTGTAGAAAGTGAATAAATTAATTTTTTAGTAGAAATTAAATTTGCAAGTGTGACCTACCCTAAGTGAAAAACAAAATCCTCCTACCTGCAAATCTCTAAAATTCACTGCTGGAAATTGGCATGAAAACAATTTTGTGAACCAAAAAAAAATGTCAATGGGACTCTAAGTTAAGAACTGTAGATGAAGGTGACAAGTAACATTGTTTTCCGTTTTACTTTTTATGTAGATAAAATTTCTTCTGGCACCTTATGTAGTGTGCAAACCACTCCAATTTATTTTAGAAATTAAAGAAAATACTTTATAGGTCATACATATTTATAAAATTTAAAATTATATACTATTTTCTTTCAGGTGAAAAATCAATCTTTTGGACAATTAAAGGTAAAAAAATAAAAACTTTTTCGTCATTACTTTATTGGAAAATTTAATAACCTAAATAATTTTCATTTATATAATCAATATATCAACATATATCATTTATTATTTCTTAAAAGCTTTGCTCTTGCCGCAGTTGAAGAATAAAGTCGGCTCAGTCGATATATGTCACATCCTGGTATAAAAAAAATTAGGGATTCATAATGACTTGAGAAGTTCTAACAGTAGAAGAATAAATTAAAAATAACTTAAAAATTTATTTTGAATACCTCATAAAAAATCGATTATGCTTTAAAAATAATCGTAAAAAGTAATTTAAATATTAAGTATAACATATTTTTTCTCATTAAATCACCAAAAATAGTAGAACCTAAAAAAATCATATTTATTTAATATAACACTCCATCAAAAACACTAACCACAAAAACCTGTTAAATGCATTAAAATTCGAAGTCTTTCACATGAGAAAATAAACGAAATTAAATTAAAAGTTTGCTGCAAACCTCAAAAACCTCACAAAACAATAGCAAACAAAAAAACATAGAGCGTTCAACAACCAATCAAAAGTTGCCCATCAAATGCATCAAAAATCTTGGTGAAAATTTCTTGGAAAACATGTTGAGCAATGCATGGTGTTAATGATGATAATAGTGATGATGGCGATAATGATGTCGGCTTAGCTGTTTTTGTTGGAAAGTGCAACATAACAATAAAAAGAGTTTTTTTTTGAGCAATCAACACATGATACCAGCCTTTATCTTTGCTTTCAGCTTAAGAAGCTGACCTAAAAATCCACAACAAACACTTGAGCTTTTCTTAGCAAAGTTTTCAATAAAACCAACAAAAAACAAAGAAAAACAAAAATTTAAGTGAACATTTTTTTATTTTTATTGCTTATTTTTGTTTGTAAAGGATTATAAAAGAAAGAAGAATGCCAGTCAATAAGGATGAAGATTTTCATTTTACTAACGCAATGTTGCATGTATTAGACTGTCCATTATTTTTCACGTTTTTAATTTTAGGTGAACTTTACTTTGTATATCAACGTTTTTGATAGAAAAAACAAATTTTTTTTTATTATTTTAGCCCAGCATAGCATACTACCGAGTGCTTACCTTTTTTAATTATTTTTTACTTAAAAGCTAATAGATTTATCGTGCCGGTGAGAAGACAGTTCCATCCTTTTTTAACTGCCATAACACAGTGTTGATTGTAATTTTTTTTTAATAGTAAGCGGTGCCATGCCTCTAATAAGAAAATACATTTTCACGGTTAAACTAATGGACTGATTTTGACAAAACTTGGTTTGGAAATCCCAAAGGACGGATAAGTTCTTTCAGTCTGAGCCGCTACACCGAAGTTGATGAAATTTTGTACGAATATAGACTGCTTTTGTGTTCAGACCATTGTATTTTATTGGGTGACACTACGCCTATAAATGGAAAATACTGTTTACTTTTTATGGACCGATTTTGATGAAATTTGGTATTAAGATAGATCGTAATTTAAGGAAGAGGTAGAAATAGGAATTGAGCAACATTATGCCATAATTTTTTAGAAGTGATTATACCCCCATTAAGACTCCCACGGCATCACAATCTAAATATTTACATATGTATATCCTACTGTATGTCTAACACCTGGTTTGCTAGCCACAGTAGCTTTACATAAGAGTAAGGGTAAGTAAAATAGTAGCGAACTGTTATGTATTGTCACTATAATGGTTGCATTTTAAGGAGTGGGCGAACTCTAGTCTATTTTATTGCTTGAAAGCTAGTAAACTTATTATTATTATTTTATGAGCTTTTCGAAGAAACCCCCGTAAGATTTAATCACATTCTTTATTTCAGTTTATATTATTTTTTGTAATAACTCATAAAAGAAAGAACTGATAGGTTAATTCATTTTAAAATATGAAAAAAAAAGAAAAGTTTTGTGTGTTAATTTTTTTGTTTTTCTAACAAAAATATCACGTGAAGCTCAGAAAGAAATTTGAAAAGTAACGGACAGTCTAATATGTATGCATATGAATATTTGCCTGCTAGAAAACAAAAGCGTGCCTTTTAAATTGAAGCTATAAACATACGGTATACCCTAAAAGTTTCTATTGCTTAACACATGTATGACTGAACACCAGTGTAGTTAAAAAAAAACTTTCAAAAACACATTTTATAAAATAATTTCTCGACGTATTCCAGTGTAATGCATTCGATATTCCGAGTTTGGTTGTATTGTGAGCACCTCCTAAAAGATTTATTAAATTTAACTTTGAGTAAATTCGTCCAAGCAAATATTTCTTCAAAGATTTTAACTTCGTTGCTTAAAAGAGAGTTGAGCGTCTACTGACTGATAAGTACGCTTTACACTAGATAGTGACTGATTTGGAATTCAGTGTCTAATTAACTGTAGTCCTATTATAGTACCAAAGATCGACGAGTTCAGATATTTCTCCAAAACATAGTGCAAAATTTGTGAAATATTGGGGGACAAAGCTCTTTCACCTCATAGTTTCACAACTGAGTCTATAGTGCAAGTATTCGTTTCAATGAATTTGAGTTATAAATATCGGCAACGTTTTTGCTTAAATTAAAATACAGTTTTATTATATGTTGTACGGCCGATGGGCATGTTGAGACTCGGGCTTTGACATTTTTTACTCCATTCCAATCTGGAACATATTCAATGAGTTTCACGAATTTTCATAGAACTTGTAGTATTTTTACGAATATGCGAGCATTATTTCTTAATAGATAAAATGGAAGTGTGCGTTTCCGAGGGTCTTTTTACCCACTTTAGCTACATTTTATCGATAAGTTAATGAAAAACGTGTGGACCAACAGATTATCTTTTCTATGCAGAATACTTCAATAACTCAGTTTCCATGGATAGTCATATATGTTTCCTAGCTCGATAAAATGTAATAAAGAAGTTTTTTACATATTGTAAGTTAAAAAAGAGATAAAAAAAAACATAAAAAAACGGCTTCAATTAACCTCAACTCAAAGAGTAAATAAAACCAAAATTCAACTGAAAATCCATTTAAGCGGCCTGCAAAAGTTTCCAACTTCAGAGCTAAACAACAGCAACTCATTTCGTCTCGCCTACAGCTGCAACCTTTTTTGTGTTCTGCCACAACCTTTCAGCTCGGGAAATGTAGAAATAATTGATTTCCTTGGCCCTTTTTTTGTCGGTATTTTTGAGAAGATAGAGAGCGAATAACACAAACGAATTGCTGTCAGTTTTACTGCTTTTGTTGGCATGTAATGTTTAGATGAGTGTGATGCTGCTTTTGATACTTACAACTATGTAGGACATGTGTGCATATGTATGAGTTGTCATGTGTATGTGTCGTAAATGTAAAATGGTTTGTGCTGGTAAGTGGAAAATAATAAATGCGATGTCTTTACTCATTGCGTTGAGATTTTATATTTTAGAATGTATACCATAAATAGCGTCGATTTAACATAATTTGACTATGCCGAAGCTTGAAGGGATTTTTTAAGTCCTTTTAGTTTGACGTACATTTTTATTTCGTTTTTTTTTTTTTGTAAGGCATCAAGGAATTAGCTAAGCTTCTTCTTTTTGTATGTCTTTTATTTTCTCGCGAATGTCTTCAAATATTTTCAACACTTTTTCCTGATTCTCGCAATTTCTGGTTCTGGCGATCGTTCACACGATTATTTAATAGGGCTGTATTTTCTGCCATACTGAGGGCTCACCCTCGGTTTTACCGGCAGAATTCAGTTGGTGATTTTTACATCGTGTGTCGATTATCGACATTTGATTTGAATGAAAATCGTTTAAGTTAAAGTTATAATACATTAGAGGCTGCATTAGTAACCAATTAAGTAATGGCAAGTGTTTACTTGTAGGCATCAGCAATATGAAAACTGGCAAGACAAAAATATAGAGATACAGAAAAATAATGCAAAACGAATATTCTGATCCCAAATCAACATAACTCCAATTGACAGTTTTAAATATCAGAAAAAAAACATTTCATTGTATTAAATTGACAAGCATTGCTTCAGGGATAAATAAAGCAGAACATCCCTTACAAGCTAAATATTCTTATAAAATATTTGCATTTAATTATTCTTAATTTTAAATATTCATCAGTCAGCCAGTCAACGGCAACACACAGCATAGAAAGCGTCAAAGGCAAACATTTATCCTTGGGAAATCAATGTTACATTTATTAAACACACGCGTGCCCATTCTAAACGTAGTCGCAATACAACAATAACATCAACAATAAACAACATTTGAATATTGTTGCCGAGGGAAAATGGCAACAGCAACAACAACAATAACAGCCGCCAAAATGGAGATAAAACAACAACAGATATGACGAACGTAAGCACGCACACACATACACACAAATACATGTCTTTATATGTATTGTAAACACTACGAGTATAAACATATGTGGGTATGTTTATCTACAACATATACTATGCAGTATTTATTTACTTATACACAAAAACGGATGCTGCCATATTTGATTCAGGAAATGAGTTCAGGATGCTTCAAGTGTGGATTCCTTTTTCGTTTTCATAACAAAAAAATAAAAAAAAAAAGGATAAGATCTTTCAAATACCATTAACCATTTTTCTCTGCGCATATTTTTAAAAGCTTTCGAAACGAGTTTTCATGGATATTATTTTAGTTTTTTTGTTGCTACTATCTACTCTTAGCACTTAAAATGTTGCTAACTCACTTGGCGTCAAATGTTGTTAATAATCATGTAGCTTTGGAATAGCGATATTTTTTTCTTGAAGAAAATTCAATAAAAATAATTTTATCGCTTGTGATAAGGGTTTCTATTTATTTATCTCATAATACTGTCCGCTTCATAATGTTGCTATTTACGTTAGCGTCAGAATCAATAAAAATATTTTTTGTTATGCAAAACAAGAACGGCTTTTTCTTTTTGTATATAAAGTTCTTGACAGCTTAAATTTGATTATTTTAGACCAGAGCTGTAATTTTATAAAAAAAAATTTGATATTGACTAGGTGGATAAAAACGAATTTCAGGATTTTTGTATATACTAACATTTGAAAATCTGAAAAAAAAAATATTCTTTTAAACAAGACTTGAATAAATATGAGCAACGTCATTGAATGAGTATTGCTGATCAAAACTTAATACATAAATTATTAACATAAAATGTCATGAAATTGCTAATTTCACCAGAATAAGTACCATAATAAACAACAAAGTATCATAAATAAATAAAAAAACCTAACACTCGTCAAAAAACCCTAGTTGAGAACACAAAACAAAGCATAAAAATCACTACAAAATACCATTTGTTGGCCCCCTCATTGAAATTACCCCAATAAAGTCATCGAGTTTCCGCTTCAATGATGCCACAACATTTTCGTAATGTTCGTAAATTCGAAAACTTTCATCTGCGCCGACTATCCTTCTTATGAGTCACAATTTCGTAAAGATTTTATTGAATTTTCGTCAATTTTCTGGCAGTTTTACTCGCACTCAATATTTCACTTTGTTGTTTTTACAAAATAACAAAACAAAAACTCCCTCAAATTTTGCTATCAACGATGTCAAAAGAAAATCTGTTTATATCCTGCGAAAAAATCAGTGAAAAACAAAGCACCAAAAACAAAAAAAAAAAAAAACACAACAGCATACAACTCGCTAACTATTCAACCCACGACAATGGCTAACCCACTCCTCCACAAAAACGACAACAACAACAACAAAATAGAAACATACACACGTGTCCTTGCGCATCCTTATATTTTGTATGTTACTAAAACGCTTAACAACGGGAAAACAACAAAATCAACCCAACAATGTAAAGGAGGTAATGGGGTGTTAGGAACTCAACGAAATTTATGCGAAATCAAATCAGTGAACATGTTTAGGGTGCAAGCGATCGAAAGACTGAGCGCAGCAACGCCATTGTTGTCGCCACTTTTTTTTTCCGTTCCTATACCCTACATAAATTGAGTTGGGGCATGTTAACTTATTGATTCATTTGGAGAGTTGCGTCGTAAATAAATATTTTCTTTTTTTATAGAGTGTAGTGCAAGTTCCTCTCCGATGTCTTAGCGTAAAGATTACTTTAAATTAAAATAAGTTTTTTCTCATTATTATTATTATTGTTCTGCGCATTATTTTTGTTGTGAAACTCAACGCATGAGGAGCGTTTCAAAATAACGTTTTGAAAAAGAACATTAAAAAGCATAACAACGTATGACTAGAAAAAGGAACCGGAAGTGTTGACGCACACTCGCCATAATATTGTGCGCGTTCGTGTTGATGCGTTGACAAATATTGGTGCTTTCTATTCGTACAACCAAGAATGACGGCAACAAAGCAAAATATCGCATATCAGCACGTACCGTTGAGCACGTAGCAAAAACCTAATACCTTTGATGTGAGGTTAAGGACGCGACATTTTAAATTTATGCAAATTCACATATTTTGAAATTTTGTGGTTACCCCCCCCCCCCCTTTTACTTGTATTAAATTTTAAATAAATTTCAGAAAATTTTCTGCACTGAAAAGAAATTTCTCTTAATGTTATGATCCAAGAATAGTTTTAAGTTTTACTAAAGGATTACATAAATACTTTAAGTTAAGTTCAGTCACTTTCTGTTAATACAGGGGAATTTTAATTAGATATTGGAGTAACTTGCACTGAACTGCTTAATCGATTTCATAAACATTTTACGAAAGACATTCTCTTTCTAGTATTTTGGTAACAATGGCATCATATGATAGTTTTTAGCAATATACTTATTTATCCTGAGACTAAGTAATATCTTTTCGGCCAGTGCCGACAACGTGATAGCACGGATGCTGCAGAGCAAAGAAAACTAGAGTGCAGTTGCAGGATTTACTGGGGATGTCCTCAGAAAAAAGAAGTGGGATCTGGACGCAGATATATGATTTGAGGACCAATCATGGGCCCAACCCTGAAACAATGCTAACGCAGTCCCAGGGTAGATGGAGTCCTGAAAAGTGGGTGTGGGTTTTAGTGAATCGACACACTCTGATGGTAGCTTTAGGTTAGGGCATTGCAGGGTTAATGCAATGTTCTCACAACCTCTCCTTCAGAAAAAAAAGTTATATATCTTGGAAAATTAATATTTAACCAAAATAAGAAAAACGTAACCATTTTTGAAAAACTAAAAGATGGTGCTATTAAACTTTTTATTAAAGACCATTTTCAAGTTAATTTGTCGATCACCTTTGAAATATAAATAAGACACCTATAAATACGACACTACTGACTTAGACGAATTTCTAACAAAATGGCATTTGAAATTTATATGGAAAATTTAATTTTCTTTTAATTTAATCTGAAAAAATTATCACCTATGACTGAACGAATCAATTAAGAATATCCCAACATATATTCTGCAATATCCTAAGAAACTAATTTGCACTCTTCCCTTATTTATTTTAAATGCAATTTCCCTGATGGCCTAAGGCTGAAAAATATTAAAATTATTACATTTTCTACATTAAACTCAGCTCATGAAGCAGCGCTGATATCAAAATTAATTAGAGATGCCTTAATTACACTGTACCACACATCAAACAATTTATAAAATGGTTTTGATACTTGATTCTGTTGGAGTACCGATAATACACAAGTGTATTGGTGTTTTGAAAGTCTAAATTTGAAATTATTTCTGCTGGGGATTGAAAATTCCACATAATATAAAAAAAATAAAATTTGAAGATCGGACGCATTATTCTTAATCATCTGTGCTTCTTGTGACTAACGACTCCAAGTGACACTTTCTTTAAAATATTTTGTGGAAAATTCTAAGCCTTGAATAAATTTTCTAAGGGATTTTTTATGGAATTTCAAAATATCAGATCGTAATGACGTAACTCGTAGAATATAAATGAAATATTTATAATGCAGTTTATACATGTTTTTTAACTATAATTTCCTTTGAATTTTCACAAAAATGTCGCAATTTCAACCGCCGACACACGTAAATTTTTATTTTCAATCCTCTACCAGAAACAAGTGCCTAAGCTGTGTACGTTATTCTTTTTAAAAACTTAACTTTTGTTGCACAGTGCCACCTTTTGGTTGGATACGAATATTTAGTTACGCTTTAAATAAAAAAACGCATAAAAAGAAAATGAAGTTCTGTTCATTCGCTCGCTCTTTTAATTAATCGCAGAAAGTAACACCTTAGGCCGCTATGGTACATAGTAGTTCGTGCAAATATTACAGCATGCTTTTGGGCGCCCCAACAGTGTTTTGCTACACTAAATAAACGTAACGTTTTTTTCTTCTTATTTACTTTACTTTCTACAGCTTGCTGACTCGGCAATTTTACGCCATTTAAAGCGCCGCAGAGAAGATTTAATTACATTTTAACATTAAATATTTAAAGAAAAAAGAATGGAAAGGAAATAAACTACGCAAGAGATAACGCAAAAAAGTAAGCAGTATAGTAATGTTTAGCTGCACCGGAAAGTATGCTTTAAATTTTTAGTTAAGTAGTATTTTAAGGCAGTCTTGTGTTTTATTTAAAATGCGTTGCTGCTTTTACTTTTGTGTTTTTATATTTTTTTCTTTTTATGGCTGACGTAAACATCTACATTTTCTCTTAATTACATAATCTCTATTGCGTAGCTCTCCGTCCACCTTTTAGCTGTACAAAATTTGCCTTTTCATCGGTGCCAACTGTTAAATGTCAAACAGCAATGGAATAACAAACAAATCATTTCATTTGACAGCTGTGATAAATGTTATTTATCATTTTATTTATTCTGCTTTACATCTTCTGTTTTGCATATCAACACAAGAAATTGTGCCTAAATGCGAAATGCAAATAAGTTGCGCAAGTCGCACGCACAATAAAAACAAACTTTGTTTCTCTGACAAATACAAAGAAAAAAAACATTGTAAATTAAATAGATAAACAGTAGTGTAACAAACAGACTGACAGCTAGACTGGCAGAAAGGAAGACGGACAGACAGGCAGACATTTAAATGAGTACGCTGTTTTGTGAAAAGAAATAAATAGTTTCGAGAAAAATAGACAAAATTCTAAAGCTGCAATATTATATCAGGAAATGCGTAAAGCGTCTCTTAATCGAAATTTGCGTTCGGTGCTATAAAATTTTCAAAATTAACAAAATGATCTCCTAAGCCTTTCAACCGATCATCGAAAGATTGAGAACATATGTCTTCTTTGGCTGTGGGAAGGTTCGTAGCATAGTTTGCTTTGAATAAACTAAGAAATGCCAAGCACTCCCCCATATAAGAGAATAAATAAAGTTCATCAGATGAATAGGACGAGTATGTATCAAATTTAGAGGAAAAAGTAAGTTTCCAAGAAAAAATAGGCGATGCCACCCATTCTATAAGAGAAAAAACTAAATTTTTTTATATCGCCTTTGAACTTTAACTTTAAATTGCCATAAGAAATGTTTCCGACGATGAAAATACATCCAAACAACTAATTGTTAATTGTGATGTTGAAATATATCACCCACAAAGATTTACTAGGAATAATTCCTTTGGATTTATTAAAATCAAAACATCAACAGAATTATATAAGCCTTTTTAAGAGGAATAATCATTTCAATTTATTTCCTGTATAAAATGTCTATTTTCCATTTTTTATTTCTTATTTAAGAATAGCAACTTCACAAATCATTTCAAAGAATACAATAGTTATAGTTGTTATTTATATTCCCATTTTGGATGAGAACGAGTGATAAGCATTTCATTCGTTCTCTTACCACCCCTACTGTTCTATGTTAATATTTTTATTTAAGTTCCAAAAATTTAATATTTCGACTTTGTGCTATTTAGTTTTCAAGTAAACTCAATTTAACACAAAAAAAATTAATTAAATGAATTTTCATTTTACTTCAAATTTAGGGCAAATAACAAAAGCTAAAACTGACGCTGTATGTAGCCTGCTAAATGGAAAATTTTATAATACTTGAAAAGTAAAAATTTCGAGAAATTTAATTAAATAGAAGAAATAGTAGGTATGTTGGTCCAATTGAAATTAAAAATATTTATGTTTGTTTATTGAATTTCAACAGCAATTGTAAAAAGCTTCCTTTGTTAGATACGCAATGGAAAATACATAAATACTGCTCTGATTGTCAAGTGCAAGAAACTTCTTAAGATTTATTGCTCACAAAAGCTGAACGTATGAAATGCAAATGTACCTACTTGTAGTACATTTAAGAAAATTTTCTTCGTGAAGATGCAATTTGAGGCAGATGTGCACATAGTAGGCAAGCAGCATGAGCAAAGTTGACTTCCATATGGTCTTGGTTTCTATGTATGCCGAGTGAATTATGGAGAACGTAAATTAAATGTCTGCTTTTAGAAGTAACATATGACACATTTGCATTTGCTCGTGGGGTGTGTGAATGTGGAGTCAAGCGGGTGTATGAGGGGCCCCATGTTGCAAAAGAAAAGAAAGTGCAGCAGTAAATTGCTGTGCAGGAAAACCAGTAAATTTTAGATTTAATGATGTGCAAGAAATTTAAATTCCTTTCTTGGGGGCAATACCATAAGCAAATTTCGTATGCATAACGTAGGGATAGAGAGTAAGAGCATTCGCAATGTAAAGTGTAAACAAAAATTTGCAGAATTCAATGAAAAAGACTATTAATTCTCATAAATCAAAAATAACGAAGAATATCAAAAGCTTAGCCTAAGGTTTACAGTACCTACAGCGAGGTTTTGAAAAATACGAAATATTGATTAAATTGATTGATGCTTACAGTCAAACCCCAATATTCATATAAATTTTACAAAACGGTCACTGCTTTTTCTTAAACAAAAATAACAAAGACAGCAGTTGTATCAATTAAACCTGATAATTGGAATAATATTGAAAGATTGATATCAATATGATAATGCATAAAAAATCTTTTAATCTTTAGACCCTACTCAGCATGTAACGTTTCATAAACCTTTCATAAAGCTTTCTGAAATCTTTCATATTAAATATTAAAAATTTTCAGTTACTTTTCAGAAACTTTTTATTTCGAAAAGATTTTTGTAATAAGCCAATGTACGATTTCATTCGAAACATTTCTGAAACGTTACAGTAATCTTGTATGATTAAGCGGAAAAATTGCAATGATTTCTTATAACATTATCGAACGCTGAAATTTTTTGTTCTCTTTTAAAATAAAGCTATTTATTTTATAATAATAAGTTATATTTAGTTTTAAACTTTTTCTTATGGTGTAGTAAGTCCCTTATGGAATCATTCATGTGCATTAAATTACTCATACTTGTAATCGCACTTGTACAATAATTTTTCCTCTTCCAGAACAGCAGCAGCTCATTGTCAGCATTAATAAGTTTGCATGCAGCATGCAACGTCATGGAGACACGCTTCCACATCTTTAATGCTCATCAGCTGCTTGCGTGATTTTTTCTATTTTTTTCCATACACCAGTGTCATTAAGCATCATGCAAAGTCTTCTACCATGATTCATTTATAATGCATTTTCCAGTGCTGCTTCGTTTTTTTTTGTCACTCTTAATTTGCTTCCTTTTAGTGTTTTTTTTTTTGTTTTTTTAATAAATTTTAATGAAATTCACGCTTTTTATTCAGTGTTGGGGTATATGTTTCTCATTGTATGTATCTTGTGCTTTTTTTTCTTATGATCTTAAAATTTTTATGTCATGCATTGATTTATTTTTTGCTTCTCTTTCAACTTTGTTCTTTGTGTTGCAGTTAATAATAATCACATGTGCATTTTTTTTTTGTGCTTCATGTTACATGCTGCATTTCTACGGAATGCTTGACAATTTGCTGAGGCGGAAACATCCATCGCTTACGCTGTGCTTGTCAAAGACCATGACAAAGCGTGTTAATGATGCTCATGTTAATATCGAATATGACATAATTACATGAAGACTGTTAGCATTAGAAATGATGCAACGAAAGAACACTTAAAATCATTGTAACTTTATACTATGGAATAAATAAACATGAAAGAAAACAACTGCAATTATGGCTAAAGTTATGCCACTAAAAAATATATTCAAAATGTGGCTGACTTTAGTTCATATATTAAGAATTGTAACCTTTTACTTAGCAAAATCATATATTTGAAAGATGGATAATACATTGGAATCTGTTATAGCTGCACTTATGGCATAAATATGACTCTTAGCTATAGAAAAACGTACTCATTTGCAATAAGCACGCTAAAAAAAAAAATTACTTTCACGCTTATAAGCGTGGAATGAAGCAAAAGAAAAAAACTTAATTTAATTTTGAAAATCAGCTGCTGTTCCTTCATTCACTTTTCAGAAACAACTTATGAGAACGTTTATGATCACGTATGAGTATTCGATTATTTTCACTTTGACGCGTACAGAGAAATTTAATAAATGCATTTTGCTCGTATCCTGCATCCTGGCACAATACTTTCATTTCCAGGCAATAACCGTCAACACAATGTCTCCTTTCAGTGATTTATCGTTGCCCAGCGCAGCAACACAGTGAAAACAAATGCGCGCACATACAAACGCTAAAAACTGTGCTACAATAACAAAAATGGTAGAGTCCTCATTTTTCTGCATCCATAAAAGGATGCAGAAAAATAGCGTTCGTAAAAGAAATATTGTGCTATAAAAACAGAAATAAAATAGTAGCAGCAATTTAGATAGGATGAAAGTTTTATGCAACTTTAGTTAGTTTTCCAAAATAAACTACATAAAAACTATAAGTTATACCTCGGAGCAAAAAGAAAGAACAGCTTAAGTTGACTTAGGAAAAATCATATTTTCTTTTAGTTTTAATCGAAATTTCCTTTACCTTTCCCAATGAAAAATTGTTCTTAATAGAATTTTCATTAATTCGACATATGCTGCTTTCCCCATTGCATTATCAAAAATGCTTTTCGACTCTAAAATTGCTTTTCAAAATCAATTTATCTAAATTTTTCCACTGGGTGTTGTTCATACTTCACACGCCATTATTTCAACACTTTGCGCCAATGTTGCATATGCAGCACAAAATTAAAAACTTTATTTCATTGCACATATTATGCTGCCAGTCACCCAATGTTGTCGATGACATAGAAAAAGCCCAATAAGAACAGAATAACGGATGAATAAACAAAAAAAAAACTGGAACTAAACGAGTGTTCAATTTGCATGCCAAAGAAAGATTGAAAAATAAATAGAAGACAGACAGACAGACAGACAACATGCAAAAGTAAGATGAAATAAAGGAGAAAAGCGTAAAAGTTGCAACAACTGCTGCTGTCAATTGTGTGGCATTCAACTGGAATTAATGTCCGCTCTTCCGTTGTTCGCTAAAATATGGCAACTTCCTCCGATAAACAACAACGGAGTGACAATAATAAAAACAACAACAACAACAGCCACTGTAACAAAGGACAACAAGAGATATTGTAATCGATATTCACTGTGTGCTGTTCGAGTCCTTTCGAAATGATGCTACAACCTACTACTATGATATAGAATTTTAGGAGGGTGTGGGGTGCTAAAAGAAAAAATAAAGCTGTGGCATAAAAGTAGAGCAAAAAAAAAATTACCAAACTTTCTAGAATTTATGAAATAAATAAAAGAGTACAATGGAAATAAGTTCAATAACAACAAAGCTATGGTAATAAATAAGTCAAATAAGTATGGTCAGTATAGTTCGACTCATCAAATCATTGAAGTTTTTGTTAACGTGAAGAAAAATTTGATTTTTTTCGATTTTTGTTTTTCATTTTTAGTTTTACTTTTTATATAATTTCTAGGCAAATGATAACAATATACCCAATATTGCATTATTTTTTGTTATTAATTTGTTATACTATTTTTTTTTTCACTTTCATAGAACCTAATTTTCGCCTTCTTGAAAAGTTTTCATAAAAAACTTTTTTTTTTTATTAGAAATTAGTAATTTTTAAACAAAAAATGTTCAACTTTTTAGACACAATTTCAATTCTAATAAGACCCACTCTCATTTTTAATAGCTCTTTAGTTGTGTCTGAAATTTTTAGCATAAGCAAAGTTGGTTGGGTATTTAATTTAAAAAACATATACTTTTGTCCAAAAGATATTTTCTTAAGATTACAAAAAAACGGTACCAAAAATAAATTTGGATATCTGCCAAAATAATTGCATACGAAGTTCTTCAAATATAGCTCCATAAAGTCAAAAGCCGCGTAGTCAAGCATTTTTTGAAGCAATTTTTTCCATTTCAGCATTGGTGAGATTGTTCAAATGAAAAATAGAATTGGCCCAAATATATTTTATCTAATGGAATATTTTTTTATTAAGAATTATTGCCGAACTACGAGTATACCACAAATTAATAATGCTCAAAAGTCAAGTGTTACCTTAATAGATTTTTAGGAGATTTTTTGCTTTTATTTTTGAAACATTTGTTGGGTGTAATTTATTTTTCCTTCAATTTAGGAAAAATGTATGGTTCCAAAAGTTATCCGTTCGATTTGGTTTTCTTTTATTTTGACTTTGTTTATGCCAAAAATTTTAATTGCTACTTTCATGGGAGTTCAGAAAAACTACATTCGACCTCAGAAAAGTAAATTTCCACTCTAAATTCAGTAGATGCACAAAAAAGTTAAAATGCCATCACTTCAATAAACATCTTTACTGAAGATAATCGATCATGCTATCCCATTGAAATTTGACACATTGACAGTTTATGAAATTTTTTACAAGCGTGTAATAGAGTTTTTTTGTCGAGTGTTTCTCAAAAAGGTTTCAATCACCATAGATTTTAAACATAATCGTCTGATTGCTCCATAGTTAAAATGAAAGTTTGTTGAGACTTTTGTTTGCTATTTGCAAAGTTTTTTAAGGCAGTAGTCAACCAAACACTTTCTTAAACACTGCTAGGCAAGGAAGCGGCAAGGACTCACATTTTTAACATTAAAATTTCATTTTGAATTCATTAATCGATGATGATGTGCTTTCTTCATAATTTAAGCATCAAAATGGAAAATTTTATATTTTAAGCTATTTTTAAGACTCTAGGAACAATTTCATATAGAAAAATATTTTATAAATTGAAAAATTACCTAAAGGATTAAGAAGTCTACCCCAACAAAGTAAAAAGAAAAATCATGAAATAATATTAGCTCCGATATTTTTCTATAATATTGCGAATTTTGTTTAAATTTTTCTGTTTTGTAAGAAAATTTAATGGATGTTTTTCTTAGAGTTGCATACTTTCTCAAAATGGCTGAATGTCAAAAATATCATCAAATCCGGCATTTATATTTAGTAAAGCTTGCCATTTTATTGTGTAATTGTGTATTGGGTGTTTTTTTAATACTGCCATAGTTTTGAATTGAAAAAAAAAAACATCCTCCTCTCCTTTGCTTACTGCTCTCTTAGCACCAGTTTCATGAATCTTAGATTTTGTTGCTATCTTTACCAAATCATTCGCTACATATTTTCTAGATATAAAGCAGATCAAAGGATTTAAGTTGTTAATTCAAATTTTCAATATTCAATGAATGACTGCATTTCTTTCTCGTTAGGTTTGCGCCAACAGTGTTGCCTACGTGACTCATGTAAAGCAAAATGTTATTGATAGAGGGATGAAAATTTAGAAACAAAATATAAAATAAATACTTTTAAATTGTAAATGCAAGAAATGTCACTGTAACGGTCAGATGAAAAATATTGCTATTTTATTTAGATATTGAGGAAACTATACATTTGATGAAAGTAAGAGCAAATTAAATAAGCTTGAACCTTAAATATGAAAGTATATATTTATTTGCAATTTGATTACGAAATTGCATATTCAACTGAAATTTATGCGAAATAAAACATTCATGTGGAAGAAAAATGTTTAATATTCCCTTATATAATAGTCAAATTTCGAAGTACAAAAATATTACAGAATTGCAGTTTAAATCTTAAGTAATTGAATAGTTTTAAAGATTTTTGCTTTCTGCGTTATAACTCAACACGTAAATTACTTAAAATTGGATATATTTATGCTCATGCATAAATTACAGCACAGTCTGTGTTGAACAACAATAAAGCGCATTATTTGTTGCCAACATCCATAAACTATCGCAATATTTTATTGTAAAATCATCAGAATTTGTAGTCAATAAATAAACAGTAGAACTACTCTACAGACAAACACTCTCATGCAAAAATATTAAAAACTTTAATGTTTATTAAGTACGCAGATCATGATGCATTTATGCAATGCAGCGTGCAAGCAAATGCAACAGCACTGTGAAAAGTTTTATTTATTGCTATTTATTAATGACTGTGGCTGCATACTTGAGTCAGATAATAGCTTCAGATACAAGATACATGAAGTTAATGAAAAATTTATGTGTAGCTGTAAAAAAAATATTTAACTTCCCATAACTATAATTGTCTATCTAAAGCAAAGAGTGCATGTGAAGCGAATCAGAAGTACATAATAATTGAAAAATTATTACATTGAAAAACGAAAAATCAGGATGCTCAAAATTGTAATAGACCATGATGTGTGATCTGAGATAATAAAAAGATAACTCTTACTAACAAAAGATTATATGATGGCCAATTATTTTTATTATTATTTGCCTGATTTCTTTTATAAGCATAGAGTAGAAATCAACTAGACATAAACTTCATCTAAACTTTTAGACTTTGGGCATAATTTCTTTAGTAAAATTACAATATTACAATATCTTGTATATATCTTTGTGCAACTTTTACTTGTAAATTAGATGGTATTTCTCACATCAGACGATTGCAGTAAGGGTTTCTTCTAAGAGTCAGTGAGCTGTTATTATTTAGATAAAAAATTTAGTCCAACTTTGAAAATCAAAAATTAATAAATTTTTTTTAAAAGTTATATAAGTAATTCATTCGGTGTTTTTTTTTCTTGACAGCTCACGCGTGACTGTTGTCATGCTGTCATCTTATTTTTATTGTTTGACATTTCATTATGGAACAACGCTTGTAAATTATGGAAATTTGATAAAGTCACTATAATTTCAACTCTATATTCACTCAAAATTCACATTATTTTTGCAATTATGAAGCCAAGAAAGCGCCTAGATGGTATGATATAACACCTTGATTTTTTTCTTTGGGGTTATGTCAAGTCAAAATTGGACTTTCCGAATGTCAAAGATTGTTTTTTTGGGTCATAATAAAGATTTCGAGATCTTATTTTATTCTAAGTGTTTTATTTAAAATAAAAAATAAACGTTTTAAGTGAATCACTCTTTTTCACCCTTTTTCACTTTTTACCTAAACTATTAATTTTCAGTAAAAATTGCAGTGAGTAAAACGTTCTTAAAAATTGGTCAAAATATTCAAAAATGTAACAAATTTTTTGATACAAACTTTCTTAGAGTAAAAAATTTTTAAAATTAGTCAACAAACACAAAAAACTATTATTATTTATTTCATCAACATTTTTTTTTTGAATTTTGCGAAAATTCATGGAAATGTATTGGAAAGAGTACAAATGTGCAAATCATTAGGTGGCTATGATTAGCGAGCTGTTATCTTTCACTCTTTATTTAACATAATTTATACTGTAATTTTAAAAAAACAAAAAAAAACAGCTGTAAAAAACTCAAACCATAAAGTTCATTTGACACCACACTGTAGTTGTTCAGTACCTTTTCTGCAATACCAATAAAATATTACGGTTTTCAAAAAGGAAAAAACAAAACAATATTTCTCAACATTAAACAGAGCTTAATTGAAAACTGATAATAAAAAAAAGTGTTAAAAAACATAAAAGTTCCTAAATAAACATAAAAATTAAAACATATTGTATATGTATGTGCGCTTATACCCACATATTTATGTTATGTGTGTGTATTCACAATTAACCACAGACTCGTGCAGTACAGCGTTGTCATGATGCTAAAAAACCGTAGCTATAACAAGACAACAACAATAATTCATTAATTCAACAGACAAACAACACACTCACGCATATGTTTACACACAAATGAAAAAAACAAATAAACAATAAAGCAGTGCTGCCAATATGCCAAAATAAAAATAATAAAAAATATGAAAAAATAACGAAAACAAAAACAAAATAATTGCTAACGAAATGAACTCGACTGAACTGAAGTGAAATGAGTCGCGCTAAAATTGAAAGAACGCAACGAATTGAAATGAAAAATAAATTCGCGGTTCACAATTTTAATTAGCCGCACATGTTGCGTAGGAGGGTGGGGGGAGGCATTAAAATAAAGTCAGATATTTAAGTCTGACTGGGTATGGCAGTGCCTTAATTTGCAATCATTAAGAGATGAAAACGAAAAATACAGGAGAAAATTATGAAATATACAAAACAAAAATTACATGCAACTTCAATGTAACAATTATGAGAACTTTATTGAAATATATACTGCATCGTACAATACAAAATAAAGGTTTTGCATCAGTAATAGGAGTAATTTAAAAAGAGTGAAAAAACCCATGGTTACAAATAATTTCATCGAAAATTTTCCCTTTCACATGATATTAGCTTTGATTGTGCTTTATTCAACTGTTGCTCAAAGTTTCGTTCAAAACGCAATTCTCTTCTTTTGACATGACATTTCACATTTATGTTGCTTCAGTAACGTTCAAATTCCAACACACAGGGCCGTGGAGAGGGAGGAGTAAAGGCTGCATTTACCCATATACGCCACTCATACGACATGGTTTCCGTTTCTCGAATTTCCTCTCAGCGACTCTGTCAGCACAAATACACAAAAATTAGAACTCTTTCACACACACATGTCACTTATTTTACAGGACATTTCACTGCACTGCTGATTATTTTTTTTTTTGGCATGCTGCATCAAAGTCAAAGGATTTTAATTCATTTCAATAATTTCGTTTTGCGCACATGTTGATTTACTGCAAATTCAAAATGAGGAAATGACAACGAGTACATGCGAATCAGCGATGGGTGTAATGCGCAAGTTTTTCAATGCATTAAAGGAGCATTAACGTAAATATAAAATTAGTGCAATAAATTTGAAAGTCTTATTGAACGAAAATTTTATATCATTGGCTTTTGAAAAAAAAAAAAATTTAAATTTGTGCATTTTTTAATGAAACCTTAAATTTTTCAAAATCCAAATGCAATGGATTATGAAAAGTGGACATTTTTTTTATTAAAAACTATAATTTTTTTTTTTTTTCATTTGTCAGGTGAGCCATTTTTTGAAATGTCTACGTTATTCAAACTTAAGTTTGAGGAAATTTACAATTGTTTTCCGACACCATTGGGATTTGAACCTAATTTTCTTTTTTCTATGAATCGCTTATTCAAAGTAACTATTATTAACATTACTTTGTAGCGTAGACATTCGCCCAAGCGTACCGCTCATCTATACGAAAAGAAGCGGTGCACCCAAATTTTAACGCACCTATGAACAGTTGTGTCCAATGTACTTATAGTGTTCACATTAGTTAAGTCTGGTGTTATCTTATCCAGAAAAGCAGCACTTACCATATTCAGAAAAATAATGTTTACCCTAGTAATTATGCATATGAGATATACTACCAAAAGCACGCCTAGATCTAACGGCAAGAATACAGCTATCGAAAGTAATAGGCAAAGCGTTTAGTAAGCTACAGAAACATATGAACATATGAAACATTCTGTTTAAACAACTTTCCCTCCGCTCCAAGACAAAATATAAAATAGTGTTTAAAGTTTTTTATATCTATTTTCCGATGCTGATACTATTTTAGTATACAAACTACAAGTCGATCTTTCTAGACTTTCAACTACTTTTTCGATGTCATTCGATAAATTTTCGAGAGAAATTGAGTCTTTCTTCTAGGGCTGCTTAAGAGATCATTACTTTTTTTATTGGGTTTCTTTGAATGTAATTTTAATGCATCTACTTCTGTGCATTATCATTTTGATTAGCGAATTTCACATTTCTCATCAACATTTTAAATTATTGTTATAATATTTTCATTTGCGTAAGTCTCAAAAATTTAATGCAATTCTTTTTGGATTAAATTGAAATATTAATGTAATATGCCCAACTCTAATACGAACACACGTATACGTGTATATGTGATGTTATATATTCTTGTGTACGTACGACCATTTCGGACCATTGAGTGCCTGCTTCTTTCAACTTACATCGCTCCAGTTATTTAAACTCTGAATTCTCTTACTTAATTAGCGTAACTCACTTGCATTTACACAAATGGTTTAAAGCAACATAATATTTTGCGTATGGTTTTTTGCGAAAAATTTCCAATTATAAATTGAATGCTTAACTTAAAAACAAATTGACAAATTTTTTTTAAGGAGCAAAAAAGCATATGCCATACAACTTTGGTTTTAGCATTTTATATGACCATCCATTTTCGGGTACAATTTTTTACTTTAACTAAATGTCCCCGAAACAACTATATTAAATATTTGGTGCATAAGTGCTCTGTATTTTTTTCCCGTATTTGGAATTTGAATTTGTTAAAAAACCAAAACTTTGAAACTCAAGCGAAATTCAAATTTTTTTCCCTCAAACTTTTAACTAATTGAATTCTATTTATTATGTTGGCAAAATTTTAAAAATTACGATATGCCGCTGTGAAAGTTTTTCGAATTGAAGTTAAGCGCCATCTCTTGCAAAAACTAAATATCTAAAGTAATGCCATCAAATTTTCTTGTGCAAAGCAATAAAACTATTGTCCTACACTATCTCTTTATGTATGTAAAATCGTTAGAATCACGCTGTTTTTAGAAATTTTTCATTACCAATTTTTGAAGGTTGCTTACAAGTAAATGGTAAAAAATTGTAGATATTGTAGATGAATTCTATATTTTCCTGCTTTTGCATAGATAAATTCTTTACTTATCTTCGCTCAAATTAAGTTAAACATTTATTTTCACTTCACTGTACTTAAACTCATACTCTGCATTTTGTATTCTGTATTTGCATACATTTACACTCAAACACACACACGCATACCACCATGTTTGTATGTATAGAAGCAGGAAAACATATTTTGGACACGTTGGCTACCCGCATTTTTAGAGTATAAGAGCATATGCTCCGTTTTTCCGCTATTCTGTTTCCGTTTCCCGGTGTGCATGTTCGAGTCTCATTTGACATGGATTCATTTTTTTGCATGACTAATTAAAATGACGCAGTTCAAGTTTTTTTTCCCCATTTGCTAGCACTTTTCTTTCATGGACGGAACTTAATAAAAACATGACGGTTGGTGAAGTTGAGTCAGAAAGGATTTTTTTATTAAAAAAAAAGTTTTTAATTTTCAAAAATTTTAAATTCTCTTTTTATTTTTTATTACAGATATCTACACTGAAATCATAAAACAAATTTGAAGTAAGTGAAATTGTTACACTTTATTAAATAAAAAATAAATTATGTATTTTAAACTTTTGAAGAAAAATTCAACAAAATTTTAAATGAAAAATCAAAAATTCCTTTTTTCAAATGACTTTTGGGATAAAAAACTTTTGATAGTTTCTTATCACCTTTTTTCATTCACAACATAAGATTCACCACCATCCGATAAGCTAATGTGCTATTATACTATAGTGCATACAAACTAGGATATTGGCTCCAATAAAAATTCAAAATTTTTTTTATATAGCTTAAGTAAATGCTAAAACTTTTTTTATAATAAATTCACCCCAAAAGAATGCAACAACGTGACTTAACTTTTACTGTGCTATGTATTTAAGGCGGTTTAGTTACTCTCATTGGGAATTTTGCATTTTCTAGTTACACAGAAATGCACTTCATATGTCGAGAAGAAAGTTTACGTCCGCATAAGGGGAGCATCCAAAGTACGAGAGAAAACAACGCTATTTAAACAAGTTATCCTGCCAAGATATGAAGTATAAGCGCAAAGGTTAAACAACAAGAAAAAGGAGACAACGATGACACCAGTAAACTTTATTATGTGGTGTCAAAGGGAATGCATGACAAACACGTTGCATGTTGCATGGAGCAGCACAAGCAGTGACAGCAGTAACAACAGTAACAATAACAACAACCAACAGTATAAGACAATGTTTACCTTGGTAAGCAAACTCAAAAGTAGAAGAAGAAAAAGCTACGTATAAAATTATCAGACAGCCCAAAGGAACAGAGAGATACAGTTTGTTGAACTATGGATGTGAAAAGTTGCATGCCTTTGTTTGACTCTTGCAGTAATTTTTTGGTGTTAGGGTGCATTAGAGGCAGCAGAGGTTTACCCTTTTAATGAGAGGACATGGCATTTGTTAAATATCTTTTATTATAGCAACGCTGTATGTGAAAAATTTTGCTTTTACTTTAGTTCTTGCAAGATGCGGAGAAAATTTTGGTTGGCTTTTGGTTATTCGTTGGCGTGATAATGTCACAGAATGTTTAGTTTTTTGTGGCTTAGGTTGCTGCATCATCTTTATGGCTTATTCTGGTTGTTCCAGACTTAACATAATGGAATAGGCGAGCTGACATTTTTGTTGATATGCCAACTAAAAATTTTAAAAAGTTTCTTCATTTCATTTCTTGTGACGGTAATTGTGCACCCCTTATGTAGCTTTTTGCAGCTAATTTAAAAGCTAAAAATTCAGTACTCTCACTCCGAAGCCACGTGCGAAGGTTTACTTACTTAGTAATATAAGATTTCAAAATGTTAGAACGCTTGAGAGGGAACTTGAGTTCAGACGAAAACTTAATCCCGCAATTATTCTGCACTGCAACAATGAAGAAGAAATATAGAATAATACAAAGACTTAACAGATTGGCAGTCACTGGTAATACTTGACACTTTAGCAGCATATAGTGACTGAAAACCGTGACCTTGAATTTATACAACCGAGCGTTTCTGTTTGAAATAAAACGTATAAGACGATATAAGGATCGTTTATATGAATTTTGGAAAACGCTTGAACCAAACTCCGGCTCTAAACCATCGTTACAATCTTCAATAAAGAAAAAGTTGTAGCACAAATTTAATGTCACCAAATTGTTGGAAGGTTTTTAATATACATTCTTTACTATTTGTTTTCTCACACCAAAAATTAGGCTAATTAAATTACAGATACAAAACAAAAGCATTAAATAAACAAAAGAAATAGCATTTGTTGCCTGGTAACACACATAAGAACAGTGAAATCAAATCCAAATGAAAATCGAATAAAAATCCCATAGACACAAACAATTAGGTGAAGTGGTGCTTTTGATTTTCCAGACAATCGAACAAATAAAACGCAAAAGAAAAAAATGTGTGCGCTCACCAGCATAAAATCATAGGAAATTCCACTCAAGTTACAGAAGTTAAAGAAGATACAGATACACTCGCACACACTTATAATTATGCGAATGACTGAAGAAGCAGCACTAACATACAGACAAATGCTCTTAAAATAATAAAATGCCTTTTGCACAAAACACAAGCAAATAAACATTGACTGACAAATAAACTGTCAGATACACTCGTTCGCACAATTAACGCATACAAAAACATTAATAGACTGAAAAGATATCGACGATGTCGAACTCGAAACCAAAGTGGGTCGAAACAATGAATTAACAACAACAACAACAACAACAGCCACAGCATGATAGCCCACAAAACAAAAGGAGCACATTTCGAAGAAGAAGTAGATTTGAAGAAACACCATGTAAGTAAGCCAAGTCTGCCATAACAGAGCGATTAAATATGACTTCAAGGCATGCCAAGTTGAGCAAAACAAATCACAATTAATGCTTTGGTATGGAAGTGTAGTCTTATCAGTTATTTATTAGGAAACCTTTGGGTCTTACGAAAATCATAGGCTTATTGTATCATATGATTTACATATGTTTCAAACCAAAGGTGACCAGACATCCAACTTTAAGCAGAGTCTCGTTGTCTCTGCTAGATCTTAGGGGTTGCTAAAATGTCTCACTTTGCAGAAAACTATCCCAACGCAAATATATTTGACTTCAATCATTACTACAAAAAAAGAAGCACTCATAACCTCAATAAGCTGCCGTGTGAAGTTTCAAAAAATTTGGTTGAAATTTTGTGGTTGCAAATATGCGGCGACTTTACCGTTGGTAGTGTGTCACATTTTGTTTGCATAATTTTGCGTTTGCAAGACCAGCCGACTTGAAAGCACAGTTGAGATACCCGAGGTGACCACGCGTCCCGGCTTTGGCCTAATCTTGCTGTCACCACAAACTTTTAGAGGACGCATAGTTTCAAAACATTTCGTTGGTAAGCTCTGTGGATGTGCCAACTTTAAGTTTTTACTTAAATGGGAAGCTCCACACCTACTTTTTTCAGCCATTTGCTTTATTAAAAAAAAAAATTATACAATTTTTTTATAGATTGAAGAGTTCCTAAGTTATAGCAATTTTTGGAAAAGTTATATCCAAATTGACTTGTTCGAAAAATAACTTTTTTTATTGTGTTAAGTGGCTTGAATCATAAAAGTACAGTCTTCTCTTAAGAAGTTGATTCAAGTGCAACCTTCTGATACCATCCAATGTAATTTTGAAAAAAATACCAGCTTAACGAATATCCGTAAATTCAATAATCCATTAAATATAATAGTTCTAACAAGTAGTGTTAAATTTAGCAAAATAAATAAATTGGAATTGCGTATTGCTTAATTTGATTTGTAAATTTGGAAAGTGGTAGTGCATGACCTAAATCATCTTCATGGCAAAACTGAATGAATTGAATGTATTCCCAACCACGCTGTTTTCAAAGTCTGCGGTTAGTTGCTATTTTCAAATTTAAGTATTGATTCAAAAGATATACAAATTGCATTAAAATATAGGTATATGTACTAAAGCTCCCAAACAATGTTCCGAAAATGTTGCTAAAGAGCATACCCAAACAACAAACCATTCACTTCAACTACAATATGACGGAACGTGAGAAACTCAACAGCTGGAATCACAATGTAAATAGTAAATGATCATTGCTACAAAAGAGAGACTAACCAAGTATCACTGCTGCCATCAGCATCATCAATGAAATCGATTGCAGCAACAAAGCAGCTGCTGCAACAAATAACATTTTCTTGTTGTTGCTATCATCATTAAAAGCAATTTAGGTAGACAACGTGAGAGAGAGAGTCACAAGGACACCATCACAACTGATACAATGACAGTTACACATACGGTCTGACAGACAGTCAGTCTGTCAGTCAGTCAGTCACACAAGCTGACAGTTGCCTTCCGCAAAGGAATACGAATGTGTGCTAAAGCTTTGTAAATATATTAACCAAATCAATCGCAATATTTAATGTCGGAGGAGTTATGGTTGGTTAAGATGCACAACAGTGTTGTAGTATGCACAAACAGAAACTTAAATTGGAGCTGCCAAATGGAAATTCATACTGAAATCCAGATAAATCGTTACGTTTTGTTTTTTTGTCGGTCAATAAGATCTTACTTGAATTAGTTCAGTTTTTATTCAACTTTCTCCAATTTCTAACGCTTGTTTCTTTCTTTGCTGCTTAAATGACCACATTCTCTACTGTGTAACAGCACCCCTACCTCATGTAAAACTGTTACAAATTACCAATTGATTTGAAACTATCAGTAACTATAGGAAATGAAAGAACCAACTATCGAATATCGAACATCCTTCGATAAATTGCAAACAGCAAGCAGCAGGCATCAGACAAATCGGAAAATAAGCTGCCCCGTCTGTCAATTGGCTCAGCAATTCTACTGGCAATGACTACATAATGCAACTACCACAACGAGATACCGCACAGCAATCGTTGCCCATGCACATGTAATTTGTCAGTATTTGCGATTTTAGTGTGTGGGTGTAATTCGCATATTGATACGACATCCTTGCGAATAGCAAGTGAAGTAGTGAAGTTGCTGATTAACCCACTTTTTATCACTGCTGCAATATTACGAGCTATAGACTTTCAGTTATTTTTTAAGTTTATTTAATCGAACAATTCGGTATATCAATGTTTTTTTTTTTTAAATAGAAATGCAACCGAATATGGGTATCTCGGTTCAAATTCGACCGAGGGCCTTATACGAATATACTACATTTTGCAATAAACTTTTCCGCCATACATTATACACAAAATGTTGTACAACACTGTTCAGTTCTTTTTCCTTTATGCAACGCTAATCCTTAATATTACAGTGTGGCCAGGCCTTTCTATTTCATTACTTAAAGATTACAACTTGCGCATTTCAGTGGTATGTTGATGAAAAGGAAAGAGTGACACTAAAAGAAATGCCGCTTAATCTTTGCTTCTTCTTTTCTTCATACTACTTGGCAATGCAATGATGTGGAAATAAAGCTGGAAGTTATCATTAAGTGACATTAAAATTAATGAATAGAAAGTAAATCAGTTGGCTGAAAAGCCATAAGTTTCACAATATAGGCTAAAGATAAGGCACTAATTGGCTGAAAGGTAGTTTTCTATTCAAAGAAAGCACGTTTTTATTACTTAAAAATTAGTGAATGGAATAAAAATATGCCATTATTTATTAGTTTTTGCTCTATGATGAACATAAGTAGGTAATGTATTGTATTCTTTCACAATTGAGGCAACAGCTTTGCTATAACAATCTTAACTTTTATGAATTTTGCAACTACATACTTCCATCGTTTAGTGTGAACTATTAGACTAATTTGATATTTTATTTGACTCTAATTTTTTTTTTGTTAATTTACGTAGTTTTTTTTTTAAAAAAAATTTATGTAAATTTTTAATTTTTTTAATTTTTCAGTATGCTACCATTTATACATATTTAAGACCCCATTTTTGGCTTAATACTCATAGGAAATGCTATTAAAGTTTTAAGGATTGCTAATTTTTAAGCAAAGAAAAATAAAACTTAAACTGCAGAAACTTTTATAAACTGCCTTTAAAACATTTGTTTTTTAATTCCGAAGTGTAATTCGAATCAACGAAATATTAAATGCAAATATGTAATTTTCAGTAATTACTTTGTACTCGTACATATACAATATATTGTACAATAATTTGCGATTATTCATTTCGTTATTGCAAATCCTGAAATTGCTTTAATTATAGCAATACATTAGAGAAGCTTATTTTATGATTTATTTGAACAAAAGGCAAAAGCATGTCTCATTTTCCTCTAGCCGATGATGTATCCTTTGGGATGTGACTTGTGATATCATAAGCCAGAGCAATCAAATTGCAACAAATTCGAATTTTTGCAAACAAGAAAAAAAAAACCAAAAAGTAAGAACTATAGTTAAACATTTCCCAATGGGCAATAAAGCAACACACAAGCACACACATACATTCATATCTGTATATAAAACTCTGTATGTATTCTTTTATTATCCCAGTGGGAAATTGAGTAAAACCTTTGCCGAAGTTAGCTTCCCGCAAGCAAGTTGACAGTGCTGTATATGTTATCGCTTATGCAAGGCTTCCTGAAAATTAGCTTTAAATGCAAATATAGCATCCAATTTCTGGCCGATTAGTAAGCTCAAAGAACCAACCATATTTGAGATCGTTCACTAAGTCTTTTAAGGTGTAAGGTAAACGAATCATTTTATACATCGACCTTCATATTTTGTATACTCAGTTCGTCTCAGCTCTGAGTCTCTTTCAGTTAAATACTTTTATGTTAAGGTGCCTATCTAGGATAATTTTACAGCATTATACCACTACTACTATTCTGTACATTCATTAGGAGCGTAGGGCTTGTACCGGCCCTATCATTAGTCGCCGCGATACTCTGAGTCTTCCTCTGCATCTATCTTCCTGCGAGTTTCACCCAAGCGCTGATCAACGTTTCCCCAGCATTTTTTATGTTCGTGTGGCCTATAAAATTCCAGCGCTTTTTCAAAATCTCAGTAGAGATAGAAGTATAGAGTATGCCGAATGAAGTTCGGAATCATGTGGGCCACCAAAACAAACAATATTCATCTGAAGCAGAAATTTAAAAAAAAAATTGTATTATGTTGTTTTGCCAGTGTGTATGGCATATGAGAGACCGTGATTTGCCAACATAAAGCAACATTGATTGAACATTTTACTATTACTTCTTTCACCCAAGGATCAATTTTCTTTCTACCACTGAAGGCTTATTTTTACCGGTTATTTTATAAGAAAGAAATTGAGTTTGAGGATTCCCAAAAAATGCCTTCTAATAAATCTTCTTAAGCCTGCCTTTGCCTACTGGGATGCTGAGATTGAATTTACTACACATGCATGCAGTCAAGTAACAACATGAAATGAAATGACCAGCACTAAAACAGAGTCCGATAGAAGTTGTATATGCATTAGGATGTATACGTATTATTTCAAATGCTTAAGTACATATCTACCAGTAGGTATGTACTATTGCAGACTCAAATTTAAATGTAATTTTGATAGTACACTCTAATGCAGCTATAAACGAGTAAGCTTACCAACTCGCACACAATGTTGCTCTAGTAGCTATGGTAGAATGCTTGGCATTTTGCCTTTATAACAATACCCTACATAGGTTTGTAAATACCAAACAAGAAGTTATGGAAGTCAATCAGCGAAAGTCCTATTTTATGTAAGACACATTGCATTATACTAAAATTTCATTAAAGTCTTTTAATCGGAACAACGTTTATTATGCTTTCATGGATTTGCTATCGCAACACCCAACCGTAATTGCCATGAATGACATGATGTGGTGAAATAATGATATTAGAAGCAGCTTTCAGCTTCTCTTGAAGTGCATCAGAAATATTTTTTTAGTGGTAGTATTTTCCGTTGGGTATATTGATGTTCTCTTATAGTTGTATTTAGTATATAAAAAAAACCTTTATGCAAGGTGTCCTTATTTGTCCTCATGTGTTTATGTAGTTGCTTTTATGTTCTTTATATCACACACATCGTACTATGTAAACAATAAGTGTAAGATTCCAGTTAAAATGTTGGAAAATAACAACATCGAAGAAAATTGCAAATTTGTGTTTGCAATGCCATAAATGTAACCTGATGCCATAGTGTAAATGCCTGTAATTACAGTTAATTGACTTACATTATAAATAATTCTGGCTGTATTTCTTGGCCACACTATGTCTACAGTGCATAGTGGGAAAAAATACTGAAATTTTTACTATAATTCTGAGTTTATGATAGAGAAAAGTGGCAATTTTGATAGAGATTGCCTGTCACTCTTTGAGCAATTGCATTGCTGCTTTATTATTGAAAGATTTTATGCCTTATGAATTTTTCAACCTTGGTAGTAATTTATTCCTCTACGACCATCCAGAGACATCCACTGAGCTTCTAGAAATTCAAGCTGGATCTGGTGAAGACGACTGTAACTTTTCCAATGCGAAGCTCTTTATCAACTTTCGAACCGTGTGTTCCATTTTTATGTTCTGGTTTCTGTTATCATAATTTATTCGGGAAAAAAGGGTTTGGATTGTACAGAACTCATCATCAGCATCACAAAATATGGGTTGAATTTAAAATGCTTTTTTCGATCCCATTTATTTTTGGTTCTGTAAGTTATCAAAGGTCAAATTTTATTTCTTGTTGTGCTGGTATACAGCATAACGTGTATACTATAATCCCTCTTTAATCAACTTATTACTTTGCGGATGTATAGTAATATCCTTAAAAATCATAGCCCACTGTCTGTGGTATAAAATTCACTATAGTGTCATGATGCAAAACTTAGTGAATTTGTGAGTGTGAGCTCTTTAATGACACAGTATGTTAAGCGTATTGGGACTGAGGTATGTGATTTTTATTTCCAATCATTTTATGATACGAATTAAGATTCATGACTATCGAATGCCGCTTTCTGGAACTTTAATACTTAAGCTGTGTGATTTATCAAATAAGACATTTATATTTAATGAGAATCAATACATTCCAGAGCATGATATTAGATTTATTTAAGAATGTTAACAATTTATTTTAGAAATAACCAAATTTTTTTGAAATGTACTTCTAAAGCATAACCCTATTTGTATGATTTGAGAACAATAATAATTTTACGACGGTCTAACTACGCAATTTTCTTTAGTTTTTAACTTTTCAGCATAAAACTTTAAGCATTCAAGAATGAGAGCCTTAACTCTATAAAGTTTTATGTAAAAGAAAATAAAAGCAACTTGAATTTACATTTTAAATAACTTAGTTTTTAAAAATATAAAACAAAAAATGCGTACTAAAAATCACCTTATGAAATTTCAGCGGAAAAACTTGATAAAAAACATATGCGTCTATTTTTTTTGTCTGAAAATTACGCCTTCGCCTAAAGTTATGCAAAGAAATCATAAAATTTTGTGTACAACCGCAAAATGTTGCTTAGGCGCAAATGGTTTTTTCCTTTGCATTAGTGTAAGTTGTTTTTGTTGTTGTAATGTTTTTCTTGTGGCTTCACTTAAAATATTTTCCTGGCATCTATCCATATGTGTGTGTGTGTGAGTGCGTCGCCGTTACTTGTGTAACCGCTAAATTTACACAAACCCTCTCTGACACACACACACACACTCACACAGAAGCAATCATTTAAAGCAACTTCAATGGTTTTTCACTTCCACTACAACATTAAATTTTGTTTATTTTTTTTTGTTTTTTCTTTTACTTCTTCATTTTTGTTTTTGTTTTCAACTGTTTTCCATTATGTAAATGCATTTTTAAAATATACGAGTGTTTTTCCTTGAGTACTCATGTTTTTAAGTTTATGCGGTTAAAAGGCACCTATACGTGCACAACGCTAACACTTGAACACCCACACACACACAACATTTTCTTGTATAATTCTTACGTTGCCACGTTAAGTGCTTGACTTTAAATACGACCTGTACTTTAAAACCAGTGCAGCAGCAGCAGCATTTTAGGCGCCAATGTATGGAAATGTGTGTTTAAGATTTAAGTTACACGCCGTCATTAAATTTGAAATTAACGTGTTGAATGATTTTTGTGGTAGAAACTTAGTTTTATCGGGCGCCTTGAAGTCTTTCGTAAGCGGAATCATCTTGATGGTTGTCTTATGTTCCGGAAATGATATAAATATTCGCTAAAATAAATCGTTAATATTCTCTTAGCGGTCGGAAGAGTTTATAAAGCAGTTTTGTTTTGGAAATGATAAATTCGGTCGAAAAAATATTTCAGTTAAGAATTATGTATAATGAACTTTTTATTTACTTCAAATAAGCATTCAACTCCCTAAGAGCAAATGGGGAAGTCATAAAGGCAAAAATCCAGCTTACAAAGCAGCGATGTCTTTAAAACAGCTAAGTATCGTAATTAAAAATATGTTTTTTCTTTGTAGAAATTTGGTTTTATAATATCTTGCTAGAGCAAGATATAAAATCTAGAGGCGTAAAAATATATTTAATATGCATTTTAAAAGCTGATTATCAAGACATTAGGTGGCATATCTCGTTTGAGTTTTTATACTGTAAAAAACATAAAAGGCACTATATTGTCTATTTTTGTCTTTTTAAGACGCTTTTCCAAGACAAAAACGATAACTAATAGCCTAAATTTCGTACAATATTTTAAACAAATTTACCAACACCTGCGCGACTTTGTCAACAAAGAGTAAATTAATTTAATGTTTTTTTAATTTCAAATAACACAATAAAAATTTGGCGCAAATTTGTATTGTCACATAAATAACAAATGTTGCATGTGTACAAAAGAGATGTCCCAAAACATACTGCCAACATATTATTTTATAATTTATTTCTATATTAGATAACTTTATCACAATTCAATTTCCGCAACAGACAAATTTGTTATGTCTGTTATGTTGCAAGAAAATGTTTCCCAGTAGAGTAATCGTTGCAAAAAAAAATAGCTAAACAAGTGAAAATTAATAAATAAAACAACCACGAACAAAATATATTACTCTCAAGGTACTTATCAACAAACAAATGCAATACAAAATGGCAAAGCAGTGGAGAAGACTTTCGGCAATACATTTCGAATACATTTCCCATAAAATATTAAATATAAATACTGTTTGCCTGGGGAGAGAATAATCAAAAAGGACGAATGCACTTTGATTTTTGCAATGTTCATATAAATTTTGGCATTATTTCATTTGAAAAACTTTTTCCATACTTTTTCAAATATTGTTTTTGAGCGGTTTTTTTCAAAGGTTAAATTTCTTTAATACAAATTGCAATGCAGCATTTAGTGCTATGTGTTGAAGCGCACTTTAATATGATTTCTCTAACACAACTACTGCGATTCTGACATCTCAATACGAAGTCTAAGAAAAAAGGAGTACTTTTTGTGCTTTTATTTTTAGTCTACGCTTTTCACTAACATGTCCTTACCAAACCCTGTTAATGCAGCCTGCTGTCTGCTTTTTGTGTTCGCGCCGAATAAGTTTGATTGGACGTCAGCAACACCACCTCCCCACCTTTCAGTTGTTCGCAATTTTTCAGCTTACATGGTTTGCATACTAATCACTGGAACATTCTGATGGCATTCACTTGAATCAACCAACTTCTGGTAAATCGCTATCTGAATTGAATACACTGTGCCATTGAATAGTCAATTTCAACGTTTTCCATTGCTTTCGGAAATTTTTCTATTGTCAATGCTAATGCCGTTGATTGCCTTGAGTAGCTTAGTATGCATTAGTGTGGAACACAAGTTCATTCTTCATTGACTCTATTGGCTGTCATTAACATTGGTACGTCTGAAAATTTAAGCATAATAGGAATATAAGGTAGTTTCATTCACAAATTCATTCGATTCGAAAATAATGCGTTATTGAAACCATTAATTTTTGATAAGTGCTTCCTTTATCGGACCTACATCAAATGGGTTTTCTTTTTTTTTTTGCTTTATTTATGAATATATTGTTGTTGTTACAATACACACAAAACCCCATATTGAACTTACACTCCGATAATTTGAGTGTGATGGTGTATTCTTTGAGCTTTAGTTTATGTATACTCTTTATATCTTGTGTGAGCCTTCAGTCCTAGTTAGTGAATCTTCCAATACGGATTTCATTGGTTAGGCTTCTAGCATGAATTACATCACTTATTCAATGTGCTGCCCAGTCTTCGCTGGTTTAAGGCAACGGCATCTCTTCTGGATTACGTTTTGATCTAATTTTCTTATTATGTGTCTACAACATTGCAGTCGTATTTATTTTAATTTCCTTGAGCCCTTGGTCAGTGTTACTGTTGTTAATTGCTTTGAGTTTCTGCACTTGCTATAAAAGGAAAACTACCTGCGCTGTGTACATTACTATACCCTACACTCAGTGTATGTTCACTTTGTCATTCTGTTTTCCGGCGTGGCGAGTATAGAAAAGTGTATTTTTCATCAGCCGATTAAGCCATATCCTTCTGTCTGTTGGTCTGTTTGTCAGTCTGTCCATACATCTGTCTATCTGTCTGCCGGTGTTTCCGTCTTTCAGTGTGTGTGTGTGTGTATGTCTCCGCACGTGATACTTGTGATACTTGAATGTTATTCTTCACGCAAGGCTCTCGGGATTGAAAATGTGCGGAATCGGCTGAGAGACACGCCTATACAAATAAAATATTTTAAACGCTATATTGAGTGAGTTATTTGATATAACGTAACCAAATTTATTACAAATATTAAGAAATTGAACAAAAAGGCATGACATCTCCCATACAATTCAAGACGTTATACTAAGAAAAATTATTTAAGATAATGGAACCCAATTTCCCAGAAATAGTTGAAATGGTTGAGAAAAGCTCTGGACAAGAACTCGGTGATTTTCGAAAATCGAAGGGCGTGGCACTTCCGCAGAAATAAGACGCTTTGCTGAGGGAATTATTTAAAGTAATGAGACCAAATTTAAAAGAAATGGTTCGATCTAGTATTGGACAAAAAGTTGGCTAATTTTGAAAATAAGGCATGGCACCTCTTATACTAGCATTAGATTCAAAAAGCTACACTGAGAGCTGTTTAACTATATATTGTCAAATGCAATGTGTTAATAAAATTTTTTTTCCCCGCAAATTTTCTGTTGATGCGATGTAATGTATTTAATTTTTGGGAAGACCAAATATAACACCCTTACTATTTTCAGCTCAATTGATTGATTAATAAAGTTTTTCCAGACATCCTTTCAACTTTCTCCGCCACACTGAATACTGTGCATAACCAATTGGTCAATTGTGTGCCAAGGCACTTGAGACTTTCTGTTGATTTTATAGTTGCATTCTTTATTTAAATTTCAACTGGGACCCCATTATCGCATAAATTAAAATTCTGTTTTTTTGTTAGTATGTTTTACTCATAGTCCTTTAGATTTTTCCCATGGTCATATATATTTTAAAATATGAATACATAATTTTTTTAAATATGTAATGTATCAAAAAAGCTTGATATAAAGTTCAAATTCATTATATTTCATCAAATAATAAAATAAAATTATCTGGCCCATGGGGGGATCGAACCCACGACCTTCGCGTTATTAGCACGACGCTCTAGCCAGCTGAGCTAATGGGCCACATTGATAAACGGATGATAAGTTATGTTCTTCAAATATCAAGTGTAGATAAGCCATAATTCAATTTATAACAACAACAACAATACAGATAATAATAAAAATATAATTACGAAAATAATCAGAATACATAAAAGATAAGCAAAATTCTAAAGAAAATACACAAATAACACACTTGACCAAAATATTTTTTTTAGTTTTAACACAAGACAAAAGCACAAGTAAAAATCGCTATGCAGCTAAATCTAAACACATCCCCCCCCAACTCCCATGTAACCCGATCTAAATGCTTTGTCAGCAATATCTAGTTTACTTAACAACTACTGTGCCACCTTTTGGTTGAGTTCTTAACCTGATAATTACTTTGGAGCAATTAGAGCGCGAACTACTTAAAAGCCAGCAATGCCACCAGCACCATAGTAATAATAAAAGACAAGAATTAAACGAAAACAGTAGAGGATGGATGAAAAGAATAAGAAAGCAAAGCAAAAAAAACAACAACGACAAAATTAAATATACGATGCGAAAAAGTCAAAGGAAATGTAATGTAAAGAAAAAGTGCAGGCTGCAGCCACGACAACTTCAAAATTTCATCAAAATGGCCGCAAATTAAAAGCGGCAAAATGTCGACAAAGATGGCGGCCACAGTAAACTTGACAATTGTAGAGTAAACAAAATGCAACGAGAAACAGAAAAAAAGAAAACGCACCGAAAACAAAACCCAACACATTTCGAAAAAAGTTTTCTTGTTAAGCGAACAAAAGTATTAATTAAGGAAATAAATTGCAAAAGATGCAGCAGCAGTGAAAATGGAGAAAAATTAGCGCTAAAAGTAGTTAAAAGTACAATTTAGTTGTTTTGTCAGTGTGTAGAAAGAAAAGTTTTTTTTTTGCTTTTCAAAAAATAATCGGATTTCTTAAAATTGCAATATGAGTGAAAGAAAGAAAAAAGTTTTTAATGAGCGACGAAATTAAAAGTTTCTAAAAGGACTAGCTAGAAAAGAAAAATAAATAAAAGAATTTGACGACTTTTGTTATATTATTGTACAGCTTTTGGCGATGTAACTAAATAGCAAGCTTTTGGCAAGTGAGTTTAAAAGTCGTTGGGCGTTTTATTTCCAAGGTTACTTAATTTTAAATGCTAACGCACAACGATAATTCCAACATGCTAGTGGCAATATTACTTGAAATACTAATGTGTCCATTAGTATTACTGTGCTGTTACTTTTAACATTACTTATACTCTTTATGTATCTGTTACTGTTCCTATTACTATTTCTGTTGCTGTTACTGTTAATTTTTCTATTACTGTTAATGTTGTTATGACTATAAGTATTAGTTTTAATGTAACTGTTACTATTATTGGGCTAATATTTACTATTACTGCTAAAGTTTTGGTTGCTGTTACTTTTAATGTTTCTGTTACTATTACAAATACTGTTAATATATCTACTACTGTTGCTGTGACTGTTGCTTCATCTGTTGCTGTTACGATTTCTATTACTGTTGCTGTTACCACTGCTGAACTTGTTGCTTTTATTATAAATATTACTCTTATTTTGACTCTCACTATTTCCTTTAATATAAGTGCTACTTTTATTGGGACTGTTACTATTACTGCTACCTATGTAACCGTTACTAATAATTTTAGTCTTTTGGTTACTAGTACTGATGTTGCGTGTATAACTGTTACCACTGTGATTATACTATAGCACCATTTCTAACTGAATTTGTAACTGTAACTATTACTACTATCATTCTTTCGAGAAGCTTCTAGACGCTAATAAGTATGTATCCTAGTCTGATTTTTCTTGTTAAAGTTTGACTATAAAAATGGAAATTACGAATATATTGTACCAGACAGCTTTCCGTTCAAACGATAAGAATACGGAGACTCAAGGCTTGAACGTACAGTTCCATTGTAACGTTAGAAATATTCCTGAGTCCCTAGCTTCGGTCTTTCCTGGGTTGGTAGAAATCAACTGGAGCTTCGAATGAATCACTGAAGTTTCTCTAATGATATACATATTTACCAACTTACCCCAGTTCTTTCTGAATCAGTTCGATAACTCGTTCATTACTTTCGACATCATTATGGCAATGCAGCCTGATGTTATTAGATTGGAAGTGGTGCATAGGTTTTTGCTGTTGTTTTACACTTGGATTTGATACAATAGGATCTGCTCGTAAATGCTGCCTGATGGTTATGTGTCAGCGTGCTTGACTAAATTCATTAACCGGCCACTAAAATCTATTTCCGAACCATCGGTGAACATAGAATTTTATTGCAGCCAAAATAACGCTAGAGCTCTATTACACCCCGGCTGGTGAGAATAGGAATTTCATAGAACCGATCATTCACTGCAACTATGTAGTCACAATTGATATTGAGATGCCCCAAGCTTACTAGGTGCATTATTAGGTCCATACCTTCGACATTGAAGTTTTTATTTTAGAACATCAGCTGGTAGAATGGCTATTAGAGCCTTAATTATAGACCGCTGAATGGCTTCAGTAGGTGGAAGTACAGTAGTCTGAAAATCCATGATTCGTTACTTTTAGTAAATTTTTTACGTATATTTACTTGAAAATTCAACTTGAGTTGTATATCCTCAGTAATTGTTGCACTAAAGTTTTTAAAATTTAAGGCTTAATATGTGTGTATGTGAATATGATAATATGCTTTTTATCTTATTTTCAAACTTGTATTCGAAATTAAATTTATATGAAAATAGCCAATTAAATTTGTTTTAGATTCAAAGTAAATTTAGAATACAAAATAAATTTGTAAATTAAATTGCATTTACCGTTTTTACTCAAAGCCCTAACGTACTCTATTATGCAATGCATAAATTTTATGCACCGTCATACATGATATTAAA
The DNA here is from genome assembly GCA_963662105.1 of Meiosimyza platycephala. Lineage (NCBI taxonomy): Eukaryota > Metazoa > Arthropoda > Insecta > Diptera > Lauxaniidae > Meiosimyza > Meiosimyza platycephala. The sequence goes on from OY759208.1 coordinate 120,242,296, forward strand.
TTTTCCACTATTTCCTGCTACTCATTATAAATAATATTTCCTATCAATTTATGTACTGAATGCGTATTTGTTTCGTTTTCATATCGTCGCGTTATGACTTTATTAGGATATAAAAAGCAAATGGAAAATTATATGACATTTATGCACATCTTTTATGCATACGAAAGATATCCTTGTTGCTTTCTTATCCCCCATTTTTTTACTCTGACATTTTTCACTGTCAATAAAATTATAACTATTTTACTATAATACACAGCAAAAATGAGGGAAAAATACTGCAAAGGAATAAAGTAAACGAAACGACAGAAATGCGAAACCCACTCGTTATGTCTCGTTGCATTATGCATTAGTGTATCCGCTACAAATACACAGACACTTTGAGTGGCAACGGAACAGTGGGGAAAATATTATTTACTATACCTTAAAATAAATATTGGATTAAGCACAGCTAATCTAGGATTCAAAAAATTAGAAAAATGCCAGCACTCGAGGCATGATGTGTGTACTTAATTAAGTTTCGATTGAACGAACTAGTACGAGCAAAGACCGATATTCTTGTAAGTTTACACATTTATCAACATATTTTCTTAAATCAATTTGAAACATTTCATCTAAGCCCACATAAATATATATGTACATTAGATCCCTTGAATATCCCTGACAATTCATTCACAATAGCACAGGTTTTTCTACAAAAAAAAGTATTGTTTTTGTAGAAAACGTGGGCCAAAGATTTTGTTTTTGCAGTAATCTCGGTCCGACATGATTTGCTTTTTGCCAGTTTTCGTCCCAAGGTCGAGATAAACGAAAATTTATGCATTTACTTCTTCCTTTTAATTTCTATGCTTTAACAACGGCTTGATGATAAATTTTATGACAAAGCTACGAAAAATTGAACAGCACTGAAAATTTATTTACAAAACCATAGACTTTTGTCCAAAGCCTTTATTGGCAGGTTTTTAGCTCCAGATGGCCAGATTATGATGTCAGTGTGGAAGCTTTTTGAGCTTCAGCTCAGTGGAAGTATTAATAAATTTTAGGTTAATAAATAAAAATTCAAAAGACCTACTAAAACCGAATCTTTAAATAAAATTTATACATCACATCAAGACTTTAATATACTTATTTGGATTATTTTTCTCAAAACTTATATGCACAAAATTGGAATAGCGTGCTTGCTGTTTGAAAAAGAAAAAAATTTTGTTTGTTCTAAATAGATTTTAAATTTAAGTCTACCATACCGACATATAATTCGAAATTAGATCCAAGCTGCTATAGTTTTTATGAGAAAATAACTCATCGCATAACCACAGTGCACTTACGTTAATATACATACATATAAAGAGGAAAATTGTCTTATATCCTTTTACTCAGTGTTATTTGTATTTCGCTTTTTTTTATGCTTTAACTCAACATAGTTATAATACTACTTTTTCAATTTATTTGTACAATTTCTCAATTTTTTTTTTTTTTTTTTCATTTAAATTTTCTTCCTTTACTATGCGCGCCATCTTTTTATTTTTCAAGTTAAGTGGATCTCATTGAAGTATGTTGACGATGCGTTGATGATGATGAAACAGTTGAGAATATTGTTGTTGTTGTTGTTTTTAGCTGATGATTCAGATGAGGATGATGACAACGATGATGACACTTGAATTATAAACCCCTAGTAAGAGTCAGGAGTCACAAGTCACATGAGTGGTGTTGCATAGTGAAGTTGGGTTTTGTGATTATTTTTATTAAACAAAACTCGCACAATTACTTCCTGCTACTTCCCTAAATTAACGTAATAATTTTAATAGATTCCAAATTGCAGTTTCTGTATATGGATGCTGTTTATAGTTACTGTTTAAAATTTATGTATGCTGTTGTGGCTGCTTCAAATTTATGTGCAAATTCTTGTATTTTTCATTAAAATGATGAATCATAAATATTTTATGAAAATCGGTGTAACAGCGTTTTCGTCTTTCGAGTTGCATAAAATTTTCATAGCTCAATGTATATTTTTAAAAGTCTATAAAAATATGTATGCGCTTTGGGAAGCGCAGTAATGCAAATTTAAATTGAAGTAGTTAAGTAAAATTTTACAACTTGAATATTACTATATCTGTGCAAGGATACAAAACTATACATATGTATGTATGTGCAAGAAATTTTTAAAATATATGTTTTCATATGTGTGATCTAATCATATAAGTGCAAGAATTATATATTATTTTCTGATTTCGAAAAATACTTGATCAAAAATTTAAGTTTAAATATATTTTTTTAACTTTTTGTAAGGCCTCGAGGTGCCAAAACTAAAATGAAATATTTTTAAAACAAAATTTTATGAGAAAGAACACACATTTTTCTGAGGTCAGGCTGTGCTTTTTTCAATAGATTAAACATTTTTGTTTGTTAATTTTCTAACACATTACAAAGATATTATATGATATATACCAGCGGTGTAGCCAGGATTTTGGCAACAGATGCTTTAGCTTAAAGTGAGTAAGAAAAACGCAGAAAAAATAATTCTCATTTTGAATACTTAAATCCTTCAGAGTATCTTAATTGTTATTCAATAATTCTTGCAATTTTTCCTACAACATTAAAAAAACATTTTCCCAAAATATGTGCTTTGACATATGAGCTTACTCAGTGTAACTTTATTGTTTCTATTATTTTTAGTTTTTAAAAAAAATTCCCAAGAGCCACACATACTTTAGTCACTAGAATAGAAAACCAAATAAAGAAAAGTGAAGAATTTATAGCAAAACATAAAAAACCAATTTTCAAATAAAATGTATGGATACATCGAATATTTAAACATTTATTAAAAATTCCTAATATTCAGCATCGCATATTTTTCATCTACGAATTTTTTTTTTTAATCAAATTGTTTTTCCATACTCCATGCACAAAAATGCAAAGCTTTATTTCCCTTACACTCCACCGCTTGCCGCCTCAAGGATATTCATGGCTCAGTATTTTAAAAAAAAAAAAAAGAAAAAAGACGAAGCCATCGAAAAACAAAAAACAAAATAAATGTTGCATACCTTGTGGAGTGCTGCAAAATAACAAACCCCGGGAAACAAAGTAATTTATATTTGCACGCGGATCAATTTTTCATAACTGGCGGCAATGATGGCGACCACCAGTAGTACCACTACCACCACCATCACCATCAACACCAAGCGTGCAGTACCACAAGTTTGTATTGCAATGGTGCAACATTGGATTTTGTTATGTGGTTCAATTGCGTTTTGCGGTAGGTGTGGTGGTGGTGGCGGTAGTCGTGAGGAAGTTTGTTTAAGAAAAAACGTTAACGAGTTACAAGTTTTATGAAGTTGTCTCCCACACCTCTTTACCGGCAAGCGAAAAAGTTGTTTAGGGCGTTCAGCGCATGGTGTGGCAGTTGAGTTTAAATGTTTTACGAGTGTATGCTATGCTGCAGGTGTTGGCATTTATTTAGGTTGGGTGCTGAGCTATAAAACAAAGAAGATTTTATGCGATTTATGCTACTACTATTTTTACACTACTACGCCTTTAATGTTGCCAGTTTTACTACATAAAGTAAATGAAATTTAATGACTTTATTGTTGTATTGCGTTTGAAAGCTGCTTTAGGGTGTTGTTAGCATACATTGCGTAAAGTTTTCAATTTAAGAATGCCAGTTACAGTTGGAAAAAATGTTATTATCACTCACTCACGAACGAACTGTATAGTATAAACTCTAAGAGTTTGCCACCAAGGATTACTACTTTAATATTAGGATACCAAAAACTACTTTTACGTAAGGTAACGAACTTTATGAACATGAATTCATGTATCACTCGTCCAAAACTCAACCATCATTTAAAAGTATACTCATAGATTATAATATTCAAAGAATAAAACCCAAAAGGTACAGATTCAAAGAATAAGTTCTAAACCATTCTAAATTATGTAGTACCCAAAGAGTACGCTCCAAAATATTTCACACAATAGCTTGTTACATAGTAGCACATTTGCTTATTTCACCTTATGCAAATAAATTTACTTCTAAGGTATTGCAATATGGAACAATTTTATTGCTATTATTATTATTTTTATACTTGCAATGCGATGCATGTAGATAATTCACACTGTTGCAATAAATATCGTAACGAATAATTTAAAAAAAAAAAATAATTACATAAATACATATAACGCATGCACATAATTTTATTTATTTGTAATCTCGTAATTAAATAATAACAGCCAAGCGTGAAACTTCATAACCATCTTGATAATGGTTATGGCTTCGTTAATGTTGCGTGAATAATTTTGTTCAACTATTGCAGCAGAGTTGTTGATCCACATGTAGTTCAATGTTGCAGCTTCTGCTAATTACTTGTACAAAACTTTTACTTTGATTATCTTTAATATAAACAAAATTGTTATTGGCTTAGGGGATATGTGGAGTGCATACGTCCAGCATTGACGTAAAGTACATATAAAGTCACGGGTCAAAATTATTCCATGTGGCATATATGGATATTTTAAATAAATAAAGATATATTAAATTTTTGATGCAATCAAATCGCTCAAAATTGTTATCGCTCTGACAGTTACCACATCTCTTTCGGTCGCAACCATGGCAGTTATAATTTAGCCTTCACTTTATAAGTTGAAATCCTACATGAAATGTCGATCAAATTAAAAATGCTACCGCAATATATTGTCACAATAGTCACAGCTTTTAATAAAAGATGCAAATTTAATTTTTCAACTTAACTCATTCTTGAGGAGTGGCAGCAAATCCCAAAACTATTTCACTCCCTACTTAGAGCAAATACAATAACAGATAAAAAAGCAAGCTTACTTACTCAGACCATTGTTAGCGCAGCTACAATTTAATGCACAAATTTTAGAATTCGTTCCAGCACAGTCACAAGTTTGCGTTAAAGTACCACATTTGGTATACGGGCAGTTCAAATACCAGCGAAGGTTGATGCCGCTGTGATGTTGAACTTGGCCAACATAGAGTAATAGTCCATTTTTTAAGGTGTGGGAGTTATTAGCCGTTGTTAGAGATCTCTAAAAATAGTAATTTCCAGTAAATTTATGATTAAACTTTCAAGAGATTTTCTTTTCCCACAAGCTCAACATCATATCAATAAAGTAAGTTTGACAAAATTCAAAAGATACTTCAACAACTAACTACTGACACTAGTTCTTAAATTCCACCGTAGCGATGGCGGTTAATGAAATATTGTCAGGCCATTGTAAATTGTATTTACTCAAGCAACGGTTTGCTTGGCATAGCAATAACAATAATGGCCTTAAATAAGATTAACAAACAATGTGCGAAACATCAAAGCTTTTAGTCAATTCAAATGTTATTACGAATTCATGCAAATGCACCCAGCAGTGATTAAAACCACAAATAAATGCACAAATGTGCAGCCGGAGAAAAGCAATAAGCCATTATGGTCAATATTGCGTTTTGAAAATAAATAGACACACGAATACTACATACTCATACATATGTTTGTACATTATAATCACATTCGTACAATGGCAATTAATTAGTTTTGACATATGTACGGTTGCGTGGAATTGTATTTTCGCTGACAAAGTAATCTTAGCAATTAACTTGAGTCAAAGGAGATATTTCAAGTTTTATTAGCACGTGGTAAATTGTATCAAGTGAATGTTTTAATTACTGTCATCTCCCTTAATGGCATTTCATGTTTAAGTAAATTATCATCCTTTGTGTAGTTATTAAATAATTAAAAACTTTTCATGCCTTCGTGTTAATACAATGTTTTTTGATTTTATATAAATGATCAACACGTCGTATGAGTGACACTAATTAAAGTGGTGAAAATTTAATTCGATATTATGCTTTAAGGCTGACTGTTCTTAAATTTAATAATATGTAATACTTAATAAATTTATTATGTATTAAAAATATTAGTATAAAACAAAATTTTACAGCATATTAAAGTGTGGTTTTTTTGTTGTCAATAAACCACATGCAAGAACTTTACTTTAGCAAAATTGTTAATTGAAATTGTGTCGTACACGCCTAAGCTTTCCTCTTTTAATTTTACATAAAATACCAGCAAATTTCAATTTTTATATCTACTGCGAATTTTTATAAATAAATTAATTTTCAATAAAAAACAGGCAAAAAGCAAAATTTAATTTTATGCATTAAATATAACGAAAAAATGGAAAATATATTGATAATTTTTTCTATGAATATATTGAGTTTTTGTAAATATTACAAAATACAACAATATATGCATAAATATTATTACAAAATATTAAAAATATATAGATGCTGTAGGAAAAAAACTTTAGAGCAATGTATGATTAATGGAGTATATTGTTAAGTTCAATAAAATATTGTGTAGAGCAAGCGCTTAAAAAAGGGTTACCAAAGTAATAGTAAAAAAAGAAAACATGCATGTACTGAAATATTGCAGCTACATTTTTTTACAAGACTTAAAAATTAAAATTATTTAATAAATTTATTCTATGTAGATCATATATAATATATCGTTTAATTTTTAAATCTATTCTATATAGATCATATACAATAGAATATATCGTTTGATTCCCTTAAAAAATCAGATTCACTCTTATAAATATTGTACACATATTTTTAGTTTATTTAAAGTATTTAAACTGTACTATGGCACCAAAAAAAAAAAATAACTTTTTTGTCATTTCAAAAAGCATCAATTAAGTTGAAAAAAAAAAACAAATTAAAAAACATATACACATTGATATGGCAACCCCTTAAGCGATGATGTTTTTTGCATCAATCAAGCAAAAAACACGTGATATTCCCAACGCATGCTCTACTTTTGTATATTGCTTATTTTTTATTCGCTAAAAAACTGCAAAAATTTTCCCTCCATCGATGCAATTCATTAATTTGTACAAATTTTTTACTGCTCCAGGCTATAGATGTTGTTGTTTTATTGCTAATAAAAAAAGAATACAATAACAACAAGAACAAACATATTGAAAACTTTATGGAATTTTTTTCTTTTCATTTTTTTGCAACATAATCCATAGGGAATTTCTGTAACTAAAACGAAAAATAAGAAAAAATACACTAACTATGAAACAGCAATGAAAATATTGCAAAAATTCAACGAAACTTTTAACATCATTACAATGCTGCCAACCTTACTCTGTACAAGAACCCCGGTGCCCATTCACAACTTTACTCGCGCATGGAGCAAGGTAAACTTTTGCTTGTTGTCACTGTTGTTCTTTTGCCAATGTTGCCTTTTTTGCTGTTTTTGCTGCTGCAACTCTTGTTCTTTTTGTTGCAGTTGTAGTTTCTGTGACGTTGCCTGCAATAGCATAACTAATGATTAAAAATTTTTGTCAACATTTTGAGCGTTAAGAAAACAAAAAGTAATTGTTGTTCTTTAATATTGTAGTATTATTTTGTCAGTGATACTTTTCTGCCCTTAGGTATATTTAACTTAATTTGTCTCCCGAAAAAAATATTAATATTGTTCCATATAATTCTAGCAAAATTGGTAGGTACATGAAGAAAAGAATAAAATATATTGAATTTTTGCAAGCAAAGTTTGCTTAAGAAAACTTTGTTTGTCTGCTGTGACGTTAAAAATATTTCAGTGCCAGATTTGAACTCAATACCGATCAATTATTGTTAAAAGAAAATTAGATCTCACTAGAAAAGAAAAAATCATTTTTTTTTCAAATTTCGATATTTTCAACATTTTTGGATAATTTTAAAAAATTCATCGTTTAATTATCACTCAAGCTAAGGCCACATGGTCATATTTTTCAATTTGCGTTATTCACAAGGTCCTATAATAAATCATATGTCATCCTTAACTAGACTTTATAAACAAAAATTTCATTCAGAGGAATCAGACTCACCGTTATCGGAATATGCTCGTATATAAATAAATATTAATTTCATATGTTAGCCCTTTAAAGTTACATCGTACAGTAAAAATAAAAAAATTTGAGCTCTGCGATAAGGTCTGACTGAAGCATTCACCTATCGCTTAGAAGGACACGAGGTTTGTGCACAGCTCCTTATAAGTAAATATATGTTGCTCATACGACATGGTTAACAGTATTAAATAAAATAAAAAAAACTAAAATATTGCTCACTTCCCATAAGGATATCTTTTTATGCCAAAAATTGCTTACTTTAGCAAGTGCTAAGACTACGGAAATTCAATTTATTTTAAGTTCTGTGATGCTCTCAAAATACACAGCCCCTTAAGATTTTTGCACGATAGCTCACTTTGTAAAAGCTGCTAGGGTTTTGTTACTAGCAATGCGTACTTTCAGTGCATGCTGGCGGATGATGGATCTGAGCACTGATGTCAAAAAACAAAACAAAAGCTTAGTGTTCAAAATAAAAGAGTTCTCAAATTAAAAATTATTTAAAAATAATTAAATTTGGAATTGTAAATGCTTTGCGCTTGTTGTTATTGTAAGAATTAACTTCTCTGATGTTGTTGTTTTTTAAAAGTTTTTTTTTAGAATGCGCATATTTAAACAAACTCTCATTGGCATACAGAGCAAACCGGAACTTTGCAGCCAAAGGAAACGAATTTGTTAAGAAACGAAGAGAAAGAAGAAGACAAATCATTAAAAAAAACGCAATTAAAAAGAAACGGAAAAGGAAATGCATTTATTGCACTCTGCAATGTATGAAAGAAAAATACTGCATACGTTGTATATTTACTTGCATTAGGGTGGATTGTTAAAAAGAATCGAAAATATCTTAAGTATTTCAAAAAATAAAGTTTTAAGGTACTCCTTTAGTACGTCAAATATACTATATGTGTGTATGAGCGAATTGATTCATTTAGAGTTACTTTTTTCAAAAATAACAGAAGTCAAAAATTTTATTTGAATAATTTATTTGACATGCTATACCCCTACATAGCCATGGGTTGAGTATCCGATACATACGAAAATTGCTGTCTTAGTATAGAAACATATGCTATTTGTATCATGATCAGACGATGTTATTGAAGGTACATTTTGCTGACTGCCAACAGCTATCTTAATACAATCCATTCAAGAAATCTTTTTAGTAAAGAATAAGTTTGGGAAAGGTCTTTTTTAAAAAAGAGCTTAGCAAAGAACAGAAATTAGAGAAATTATTCTATCACCCTAATGCTTATTTATTATACACATATGATTTCACGTTGAAGTGTATGTGTGTGCATGTAGTTGTGTATAAAGTAAAATTTACATTACTTAATTACGTTTTACTCAACTTTATGCCAACTGTAAGAAAAAAATTAAAAAAATAGCGAAAAATGCAATAGAGAATGTTTGTTTTTCTTCTTCATTTTTGTTTCTTTGTTTATTTCTTCACCCAACGCCTTAGGATATGCAATACTTTTGCGCTCCAAAGTGCTTAAGTGCAGCGATAGCAAGCAGCACTCGCAGTTGCGTTCCCATTCATTGTGCTGTAATGAGATTAGCAGGAGCAGTAGCAATAGCAGCGGTATTTTTCTGTTTGTTTATGACCAGCTGGCAAAAAACAAAAACAAAAAACTTTATATGAGTTGTATATGGAAAGTAAATTACAAAGTGGAAAACTTTCCAAGAACTTTTTCCTTTGTATTAAATTTTCATTTTGTAAGAATGTGGAAACTTCAACAAATCGCACTAGATATATGTTATATTTTGTTGCTTTTGTAATCAACTTAAAAAATTTATAAGTAAATGGTGTTTAAAATCAAAGGATTTGCAAGTTGTTGAAAACATGAAAAGTATTAAGAAAATTTCAAATAAAAATAGCAAATTTCTCATTTTAAGACAAGTATTTGAATCAAAATTTAATTCACTTCTACAGCTTGATGGATGTGTCAAAAGTCACATTTTCACTTTGGATAAGACAGCAGGTTTTGCATCGAATCAACTTATTTAATGCATTTTGCACTCAAAAATAATGTGAGTTATCTTTATTTAATAACAATCAGTGATATGCAACAAAATTTCCAATGAAAAAAACTCACAAATCGAAAGCAAAAAAACAAACTTAATGTCCTTGCAACTGCTACAAATTGCACTTCAATCAATGCTGTTTTTGCACGGCTGACAAGCAGAAAAATCACTGTGAACTTTGTTTTTCATTTGATATTTTTTTACACACTTTGGATGCTATAAGTGAAGCTTAGCTATTGAATGATCATTTAAAACCCATTTATCTCTAGAATACGTTCTTAACACTGACTTTTCAGACCCCTCAATATTGGCGGCGTATTGCATTTTTTTTTTTTGACATTTAAAATCTTTGCGACGCGACGCGTGTCAAGTGCTCCTGCAACGTAAAGAAAATTGGATTTCAATGTGTTTTTTGCAGTAACAGCAGCGGTGATAGCAGCACTCAGTTGAAAATTTATTGTAAAAGAAATTGCTGTTAAAGGTGTTAAAATTTTCTCCAGTAAAGAGATTCAAGGAAATTGACAGCATTTAAACGTTAGCGTTTTTTAGTTTGCTGTCTGGTGCAAAATGCACAGCTCAGCGGACTTCGTTAAATTTGAAGGACATTGCTAAAAAGGTTGCTAAAAGGACATTTTTGAGAAAAAATTTTGTGATTTTTTGTTCAAAGATTTTTATATCGATATAAAGATTTTGATAGCACTAGCTAAGAAATTTTATAAAAGTTTTTTGAGAAATAGTTTAATAGAAATTTTGTATTCAAAATCATTTGCTGATTTCGAAAAACATAGTTTAAAAATTGCACCACGTACCGTTTTAGAGATATTGTGAAATATATCATTTTGCAAAAATGGATTAAACCAAACAAACAATAAATATCTTATGCCAGAGTAATAACTCTCCCCGGAACACTTATGACGAATTTGTCCATGCGTACTTTTGACTATTTCTGTATCACGGAGGCGCCATATGGGCATGGAGTGGAACCCTACCCTAAACAAATTTTATCGTACAGTACTCTCACTTTTTATGGAGCAGATGTTGAATAGTAAGAGCTTACAATTAGTATTAGGACGAATTCATGGTAGGTGCGCCAATTTTCCACGGACTATTTAGCTTTGACCGGTCCATTGCAAAAAAAATATTTTTTAATTATATGAACTTTTGCTTTTTATTGAAACATCAAGCAGAAACCTCTAAGTAACAATCTAAATTATTTTTAGAACGCTTGGTCACTCCTAAAATGGAAAAAATGCCGCCCAAAGTGAAACCCAAAACAGGTACTATCGACCAAACATTTTTTGATCTCTTTTCTCATCAATTGGCACAAACTGCCCGTTGTGATGTCTAAACTTTACTAAAATTTTTTATTTCAAATTTTTGGGATCATGACTGAACTAAGCAATTCTATCAAATTCATTTTCATGGAGCTGAAAAATTGATTCCAATTTCAATGATTTGAAACTTTTCAAGAATTCCAGCTCTGTTTGAAGTTAGTGTGCCCGAAAACATTAAGTCAGAGGCGTGAAAAATAGAGCATTTTCAATATTTTTTTTTTTTGTATTAATTTAGTTTATTTGATAAAAGTGATAATATGGCATCATTACATTAGGTTTCTACTTGACTTGACGAAACTTTAAAAAAAATTATAAATAAAAAAAGTTATAGCTGGCTGTGTTGGTCCCTGTCCCATACAGAGTGCCTTGCGGTGACCATCATAAATCCTTGGAAAATCATCTAATCGGAAAAATTAGTTATTTAAATAAATAATCTAGTGTCTGATCGATGATTTTTTTTTTAAATCAATAAAATGGCGGCCTCAGGAAATGTACCTCCAGATTTTCGCGAAAATACCAACAATTCAATGTTCACAAAAAATCGATATTAAAAAAAAATCCTTCGATTAGGGACTAGGTTTTATGTTTTTCAAAAACTGTGTAAATTTTATTGAAATCTATCTAGCGGTTTTCGAGTTACAGTGGTCATCAATTCCGAAAACGTAGTTTTCAGAAAAACGACGAGAAAAACATGAATTTCCGTACTCTTACTACCGAGAGCCCTTTGGTCATTACCGAATAACTCCAAAATTAATTGTAGGGTCGACTTCAAATTTTGAGAATATAGTTTTAAGATATCATACTTTAAGAAAATGCAAAAAAAAATTCGATTTTTCAAAATTCTGACTGGCCCTGCCCCCTTAAAAAAATCATGAAAAATATAATAATAATAATCGGACTCCATATTAATTCCGACAAAAATAAATGTCGACCTTTTTGCATTTAATCTCTGATTTTACTAATATTGAACTTAGATTTAAAATTTAAAAATTTCAAAGTATTTCAAAAGTTATGACATTGTATAAAGTTTAGACAAAATTATTGGCTAATTGATGACACATTTATTCGAGTATTACATTCAAGTACGCAACTTTAGTTTTAAAAAAAAAACTTCTATCACTACTTATACATAGTAGCAATAAAAACATCAACTTTATTATAAAAAAAGAAGTGCTAATAACAAAAATATACACAACAACAACAACAATTTTATTAATTGTAACAACAGCTGCGTTAAATAAAGTTTTTAAAAAAATTAAGTCCAATTTTTTCACTTATTATTTTGCTACAACTTGTTGAACCCTAAAGTTTTTTGCAGTTGCTGCTACCTAGCGTTGATAATAAATTAAAGTTGCTACTTTTTTTCAATCCTTTTTTCCTACAACTTTTTGTAGGTACAACTTTTCATACAATTTTTATCTACTACTCTATGGTTTTTGGTAAAGTTTTTCTCACTCCTACCTTAAGGCGTAAAACTTTGGCGACTTGGCTGCAAAATGCAATAAAATTATCACAGTAAAAGAGCAGCAAAAAAAATCCATAGTTGCATAGTAGTAAAACTTTTAACAAAATAACAACTGTAGTTGCTAGCGCTGAAGTTGTACGGTCTATTTTTTTTTACTTTTCTTCATGGTATTTTATTTCTTTCTTAACTGATTTTACGCAGCTATATCTGCTGCTGGCGTTAACTTTGGCTTCGGTGTAAATGGTCAATTGCATGCGAGCTATGTAATTACTTTTGTGCACGTTTTGGACTTAAGCGTTAGAGCTGAAAACTTTTGCACAAAAATGGTTAGTGAAGTCAAGCTTTAAATTTACTTTAATTAACGTATTTTTACTTTTTATTACAAAGTGAGGCCAAAGTTTTCATTATTAAATGATGTTAAACCGCTTCAAAAATGAATTTAAAAATTTTAAGCTTTTACTAATTGTTTGATTTGTTTTAATCTCAAAGATTCTTTGATGATAATCACTTTTCTCATACAAAAATATATTCAAAATTATATGAACTCTTTAAGCCAATTTTCGATTTTATCCACATCCGCACAATCCTGCAATTCGAATTTGTTCCCATTGAAAATTTTATTCTCATTTCTTTCAAATAGCAAATATTTTCTAGCTAATTTTCATATTATCATCACTGACTCAAAATCTCACAATTCATTTCTCCACTCTCTCTCTCTCTCTCTCTCTCTCTCTATTTGCAGCCATTTAAGCAGCCACTTACGCGTGTTATACCGCATCTTTAGCTCGCCAACCGACCCAACTAACAATAATAATCACTACAAGAGTAACCACAACAACAACAAAAAACTCGTTTCCAAAATGAATCTCGTAATGGCATCCGTTCTTTTGTTGGCCATGTTGGCATTCCAACCGACATTGATTTATGGCTCAAAAGGCTTGGCATCCGGCAGCCTCCGTAGCATTACCGGAAACGGAAAGAAGCACTCAGCACTGTCAAAAGCTGCGTCGCTAGTGATGGAAATGGAATCCGGTGATGTTTTTGTGCGTAGAGCACGCGGTGCGAGCGGTATGGATGCACCAGCAGCAGCAGCGGCATCAACAACATCAACTGTTGGCGGCAGTAACGGTAAACGTGGTAAAAATAACAATAAAAAATCAAATAAAAATGCTGCATCAGAACAGACGCCAGCATCATCAGCAGCATTAGCATCGTCGGGACGAAAGCATTCGGATAAAAAATTTTCAGCAGCAGGCAATCAGCAGCAGCATGGCAACAACAACAATAAGGGAAAACAGCGACAATTGCTAAAATCGCAACAACATCAAAATCATGGCAAGCGCAATGGTGGTGGTGCTGGTAGTAAAGCTGCGGCTGCGGCTGGTGAGAAAGCAAGCAATGATGAAAAATCACGTAAGTTATTTTTAGTGACAACTCGCGGTGGGGAGGAAGTGAGGGTCAGGAGAGAAGAAGGTTAAACGAAAGTATTTTGAACAATTTGACAATAACAAATAGACTCATGTTTGTATTTGTGTAGCGCGTAAGGGGATTTTATTCGATTTTGATTTGAATTTGAATCACTCATACGACATGTTATGTTCGTTTTTACTCAAAGTTGCTTATTCGTTATAATTGATTTTTAAAGGGATTTTTTAGTTTTTTCTAACTGAAACGTAAATTTTGAGGTGTTAGTAAAGTTACCCAATGATAAAATTAAGAATTTGCCCTAAATGTGGCAAATGTGTTTGAGCATTGCCGAATGAAATATGTTAAAAAATTATCGGCAAACATGTTTCAATTGGTTTTCTCATAATCGTGGTTTTCACGAGAATACAAAAAGTCAGGCAGACAGACGGATGATACTTAACCGAGTCAAGTAGCGGCACTGAACAAAAATATAAATAAAAAGCTCTAGTCGCAGACAGCTCCTGTAATCGAACATCTGCCGGGATTGGTCGCATACCTTAGTCCCAAGTTTTTCGTTATGTTTTTAGAGCAAAATATATTTTGGTAGGCGGACGTTCCCTTGGCTGGACATGAACATTGTAATTATATATATTTCATACAAGGCATCTCCCTCAGGCGGACAAAGAGCACTTCTTAGCGAAAAACTCGCGAACAAGAATTGCATGTAAGTCGATGATTCCTCTTTGTTCACCGTACAGTGATACTCACAACTGTTGCAATGAGAGCTTATAATATTAATATTTATTGGTGACTCATTGAACTTTTAGATTTCCATAGGAATTAGATACATGGGGAAAATGCTTTACTAGACAGTTTCGAGTACATATACATATCTTGTGCAGAAACTCATTCACACATAAGTGCATCGTAGGTGTCCGCCCACAGGAGTTATCACCGTACTTTTCTAAATATGCCACTCCCTCTTCTGCAGTATTAGCGTAATGAAAAAATGAATATACCCAGAATGTAGGGCATAAAAAGTCTGAGTTTATTATGAAAACAAGCCACCTCCCTATCACAAAAATTCATTTCTGGAGCCCATTATGATCCTAAAGACATTGCATAGGTGTGGTTGTATAAAAAATGCCAGCAAATAACACTGAATATTACGCACTAGAGACGGTTTTTTGCATTTCCTGTAAAATTTGAAGACTTGGGGGTTGCGCCTTTTCGAAACTGGCGGCTATTCAATCAATATAATTCTTTTATAATTAAAAGTTGCTCATACGCCACGTTGTCCAAAAATTATTACGGAAGTATATAATTTTAAAATAATTTAAAAAGCATAATAATAAATTAATAATTGAAGCACCGTTATAAAGATGTATATAGTTTCAGCATTTTAAAAACTAAGCTGAATAAAACATAAATATTTTCTGGTTGTTAACGTGTAGAGCATAAATTAATAAATTAGCAAAGTTTTTAGTTTATCGATTTGTGTTTTACCTTGAATATATATTTCGACAAATCATTTGAAACCATGATCTACTTACTACAAAATTGCATAATCTTTTGAAAAAAGTGTAAATATAAATTTCATTGTATGCTCAACTAATTAGATATTTCCAAAACCAATGAACTGGAAACAAATGTATACGAAACATTTACATTTTAATTGCACGTGTAAAAATATTTAAAAAAATATATAATTTATTTCCATAGTATTAATCTGCAAGCTGCATATTTACTTATAGCTTCTTGATAGTGTTCTATTTCTCTTTTTCAAAAAAAAATTAGATAATACGAGTGAGTGTGATGCAATATACTATTTATGTAGATTTTGTATGTGCATTATTAATATAGGCAGTTCTGAACACTTAAGCACTCCACTTGCTAAATATTTAAATAAGTGCCTTAGTAGAGAAAGCAAAGCAAAGCATTAACGTTTCGGCCTTTTTTTGCATAATCGCCTACAGCTTTAAATCTTTCTATTTTCCTTAATAGTAATGGCTTCTTTTGATATTCTGTAATATAAAAACGATAAACATTGATGTAGAAAAACACTTGCACATAAATGAATTGGTCATTTTGAAAAGAGGTTATCAACAATTATTAAAATTTTGACGGAATGCGCAAAAGACTATCTACAGTCTATTGTATTCAGCATAAAATGCAAGCATTTTTTAGTCTTAAGTCTATATGAAACTTGTTAGAGACACTACACAGAATAGTTTTGTGTTACTTAAGAGATACAAGAAAATTTATTTTCTGTCCAAGAGATGACTCATTTTCAAAATAAAATTGGTTTTGTTTTTACCTTGTATTTGGCATAGACATTAATATTATTCAGAAAAAATCAGTAGCTATCCTCCTATTCAACGAGGCCTTAAGAGACTGAAACTGAAAAAACACACCGCTTTACGATAAACTTGCAGATGATCCTTTTTTAAAATGACCATATGAACAATACATACATACATACGAACCAACCCAAGATACATGGAATTATTATTTATTTATGATGGCATATCCAAAGCTACATATCAAATCAAATTTATTTTTACTAAGCATAGTGTGTATGCGTATGTCTATATAATACATACATACTTTTATACCTAAGTATGTTACAAAGTAGCCCTTAGCAAAAAGGGTTGAAAGCCTTTGCATCTCAAGTTCTATGTAAATATTCATTTACATTTATTTTATGACTTTGTTTCTGCAATTTTTAGCACTTGTTTACTTTTTAAGTTAATACATGTACGTATAGAAATATTGCTTTTCAAAATTATTAATAGTTCAGTATCTGCAGGGTTTTTCTAAGGATTTCTTTTGAAGTACATGAATTTAAAATAAAGCAGGCATTCGCAACATGAAGGGTTTGCTATGTTTTTCTATGTTTTGCAATATTCTTACGTTATTTTGATAAAGATGAAAATACATTGCAAAAAAAAAAGGCCAAAACTCTTGAAAAAAACGACAAACATTGGAAAATGTTGAAAGACAGATTGCTCTATAGGACTTAGAATCATTGGTGTCCTTAACGTGTAATTTGTTTTAGAGTAGGTTATGATTCTGGTGGTTTTGCAAGAGTTAGTGATGCATTGAGTTGCCAGTGAGGAGTTTGGTAGGATAAACTAGTTTGTTAGGCTCTTAATCATGATAGTGGACATAACATTGGCTCCAAAGGACTGCAATGCTTCATCGATTCAATAACCGGTGCGACTTCCGCATTGATGAATTAATTTTCTTCATGATTAATCATCATATTCTCTAGTGTTAAAAAGGAGTACAATTTTCCAATCTCCTTTAATGATTTTTCTTAAATATTATTTTTACTAAAATATTATCAAGTGATTTTTTAAAAAAACCAAACTCGTGGAACAAAGTTGTCGTTCGCTTATTTTCATGCAATTTTGATCTTCTTTAGTACAAAGAACTCAAATAAATTTTTTCTTTTTTTTCTAAAAAAAAATAACCCACTCTTTCATTGACTTCAGCAAACTATTGACAAAAAAAAGGAAATAAAAAAAATCAAAAAACCTTCATAAAGTAGAAAATCCACAGATTTTTTATATTTTTTTTTTTCATGTTGACCTAAAATGAAAATTGTCCTTAAGGTCCTACGTGTATAAAAGGCGTTAATTTATATGCTTTTTCCTCAACTTTATGATTTTCTCTTGTGCTTTGCTTTTTTTTTTGCGAATCTTTTAAGACTTTTAGTAGCATCTCCTGGGATGGGTATGAGAATGTGCGAACAAAACAGTAACGAAAGCAACAACAAAAGCAACAACTTATTTTTTAGCCACATTTAATAATGTTAACGTAAAACCCAATAAAATCGAAAATCCCAAAAGTATTGCAGTCGTTCAGCCTTTTTGATTGCTTTGCCACGTAAAACGAGCTGCAACAAAAGCTAAAAGTTAAAAGTAGGATAACAGGAAAGACAACATGACAAAAGGTAGAGTAGGTAAGAAACGCTGGAATTAAAACTTTTAAATTATTTTTTTTATTAAAATAAAAAGTTTTGGTTTTTAACGAAGAGTGACAAAAACATAATAATAAAAAGATTGTTAAGCTTGTCCTTTACTCTATGTGACATTGGTAAGTCTTCAAGCCTAAGAAATTTTAGAGGGAACTTTTCACTTTTCTACTTAAATGGAGTCCAGTTACAAAAAATAAAAAAACATTTATTCAAAGTGCTATATGTGCACATGAAAAAAGTACAGTAAAAGTATAAGAAATCAGAAAGAATTATGAATCCTTTCTCATTTAAAAGTCCTTTAGCAATCGGCTTTTTATGCCAACTTGTCACAACTTAATTAAAAATTTTGTGTTTTTCATTACGTCAAGTCCTTAAAAAATGTTTGTAGTACTTAACGCAAGTATGAGTAACTCAACGTCAGTTTTATTATTTAATGTCCTTGCATATCCTCGTTTATTGCTCTTTTGATGTGCATTCTCATGTCTCTTATCCCCATTTTATAATTGTATTGCAATTTTTTCGCAACAGAATTTTTTTTCTCATTAGGCAATAAGTTGTTTCATACGAGTATTCTTGCTGTTGATAATGTTTCATTAATTTTCAACAGCCAACTTACCAGAGCTGTAAAGTTTGCAATTGATTGAGAGTTTCAGTTATTTGAGTTTTTGAACAAAATTTGGGACGGACGAAAAAAAAAATGTTCCACTGATCGGTCATGAAAGTTAGAAAATAGATTTTTAACATAATTTAGAAAGGCCCTAAACTCCAGAACGGACCGTTTTCCACCCATTTCCGAAAAATAAATGTTCCACCAATCGATTAGGAAAAGTCGAAAATGTTTCCACCAATCGATGGTAACAAAAAACAGTTTTCGCTATTATCTCACTTTCTATTAACGGAACACAAATTTAATCTGTACAAAAGTTAAGGATTAGACAATTTTCAAAAAATAAATTAACGCCGCTAATCACGTAAGCTTAAACGTTTTCAAAATATTCCAAATTGTTCGAGGCCGGGATGCAAGTGATCTTCATTATTCTTTAGATTAAGTCCTATAACTTTGGATAAAGAGAAACGCTCAATAATTCTCTCATCTCCGCTCTCATTTACCGGTTTTTTAAGTGCAGGAACGCTTTTAGGACTAAGTCACACTAAGTCCTGTAAATCTGACTACTTCTGACTAGTTAAAGAATGGACCTATTATGACTACCATCTGAAATATGTACCTATATATTTAATTATAGCTGTGATTAATGAATTCGCAATCGGCTGTATTTTTGTTACAGCTCTGTAGCTCAGTCACTTGTGGCAGTAGTTATTACAAAAATAAAATAAAAAAAAACATTTTAGTATCTTGTGTATAATAACTGAAAACTTTAAATTTTATATTTTTTATATTTCTTTTTCTTTTTAATTTTATAGAGTCAACTTGCCGGTACGCAAAAAGTGCCTGGTCCGAATGCGATGCTGCAACCAATTCAAAGACACGCACCCTTACCTTGAAAAAGGGAGAATCTAACTGTTTGACTACAAGAACTATTCAGAAAAAATGCAAAAAAGGTTAGTATATCAAAACCAAAAAGAGAGTAAAACTAGGCACACGCAGCATATTGTGTGGAAGAGATTGTGTAGAGTTCAAGACGGAACTGCAATGAACCACTAAAACAAATTTAAAATATGGCGTTGAACTACGTGATTTTTCCTGAAAACGCAAGAACCACCAGAGATTGCATAAATGTGATGCGATCTGCGTAAAGGGTCTTAGGTTGCATGATATATATATATATATACATATATATCATATCCTTATAGTCAAAATAATCTAAATCTTAAAAAGTTATAAGCCTTGAAAAAATCCATTTTGATGTCGTTTCAAATTGATCCTAGACTGCGATTTTTGAAATAAAACAGAGAAGACACTATGTGGCAGAATGCCCTGTGTCATAATTCAGCATAATCTCAGAATCGCCAATTTTGACTCTGAATGACATATCTCGCCATCCTGAAATTTTTTTCTGCCTAGTTGTCGCATCATATATGGAGGCTTCCCAATCTAAATTCATTCAACATTCTATTGCATCAAATCACATATATTTTTTTTATGATATTCCTAAAATCAAATCATTTACTCATGGAATACACATTTCCAAAATAAAATTTCATATTAAGCACTTTCTCGTAGATTAATTGAAAAAGTTTTGCTTGTGCGAAAAATACTTAAAAAATATAACAAATGAATATTTCACCTCAAGGCTATTTTTAATTTCCTTCGTTTTCTAAAAGAAACTTTTAAGTTTTCAACAATAACAGAAAACAAAACTACAACAACATGGAAGGTAACAAAAAACTACACATGTGTGTGTGTGTGTTTGTGTTGTTAGTGAACTTTCCCTCAATGACAATGACAACGTCACAAGTCATTCATCAAGGAACTTCTATCATAAATTTTCTAAGTTTTCTTGCTTGCCATTTCAACGTATCCTTTCACTTGAATCTTTCATCTTTAACTTAGAACTCTTCAGAACATGAAAAAAAGTTTACAAACAAAGTAAAAAATTATATGTAAAATGTACATGCAAGGTAAGTTTACATAAAAACATCCTCAAGGGCTAATTAAATCCTTTTTTTCCTATTGCTAAATGGAAAACACAAAGGTACAAGACATTTAAGATGTTAAGAAAAACAGACAATATATAGTAGCAACATGTTGCTGATAAGATTGTTCGTTTTTATCAATGTGCACACAATAAATGTTACAAGCCAAACAAAAAATGAGACATCTACTATATGTACCTATGTATAGTATCCATGTTTTATCTGGGGAGTTTCCTTTATCTACGGATATGTATTCTTTGGCTATTATTTCACTTTTTTTTAAGCTGTTACTTTTGACATCCGTTTTTCGTATTTCTTCTGTATTTTCTTCATCTTCCTTAAATATGGTATTTCTTAATAGGTCCCTTGTTTTGAATACCAAAACCATTAAAATCCCTGACTGTACCTTTTCACTTGCTCACAGACAAAAGCAGAAATCTAATACAGAGGGAGACAGATGTAAAGAGCCATTGGAGAGCTTGCTTTAAAGCTCTGCCAACTGCTAGGTAAATTGTTACATATTTTAAGTCATAAAAGAGTGGCCAGTAGAGATTGCTTTTAGGATTTTCTAAGTAGCCATCAAAATTTATTTTGACTCTAATTTGGGGTCTATGAATTTAATGAATTGGTCAACAATACATGGCATTTACTCAAAAGCGGTGTTTTAAATACCCTACAAAGTATTAACAGTACAAGTGCGCGTAAATCGTAAATTTTGATTAAAAGATTATTTCTTCTACCAAACAACGTGCTGGCTGGTTTGACCAAATTTTGGCAAATTTGTCAGATCCGTCTCGAACTTGGAACTGACTTCATAAGCGGATCCGTTCCAGATTTGTTTTTTGTATTGTAAATAGAACGTAAAAACTGTGTTTATTTACAAAAAACTATTCCGGAACGGATCCGTATATGAAGTCCGTTCCGAGATCATCAAGTTTTCCCTACACAAAAATTTAAGTTTAAGAAATAATTTTTTAAATTTGGCTAATTTTTCTTTTTGCCACTTGAGGGTGAAATTTATTTATTTTAGAAGCAGGCCTCTTTACGACTTGGTCACCCTGATTTTTATCTCTTTCTGAAGCTCAAACATTTCAAAATTGTGAAATTAAAAGCTTTGTAATTTTTAACGTGATTTCTCGCTGGGTGCCTTGCAATATTTTGTGGTTTGTGTAAATTTTAAGATTCCACACACCTTGAATTTTGCTTTTTATATCTTTTTTTTTTTTGTAAGCCTTATTGTTGTGTTGACGTCGTTAGTGTTGTCCTTTTTTTCGTTTATTCCGCAACCTTCTTGAGAAACGCTGGCGCGTTGGCTCATTGTCAACTTGATGTTGCAACGCATGACAACCGTTATGACCGACCCTCGCTTTGAGGCATAAGAATGGCGCACATCCGGTTTTCATCTTGTGTTATGAATATTCATGAAATGGTGAAATCTATTCGTGTACCGAGTGTGAACTTTTTTCTATGCAGTGACCTTATATTCTCTGTTGTTTTTTTTCATCCTTTTGTCATCCTAAAAACTTCCTCACACTTAGAATTGTACTTCATTTATCATGCAGCTCAAGTGTACTGAGTCTTTGAACAAAAACAAAGATTTAAATTTCTTGGTTTTTGTCAAACTTAAGAATTTTATGACAAAACAGAAAAGTTTTAAAAAAAATATATTTACGAGTAAGTTAACCAACATGGTCTAAAAAAAGTCAAGTAAAACCCAACATTAGAGTAGATTTTTAATAGTTAATACACCTAACACATTTGTTACATGAACTTATGCACTAATTGTCACTTGCAGCATATAATATGCAACCTACTTTTAATGTAGAAAAATTCTTAACTAAAATACCCACTTTTGAATGTTGTCATTGTTCAGAATTTATCACTTGAAGCATTGCACTAATTGCTGTTAGCAAGAAATTAAAACCACACTCACTATGTCTCTATCAATGCGCATTTGGCACACTTTTCTGAATTATTTCTTTTTGAGCATTTGCGATCTCTACATTAAGCTGCATTTTTCAAGTTGCACTTTTTATAAAATTTCACTTTATTATGGTTGATTCAGCAGCTGCAGGATGTGTGCCATTTTCAAAGGAAATAAACTTAATTCATTGTTTGCAATGTGAATTAATGAAAAGTAATGAAGAAAACTAAAAAAAAAGACTAACTTTAACGAACAATACTTCCAAAAGATTAATTTCGTTATTATACATATATTAAGTAAATTAAATTTTTTAATATAAATAATGAAACTCATGAGATAATATAAATGGGGCATTTCAGGCGAAGAGGACAATGAAAAAAAACTGATATTTTGAAATTTGTTCATATTCGGCTTAATTGTACTTCTAAAAGTTGTAAACACTTATTTTTTATTTATTTTATGGCTTAGTTGTCAAGTTATGGACTTCTAAAACTTGACGTAATATGAAGAATGGATTTTTCGAGAGCAGTTTTTCGAACTTAACAAATTTTCAAAAAAATATTAAAGATTTGTGGCTTCAATAGGAAATTTACTGTTCTTTTCAATTATGAAATCAAATTTGAAATTTAATTTTTTTTTTTCTTGTGGAAAACCGGAAGTGAACATTTCAACTCAGAATTTAAATAGTTTTGACATATTTTATTTTTTTTATTTTAACTTTGAAATAAAGCATAAAATATACCAATAATATGCAAAAAATTTGTAAATGAGACCTACATTAGATTGCGAGATATATGAATTGAAGTGCACACGTGCCGCACTTTGTATGGGACCTGGCACTTTCATAAGTTCTTTAATTTATATCCTCCTTTGCTAATTACGATCACGTTAAAATTTTTGTTTGACTGAAAGAAAAAAAACCGATTTTGTTCGAATTCAAGCAGCCACATTGGTTGAAATGTTCTTTCAACAAAAAAAAAGCTTGCAACAAATTCTTGTTCAGTAATCAGAAAACCTTTCGAATCTGAAAATAAATTTTTGTTCATTTTGTTCCCCTATATGTTTCAAATTGGGAGGAATCGTTCTTGTTGATATTGTTTTCGAAGTGTGGAAAAAACAAAAATTTGTCATGTGACCATATTTTTCTTAATTCATGCAGCTTGAATGAATTCCTTAGAAACATTAAATTTTTGACTACAGGCACTGGACTATAAACCATTGAAAGGATATCTGCATTGATAATTAAAACATCAATTTAATACAAAAATTTTCTATTTTAGTACACCATGCCGAAATAATATTAACTCTAAACAAAAATTGTACTTTGGATTTTTTTTTATAGCCTGCCGCTATGAGAAAGGCGCCTGGTCGGAATGTACTAACGGACAAATGACGCGACAGGATAAATTGAAAACAACGGGCAGCGTGGATTCTTCCAGCTGTGAAGCTGAGCGTAGCATTAATAAAAAATGTAATCCAGGTGGCGCAGTCGGAAGCAAAGCAGGCAAATCAGCAAATAAGGAGCGTAAAAATAAGGACAAAGGTACATAATCTACAACAGCTAAAGATAAATTTAAAACAGAATTTGCTAATTTGTGTAAGGATTCTTTGCAGAGTTGTTAGAGCAAAAGATGAAAGCTTAAAATGAGACTTTCATACATTTTGGGTTTTATTTTGTGCATGTAGTAAAAAATTTAATAAGCATTTTCGTAATTTGTTAAATAAAATCTTAAAATTTATTTCGTTTCTGGCAAATTCAGTGTTGACGCAACATTGACAGTAGCAGCAATAACTTTTGATTTGTTTTTTTTTTTTTTTTTTTTTTGTTCAAACTAAGCATTATACAAATTTGTGCGGTCTTAAATTTAATTAAAGACGAGATTTTAAGTTTAATTAAAATAAAATGTTGCTCATACGCTCTGTTGTTATATTTTATTGCTTACTTTTCTATTTGTATTACTATTTTCATTACATTTCGTGATTGTTTATTTCTTAATTTTGAATTGTAAATTAAATGCAAAACTTTCTTTCTTTTTTCCAGCTTCGCGTCGCGCTCAACCGCAGCAAGCCTAAAAGTATGCTCACGATTTTGCGGCTGCACTGAAAAGCACTGCGGAAATATGCAAGCAGAAAATCAACACAAATTTTATTTTTATTTATATAAATTCAACGTGTGTTAGTATTAAGAAAAAGAATTAAATTTAGCATTAATATAAAATACAAACAGAAGAAAAAAGTAACTTCTAGTATACGTAAAAACATAAATCGCAGTCAAAGTAGAAAGAAATTAAGAAACTACTTAAATTTTTAAAGATATTGAAAAGCAGTACATTTCGAGCAACGAAAATTTATCTATGTATGTATGTAGTTTTTATATGTAAAACTTTTTATAAAATTTTGAACCCAATACACGTAAATTTTTGAAAATCCAAATAAAATTTTTTTAACAATTATAAACTGTTTTTTCAACAATTTTTCAGCTTTATTGATCAATAATGTATATTAAAATGCTTGTTTCGTCAAAATAAAAAGCTTTCACTAAGCTTTCTTACAAATTCCCTTGAAATCGGCAAAATTTGTTTTTTTAACGTCAAAAACTTCGAAGTTTACATTAAAATTCAAAAGAAAAATATCAATTTAAAATAAAAAACTTATATATAAAAATTTTTTTTTTTTTGAATTTATGAATATTAAAATTTTAAAATAATAAAATGAATCCGAAATGAAATTAAAACACATAGATAAAAAAATGTCTCCTGTTTGCATTTGGTGATAAATAACCAAAATGTTTTAAATAATTCATTTTTGTCTACTGTGTGATTTGGCGACATTACAAGGGAGTCTCTTTTAACAGTGTTAGGACTGCAGCTACATACCAAAGTTTATGTAAAATAAAAAATTTAATAAGATATACGATTAAACAGGAATTTTCTTTAAAATTAGTGTCGTGAACTTATATAATTACGATCTCTTGCGGCACCACCATTCGAATAGCCGCCATAACCGTTACCACCTGCCCCACCGCTACTGTTAAATCTTGAGCCACCACCACCAAATCCATTTCGAGCATTTGAATTGTAACCACCACTGCTTGCTCCTCCACCATTTCTGAGACCTCTACCATCACCACCGGCTCCGCTTCCAAATCCTCTTGAGCCTCCACCGTTTTGCCTGAATCGACTACCGCCGCCACCACCACGTCCTCCGCCACCGCGTCCACCGCTTGAACCACCAGAACGTGCCAAATGTTCTAATTCTGGATTCACATTCTGATTTGCCTCACGCAAAATTTCAATAAGCGCGCGTGCGCATTTGACATTTTTACGTGTGAAAAACGCATATGAAGTGCCGGTGGAATGCTTACGTCCAGTACGACCAATGCGATGTATATAATCTTCAGATGATTGCGGGAAATCAAAATTAATCACGTATTTAATGCCCTCAACATCCAGTCCACGCGCTGCAACATCAGTTGCTACCAAAATGTTAGAGCGACCATTGCGGAATTCGCCAAGCACGTAGTCTCGATCTTGTTGCGATTTATCGCCATGTATCGAGCCTACGCGCACGCCGAAACCATTTATAAAGCGTGATAGCTCGTCCACCTTCTTTTTGGTTGCTACAAATATAATAATTTTTCCAGGCGCGTGCGATGTGTCATAAATGTGAGACAGCAGGTCTTTAAGTTTAGTTCCTTTATCAGATTCACTGCATACTTCGACATATTGTCGTATGTTATGATTTGCAGAGAGTTCCAAAGAGCCAATGTTGATCTGCAAAAAAGAGGAAAGAATAATTAACAGGATGTTTATGTTTTACCTGATGCTTAAAATATACATACTACAAAACTTAAATTTTAATAACAAGGATAAAAAAAATGCCAGTCCATAAATTTTAAAAACGCCCAAGTTCCTTTGCGAAAATTGTGAGTATTCTATAATGAGAGCTATTCCTACATCTTTATTAAAAGTTTGTTAATTATGAATAAAATTTCCTTTTTTGGGGCCTCAATAATCGAGCAACAAAGCCACAGTTGCGAGAAAAAGTGATAAGCAGATAAGATGTGGGGATATGAAAATGTAAATGTATTTACATATACATATGTACTGAGTTTTCAGTAATTAATCAATTGCACGCAAACATGGAATGCAAAGTACGAAAATTAGTAAAATTAGCGGAGAATTTTTTGAGAATTTTTGTTATATTTCAATGTCAAATTTGTTTTTTTTTACCTCGCAGTAGGATATATCTATTCGATCAATTTCATGAAAGTGGAAAAAAATCAACCAATTTTTTGTACCTACCTGTATATAATCACCCAGAAAGTCCTCAGCCAATTGACGCACCTCCTTTGGCCAAGTTGCACTCCACATTAGTATCTGACGATCGGGACGTATTTGACCAAGTATCTTACGTATTTGTGGCTCAAAACCCATATCCAACATACGATCGGCTTCATCAAGCACAAGGTAAGTGCAACGTTCTAAATTGGTAGTACCAGCAGATAAGAAGTCCAACAAGCGGCCCGGTGTTGCAATTACAATTTCAACACCACGTTCCAAGTCATTGGCCTGCTTCTGCTTAGGTGCACCGCCAAAAATGCATGTGTTGCGCACATAGACGGTTGAACCAAAATCATTTGCAACTGTTTGAATCTGTTGTGCAAGTTCACGTGTTGGCGCCAGGACTAATGCAATGGGACCATCACCACGTTGCAACGGCGGCTGATTATTAATGTGAACGATAGCGGGCAAAATGAAAGCGAGCGTTTTGCCAGAACCCGTCTTAGCGATGCCAACGAGATTGCAACCGCTCATGGCGATTGGCCATGCCTGGGCTTGGATAGGAGTGGGTTCGGTGTACCGCTGGCGGCGTATTTCGTTCATGCAATAATCGGGAAAACATGCCTCGTCGAAGAACTGAATAGGATTTGGTGCGGGGCCGCGAACGGTAATTTCGTTTGAGGCTCTGAATCTTTCGACTTCGTGTGTTGGTCGATTCCGTGTCTTCGGATGTTCTTGGTAAAAGTTCTTTTGGAATGGAGGCAGTCGCATATCGGACCAATTTATTGGGCGTAAACCTTTGGGAAGAAATTAAATGTTATTTTGCACCAATATTTTTCTAGCATAAATTACAAAAATCGTGCAATACGGTTCATTTTGCAGAAATTTTGAATTTTTTTTGGATTATTTTTAGAACAATTTTTGGAAATTTCAAATTTTAAATCGAATAAAGTTTGATTTAAAACTCAAATTTAAAAATATCGAATTCACCTTCAAAATCATCATTTCCACCTGATCCACGTCCACCAGTACTATTACCAAAGCTACGACCACCAGTACCACTACTTCCACCACCGCCGCCAGGACCAGAACGTCCGCGGCGTTCAATGCGTCCGGAACGCACACCACCATCACCGCGGCCACCTCCTCCACCACCACCGCCACCCATGCCGCGCATACGTCCATCTCCACCACCACGGCCGCCACCAGTTCCTCCTCTATAACCATCACTACCACGTCCCATTCGCTGACCGCCACCATCGCTGCCACGGGTGTTGCTTCTATGCGGAGGCATTTTGCTCTTTGACGTTTAACAAATTTCTGTTGCTAATTTTATCACTCTTGTATTTTTAACCAAATTTTTGTACTTTTTCTTCTAATTTGTGCCGAAATTTTGTTATTATTTGTTTTTATCTGATCGGAAAATAGTTGGTATCGTTTGACGAATTTGCACCGAAAGAAAAACAAAACCAAGAAAGATGGCTTTATTTGGGAGGTGTTCGAAATATGTCAATCGTGTTTGAAATATTTTTGGCATTTCGTTAGTGCCCAGCCACACGAGACGGAATTGAATGTCATCAAGTTGAGTATCGTGCTCATACATCCAACATAAGAACGTCAGCTCCTAGGGTTAGGAATCTAAATGAGATTGCTAAAAATCTGAATCCCTTCAAGTATTTAATGTTTCCATTGCAATTCTTATGACATTCAAACAAAACCAGTCAAATGCTTAATTGTAAATATGCGTACTCTTATTAGGCTTGATTCCTTTAGTGCCTGCACTTACATGGAACTAAAAAATTGGTGCAGCTAAGCGAAATTTCAGCATCACCAAAAAAAAGGTACATCAAAACTTATTGTCCAAACTTGCACATCATTGACTATATATTTTATACAATTTTGAAGCTCATCTGCTACTGGTAAGTTAAGATCTACAAATGTTTTCAAAGTGTTATTTTTAAAAAAAGCATGCATTAAGAAAATCATATTGGTAAAATAAAATGGTTTACATGTGATCAATGTGATTCCACTCTGAATCTAGGGCATCATTATCTCGCCATTCTCCAGCTGGTTCTAATAACTCTAATTGCATCATCATTATTTGATCGTACGATTTCAAATCGACATACACAAACGATTTACAAGTCGCATTGAACTTGCGTTGCAACGTTCGTGTTTATTAACGCCGTAGCGAAATCGGAAATCGACACGTTTTTCGAAAAGTTTTGACTGGCAATAATATCGTTGTCACAAAGAGAAACGTCAAAAGAGCAGACGTCAATTCCGATGTATTTAATTTTAGCATGCGCTTCTTATTGTAGTACATAAAACATATAATTTTTTCTGTTTGTAATAATCAACCACTTGCGTTAATCTTGTAAGATGCTAATATACTTAATAAATGCATTTCGCTGATACTTTGTCTTATATTTGTCACAGTTGCGCCATCTTTAGGTGAAACAGTACCCGTAATGTCCATTGATGAATTAAATGGCTCGGAACTTGGCACGAAGGAGTACTGGGAAGCAAGTTATGACCGAGAAATACGAAATTATAAAAATCACGGTGATGTTGGCGAAATTTGGTTCGATGAGGATTCTCATTTACGTGTGATAAATTGGTTAATGAAACAGGATGAGAATGCGGATGACGGTAGAGTAATAGATTTGGGTATGTTGGAATTTATCAACAATAGTGAATTTTTAAAAATTTTCGGCACTTCTAAAAGCTTAAATATAAAGTTTTTCTATAATAGAATATTATTTGGTGGAAAATAGCGCATAAAAAATTTGTTTCTTCATATTTTGGGAAGTATACGTCTGATTTCAGACATATTTTTATGTAATAATTTTATAGTTTATTAAATTACATTTTACTACACCCATACCGCTATACCGCTCTTTAGAAAAACTACATCGCTCAGACATATCAAGATTAAAACCAATTAAAAAAACTTGGATTAAAAAAGTATATTTTATTTGTGCCTTTAATTCACAGGCTGTGGAAATGGTATGATACTCATTGAGTTGGCTCGTGAAGGATACACAAAACTATTGGGAGTGGACTACTCACCCAAGGCAGTTGAATTGGCATCCAACATTGCTAATGATCAAGACTTGAATATCAGCTACAAAGTCGCAGACTTAATGAATGTAGAAGAATGTAAAAAACTTGGTCAATTCGAAATCGTGAATGATAAAGGCACCTACGATGCCATCAGCTTATGTCCCGATAATCCTAAGCAAAAGCGTGAATTATATTTGGAAAGTGTGTACAATATGTTAACAGATAACAGTTTATTTATTATAACCTCTTGTAATTGGACAGAGGAAGAGCTAATTTTAAGTTTCGCCGAAAAGTTTGAGAAAAAATGTGCCATTCCAACACCGGCCTTCAAATTTGGTGGAAAAGTAGGTAGTGTTGTCACAACGTTAGTTTTTAGGAAAAAATTAAAACAAAATGTTTTTAATTTATGAAGGTTTGTGGCTTAATAATTTTTAATTAAATTTGTATTTTTACATTAAAACCAACCAACTGCGTATTCCAACGCAGATTAGCACAGTAAGTGTGTCCATTGCGTTAATACAATATAAAACGTAGTGATCACGTTACTAATTTAACCGCAATGAAGACTTTGTGAAGTTTACTGTGCTAGGTCTGGGTATGATACTTTGTACATTTAAGGTTTTTACATAAATTGTCGTAGATTTGTTTAAAAAATTGCTTTCGGTCAAATTGGCTGAAATTTTAGTCAGTACAAGACGAATTATAGTGGAGGATCATTTTGCACGAACGCGTCGGCGTGCTGTAAAATTTAATTTGTGAGTGATTCTGCGCAAGTTTGAGTTTTGGACTATTAAAAGATATGGAGGATCGAAAATTTGTTATGTGGATAATATGTTGGGTTTTCAATATTTTTGATACCGCATAACTGCTAAACTTACACATGATTGGTCTTGTGTCTATATAGGCTTAGTATCTTATTCGACCGAAAGCCATTTTTCGTATATGTACATATGTATTACCT
The DNA here is from genome assembly GCA_963662105.1 of Meiosimyza platycephala. NCBI lineage: Eukaryota > Metazoa > Arthropoda > Insecta > Diptera > Lauxaniidae > Meiosimyza > Meiosimyza platycephala. The sequence goes on from OY759208.1 coordinate 120,273,231, forward strand.
TCCAGTTACTAACTTTTGTTATTGATACCAATTGTTCAAATAAACATTTAAAAAAGTTTTTTTAACGTTAAGTTAAACTAAACTTTTTTGAATAATAAATGACTACTAACGTGACCATGTGATCCGCATTTCGCGTTTTTGATTTTCTGCTCCGTGCGGTGAAAATGTTATATCTGATTTTGGGATTTCGGGATGTAAAAGTGAGGACTTTTTTGTAGTAAATAAAAATAATTGGAAATAGAAAATATCTGGTTTTGCGATAGTGAGGGCCTTTTTTTCTACATAAATTTTTTTTTTCAGTTAGAAAAGTATCATCAACTTTTTCCTGCTCCGCGTTTTGGTGACAAATATCTGGTCATGTTAGACTACATATGGAAATAAAAGGAGGACTTCTATTTTACAAAGTCACAGGTAATAAGTTTTTTTTATAAAGTTTAATTTTTACACTATAAAACGACTACGAGTGGTCTTTAAGCGTAAGTTAACACGCGTACTTTTGTGGCGTTCTCATTTCGTCATTTTTCAAACTTATTATCACGTTATTGTATGAATATGGCAACTCTTTAGTAGCCTCCGACCGACTTTGATTGAACAGCTGATTATTGTACTCAAAATTTTTTCAATTTAGTGGTGGAGTAAAATTTTATACAATAAATTATTGATTGCTCTATAAAATTAAATAAACTAAATTAATTTGTGACGCAAATAAAATTATGGACGAATCAGCTGGCCTAATTTACGGACTTGAGCTCCAAGTATGTGAATTTGTATTTAATAACAGTAAACACTCAAGCAAATGATATGAGCAAAAAGTTTATTTTGTACTTTCCTGTAAATCCTTGACACCAACGAGCCTTGCGTCTATTATGTTTTTGTAACTGAAATTTCAGGCACGTGCGCTTACGCCACAATATGGGGAATCAAATGAAGTGCGCTTTTTTATAGCAACAAATTCTTTAAAACCCAACAACCAAGTGCATTTACTTGAATACAATGAAGAGAAGGCGAGCATTAAAAGCAAGGTGTAGAATATTCTTTCTAACACCTTAGTAAACAGTATATTAAACCAAATTTTATTCTAGATATTTGGTCATTCCTGGGGTGAAGTTTGGAAACTTAATAGCAATCCACATGATGCTCGTACAATTGCGTCCTGTTATAACGCCCAGAAAGGATCTCAAGTGCTTACTCAAACAGCATTACTAACATTACCAGAGAATCTCGATGAAAAATTGGTTGATTCAGAATTTTTGCCGTGGCACCAAGTAGAAATATTAGATACTGAGGTAAAGTAGATACAAAAAGCAAAAAATGATCTATGTGTATACAAAGGTCTCGTATCAAAATCAATAAAAAGTTTGAAATTGTCAAATAGTTATATCTTAGTTCAACATACCCATGACAATAATATGTACTAAATTGAAAGAAATGAAAACTGGCATTCCGACGAAGTTCTTAGAGGTAGCCAATATATGTCATCCCAATACGTCCATATCTAGATTATAGAAACAACGTTTACACTTTTTTTTAAATTTTTGTGTGCATGTATAATAAACTCTGATTTGTATTCTTTTAGAGCTTTGGCAGCAAAGTTAAGACCACCGAGTTTCATCCAACTAATAAATCTTCAATTGCTTGCGTAATTGATGGTAAAATTGTACTCTACGATCGAGCCGAAGCCAAAACGCGAGTTGTTGCAGAAATAACTGCCAAAAACACACCACATTTTACGACTGGCAAGTGGTCACAACATCATCAGGGACATCAATTTATAGCTCTACACGACTGCAGCATAAAATCGTATGATGTGCGTGATACAAATCATTGTGCTTGGTCCATAGAAGAAACACATAGTCAATTAGTACGTGATTTAGATTGCAACCCGAATAAGCAATGTCACATTGTTACCGGTGGTGATGATGGTCACGTTAAAGTGTGGGACTGTCGGCAACCAAAAGAAGCAGTATTTGTGCGTAACGATCATGCGCATTGGGTGTGGAATGTACGTTTTAATACATTCCATGATCAGTTGATACTTTCAAGTTCAAGCGACTGTAAAGTGATACTGACCTGTGCAGGCTCTGTGAGTTCTGAAAGCGCAACTGTAGCGAGCAATGTAGGCGTTGAATCGATAGATGAAGAAAATACCGCGGAATGCAAAAAGCTACTAGCAGATGGACTCTTACAGACATTTGATCAGCATGAAGATTCTGTTTATTGTGCCGAGTGGAGTAATGTCGATCCATGGATATTTGCTTCATTAAGTTATGACGGTAGGGTGCTTATTTCAAAAGTGCCAAAACAATACAAGTATCAAATTATATTTTAAAAACATTCCATTATTGCTTCATTGAGGTTTTTTTAAGCAGAATGCTGTTATGCTTTATAACAAAGTAAATATGTATATAAATATAAATGTGCACAATATTAAATAAATAATTTGCTTAAAAAAAAAATCCCTTTTTAGCCGGTATCTTCTGATGTGCAATCTGACGAATCATTCGGATTTGCTGACTCAATTGAACATATTCGCTTAATCAATTCATTTTCTATTGGTTTTCCATTCTCTACAGTTTCCTCCATTTGCACATATTCAACAGTAGTGCTGGCGCCTTTAGGTGAGTCATCGGCAAGTGCTTTCGTATGCACATTAGACTTTGCTGGCGTTGTAGTTACTTTTTTGTTTTCAATCACACTTCCACTAGCACTACCGGCTGTTGATGTCACACCTTCCTCATCGTCTTCAGCTTCTTCTGCTAAACTACTGCGTTGTGGTTGCGCTTCTGCAAAAGCTATGGGATATTGTTGACTTAATTTATTTTTAATTATGCGTACTTTTCTAAAAATATAATCCAAATCTTTTTTCATGTCAGTTAGCAGTTTAACATGTCGCTTAAAGTCATCGTTGGCTGTCTTAAGTCGACTTTGGCTGAGGGCGTTGCAATTGAGCAACATTTCATTAGTTTTTTCAAAGCGCTGCAACCTAGCAATTTGTAAAAGAACAAATCAGAATAAACTCACGTAGTTTGAATTATTTTTGAGTGAAAATTTGTTAATTTTTCGTACATTTGTTTTTGTGCCCTTATCATACTTTCCACGTCGCTTTGATTAACCAGTCCTGCTAGACCCTGTACAAAGACTTCGGAGGCTGTATAGTTTTGGAATCCTTCGATACTGAACTCACTCTCGGGAGTGCCATGTATCACTGGCACAATACCTCCAGCGCGACGAGATTGCACTGAACTATTCATCTCCGTGTTCATGTTTGAATTACTTTTCCTTACCAATTTAATCGATTTCCCAAAGTTTTAAAATTTGTTAATATACACTTTATTTTGTTTTGCTATTTGTTGTTTTGCTGATCAGCTGTTAAGTCAAAATGTTATTACAGCTTGGGGACGACTGCACCTTATAATGAGAAATAGGGTTATTCATTATCTATGATTCAATTATATATAGGTATCAAACATAGAAGTATGTACATACATATACATTTTTTATAAAATATTACATACAATACAAAATTTTACATGAATATTGATCGCTGGCTTTAAGTTTATTTATATATATGTTTATAATATATTACCTGAGCACAATTGCAGCAGAATGAATGACACAAGAGAGATCCGGGTCTAGTTATGTCAAAATTTGATGGCGCCAAACTACGCACAACAGTTTTCTTTTTGTACAAGAATAAACGTCGAAAACTTGTAAGGACACTTAAGCTAAAAACAGAATTGGTTCGTGCGATTTATCTTATGTGTCAAATGGCACCAAAAAATAGAATCTGTTCTATTTCTCTGCGATAAATTTTGCTAGTGTCAATTTTTTACTCACTTCTAACGTGTAAAAAAAATGTGGAAGATATTGCACGTCCCAATTCTGTTTAGCTCTTTACTTCTACAGCCTCCTTGCAGAACCTTCTATATCAGAAGCCGCACAACTACTTATGATTACATGTTTAACCATTTCTACCACGATCAATATTGTTATTTAAAAAAAAAACTTCTTTTGGTTTCTGTATTCGTGAAGAATAAGTGGAACCAAAAACAAAAAACAAGATCCGCCTGTTTCTTAATTTTTTACTTTACTCTACACAAGCTCTGTTTGGGAGCACCGTATCAACTCACTTTGAAACAACGCGCGTTGATCTTGTGGCCCAATGCCGATACGCGCGTTTAAAAACGCTCATGAGATCTAGGATTAATCTTGTAGCGCCCATTTTTTTTGGCCTCACTTTGATCCACTAGTGTCAGTTTTAACACCAATCAATGTCATTCCTGACAAATTAAATTAACTGTACACAAAAATTAATTCTGGAGATCTCCATTTTGTTATAACTGACAAAGCTGTCAAAAGTGTTGGTATTGTCAAACAGTATTGAAAAATAGGAAAAAAAAAGAAAGCCACCAAATAAAGAAGGAAGCTTGCAGTTGAAATAAATTGAAAGGGGAAAATCTTTAATTTACAACAAAAGAATTTTGACATTAAAATTTTCATAGTTATAGCAAAAGAAAAACAGAAAGAAAACTTGCAAGCAACCAAGATAAAATAGAAATTCGTAAGCAATGGCACAAAATATCAGCCCCGATCACAGTGGACACGCTTCTTCTGGAAGCAAACACAACGATGACTCTGTGGCTATCAAGGATAACCACGCAGTTAGTAAAAGGTGCATGTTTGATTTTGAAATTCAAGAACAATTAAAAACTTATTAATTTCGTTAGACTGCAAAAGGAACTCATGAATCTAATGATGTCTTCGGAAAAGGGAATCTCAGCTTTTCCAGATGGCGAAAACATTTTCAAATGGATCGGAACTATAGCAGGCGCTGAAAATACGGCTTATAGTGGGCAAAAATACCGGCTATCACTTGATTTTCCTAATTCCTACCCGTATGCACCGCCAGTGGTGAAATTCTTAACACCATGCTTTCATCCGAATGTTGATTTGGCTGGTTCCATTTGCCTAGATATACTTAAGGATAAATGGTCAGCGCTCTATGATGTACGCACCATACTGCTGTCAATACAGTCGCTGCTTGGTGAACCAAATAACGATAGTCCGCTTAATGCGCAAGCATCGATGATGTGGGCCGATCAAGCAGAATATAAAAAATATTTAGAAGCGTTCTATGAAAAGCACAAAGACAAATAAGAAAACCGCATCAGTGATGAAATGATTACCGTCAAAATGCCTTTAGTTGAGATTGTTTATTTTTTTCTTTTTGGTTGCTAATTTAATATTATCATTTAAAAAGATTTTAATTCACTACCGCTACCGCTTGTCAATGTCTTGCACTCACTAAATGCTTCATATTTTGTTTCGAATTTTGGATTTGCATCAAATAATATAGATGCAAATTCTCCGTACATTTAAGAGTTTAAGAAAATTTAGTCAATTTTATTTGTACTCCTGTTGCCTCCAACATTCCGGCTTGGCGTCGCATAATTTTATTTATTTCATACATAATTAGATTTTCTTTTTAGTTTTAGTTATTGTTGCTTTTTAACTTTAAAATTCTCTTCAGTAAGCAATTTGTATATTGAATGGTTTATATTAATTAAAACAGCAAAAAACATAATTCGATGCAGAAAAGCGTTTCGCAAAATAAATTTAAGTGTATTAAATTCGTAAATAAAAGACAAACTGTATTTCTTCTAAAAATTTTTAGTTTTAATATTATCCCTCGTTTATTACTTCTGAATACTATTTTTTGTATGGTGTCCCCATTACCATTGTACATTATATATATGTTCAAAGTTGTCGAGCAGAAAAATAAAAACGATATTTGGTCATAAGGACCTACCGTTAAGATTTGGCTCTTGTTTTGAAGATTATATGCATTAAAAACTTGGTAGATTATATAGTTTTTTTCTTTTAGCAACAACTTTTTCAAGAACTTCCACGTTTTCAGCATTTTCTAATTGATTTTCTTCATCTTTGACCTGCAAACTTTTTCCATTACTTTGATATTTTCTTACGATTTCTTTTGCTTTATGATCAAATTGTTCACGATTCTTTTTGTATAAGTCCGCAGCTTCACCATGAAGTGGGTCATCCGGATTAGGAGTAGCCAAAAGAAGTTGAATTGAAATAAGTATCGACTCTAGGGTTATGGCAGGATTGTAGGAACCAGTTGGAGGCATGCGCAGTAAATCCAAACAAATTTTGCCAGCTACGTATTAAATTATATTATTTATTTTAATAAAAAAGCATGTAATAAGTTTTACCCTGATCAATGTTTGGATGAAAAACAGGTGTCAGAAAACGGAATGTGGGCGGTTGAAAGGGATACTGTTCACCAACTGCGATGCTTACTTCGAATATACCCTCATCGTATGGAGATCCTTTTGGACCTGGTATTCTTGCAATAAGTTGCGAGTAATCATCGCTAGACTCATCCTTAGCGGTACATTTGATGCCTGCATAATTGAAAATATTATCGTCAAAATAAAAATTCTAATTTATCATATATATATGTTCATGGTATAAAAATTTGTTCAAATCCAATTTTACCCTCACTTACCATGGGTATTTTGAGCTTTTTGCAATTGCTGCAATTCGGCAGGAATACGCACTTTTCGTATTTTGTTCATGTTATTTTTTAATCTGGTCGTAATGTTAGCAACACATTGAAATCTGGAAGTTTCAGGTGTTTATAAATAGCCCGCGCAATTCAATTTGTATCAGCAAAGAGTGAAAAAGTTATTATGCAAAGAAGTCCTGGAAACGTCATTATCTTAAATCCATGTCCAGACCAGATGAGAGTTACCTGTGTGCAAATGAGCCCTTAGGCTTAGCTCACACGAGTATTTTTTCAACGCGCGTTGGCTAACGCTCGTTTCAGCAAAATACATATGCAATGAGCCATTTTTTTCTCTTCTTCTTAACGTTTTACTAGTCCTTGAGCAGGACTTCTAAAGAGTTTTTAAGCTCAACAAACATTCCATTGTTTCCAATGGAAACATCAAAAGGCAAATTTTCAATCTATGTCGGGACCTATATGAATTTTTCTTCAATGGTAATAGATCTGCGCTTCTTGATTTCAAGCTTTGGCAGCTCTACCATCAGAGTAAACGTCTCTATCAGCTGTTGCTACATTTTGTAAATAAACGTGGAATAAATTTTAAAAATGGAAAAAATATCAGAAAGACAAAACCGTTCACAACAAAAATCGAAAAATAAAAATGATATTCCAATATCATCGCAAAAAGATCAGTCACAATCTCCGATTAAAAAACGAAAAAGACCTGGAAATTTACCTTATAAAATGGATAAATCAAAGCAGGATTTCAAAATGAAACAGAAGGTAACTAAAAGTGAAATTTCTATTTAAAAAATAAAAATTTTATGTTACAAAATTCATATTTAGATAAAAGAAAAACGAGCGGCACAAGCACAGCAAGTTGCAGCCAAAACTTCTGAAGCAGCAGACCAGCGGCAAAAAGAAAAACAGGAAAAAATTGAACGTAAACTACAGTATAAAAAGAAACGCCTAGAGAAGACTAAAGTTATTAGTAAAAGGACTCGTCGTGGTCAGCCACTAATGAGGGATCGTATGGAATATCTGCTTAAACAAATTCAAGATATGAAGCGCAACGGATGAATTCAATTAGGCTTATACCATTATATATAGTTTCTAAGCTCGTGGTGGCAAGTTTCCAAGAATATGAATCATGAAAATTTAACTTTCAAGTAAAATGTATTAGATAACATTAAAGCATTCAAGAACTGGGATTTGAAAATTATTTTATTTTAGTTTTAACGAAAACTTTAAATAATAGAAAATGCTCATAAGCATATGCATACATGTTTGAATTGGGAAATTAGCGCTGCGATGCTGAAGAACTAAGGCGAGAGAAACATGTTTCAGAGATTTTTTCACATTATTTTTGTATGAGATACATTAAATAATATAGCCCCATAAAAACTAATATGAAAAAAGTGTGAAATAAAAGTGGCGCTTTTTTGCTGAAATACACGAATATCTTCCTTCATAGTAAAACTATAGCTAATTCAATAATTTTGACTACTTTTGCGAAGCTCAACTAAGATGGCGACAGTTATTTGAAATTATATAGCTAAAATTTGACCATGAATACACTATTTGAAAAACATTTAACTGAACTTTAGAATAACACTTTTGGGAAATTATTTGGTGAAAATACTGAGAAAAAATAACTTAAGCTTAATGTGAGATGTAGCTAGCTGAAGTTTAGTTTTATGAAAGTTAAATGGGCTCTGCACACAAATTCACTGTGAATTTTTTGATTTAAAAAATGTTCGTTCCAATATGGCCACTAGAATTCGAACAAAATCGTAATATCATCAATTTACTAAAAAAAGTGTCTCGTATCAAATTTTATCGTTTAAGTTTTCCAGGTCAATATGAGATGTAGCTCGGATATTTTTGAGCCCCCCACCTATGTCACACCCTGTCATATGAAAAGACGTATAACATTTCACAGACTGTCACATTTCCAGAAAGCCCCCCCCCATGTAGGCGTCTCATTCGAAAGAGCATTGTCACAGTACGAGAACGACAGTTATCAGTGAAACATTTAAATCATAGGTTAACCCTATACCATAATAAACTTTACTTGTTAAAATAAAAATTTGTAAAAAATAGCCGGTAGACAAACCTTCTGTTTTACATCAAAATAATTTTCGTTTTTAAACTCAACAGAAATTTTTTTTCTTTAAACATAAAAATCTAATATATTTATATATTTTTTACACACGCCTTTAACAAAATTTTTAAAATGGCGCAAAATTTTCTGTACATGTTTGAATTCGTGGTCGATGATCTTTTGATAACGCGTCCAAATCACTGCGCTCCCGAGGAGTACCCAACATGCTGCGAGATCTCATTCCGATCCAGCGTCTTCGTCTCAATTTGCGATCGTGAGTTTGGTGGTTGCATTGACACATCGGCACCCAAATGTGGCAAGTGCTGCCTCTTTTCGTTGGAGTCTCCCGTCGTTGATAAAGATCGTTTATTGATTCACATATACAAAAAGAAAACTGAAAAATGTAAGTTTCTGGTGGGTGCTACTGATATAGCCATTAAACCACTGTTCGACAAAGTCACCGAAAGCTTTAATCTTGAAAATCCAAATTGGATGGAAAAATTGGCCCGACATACGCAGTGCCTACCAGATCCGAAGCAACCTTCCAAGACAGTTGTGGATAATGACTGTGAAAACGATGACAGTGGTCGCAAGGAACAGTTGTGCCCCACTGCTGAATTGACTAAACGTCTTCTGCCACTATTTAACATGAAAGGCACGCAAACTGGAAATTTGGTGTTGATAATGCGTTTAGTTTGTAATGGTCCGACCATCGTATCAAGTTTTCCATTTGCAAAGATGTGCTCACAACCAGCATGTTGCAAAAAACCATCATGTCCAAAGCAATGTCCGTCATCATGTCCAAGTTGCCAGGGTCCAAGTTGCGGAACTCCAAGCTGTGGGGCTCCAAGTTGCGGCGGGGGTCCTGCGAGTCCTGCGGCAGGTGCGCGTTGTTCTATGCCCGACCCGTGCAAAAAGGATGATAACAAGCGTCCAATATGTCGTCGATATTTTGCTTGCAACGCTGATAAAGGATGCCCATGTGATGAATGCGAGGATGATATCGATCGGGGTAGGTTCACAACAAAAATGAAGCCTTGTTTTGAAATCCGCATTGAAAATGAAATCGAAATCTTAATTAATGTGTGCCATATTTTTTACAATCGGCAGATGGTCGAATTTCAAAATACATATGTACGTTGAAAGTTTCGTTTTGGGTTTCAGAATAGAGTTATACGTTTTTTTATTTATTTTCAAGCAGCGACGGGCATTGTTTGCCAAAACGAAAGAAGATGAACCTTCTTCAATTTTGGTTATTTTTACTATGGGTAGTATTTGAATACTTGATAACAATTTCAGCATAAGTTGACCATTGTTTGAGAGTTTATATTTACAGAGATAAAAAATATTTTAAAATTTAATTGTCTCATTGTTCGTATGACTTATGCCGTAATAATTTACTGTAATACATTAACTAGTATTTGACTACTCACAAGAAAGAATTTAAGCAAATTCGGGCGTTGCGGTCCAACTGCGTTGGTTTTACATGGAAAATCCCATCGCGATTTCTTTTCATATCAGACAGAACAGCTGAAAATTATTGACATTTTACTTTTCATAGGTTGCGCCATAGATTGCCCCAAAAAAAATAAAGGCCCTGGACCATGTCCAACATGTCAGCCATCTTGTGGTCCTTCAGAACGTAAGAAAAAGCCAAAGAATCCTGATATATGCCAGCGTGCATTCTCCAATAATAGTGAAAACGGAAAAGCATGTTCCTGCGAAGATTGTGTGGATGAGTGTGAAGCAGGTATGTTATTTACTATGACCCAAACTTTAATGGATCGTGCCCTTTGTTGACGTTTTTTTGTGTATTTTTTGAAAGCATTCGTTTTATTAAATTGATGTTACATATTGAACAAAATTAAAAAGTTAAGCTTTATAACTAAGAATTTCAATAGTCTGGAAGAAATGGTAGTTCAGAAAGATTTTAATTGTAAACGCTTTCATGTCTAGTTTTTGAACATTTCGATCGAAAAGTGTAGAAATCTCTAAAGTTTGAGTGCTTTTAAAAAAAAAATGTTGTCGGGATACAATAATGGGTTGCCACCGGTCCTTAGGGCCAATTTTTCTTAAATGAGCGACGACCCATGTTTGGGACAGGATTCGACAAGGAGACCCTATATATTCTGTTTAATCTCATCAAGCTCTATCATTTGACACACATTTGAAGCTTCTATGTTCATTAATGAAAATTGACCCAAAAACCGGTGAAAACCCATGTTTGGGACAAGATTCAGCAATGCAACCTCATATATTATAGTTAGGCCTCTTCGAGTTCTATCATTTGGCATACATTTCGAGCTGTAATATAGTACAGTTTTGATTAAAACAACAAAATTGGATGTAAAGGCTGAATGAAATCATAGGAACCCCCTGTCGAACTAACGAGTCCCCATCTCATGTGCGGCATGTATAAGAGAGTTGATGAAAAAATACAGGGTTTTACAAAATACCGTAAGTCTGCCGGCCACTGGCTCTTAGGTTGGCAGAGTTGTTCAGTATAAAATTATATATATCATCTGGTGCAATTTTAAGCGTAATTTTTTGAATGCTGTGAATTAGTATGGTAAGTACATAATTGTAAATAACAAGAATTTTTCAGTATTTAACTTACTAAGGTTATGACCATTAAAAGAAAGCCATACGTATAGAAAGCTCTCTAATATTATTGAGAGCCCAATACCAAGGTGATTCAAAAACTAGGCCTATTAAAGGTCTTTTGAAATGTACTCTTTGGGAACCCTAACCAAGAAAAAGGGTTGGAAGAATTTTATCAACCTTAAACCTTTTTAGAAACTTCAAGCTTTTATGGTTTTTTTAGTTTAATTAGAATAATTTTTCAGAAAATCACAGCAAGATTAGTTTTGAAAAATATCACTATCCTATTATTTGAAGACTATTTGTTTAAATGGGGTAGTTACATTTGAACAAGCTGCACAGTATGATTAATAATTTTATTTTTGATAAAAAATAATTCAGTTAATTTTATGTTTTTTTTTTCATACAAAAATAACGACATTTTTTATTATGTAACATCGATTGAATAAAGCGCACAATTCGCGTTACGTAAACGTTTAAGATTTTTTTTCTTCCAATCAAACACTCAAACATCAAAAATATTTCGTTTCTATTGTCGTTATAGCAAAAGCTAGAGCATTACGGAAACTGCGCTATTTAATGCAAAAGTACAGTGGTCAAAAATAGAAAAAACATTAGCAAAATTAACGAACAAAATTCAAAAAAACTAAAAGAGAAATCCCCAAAAACCAATATAAAGGGTATGTTCTATTTTATTTGCGAGTGACCTTAATAAGTACCGTAGAGCAAAACGCTAACAAAAAGAACAAAAACAAAAAAAAAAAAAACAAATCTGATACACTTTCAGATCTAGATGCAGAGGAATGCAGCTACGAAGAGTCCGAAGAATGCTTTCAACCATGTTTTATATGCCCTAAAGAACCTGATCCGGGTCCGGAGGCTTATGATGAGTTCGAAGCTTGTTTAAATGGTAGTGGTCTTACAATACGTGTGCTTAAGGATACACATCAAGTGGAAAGCATTTATGATGGCACCGAAAATGCTATGGAAGATAGCGGCTGTGAATGTGAGAAGTGTCCTGGAAAGGTAGCTAGCTACTGAATTAAACTTAATTGTTTTATAAATCTTCTGAATATTTTTATCTTTATGCAGGATAGTCAAAACTCTAATTGCGAAAGTTTATGTGAGCTTTTACAAAAGAGCGTTTTCGCTCGAAATCATGTAAAACGTAGAACTGCTGGTCATATTTTAAACAATCCAAAATTACCTAAAATACGAGCCAACATCAAATATTCTGGCAATGATGCTTGTTGTTCCGGTGCGGAAGGAAATTACAATGTAGATTTCAGCAGATTTAAAAACCAATGCGAATATCAGGATAACAAAGTGGATTTGTATCGTAAGAATAAATCATGCAATGACGATTGTGGGCCCATTGTACCACCTAAGTTACCACGGGATATTCGCAACTGCTGCATGCAAGTTGAGCCGCAAGATATTAAAAATGCATTGAAAGACATAAATACAGACACTAGAAAGAAAGGAATTGAGGTAATTTTGGCACATAATAAAACAAAAAAAAAAAAATACAAAAAATCGTACGTTTAGACAGATGTGAGCGAAAACAGAAAAAACTTACATGTCGTAAAAAATACATACATACATATGTATGTATATTTTTACAATTGGAGTATTGTACAATTTTTTTGTTGTTCATATGTATTTCAGTTGATCAAGTGAAAGGAGGGTATCCCACGAAAATGATTAGATTTTTGGGTAGAATCGAAAAAAATTTATAGCCTTTTTTTTGTTTTAGATCAACAATATTATTATTTTTTATGGCTTAACAGCCTCCTACGCAGCCTACGGCTTTGGCATCCAATCCGTCAATATCAGCCACTTGGGCATCCTGGTAGTAAGAAGAGTTTGTCAAAGGCAGAACAAATGTAAATTTAAGACACTTGATGGAATATTCTCAACGTTATGTCGTTTTACTAGACTTCTGTTTTTATAACATATTGAGCTGGAAAATCAATTTTGTCTAGGGGAGCTGAATTTGGCACCACTGTGCGGTGCTCCTGTTCCAGAAATAAGCGTCTTTTCATCATTAAAAAGAAAATCAAAGTTCCCTGTACTTTATACAGAATTTTACAGCCTTAAAGTTTTTATTAGTATGGTCTTTTGGTAAAAATAGTAATTTGTATACATGAATAAAGAGTCAGCGATATTTCTGTGTCTACCTTTAATAATTTTGGCGGCAACGACGGACATGCGTTAACAAACTACAATCGATTATAAATTTCTAAAAAATTATGTATTTATCTTTACCAAAACATATATAATTTTAATTATTTTTGTTACACTTAAGTTGAAGCATTTCATAAGGATTAATAAATTTGGCAAATTCTTTAAAGCCAATTTTACTGGACTATTGCACATTTTCATACGAAGATTCTCTCAAGTATCTAATGGAAAAAAAAACGTATTTTTCTAGAAAAGAAAAATAACCTTTAACATACAGCTAAATGGACAAATAAAAAACATATTAAAAATATAATTAAATATTTATTTACCTGCATATGCAGGTGGTAATTTAATAGACCTTCATTATCATCATAGTAGATCAATTGATTTGAAGAGAGATGTAAAAAGTTTCTGCGCGCTATTGATTTCAATAAATGAATTCAAAGATTTGTATAATAATTAATCTTAAATGACTGCTGCTATATGGTTAGCATTGTAACGTCTTTTTTTGTTGTTTTTTTATTTTTGCAAAAACGTGGGATTCTTTGACTATAGTATTGAATGTAGTACATACATACATATATAGTAAATGTGGTTGTCTAACATTTTCAATTTTCGCAGGTATGCTACAAAACATGTGATGATACCAATAGCGATGTGTTTTTGGTGAAATTGGGTAGCAAACATCGTTGTCAGAAAAAGAAGAACTCTATAGAAATAGAATTGAAGACTCCAAAAGAGCCACTTGTATTGCCAATACAAAAAATTACCACTGAGACACAAATTAACGAAGTCGAATTAGATGCTGCCTTAGCCGACATTTGTGGTAAAAAGAAAGGAAAAGGAAAGAAGGGGAAAAAAGGAAAAAAGAAATAAACTAAAACAGTCCTTGTAAATTAACTTTAAAAAGTTTATGTAATGAAAAAAAAATTTAGATTAATTTTAAAAATCAAATGTATATTTTTTTAACGAAATGAAATTTTCTTATTAAATAATCTGTGAGTCTTTCAATTGCACAAAAAAAAAAAAAAAAACACGAAATGAAACATTAATAAACATGCTAGTTTTTTGTCTTGTCTATTGACAAACGTCTAATTTCAAAACAGTCACGTTTTCAAAAGCATTTGAAATATGCAGTTGCAACTTCCTTGTATTGGTACCTTATTTTCATGTCTGTAGTACATGCATATGTACATACGTATGTATGTATGTATGTCCATACACCCCTATGCTGCTAATTGCATTCGTTGAAAAATTGTTACTTAAGTGATCTATCTACTTACACTTAGAAAATACAAACGGATGTATGTATTTTTTATTAAATGTTAAGCCCAGAAGTAAGACCTAGTACGCTCGAAAGATTTTTGTGCATTGAACATCAACCTCTTGAAACTTTTTTACCACCACGTCATGAGATTTCGTTGCTAGAAAGTGATAAGAACACTTTTCACATACATATGGAAATGAAAAGTGATGTTTTTGTCTCATGCGAACGCCTTGGTTTTTTGCAATTATTTTGAAAACGAAAAATTGCCCAAAAACAACCTTAGCACCAATTATAGAGCTAATTAGGAGTAAAAATAAAAATCCGTTTTATTTTGACTTTTTTTTACTTTAAATGTGTTCGACGGTCGAACGGGACCCATGGAAATGCACATATACATTTTTGAAGTTATACATATGTCTGAAGTACGCCCACCATTTTCGAGTTTTCAAACAATAAAACTTGTGGTTTAATGTGCAGTATGTATCTAAAAAACCATTACTTCAAAGATGCAATTTTACAAATAATAAAATAAATAAAAAATAAATTTATTGTGAAGTTAGCCCAACTTTTTTTTATTCTAAAATCGAACGCTTGTGCTGTTATGTTCTTAGGATGTGCTGCCGTGTTGCGTAGAATATAATAAATTATTACTGGAATATCAACCTATGTAAGCGCATAAATGATCATCGATTTTGACGTAAAAACTTGGTCTAACATTTTTGTATAATTTTAAGTTTTTTCCAGTCTTGTTTGGAATTTGTTTCCTGACAATCATGGCATAAAACGGAAACATTGCAGTACAAGTTTTATTTTTTGAAAAATCAAAAAAAAATTTGCTTACTTCACAGACATTAAAATTAGCTCTCCCACAAGAAAATGTCTTGCTTATTTCTGCTTATGACATTAGTATGGAATTATGAAGACTACATATATCAATTGTTGATGCCTTAGTAAAAAAGCATTGAATTGGAAAGTTAGCTAAATTAAATTCATGCTGATGTCGAAAACAATAATGAGCTTGGTACTTTCAATCAAATAACTCAAAGTAGAAAAAAACTGATGACGGTCTCGTATTTAGCACTTAAGATTCCTTCGTATATATAAATGAGAACGAAATTGCATTTTGCAACTATCCCTATCGATTGTGGAATAAATTTTTTTTTTTACAAATATTGTTTCAACACACCTATGGAGATGGATAGCTCGAAAGCCATAAAAAGCTTAAAAGCGTTCGCTACCGTAAACGCATACCATGAACAAAGAGTCGTTAAGCTCAGAAGCCTAGAGGAATGTTACCAAACACCTTTTTGACATTTTCTTGATGGAAACAGCTCACAGGAAGCTAAGAAGACAAATTCGAAGCTGAATTTCCATATAACCAGTGGGCACGAAACTCAAAAGCACTCGTTTTCTGAAAAATCAGCAATAAAATTTCGGGAATATTCGTTTTTTTGCCATTTTTTTATTGATTTGTTCAAAAAACTTTTAAACAATGGCTACAAAACGTTCATTGGTGATGTCTGAAAATTATTTTGGCAATTGTGTGAGAAACTTTTGGTGCAAAAAAAAAAGTTTTATTAAAATTTCGGTCTGAAACTATCCTTCATAGGTTATGCTGGGTATCATTAAATTCGTTGCAATAAACATTTATTCAAAAAGTGTAGCAAATGTCACTTAAGAACGATTGGGAACAATCATTGGAGATGACTAAAATCCATTTTTACCGTCTTTATAACATTTGTTGCAATAAAAATTTTTGGGCGTAGTAATAAACTTTAACATTTTAAATATAAGTTTAGTTTAATCGTTTATATACATATATTGCAATCTAATTCCTATTTTGAAAACGTACAATAGAAACTCTTTGCTGAAGCTCGTATTGAAAAAGTCGGCATCGTTTGAATTATATCATCAATAACTGCATTGGGGCTCTTCTCTAACGTTGTTTATTTAAATGAGGACTACTATGGCAGCTAACTGCTCAGTGAGTGGCTGGTCATTAAGATACCACAAACAAAATGTTAACAAAACTCACTTGACCAGTCAAAAGTAGTCAAACAACATACAATGGAGCGGACAACAGACAGCTGTTAAGCGTATCCAAAGACAAAAAACTGACTGCAAGTCCAAATGAATCTCAATCGCCTTTTAGTTGCGTTTATTCGCTTAGCTTTAAAAGATACAATCAGAGTAAGAGACGAGACAATCTCTCGAATGCTCCGTAGCTCTATGAAAATATCAGCTGGTTAAGCTGCAACAAGCCAACATCAATTGTGTGTATTCTTTTAAAAGCGGTCGTTCGAGACGCTTTTTGTTTTCAGATGATCTTCCAACAAAGAGACTAACATACTTACATTTCTTGTGAGTGAAAAGAGCGTTACGCCAAGTCAAAGCGTTTTTTGAGTAAACGAACGTCAAAGAGCATACGATAATCTCGTATGTACGAGTAAACGATATATCGATCGTTTTATTCACGTTCCGCAATTTGCAAGTGCTACCGCGTCAGTTCGGTTCGATTCGACAGTTACAAATTAAATATTTCTGAGTGATAGACCACAAATTTTAATCAATGCAATATGCCGAATTTTGAGATTTGCTGAGCGAGAGATCAATGCAGGTCAAGATAAACGGCGATAATCTTAAATATCAACAAGGGCGTAAGAGATGAAATAACAATAACAATAACAACGACGACAACGATGCATATGAAATTAAAAAAAAAAAATAGAAAAGGCTTTCTATATTTTATCGATTCGAATTTAAATACGAATAGTTAAAGAACGGAGCAGTGTTCAAAATCTTGTTGCTGCTGTTAGCGTCGTAATCGTAAAAGAAAGCAAACGTCGAAGATAAACGCCACCATACACTGAATAGTAGTAGTGAGAGTGGTGGTGCTACTGGAACAGGTACGATACCAACAAAATACCAACAAGTGCTTAACATATTTTGACCATAAAGGTTAGAGGCAGCAGTCAAATTTTTATCCGAATTTATTAAGACAATTTACATTGTCAATGATTTCTCTCAACTTTAATTCGGTTGGATGTTAGCGACGGTGATAAGAAAATTTCGAAAGAAAGGAAACACAAGTCACTACTTCGTTTTGTTGGTTTTATGTAGCCAGAGGTTATACCGTGTCGCAATTGGAAAATAGCAAACCCTGTTATTAGTTGGTGATTAATTGTTCGTTTGTAGTTTTTAAATGAAATGATGATTTCGTTGTTCGTGCTATCACTAATATTGGTCATTGTGGATTCCGGCGAGAAAAGCAATTCGTCATCAAGCGTTTTGAATATCGATGAAACAAGGAATGTCTCGATGCTATTAAGGGACAAAAGAGGTGAGTGCTTATTAGTGATATTTATGAAAACCTGTACCATTTAACAAAGACATTGTTGAATTGCTGAAAGTCAACAATGGCACCCATGTTGGTCAATGAACTGTGAAGCAAAATATATTCAATTTGGTTGCTACACGTTCGTTTCATTTCTTCCTTGTCAGTAGTTTCAGCTTTCCTAACAAGTTTGAAGTGTAAAAGAAATTGAAATGATTTAAATATGTATCAAAAAATTAACTGGAAGGTAGTGGTTACAGTTTCTAATATTGTATTACTTTAGGATGCTAACATAAACTCAAAGCTACACAAATAAACGATTTATTTGTATATATCGAGATTTGGTAACTATTATCAATTAAATATATATTTGATATAGGCGAAATAAATATTTGATACATCACACATTCACATCCAAAAACCGATATTTTAAAATATCGATTCATAAATAAATCGATACTTTGCCTTATCCTCAAATGTCTGAAATTGATACCAAGCAGAAGTTAATTAAATTGTGTTTTACATAAATATATTGAGAGTTGTATAGTATTCATATTAATGAGAAGTAAAATTAAATAAAAATCAATTATGTGTTCGATGCAATTAAATCTATTCAATCGGCTCAAACAGATACTATGTTTGGCCCAATAAACAACGCTTTAACTTCCAATTAAGCGCATTCCAAAACTTGTTGATAGTTAATAAATATTTAAAAGTCGATTAATCAAATACATATATTAGAAGGAAATATTCTCTTTTCTCAGAGAAGGGTAGAGTTGAAGAGTAATTTGATTGTAATAAGAGGTCGTTCACAAATTAAGTTAAAATATGTGTGAATATGTGAAATGGAGGAAGGAGGGATAAAAAAGTAATTTTAAATACCAAATTTTTTTTTCATTTCTTGTTCAGCTAAAAAAATTTCCAAGTTCTTAACTACACTAAAAGTCTTCATGAACAGGAATCAATGCCCAGACCAAACTGTTCCAGAACATATTCTACATTTTATTAGTAATTTTTTGAAATACGAGTCCTTGAAGGTACGATTTCTCAAGCATCTCCCAGAAATGCAAAATTTTATATTATTCACGTGAACAAAGACTGAATAGGATTAAACGTTCAAGCGAAACAGAATATATCAACAACATGTTAAGCCTTAGTTAATAAAAGAGTTTATGTCGCAACTAAGTCCGAGAAAGGGAATATAAAGTAAAGTTAAATTAACGTCTGACATTTTGTCAAAGGTCTTGCGCCATAACACGTGAAAAACGTGGTAAAAAATTCCTGTAACTTTATCAATCCATATGAAATTAATCCTATAGGACAATGAACTAAGTATATGCTATGTGCCACATATTATATATGGAAAAAAGCGTCATATATTTTCATAAAAGTTAACTTGTACACAAAGCGATTTACATAAAGCATTGACCTCGGTTCAAAAGGCTTGCGAGCCCATGATGTGGATATGATGTTTCGAATATAAAATTATGTAAAATCCATAGAAAATTGCTAATATAACACATCATCATAACTGTAAAGCAAATAAAACAGCATCGTCATATTTGCCAAAATTAAATTAATATTATAATATTATATAATAAATTGCGAATAAATTAAATAATTCGAATTCTAAACTAGATGTTATATTGAAAACCATGATCTGAGCAAAAACTGGAATATTTAGAATGGAGCTAGTTTGGCACGTTTG
This sequence comes from Meiosimyza platycephala, assembly GCA_963662105.1. Taxonomy (NCBI): domain Eukaryota; kingdom Metazoa; phylum Arthropoda; class Insecta; order Diptera; family Lauxaniidae; genus Meiosimyza; species Meiosimyza platycephala. The sequence goes on from OY759208.1 coordinate 120,292,958, forward strand.
GGTGCGAAGCTTTTGTTTTTAAAATATATATAAAATATAAAAGAAATAATACAGCGTATACTAACAATAAAGTGATTTTTCATTTTATGACTACATATTTAAATTTATTAAATTTTTCATTTGAAAATATGCTTAAAAGTGGTAATGCCGATTATGGTTAGTTTTGGGTTAAATAATAAAAAAATTATAAAATCAGCATAAAAAAAGAAATTGAGAATTATTAAAATTCTCATGTAGTACACAACAAAATAGATGTTTGACGTCTTACTTAAAGCTGATAGATTTGTTATCATTAGCATTGGCCGAAAAAACGAAATTTTACATTTCGAAAAAGAAGCTTAACTTGTTTGCAGTACTTTTCTATTCCAATAACTAGCCATCTAAAAAATTATCGGATTGAATTTTATAATTTGCTTAGGCCAATTTTCGAATGAGTCCCTTAGGCATCTTTCCAACAATCCCAGTCAAGTTTTGTAAGACTATTGATGAGGTTGATGATCTAGGGCACTACACGTAGTCTGTTCAATGCATCTCAGATGAAATTGTGATCGTTAATATCAAAAGTGATGTTGTGGTCGCTAAAGGTTAAATGTAAGGAGCACCACGATGTTGTTTCCAGAAAAGTGGTTCAAATATCTTACTGACTTTGGGGACGAGGAGGATTTTCGCTTGCAACTACTACGATTTCTGGAAGGCAATGCGAGGAATATTGATGATTACTAGCGTTATTCCCTATTGTAGCTCGTCGGTAATCTATACTTTGATCGGTTCATGGTCACGCTCACTGCCTATACTACATAATAAAACAATTTAAAACTTAGAGTTATCTAAAGTACTGGATAAAAATTTACAGCCAATAGTACAATATTAGTAATGGTTTGGAATAGAACTAGCACTAAGTAGCATACCGTGCTCATTAAGCGCCCTGGGCGAAAAGGCTAGATTGGCTGAAATTGTTAAACTGTGCATGTAACAATTATGTTAACAGGGAATCCCCAAGTTCAATCCCAATGGATACATATTTTTTTTATTTTGATTAAATAGAAAACTTGACGCAGGTTAGAGAAGAAAACTTAAATCCTAATATTTGTCTCTAATTTAACCAAAAAATCTGATCGAGCCTTATAGGTTTTTTCAGAGTCTACATCTTCAATACGAAAATAAGTTAAATCATACTTTCACCTGATCTGACTAGCCTGCATTGTACTTGATTTGGCTTAACTGATCAGGACTGTATAAGTTTTCAAAAGGCTTTCCATAAAAGGGAAAGGCTAGCCAGCTCCGGTCCTTATCAGAACCATCCAGGTCAGTTCATAATTTGGCAAAACTGATCAGAACTGGGTGAAATTTCACAGGGCTTTCCTTGGTAGGTCTACAATTAGATTAGTCTTTCCTTTACCCGATCCGAAATTCCTTAATATGTTTTCACCTTTTAGATCCTGAAAAGATTTACACATGGTTGCCCATAATAGGATTCGTCATTCCTAAACAGATCCGGAGCTGACTATGGTAGGGCTTGCCTGATACGAATTCTAGACTAAACTTTATAAATGCACCATTTGCGAATATTATTATAAGCATGATACAGGTAGGGTGTTTTCTAAATATAATGCATTATTCAAAATTCAGCAATAAATTACAAAATTTTATGGATAGATCACCGCTGGTATTCATATTATATATTCAACTTTTCCTTTCGCAGAGATTGTTATATGTAATAAATAACAACAACGACAGAAATGATTTTTATCTCATAAGTTGTTTGTTATTTGACATTGAATTCAATAAACAAAAATGAAAAAAAAAAAACATAACAAAACCTAACAAAATTAATGCTGACAACATTAAATCTGATAATAATGACCGGTCAATTTACAAGTGCACCAATACATGAAGTCAACATAATGCATAAGTCACACTTGACGCCCATGAAAATATCGCTTTTTGTACGCATATCGCGCTACAATTAAACGCCATTTTTTTAAAATTATTGCATCTATTTTTTTAATGGACCGCAAGCTTCATTTACATTTTTTATGTGCACCGAACTGATTTTTTGAAGGCAAATCAGTTGGAATTTATTTAACTTTTGTTTGTTGTGCTAAGCGTTATTAATGCAAAGAGACGATTCCATATGAAGATCAAACTCAAGTTGGAAATTAAAAAAAAAAATAAAAGCTTAAGGCTTAACAGATTCATAAGACATGTTTTCTTATTAGTGATGAGAAGTTTTGGTAGAATTGTGACAGCGTCAGGAGCAGAACGCTATTGCAGCTATTGCTAAAATTATCACAACTGCGGCATTTACTTGGGGATTTACCCAATAGCATACTGAAACATCTTATTTATTTTACAAAGAATAATGAGGCCCAAGTTTAAGTATCTCTTGGCTTAATGGAAGATAACAATCAGACGATGTAATTGCATATTTCAGCACAATCGCTCTTACAAGTTCATGTAAGAAGATAATTTGATTGGATGTTGCAATTGCTGCGCTATACTTCGAGTAAAATCTGAACTGATAACTTTTCTCTTGTTTGTTCAAATTTGTGAACTAATTTAGCTTCATGGTCTGCAAATAGATGAAATTTGGATTTATTGGTTTTCACTGATTAATTGTGTGCGTGTAGCACTGCAATCGTTAGAAGGAAAACAATTGAGAAACAATATGGAAAAAACCACATCCACGTAACTTTAATTGAAGCCCAAAGCAATTAAACTGGGTCAAATGGTCTCCATTGTGTATCAGTGCTTTAAACTTTGCAGCACAATAAAAAGTAAAGAGCCACAAAAAAATCGCCACAAAAAGAGTTGTGGTATATTCTATGGTGCATTTGCCTTTGAGTTATGGTCATTGGTAAGAATGTCATTTAAAATTAGATCATCGTTTTTGCTCAGCTCACGTTTTTAGAACGACATTCAAGGACCTTGAGAAATTGATTTCTTTTTTGTTGTTGTTAAATGATCGTATGATTAGATGCACGCCGCTTTATATCACAGAATGTATCTTACATAGTTGGGGTTCTGCTATTAATAAATTAAAGATTTTTATTTACAATTTTACCATTCAAAATTATAGCATGTAGCATGGTAGTTAATAAAATAAATATTATACGGATTTTTATATTTTTAATATCTACTATAACACTTAGCATTTCTATTGCTATGAAATTATTTTAATTTAAATGCAAAAGCTATTAATAAATAATATATCACAGAGTGCAGTTTCTGTGAAATCAAACTGGTTTTACAAAACCATAGTGTTTATTGTAAATTTAGGTGGATTACCTTAAATAACAACTCTCTCTGTTCACGCCACAGTTCAAACCAAAGGTTACCGACTTAGTTCAGTTTTCATAAAATGTACCATATTTGTGGGATTAGTAGTCAATATATTGACGAAGAGCATTATGATCAAAAGTTATAGAATTCAAAAAATATTTACTACTGACGGCACTATTTAACATTGTGTCGTGGAAACTCAAGAGACTTCATTTAAAGTCGTAGTAACTGAGTGAAACAAATGGTCTTAAATAGACTGATGCAATGAATTGAACCCCAGCATGACTTGACTGTTTTGTTTTATTGCTAACAAATGGTTTTTGAACACACCAACTAATTGTATAAAGAAGGCTTATTGTAGGTAGTTTGAATTGTGGCTAAATGCATCACAGCATACATGCAGTAACATACGAGTATACACTTTGCAAAAGCGCTGTTGATTAAATCAGCAATGTCTATTTGTAAACTCAAAAAAAAATAAAGATATTGCTAGCAGGTGCACTTATATAGCATTGTCTTTGGACTATAAGTTGGCATCTGTAAATTGTAGCAAATATTGCATGAAAGCGCTGGTTGCTGCATAAACTGTATGCGCTTTGTAGCAATTTTTACAATGTGTTGCATAATTTAATAAGCATATAAGGCTGCCATGTCTAAAATTCAATTTACACTTTTTGAAGAATATTTCTTTAAAAAGAAATTCGTGTTTGCTGCTACATAGCATTTAAATATTTAAAGGCAATGTGTAGAAAATTTTAAAATTTTCCATCGCTACGAGTTTGGGGGTGAGCTGTCTGAAAAAACGCCTTACGCTGCTGACTTCTTCGATTCTTTATGATAATTATCTACATTTTTCGACTTTTTAAACACTCTCACTGCTTTAAAATTTTTCGGATTTTAAAGTATTTTTCGACATTTTTCGGGATGTTTTGACTATTCAACCAACATCTTGCCACTTTTTCATCAATATTTGACTTTTTCAAAATTTTTAAACATTCAATATTTTTCGATTAGTTTTTTAGTTTTAGATTATTAGTTCATTCTCTATCTATACAGTGTGATCTATTTTAATTTTCTCAGATCAATACCTTGAGATCAAAGTAAGATAGTGATAAACTTTTTAGGCAAAAGTAATAAGGTTTCTAGGAGCTCAAGTAGCAGTGATCTTGCCTTTGACCTTGAAACAAATTTTCAAGGTCAATTTGATTTTGAACTGACTAAAAATTCATTAAAATTGGCCAAACTTTTCAGGAAAATATTTTTTTTTTACTTTATTGTGACGTTTTTTTTAAAAAAATGTATGACGTCAAAAAAAACTGTTTTAATAAAATAAGAAAAAAAGTATTTTTTTGAATATTTTGACCAATTTTAAGGTCTATTTACTTAGTGTGATTTTTACTTAAAATTGATAGTTTGAAAAGAAATTTTGAATACCACCAAAGATTTTATCGGACCCGAATTTAAATCATTTTTCTAAAATAAAGTTGTTTGCGCTAATCGAAGTGGAAATTGGCACTTTCCATATCCATTAGTAGAAAAAACAATATTTTCGGAAGGTCGATCCTAAACATGCGCTATCGGTATCAGGTCTGCTTATGGTGATATTTAAAATTAATTTTCAAACTTTTCTCATCAATTGCTATAAAACAGCATCCTCTGATGGCCAAAATTAATTTTCGATCTCTACACATTAAATTGTACAAATATTTGTCCTAGATAAATGAGGAATTGATTTAATTTTTTTAATTCCTTGAAAAATCACATTGCTTAACAACTTCAAAGTTCGATTCCTAAAGAAGACTCGATAAAGGCATCAATTCCTATTACAATGGAATTTTTAGAATTCGATTCCTTGTGATAAAAATTTTTGAAAAACCTTCAATAATATTGACTTTTGTCACACCTTTCATACCAGAAAAATAACGACTAATCGTTTGTGAGCAGTAGTAAATAGTAAAGAAGTTAACATTTTTTCGTCAAATACCTTTATGTGTGCTAATTTGCTTACTTAATTACAACACAAATAAAATATTTAACCAAATAGTTTGAAACATCATAATGAAGGTACCAACGAGCCATGACTAAAATTTGTGTAATTCAATTACTTTTATATTTATTTTGATTGTATAACGCTAAGGGCGTTTTTATTATTAACATTTTGTTTATATTCAAAATTTACAACAGTTACATAAATCGTTTTTTAATTTCGCTTCAACTGCATTGAAGTTAATAAAAATATCATAAGTTTGCTCGCGATTCATAAAAACCCAATCAAAAAATTTATTACCCTTGACACAGATTTGTAGCGCCATGTGTCGCATGCAGGCAGGAAAAAAAATGATACTTAAGGTGGCAAATTTATTGTAGGTAAACTAAAAAAAACAAAAATTACACAAAATTATTTAAATATAATTTCACTACAAAATAAACTTAAAACGATTACCCTTAAGTAGCAACGAGGCGCATGCGCAATCGCATTGTTGACGCATAACCAACAGTAGAAGCAGAAAGGCGAATTGTCTTCAAACGTCACGCCGTCCGTCCATTCATGACAAGTGGGAAGATCAAAAATAAAACAAAATTATTTTTGAATTTATCACACTTGCAGTATAAATATTGACAAACACTTTAACACTTTGATCTGCACTACTTTTTGGACCAGAGGTGGTTGTTACACCGAGAAAAAAAATTAACATTTGTCACTTTGAAAAATTTTGTCGCATAGAACTTGTAAAATTTATGAACTCTACGAAGTTTCAGTTGAAAATTACTATTATAAGTGTAGGGAATGCAATTAAGCCATTTGCTGTTTAAGATTACACATTGGAGCTTAAATTTACTAATTAAACCGTTTAAAGCAAATATTTTTCAAATCCTTCCAAAAAAGTTTTTAGTAGCAATAAATTTATTTATTTTTTAACAAAGCTTTTCTCTCAGTGTCACATGTGATTCATACACTAAAAATTGTGGGTGACTTCAGTTTGAATTAAAAATTGTGATTGTTGGCGTTGGCAATTATTAAATAACGTAGTGGCAGTAGCCATGAAGTAATTGTTATGATCATCACTATCTCATTATTGTGACCATTATTTCATTATTTGCATGAAAATACTTAGGTACTCGTCACTGTTTTCACATCACTTAACACACTTTTTTTTTTGTGTGCGTGTGTCATTCTCAAGTGCTAATGGCCCAAAGAGGCCTCAAGACGCTTGTTAGCTCTTTTGTGTTTGTTAAGCACTGAGAAAAAAAAAATACATCAAATGTCGATTTAATGATACGTACGTAAGTATTTCATAATTGTCGATCTTGATATCTTTTTTTGAAATCTTGAAAGCAATTTGCTCGTAAGCGCTGTTAAGTTATTATTTCACTTTTATTACATAGTTTACTGGAAATATTTTTTCCATTAACCTAATTGTACTCTGCACAAATTAAATTTATATTCGATGAATCGATACAATTAAAGCATTATATGTGAATATAATGACTAGAGTGGTCCAAAAAAGTAGTTGTAGAGGCTTACACACAACACCAAGTTTTAGCCACATATGTTACCATAAAGCTATCAAATTTTCAAGCTTTTAATGTTATAATTTAATTGCTCAAAGCGTTACATAAACATATATTTTAACTCTATAACTTAAATTTTGTTTTCGAATCTCCTTCTTCTTCTATACTTTGAGTTGTAAGAAGTTGAGTAACTGCTCTCAATAAAAATTCATAATTAATAAAAATCCTTTTTTTTTCTTTGCTACTTACAGAAACTGAATTTCAATTGGAACAGTCAGAAATTGCACGACAAAACAAAATTACACAACAAATTTTCGCCAATTACGTGGAACGACGATTATTTCCAAATCGTGGCACAAGTCAAAAAATTCCAACTATTGATGAAATATTGCCAAGAACAACACCAGCACCACCGGTACGTCAAAGACCACGTGGTTTTTCAGCAACATCTCTAGAAAAACGCAAAAATATTCGCAATAAGGGTTCCACCGCAAATGATGGAAGAAATCGTCATAGAAATTCTCAAAGAAAAAATCAATCCCAACAAGTAGATGTGCGTCAACAGCAACAACAAGTTGACGACAATACCGAAGATGATTATGCTGTTAATCTTAAGCAAAAATATCAAGATGATGATGTAGATTCTGATGGACAGGAATCATTACAAAGTGTTGAGTCCGAACAACACGATCAATATTATGAAGAAGTATTCAATAGAGATCCAAGTGAGAATGAAGTTGATAGTGGTAAGCCAAAAAAAAAAATTTTTTATAGTTCTTATCACAGAAACGTAAACAGAAGGAGTGCCTGAAGTGTCATTATCGTTTAATAAATTTATCCTTACGTAAATTTGGTTTAAAAATTAATTTAAAATCATGATATCATGATAATAATATCATTATACGAATATTGAATAACAACATTAAATTTTTAATTTTATTGCCACGAATAAAATGTTAAATACCTGCTTACTTACCTTTGTGGAAAAAATTTAAAACTTAATTTTATACCATAAAAATACAGCAATAAATGTTGTACGCACTGGGGTGTGAGAGCATACAAGTTTTCTAAAATTAACGAAAATACTGAGCTCATAGAATTGGTGTGTTTTTGTAAAATAAAAATCAAGCGATCACAGAAGCGTATCAGATCGATTTTTTAATAGAAAAGTGCCCTATATCAAAATATTTAGAATTACCAGAAGAAATTATGGTTTAACTCGTAAGTTAATTTCAAGTACCAACATTTTTTTTTCGAAAAAGATCATCACATTTTGTATATGTGAAGCCATACAAAATAAAATATGTCAATATAATAGGTTGTTCAAAAAGTTTGCGGTACGAAAATGAAAAAAGAACATTAGTTTTCAATATAATTTTCCATTTAATACGCTTATTCCAACGATCCTCCAATCTATAGATCCCATAACTGTAGTGGATTTCCGAAAGATCTGCAAAGTACTACACTGCGGCAGTTAATACCTCTTTGTTTAAAGCGAAGCACGGAGAAGAGACAGAAGTCTGAGGGAGCTAAGTCTGACGAATAGGGGATGATATTGTAAAGATTCGTACTTTAATTCACTGATTTTAGCGATGATTTTCGAATGGCATTCGAATGTGTTTTTGTTGCATAGTTAGCAAATTCAATCGCCAGAACATCACTCAAAATATGGCTTACCGTGTCAATTGAAACTCCTAGAGCTTCTACTAAATCTCTCGCGTTCAATCGACGATCTTCCAAAATCATATTCCGTATTTTTGTGACAAATTCTGTTGTCCTTTACGTGGATCGTCTTTAAGGCGTGAACAACCAAATTTAAAGAAACCATTATTTTTGAAAGAGCTGATTCACCTAACATATTTACTATTTCGATATGAATTTCCGTTGCCTTAAATCTTTCTTTACAAAGATTTTCATTCATTGGTCAATTTCTCCAAAACATAAAACTGATGAACTGATTTGGCCCATTTTTAATGCCAAGAAGCTTGTTTAAAGCTGTGGCCTGCGTACCGAATTTCACTCAGATATCTCGCTTTGTTTTCTCGTAATAGTGATTTCCACTAACAAACAGACAGACAGATATTTTTCTATAACTGCATTACAAATATGAATGAATGAGAAATAAAATAAAATAAAAATAAGTGTCCATCCAGCACAGATATATGTTGTCAGTATGAATTGAAATAATTTATATGGCCGATGTTGTATTTTCAGTTTTTGTTGTCAATTTTGTTAAGAGTTTATGAACTCATATCCCAATATATGCTTTCAGCTGTTAAAATATCGACTTGAAAAAAAAAAACGTCGAAAATTAAACGAATGCTAGTTATTTTATGAGAATGTTTAAAAAAGCAGCAATGCATAAAAATATCAGACATTGTTGTATTTTAGTCTACGCACGTCAGTTTTATTCTTTTGAATATAAATTGCAAAACTTGAAATGTTGTCTGATGCTCTTGCTGGACGCTTAAAAATAAGTGTGTTGTATTCGACCTTGGCAGTGCTATGAGCAAATCATTGAACTCTACAAAAAGAAGATGTCTAAAAAGCAAATTTGATAGGCCTATCTGTTTTATCAAAACTAGTCCAAAATTAGCAAATATTCATTTTGAATGGTAATAACTTAGTTGATTATATCATATACATTTTAAACGTTTTTAACATATAAAGCCTTAAACGAAATTATACGTAGGCATTAAAGTTACGTAATTTATTCTATGAAGATTAAAGATTAATGCAACAAATTAACGAAGCGAACATTATTTTTTTCGGATTTATTTATTATGATCTGCAGATCCGAAGATTAGCAAGGTATTTTATCCCTGCCAATCAAATAACATGAAAATATAATTTACCAGTTATTTAAATATTTAATTGAGAATAAAAAATATTACAGGATACATTATGCTGATTTCTAATTAGCAAATTAAATTCTTATCTAATCTGATAAGACCTATTATTTTATCTACCAACTAATTAAGTAAATTTAATCCATGCGTAATTCTTTTTTTTGCGTTATAACAATTGATATGAAAATGTTAATGTGATTAAAAAAAAACACAAGGTAGTTTGTTATCATTTAAATTATAAAATTTAGCTATACTTTCAATTAACTAAAGACCCATGTGTGCCTTTTAATGTTGTTAATTAGGAGAATATCAAGCAATGTTCAAAAGTATCGAAAAAGCCGAAGAGTACAAAATTACTTTGAAAAGTATCAAAAAAGTTGCTGAAAGCCAAGAAGTATCGACTTGTACGAAAAATTCGATAGGTGTAACAAATTTTCAAATTGTATCAAAAAATTGTCGTCGAATAATGTCGAAAAAATTGGAATTGTTGAAAAGTTCATAAAATGTTGAAAAAGCCAAAAAGTGTACACTATACAACAATCGAGAAATGTAAAGAAGTCGAAAAAGGTTCATAAAGTCGAAAAATGTTGGATAAGTCAAAAATGTTGTAATGGTCGAAAAAATTTTAAAGAGCCAAGAAACATTGATAAATTGGGAAAAAGTCCAAAAATGTGAAAAACTCGAAAATTGTTGACAGCGTCGAAAATATTGATAAATTTTTAAGAAGTTCAAAAATTTTAAAAAGTCAAAAAATGTTAATAGAGTCAAAAAATGTTGCAAAAGTCGACGAGTTATATTAAAAATGGAAAAATGTTGGAAAACTGGAAAAATGTTGAAAGAGTTGAAAAATATTGACAAATTTTGAAAAAATCCAAAAATGTTGAGAAAGTTGAATAATGTTGCGAGAGTCGAAAATTATTGAAAAATTTTGATTCAGTCGAAAAATGTTAAAACTCAAAAATGTTGAGAGAGTCGAAAAATATTGCAAAAATGTTACATTGAAAAATGTTGAAAAACTCGGAAAATGTTTACAGCGTCGAAAAATATTGATAAAATTTGAAAAATGTTGAAATGGTCAAAAAATATTGAAAAATTTTGAAAAGTCGGAAAATCTTGAAATAGTCGAATAATATCTACTATGTATTATTTGACTATTTTCCAGTTCAATGATATAATCTCTCCTGGTACATAAACAAACTTTAAAGTTAATAACTCAGTGATTTGATGTAGTGATATCCCTTTAAAAAGAATGCTTCTTATGTATTTGATTATATTGTCCCCTACATCTTTAAGTGTTGCAATCGAAAACAAAAGTATTATTTAATAACTTTGTGTGAATAAAATCAACTAATGACTTTCAATATTTTTCTTCAGCTAACTAAAGTTCATATGTGCTTTTGTAGTTATGTACATATATTCTACTTACCCATGAGCATCTAAATTTTCTTAACAAATGTTGTAATCATCAGAATAGCAAAAACAAACAAACAGCTTACAAATTAGTAAAATTATTAACCTGCAATTATGTGCAGCTTATGCTGAAAAAGTGAAGTTGCTGACGTTTGTGATGAAGAAGAATATGTTTATGACCTAGGTTCCATTTCCAAGCCCACTCGTTAGCTGTTTACAACATTGAAGAAAATTCTTCACAAACAGCAGTTTCACTATCATTGAGCAGCAGCAGCAACAACATTAAGCGTAATCCGTATACTGCAGTCATTGGCCAACAGAGATTGTTGTGTGTGCAGCATCGAAATTCAACACCGATTGCCGTCACGCTCTCTGAATGCAACAGCATCGATTTCCATATTACCACATACCCGTTCTGGTACTGGCATTATGTATGTTGCACCCGTTGTATAGTTGGTAGTAAGAGGTGATGTGCCACACTTGTATGGTGTACTGCACCAAGTCATATATGTAGCCGGTCAATCAATTTGAGTCACAAAACGGCATCTATTGCTGTCAGTTGGTCTGCAATATACTATAGGTATTCGTTATATTACAGAGCTGCAAAATATTTATAGTTTTTATACATTAATGACCAAAAATTGTATATAAATTCTATTTTAAATTGATTTGACTTAAAAAACTCAACCGGAGCATTTCAAAGAAGACCAGCTAATGAATTTACTTAAGTATGTACCGAGTGTACCAAAAATCTTACCAGAGTTCTTATTTTTTGATCCATTTTTTTTCTCACCGCAGAAAAAGTCAAAAAAGGAAATTACGCAGAAGTGTATACTTTTACAACTCTGTGTGTAATACACATCTATACACATAATTTTCTGTGTACTAGATGCGTGTCTGTAATATTAGCACTTGTAGTTGTTGTTAAACAAGTGGCATCTTGGTGTGCGAATCTATATAGCATGTCTTATCACCGTTACCGTCTGTCATACCATAAGTTTTTATAATTTTGCACCAGTCTGAAATACCTTCGCCTGCAGAATTTCATTGCAGCACAACCTGTTACAGCAACTTAAGCAGAAATGAATTTAAAAAACAATCAATTGCATTGTGACTAAATTTTTTATACCAGTATTGTATTGGTTTTATTGTTTCGCTACATACATATGTATGTACATATCAGCGACTTGCAGCCTTTGATTAAAAAATGTTAAAGTGAATATTAATGATAAGCAATTTATGAGGACATAAAAATTTTATATTTTCAAAATCAGTTAAAGCCAAAATTTCGCAAATGGATAGCAGAAATTAAGTAATTCAACTTCAAACTATAACGATATGCATCTTTAAAGAAAGCGAAGGGAGATATGTAAATATGCTCTACTATTGAAATTAAGCTTACATTTTATAATGTAAAATTTTTTTAGTAATTATTTTTGTAGAAAATTTTAGGAGTAAGTGATATTACCCAAGGTGTTACAGTTGCAGTAACTTAAAGTTAAGTTGCAAAGATTTCTACACACGAGCAACGCCGCATGTTTACAACGTGTGTTCCCAACAAAGTTCCTCGTTGAAATCAACAAGTTTTCATTAGTTTTAGAAAAGTAATAGGTTTTTAAAAATACCACGTAATTAATATAAAACGTTGCGTATGTGTAACCTTTAATTTCGCAGAAAATTAAAAGTTACTCATACGACAAGTTGTATGTAATGTTTGCTTTGATAAATTAAGGACTAGGCAGTATTCTAAAGCTAAAATTTTAATGTTAGAAAACCAAAAAAAGAATCTGAAAAATGTATAAAAAGAAGTTGAATCAAAAAAAAGGATAGCGCATAAGACTTAAGGCTTATAACAATATTCCAAGTGAATTTTCTTTTTCTCTAAAGACTATGTATGGGATCTTGAAGTACAAGTCTTCCTCTTTCAAATGCTCGCTCAAATATTTTTTTTAACCGAGATATCTAATTTTTAAATTAATAAAAAAAATCAATCTTTTGATATACGCGTGTCCTAATGAGTTTTCAGGCATAGAGATATTCACAAATATTAAAGTTTCCAAATGCGATTTTAAGAACCTTGACATAATTTTTAGAGATAAAGAATTGCTTATTTGCACTTTAAGTTAGAATATCTCAAAAACCTGACGTGCTAGAGCAATTCTGACCCAGATTCGATTTTAGCGGGGAAAAATACATGGCATCCAAACTATAGAGCAAAAAAAATTTTTGTGGGCCTGTGTAATTAATCTGAAAAAATGTACTGATTTCATAGGTCGAAATTAATATGCCCAGACAAAGAAAGCTTAGCTATGTGTATAGTTGAATCCAAAATATATCTTTGGTTTCAATGATACGTATCTCATTTAAAATATATTTAAGTACTATAATTTTCATTACCAAGTGAATGTCCGAAGTCATACGTGTCAAGCCTTGACAGGTCCAAATATGCCCGATATAGACCTTTTCCATAGTTAGCGGTTGAATGCAAGTTTAGCTTGATTTTATTTAAAGTTCCATATACAGTAGACGTCCAATATAACGAACTAATTAATGCACGGGTCAGTCGTAATATCGTAAAATTCGTTATATCGAAGTGTTTTTTTATTCAAGAAACTGGCTTTTATTTACGCCATATTTACTTGCGATCACTTATACTGGCATTCTTTTCTTACCTTCTTCAATTATATTAACTTTATCACTTATCGTAAGGCTCTTGCGTTGAAGCGGCATGAATTAAATAGCGTTCGTAATTTAGAATAGGGAAAATTTTCGTTATTTAGAGACATCAATGAAAGAATTCCAGTTTGAAAAACCGTTCATTAAAATGGAAATTCGTTATATCGCTATACGTTATATTGGACGTCCACTGTATATCATTTAAAAGGTTAAAAGTGCTTAGCAACTAAAAAAATGTAATGTGACAAGATAAGATGTTTAAATTATACTTTCCAAATTGATAAACGTTTGTGAAATAATTTAATGTCACTCATACGTCATGTTGTACATAAGAGCATACATGTATGTATATGGGCAATAATTTTTAAAAAGATATAACTTTTTTAAAAATTATGACAAATTAATAATTTTGCCAATTTTTAACGACTAAAAATGTAAACATTTTTATAACTAAAGCCGACTTAAAAAATATCTTGTGGCTACAAAATAACAGATGAGATAAAATTTTTAGTATTTTTGTGTTTTAGTGAGCATCGTATGCATTTTATGTAACTTTTAAGCGTAACATAAGCTTTAGAAAAAAAACTCACTCACTCAATATAAAAATTATTTACAAAACAAAAAAAAATTTGAGTTGGCTCCTATTACAATAGTCGCAGCAATGCTAAGCAATCAAAGGATGACTTCATATATATAGACTATTGAATGCACTCCATAATAATGAGTTTTGGGCAAACTATAAAAGACTTTCATAATTTAATGGTAAGTCATTTGAATAGCTACCACAAAATTAAACGTTTTTATTAATTATATAATATAATTAGCCTTATAGGATTTATATTATGTTAATTTCAAATTTTCTACCCTGAAAGGTTGTGCATATGCGTCTTGAATTTACTTTAAAGCAAATCAAATTTTATAAGAGTACTCTTGCTATATATTAAACGATAACAAAGTAATAAAATTAAATAAATGAGCTATTAAAAAAATTCAACGAATTCCACTATAAATCCGGTCATAATCCGAGTTTAATATACAAGTAACCTCGGCATTTCGCAGAAGAATTTTTGACCAGTTTAAGCCAACATTAAGAGAAAAAAAAGACACTAAAAACGCACACGCCTTAAATTTTTTCTGTGTCGTCGTTGTAGTTAATTGATATTGGCTCCTCTTCGTTTACATCTTGAATTTTGAAAACGAGTTCTTGCGGGGATTTATCAAAACAGCCGATCAACGGCCCAGAGCGCTTTGACGCACAATTGTACGTGTATACCGCTATAAGCTTAAAAGTGATGCTGGAACCAGTCCGAGGCAAACTAACCGATCAACGCTGCTCTAGCAAATGTTTAAGTCTGTAGACTGGTTATAGGCTACTAGCAGTATTTTGCTCTCTGCAGCTGCCGCGCACGCTCTCATTTATTACTTAATTTTTTTTTTCATTTAACTTAATCTCCAATGCTGACTCTGACTCTGACATAGAGTGTCCCGCTAACATAACAGAGACTGGTTACAAGAAGTCAGTTCTTCGTTGACGGTCAATTCAGGCGCACATGCGCACACTTTAGCAACACTTTCGATTTCGTTGTCGTTTCGTTTCTTACAGCCTCAGCTGACGCAGTGCGGTTTCACTTTCGATTTCGTTGTTTAAATTGTTTCTCATCACATTTCTTCTTCTTTCGCCTCACGATCACTGTGCAGCAGCGATCGCTGATGATTTTGCATCTCTCTGAGCTTAAAATTAATGCATAAAATACGATAAATTCAATAAATTAAAATAAAAGCAACGAACGATTTCTTTCTTCTGAATTGACACTTTTTAGAAAATGTGAATTAATTAAGTCGAGCACGAATTAAAATTGAAAAAAAAAAAAAACGATAATTTATAAATAAAATATTATCAAGTAAAAGTGTGCGGAATTTTTCCCAATTAGTTTTTTGTTATAATTTTTTTATTTTTTTGTCTTTTCAAATATTTGCATAATTAATAAAGTAGAAGAAATTCAATTTTCGAAGCTGTCATCAGTTCCAGTTGGAGTTACAGTTTAACATAACAACAATAACATTATAAAACAAAAACAAAAACAACCAAGAAAAATGCACAAATATTTGTTTATAACTGTGATACTATTTTTACAACTGATAGGAGGCTATACGGCGACACCAAGCAAACCTCCTGTCACAGGTAGGCGAGTGTATTCCGCTTGTATTATTAAAGTTTTCGCCAGCTGCGTGCATGTTCCAAATGATTGCATGTGGTAGGAACAGACCCATGTTTAGTCTGTTATGTCATCTTGAATTTTTTATTATTTTTTTTTTTTTTTGATTTCAGTTATAAGCATCCTAAATTGTAGTGCACAATTTTTATGTATTTTACTTTCACTTTGGGGTAAAAAAAAAAACTGTAACGAAACAGTGCACTTAGCGAGGATTTTGAAATTTTAAATTATAAATTTTTACTTTTCTTTATATCAAATGTAGGCTAAGTTGAGAAAATTTTTGGTAAATAACTTTTTTATAAATTTTTTATGTATTTTGGAGCAGATTTTTAGGATGGCCAACGTTCTTAAGCAAACGTAGTATAACAATTAAAATAACACACAAAAAACGTCGAGTGATATGCTGAAATGTTACTTCTATTCTTCATATAAAGTACAACTCTTTGTATGAGCATTTCACGTAATATACCTTAAGGGTTTTACTTGAACCACAAAGTAGAATTTTTTAGAGATTACAGGGAGCGTTTTGAAAGAGTGTGATACATGAAAGAAATTTTGTTTGTTATGGCACAGAGCAGTGAATCAGACATTAGAATTAATAGAATGACAGATATTTTAGCTAAAAATCCATAGCTTTTAGTGTAGTAAAATATTTTTTTTTAAATAGCAAAGCAGTTTTCAAGAAACTTGTTTGCAAATTCATCACAAGAGCAATGCTTAAGGGGGCAGTTGCAGTCATGATTTTTGAGAAATCAAAATTTTTTTTTGCATTTTCTTAAAGTATATCCTGAAAATTTGAAGTCAATCCGACAATTACTTTTGGAGTTATTCGGCAATAACCAAAGGGATCTCGATGGTAAGAGTACCGATTTTTCTTATCCGATTGATTTTAGATGATTTTCCAAGGATTTGTGATGGTCACCGCCAGACACTCCGCATGGGACAGGGTCCAACACAACCAGCTATAACTTTGTTTATTTTTAATATTTTTTTTTAAGCTTTCGTCAAGTCAAGTTGAAACATAACGTAATAATTCCACATAATCACTTATTAACTAAATTAAATTAATACCATAAAAAAATTATTGAAAATGCTCTAATTTTCACGGCCATGACTGCTCCTGTCCCCATAAAGCACATTCTCATACTTTTGTAAATTTTTGTTCTCGCTAGGCTTTAGCCTATACCTATAATCCCTTGAAGAACAAAAAAACCTAGCGATTATTTAAAATTTTTTTTTTTTTTTTTTGAAAGTTCGCCAAAAATCGAATTTGAGTCTTTTCTGGCTCTCATAACCCGGGTTTCTCTTGACTTTTTGAGAGATTTGTAACGATAGGGTTTATTCACTTTGTTTTTCGGCTTGTAACGCATATAGAGGGGAATCGATAAAATTACGTAACTATATTTTTAATCAGCGTCAGAGGATATCATATTTAGGGGCAAACGAATTGGGTTATTTTTATCAAATTTGATACATAGAATGCTCGTACATTTATAGTTCGCGGAATTGAGTGAAATTGGTTCACGAACACACCTACAACATATACAATAGAACTTTCAGAACTTTTGAACAAAATCTTAACCAAAATTGGCAATTTTTGATTTGGGGGCATGGCACCTCCCATACTAGCAAAACCACTATACTGATGAAGATATTTAAGACATTTTCACTTAATTTCACACAAATACTTGCAATAGCTCAGACAAGTTTTGCAATTTTCTACAAGAGGGTGTGGCACCTACTCACATTCAATCAAAAACTTCAAAACGCTCTGCACGCAGACAGAAATTTCACAAAAATACTAAAAATGGAACTGACAAACAATAGACAAAATGTGAGTTGATTTTGGCAAAAGGGAATTGCACATCTCATGCAAGCAAACATTTTAAGATGCTCTACTGAAAACTGTTTAAGTAAAAGTGGCCAAATTTAATATAGGTACGTTTTATGAAACCAGCCAGCATGAAGTGTCGTAACTTGTGCGAGGGCGGAAAAATGGTAAAAATTTAAGTTTTTTGTGCTTATATGGCCAAAATATTTATTCTTCATCCCGGGTGGCGACAATTGTTCAAGGTATGCCCCTGCCAGCATACGATGTGGTGAAGCAAATTACCATTTTAATAATAATTTCAAGCTTTTACTTGTACTTTTGCTGACAAAAATATAACTCTCCTATTGATTTTACTTAAAACCATCTTTTCCAAAGAATGCTGACAATTAAATACTATTATTTTCTTAACAGATCTCTATTTTCTTTATACCTTTATTACATGGGAAGCTATTTAAAAATTATAACAAAGTAATATTTTAAGCATCGTAAAAAAATGAAAAGTTGGCTGAATTCAATTTAAAAATATATTATGAATGGAATTGTATACCATCATATGAACCTTTAAGGTCTAATGAACCTTTTTATTTTACGTTTTAGTACGAAACATATTTGAGGATTAAGCCACTTCTGGAAACGCACATAATCCTCAAAATAAGAATTTAATTACTTCACTTCCAATTATTTATTATTACTTTTATAATATTTTTGAATAATTTTTTTTTGACAAAGAGCAAAATGGGCAGTATAAGCAATGGGTGGGTTCATTCCTGATGTAATCATAACAACAAAAATTATTCAAAGCTCATTGCCGTTCTTTAGGTGTTCATAACACCGAACATTTTTTTGGGTATTATGTACTTGAAAGTTATGACATGGCACTGTAAAATGCTGTCTATCACGCAATTTTGTTAATAACATTGATAATAGTAATTTTTAATTGATTTCATATAAATATTTATTAGACACTTTTCAGATTATACATAGATAGAGAGAACTTTAGCCTTATAAAACAGCCAAAATATAAGCATGAATTAAACCTAAAAATGAATTTACATACATATACATATATACGCATTAAAAATTGAGTTAATTTATTCTCTATAACAAAAGTGTGAAATTTTTGTCCAAGCTAAGAAAAATACCCAAGTGATAACCAAACGACAGCTATAAGAACTTTGAAGTGATAATTAGGCTGATTTTGTTATAAGGAAGTTTGGCTCAGACACCGACACAAGGTTTTAGGCAATTTGTTTGCGTTTTCTCTCCCCTCAAACTCTGTACATATCAATTATTTATAATTTTGATCGTTAACAGCAAAAAAAAATTGCAATCGACCTTGCTTGTTTGAAACTGTTGTCTATTTCATTCATGTCTTACGAAAATCACAAATTGACATTGATTTTATTTATAAGTTTTTTGTAGCCTGTGGGTAATGACGTAAAAATTACTAAAATCGCATAATACGTTTAGTAATTGATTGATTTTTAAGAAAAAAAAGGTCGTCTATTAGTTCAAGTGAGATCTTTGAAATCATTCAGCATATTAGGAAATGTAACTCAGATATTTGCCGACCGCAACACGTTAAAGTTGTTGCCTTTCCCACCGCCACGGTTAGTTAGTACAGATTCGCAAATTAATTGAGCTACCTTTGCATTTGCGATATACATAAATGTGTTAATTAATCAATGGATAACATTTTTATGTCAAATTAAATCACCTTATTCAATATCATGCGTTGGCATATAAGGTCTTGTTAAAAAACAAAAAAAAAAAATCAATAACTTTTCGTACACTGAGCAAAGAGTACTTTAACTTTAAATGAATATGTTTGCTAGTTTTTAACAATATAAAAATTTTGTTAAATATTGCTATGACCAGAGATAAAAGTAAATCCAGAGATTTAAGTACAAAAACTATCGACTTTTTCAAAGTTTTTTAACGTTATCAGCATTTTCGATCTTATTAACATTTACGACATATCATTTTTTTAAATTTTCAACACTTTTCGAGATTTTCAACTTTATACATATATTCGTTTGAACATTTTTTCTATATTCTATTAAGAATAAGAAATATTCTTTTCGCTCAATATATATTATATATAGTTAGGTAATTAATAAGAAGTGACTGTTTACGACTAAAAATAATAGGTTTCACCCAAAAAGTATTTCGATAAATATTACCAAATATGAGATTGGTTCAATATAATATTAAGTTTTTTGCTACAATTCTTCCACAATTACCATATATTTTCTCTGTGTAGTAATAAAAATTTCAAAATCAGCTCATTTCCGTAAGTCGTGCGTAGTCACGATAAATTTTGTTGATATTGCACCTTACATCTTATATGTCTATTTCAAAATAAATCGATTAGTGAAACCATTAGTTAATTGTATGGCTTTTGTATTTTACCAAGCACGTGCTAAACATGCAAACATTCATATGGTCAATTTACTAAATTTGTGAGTAATTATGACTTTTACAAAAACTCTTTTGTAAGAGGGCAATCACAGCTTGATCTCTTTTGCTCCGCGGGCGGAATGTGCAAATATGCGCTAGGGTGTATCAAATGAATAAATGTCAAAAATGTCAACATGCACTCAGCGTTTTTTATTCCCAATCGTGTATTTAATCGTTGAACTGTGAGTTGCTACTGCTGATTTTGCTGCAAAATCATTTTCGTTACCGGTCTTAAGCCAACCAACAAGTTACTGACGATGTGGATAGCGATACGGTGAAATCATCGGTCCCTATTTTTCTGAAAATGATGAAGGAGTTTCTGTCAATGATGTGCAGTACAGATCAATGATAATGGACTATATTAGAAGATATTGGTATTGACGTGCCACGCAGTCCATGCCACAATCAATTTACTGCATCAAAAATGTAGAGGGTCAATAACCTCAAGAAATGTAGATGTCGAATGGCCTCAAAGGAAAGATTTGCATCTACATGCTTACAAAGTTCAATTAACTCAAGGACTGAAGCCTACTGACTGCAGACCACGAATGAATTGAATGGATTATGGAAGAACAACAAGTAGATGCTGATTTTTCGTTCGAGATCATCTTTAACTCAGTTTTATCTTAATAGCTCCGTTAATCTCAAAATTGTCGCATTTAGGGTCCCGAAAATCCACGAGTGATTGTTGAGAAACAAATGCACCTCACAATGTGTCACCGTTTAGAGTTAAAGACGGAAATTTCAACCACATTTATACAAAACGGTCATAGCAAAATTTCGTCAAAAGAGAGCATATGTACCAGCAAAGCCATGAAGATCATTTATTCGATATGTAATTCCATATATACTGTATATTTTACGATTCGATCAAAATTACTTTTTGCGTAAATTTGGAGACACCCTTTATGTTCAATCAACATTATATTTTTTTTTTTTTGAATCGTTAAAGATCGGTTCGATTACTTGATTTCATTGCATCATCTCACTACTATCGTATGCATAAATAAAATGTGTCAATATCGTGTTGGGTTATATGTATTTATATACATATATTAAAAGAATCAGTAATTTGATCTTGGCATAGTTCTTACTGTAACTGGGCAATGTCAATATTTAGAATTTCTACCTCGCAATCAAGTGAAAGGTAAATATATCCATCCAGCGTTGAATATAAATATGCATTAAGAGTATCAAGAGCCAAGGTGCTTGATTGCTATGCATAGCAAGAAGAAAAAATAATAAAAAATATTAACAGATTTGAAATCTAACCCGATAAAATTTATTAATGTTTGAGCGAAATTTATTTTGTGTTTCATCGTAAGAGGAAGTTTGCAGCTTCAAAGCTAATTTCGCAATTTTTGTTTCACAACTGCAGTTTTTTTTTAAACTATTCATTAACCATTACCATATTATTCACTTTTATGTTGTAATAAATTTTGTTACCAACTTTATTTCGTAATTCGTCAAGACCGTTCTTAAAATCTCAATTGTTAATTTCGACACTTAGCGGTTGATGCCGCATCAAACCGTGAAGGCTGTTCAAACAAATTTTGCACGAATTTTGTTTTTATTTCTTTTTATTTGTCTTTTGTAGGCGCTCCTATGATTTATAACGCCTAATTTTCACATTTTTA
Organism: Meiosimyza platycephala; assembly: GCA_963662105.1. NCBI lineage: Eukaryota > Metazoa > Arthropoda > Insecta > Diptera > Lauxaniidae > Meiosimyza > Meiosimyza platycephala. The sequence continues at coordinate 120,314,832 of OY759208.1, forward strand.
TTGTCTTTGTTTCTTTAATTACTTTTTAAATCTTTTAGTAAAAATATTTTACAAAAACAAAACCCATAAATTTAAAGCCACTAGCTATATATTATATTAATACAATGGCTCACATTTAGCATATTTTTGACTTCTTGATGTTTCCATCTGCAATTTGCTTGCTTCTCAGACATTACATTAATTTGCGTTTTTAACAACTCCAGCGACTAACGAAATTTGTGATTTGAGAGTTATAAATTCAGTTCTGTTTCTGTTCCTTGCAAATTCGTCTGCTATCTGACAATTTTTTAAGATTAGTTTCGTAGCTAAGCCAAGGTCAAACTCTAAAGCTTTGAGCAGAACTAAAGACGACTTATTATTTTTAAGCTTTAATTAAAAAATGATGCTAATAATTTACATGCCAGTTATAGCAATAATTTTGGAGCATTTCTGAGTACTCAGTCAATAATAATTCTCTTAATTGTTACGTACTCAGAAATGCTCCAGAAGAGTTTTTATGCTCGTTATAAGTTCTACCCTCATATCTTTGATGAGATTTACACATAGTACTATAAAATTGAAGGTGATTTCCGTACATGGAATTTTATTCCTACGCAGTTCTGCTATTGAATATATTTATTTTTAAATTTAAAATATCTGTAACTTCTAAGAAAAAAAAAATTGATACAACTTGATCATGGCGTCAACATTTTCATAATTGCAGAATTTGAAAAAAAAGAATTAAAAAATATCTACTGACTGCAGACCATGAATGAACTGAATGGATTACGGAAAAACAACAAGTAGATGCTGATTTTTCGTTCGAGATCATCTTTAACTCAGTTTTATCTTAATAGCTCCGTTAATCTCAAAATTTTCGCATTTGAGATCCAGAAAATTCTGGAGGAAGTTTTTGAAGAAGTAATCATTTGAATACAAAATTTTCTGAACTTCTTGTTAAAAGATGATCCTTTGAACGAATACATAAGTGGCAGATATTTAGAAAGAAACGCGTTTTTAGAATTAAAGGTGGTGTTTGGCTACTATATGTAATTCTTTACATGAAGTGCTTATCGAGTGTATTGATGATCTAGAATTTATGGCGGTATCAATAAATTTTAATTGCTTTTCTTGCTATGTTGCCATGCTCTTAAATATCATCTGGTTCAGATCTGTCAAAATACCTCAGACATCTAAATACAATCAAAACTACACAGAAGGCAATTGAGCAAGGTCTGTCGTGGAGAAGGCCTATTTGCACTGCTGTCAGTACCTTTGCCAGCATTTCTGCATTTGTAAGCACTTATATAAGGCCTTATCAAAATCAAATTTTCATGCAAATATGCCTTTCAATATTTGATTTCTTTTACACTTTCCTTTATACCTTCCAATAGAAGGCCTGCTAGCAGAGCGTAAACTAAAAGCTATAGCATGTGCTCTCACTTTTTGTTCTCATGATTTGTTTCTTTTTACAGTTCGAAATTGGTTTATTGGAATTTTGTGATAACTGAAATTTGCTTAGCTCCCTAATGTTAATAGGCATTTCAGATATCCTTAATCCGAAATAGGATGTAAAGAATTGGGAAACATCGCCATCAATATCAATTTAAGAATGTAAAATGAAAGTACGTTTGAAAAGAGTTGCAAGAGCCCGCTAATATGAAGTGGGGTATGAAAGCTTGCTGATGAATTGCAGCTTAGAAGTTATAGGGCTTTTTTAATGTACTTCTATGAATTCTCTTACGGCAAGTGCACCATGGTCTTGAAGAGTATTTCTATCATGTCTGCTTAGAAAGGCCTGTTTTAGTCGCTCATTTCATATAAAAAAGAATGTACGTTTCGTAGGAGTAGGAAAAGGCTTCTAGCAGCGCTTCTTGCTTCTGCTTTTGCCTACTGGGTATTAGTGAAATACCAAAAGCAAATGATCTGATTGTTGTGCTAAGTGATTTTAACCGTGCACCTTGATACTTGATCTTACAAGTTCTCTGTTGAGCATTCTGACCCCTCCAGAAGATAAACATCATGCGATAGTTGAAATTAAACTTAGTTTGTCAGTTAAAGATTTTACAAGTAATACATTTTAGGAAAGTTATAACCTTTGTTTTAAAGAAGCGAATATTGCAAAATTTAATATATTTTATGCAGACTTCTGGGTAGTAAAAACTCAATTAGATATCAGCCAATTTCAACGAGATTTTATTTTCTATAAGAAGATGTGGCGTATTTTATATAACTATTAAAAATGCAATTATGAATAGATAAAATTTTATTTACAGTTTGTATACAAATGTTAACCAAATAAAATTTTCAAAGTGTTGAGCGCACTTTTTATTGATTTTATGAATTTTAATTTTTTAAGAAATTATTTTTGATTTTACAATAAAGTTGTTTTGTTTTTCTTCCACTGTAGATTGCCCGAACTGTGTTGATGAAACTCAATATGCAAACAAATGGACGATGCCGCTTTTGAAGCTTGGCGAAAAAAGATATTACCTTGGCATTTTCTTCAAGGTAAGCTAGATTTCAGAATTATCAGTAGCAAGTGTTGCAACAAAAATGCATTCGTGCATTAAACTGAAGTCATAAAAAAAATTACATTTCCTTAGCTCAGCTAGAAAATGTTAATCAATCACAAGTAGCAATGTTAAAAAAACATTAAATCCACTAATTAAAATAATAGTTAAACCAAATTTAATTTATTAAAAAACTTTTACTTTAAATATTTGACTAAAAAGTTATAATTAAAAATATCCTTTTAAAAATGATAGCAGCTAACAACCTACGAAAAATGTAAACTAACATTTTAGCAGAAAACAATTAAAATGTTTCCGTACTAAAATGAGAGAAATATTTTAAATTACGATTTAAAAGCAATGACAACATTTTTTATCGCTTAATAAGGATATACCACTAATTGTTTTTTACCTTTTTAATTAACATCAACGCCAATGGCTGCCATCTTTTGATTATATAGTCATAATGTAGAAAAAACATGCCTACTATTTAAAAATGTACTGATCTAGTAGTGCAGCTGCATTTAAATCCATATAACTGAGTTGCTTGAACTTAAAGTTCAAGGACGTTTGTGAATACAATCAATACACGACAATAGCGCATACTATACGAACTTATCATATGAAATAAAATTTACATATGAATGAAGGCATGTGTACGTTATATATACTCGTACCTTCGTGACGAACTTGCAGTCTCATATCATTTAATGCGAATTCAAGCAGCCATCATCCGCATCATACGGAGCATCATCATAAATATCAACGAGGAAAACGTTAAAAATGGAAATATTTCGAATTGTATTGTATGAAACGAGTTTCTTACGTTATTCGATAAAAATAAAAATAAAATCATGATACTTGTATCTACATAACTCTTGGAGTTTATGCTAAAATATAGCGTTGATAAATTGAGTTTTATTAAAAGAGTAAACTGACTGTGTGTGACTTCTTCGAGTTCGAATGTAAATTCCGATAGCGATTGATTGATTGACGAGGACGCCTACAAACAACGGGTTTAAGACAAAAAAACGACAAACAGAAGATTAATTCACATACCTAAAAGTAGATTAATTTGAGAAAATACTTTTGCTGACATATAGATTTTGACAAAGGCTTAGATCGGTTTATGTTAAAAGTTATTTGTCGTTTAATGTCTCATTATTCGATTTGGATATTTATTTTTAGAAATTAATTTCAACTCATTTTTCTAAATATGTCTATGTTTCGAGTTATTTATTAGTTTTCTTTCATATTAACCCAAAAAAATATCATTAACTTGAATAAAATAGCGGGTAATAAAAGCGATCAAAGGCGGTGTCTTAAAAATTCTAAGCTATTTTTTACTATAAAACAAGAAATTTTCGCTGGAGTAGTCGAGTCATAAAACTTTTTTTTATTTCATTTCTGCGCATCACGCAAAAACTACTTGATCGATTTTGATCAAAGTCTTATTCCTATTTAATATCAAGTTATTAAAGTTTTAAATTGTTTTAAAAAATATTTGTGTACAAAGCAGCAAGCATGCAAACATAACAAACCGTTTTATGGCAAGCTGATATGTTTGTGTGTGTGCGTTTTGTGTTTTCAATGGTGTAAATAAATGTTGACCATTTGGCCTCCCACGGTCGCGAGCAATGAAACGTGCAATCATTCGTCCCGCCGTGTAGTTGCTGATCTCTATGTGCTCGTTCGTTTATCAAATAAATATGCAAGAGACCCAGTCGGAATCAAACGTGCAAAAACAAAATAAATTTGCGCAAATGAATTGCGCAATGCCAGTTGAGAAAAATGCAGGTCAGAAACATTATTTCTGCGGAAGGCAATTTTTTTAACATGTATTATTGACTTTTAAAAAAAAAATGAGAGACTAAAAAAACTGCTCTTGTTAGCATCATTGTTGTAAAAAAATGCATATTCATGGAAAAACAGTTTTAACTCTCGGCAAAGTACTTTTTGTTTTTATTGATGAATTTGAAATTTTTTGTGTAGCCATGCGACGATTTCGCATGTTTTTTATGCAAACATTTACATATATGTATTTATTTACATGACTGATGCACAAATTTCTACTGGGTAATGTTTTGTTTTCGTTTGAATTTCTACACACATTTATACTCGTACTAGCGAGAAATTCATGTGATAGAAGTCAACTCCTTGTTGCAACTCTTTTGGGCAACGGAGTTGAGTATCCCTAGTGTAAACTGTGGAAGTTGAATTCATTAAGGAGAGAGATATGCGTGCGCCAAATCAGACACCATTTTGCTATTGCATCTCTGAGTTTTTTGAAAACCTTTTATATTTTAATACCGGTTGAGACTTAACATCTCTAATTTTTTTAACAAGTTATTCAAGAAATATAAATTTTTAGAAAATTAAAATCGGTCCAATTAACTTTTCATTAGTAGTATCGTTTTCAAAAACTTTTCAATAATTTTAAAAACAAAAATTTTGAAACAAAAAAGAATCAATTTGACCAACTATTATTTCAAAACAAAATAAGAATCGAAATATTCCAAAAATTTATATGTCTCATCCAGTATCAAAACAAAAGAAAAAAAATAAAAAAAAATATCGAAGATGCAAAAACAAAATGGTGTTTGATTTGGCGTGGCGTCGCATTTTCTGTAATTTCTTCGAAAAGTATGAGTCTAAAAAGAAAAGATATTGCCCTAAGCAATTGAGTAAGGTTGAAAATAGATTTTGGGGCCATTTTCATAATTTTTTTTATCAAAAATCGATCTAGAAAGGTCGAAAAAAGATTTTAAGCATCACACACATACAGATACGAATATGGCCATACCGACTCATGATCTGACGCTGACGCCTTCTATGTGTTACAAACGAAAGGACAAAGTGTAGGGTTTAAAAAATATTGATCCAGCAGTCACTTCAATTAATGAAATTTTGGCTATAGAAACATATTTATTCTATTCCTTCCTAAACACAAAACCTTATTTTGTTATGCAAATTATTGTTTCGATTAGTCATAAAGCCATACAGAATTTTTATCTATTTCACATCGCAAGTCAATGGCGTTTCGTTAAAGTTCAAGGCTATACTTTTAATACATAAATTGTTGTTGTTCTCCGTTTATATATGGGCAAATTATCAAAAGACTGGCATTTTAATTGTGGCAAGAATAAAATCAGAAATGCTTAAATCTTCTTAAGACTTATGTTAATTTCGATTAATATTAAGAATAACGGTAATAGAAATGGCTATAGACATAATTGAAGATAAACGTGATATACTTGTAGTATAATAAAATACAGTTAGAGTTACATTTCAAAATTAATAATATATTAAAAGTTAATCCAACTGCAGAGAGTTTAGAAATTGTGATACTTTTTTTATTTTCTTTAGATTATTAATGTTAACTAGTCACTACGTACTTAAGATTAGCTACAGATTTCTAAAATAATAATTATAAATATCTTTAGGAAAATTTTGTGCCCTTATATATTGTGTTTCAGAGTTTCAGTTTTTGAAAAATAGCTATGTTATTGAATCTAATAGAATTTGATACATTGAACAAAAAAAATTTTCCCAAAAATATATATACGCAGTTGGCTAAATTCGACGCTAAAATCCAAAAAAATAGTTTAAGCTATGGAGAAAATGCGCATTGCCCTTTAACATAAATCGACAAACATTAAAGTGTTTCCTGCCGCAAATATAAGCCATCATACTTTAATGGGAATCATAGTTTTACTGAAGATGACAAACATTTTTATGTTGGAACACGTCGACGTACGAATGAGTACCTTTGATGCCTGACAATGACATTATGGCAGCCACTTTATTACACAAGTGACATAACCATTCGTTCTTTGAGTAAATCAACTCAAGTGAAAGATGATTCGACTAAATTGATTAAAGTGTCGGTTGCCGCTTGAAACAACCAAGTGTTCAGCAATTTAATTAAGTCTTCTTCGACGTTCATAGGTGTGAATGTAATTTAATGTTGCCACCGAGAAAATTTTAAAGTTTTTGATTTTCAGTAGAGTAGACACTTGTGCAAATGTTTGATTTTTATTATCACATCTACCACCAATCTATCAAAAACTTTTATAATACCATTTATGACAACAGAAACTATTGGTTGCAATAAAAACTATAAACAGATAAAAAATTTCACATTTTTAGTTAGTTGCTTACTAAATTAAATATATATGTATGTATAGATTTTATTGCATTTTTTTTTTATAAAAATTTTTTATGGAAATTGCACAACCAGTTTTTGATAGTCATACCAGTAATTTATTGTGCTAAAGCTTTTTTTTAATTGAAAAGTGCTTCTTTTTAGTCAAATTTATTATCTTGTATAGCGTATGTTCTTTAATGTTTTATATAATTTAAGCAATAACGGTCAAAAAACAAAAAGTAAAAATAAAAAAATTATAGCTATTGAGATTTTTATGTTTTTGTTGCAATGATGTTCTCATCATTGTTCTCAAATTTAATTAAACAAAAGCATAAATAACCTTGAACTGGTTTTAACCACTTTGGTATAATCACTTTGACCAAAAACTTTGCATTTATTCGCTTGCGAAGAGAGTTTGGTTAGTGCTTGTCATAAAGACTATTTATTAAGACGGGCTTGCATAAAAAAAAATTATAGTTAAAATATTATTTCAGGGATATAAATTGCCAAAATTTCCATTTGAGCTCTTTAAGTGACCAACAAAGGAAATTTCCACCGAAAAAAGAAGAAACTAAAGAGATTTACTACTTGAAACGAATCTAACATTTACTTACACCAAATTTCATCCCTGAATAAGTTTTAAACTTGTCTTAATAGATCCGTCAGAAACAAAAATGTCGTTTATGTGTGATCGGGTTAACTTGAAGTAAAGCAATTAGCAAGTATGTAGTGGTAGTAACTTTTAACTTTATGAGTTTCATAAAACTTTAATAAAAATTCTCTGTGTTACAACATACTTTAAATTTTAAAAAGTTGAAATGTTACTAAAAACAATAACTTTTGTGTGTCAAAACACCAAAAAAAGTCCTGTGTTCGAACAGAAAATGCCTGCAAAAAAATGTGTAATATCAAGGGAGTTACAATAACAAATATAAACAAACAGAAAAAGGAGTTTTTGCTTTCTTTGTTTAACTTTTTATTTGGATTCTCAACAGATCTATGCAAGAATTGGAACATATAAGGTTTCCCAAACTCTTACTAATGACTCTTCCTAGCAGAAGAAGAAATTGGTGTAACTAGCTTTAGCTCATTTTTATTTTTGACACACAAAAGTTATTGAATTGATTAGCTCAATAAAATAGCTATAGAAACTGTTTTCTGTTCGAACACACAGCTAAAGAAAAAAAACAACTCTTTTCGTCTGATTTTTATAATTTACCAAAACTGCGGAAATAAAAAATTCGGTCATATAAGATTTTGCATGCCTTTGAAAACCGGTTGTTTTGACTAATGAAAATTTGCAAAAAGATAGATCCCATCGTTTGCACTTTATCAGGCTAAAAATTCAGTAAATCAAAAAGTTTGAAGAAAATCGATCAGTACCTACATTGTTATAAATAACGATTTCATTTTGTAACTTGTAAGTTTCATAGTATGTAATATCGTTTTAAAAAAACTTTCAATATTTTTTATGAAATGTAGATACTTTTGAATTTTGAAAAAAAAAACTTTTGGCTGATTATTCGCGCGCTATCGGCATTCAAAAACCAAAAAAAAACGTTAGTTTCCGAAAATTTATATCTTAAGAGTCTTAACTGCTTGACAAAAAAGTTTAAAAATTACAATACTCTTACCATAACTAAATGAAAAAAGAGACCAAAAAAATCAGAGATGCAAAAGCAAAATGGTGGCCAATGCCCCATATGTCTTATCAAAATATGATACTTTAGCAACAATTTATAGACACCAACTTAAAATTTTATATGCATTTTTCGTTACAGGCGAATTGGTTTAAGGCAACACAGTATTGCAGATATCATGGGATGCATTTAGCAAGTATTTCATCACAAGAAGAGAACGACAGACTGGAAAAACATATAAAGGATTTTGGTAAGTTGACATCCTTATGAGGCAGAATCGCCCCAAAAATAATTGCAAAAGGTCTAAAAATAAATAGAAAAATCGCATCCATAGTTATCATAGATCTTACTTTACATAAAAAAGAAAATTGCCAAAAAAAATTATTTTGTAAGCCCCTGCTATCCCTTTTACAAAAGAAATATTGGCCAAGATCTGAAATTTTTTCGTGTAATTTACTTGAATTTACTGTTTTTTTGGCTTAAGTAAGGAACATATGGGAGTGTGGGATATTATATTTTTAACACCTTCTGAGCTATATAGCAACAAAAAGCGGAAGAAGAAACTAACTCAATTCTAGATTTTTCTAGTACAAATATATCCACTATTCGATGGAGAAAGGTCGAAAATGTATTTTGGATCCACCAAAAATAGTACCGGACTCTTAAAGAGCCTAAATTTGAACCATTTTCCAAAATAAAATCTTGGTGACTTACTTTGATTCCTTTAATGGAATCGGTAAATTAATCAATGCCTTGGAATTGATGGCATTGACTCTAAATACCAATTCGCTGCATTATAATTGGAATCAAAATGTAATCATTTCTATCCAGCTATGTTGATGTATGTATATGATGATTTAGCAATCAAAACGTAATTTATTCACTAACTCTGGATCAGAGGCTTTCTGAGTTCACTAGGGTGCGCGAGGTTAATATTTCTGTCGGCTCATGACACTCAAAACTGAAGAATTGACCGATTCCATTTGGAAACGCGCAGAGACTCTATTTTCTAAACCTTTCATTGTTTCGCCTGCCTTGTGACGCAATGGTAGTGCACTGCGCTTACAACCCACACTTTTCATATTTTTTAATTTTCCTTTTTTACTATATATTCATTTTTACTTTTTTCTTCAATTAAAAAGTAATGTTACTGCCATTAACATACATATTAAGTTAAAATGTTCATTTTGAAAAATATTTAATTTTAAAAATAATAAAACTAATCGCTTCACACTGTTACCTTTCAGGTTTGGGTAACGAGCACTTTTGGATCTCTGGCACCGACTTAGCCGATGAGGGTAACTTCTTCTGGATGGCTAATGGACGGCCAATAACCTTTACCAATTGGAATGCTGGTGAACCTAACAATTTCCGCTATGAAAATAGTGAAGAAGAAAATTGCATGGAGTTATGGAATCGCGATGGTAAAGGCCTTAAATGGAATGATTCACCATGCAGTTTTGAAACATATTTTGTGTGTGAAGTACAACCGAATTGATAAGACTATACATTAAGGAGAATGCATCGAACAGAACAAATTACTTATTTAAATAAAATAAACCATTCGAAATGGCGAAATCTTTGAATACATTATTAAATGAGGACCATGAAAATTAAAAATGATTTGTCCTAAACTTTATTTGTAAGTTTAATATTAAAAAAAAAAAAATACACCCATAGGTTTTGTTTAACGTAAAAAATAACTCGTATTTTTGAAAGTTGTAGTTTTGAGTATGTAGTTGTATTTGTAAAGATGAAAGTTAAAATTAGGAGCAAATGCATTTGTTCATCAAATACGAAATATATATACATATATATCGTATACACATATATATATATACACATTGAAATTACGATATATAACATATAGTACGGAGTACTCCTATGTGTTCTTTTATTGTGTAAGTAGATAAAATTTAACTTATATTTCTATGTGTAAATAAAGTTTTTAAAATTTAAGAATTTTCGTTTAAAGTTTAATGCACTTTATTGTGGAGATTGAGAAATTATTTCAAATCGACTGATTTTGCTATCAGTATATAATCTACACCTCGACCAATATATCAATGGTTTAAAAATCGTAGGCTACAAGTCATAAAAACATATTAAAGATATTTCAACTTATGGGGCTTCTGACCCATGTCACTTTATTTGCCTTGTAAAAGTTGCATTGTTGTTCTATAATAAATTCGATAAATTTGTAGCTTCCAGAAAAAAAAATCGTCCCAACTTGCTTTTATAATCAAAATATTTGTTATTTGAAAAAATATTTAAAAAAATTAAAAATAGCATTTCTTGGAAAAAATCTTTTTTTTTTGTAAAAACACGGAAATTTCCAAATAATCGCTGAACTCAAGCTCCATACGTATGTACATGTCTAAAATGTCTGCAAATCATTATCTACATTTTATTTTCAATTTTGATGTATTTTTCTGTTGACGACCTTTACAATTTACTTGAACAAAAGTAAAACTGGGTAAGATTAGATACTTGAGAATAAGAAATGCTGTGAGAGCAATATAAACAATACCATAAAACATGGCTGATCACATGTCATACTTAATATAACATGTGTTGAGTATGAATTTGTTATGCTTTCCAGAGAATTAAAAGTGTTTTGACCTAAAATGAGATTGTAGCACTAGGGTTAGAAAGGTAAACTTGCACCAATTTTTTGCATAAGAGCGCTCAATTTAACAGCAAGGAAATCAGGAGTGTTTTACCAATTGGAGAGCAAGACAATCGAGTGCGCAAGTCCAAATAATTTTGAGAAATTATTTATGTAGGTTCTAAGAGAAACTATGGTGGTTGTAAAAAGTGTATCATCCTCGCAGCTAATAATGGGGTATTACTAAGGACTGAAAACTTAAAGCAAAATAAGTAGTAAAATATTTCCTACATTTGAAAAATATTTTGAATAGACTATTTCAATAATACAAAATAGTCTTATTGATTTCGCGCGAAAAGTCGATTTTGAGTGGTAGAATTATAATGATATTTTTTAGATTCATCGGATATATTGAAGCTAAAATCCTTCTTTCCACGGAGCTTCAGTCTATTTTCTATGTATTTTTCACCTTTTTGCTGTATAATGCTAATAGACTTGGTACGACCATATTAAAATTGATAAATATGCTTAATAAGGAACAGGCTGTCTGACATCCCTAAGCAACCGGAATTTCAAGATATTCAAAATCAAAACTCACAGTTCCCACAAAGAGTTTGTAGGCGTTCTTTACGCATCGGCTTCATTGTATTCAAGCTCAAATTCAAAAATGGTCGGAAATCGTTTTAAAGAAGGTGTAGAAAGTCGAGTGTATAAGATTACAGGATAATATGTACAAGAAAGATAGTAATTCTTTTTGGTGATACTAACTAGTCCGGCCAAAACCCGTCCCGATGCCCGAATCTATCAATTTTCTTTTTAATTAAAAAAAGTATATAAGATAACGGCTTGAAATGTATGCCAAATGATATAGCGCGAAGAGCCTAAATTGAATATATAGGGTTACCTTGTCGAATCCTGTCCCAAACATGGGTTACCACCCATATGCACTTTTACTTAAGGCAAATTGGCCCAAAAACGGTTTTGGGACAGACTCGACAAGGCGATCCTATATTTTAATTAAACCCTTTAAGCTTTACCATTTGGCGGTCTTCGCAAAGAATTTCGGTAAAAGTGGAAAATTCACAAAGTTACTATTTGGTGCGGCGTTGACGGATCACTAGCGAACAGTAAACATTCTGGAGCAAGCATTCCCGGCGACATGCACTGCCCTGCAAAATCACCTAGAAGTGGAGAATTAATCACCAGAAATTTTGAGAAAAGCTATAAAAAATGTTATGAAATGTCCATTAATTCTGGCGACGGCCAGATTGCTATTATTTTTTTGACTATTGGAAAAAATCTAAGCGGCTACATAAAGAGAACAAATTCATTTTATCTACGAACTAATTCAGATGTGAGTAATTTTGCGCCGTGTCTTTGCAGAGTGAAACAGATATTTTAGTATTAAAAATACATCATTCAAATAAAATTTTTCCAGCATCCTTATCAACACTGTTCAGCTTCAATATGTTAATGTTACAGCTTTCGGAACAAAACATGTGACATGTGACTGCATTTACTCAAATATAACATGAGTTCCAGCCCTTAACTCACTGCGGAACGAACGCATTTCCTCCCTTAAGAGAAAATCGCATTGGCAAGCTCAATAAAAAAATATTGGCGATGCCCACACGCGCCACACTTTGAACACTGAGAGCATTTCGAGCAACCAAATGTACTTTTAGGCCAAAACGAATGCCAACAATTTGGAGCGCTCACAGTTTTTTGTAGAAATTTTTACGCAGCGGACGTGTTGCAGCGCGAAAATAACGAACGAAAAATTTTCTTTTTCCCTGCTAAAAAGTTTAGTTTTTTTTTTTGTTTTTGTAATTCGTACTAAAAATAAATATTAGAATAATGTTTTAATTGCAAAAATCAAAATATCATAATCGTACGTATACAAAGTGTGTGAAAAACGATTTAAAAATTGATAGAAAGTAAATGAATTTGTGCTGAAAGAGAAAAGTTTTAAGTTCCTATCCTAATTAAGTTAAGGGCGGATACGATGCGTAACTAAATGTGAACACAAAAAAATGTATAAATCTTTAATATTGAAAATTCTGTTTCAAAATTAAAATGTGCGACTTCAAAAAAAAAATATGAAAATTTAATAAAAAAATAATATTAATTTAATACATTCAGTACCCTAAAATACAAAGAGTTTCCTCTGAATTGATAAATGCATATATATGTATGTCCCTGACATTTAAAAGTACAAACCCACACAAAAGAAATAAATTAATAAAAAAAAATAAAAAAAAACCAAACGAAACGAAACGAAACCAACCCAACTTAATTCAAAGGAAATGTCTGCAGTTGCTTAATATCCGTATCCTGAATGTCTGATATCCTGAAGCGATATTAAAGCTTTTAATAATTTTCTTTCAATCTATTGGAGCATAGCCCTAAAGTACATATGAGTGCACTCAAAAAAAAAAGGGAAAACCTCCCACTGCCTATTTGACGGTAATTTCCATGGAATGATAACGTGGTGTCTTACGTATGCCGTGCGCTCTTGAGCACAACTTGTCATCAGCGCATTTGACAAGTTGTGTCATTTTGCTTCAACCATCACCAGCTCTATTCGCAACCGCAACACAGGGTTGCCAGGTGGAAAAGAAGTGACTTTGTCTAATAAAATATTTATACTTTCGTTTATTGCAGCACCGAATTTCGGGTGATTCCGAGAAGGTCTTTGCAGACCTTTATATATCCCATATGGGGGATGGAAAAAATTTTTTATATATATTTTTGGAATTGACCTTACAATTGTTGTAATATCTTATCACTTGCATGTTAAATACTTTGTTTTTTGCTCATCAACTCAATGGCGGACCTTTTTTCTTTGTTCACCAAGTTTACCGCATGCATGCACAATTTTTTCCTGAGGGTATGGAAAGTATTTTTGGAGTATGTTTGTAACGTTTTAAAGGGTTCGTGGCAATTATAATAAAGTGCATATATTTTTGATCAGCGTCACATCTTGAGTCGATTTAGCTATGTCTATCTACCCATCCGTCTGTATTTCTGTAAAATTTGGAGAAAACAAAAAGTTATAAATTTCGGCTACTTCTTCAATTGTATTCTATGGGATTGTAAATAATTGGTACAGGGACACTTTTATCACCCACACGCAGCTAAGCCCAACTCGAAACTTTTTCTATATGCAAAGAGTTATCTCAGGAGCTACTGAACCAAATTTAAAAAATTAAATATCGTTTGAAAGCATACGAAATTTTTACTACTATTCACTGTACCGATTTATATTATTTGAAAAGGGCGTGGCATTTCATTGGTAAACAAAATATTTAAATGAATGAAATTAAACACAGAAATTATTTACAAAAGTTGGAAAAAAAAGTGGACGTACGAAAAAAACTGTAAATTAATATACTGAGAGAGTTCATTTGGGCAACACAATGCAATTGCCCACAAATACTAGCATTTGGACAATATCTGTAGAAAAAGTGGGTGGGGTAGGACAATTGGTTATGTCCATAAAACGAAAACTTTAAATGTCTATGGTAGAGAAACTACATATTATATTTTACTAAAATTAGTACGGCTGTGGGAGCCAGATCTGGTCAATATAGGGGATGTTCTAAGAATTCGTACTTCAATTCGGTCAGTTTAGAGCTGTTTAAAGCACATTTGTGAGCAGGTGTTATGATGATTGCTGTTTTTTTTCTGAACTAAAGCAGATCTTTCCTAACGAATTTTTACATCCAGCTAGTTCAACAGGTTGAATTAACATTTTTCTGTTATTTGTCTACCAGTTGGAAAGTCGATCAACAAAATTCCTTTGGCATCCAAAAAACTAATGTCATAACATTTTTAGAAAACTTTGACCGCTTTGCCTGCGTCAAAGCGGATCAACTGGGATCAGTCCACTCCCATGTTTATTTTCAAAGATCAGAAACATAGTGGTAAGCTCAATACTCATTCATAGTTACAAGCCGACGAACAAACACAATTTTATTCTACACTGAGAAAACAATATGTTTGAAAATAACAAACGTATATTTCATATAGAGCAATTAAATATTTGATTGAGTCAAACATAAAATGCTTCAACCACCACTTATCACTATTTGATCCAAATACAATATATTAGGCTCAAATAAATATTTGATTGCTCTATATGAAATATGCGTTTGTTAATATTCAAACATATTGTTTTCTCAGTGAAATTGTTTTTTATGTAAAACGCTTCAAATGTTCTTGAGAAAGTTTCACTCGAATACGTTTTTGTTCTAAAGTTAGCAAATTCATTCTCAGTCTCAGTCTACCAATTTAAGAATATCAAACAATTTTGGCTAGCAGTGCCATCTATGTATGTATGTCTTAAACCCTAAACTTATTGGCTAGCCTTTTATAGCTTAAAAAAAAAAATCCTTTAAAATTTGTTCCAAGCGTTATAGATATTTTACTTTAAGATCACTCTTCTCCTACACCATGTGGCAACCCTGTACCTATACCCTCCATATAATATCACTCTATTCACATCTTTTTCATAAATTTCCTTTTTTTATAATAAAAATACAAGTGGAAATTTAAAATGATTATTTGCGTTGTGCAAGTACTTGGACAAACAAACTTTTGCATATATCCTTCACTCGGCATTCAAAGGATTCGTTGAATGCCTTTTTATTTTTGTTTTCAACTTCCATTTACTGCATTTTTAAATTTTAATATAACTCCAGACATATCTTTTGATTTCATGCGCTAGAGCTGCCTGCTTTTCATTTTTTTTTCTTTCTTTCTTTATTTATTACTCCTGTAGGTACTGGGGTTATGGTGCTCATACTGTGCCAGCCATGGTAATAAACACGCAAGGGACTCTTAAGATTTTTTTTATTACACCTCACTGCCGGCACAGGATGACGGCTGGCAAAAAATCAAAAATTTCCTACTTTTTACTGCACTGCTGCCACTGCTGCAATTGAAGTTCAGTGAGTGGTGTGCGCCTGAATTTGTCATGCCAACCTATTTATGATAAAGAAAATGTCGAGTGGTAGCTTAACAATGGATTGGTTGGTCGGTTGGCTACAACACTTGAATTTGTTATGGCTCTTGGTACATTGCAAATGCCATGGCTACTTAATTTAAGCTCATCGTCCTGTAAAATATTAAAATATATACAGATTTTAAAGTTGATAAGCTGCTACTTTAGGAGGGTTTAGAAAAGCGCTTGTGTTTCACTAAAAAAAAAGTTGTTTATTTTAGAAACCATAAAATAAGAACATAAATTTCTCCGCAGTATAGGAAAATTTATATAAATTTATTCATCAGAATCTTAAGCTAACTTTCATTCATTATCACAATTATTATTCCGCATTGTAGGTAAAAGTGACAGTGAAAAAAAATGACACATTACAACAAAAGTATTATCTCAACTCTGATTTCCGTCCTCACTTTCCTTCCTTCCTTCCTTCCATCCTTTCATCCTTCCTTGGAGTAAACAAAATCAGAATTGATTTCACATGACTTCATGCATAGGTACATCATCGCCATCATCAATATGTACTATCACTACATATCATCATTATTCATCCTCACCTTTATCTTCAACCTCATACTCGCATTGCTATTATGTATTTTTAAATGTCATAGGGTATTTTGGTGACGCTACATACTACCCCAACTACCTAGCCATAATCTGACTCAACTATTTACACTCGTATTAAAATGTTCGTATCTTTCAAATTAAGTTTCGCTGGTGTCGTACTGATTAGCCTAACCATTAACAAAAATCTACGCAAATTACGAAAATTAAAGCAGCCAAAATTGTGTCTATACTGACAGAATTATTTAAGATAATGGGACCAAATTTAGCACTAAAAGTAGAAATGATTCGTAAAAGCTCTGACGAAAAACTTGTAGGCAAATTCCTACAAGTGGGCATGGCAACCTTTATAGTAACAAAAACTTCAAGACGCTAGACTGAGAGAAATATTTTAAATAATGGAGCAAAATTTCTCACCAACAAAATGATTTGGAAAAGCAGTGGACAAAAACTTGGTGAATTTCAACCAGTGGGCGTTGAACTCTAGATAGAAATAAATACTTCAAAACGCTATATTGAAAGACTTTTTTAAGGCTATGATACCAAATTTTACACAATAATACAAGAAGTGGTCTGGTTCAGCATCAGACAAAAAGTTGGCAAGTTTCGAAAAGAGGGCGTTGCACCTCCCAAGAAAGCAGCTTTCAGCTTGTAAACGTGGTGTAGGGTATATAATTTTTGGCGAGGCTAAAGATAACACTCTTAGTAGTTAAACTTAATGTACTCCGTATCTCATTAATCTTCCAATAAATTTCATTTGGGTGTATGTTGTTAACATGATCCATGCACCCTTATTACTTTTATTGTGTCAACAAGCACCAGAGTCTATTAAACTACGCGGAATTAAGTTTTCTCTCATTTTCTATGTTATGTTGGACGATTATCTATCAGCCAACACCCACTCCCATACCACCCACAAATCCTCTGACTCAGGTTACGGTTCTGACTTTAGTAACTATTGTTAGGGTTTTTTTATTTGTCATTTCTTTTTTTTTTCTCTGTTTTTTGTTGATGTTGCTTTTCTTATTGACCTCATAACCTATGTATGTATGTATGTGCGTATTTGCGTCGGTTGGTTCCTTTGGTTCATCATCATTATTGTTGATGGTTTATATCTATGTACATATGTGTGAATGTTTGTATTTATGTACTCTAAGTATTATAAAGCACTTATATAGCCTGATTAAAGTGAAATTGTTTTTGTTAAATTCATTTCACTTTTCCTTTCTTCTTGATATTGATTTCAGTGTAGCAACAATATTAAAATGTTTTAACAAGGAAAAGCTTACAAATCTGGGTCAACTGGTATGCTTTCAATCGATCTTTCTCCTTCGGCATTAAATTATGCAGACAAGGAATTGCTGGAAAATTATTGAGATAAATAAATTTAAAATATTAATGAAGATAAGAATTTTAATACTAAAAAGATAAATCACTTAAAAATAAAAACTGAAAAGCGCAAAATAACAACAAAATCTCGTAACGGATTTTTTTTCATATGACGCTGCACAAAATAGAAATCTTCAGCACTTAGATTCCCCAGTCTGGTGGCATCAGCAACGGCATGGGCGACTTGCAAGCAACAATTGAATTTTCCGTTGAATTGTATAAATTCTACAATGTGGATTTATTTCAAAGAGGGTAAGTAGAAAATATATGCAGAAATTCAACAATTCAGATTAATAATGCAATACAGATTATGTTTAATTGGTCACAGGACTATAGGCATTATCTGTTATTTATTTAAATATTTTGTAAACTTGTATATGGGGAGAAATACGTCAAATGTCCTAGCGCGGCGCGCGAGCTCTAAATTCTGTTGTTTTCAACTCGTGCTGGTGGTACATAAATGTACCTAAACAGATTTTCCGACACATCATTTCGATGTATTTTTCCTCAGCTGGTTTTTTTCTCCAATGGTTTTTTTTTTCCTCCAATGGTTTTGTCAGATCTCCCGAAATTTTACATTTTCCTGGTGAAAAATCACAAAACATGTTATACCTCAAAAACGGTATTTTTAATATTTTTTTTAATGCTTTTAATCGAAAACTGAGGTTTTTTTAATTAAAAAAGTTATTTTTCAAAGAGTGCTTCAGCAGTTTGCTATGAGAAAAACAGCGCAAAAGGGTATTTCGAATGTATTGATTACACTAAAAATGTACATTTGATGAGAGGTGGCTTTTCTTATTTATTTTCTCCCGCTGAATTCGAAAATCAAAATTAAAATTTTTTTCATGCAGCGGTTTTTGAGCTATATTTAATTTTTGCGATTTTTTTGCTTTAAAATCATATATCCAGCTAGAAATAACTTATTTAGCACGTTCC
The DNA here is from genome assembly GCA_963662105.1 of Meiosimyza platycephala. NCBI lineage: Eukaryota > Metazoa > Arthropoda > Insecta > Diptera > Lauxaniidae > Meiosimyza > Meiosimyza platycephala. Next base: position 120,333,610 of record OY759208.1, read on the forward strand.
AGATAAAACATAACAAGCTCGAGATATGGTTCTTAAGAAGTCGAAACATCAAAAAATAGCAATATCTCTAAAACCATACCATAAAAAAATGTTAATCTTGATTTTTGAATTCAGGAGAGAAAATACATAGGGAAAGCCACCTCTCATCAAATGGAATGGCCAGGGTTCAAATCTCAAACCCAAAAATTATGTAATTACTGCAAATAGAATTTTTCTACCCGGCGGGTATCATATTCGCCGGAATTTCCCTTTTCCAAACTACAATTAAACAGATTTGTACACTTGTAAGCAACTTTATTTGTGCATGCACTTGTAGATATCACAAAACCGATGTAGTATGTAAATACTTAAGTTTATCTATTTTGGATGTGAACATAGGAACAACAACAAAAGAACAGCATCTAACAAACTTAGCTACACTCGCATTCGAGTCAGATACTTGCGCCATAAGAATTGGATTATCAGAGAATAAAAGTAGACGAGTAAATAAACAAAATATAAACAAGCGATAAAAATATAAACAGGCAAAAACACGTGTTGGAGCTATCGGTGGTGAAACACAAAATATCATAATGGCAATGAAAGTGTCTTAAAATATTCACACGTCAGTGTGTTCGTTACAACACAAAAACAACAAAACTTGAGGAAAAAAACATACATAATTATAACTTATAGAACGATTAGTCAAAGCTATTAAATTAACTTTTTAATGCTATTTAATTTGCGTGTGAGTTTCCTTTTTAAAGAGCATAATTTAGCAAAATTCTTTTGCAACAAAATTTGTTGTTTTTTTATCTTAACCGAACTTTTTTCCAAACAATATTTCTATTTAAATTCATAATCCAAAATAAATAATAAACATTATGAAACTGTTTTCTATCCTAATCGCTTCTCCATCAAATACCTTTTAAGCGATGTATAATAATTTATCTTATATGTCTCTTACTAACTACTTGTCAGATATAAGAGCTTTTCTGCATTGCATACATAGTTTTTTGCAACATTAATGTTTCAGTGGAAAAACTGCAATGTGAATACGCGTCCTTTAAAACTTTTTTTATTTTGTCTTATTTATTTAATTACGTTTTTTTATACTTGCGCATTATTTTTCTTTAACACCTGTCGGTGCTGAGTTCCCCAATTACATATATTGATTTTTAGAAAATTACAATTGATTGAATATCATTTAATTGAATTGACAGTGATTAGCATACACCGATATTCATGTAATTTTTAGAAATTTTAGAATTTTTATTAAACAAACATGACAAAACAACATATGGATATCAAAATCTAAGTGATAACGTTGCAAATTGAAAGAATTTTTATTTTTGGTCGAATGTATACTGTAGATGTGTACAGTAAATGATATGTAAAAAATTTTGTTTCATCAATTAAAAAGAAATATTCTTAAATGATAATTGAATTGGAAGTTTAATTTTACAAAGCACATTAAGGTGCATATACATAGTACCAGTCTTAGCAATTTGACTTCTGTATCTACTGAATATTTGCTCTGATGCAATCCATTCAATTTTACGAGTATTTACCTTTTAATATTTCATTTTGAACACTTTGTTTTGAATGCATTTCCAATTAATTTATATTTATGTACCTACATGTTCTCTTTTTCAGTCTCTACCAAGTACGATGTTCGCTTCGAGTTTCACCGCGTCTGCCAGTTCAAGTGGAAACCAGCGTTTTAGCAGAGCCAACTCAGCAGCAACAACAGAATAACTCACAGTCACAAGTGTCGTTACCTACACCTCACAATGGGGAACATTCCGATGTGACGGATTCACAGCAGCAGCAGCAGCAACCGTCACTGAACTTGCCGCAGAATCTGGTGCAAAACAATGTACTGCCCGGTGCTGCATACATTATTAATGGGGTAGGTGCATCGCGTGTCTTTCAGATACTCTATCGCAACGAGGAGGTGATGCTGCGCGATGTGGTGCATTTTCGTACTCACTTACTGGGTAAGTAACAAAAACTTATACGCGTTACTATAGACATACAAAGAAGAATGGCATTCATTGTCTTTTGTTACTTTGAATTAGTTTCTTTGAAATTTGGCGTATCGTTGCGGTAACCGGGTTCTATAGAAAACATCAATTTGAGCGCTACATTTTGTACAAGCTGTAATATAATTTTATGGATTAATATTTTTCTTTCAGTTTTAGCAAACAATTTTAATACGAGTATTTCGCTTGAATTTTTAAATAAAACATACACTGAGAAATGAGAATGTATCCTTCAAAGATATGTATTTGGATGATATATTTTTGAAATATTTATCAAAAAACTATTGTAGATAATACTATTATGCTCTTAATTGGAAGTTAAAATGCTGTAAATTCGGCCAAACATAATAATGGTATTCAGCTAAGCGCGCAGGTTTGCACAAATGTGCAAATAGGCATCTTTACGCGATGTCTTTCATGTTGTTTTTTTTTTTAATATGAGCATATTCAAATATTAATTATATATGGGTTTTCTACCCATAATGTAATACAAAAATAAATGTTCTCTAATGCATTTATTTAAGTTTCATTTTATTGCAAAGGATCAAATTATAATATAAAATAGAGTCTTTAAATAAGTTTCGTTCTACTAAGTTTTATTTCCGGTAACCAAAATATTTGGCTCTGCCTTTTGCCGCATAGTTCAAATTTCTAAAGAGGCATCAGACACAACGCACGAATGACTTGCCAATGATTTTGTATCTGTAGGCTTGTTGGCAACAAATCAAATATTTAATTGCAAAACTGCTTTGAGGCTAAAAGGTTGCTTAACTGAATAGACAAAAGACTGAAAACTATAAATGTGTAATTGATAGCATAAAAAGTTTTTAATTAGAAAAAATAAACAATTAAAATTTTAATAAAAAATATTAAAGTAAACAAAGTTGTAGAGTTTTATTAGTTTAAAAGAAGTATGTCTCTAAAAATATAGAGTTAAAAGCTTGCCATTTTTTTCAAAATCCAAAAAAAGCTTTTTGCCAACTGACTGTCGCTTATGGGAGCTTCATTAAAAAAGATTTCGGAAACATTTTTCTATAGAATTATGATAGTGGGATCAAATAACTCCAAATCGGATTTTACACTGTCAAAATTGATAATTGAATTGAAGATAATTAAATAATCTATAAATTTCTCATACAAATATTTAAAATAAGTTTACTTTTATTAAGTTATGAAACGCTTTCGAAAAAATTTTATCAAAATAACATTATTAAAAATTCTTCATAATTTAGAGAATAACAGTTTTATTTTAAATATTCATATGAAAATTTTTTTAGCGTATTAACCCTTAAGTAGGCACACAAAGATTTTTACTTAAGTGGACGCATGGGGTCAACATAGATCCCAAATATTTTTTTAAATTATTATATGTTTCTTATAAGAAAAAACACTTGAAACCCACTTTTTCAAAAATTTTCTGACCCCATGCGACCACTTAAGGGTTAAATTATCTATCAAATGATACCAGAGATCGCAAAACATTCGTTATTTTCTATAATTGAGGTCAAAAAATTAAGACGGAAAGCGTAGATATATGACATGATTTTAATTTTTTGAATTTTATTTTAAAAATCAAAAATCGTTATTTTGGATTTTTATTATTTTTTTTTTCGATCAAAAATAATTGTAATTTCGGATTTTTATTTTTTTAGGTCCAACATAATCGGTATTATAAATTTTTATATATTTAGATCAAATACATACATCCGTCATTTTTCTATTCCCATCAGTGGGGGGAATTTTGGGAATAGTAGTTTTTTTTTTAACCGATCTATGAAGCTTGCAAATGGATTTTGTTCGATACTCTTCGACAATTCGAAGTTTTTCGATATACAATGTATTTCAACTTTCTTGATAGTTTTAAAAATTGATAACTCATAATTCAAAAGTTCAAATTTTTTCCAGAAATGTTGAATCCCTAACTTTGTATCCGGTGCCCGTTTTAACATATTACGTCACATATATCTTTAAAACTTTTTTTTTACCATTCCGCATACTCAGTTAACAAAATTGATAGATAGCTCCAAGTGTTTAACAAATTTAGCTAACTTTTTTGGGAATATTAATTTTTTAACATAAAATTATCTAAATAAAAAGAGATTTTAAATGCTTTCTTACCGTACTATTACAATTGTACAATTAAAATTTTTATCGTAAAAGTCGCAACAGACATTTTTTTTAATATTTACACATTTGGCCACAGCAATAAAAGTGGTCATCACAAAACAAAAACACAATGTAAAATTTTTTATGTCTCATTAAAAGCTGCCGACTTTTTTTGAAAAACGTTGACACATTCTCAAAACATTGACCTGTTTTGTGTGTATGAAATATTTTTGTAATTTACAAGTTATTTTATTCAAAAATTCAAGGCGCTTGTTGTTATGATTTTGAACGTGTGCAATGAAAAAATGTTCTGAGCACTTTTTTTTTGGCCCAATGCATTTTTGTAGTACTTATTGAGGTTCAATTTCAGTTTTGTATATATTCAGCAAAATATAATGAACCCTTAATTAAAGGAAATACTATTTACATTAAAAGAATTTTATGAATTTTGAAAATTACAATTTTTCATAGCATTTTACTATGTGCGAAATCTTTTATCTGTTGCACGAGATAGTCCATCAAGCACAATAAGCACTTGAAATTCGAAAGCGAGCACTTTTCTCCATTTACTCAAAAGCTTATTGTCTAGCTAGAAAATATGAGAAAACTGCTACTCTAAAGTACTTGCATATTGTTCTAACCATCCTTTAGCTACTCGAAAAATAAAATTTAAAAAAAAATATCATGAAAAGAGTTTCAGTTATGAGACTGAAAAAATTGTCTTTTCAAAGGCTGCTCTGGTTGGTAACAACGTTTTGCAACCTAAAAAAATCAATTGGTTTTATGACCGTTTTGGTTGCCATCCACACCTGGCTTACACGTCAATTTTAGCTGACATCATCTTGTTCTGCTTTTGAGAAATTTAACATAAATCAAGTAACAAATGAGTCCAGTAAATTTGTGCATATGAAATGGGCGATTTGCCAAAAAATACAAGATGAGTACATACAAGCGAAATTTTTCCATTCATTTGCGTTTTATTGTTTCAAGCAACGTGTCAAAATTTGTCATTGTGTCGATGTCATGGTGACCTAAAGTATTCAAATGTCAAGAATTTATTTATGTAGGATAATACTATGACTCCATAATATGGATATTATCTTGTCAAAAAGCAAATAAGCAAAAGCTTTTGTATAATGGAATTAAAAATTTTTTTCATCATTTGGACAATTAGACTGAGAACTAACAACGTAAATATTAGGCTCAGCTTTTGTAAAAGAAAAACACCTTTTTAATCTATCATTTCAAATTAAACAAACTACAAATCAATTACCTTGAGAATTTGTATTCATATTTTGATAACTTTTCTTACAGTGGACAGTCGCCATTTGAGGGAATCAATCGAACGTGCTGAATTCTCATTACATCTTGAATTGTGGTTTAGCGAACAAAACAATGGAACCAGTAGCTTAACATTGGCGTCATCACGTACCCTCCAATTGAATTTCCATCCAGCCAGAGGGTTGCATTATCACCTTCCGGTGCTTTTTGATTACTTTCATTTATCGGCCATAAGTGTTGGGATTCATGCGAGCCTTGTGGCGTTACATCAACCGTACATAAAGTAAGTATGCAGGCCAATTAAACGTACGGGTGTGATCTATAAGTCAATATTTACAAATAGAAAAAAATCTAAATAGTTATCGGTCTAAAAAGTAGCGTTAGTTAAAAAGTGGTTTCGGCCGTCTAAAGTTTTGGGTGACTACAATTACATACGTTACATAGTGCTGTGAAATTCTTAATTAATGTTGTCTTTAAAACATAAACTTATACAGTAGATCCCTAAAACGGTAGTAATCATCAAAAAAAAATTTGTGGAAATCCATTTTTGAATTGTATGTAGTTAAACCGTGCCTCGCAACGATCGAGGATTTTCAAATCTATTTCCTATTTGTAGTTCTACTGCTTAGACTTTAGATTTGATTAGTGTGTGCGTGAACGAACTTCGCCCATTTACAATCTCACGAGCTTTCATTGAAAATGTAGCCCGTATACCTAGATTTAAAAAAAAAATATCTCGATTGGCTTTCCCGTAATCGTGATTTTCACAAACAAACTGACGGATATGGTTAAGTCGACTCAGAAGGTGAGCTAATCAAGAATATATTCACGTTTCAATAGCTGCCAAGCCCTCTTCTGTAAGTTCCAAATGAAAATATCCTCTTTGTAGGGAAACTAAAGTTTAGATTTTCTTTTCCTTTCTTAAATTTTTTTGGTTTAACTTTCCTGCACTAATTTTATACAAAACTAGATATTATTGTTACACAGTCTTTATTTTTACCACTCAAAATCAAATACATAGTATATATTGTCGATCATTTAAAAATAAGGTAATACTTTCAGTGGATCAACTTATATACCCTATATTAACACAGACTTTTTTAATTTAAGCCATTAGCAACTGTTTCGCAACATATTCATTCTCATTATTTTTAATATAATTTTTATTTCTTTGTTTCTAATCGCCTTGCTATCAAATCATTACGGATTCATGCTGTACTTTCTCAAAACACATATGTACCCGCATTATGTTATCGTATCTATGCAATTTTCATATTACAAAAAAAAATATACCTTAAATTTTCATAAAACTGCCTCAATCGTATGTACATAAATGATTATCGTAATAAGGAAAACATTTTTCCAAATTTTTCGCCAATGGTAAGATAAATTTGCAGTACCTTCAAATATCCTGGTGTCATAGCTAATTGTAGTTCGTAGCTTAGTTTGTTCAGCTTTTGACGCACTTTCTAGAAGTGCTAGTGGTATTTTTAATTTGCAGTCGGCAAAAACGCTTTCGTACGTGTTAAATATAACTGTGCATGAAATCACAAATAAAAGGTCTTTGTACAAACTTAAAGTTTTTGTATATAATGGGTGTTTCTTTAAAAACGTCATCATTTTAAACTCGAATACACAATCATTCGGCGAAAAGAAGTCCTATATTGGACCACTTTTTCGAGCATTTGCGGTCGTTTCCATTCGATAACGCGTGTAATTTTCAAGAGAAAAAGCATCAATCGTTGCCAGTTTATTCTCTTACACCATAGTTCCACAAAAAATAATCCAAAGTCATGAAGGCCAATTTACAGGTCCGTTTCTGGAGATAATTTGCTAACCGAATGTTTCTTTCAATCAATTGCTTCGTTTACAGGATGGCACGTAGCGCAGTCCTGTTAAAATTACGGCTCTCGAAGTTCATGCTACAACGTCCGTGAATAAACATCATGTTTATCATGTCCCGACTGCTTCACTTTTTTACATATCGAAGAAGGTATTAAACCAGAAATGATCGAAATTAATTTTATTTTATTCAGAAATATCGCTGAATAAAATTTTGCAATAAAAAATTAAATCAACTTCCAATTGTTCTTCAGCCCACTCTCTGAATGGCTTAAATTTTTCAAACAGCTGCAATCGTCTTTATATTAAATTTGGATTTTCAACTTAAAACGGTGACATTCTTTAAAGAAAACCACCCGTTGCTTTCAAAACTTTTAAGTCCGTGCATAGACCTATTTGTGATTGATTGATATTTACCCACCTAGCAAAATATTATGTAATTTATGTACTGTTTTATCTTTCAGCGCTCCAAAGAGTTCCAAACCTTGGATGGGAGGTGGAAAACTTAGCTGTCGAGGAAGTATGTCACCTGGACCGTTGGAAGCCACATTTTTTGGTCCTCAAGTTGCTGGTACAACAAAGTGTAGCGGTGGTCCAGCTGGCCGCCTTTTACAAACAAGACAAATATATCAGGAAATATGTGCCCTGCTGTTAGCTGCTATCGAAAGCCTTAAAGCGACCATTAACGAATTTAGTACTGTGCTTACACCGAGCATGAATAGTCAACTGGGATCACCGCCGTTGCGCGAAAACGATACATTGGAGAGGTTACAACAGCTTTCGGAACAAGCAAAAGTAAGAATTGGATATAACTATTAGTTAAATTGACAAAATCTACAAATAACAAAATTAAAATCTTGAAAAATATCTTCGTTTTTGTTGGCTTTATGAAGAAAGTTGGTTGACAAACGTTTTTATCGAATGTCGACGATAAGTCTTTAATTTGTGCATGAAGAGAATGCCCCCACCAACCAATTTATCCGAAGGATACCGCTTATCCATATATCCATGCACAATATCAATCGATACCATTCAATATCACCTGGGGTTTCTTTGGTCATCTGATATAGTGTGTTGGATCCTTCATCTAAATTAAACTCTGGACAATGTCGACCATTTAATTTTAAATAAAGGCAGCAAAAAGTCTAAAGCAAGCCTAAATTTCAAAAAAGCGTCAAGGTCTAATGGTGTATCCGCCCATAAGTTGCGGATATTCGATTCAATACTGAAACTTAATCTCTCAAATATTTTCTACATGGTGTAAGGTTGCTAGAAGGTTACAAAGAGCATAATATACTTTCACTTTACAAATCATTATCTGGGACGAAATGCGCTTCTTAGCGATTATCAATATGTTTTCCGCAAAGCCAGCTCAACCGGAAATTAAAGACAAATCTAACCGAAATTTGTAAGTATTTTGAAAGCATTTGATCGAGTATGACACCGCACCCTCTTATCGGTAATTTATTCGTTCGTTGGAGGCTGAGTCTCTACACTGGCTGCACCATAAGTGTTTTGGCAGACGGTTCACTTGAACGGTCTTTTGATGATGAAGTCCTCAGATTTCTATATTTTTATATACATATATCGAACGTTGCTTTCGTTGCTCTTGTTTCGCTGAATATTGAAAGTTAATTTCACCTTTGGCTTGTTATTTTCCCGAACTTGAATGTCAATTTGATTAGATTGTCGCACAAGTAAAGAAGTTGTAATGTTATTTGAAATATCTCTTTGCAGCTTCACGATAATGAAGAAGAATTCGCCATACGTGCGAATTCGGATATTGCACAACTTTGTGCAGAATGCATTATTTTCTGGCGTCGTATTCTGCTGGCCTCTACGCAACCATCAATACACACTCTGCTTGCGAAAAAACATCACATATTGCGTTTACGCCGCTTTGCCGAAGGCTTCTTTGTCATGGAAAATCCTCGACACTCTGCAGCTGGCTGCTATGACAGCAATCATCAAAACTACGTTGCAATTTCCGAAATGGCCAGACGTAGTCGTTACTTGCAATCGCTGCCGCCTCTACCTGTCCACTGTACTTCTTTAGACGGTGATACCAATTCCCTTCCGCTGATATTCGAGGATCGCTATTTAGAGCCTCCAAACTATGCTCATCGACGCCGCTCGGGTAGCGACCCAGAGTTGAATGGACATGAAAGTACTATATGCCGATCATCAAAAGAAAATACAAGTCATGCACTCATTAAACCGGAAACAACAAACTCCTTAGGAAGTCTGAATGGAAAACATGGAAACAATGAAAAAGAATGCCTATGTGGCCTTAACTATGAGTTCCGAAAGCCATCCATTTGCATGGCTGGTGTGCTGACACCACGTTTCGCACTAGGTGGTGAAATTTTACAGGCAAGTCTTACCATAACGCCTTCAGCAGCCTCAACAGTATCAAATAAAGCGCTCAGCCGTAGCAATATATCAAGGCATTCAGTTTCAACGCTGCTAAATCGTTATGATTGTGATATCGATGATGCAAATCTATTCAAACCCATCAGTAATGGTACACTTCCAGCCAGGCATAGCAAGTCGCTTGATCAGCTCGATGGAACTGTGCGTAGTACGCCTTCTTTACGCACATATTGCCAGAGGCAAACGCAACCGAATGAATCAAATTTCGAGCGTTCAAATAGTTCGAACAAATTCGCATTAACCCACACCATAACACCGGCAACACCACAAAATACACTGAACCACAAGGGTAAAATCAAAGCGGAAGATCTCATGCGTAATATCAATGAATTCCGGGAAAAATATAAAAACAGCGAAGACCCTTCGTTTAGTCATGGAGGTGTAACAGCTTTTATTAATAGCAGTGATACCAGTAGCTCCGGTATAAATGGCTATCATCTTAAATCATCTAAAGCACTCAATATTCTCACGGAAATATGTAACAAAAATGGCGGAAAGTTGGACTACTTGCATGAAATTAAATTGTTGAATCCGCCAAAGCCAACACCAAAAACAGCGTGGAATTTATCACAAACAAACTCAATACAGAGAACCACTATGCAGGGCTTAATACCGCCAAGAAATTCATACCCCCCTCATTTACAGCAAAAAAAGACAGATCCATCAGCGACAGTAAATTATGCGAAACCAAATCAAACAAGCTCTACCATTCCAGCACAAAACACTATTCCTCGAAGTAGTTCAACACTAGCATTACGACAAAAGAGCTTTAATGCTTCAGGAAGCATACAAAACTTTTCCACTATACCCAGATCTGTAGAGATAGCACGTGTGCGTGTATCGGATCTCAAAGACATGCTAAAGAATGGCACACTTAAAAAAGACTCGAGTAGCTCTGAGAGCGACATACCCTCAAAGGTGCGCAAGTCGCGAGCAAAGCCAAACATGCTTTCGTCGGCAAGCGTGCCATTTAAATTAGAATCCTTCAACTGTACGATCAGCAGTACAGCAGATCAGCACAATGGTGGCGGCTTTAGTGAGTCGCTACCAAATCTAGCGCCACCGCCACAATTCGACACAACAAAGGAGGCAAAAGAACGCGGTAAGCTGAAGCAGAAAGCAAGTGGTAGCTCAACGTCCTCGCTAAGCGAGCAAAGCGGTTGGGTTTCCAGCAGACGTAGTTCGGGTGGGCTCTCGAGTACGGACACCATAACAAACGATCAACAACAGTTATTGGAAAATCAAAATCATATCAATCTAATGGAAACAAAGTTGAACGGTGAGCAATTACGGCTTAAATTACAAAATCTTTTAGACCAGCAGCAGAAGAAAAAACAGAAAGTTTCTAAACAAACAGCGCTCGGGGAAAAAAACGCCGCACTTGTAAGAAAACCTCTGAAAGCCAACGTAGATATCCCCGTCCACAAAAAAGTGTCATCAATAACATTAGGTCCAAAGGTGGATCGTCATAAAACAGATCTAAATCTACGCCGATATTGCCGTTCAATTAACAAAAATGCGGCAGCAGACTCCAGTGGCATGGAAAATAATGAGCCACAAAGACCACAACGGCGACAGCGCGGTAAAAACTCAAAAGCTGAAAAGTCAAAATCGGAATTTGACTTAACAAGCCTTAAAGATACTACAGACACTTTTGAAAACGTACGTGTACCACCGCCGAAGCAATTCCAAGATGATCTGCTACCGCCCGATGCATTTAGAGATCCACCTGTTACACTGCCAGAGCAAACAGTACCAGAAGTCGTAACATCAACGACGACTAAAGTACCACAAGCGACATCGACAGAGTCCAAAATGTTGCCAATAAAGTTACGTCAGCTGCCAGTACAGAAGACTGACTTTCACAAACACAACGAAAATAATCACAGCAAACATAATAGTAAAATCCAAATAGCCAACTCTAATATCATGCCAGTACAGTCTTCCTCAGCGCCGCTACCACCACCACCACTTCAGGATATTTCACAGGTTGCTTTAGTACAGCGTAAGCCCATTACTGCCATTGATAATCCAGTTTATCATATATACGAATCTCTAAAGCCCATGTCTACACCTGGTGTATTTAGCGGCAAGCCAGTTAGTTTGAAATCACAAAATATAAACGAAATCCAACGAAACAAGGAGCTTATCAATATACACAATCAAACTGAAGCATATTTGAATGCAGGTGTACAAAACGGGAAGACTTACCGATTCGCGGACACATCTAATGGCATAATTTCACAAGACTGCACCGAAGATGAAGACAAGGAAAATTCACACATCTGTCCGGCTATCGCGCGTTCCGATAGTCAAAGATCTAGTGCGGGTTCAAAATCCAAGCGAAAGAGCCATGATGCGACCACTTCACTACTTGAGTTCGAGAAGTATCGCGAGGAATTCCGTAAACAGATTAAGTACAGTGGCAGCATTTATTCGGATTATACTAAGATGGCATCAGAATTACCGTATTTTTATATAAGTGATGAATATCGTGCATTTTCGCCACACGGCATGCATTTAATTATTTGTGTACATGGTCTTGATGGAAATTCAGCGGATCTACGACTGGTACGCACATACCTTGAACTTGGTCTGCCTGGTGTTAATTTGGAATTTCTTATGTCAGAACGAAATCAAGGGGATACCTTCTCTGACTTTGACACCATGACTGATAGGTTGGTATTGGAGTCAGTCCGTGTATGAAAATAGAATTCAATGTTCGTTTTTCTCTTCCTCTTTCTTTCAGATTAGTATCAGAAATACTCTACCATATCGAATCTTGTGGACTTAATCCAGCACGCATTTCATTTGTAGCACACTCTTTGGGAACAATTATTGTACGCAGCGCTTTAGCCAGACCACAAATGCGACCATTGCTACCGCGACTGCATACTTTTCTTTCACTATCGGGTCCACATTTAGGAACACTTTATAATACCAGCGGACTGGTTAATATGGGTGAGTTTACAATTTTTGAGAAGTTGCTTTATTTTGGTCTTAATTTGATTTTTCGATTATAAATATTTCGGGTAATTTGAACTGTTGAAATAATGGGAAATTGACGAATTATTTGTACTGTGAATTGTAATAAAATATTAAATTTTCTAACTTTTTTACAAATTTAAGGCATGTGGTTTATGCAAAAATGGAAGAAGTCCGGTTCTTTACTTCAGCTATGCATGAGGGATACTCCAGATTTGCGTAAAAGTTTTCTATATCGCCTTAGTCAACGTAGCACGTTACATAACTTTAAAAATATTTTACTCTGTGGTTCGAGTCAAGATCGTTATGTACCATCCCATTCAGCACGATTGGAATTATGCAAGGCAGCTATTCGAGATACTTCGAATTTAGGCACTGTATATAGGTTTGTCCTCAGACATACAATTTACTTTCGAATATTCTTTTCATTTAAGTATTTATCTCAATTTCAGAGAAATGGTTCATAATATTGTCGCACCCATTTTATCACGTCCGGAACTGACGTTGGCGCGATACGATGTACATCATGCACTTCCACATACAGCAAATGCGCTCATCGGTAGAGCAGCTCATATTGCTGTCCTCGACTCGGAATTGTTTATTGAAAAGTTTCTATTAATAGCAGGTTTAAAGTATTTTAGCTAGCGGAAACAATTCGAAAGCGTTTGCATAAAAAAAACACTAACTGATTAAAAATAAGAAATAAAATAAAAACAGAAAACGATATTCTTTAATCCCTTCGGTCACCGTGTCCTCTACAGAGCACATACTAATTAAATGTGTCTTACCGAAAAAAAAAATAAAGTATTGTTTGGATTCGAAACCAACTAGCGTCCATGGCAGAACTAGGTTTATGGCAGAATGTGTTGGAAAAAAAGAATGCCTATGCAATTTTAACTTTGTTTACTATATTTTAATGAAAACATTGCATTACTCGTATGAGCTCTAGTTTTTTAAAGTACGTTAAGCTCCTTGAAAATATGTTAATGGTGTTTTACAGAACCAGAATCGACCACCAACGTTCATTGATAACTTTTTGTTAAAAATGCGAATTTTGGAATATTTTGTATTTGGCACTGTTCTGACATATATTCTGAAGGGGGAAACTTTTTTGAGCTGTACCATGGTATTGCATCCATATCACGAATTATATGTAATGTAACATTAAGATATCATAAACAACGTATTTGATTTATTTAATTTAAGCTGTTTTCATCTTTTAATATAACTAAAAACAGTATAGTAAAAAGTTTGGTTCATAACAGGGTCATGGCCGTTGCAAGCGGGCGTGCTGAACACACAGACCACAATGTCAGAATACAGCAAATCACAGTTAGAGGGATGACAAAATACACGACCGCCCTAGAAACAGAGCTAATCGAAAATTTGAAATCTGTAGTTTTGGCTAGACTTTTTAGAATTAAAAGAGTCAGTACCAAATAATAGAACGACCCAAATAATAAATCAGAACCGCACGCAGGCGCTCAAGTGGCTAGATGTGCCCCTTAACAGGGTGACAAATTATTTTTGTAGTTCAACAAGGTCAAGGAATCACAGAATTTTCTTTTCGGTGAAACAATACATAAAAATAGTCCATAATTAGTTAAGTAAAACTAAGGGCAGATATTACTTTATTAATTTAGTAAATATAGTTATACATTAAAACTAAGAGTTTTCTGGCAAAAAAGTTTTTCAAGTTTTACTTGTAGCCGCAATTTCAAAGTCATAAAAACTGATTTTTCAAAACAACGTGACCCGAAAGCTTAACTCAACCTTATCTGTTCCTGTAGCGGACCGAATGTATTTTGAATAAATTACTACATGATAAAATCTGCCAATTTTTTCTTAAAGTTAAAATGTTTTACCTACCATCCTATAAAGATTCATAACGTTCTATTGGAAAACTTACATAAGTATATACAATTCAATTTTTAACACTGATACTAAAGTATCACGGTGGTCTTACGATTTCATTATGTTACATATGTTTAATTTGTATTCCGGAACAGAAATTTTGTGTTAGGAACTTTAAAAATCAAAATGAAAGCTTTCATCTTTGTGTTTGATATTTCTCAAAACCAAAGATATTCCCCTTTTCTCAAAAACAAAACCAATGTTACAAATCAAACCAAAGAATAACAATTTTTAATCAAAAAACTTTACACAGTAAAAAATTTAAACTTAAATTGTTGCTAATAAATATTTACCTTTTTAAAGAAATAACATTCATAGCACATTTTTAAATGGATTTTTTTTAAGACGAACAATTTTTCAAAAACATTTACATGTGTAATTATAAAATAGAGCAATAAATTAAATTTGCAAAACACATTCATTACATAAAAATTTCAGTAAATAAATTGCAGAGAGACGGGGTTTTGCACATACAGGGTGTCAATTAATGTTGCTGAATTGTTTGTTATTGAATTGCTTAATTGTTAATTGAATATAGAATTAGTGTAGATTGTAACACTCTTGAACTTGATATGGAATTGAAAATGGATTTGGATTGATGTTAGTCATTGATGTGATTCTATTTTGATTATAAAATATTAGTTGTTTCCTTTACTTATATTGCGAAAAACATTTTACTTATAAGTTTTTTAAGACTTCTTTTCAATGCAAATTGTATTGGAAATATTTTTTAGTATTTGCTCTAAACATTTTGAATTTTGCTTACCAAAATATTTTAGCAATTTTATTTAAAATAAAGAAATGTATACCCACAATAATTGAAAACGCGTAAAATTGTAACTTATTTTTTTATTATTTAAAAGAATAGTATTTCATGTAGTACAATAGTGTATAAAATTAATAAAAATATTAAATTTTTAAAATAAAAACCACAGCTTTGTATTTAGATCAAGGGTGGGCAAGATTTCGATACACCAGTGCCAAGGTACAATATAAGCAAAAAACTGCAATTACAACATAAAAATTTTAAGATCCACGACAAACCAAAATCAAGTAAGGGTAAGAAAACTAGTTTACGGAATCAAGGAGCACATCTAGCGCATATAAAAAAAATTAATTCATTGAAATATGAATATCAGTAGAATCGCGGAAAAGTTAACGCGCAGAGAAGTTAACGCGCAGAAAAGTAAATTGCTCGGTTAAGTTAATCGAGTTTTACGTAATTTTTTATTTAACTTTTCTGAGCGTATGTTTTTTCAAAACAATCTTAAGGTTTGGCGACTCAAGCAAGCGCGTGCTCTATTTCTGTGAATTTGTACAATATTCCATTAATCTAGTTTCTTTGAGAAACCTTTTGCAACCAATGGATCAAAATCCAATAAGATTGATCAATTTTGGATATCTAAGTAAGCTGTTGTGCAACATTGTCGCACAAGAAAACGTTAAAATTGAAGATATATTGAAGACACATTCAATACGTGATGGCTATATTTCTCTTTAAGTCAGTTTGGGATGAATCGCCACAAACTGTTCTTATAAAAGCATAGAATAATATAAAAAAGTGTGATGAAGACCATATCACCAGATCATGGACCAGACCAGATCATATTGCGGATAATGACGAAGGAGCCGAAATGTATGATAACAATAACGATGGATCAGATATCGAGCAATATAGTCAACCGAAAGTGAGTGACACGGAAGCAGGAAAAAGGTTAGACTAGTTCTTTCTGTCAAATGACAACTTTTTTGAAAAGGTGTTCAAACTTTTCCGCCGAATAAACAAAGTACAGTCATATTTTTATTTGACAATCATTCAACAAAAAAGAGTTAACTGTATTAAAAATAACATAATACACTTATATTAGAAAATATGTACTTAATATTTTAATAACTACAGAAAAGCATTTCGATATTGTCTCCAAAGGGAAAAAAGCGCCAACAAGAAGAGCTCACGCTCCGTAAGCTTTATTCAATTTTTACATTGCATGCCTTACAAATAAGCACTGAGAAGTGCTTACTGCAGCCTTAAACGAAAATCACTTACATGCGCTTTCATGACAAAAAAAAATATTTAGCCGGCACTGAAACTCGACCCCCCCCCCCCTCAGTGCTCAATAGTCAAAGCATCAATAATCAAAACAAGTTGGAAAGGGTATAATCAATGAACTAGTCCAAAAGGAGTAATGGATTACCTCCAATTACTTCGAACCGCATGTATTTTATAAAATTTTTTGCTACCCTGAGGGTTACACTCCAATGCTTGCAGGTAGACTTCGGTTGGTTCTACATAATTTAAATGTTAGTAAAATTGTATATTACATATTTCAAACGGATGGAAATATTTTTCTTTTATCATACCCGCAACTGAATTCTCATTTGAAATTTCTTCACATCAGGCTACAAAGCAAGTTGATTTTGTTTTTTTTTTTATTTTTTTGTTTTTGATAAAATGTTCTGATTAAAACACCAAAATGTTTAGTCTTAAAAAAATTAAAAAAATCCAACGTTTGAATCAATACGTTGCACTTGAAATAGTACAATTTATTGGAATAAATCGTAATGCAAGTGCTTGTAAAATTCAATATAGACTATGCGCTTATACTGTGATTTAAATAATACCTTAGAAGTGTTCCCCTTGGTTTCAATATAAGGTTTTGACTTATGTTTCAAATCTATACGACTTAAATGATAACTTATCAAGTTGTCCTAGTAGAAGAATTTCTTCTATTGCTCTTTTCGCGTATATTTGCTGTTCCGGTGAGCATTTTCGAAATAACACCGCCCATGATTCAGAAAATACTTCCGCATCATCTCTTGTTTGGCGTCTTTTAGCTGGAGCTTCAACAGAGTTTTCAGAGAAAATATCGGCATAGTCTGGTCCTTCATCTATTGTTTGTTGATGTTTTACGTCACTTTCTCTATCAATTTCTTCATAATCTGAGTAGCGTTTTTTTATTTTGAATGTTTTGGCTTCTGGTAGAGCTTCTGCATTTTTAAATTTTTTCTTCCTATGTAGGGGGTCTATTTCAACAGTCTAAAAATATACAATTTATATATTTTATTTTAATTGAAGATATACTAGTATACATATTTACTTATACAGTTTATAATTTGGTTAAATCCTAAATTAAATGATTTGATAGAGTAAGCAGATTACTCTCAAAAAGAAGTTTAATTATAAAAAGGTATGGAGTAAAAATTAGTTAAAATACATATTGGCTATACGACCACTCTTTATGCGTCTTTACGCTATAACGGTATATTTTAAATATAGCTCAGATTCGCTTTAAGGTCCGAAGTAATTCGAAATACGCCGAAAAAAAGAAAATAATGTGCATACTCATTTATTTTACTGTGCACATTGTCGCTGGTGAGTGTTGAGTTTACTGTACTTGTAGCGTTGGTAAGGAAGTAAATTTGCGCCTAGCAGTAAGACGTGTTTTTTCGGTATTTGTCTGTTAGTGTTTTATGTCTGAAAACATTAAAAGTCTTTGTTTAAAACTGCATTTATTATTTGCTAAATGCTGACCGAAAACTAAGAATTTCCCACAATATATAAGCTTTTTACTTGGTTTTAAAGCTTCAAGCTAAATTCCTAAGAAAGCTAATAGCTGTAGTAGCTAACTCTATTATTATTATTTTATCTGATTTCAAATCGAAATTCCCGAAATAACTTTTTATTGAAGGCGTGCTTCTCAATATATTTTCGATACAACGTTTTTTTTTCAATTATTTTATACGTTGTTCTTCAATCAAACCTCAAAAATATCAGTTTTTCACATATTTCTCTTAAACGGTAAGTGTTATGTAAAAATAGGTCAGACAAAAGTTGTAGATCATAAAATTTCTTTAAAAGTTTTTCAGGTACTTTTTTTTCTACAAATCACCATTCCTGAGATATCGCGATATCACACATCGAAAAAACTAATATGGACTCATATGCGGCCTGTACACGTCATCGGACGGACGGTTTGTGTGGCTTACACACTAAAATACGTATAAATTATGTGATTTAATTTGTGCTGTTGAGCATCCTATACTATAATGTATGAGGCAGCAGCAAATCTAGTGTGGCTTACACACTAAAATACGTATAAATTGTGATTTAATTTGTGCAGTTGAGCATCCTATAATACTATAATGTATGAGGCAGCAGCAAGTCTTCATCGACGGCCTCATATCTTACCGCCAGAAACTGGCGCATTTATTTAATATGTTGCAAAATATTATGTAAATGTATATAATTTACTACACACGAAACATCAGTTCCATCGTCATCATTATCAGTTCAAAATTTTACTCAACAAATGTATTTAACTTAAAGGAAGATGACGGGGTCTGATTTATAAAACAAATTAATTTTTAAGATTTCAAAGCTTCGCGGAATATCAGCTCCCACTCAATATTTTACTAAAAGTTTGTATAAACGGAGGGGAACGGAGTTTGATCTCACCCATAATTTGATTTTTGAGATTGGAAAAAGTCGTAAATTTACTTCGGTGCAGTTAGTAGACGATAAATTTGCGAAACTTGGCAATACCAAAAATGTATTCCGTGGAAACGTTATAGCCCGTTTTTCTCCATCAAATCATACATATGTACATCTCTACAGCGAAATTTCGATAGAGTTTTAGACGATGTTTGCACGGAATGAACAATTTTATGGAGATTACTGTCACAAATCATACATTTTATGAGTAAAGTTCTGAGAGGGACCTTTCTCCTTCATCAAATCACATATATTTTTTGAGTGGTTCGATTTTTCTGCGGTATTGCAGTCTTCTTAATATATTGCCTCTGCCATTTCCCTATTTTTTCTCGTACATACAAATTTATTAGCTTTTTACACTTTCTTGTTAAATGCAATTTAACGAAACTTACATCGTCCAGTTCTTCCAAATATGTAGACTTAGAACTTCTTCCATCTTTCGTCATACTTTGGCTTCTGAGGAAATCTAATTCATGGAAATACCATAGTGTCGGTGCATATACGTAGTCACCTTCAGCACCAGATGCTTCACTTCGCAGAACCTTGTTTAACTCTCGTCTGTAGCAGGTACGCAGACCACTTATTTTTTTCTTCACATCGTGCATCACTGCATTTGGTTCAATTTCTTGAAATTTTTCTAGTAACGCGCCATTTCCAATATCTCTTAAACGTTGACATTTATATTTTTCACTTGATATGCGCCATAATGCCTCATGTTCGCGATAAATTGCAATAAATTCGGACCAAAATTGATTATTTGTAAAAGTCATTTTGTACATTTACGAATAGAACAGAAAAATACGCTTAACAAAATGACTGTACAACAAGTCCAACTGCAAGTATAGCAACATGAGCAAACACAATCGCCCATATTGTTTGACAGAAACCCTGAAAACTGTTAACGTAGAGTCTAAGCTAAGAATACATATTAACCACGCTATTCACACTCACCGAATTTGAGCGCCGGCGTATGACTTCAGAGTAGCTTTTTTGTGTTCAGTATTTCTATAGTGAGTCGATACACAAGTTCGCTATATCTCTATATAGTTGTATCTGCAACTTCCGACAGCTATATCTCTAAAACCTGTTCCAAATTTTGGCAAAACTGATCGTTCGCAGCGCACGCCATCGAATTTTACCTCATGGAATCCTATTTGAAATGAAAAATTAATGACAGTCAAGTTCTAGGGTTGCACAAGCCAGCCAGCAGAAAAATTCAAAAAAATATTTAAATCCAACCAAGCCAAGCGGCTGTATATATCATATGATCTAGCATTGATGTTGTTAAGCCATGCCGTATAAGATGAAGGTTCATGTGATCCTACTGAATAACCTATTGAATCGTTTACAGGGATCATTTGAAGTTTTCTAGTTATTTTGTCACGCGAAAACATGCAAATTTACAGAAAAAATGCATAAAGGTTATTGTCCTTTGGGTCATTTTTTTACAAAAAAAAAGCAATATTTTCCCTTCTTGAGTCCACTTTTTTCACCTTTAATAAAAAGCATTAATTATTAGCCTCAAAAGGGGAAAGAAATAATCAAAAAGAAATTTTATTCGCTACATTTTGGTTTTTCTGAACGCATCGAAATAATTAGCGATGCGTTATTTGCGTATTTATTTTACAGCGATAATGCTAGTGATGCTCCAAGATTAAATGGTAAACTTGGTAAATAACAACCTATAAGACAACAGACTGTTAAATGTCTTCAGTCCAAGAGTTTGCCTTAAAGAAATGTTTCTTTTAGTCTGAATGAAAGTTTTAAATATAACCTTTAGGTGGCATGTATATGTGTAATGCTGCCAACTGCTTTGTATTGCTATAAAATTTTTACTGGTTTTTGTGTTCGAACAAAGACTGTGCCATAAATGGAATTCTCTCAAATCATCAAATACGTTCAATGTTTGCCTGGGATATCTCTTGCTGAACGTATTTTTGCTGCCACTGAAAGGTATGGAAACTAGAAGTTTTAATCTCCATACATCTCCATATGGACACTGAAGAGCATTCTATGTGTAAAAGTCAATTCTTAAAGATACAACAACATTTTCTTCGCCAAATTGCCAGTCAAGAAAAGTATTTGTTTATGCGACCAACCAGTACTGGCGCAATGTCTGTCGATGATACGTATAACTACATACATACATATATCTGTGGTCACAAGGAATAACAGCTAAACTCGATATTTGATGACAAGGCGAAACAGTATAAGTCATATGAATATACAAATAACTTATGTTGTTTCGTCTTTTTATCAAATATCGAGTTTAGCTTTTATTCCTTGTGGCCACAGATATGTTTGTTTAATTTTTGGTCCAATTTAAAAGAAAATAATATACATAAGAATAACTGCATGTTTGTATTCCATATCGTTAAGATCTACTTAGGTATCTAACTTTAGGTATTTCACATATAAATGTACTGTTTTTTTTCATGCCACAGTTGTTTGTAACTATTCCTATTCAAGTTTTCATATAATTTTTTTTCGCACTGAAAAATTTCTATTTTCAATAAATTTATTTCTACAGAAAATGTCGTCTCTATTATTATAATAGACCTAAGAATAGAAAATTTGGTTACAGCCTTACTGTTTAAAATTAGCAAGATAGTGTCGTCTACCTAACGCAACGAATTGAGTTGTTTTAATTTTTTGTTAGGATTCGTCAATGCCCATCACAGACCTACTTTCTATAAATATTTGGGGTGCCATTGAACGTTCCTGGAACGATCCCTTTATACCGGAAAACAAAAAAAAATTATTCAATGAATTCGTATAAAACATATTTATGGGAAAAACAACAATAACGAATGGTACAATAACACCAATTACGACGATTCTCATTATAAAATTTAAAAATTTTTATTAAAATTCGCGCAAGATATTTTAAATAACAATTTTTCGGCTTCAGCGCTCTTTTATTTTAATATCTTTCATTTCAACAAATTATGAATTTATATAACATCATCAATTTAAAACTTACAAATTATTTGCCTGCACCGCTCAATCTGTTTGGTTTCTCTTTACAATTCGAACATTGTTTGTGTTACATTAATGGAAAATTTGTTCAAGATTAGTGTGTTAGCAAAGCTAGTGATGGATATAGCAGTGAACCGTGGCCGCGAAGCCGGTGTTAGACATATTGGAGGATGTAAATCCTGAGCCGCGGGAATATATATGGAATTAAAACAAAACAAAATAAATAAATTATTGAGGCTAGCGAAGTCGGTGTTGGATATACTATAGGACTTAAGCTCAAAAATGAAGGAGGCGTTTCCGTGCCCAAAATATGTATAAATTCTTGAACATACTGCATTGTGCGACATACTAAAATTTCAAGAAAACCGGCGATTTGTGAAATTTCGAATGAATATCGGTTTCTGCTAATTGACTGTTAAATTCGATCAAAATTATGTTCATTTAAAAAAAAATTGGTCAAAATGTCAGAAAAATCATCATATCTCAAAAACTATAGGTTAAGTTTCAAAGATTTTTTACCATTTTTGTAGGCCATTAAATGATTAAATGATGATTCTTATGACACCCATAATTTTGATATCCATTGAGGGGTTCCCAACTTATAATTATTCTTACAAAAGCTATATCCGCAACTTCCGATTGATATATCTCGGAAACTAGATCCTAGCGACACTTTTGTTTTGTGCCATTGGTCTCATGTGGCAGTTCCCATCATCGCATAAATGTTATGTATTTGAACGGGACAGTTATTGCGATGAAATAAATTCAGTAAAATAAAACGATAACAAAGAGGTGATTGTTTAGTTTCAAAATAAAATGCAGACTTACATCGCTTGTTGCATCCGAAAAATCAGACTCAAAATCTGCTTTTTCATTCTCAATTCTTGAGTCGCTAAGGAACAGTAAGTCTTCAAAATACCATAGTTGTGGTACATAAAGGTCATCACCTTCAGCCCCAGATCCTTTACTTTGTAAAACCTTGTTTAACTCACGCCTGAAGCAAAAGCGCATTGCACCTATTTTTTTCTTAACGTCGTGAATAGTCGCATGTGGTTCGATTTCTCGATATTTTGCCAGTAACGCAGCATATCCAATATTTCGTGTCGGTAGAATTTTATTTTGTTCACTTCCTAAGCACCATAATTCTTCATGATCGCGATAAAGTTCAATAAATTCTTTCCAAAATGTATTTTGACTTCTGCTCATTTTTACCTGAACACAAATATTTTTAAAACAAAACACAATCTTGTAGTGTTGCCAAGTCACCGATGAAAATAATGATACTTTATTCCATTATGATGTCCAGACGAAGTTATATAAACATTTTCCTCTCTGAACAAATGAACACAAAATAAACCATATAACTATACTTAATGTACCCCATTTGCTCCTTTAAAACTTATTTTAGTCATCTAAGTAACTTTTTTGTCCAGGGATAAGCCGCATATTCAGCATGATCTAGATTCTTCGACTTAATTCCCTGGTGCTTTTATGTATTATATTACTATTTGATCCTCACAAGAAAATAATTCTTTAAGGAATATTTAAAGTGGGTTCGAAGTATCGAACCCACGCACTGTGAGCTATGTGTTCACAGTCCTAACCATTATGCCACGCTGCTTGCTGTCTTCAACTTTTTATTTGGTTTGTTTATTCTTGACAGCGATATGACAGCGATGGAGGCGTTTTGCGGTTGCATAAAATTTGTGGATGACAAGATAATTCCACCTTTAAAATAGACCATGTTGGTAAACAAAAGCAGTAAAAAAATTATTTAGAATTAAAGATCAAAAGAAAAACAGGATGAAATTGTATTCACTTCTAGTTCTTCTGGCAGTATATAGCCAAAATATTACAGGAAGAGAAGAATCACCTAAAGTTCAGATTGGAATTAAAAAACGGATAGAAAACTGTACTCAAAAGACGCGAAAGGGCGACTTTGTTCACGTTCATTATTCGGTAAATCTACTATAGTTACATATTTTTTTGTTATTAAAAAAACACTTTTAATATTCTTCATACAGGGTACTTTGCAAGATGGCATAGAATTTGACAGCAGCTATACGCGCGGTAATCCTTTTTCTTTTACACTTGGCTCCAAACAAGTAATTCAGGGATGGGACCAAGGTTTGCTTGGCATGTGCGAAGGTGAAAAACGTCGTATAGTAGTTCCACCAGAATTAGGTTACGGAAAAAGTGGTTCTGGAAGCAAAATTCCTCCAAATTCGGTGTTGTTTTTTGACGTCGAGTTAGTTAAAATTGAAAAGCGTATTGATCTGTAAGCGGGTTTTCTATCGTTTCTTACAGTGTAAGGCATTTGGAGCTTTCAGATGGAAATTTGCCGAAAAATAGCATGCATATTTTAAAAACTTTTCGTTGTAATTAATATTTCATAGTAATAAATAATGCGTCGCATATGATAGCTTAAGCCGAAAACTAAAGTGGTTGTCCATGAGATGCATGCTTATAAATCGTTTTGTACTTTTTATTCCAATTAAGAAAATTGTTTACAGTCCTCAGCAATGTTGTTGGTCTTGGCAACATTCGGGATCGGTTCATAGAACTCAATGTCATTCGAATTGAGACTTAAATAAAAAAACATTTAAAAACGGGACTTCCAAACTGCTGACTGGGGAATGCGATTCGAAACAAAATTTAATCACATTCGAACAAATTACTATAAAATGTGATATTCGAATTTAACTTTTTTCCTTGCCTGAAATTTTTTGTTGAAAGGGCTATTTAAGCGGCAACGCTTTCACATTCGAAAGAGAATATTTCGGTATCTTGCAGGGTAAGGCCTCTAAAATAAAAATTTAATGTCTGTGTGCTTTACTGGCTTCAGTTTTGTATTACAACTTCAACCTGCAAGAAAACAATTGATATGCATTTATGTCGGAGGCAGCTTTTTGGCTGATGACAATACATTTAAAAAAATTATTCAAAACATTTAATTACGATTTAACATTTCCACTGAACATACACTATAATTATTGTTAATACTTTTTAATAGTCTTTCGAATCAGAGCCAAACGTTGTTTATGTGCTTCTGTTATAGCAGCACGTTTATATGGCCTGAGTTCGTCTGTACCAAAGCCTGGGATCCACATATTCCATTTGCGCTCCAGATGCAACTGAACGTCGCGCACTTCTACTTTGGAAACTTTTCGATGTTTTGCGAAAGAACAAGTTGCTTTTACGGCGTCCTCGACGAAATCGTCTGCTATTTGTAGTAACAGTTCTTCAACATCTTCATCAAGTTGTGCAGTGACGTCCACCTCCCGCACTAATTCCAACAATCTAGGCTTTGTGAGGATCTGGAAATACATACATTACAGAAATTTCTAAAGTTAAAAAAAAAAACTATATTACCGGCTGATTTTCGGCTGTACCAGACTTTATTGTAGCGTTTGTGTTTGAAGTGCTGCTATTGGCAGAGTTAAACGAATTTTGCGATCCGCTGATGTTCGTGCTATTGACTATGCCGCCTGTGTTGGAGTTAGTGTTCGACATAGGGCTATTCTGTGAAGGGGATGCCATCGGTAAGTCTTGGGAATCGTCACCGACGCCGTTGCTATCAAAATTGGTAAAAATGTCCGACATTTTTCGGTTTGATTTTGTTCTTTGGTTTTTTAAAAATAGTTTTTCTTAAAAGTATTTAAAAAAAACTGCCTCAAGCCTTAGGTAAAGTGGAGCTGGATCAGGAATTTTGAGCAGGATTGTACTTTGGAATAAATGAAGAGGGAGCTGTGGATAGTTGTTAAATGCAAAGAAGCAACTTTCGGGAATGCAGGCGGAGCACAAGAACACCTAGAGCAGATTATGTAGTGAATGGCTGTAGTAGAAGTGGAGTATGTAGAATAGTGTCTGTGTGAAACAAGTGTAGAATATTTCTTAATTTATAGTATAAGACTTACAGAAAAATAATGAATTAAATAATAATATAATAGCAAAGGAAAGTCCAAAGTAACCAAAAAGCGATAACTAAAAAACCAGGTAACTTTTAAAAATTACGAAAAACTTTTAAAAGTGCAATCTAAGGATTTAACCGAATTTTTACCTTATTTTTACAAAAATTTGTTATTTGTTGAAAAAAAAACTATCAAACTGACAAAACGTCAAAACTTAAAACAAAACAGTAGTGCACAGTGCACTTATGATTTAATTAACATGGTGGAACAGATGCCAAGATGGTGCCTCTTTTTCTATTATATGTTTCTTCGCGAATTGTCAAAATCGAGAACAACAAAACGTGATAATTTTTCTTAAGGAAAGAAAATATTTTGAGCAGTGACAATGTGAATAAACTTCGAATAAGAGTAGAATTGTGTAGTGTGGTGTTCACTTTTTGTTTGTTAAAACCAATATTTTTACTCCAACTGGACTGATATGTATCTATATCAATATAAATGAAAATCAGGCCAGTGTGAATAGAGCAACTTACATGATACCTTATGTTCGTAGCTGGGCAAAAAGAAGAGTGCGCGCGCGACTGTGGCATAAATAGAATAATTTATCATATACATATATCACAACATCACAACTACAAACGCATTGAAGAGCATTGTTTGAACGAGGTACAAAATCTGTCACAAACGCAGAGCTAAAATCACAAAAGAGAAAAGACAACAATTTTTCACAGAATTTCCTAGTATAAAATTCTAAGCACAACGAGACAATATGATTTTTTCTATACGTTATAGGGCCCCATACACATTCAGTTTTTCATACTGTCTACCGTACGACCGAGTCGTACGTTCGTGTCATATGGTAGGTTTTTTTCGTACGACTTGCCCTCAGACGTTCAGATTCTGAACGTGAATGTGTGTATAAAGAATTTTTGGTAGCTAAAAATTAGCTAAAAGCTAAAACACAATTTCTCCTGCTGAAAAGGTATTAAAAAAACCAAATCTAACTATAATATCGCTAATATGGCAACACTGTCTATAATCGATTTATGTGTTAATTTTTTGCTGTCAAATGAAACATTTTAGAAATGCAGATTGAGAAAATAAAATAAATTAACGAGAAATATTTGTTATATGTTTAGTCAATAAATCTATCATTATATATTATGTAATACATATAATTAATTATATATTACAAAAAAATGTCAGTATCAAGAGTGCCCCAACTTCGTATTGGACAACAAGACCTGAAATGCCGACAGGGCTGTGGCTTCTATGGAAACGCGCAGTCCTTTGATGGACTTTGTTCCAAATGTTACCGCGAGCGTAATGATCGAAAAAAAAGGGGTAACTCAAATATTTGTTGTCAATTAAGATAAATACTCATTGCATTTTCAGAGAACCTTCTTAATGCCACAACTACGGGCAAAATCAATCCGTCGTTGCCCACTACTACAAATGCAACAAACAGCAGTGGGGTGATGACTGGTCGTTTGTCACCACAAAATTTACTTGGCAGGTCACCATCTAAAAAGCAACGTGAAACTTCACTTGAATCCCCTTCAACAGCTCTGGGAACACTAAGCAAAAAGAAATCGTTGGTGCCAGCGGTATTCCAGAGATCACTAAACTCGAGCGCACAAAAATGTAAGTAAAATGAAGGACATTGTATCGATATAAAGAATTTTTTGTTCCAAAAATGGTCCAAAATTTTAAGATTGTTTCTTTTCTTTTAAATGGCACCAAATAAACTATGTTGCTTTAATAATTCAAAATAAATTTTTTAATAAAAAGTGTACTATACATGTATTTGAAAACTTTAATAGTTATGAATAGCTTTTCAAAAACTAACGTTCGATGGAAAGTTTTTCTTATACAAATACTAAATTCAAAAATATAAAATTGAAGAAATAATGAGTAATTCAAAATTTTTGTAAATTTTAGCATTAGACCGAAAGTCGTATGTGCCAAGTCCAATGGAAAACGAATTTGTTTTGCAATTACGACAATTAAGAATTTCTGACGATGGAAAACGGAAACTTAAAAACGAAATTCAGCGACTAGATAGTGCCATACGTTCATACATTAATTACAATTCAACGAATAAAAATATAGAAGAACTATCTGAAATAGTACAGAATGCTTATACCAAATTTGAGGAAGTTGTACATAATGATCAGCGTTTTCAGATAGCCACAAGTGAAGATCGAGAAGCAACAATTGATTGTTTTGAAAAAGTTGTTATGACACAAAATCACAAGTAAGTGCACATTTTTGCTGAACTAAAAAAAGATTCAATCGAATCTTGGGAATATTGAAATTTGCACTTGCGAAAGTTTTTTCATTGGTTCCTATAGAATTCAAGAAGTTTACTTTTTGTCTTTGTCTTACATTGCTTAAGTGTTTATCGCCCACAATTGCTCAATAAAGTGTAATCTCGATGTCTTTCGTATTTCTTTTTTCCAGAAAAGTGTGCGTTAGGTTTCTCTTTTTAATGTATCGATTTTTACTTAAGCTTGCCGAATTTAGAAATTTATAAAGCGTTGTAAACTCCTATCAATATAAGACGCTAGCATGGGCACTTAGATAATTGATTAATTGAAGTGAGTAAATTAATAAATCATCGATATTTATGTAAATTTAACATATGTACATCAAAAGAATAAGAACATGGTAAACATGTGTTTCGCTTAAGAAAGCACCTGTATTAATCTTCTATTTTAACAACATGAACATATTCTATATTTTTTTAAATCCATGTGGTAAATGGTAAGAATTTCATCCTAAGTTATGTGACGTCAGAACATTCACATTATATTAACTGTTCAATTCTGAAGATAAGAAAATAAGTTCAATATAAAAATAAGTTAAATATAAAAAATAATTTCTAAATTTAACGGCACAAATTTTTTATTCACAAAATATACATTACTCAAGTATAAAAGTCACCAGCTTATAATTTTGTTTTTGTTTTGTACATCCTTTATTCGGCCATAGTCTTAAAAAAATATTAATAAAAATTATGCATTGTTTTCAATATTCCGAAATTACGAATTCTATTCAATATTTTTGGTACATTAACTCTTTCAAATGCAATTGATATACTTTTTTAGAATCAGTATTCATACTCAAATCTTAATTTGTCTGCCCAAGAAACCAGTTAACCGGATTTTTTTTGATTTCTTAGGTTCTTGTTCAGTCCATTCTTTACAGCAGATGAAGAAAATGATGTTAAAGTTCAAAAACGTATACGTCAACTTAGTTGGATAACAGCAAAGCATCTTGCTTGTAGTATTGATGAAGTGAATGCGGAATCTCGGGACTTAGTTTATAATGCAATAACTGGTAACTATGCAATTTGTATAATGGAGTGAAATGAATTTGCGGATATGTATGCTAAGGGTATTTCTAATAACAATATTTTAATAATTTTCGCTTATTAATGTCATAGACGCAATGCAAATGTTGTAAACTTATAGGGATTATACGCTCTTTTGGAACAAAAAATCTAATTTTCACATTAGTTATAACTAACAATTTAATAACTTTCAATTCAGCATTTATATAAATAAAATGGTAGCGAGGTTCGTCGAGGTGCGCGTATCACGTAAAAACTACTGGATAGATTTAAAATTTTTTTAATTTTATTCCTTAGACGCTTGAAGTTTATCTTCAATACACATTATCACAAGTCGGCGTGGCACTGCCCATTGAGGTAAAAAACTGAATGTTCATATCAAACTTATTTGATAGCGACAGAGGTATAAAAATAGGGATAGATGATACTGGTAGTTATAGAGATACAGATAGAAATAGAAAGAAAGAAAAATAAATACGGAGTTACGAATGTAAATATGGGAACCTTTGAAACAGGGAACATACATCGCGAACCAAGTCGCGTGCAACACTTAGTAATCAATAAAAAATTGTGGTGTAGGTAATTATACTGACCAAATATCCTATCAATCTCGTGTCAGAAGCAGTAACTCGTAAAGTGGTATGAATTAAAAATATGGGCATATTTCGCTTCTACGAATCATAAAAACTTCATGTAATGAATAAAAACGAGTATTCGAACTCAGCTACCAAAATTTCATTCATCTTAAAAAAATCTTTTAATGTTTTTAGTACACACTTATAATATTAGTTATTATTTTATTTATCAATAAATTTTTTTACTAGAACTTGTTGGCATTGATTCGTATTATTCACCTCAAGAAAAACTAGAGTGTACTGTACGCTGTTGCCGTCATATTTTTGAACTTCTGAAACATTCGGTTGGTGGACCTGCTAGCGCTGATGAATTTCTTCCAGCATTAATTTTTGTAGTATTAAAAGCTAATCCTGTGCGATTGCATAGTAATATTAATTTTGTTACGCGCTTTACAAATGCATCGCGTTTGATGAGCGGCGAAGGAGGCTACTATTTTACAAATTTAGTAAGTTGTCATTACTTAAGAAATTAACTACATTGGTAAAAAATTGTTTTTGTTTTTGTGGTTTTTAGTGTTGTGCAATATCTTTTATTGAAAATTTAAATGGTGAAAGCCTTGGACTTTCAGAGGATGAATTTAATAAGCTTATGTCCGGTGATAAACCATTTAGTACTCCATGGGAAAGTGCTTTGCTAGCATGTGAAAGTTTGCACTTGATTTCTGAAAATATGAAACGTATGGAATCTTTAAAGAAGAGAAATAATAATATTGCAAGCGGATTGGAGAATTTTAGAAAAGATTTGTTAGAATTCGAAGTGAGTGATCTTGTTTTTACTCTATTAATTAATTTGTCTTTTGTTTCGTGTGGTTTACTTCATGTAATTTAATTTAAGTTCTCAAACGAATGGTATTTGTAATTAATTTTACTTATTAATGTTGTTTTATATTTTAAGATTTTGATATTTCTAATTTCGTTTTGGCATTAATTTTTTTCAATTACTTTGCAGATGGAAATCTCACAAAAAGTTGATTCGGTTTTAATTCGGGCACCACTTACAATTTTACCGATTAAGACACCTAGTTTCTTAATTACTCAAGCTAGAAGCCATTTAATTAGAGTAAACGAAGACATCAAAGAAACCAATGCCATTATTAGTACAGGCCACTATCAAACAAATTTAATTACTGCTTTGGATACCGATCATAATTCAACAAAATCAACTAATATAAAATTAGTTAGTCTGCCAGAACCTATGACACCTATAAAAGCCAGCAGCTCGACAGAAATTCCTGTTACACATACATTATCTCTTAAAAATACGAACACTTCCAGCAGCGTTGGTAGATTATCACCTTTACCCTCTGTACAGGCTAGTACAGATTTATTTGCTTCGCCAATATTCAATTATTCACCATTCGATGCAATGTCATTGTTAGATGAAACATCAAATACCCCCGATGAATTGGTTGTTAATTCTGATTTTAAAGGTGGCCTTACTAATATAAACTACGATTTTGATTTATCTGATCAGAGCGGCGATAACAGCATAGCAGAAGATAAAAAACTCAACCTAGAAGAATTTGATCCGTTGCTCAAAAATTCCGTTGAAACTGGAGTTGATTCAAAAAAATTGAATGTCTCCGCACCAGCACCGATTGAAATACATAATTCGAGTATCAACACAAAAAGTTTGCTTGAAAGTGATTCGCCACCAAATAATGTGCTACTTCCATCACCTATAAAACCGACTGTATCCGATTATCGTGGATTTTCAAATTTTGAAATTCCTACGATATCATGTAACACTGGTGACTTTAGTTCATTGGGTGGCTGTAATAGTTTAGATTCTACAGATACTGATGAAGAAAATGCAAAGTCATAGGTTAAGATACAAATCGTAACGTTAATATTAAATGTGATTGCTAATAAATAGATGAATATTTTGTATAATTCAATTTCATTTACGAATAACAAAATTTAAATATCAAAAGGATGTTTTAACCCCTATTTTACCTAGAATTTGTAGTTTTGTGATATAGAAGGGCTCGACATATGAATAAAGCACAACAATAGAAGTTAACAGGATAAATTTTGCATAAAAAGGATATCAGTATTGCGAGAAAAGTTATAGCAGCGGATGTCCATCAGAACGAATCGTCGACATTTAAAAATCGGCCGCCATCGGGATATCTGGCAACACTGATTAAATACAACACTGTTTACAACAATAACTGTTTAACTGCTTATTTAACATTCGTACCTTATACACTTGATATGCTGCGCTCAATGTGCAATATAATAAATACATAGATAGGAAAAATCTGGACCATATCGCTCGTCCCAGTTGTGCATTAATGGGATTGCAAAAAAAAAATTCCGTTTATAGACTCCTAATACATTGAAGCTATACACTGATGTGAACTTTGCAGCTTTGACAGAAGCCGTCTGATTTCTATTGAGTTTTGTTATTTTTAAATCAATCACACTTACTCAGGGCTCACTGTAAAACGTATCTTTCCACTAGTGTCACTCACATGACGATTGACATTAGAGACATGATTCAATAATAAAGGTTGCGTTGAGCTGTCACACTCAACTCGGCGACCCTCACGTCAAGAACAAACGAATGAAAAAGCCACAACATACATAGGCAAGGGTAAACAAAGCGATTTATCGTGTTTTGTCTTGTGCGAGGAGCTGATTTTGACAACAAAATAAAGAGAAGTAGGGAATATATGGCAATGGTTGGAGTTTGTTCATGTTCCGTTAACATGGTTGCAACTTTTCTGTTAATCACTTTAACTACTGCAGATGACAAAAATGATTGTTCGATAAAATGAGTTATTGTATGTACGTGCTCAATTTCTCTTACAATATATATTATATTGGTTAGATTGTGATTTTGACATCAGTAAGTGTTAATTTTTTTCTTTCAGGGATGCAGTGAATGTAATTTGGCAACTTGCATTTACCTAGTCATTGAGAAAGCCAAAACTGACGACTGACTGGTCGAATGAAAACAACGCGGTGCTTGAGTCGCCGATTGAGTGAAGCTGAGGAAATCAAGTTGAATAAATAAAAGTATAAAAAAATAGAAAACAAATGTTAAAGCAATAAAAACAAAGAAAATGGTCAACAATTCCGATGACAGGTAAGTTATCTTTAGATTAAAACAATTTGTTAATAAATATATGAGGTTTATAAAAAAACACCATTGCCTGAGAAAAATTCGACTTCTCTTTGTTATGCAATTCAATAAAGAATGGAATAGGGAAAACGCAGTCACCAATAAGTATTTCAATTAAAAAGAGCGGGTTTCCTCTTCCTCAAGTAAATTTGTTCCTCAGTGTGGCATGGACAGATTGCTGGATTCTCTAACAGCTGTTGCCATTTAGCCGTTCTCTGCTGTTGGCATTTGAGTAATGAAAAGCAAAAACATCACATCAGCTGGTGTTCGTTTGCTTTGCGCTGCTACTCCTGCCGCAGCTGTAAGTGTTAAGCATTAAACTTGAACTACGGAACCCGTTTCTCTTATTGCAAGATTAACTAACTATAACCTGTTACTGGTCGCTAGATACGAAATATGCCCAAAAAACCAGTATCAATTTAGAAAAAATTATACTTTTTAAAAAATTCATTTTCCACCCATTTTACTTTTAAGCTCCAATTTTCCAAATTTCATGCATTTTGATAACCAACCAAAAATGCTTTAACAGCAGGAAAGAATTACTTCCCGCATTATGAATATTATGTCTTGGTCGACAGTTGGTAATTACATATATGTTATTAGCAAATATATTAAAAAAATCATTGTCGGTAGCAACGAAATTCCAGTCTTCATCGATGGTTCCAAGATGGATTGAGGGACGGTTTCAGGCATCTAGTTAAGCGTACTGATACTGAACAGAATGCTTAAACTACCCAGCCAATACGAGGTATTTCTGGCCGCGCAGTGATTGCTGCTTGGTTTTTTCATCTTTTAATAATCATATGTATGTGTAGACAGTCTAGCTGCAATCAAGGCCCTAGGGATCCCATTGTATCAAATCAAAGTGCGTAATGAACTGCAGGGAATATGTATATCACTTTCGTGAGCATAACATCAGGCTCTGCTAAGTGCTTGGCCATAATGGTAATGAGGGCAGAAGCTAAATCGCACGTCCCAGTTGTGTTTAGCTTCATACTTAACTTATATTGGCAATGTTTTTATCCAAAGTTTTCCCATATCTATTATTGTTTTTTCCAACCAACTGACATTTTTTGCGTTATTTATTGCACATTCTTAAAGTTCCTCCAAGCTGCCCACATTTCACGTTATTCGTGAAGTTTACGACAGCTCCAATGCTCATGTACGTTTTGCATCTGAACTGGAGGAAGCTCTGGAAGCCAATGTGGATTATATAATAATTGAACCAACGCGACTTGGTGATGAGACTGGTCGTTGGATAACTGTCGGAAATTGTCTTCACAAGACAGCAGTTGTGTCAGGTTTGGCTTCGATTATCTCAAGTTTAATTTGGCAAGATAGACCAGTGTTTAGTGCGCCTATGTGTGCTGTTTCTCTTGTTTGTACCGGACTGTACACAGTATCGTGGAACAACGATCCTTGCTGCCAGTATCAAGTAGTGGTAAGTTGAAATTTTGATTTTCATATTAAATGAAGAACAATTTATTTTCCCAATTATTATTATATTAATAGACTTTTTTATTTTCTATTTAGGTTGAAAATGATGAAAACGTTCTGTCAAAGCTCGCATTAGCAGACGTGTCATCGTCCGTTATTTTAGGCTATACTTCAAATACTAAAACAAAATATCTGCATCGCAGTGTAGCTTTTCTTTCGGCAGCATTTTGTGCATGGCAAATATATAAATCTTATAAATAGTTTTACTTTGGCTAAGCAATGAAATTATTAAACTATATTCCATGCCACTTTAATAACAACTGTTTACAAAAGCTCCAACTGTTGCAGCAATTCAGCTTTAACTCGTCCACAAAAACTAAAAATTTATTTCTTTGGCTTTTATTTTTTAAATATACATATTTAAATAATGAAAAAAAAAAAAAATAAATGAAAAAATAATTTGTCACACATTGTTTTTTAGTGAGCACAAAAAAGCATCTTTTTTTTAGATGAAATTTTAAAAAAATTCAATGAAAGATCAACTTTCTCATTTCATAAAAATAACAACCATGATTGAAATAAAAACTTTGTCGTTTTCCAAATTGTGTTTAGAGATATATTTTTGCATTAAACTGAATTCCATTTTTTTTTGTGCTGTGTTGCGATAAATTTTGTTATGTAAAAGTGATTTTTTTAGTTAGAGAATGTTGAATAAATCTTATAAAATTGTAAGTAATTTCGGGTCCTTGCTTAAATTGTTATAAATCTTACGTAAAAAGAAATAAAAATATAAAATTAGTTTTATAAATCAACATTTCCTTAAAAGTTAATAAATTTATTAGCCGTCAGGTTTGAAATATATTTTGTTTGAACTATATCATAAAATTTAATTGAAAAGCTTTGGAATTGTTAAGAATCCTTTACTTTTTTTTATGTTCGTTTTCATCAGCTATAAATATTGTGATGTTCGCACAGGTATCTGTATCTAAACAAAACTAGTCGCCATAAGTAGTGTTGAAAGTAATATGTTGCCCACAAGAAATTAGCCTGGCTGCCAAAAAATCAACAAGTAAAGTCGCTATTAATCTAGTTCCAGCAATGTTGGTTTTTGTAGAAAATTTATTTATTGATACTTAAAGATAAAAATTAAACACTTATGGCAACTATGAAAACTATGAATTCACTTGGTATGTAATTGAGAAATCTGTATTATCGATAACAAGTGTGTATTTTTGAGTTGTGTGTGCATTGTGAAATCGAAATTACTGATTAAAAACTATTTTGAATCACAAAATAAACAAATCTGTTATTATAAAGTGCTAAAATAATTACAGTTTCAATGTAATCACTTGCTGCTTGATTTACTTTGTTTCTAACACTAGAAAATTACAGATTATTCCACTAAATACAACTCAACACAAGTTCAGTTGGCATACATAATAGAGGTATAATCCTTAAACCTCAAGCTTATTAATAGTTTTTCCGTTAATGAAAACAATATTTGCTGGACACTTCCGGATTACAGTCACATGCTCTTATCTTCTACTTGTATGTGTACCGTTCAGAAGGTGCTACTGCTACTGCTACATAAATACATTTTTTTTTGAGCAGTAACAACTTTTAAATTCAATATTCTGATAACTATCCCTAGCTTAACCCCAACTATTCCGTGCTATTATTTGGTATGTAATTCAAAAGAACAAAGTTATATGTTACGAGTGTGTATTTCAGAGTTGCGCTAGTTTGTAAAATGTATATTATGGATAATAACTTATAAATTAAGATTATTTCAGAGCACAAACTAATAAACTATAAATGGCCAATATAGTTATAGTGCTAGTTTTCAATGTTAGCAAGTATTTCATGATTTATTCTGGTTTCAAAAAAAGAAAAAATGTGTAACAACATAGTTGACTAAATACAACGGAAATTAAATTGAGTTATCCAACCTAATATAGGTATTAATGTTTTAATACAAACAATTAAGAATTAAATATAATTATTATAACTTTCTCTTCTCTTGTAGGTTTAGCAAAAAACTACTCTAATCACACTAATCACATATTTCGGTAATTTTTAGAATTAAAGCTAATAATTCCAAAAAGATATTCTAAATATAAGTAATTATTTTGTTTGTAGATATGAAAGTAAAACATACGTCTTACTCTCATTTCCTACAGGAATGCAATGGCTGATAATAAAATCATTTATTGCTTTTATTTAGTACAAATATGTCCGATGAAACAAACGGTATCTGTGTAATGTCAACAACTTGAGTGCATTTATGTACATTTTCTAATTTTGGATTATGTAGTTGCTTTCTAAGTCGCGACGATTAAGAACACCGCGGTAACTCGTTCTCCTATTTTAATACAGTAGCAAGGACTTTAGCCAAGTTCTGAGTGTTGAAGTATGACAAAATTTATTTTAATCGGACTTGCGGATCACAATTATATTATCAGCGTGTGAAGATCGATTATTTTTAGCAGATCAAATTCGTTTTTTACTTGTTTGGGAAAATAGTGTCCAATAAATACTTGTATTCTATCGCAAGGCGAAAATAATATTTGTCAAACATTTGATGATTGATCAATCAAAGTTTTCGACAAGTTTACACAAAAGCTTATAGAATGCGAGGTAAGTTTGTATATCCATTATTTCTTAAGTTACATATTGAATAATTAACAATGTAAGATATCGTAAAATTTACATATTTGTGTTCGATAATCTTATTGACAAAAAATAATTCGCAGGCCAAGACGAAAATTTATTTTTTAGTAGGAAAATGGTCACAACGAAAGGTTTTGCGAATGTAATTTCTTGTTTGAATTTGTATACCCAACATATGTATGTATGTACATAGTTTATTTTAAAATCAAAGGCAAGAAAACTCGCGAATTAATTTTTAGCTCGGAGATTTATGGTCATATCTACTATTTTTTAGTAATATTTCATACGTATGAAACTCACGTATGAAATTTAAAAAAC
Source organism: Meiosimyza platycephala (assembly GCA_963662105.1). Classification (NCBI taxonomy): domain Eukaryota; kingdom Metazoa; phylum Arthropoda; class Insecta; order Diptera; family Lauxaniidae; genus Meiosimyza; species Meiosimyza platycephala. The sequence continues at coordinate 120,371,122 of OY759208.1, forward strand.
ATCCGACATTGCTCAAATTTTGACACATCGAAGAACCTTGTTAGCTATCTCCACAGCAGAAATATCAGCTCTCTAAATAGTCGTAGTCCGGAGTACTGTAAGGTCAAAGTTTGAAAAATACACAATTTTTGCGAAAACAGCCGAATTCAATGTCTAATATCTCTGAACCTGGTTAACCATTTGCACTGAGTGTTATCTCATTTTGAAGTGTATAAAAATGTTAACAATGTAAAGTTTAATTTAAGTATTATGAGTAAGATCTCGATATGGGACACCATTTTCAAAGTTTTCATATTTTACTAAGGCCTTTTTCACTTAATCTGGTCGCAAAGAAAGGTCTAGAAGCTTAAAGTTATTTTTTGTGTATAGTAGATGACAAAAAAAAAATTGATTTCCATAATTTTAAACTTAGCTTTGTAGGCTTTTAGATCTAAAACTTTTAAAACGGTCCAAATACGGCTATTTTCAGGCCAAAATATGGCTCTTTCTCAGGACTCCGACCACCTAGAGAGTTGAAATTCGGACTGTGGTGCTATCTAATAAAGCACTTTGACCTGTGAAACCTGTTTGAACAAAATCGAAAATTTAAAATTTCATACGTATGTTTTACATCATTGAAAAACAGTAAATATGGATTTAAAAAAAAAGTTCTGAGGATTTCTTATGTTTTTGATATATCGACTCCAAATTACATCCCAAATAATCCCCAATTATTTTTGTAGTAGCTCACACTGTTATTAAAAGTTGGTTAAAGCCCACCGTGCTAAGTAACAGAAATAATACGATCAATCTTTGCCATTGCGGTGTCTCTGCACTATTAACTGAGAGCCCTTTGAAACTGTAAAAAAAGGTACCATAAACAATTTTATCACGTCGGATTTTTATGTTAAAAAATGTGTCTATACACAAAAACAGATAAATGCAAGAGGCATGCTGCGTTTAGGTCCTAAACTTTAGGAGTAATCAAGTTTTTTTAAAAATTTTATGATATATACAAACTTAAGTAATTTTATCGTCAGGCAGATTGCAATTGTTATAATTATTATAGCATTATAAACGAGAGAAACAACCTCTGCCATTCAGTTATTGCTGCATTTAAGAATTGCAATATTACAAACATGTAGTATTGCACTGCTTTTGGAGCACTTAAGGTGCATATTTTTTCAGAGTTTTGCCATCCAAAATTTATACGTATCAAGTTTCACAACTTTAGCTGCCATAGATGCCAAGATATATGTAGCCGCTAAATTGTTTTTGCTGATAGGATGGTGCCACGCCCCGTTGTATAATCCCGTACACATTTCGTGAGGTGCTTAGCAGAGACAATACTGAGCTTGACAGAAAGAAACTCTGCTATTTAAAAAAAAAATAAAATTAACTTATGTATCTACTTTTATCAGTAAAAATATTTATTTAGCAACAATGTGATGTGAGGGTGTGCGTAGATAACATTTGTAAGTTATTATCTCTAAACAATGGTGTTTACGAATCTTCTTGGATATACATAAATGCTTTTTAATTTTGCAACTTCAAGCACAAGGTTAAAATCTTCACAAAATAAAATGCCATTAATTTTAAGCAACCAAGGTGTTAACAATTTTGTGAATTATTTTGAACGCAATATTGGAAATTCGTATAGTTTGGATCTGTTAAATGTAGTCTATTATTATATTGTATGTTTTATTAAATTTGTGTTTAGTCTACAGTTCTTCGTTACAATACATTCATATCTGTATTTTGGCCCTGAAGGAATACGTTGCAACGGAACACGATCATGGGATTCCTTGGTTGCCTACAATCAACCTTCAACATCCGACACGATCATTAAAATTGAAATCGATGAAAGCACCCCGCTTTTAGCACATTCCTGCAAAAATCATCATCAAAGTTGTTCAACCAATGGCTACAGCAAAGCAAGAGTGCAATTTTGCGAGCTTCGGCTAATGGCGATTGCTTTCATCTTAGTTGCTGGCTTCATTATTGCAACATATTTGTTAATTGTAGAATGTAAGTTGCCCTCCAGCTGAATTATAAACATTGTTTAGAAAAATATAATTTATAAAGAACATTAAGAGCTTGGTTTAAAGGCAACTCATATTTTTTTCCAAAAATAAAGTAGTTTGTGACTAGCTTGTTAATTAATTCAAATAGTAATATGTAGTTTGATTTTCTCTACAATTTCCACTCTTTGCCTTTTTATTTCAAAAAAAGTGTCGGACAAATAGAAAAAGATTTCGGATTTTGGCCTACACGTCAGCGTTTTGAGATAACATAACGATCAATTAATGGGTAATTGATACGGTTACAAACGCTTTTCTACGACTTTTTTATTTCAAGTCTGAGAGGTTTGGTATCTGAAGCTAAGTTGTTCCTTAGGAAAACACAAAGAATTTTTCCATTCACAGTATTCGTTTAGCACTATTAATTAATTCTCGCTTGTGGATCGATTTAGTCAAATTCTTTGACAACAGTCGATTTTCCTTCAAATTTTAGGTCTTAAAACTGGGCGCAGACGAACTTTTATGCAGTAGTTCTGTGGTAAGGAAAGTAAGACAATAAAGACATCAATTTCATTATAACCTTAGGAAGAGGGGGACTTTCGGTCCGGATTTACAACGATTCCTTCGCTAACCACAGTTATTTTACATAAAAGTTGGGGCATGTGGGCAGCTTTTGACTGCGGCTCAGGGATTACATCCTGCTTTTGCTCCTGCAGTTCATATCTTCAGGCTTACAAGTCAACTAGTTTGGCCTAGGAACAACTGCTCTTTCCTAAAAATTAGTTTGGCCGATAACAAAAAAATTTTCTATATCTATATCAGAAAGGGTTTGGCACCTGCAAAATGTGCAAATTTAAGTTTTCTTTTTTCGAAAATCATGCATAGGATTAACATGAAATTTGAGAATTAAAGGAAAAAGTAAGGAGTTAAAAATTGCTATCAAAATTTGTATGCAACTTCCAAAAATGCAACACTTGTAGGTAAAACTTATGTAATGGATTGTCATGAAAATTTAGATGTATGTATTTACATCAAGTAATGTAGGCGTAATACCTCCAATAAGGGTTTGCTGATGCGGCCCTCTTGAACTCGTAACGAGTTCAAGTTCGTCCAGCGTCATCTTATCTAATTTTACGTATGCCGATGTTCCAAATTGACTTAACAAATTTCAAAATAAGCAATAGATAAACTTAAAATTTAAAAAAAATATATATATATAACGTATTTCCCTTTAGTGTAGCACACCTTAAACTTTTTTCCGTGCAGGTTTTTAAAAATTTTGTAAAAAAAAATAATAAAATTATTACTTTTAGCAACTGTACCTTCCCTGGGATTTGCATTGGACTTGGTGAATCATGAAATTTGGAGTACAGTGCCTTTACCACATGGAAATTATCTAAATCACTCAAATGTTCTACACATTCTAATGAAGCAAACTGGCGAAAAAAATTGTGAAGATACCGAAAGTTGTATTGCCATTTTAAAAGAAATGCAGAAGAAACTGCGTGACAACAATATAACAGCAGAAATTCCATATAATTTTATTATAGGTGGCGATGGTCTAACGTATGAAGTACGTGGATGGGACTATGAGAGTGGGCTTAGCGTCTTACCACAGCAGTCATTGCTAGTAATTGGATTTTTGGGTGGGTAAATTGGACCGTAAAATTAGAAGAAAATAAATCATTTAAATTCAATGTATTTCAGGAAATTATACTAACGCCGTCCCAAGCGATGTACATCTCCATTCCGCATTGTCGCTTATAAATGAATCTTTGCGTAGAAAAAAGCTTCAAAAATCTTACAAAATTTATGGTCTCCGAAATTTAACAATTTCGCATCGGGATGGAGCTGCACTCTTTGATGAAATATCAAAATGGCCTAAGTTCGATACTATACTACATGTACTATAAATATTAAATTAAATTTTAAAACTTATAACAAAGATAGAGATTTTATAAAGAATTTTTCTTTATTAATACTAAAAAGATGACAAACGTGTAAATTATTTAATGATTTGTATGATTTTCCATCTTCCATTGTAGCAATTTAATCAAATTCCAATTTTCGAAAACTACCTTCAATCGATTCAATTTGTGAAACAAAGTTGATGCCATTCAATGTCTTCTCGTTGTTATTTGAACTTCTACGTTGTATACCACGATCACTTAATAGTGTTATCTTATCCAGGGACAATACGAAATCACGCTTCGAAGCTAATTCTGATTTCCAAGCTTCTACCATTTCAACAAGTGGAATATTTCCACCCATTTCAATTGGTAAACAATCTGGATCGACTGCTTTCGCCAAATCTTTATCGGTGGCGTGTATAGAGAGACGATTCCTTATTTTAGAGCTAACACGCCCCTTCACAAATTCTATTAACCATCTTAATGTTGATGGTACATTAATTATATGTATTTCCTTATGCCTTAATGGCAAGGACTGTTCACTCCACTTAAATATTCTTGCGAATTCTGCAGGGTTCCAATTGGTAACATGAGTTGTTGTTACACCCTCAAAGTCACCAACATGTGTTAGACCAGTAATTTGAGTTTCTTGATCTTCCATTAAACATTCATAGGTTAGAAAGTGCGCTTTTGCCTGATCACCGCTGTTGTAAATCTTTGGGTTAAATCCTTTGGCATTAATTATTACCACACGACGACCATACTTATCACGTTTTGGTGCAGCAAATATATAGCCACTAGAAATTATGTCCAATAATTTTGGTTCCAAAATATCCAAATGTGTGCTCATATGTGGAAATGTGCGCCGTATATTTAAATACTTTAGAAGTTGTTGCTCAGCCATTGGAACACTAAATTTCTTGGCTCGCAAAAAACGTAATAAGAAGGAATCATCACATCGCATATTTAGAAGATCCTCATTTTTTTCAATCCAATTTCGCATTTGCTCCAGAGATTGTTCTCTTGTACATTTGTCTTCTCGTAATTCCTTTTTGGCAATTTTTAGTAAATTTTCCGTAATTGGATTTTCCAATTCAACTGTTTGTTTCATCTTATTTGGATGTAGAAACAGCTGTACAAGGTAGAATAGTTTTGAGAGGAAGAACTGAAAATAATAAAATATTAGAACTTGAAATATAAGTGCATGAAAATTGATTATCGTGTGAAAGTGTCTTTAAAGTATGAAAAAGGATATAAATAGGTTTTCAATAATAAGTAGTAGTCATTAGAGCGAATCCAAAAATAACACCCCATTGAATATCTCGAAAATAAAAATTTTTTCAACAGATTTTGCACCAAGAGTCAATTTGGTGCTTCAAAGTAACTCATAGGGGTATTTGGGTTAAACAGGCTTGCCTAGATACATCGCTGTAATAAACGACATTGGGATTTTCTAATTAAGTTTAGAAATGGCGAAACTAGTCATTACATTTGTTGTATTAAAGCGGTGTATCAAATTGAAAGCATCAGTGATTAGTTTAAATCTCTAGATCTATCCAATGAACATTTTTACCTGCGCACTAAAATATGCCATAAAAATGTTTAAGGTGTAACAATCGCACTACTCGCCTAGATTACATGTGTCATACCCAAAAAATATAAAATTCATTTCAAGTTTACAGAAAACAATAAAAAATTTAAAGTTATAAAAAATTGCAAAAATTAATTTGCAAACTTTTCTTGTTACAATTTAAATTTAATTATCAAAAGAGAAAAAAAAAATACATAAAATACACAACCTTTAAACATTGAGCCGGGCCGGTTTTATTTATAACAGTAGCTCGTATTATATCTAAAAAAAACTTAAAGCAATTGAGAGTGCACGACTACTTCAATTTGGTTCAAGATCAAAAGTATTAACCATACCAAAGCAGGTCAGTTCCAACAGCTGATAGTTGGTTCAAATTGTAATATCATGATAGAAGCCACTAACAATAAGATACCATCGTAGTCAACTGAGGGCTGGGGCAGCATTCCAGCATGTGAGATGAACCGCGAAAAATTAACATTTGTTTGCTTTAATTAAAAACTTCAATTTCTCAATCAGCTGTAGACAAAGCCATTGATGTTGTTGGCCGAAAATTGTTAGTTGCTGATAAATAAAAAAGAAAACGAAAACGAAAAATAAAAAACGCACAATAGATCAGGCTTTTCATTTTTATGAACAAAATGTATAACTCGTTCGGAAGCGGACTCATGCGTTGGTCATAAAAGCGATACTAAAATCAGAAGGTTAACAAAATCATGGCCGGCAAAGCATAACATTTGAAAAGTCATCACGCTTTACGTTTACTGCTGTAATATTTAGGATGGTTAATAAAAGGAACATGCATCTTTCATGTGTTAATTAAGCCCTAGAGATCATATAACTGAATTATTAAATTGATTACATTTCATTAGTGGTGCATTACGTTATGTATATTAACTTCAAACGTAATGAATAAATCTTGAGCTTAACAGCATTATTCATAATATTTTATAATAGGTTTTTAAATAATTATGAATAATGCTGTAAGTGCATTGCCAACAAGTGCCATCAGTACAAAAATTTGGGACAAAATACATATTGAAGTTGCAAATAAAACAGTATAAGATCAAGGATTGACAGAAAATTTTTTAATAATTTCAGTAAACTTTTCAATTTCTTTTACTTATTTTAGTCTATTTTAATAAAAAAAAAGTATCATGTGGGAAACTTTAATTTACTATAAAAGTTGCTATGAGGAAGCTCTACTTTTGACTTTCCCCATAAATATCTGGTTTAAAAGGTCTTTCTAAGTTCATTGACATACATTTGGTACAATCAGTTCTACATGTCAAAATTGCAGGTCTCTTAGCAGTTAAAGTTACGTTGTCATTAGAGTAAAATGAAAAATCCTTTTTCGTAACAATGCAGCTTCGTTAATTTTTCAGGAACTTTAATTTACAAGCATATTTTAAAATACGGCCCTACTCAAATAGCAAAAACGTAAACAAACCGTAATGGCATTTACCTTACATTTAAATGCACTGCGTTCACATAAAAATCCGAATATCAAAAATTCAAAAATTGTGCAAGAAATTGCACTCAATAGGTAAATGCTGAAGTATATAGTTGTTGTAGTAAGTCGACAGCTTAATAAGAAAAACTGCTGTATGCAGCAAAAGTCTATCATTCGAATGTCTTTCCACATGTCCGTCTGACTTTCTGTGCGCGTTATTTGCACCATAAATCTGTGTAAATTCGATTATAATGCATAAAACCAAATGCGACCAAAACAAAACAACACAAAAAATTACAAACAATTCAGTCATTCGGCCAGCCTGCAAGGCAGTCAGCAGACATTCCGTCTTCAGTCATACACATACGTCAATTATGCTCCTCTACAATCCACGATTTGTGTGATCTGCGGGAGAAAAACAAGTTTTCCTTCTTATTCCAGTCAGTTGTTGTGGCATTAAAATTTGCTAAGCCATTTGTTTGTCGTACCTTTTGTTATTTCAGCATTAGCGCCGCAAAATATAACCATCGTTCCAAGGTACTGACTGACTGGCGGGCTGACTCAAGCTGTCAGTACCGTCCGGCAATAGAGTACGGTATAGGCATATGCGCATGTACGAGTAGTATAATTAGGCAATTTTAAGTTAACTCATTAAAATATGAATAATTAACGTGCACAACTTTACACTTAAATGCATTTTTCGAATTGATATCGTATACCTGGGGATGAAATGGCATTTTTTCGGATTTAATGTGATTTCTTTTTGTTGCTGTTATATTTTTCTGTGCATTCAAAATGAAATATTAATTAAGAGACATTTTTATTGTTTGCTGCTGATTACATATTCCGGAAACCTTGGAGCTGAAATGATCATTTGATCAGGCAATACAAGTTTATTTATTTCTTATTTACATTTGAAAATTCCGAATTTTTATTTGAGTCTGAATTGACCGTGAATTTTTTACTATGGGCTAAAAGGGTAGCGTTCAGTTGATGATGTTTTTCTATGACGCTAGATGGATCGTAAATGAACATTTATTTTTCATAATTATTCTGCATTTTAATATCTGAGCGTGCCTCACGCAAGAAGGAAGCAAAAACTTGAATTTACTATGGTTAAAAGTAAAAATAATGAGCACCGTTTTACTAAAAAGATCCACAAGTCTAATGATCATCGCTCGATAAAAAACTTATCTTTGAAACCAAACGGAAAAATTGCAAAACAGAGTTTTTGTTTTCATTCAGAGCAGCCAAGGCGATCAGTTCTCAAAGCTCTAACCACAATTCAACATTAAGGCGGGTTTTTACTGGATAAGGTGTCTAGGAACAATGCTCTTTCATAGACAAAGTTAAGGTTAACCGATTTGTAAAAAATATAAATGGGAGTGTTCTTAGGAAAGACCCCAGAAAGATTTATATGAAATAGTGACTCTTGAATAAGAAATAGTCACTCAAAGTCAGGAAATAATCATTAGTGTGCAGTTGGAGAGACCCCAAATCTGACTGTATGTGTGCCAGTATGTATGGCCATAAAATAAAAAATTTAATTTTCATAAAAAAATTAAATATGCACTAAAAAATATAAAAAAAACAGATTTTGTTTACGCATTTTTCATCAAATGAATTCCAAGAACCATTTTGCTGCTCCAAGCCATTGTGTCAAACATAATTTTTAAAATTACAGCTTTTTTACATACATACATATGTATGTGCATCAAAACATTTTTCGCGTTGGGGTTATACAAAACAATTGCGAATAATAGTGATAAAAATTGCATTCGCGTAATTCAACATTTTAGCAGACAAAACAAAGAGATGAAAATAAACTTCTTTACATAACAAATGTGTAATAGAGTAAAGCGCACAACTGTTGAAGACCTTTTGCAATTTTCACTTATAAGGACAAGAAAAATCAGCGGACAGGCATCACATTTGCATAGTGGACAAAAAAAAGATAAAACTTTGAAGTCACTCCGTTGTAGTGACTACGTGTTGCAATAAGTACGCATTTATAATCACCCTGAAGATGAGTTACAATGCAACCCGAAATATTGGTGTAATAAATTGAAAATAAAAATTTGAAAATCTGTTTTTAATTCTAAATTGACTTCGAGCCAGCTAAATAATCATAAATTTATAAAGGTCGTTAAAACAAAATCATTATTATTTATTTTATTGAAAACTCAAAAATTAAAATTCTTAGTCAAAAATACACAGTTTCTTGTGGTTTTATCAGAAGATAGGTTGACGTATTAGGATATTTCGACAGATAATAAAGTTAAGTGTCCGCAACTTGAAAACTGCGGTTCGGTATGTCTGTTCAATATATGTACCTGCTAAAGGTAAACAACTCGTTTCGTCTATCCGAATCGGAAAAAAATTGGAAAATGATTTTTTGACACCTATACCCCCTTTTCATACATAGATCAGGTCACCAGCCATAGACCTGTAGATCAGCGACATTTATTTGTTGCCCAACGCCATATTCCGAATTGACGAGTTACCTACTCGTTTAAATTTGTGGAAATCTGGAAATATGTATATATTAGATTTTGCTTTAGTTTGTGCTAACAATTGGATATATCACAAAACATAGATTGCTTTTAAAGATTTTTCATCAATCTAAATTTTTTTTCTCAATTTTGTTCAATAATTACAAGAAACTTGAATTTCTTGTCTTATTTGTGCTTATTGGGGCATATGCATAAGTATTTCCAGAATACTCCACTTCCCCTTGATTTATCTTAAGATGAAAAAATAATGTTTGCAAAATTTTAGGTCAATTGAACCTATGTACATACATATACATATCTATGTATGTTGGCACCAAACGATTTAAGATTTTCCATATTAAAATGTATGGGATAATTTTATTTTTTCTACTAATACTGCCCTCAGAAGCGAAAAGGGCGTATCTCAAAAAAACGCGTTTCGAGATAATTGATGTTTTTTTATGTCAATTTGTTGAAATACATGTAAAATGGAGATAGAGAAAATTCTTTCAGGAAAATTTTTATAGCATTGATCTAAGATACCGACATTTGGCGTAGTTTATTAGATGCGTAATTTCTTAAGCCATCCGATGACATAAGAATCAAGAATAAGTTTTTTTTTTTTTCAGATACGCCCATTTCGCTTCTGAGAGTTGAATAGCTATTTAAAAGCTGATATTTTCTACTTTTTTCTAGATTTTTTTATCTGCTTTATCAAAGGCAACTTTAAAATGTACTGAAAATTTTACTAATAAAAAATCCCACTCCATTTCAAAATATGGAACATGGACGATTTTATATTTCATTACATGTCGTTAAGGTTGAAAACCTTATGAAGTCGTATTTAGCGATTACTGTTAAGAAGAATATTTTGAGCAAAATTTTTATGGGTGTATGAACAGGTACGGACGAGTAGTTTGTAGATACTAAGTAGACATAAATCTATATAAATTCAGATTAAAAAATTTATGGTTTCATCTTTCCACATTTGAGAGATTTTTTTTAATCGAACAAAAATTAGTATTTTTAATTATATTTTGAAAAACTGCCTGACTACATTTTAGATACCAAATCTCCAAATCTCGAAATTATCGTTTACATTAGTTCTGCAAAAAATTGTGAATGCATTTTAGTCAAAAATGTAACTCGAAGGGAGAAAGCACTTGCTTTGGGTTATACAAAGTTTTAAATGACGTTCTTTGGTCCGAAAAGAATGTCGATTTTGTCGGACCGTATAATTAGTAAAAATTATCTTGGTAATATTTGTAAAACATCGCATGTCCATTATGCAACTAGAAATTATGTCTACATAATACAAATATGTTGATGAATAAATTAAACACTACACAACAAAACACAACAGCAATAAAAATACCCCAAAAATGAGTGGTAAATTTATAATATTATCTCGTCATTTGTAAATTCATAAAAAGAGAATGACGTAGTAAAAAAATTAAAATACTACAATGAAAAAAAAAAGATCTCAGGTTGATAATTAGTGACTTGCGGTTCGAATATTACGATACACTGATGCTCAAAAATACTGTAGTAATAAATATGTAAGAGCAGTAATTGAAGAAAATCTTTTCTATGGTAAGCCATTTAAAGTTTTTACAGTGGTAAAAAAAAACAGTCACAACAAAATATTTATTTCTGCTTTAAATATTTTTCATTTATGGTGAAAAGTAGCTTTATTTCCAGAAACAATGCACTTTACGAAAGTATTCTAAAAACAGAAATTTGAAAACTGGCGCCAAAAGTTTTGAAAAAATGCAGGAGTATTCCTTGTTTAAAAACAAACATTTTTGGTTCAATAAGGAAAAAATTACTGTCACGTTTCACGAAAAAATTAACAGAAAATCGGTGGGGTGTCATTTTTTGGTTTTTTTTTTTTTTTGTAAGACGAAACTAATGCCGTCGTGGCTCCAATTTTATTACTGTTATATTCACTTTTAAAGATTGTTTTTCTTGAAGTAGTCTTCCACTCTGCTCGGGCACATTGATTTCTGTGAAACACATGAGTCCATAATAATAAATTACGTTTTGCCAATTTTCAGGTGGAGGTTGGCCAAGTTGTCATGAAATGCTTTACTATCTATATATTTTTTTTTAAAATACACTTATGACCGTTAAAGTGCAATGAACTCGCGACAAAATTGGTCATATAACTTTTTTTTTTGTTAATGCAAACCTTTCTGGTACAGTTCAAATAAGTTCCAGTTAACGTGTAAGCGTTAATATCATTCAAATAAATTTTGGGCATTGTGATTATGTTGATATCACTTTAATATTTTCTTTCTTTCTTTGCACATTCCATAAATTTTGAACCTACCTCAAAATGATATAACGTTTAACTTTTTCTTTTTGAACTTATTCTTCAACACCCGCAATTTTAAAGGTACTCGTCGTATCCGTAAGCAACCAAACGCTGGTTTGGTCTTTCTGACTGCAGCGAATTTCGTTTGCCCGCGTTAGCCCAGTTAGTTAGTGCGTCTTAACTATTCAGCTGATGAACTATGAATGAAACGTGCAGGTAGCAAATGCTATCTAATGTAACAAACATTTACAGCAGCTTTGATCCAGCAGTGACTGTTGGAAATATAAAGCGTGTGCGTCTCTTGGTTTTTTTTTTCTGCTTGATTCGATGCTATTGCAGTTGCTGTATCTGAATAGTGAAGCTACATCAATTTTATTATTCGGGCACACTACATTCGGACAAAGGTATAGTTAAGTAAGACCTACATAGGTATGTTAAGACTTTGCTTTACTATAACAAATTGACTTACAGAGTTATACCCAAGATAGATGGTATAAGAGCGGATCTATGCTATTGTAAACTTGATGACTGAAAGATGTAGTTTAAAGGGTAAATAAGTTTATTTAAATACGGAAGTGAGAGTTAGTCATCTGTGTCACTGTGGTCTGAGCAAGTTTGTTGTGACATTTATCATATATTAAAAGGGCTATGTCATTTGAATTCTTTTGGAAAACTTCTTCTAAAGTTTCAAAAAGCGAACTTGGTATCGAAATCTGACCTTTGCCAAGTCATAACAGTGACATAGTTTGTGATGTACTTTTTCTTTATCTTCGTCACAAGCCCTGTACAACTTATCCTGTGCTAGCCCCATGGTCAAGAAGTGTTTTGTAGCCGTAGTGTCAGGTTAGAAATTTTGTGCAGATTAGAATGCAGCTTCTGTTGAGCAGCTCAATAAGAGAGTTCATAGATATTTATATTTCCACAGTTATACTATACAAATTGTGCCTTTCCAGTAATGAAACTTTATAATTATGTGTGATATCAAAACTGGGTAGATAATGATATGAATAAGTGACCATTAAGTTGCTATCCCTCATTATTTTTTCTGCAATGGGGGTTGAATAAATGGGCGTCGTACCTTCCGTACAAATAAAACTGAAAAATGTTTTATAAAATGGGATTTTAAAGGAAGTGCTCCAAAAATTACTAGGATTGACTAAGACAACAACTTAGCGACTCTGGACTTGTGGGTGTGGCAACTCCGTTATAAGAAAGGACCGGTGAAAAATGGGCACAAGTGTCCAGTTTACTAAAATATCGATATATGGAGTACTGTCACCAAAAACAAAATAAAAATTACTAAAATATCGATATATGGAGTACTGTCACCAAAAACAAAATAAAAATAGGAATTTGATATTTACAATATGGTTTTTAAAAATAACCTACTTGCGTTGGCCCCGGCTCCAAAAAACCGTATTTATTTAAAAACCTGAAAAAAAGGGAATTTTCGGATCTGAAATTCGCAATAAAATTTCATTATTTTTTAGATAATAAGCATTTTAATGAATAATACATTTGTTTTTTATAATATATCACTGCAAATGATTATGTGAAATGCTTTGGAGTGAGAAACTATGATACGATAAATTTTTTTTTGGTAACGCCCATATGCTGTTTCTACCTAAAACGTTAATTTTTGTATGCGGCCACTAACAGCAATATGAAAAAATTGCTAATTCAAATGGTACCATATCAGTGAGAAGGGAGTGGAACCGCCCCCAAAACCAAAGTTCAACCCGTTTTATTTCAGTGAAACTCAGAACAAAAACACCTATGACAAGGTAATATGTAATTTGAACGCAAAATTGGCGTGGCTGTTCAAATCGACGTGGTATCTCCCAATTAACGCAATAATTTAATTTCGATATATAGAGCAAACTGTCTAAGTAACTAATAATACAAGTGCTAACGGAACAAAAACTAAATGCATGATGTTAGTAAGCGCGGCATCTTTCATAGGTGAAACGACAAATTTACAAAAAAAAAAAAAAATTGTAAAGGACTATTCAGTAATACTAATTGGACAAAATAGTCGGGGTTGTGTAAATGGCCGTGGCAGTCGCATAGAAGGAACATAATTATATTCTTCGCATAAAGCGAATCGACAAAGTGAACACATGAAATTTGGTAAATGAAGATTATAATCTTCTACATAATTATATAGCGCTAGCAATTATTGAACAAAAAATAATTTGGTTAGCACAACTGGGCGTGGCACCGCTCATAGGAGCTAAAACTGAATAATAGCACCACGTTTTTGGACGCATGACAATTCACCTGCTCAGAATTTCGCGAACCAGTTTTGCTCGGTTCAAGTTATTACTGCAGCCCGTTCGAATTGCTCATACAAGTTTTTAGTTGTCTGCAACACGGTACTGTCTTTTTGCAACCCCAATGCCGAAAATGTACAAAAATTTGACGGAAAATAAAGAATAAATCGTCTTTGCAGAACAAAACGTTACTACAATATTCTACATTTTTATGTTTTCGAGTTATGCTCGTTTTAACATACATTTTATCAATATAAATTCAATACGACCAAAACAAATCTTTTGAATCTGTTAAAAAGCATACAAAAAGCCTTATAACTCGAAAACACTTTTATTCTACATAGACGAAGGTTAAGTTATGTAGGTAGGAGTGGCAGTCAGATTAAAAACCGACTCACATAGAATAAATGTTAAACTATTAATTTAACTATATCCACCTTAAGCTAACCAGATTTCCAGATTTCATAATAAAACTAAGTAGCCAACCTGTAATAACATCTCTATCATTTCGCAGTTCTCTTAAGAACACGTAAACGATTTTCACATTGTCACAGTACAGCAAACAAAATAGCTTTATCAAAATCTTAGACACATACAGCTTAAAATGCATAAAACGTTTTAGCACAAAAATGGTAAGTGACCAATACTCTCAATAATAAGTAAATTCAGCGCTGTAAGTAGTACATATTATTTCCTGTTTCAAGGATTGATACAAATAAGTAACAAATTACATTTTTTTCAGCTAATCTAATTTGTATTTAGGTAAATAAGTTTTAATGTCCGAACATTTTATATACAAATAGTTTTATTAATAAACTAAAATTTAATTAAAATATTTAACATACAAGCAACTTCAAGCCTTAGACAAAACGCTACCGCTCTACGGACTAGACAACTAATCATCATCAATAATTTCTAATAATTGTATAGTTTCCCTGTTTTCCGGATCATCAAGGTATTGATCGTCATCTTCGTCATCCTAAAATAAATATCAAAACTGGTAAAAAAAACCAATTTTGTGCGGACTTTTACAACTTACAAATCCAAAACAGTTTTCAACGTCGGCTTTGCTTGTGGTTACTATAACATTTACGAGAAAAAAACGTGTTTTTGCAAATTTAATGAATTATTTAAATAAAACTTATTTACTTAATTCTGTCTGCTCTTCAATTTGTTCCACTATCGTTTCCACTTCCAAGCTCTCGTCCTCTTCAGCATAGTCACTTTGTATCACCTCAACAACCATGTACTGCTCTCCATCAGCGCCTTCAACCGCCACAAACTCTTTGCCACCAGGTTCCTTTTTTATTGAAACGGTTGTAATGTCTGGCAGCATTTGTTCTTGTTTTCCAGAAATATCATGTTTAACAGCCATATTCAATAGTGTTTGCTGCACAGCAGGTTTTTGCTCAACTTCTTCCTCATCTGCATCTACAGTTTCTATCACTTCATAGCCAACTTCAGATTCTTCGTAATATTCTCCTTCGTCTCCTCCGATATCATCTTCGCCTTCATAATATTCTTTAGTATCCATTTCGTCATCTAGTTTTTCAACTGTTCCATCAGTAGAAGAGATGCGATATTTACGTCCAATTTTCAATTTAAGCTTTTCTTGTTTTGCATTTGATTCTGGATCGTGCATTTCCATATGACGAATAAGATTGCCTTTACTTGAATAGGAACGTTTACAGTGTGGACAAGTGTGACGTTTCTCACGAGGCCTTGGTGGGACATAATCAGAATTATGATAAATATTTATGTGGCGTTTAAGCAATTGCTTCTGTCTGAATGAGAGCTCACAGATTTCACATATAAATGGCTTTTGGTCGGTGTGTATTAGTATGTGACTTTCCAAATGTCGCATTGATATCGAAGCATAGGGACAAATGGAACATCTATTTGAAATTGAAATAGAGCGGTTACAAGATTTTGAATAAAAATTTATTTTTGTTTGGACCATCACTATACGAGTAGGAGGCGAGAGTAGGAAATTTAATTTTTGGTTAGGTGATAAATAAAACCCTTACTATATTTTTAATTGCTACAACAAAACAAAGCAAGCAATTTCCTTACCAATAAATTTGCACAAGCTTAAGATTTCGTAAAAATAGGCATGCAATGACTTTTTTTGTTAATTAGCCGATGTTATATAATCTTATAAATGAACATAATTTACTCACCTGTAACATTTTTCACCGTCGTGTGTTTTAACATGCAACTTGTAGGAGTAACGATCTGGAAAGCTTTTATTACAACGGTTGCAAACAATTGGTTCCTCTGAATGATGCAATTTTTGTATGTGAATGCGGAGGTCTGTTTTTCGACCACATGTTGTTGGACAGAGTGAACATTGAAAGACAGGCTTGTCACCAACACTGTGAATCAAGCGATGAGCCTTCATTGAATTGGACTGAGTGAATCGTGCGTGACAGATGTCGCATTCGTATGGTTTTTCTCCAGTATGAGTGCGTAGATGTCGTTTAAGTTTAAAATTATCAGGTGATGCGTACGTACAATGTGGACATTGATAAGGACGCTCTCCTGTATGGCAACGCATATGACGTTTAAGTTTACTAAGTTCAACGCTGGCATAATCACATTCAGTACATTTGTGCGGTTTTTCAAATGTGTGTTTGTAGCGTACGTGGCGTACTAATTCACCAGATGTAGCAAAAGCCATTGGACAATGTTTGCAATGATGGGGTTTATTTCCAAGATGTGTGTTTACATGATTCATAAGCGAAGGATTCGATTTAAAGCCACGTTCACATACAGAACACTTGTGAGGTCGGTCGTCGGAATGTGTTCGCAGATGTCGCGATAGTAGATAACGTTTATTGGTAACATAGCTACAATGTACACAATGATGTGAGGATTCGTTTGCATCTGTCGAGTTTGATTTCAGACGTATTATATTTGGGGGAATTATTAGTTCTTTAGTTTCGTCTTTCTCATCGAATTCATAGACTTCTTTTTCTTCGTCAGGATCATCTGGATTTAAATCTTCTGGATCAACTTCTTTGCCTTCTCCGTCCAATATGAGCACATAGTCCATAACATCGTCATCATCATCATCATCATCTTCTTTGTTAAATTCTTCAATTTTCACAGTGGTTGTTTTACCTATGATTAGGATGAAAAAATATTGTTAAAACCAAGATCGCCATTTCGCGTCAGAGGTAAAGTTCGTCCGGCTCACCTCACCTTGACTTGTCTTTGGGAGAGATAGACAAAAAATTCACTTTATTACCTTTTTTTGCCAAATATATAGCATTGTTTCAAGGGTAAATGTTTTTGTTTTTAAAATCACGAACGTTAGAGGCTTTTTCAAATTAAAAGCCAGATTTCACTTTGGAAGTCCTTGACTTCTATGCAGTGATTATGTATCTCGCCAATACCAACTATATTGCTATAGATTGCTATCGATTATTTTTGACTGTTTTGCAATTGTTAATCATCATTGTTCAATAGACCCAAATTTAGTCCAATTTTGTACTAGAAATCAAAACGTAGCTTTACGTTGATCGACATAGCTCCGACATGTCTAGCGTATTATATATCGTTAGATAGGTATTGAAATGGACTTTACAAATATGAAAAAAATTGTACCTTAAATCTTTTAACAATTGATACAACAATGTAAAAAACAAACGCATGGTAGTATGCGTTGTCCAACCATGCGTCGGAAGTATGAAAAATCTGAAGGGGGTGCCCTTATTGTGTCATATGGCTACTATAAGGAATCGGAATTTAATTTTACAATTCTATGCTGAAACGGAATTGAAATTAATTCGTTTATCGAATTCATTCAAGGAATCTAAATTTAGAAGGTGCGCCAGATCCCCGCCTTAACAAAATAATTGCTCTCAGTAACTTAATGCTCAGTAGCCCACTTTGCTACTTTGCAGCTTAGATCATTTAAGTATGTAGCCCTACTACACATCAGAAACACTCACTTCCAATTTTGATTTTTTCCCTGTATGAAGAATCATTTATTGCCTTTGTCGGTACGATATCATCCGGAGGTTTTGCAGCAACCGGCAGGGATTTTTTAGTAGCTTGGTAGTAGTAGTTGCCAGATTGATCCACAAAATAGGTTCCGTCTTCATCGTTGTCTTCCTCGTTAGTGTCTTCGTCGGTATCAACATCGAGTTCATTGCCTGCGGCATTATTATCAACATTAAATTTTTCATCGATATCGGTGGTTTGACTGCCCTCATCTATTTCCTTATTAAAGGAATCGAGGTATTTTTGTAAATCATTGTTCTCCACGTCTGCTATAGACATCTTAAAAGAAATGCGACTTTTTTTCTGAAAACATTTTTGTTAACGAACGAGATCTTACAGATTTAAAAGTGTTATAAAGGATGAAAAAGTGTGAAAAAAATTTAAATTTGCATAAAAATTGATGAAACATTTCGATTGCATTTGTTTGTAAACAAATTTTGTTTATTTTTTTTTAGTTACTCCAAAATTTGTTTAGTTTCTCCTTTTTCCCAAGATGTCATTCGAGTCGCGCGCTATCAACGGCAGGCGCCTCACTGCGGCTGAAAGCAAAGCATTCGCAACTGTCATCGATTTCTCGCGTCTTTAAATTTTCACACATTTTCAAGTCAGCCAAAGTAAAACTTACAACTTCAGTATTTCTTCTAAATTACAATTAAACTTAAGCAACTAATGATTGTTTAGAGAAGTTTGCAAATATATTTTTCTTTTTATCTAAAATATGTTAATTTCACACCAAAACTTAATTCTTTTAATTGCCGTCAGAGTTATTAACTATTGTCCGCTGTAGGTGATGCAGCGTCCCCTAAATTATCAAGTTGACGTTTAATGAAGCTGTAATGACAGCTGTCGTTAATACGGGGAAATTCAGTGTAATTGTTACAAAATGCGCGGGAAACATAAGCAGCTGCCAAATGTTAGCGCAATGGATACCAGACTCATAACATAATTTTACTTTTTTTAGTAAAAGCTTCTTTGACGCAATTGCGATGAAATTTTTTTTCCTGCATCTTTTAACAAATTCAGTTGACACATATACATATCAGGATTTTGATAAAAAAACTTTTTTTCGAAAATATTCTCATGTGAATTTTTGATAATTGACTTTTTGTCAATACTTGAAGTCTATTATCTCCAGTTGTACTGATCCGATCAGTGTAGAATTTTTTTTATTTGATGCTGTATAAGGTAAGCTTTCGAAGTAAATTAAAAAAAATTTATATTGTCTATCGATAGATGTAAGGGGACGTCCATTAATTAAGGTTTTTTTTTTGAAAATTCAGAGCCCCCCTCCCTTGGTGAGATTTTGCGGGACACCTCCCCACTCGCCCGTGAGACTTAAATTATAATTTTAATAGGAATAGGATTTGCCATGATCTAAATAGTTGTTCTACAGTCAACCGATTAATTAAATTGAAAATACAGAGCTTAAATCTTATTATTGGATGCATACAAAGTCTTATTTTTATTTTCTATATCTCTGTTATCGCAATAATTTCAAAACTATGATTTGTTTTGGGTATTATATAGATTTAAGCTGTGAAAATATAGTATAAGTTCAATCGGCATTGACCACCGACTATTTAATTGGTTAAATGCTGAAACGTGCGTTAGCTAACGCGCGTTGAAAAAACGCTGGTGTGCCGGAAGCCTTAACTGACAAATTGTGATCCAATAGTCAATGTATTATTATTGGGACGCCAATTATTTACCCGGCAGTCTATATCAGGCCAACTCTTTAATTGTATGTATGTGGTGGATTTCGCAAATCCTTTCGAATTTATGAATAGGTCGACAGTTTGGTTACTTGTATGCGAAGATTTTTAAGATTGGCATCATGCTTGCATTATGGTGTGTATGCGGTGGCATACTTCATCCCTGTCAATGTTATTTAAAATACTGGTTTTCAGTGTTTGCTTTGTGTGGGAATTTTATGCCGCAACTTTTTCCCTTTTGACACAACATACGCATCAAAGGATATCTGGCCGCATGTTGCGATTTTAATTCAATTCAATAGAAAAGTTTTCCCGCGTAGCACAAAAATTAATGCTGGTGGCGTATTAGAAAATTGTGAAAAATAATTAATAGCCCGTATACGTTAGATCCGATAAATTATTACGTTTAACTGATTTTAACAATCGAGCAGTAAAAGACAGCAGGCAAATTTTGTATGTAAATTTTCTGTATTTCACAATATGTTTATTTCAGTAATTTATTTTTTTTGCAGCTTTAACATTTTATAAAGAAATCAAAATGCCTCGTGTTGCTGTACGTCGCAAGGCCTCGGAGCTGACTGAAGCCAACAATAACAACACCACGGAAGAGGGTGCTCCCAGCAAGAAGGTAGGGCGCATTAATTTTCAATTGCCGAAACCAGCACGTCCTACAGTTGTGGGAAAAGCTTTAGTCTGCGGTCAAGGTGATATGGGCCAGTTAGGCCTCGGTGATGATGAAACTAAATTTGAACGCAAACGCCCTGCAGTCCTTGAGAGTATCTTAAATGTGGTAGACGTTAGTGCTGGTGGAATGCACAATTTGGTACTGACAAATGAAGGACGTGTTTACTCATTCGGTTGCAATGATGAAGGCGCTCTTGGTCGTGATAGTTCCGAGGATGGTTCTGAGTTTGAACCTCATGAAATCAAACTGCCCGGTAAGGTGTTAAAGACCTCAGCTGGAGATTCTCACTCGGCTTGCCTTCTGGAAGATGGTCGTGTCTTTGCATGGGGTTCTTTCAGAGATTCACATGGTAATATGGGTTTGACGCTGGAGGGAAACAAACGTTTGCCCATCAACGTTTTGCCCGAAACAACGTGCAGTGACATCGCCTCGGGAGCGGATCATTTAGTTATCTTAACAAGTAGTGGCAAAGTTTTCACCGTTGGTTGTGCAGAACAAGGTCAACTTGGACGAGTTTCATTGCGTTCGGTATCTGGTGAAGGTATTGTATACAAATTACAAATTTTGGTTTATTTTTCAAAATAGCTTTTGAGATAAAAGTTTAAGTACAGTTAGGCTTCAATTTAATATGAAATGTGACTCAAAAGTTTTTTTGTTTTTCTTTTGGTTCATTTTTGATTTTATTTTAGAAAAGTTATCAATGAGATTTTCAAAAAACTCTAAAACCAGCGAAAAATTCAATTTTAAAAGCAGAAAAAAAAACTTGTTTTACATACATAACTTAACCAACCCAACCACAATTTTTTTTCGAATAATTTTCACTCGCGTGGTGCTAAAGAATACAAAATCACGCTCATTTGTCTATTACGTAGGAAAGCACAATATAATCCACGAACGTTAAAAATCTTCAGAAAGTGTAAATAGGACGCTTAAGACGGGACAAATCGTCGTTGGCTGACGTAGCAAACTTTGCGAAATATGAGCATTTGAATTTTATTCCTAGTTAAAGATTTATATTTTCTTATACAGAGGTTCTGTCTAATACACGTGTGTGGTGTTACCTCTTTAAATCTCAATAGTAGTGCTCTCCCCATAGTGACGCCACTATGTCTTACTGCTAACTGTTCTTTACCAACCGGTAAAACTGGAAGACTGAATGTGCACTAAAACTATAAACGCAATTCTGTTATCCTTCATTGAATGGAAGCCGCCCAACGAAAGCTATTGATCAAATATTTAAAATAAACCAGATGTTTACACCCTATATAGCAAAAACTGGTGTCTTATTAAAAGCACTTCCACTTATTTTCTTGTTACAGGTCGTCGAGGCAAAACTGATCTACTCAGCCCTGGTTTAGTCATTATTAAGCGTGGCAAACCAATTGAAGCGATCTGGGCCACAAACTACTGTACATTTTTACGCGAATCACAAACTGGTAATATTTGGGCCTTTGGACTGAATAACTATAAGCAACTGGCTTACGCTACAGATTTGCCCACCATTGTTAACCCAATCAATACAAAATTTGAGCATGTAAAGCAAATAGCTGGCGGACAACATCACACTTTGGTACTTAAAGATGATGGAAGTTGTTATGTAATTGGACGTCGTGATTACGGACGCTTAGGACTTGGGCAATTGACAGATGATGTTACTGACTTACAGCCAGTACTTGGATTAGCTGGTAAGAAAATCGTTAGTATTTCATGTGGTGAAGCGCAATCATTTGCATTAACCGACGATGGCAAGCTATACTCTTGGGGCATGGGCTCTAATCATCAGTTGGGTACAGGATCCGAGGCAGACGTACTTGAGCCAGTACTGATTGTGAGTAAACAAACGCAAGATAAACGTATAATACGAGCATCCAGTGGAGGTCAACACAGCATATTCTTAGTAGAAGATGAGATACAGCCAGCAGAGGTGTTTCCGATCAAACCAACATTAACAAAAAAAGCAGCTGCTGCAGCAGCTGCAAAGGAAAAAGAAGCCAAAGAGGCGGAGGAAAAAGAAAAAAATGAAATTACAATCAGTAATGGTAAGGATGAAGCTATTATTTCGACGACAAGTGA
The DNA here is from genome assembly GCA_963662105.1 of Meiosimyza platycephala. Lineage (NCBI taxonomy): Eukaryota > Metazoa > Arthropoda > Insecta > Diptera > Lauxaniidae > Meiosimyza > Meiosimyza platycephala. The sequence goes on from OY759208.1 coordinate 120,393,633, forward strand.
CCAAATAAGCAACGCGGTAGATGCTAAGTTGACTATTGATGATCAAGTGAAGACATCCAATAAACGTGGTCGCAAGAAAAAATAGTTTATAAAATAATGACTTCTCTTTGTTTAATTTAAATGTTTTTTTTTTTGAGTGTAATGTTGCTAAAACGAAAAACTTAGCAATTCATTAGCAATTATTGTTAATTTTCATAGGTCAAAATGATCAATTTGATTTTTTGTTTTACAATCTTTGTGTGTAAAATTGAGATAAATAAATAACTTGCTTTGCAATAAACTTTACCTTTTGTTACTTATTCGTTGACATAAAAATAGGGTCTTAACGTTTTTAGGCTTGTGAGTATTTTAAAGGGATATATGGAGGGTAGACCATGCATACGCAAGGTAACAATCAATGTGATGCTATTTTAATACTGGTTGCTACTTTGGATTGTGATTGATACTTTATATATGTAAGTGCACAATTTGTATGGACTTTTTCGATGGTGAGCAGAATAAACTAATCTATTACAAAAAACAAGAACTAAGGGCGCATGATAAACACTTCGGTCCAGTAAAACGGCATTATATCTATTGGCACCTAACCACCGCGTCTTATAAGGTACTTTTTTTACTTTTTAAGTAATAACATTTGGCTAAGCTGCGAAGTACGCAGTACAACCGGCCAAAAATAAATACTGTGTTCCCAAAAGAAGTACGGTTGGTTACGTTAGGCATAAACATTAAATGCGCTGATTTATAATTACGTTGAAATCTTAATAAAATTCTTTTGAGTCAATAAATCGAATTCAATTCTTTCGAATATAAATAATTAAGTTTTTATTATACCTTATTAACTTTATTTTCAAAATAAATCTGTTCACACGACGCTTTCTATTTTAAAACTTTAAATTTTTGTCCAATTATTTTACTTTGGCCGCGGTTCTGGACTAATAAATATCTCATTTGCTTAAATAGCCACAAAACTTCCGAGCGTAAATTAAATTTCCAGAAAAAAATTCGGAGATTTTCGGATTGAAGAGGTTCGAAGCAAGCAAAATCTAAAACCATCTACGATGAGTAAATAAAAATATCCTAAAACAAAGATCGTTTGGGTTGACATGTTAGTGCATAATTGTGTCCAAATATTTGAAGTAAACTAACGAGTTCTATATTTTATTTCACAAATTTAAGTAACATATATTTATAAGTATATTTAGGCCTTACATAATTTGTATAAGGTTAATATCATTTATAATTTAAGTTTCTGTTTCAATTTGTTTTTTTCAAATTCACCACTTTTTAATAGGACTAATTTGTGACAAAATAATTTTGATCCATTATCATTAATGTTCAGAACCAAAAACTTATCACAAGGACATTGTTGCATTGGATACGGTAAACTTAATAAAATGTGCGAAATTATTTCGTAGGCATATACATACATACATATTTTTATAAGCATTTCCTTCATTTCGGATGGAACAGTAATATGAGTTATGTATATTGATTTTTTTTGAAAGTTACAACAAAACAAATTTTAAACAAAAAATAAATTACATGCTATAAAATTATAATTATGTATATAAACACTGTCAATGTACTGGTGCTAGAAATCAGAGAAATGCTCATATAAAATAAATAAAAAATGTTTGTTTTACTAATTTTATAGTGATTTAAAATTTCAATCTACTAATACACACACTATCACGATGACTAACTGAACATTTTTCATTTATTATTAATTTAATCAAATAAACAATTTAAAATATTTAACTTCGCATGATTTTCTTTAAGTTAACATACAAATTTACATTTTCTCTTTTATGTTTAAATAATAACATTTTTTATGATACAAATAAATATAATTCGCTGTTTATAATAACGAGTTTAATAAGGCATATTGCAGTGTTGTTGTTGTTACTGTTGTTGCTGCTGCTGTTGTCGCTCTTGGCGCAGAGCAAAAATATACGGAAAAGAACACAATACAAAATAGCATCGAAATGGAAAATATAATACGTGCAAATTTACGAGCGAATGCAATAAAACCAAGAAGGTAACCTCCGCCAACAGATACATCCCCCACGCCAACATCACCAAGACGATTTTCTATGTTCACGTAGTCGACGATTGCATCCAACAGATGTTGCCTGGTTAAATTGCATTTTGATAGTAAATATTAAAGTTTTCCACCCATAGGACATGATGAAAATTCCATTGGATCGATTTTGACAGTATCTTGTTCCAGACCGGCGCCATCAGTTTGTAATTTAAGAAGATAAACAACAGCCACTGAGAGAATAAGTAAAAATATGAGCGTTACACATTGTAGAAGTTGTGTAAATTTTAATTGTGATTCCAGTTGTTTTGCATGTCTTGAGAGCTGTAAAAAAAAATTAGGTGAATTATCGAAATATGAAATTATGTATTACAAAATTCAATGCGCTATACAACTTATTTAATTTCTTATAAATTTTGTTAAAAATCTGGTGTACCACCAATCACAAAGGTTTAAGTTATAAAATTGAAACGAAATCTTTTTGAAAGGGCTGCACTGCAGTCGTGTATTTTCTTTAGAACGTGGGAGCGATGGAGAATTTCTATTTTTAAAAGTGGAGGTCAAATGATATTAGCTGGGTGACGCTTTTGATAAAGTCAAGCATTGCACTGATTGAAGTTAAAATGCTTACTAGTGAAATTAAGAATATTAAATCCTATAATTCGGGAGTTCTGCAAGGTAGTATTTTGGATGAATTGTTACTTATTTTGTTAGGGAATGGTATTGGCAAGTATATCTCTGCTTGAAAATTTTTCGGAGAGTTAGTAGTTTACATTATATTGCTCAATTGCATACCTCATCCTTCAAGTTTTTAGTTTGATTCGTGACCTTTTGACCCGAAATGTATTGTCAAACATACTAACTACATTACATACCATCAAAAGAAATAGTAATGCATTTTCAGACCCATACACTTATTTAACTCTTATGTTAAATCTAGATTGGAGTAGACATCTTTTATTTGAAATCTTTTTTTTGCTTTTTTTCGATCTCCACGATCCGCCTATGTTACAACTTATTAACATTGGGGTACATTGCTTCATCATAAACGATTATAACTAACCAATCGTAATCGCAAGAATAACTAAACTATAAAATAAATTTATTTTAGAAAAGGAGAACGATCACTAAACTATTCACTTCCTATTGTTTTCCCAGTTAAGAATAAATAAATGTACACCTCTTAAGTTTTATTGTCGGATAGGCACAGTTTGGTGCAGTTTCGCGTTGAATTTAAGGGATTACAATTACAAATCTTTGAGAACTGTGAATCTTTAAAATGAATACAGAACGAAAAATTCAATGATCCGCTCAGAATGAAGTAAGCTAAGTATACTTAGGAAGGCCATCAAAGAATTATATTGAAACTACAGTAGTAGAGCTGAACTTTTAATGTTAAAAAAAATTTTCTTCGTTTTTGTTTGGTTTTTAGAAATTATAAGAAATATTGATTGAAGATCTACCATTTGCATAGAAAACATATTCTTTCAGCGAAAACAACTTACTTCAGAAAAATTATTAACGGATTCGGTGCCTTTATTTTCTGCCTTTTCAGAGTACCCATTTTGGTTTTGTGCGAACTCACTACCTTTGTAAGTACAACATAGGCGATGTTGTTCTACATCAGGACTATTAGATTGTTTATGCTTCCAGATTTCTTGCATTTGTTGTGGTGAGAGATCAGTTGTACCTGGCGGCACTGGTATGCTCATCACAAGAAATTTATCTTTCGATCCTTCTGACAGATGATGTTCCACTTTGAGCAGAATGCTTACGCTGATAGTTTCACCGGGATTTAAAATGCCACTTCTGGGACGAACACGAAATTTTTCTGGAGACGTTGTTTGAATCTAAAAAATAAAATGTAAGATATCAGCTAAAATTTGTCAATGCATAAGATGCTGATGGAATATGTACTTACTTTATAGGTAACTGGAACTTGACTAACGCAGGATATATCAACTTTACTTTCACTGCTTTCACCTTTGGTAAAAGATAGAAACTCATTTGGCGATAATCGCAACATTTCGTCTGAATTTTCTAAATTAATTAAAAAAAAAATTGATTAAAAATATTTTTGTCTTTTTGTAACAAATTTTGAATTTAAAACAAAAGTATTGACTGACACTTCATTGATGAAGTTTTATATTTTTTACAAAGAAATTTTGCAGAAAAAAAAAACAAAATTATAACGCATAGTGGGGCAGATTTCTACAAATATATTGCAATATATTCTGCTTAATGCAGACATAATGTTGGATGGAGGAAAAAAATGTTCATAGTGATTTTTAAATTTATTGAAAGATACTTCAGTTCTAGCCCAATAGGACTCCTATCGATTCGATATTATTAAAGAATTAAGTATAGAGACTTCATTATTTCTTATTTTCTGGGCATTTCCTAAAATTCCAAAAATTGATTATTAGATTAAAGCTAGAAATGAATATAAGTATGCAATGGCCTTTACTAATATAAATGTTAAAGCTTAAAACCTTAAACTATTAAAAACGACTGATATATATTTTGGGATGATCCAAAAAACATCCTATTTTTTAATTATATTTGTTTTAGCGACATAAAATTTCTATTAGCCATAAGGCAGGTGGTCAAATTGAGGAGTTCTAAGAAAATTAAATTTAGAATTTTTATTTAAAAAATGGATTTTTTAAAACTCAATTTATAATTTGGTTTAAATATCTTTCTATCATGACCAGTTTTTAAGCTTGTGGGCTATATTGTATCGAAAGCACCGATTTTAACTAAGAACACGATGCATGTTTGAGTATGTACTCACAAGCTTAGTAGTGGGTTTTTTTCTTTCAAATTTAATTAAAAAATTTTAAATTAACGTACTTTCACCACTGTGCAGACATATGTATATAAAATGCATTGATACTGGCCACGCTGTAGCCATAATTCTAACAGCACCCCAACAATAAAAAAGGAATTTTTAAGAGAAAGCCTATCCTGCATGCTCGAAAAAAAAAATAGAAGTCATGGTTTTTTGACACATTTAAACCAATTTATCTCAAAAACTAGAAGTTATAGAAAATAAATGTATATGAATTCAGCGTTGAAAAATACCTAATGAATGATAAAAAATTTAAAAAATTTATTTTACAAGCAAATTCGAATTTTTCCTTAAAATTTTTTTAACTCGCACAAAAATCAGTTTTATTTTCTTTTCTTCTTTTCAGGACTTTTAAAAGAAACCAAAAATCACCAAAATCCTGAATTTAACCTTCAGTACTTAGCAGCGCACCCAAATCTATGAATTTTACTTGAACATCTCTGTACTTAACAGCCCCTGACTACTCTCATTGAGAGTATCTCAAAGGAAGCGTTTACGTAAGCATACCAGTAACGATTTAGGAGCTCAAGGCTGATATCCGAACGCTACAGCCAAAAATTCTTGGTAATGAAATGGAAGACGTTTTCAAAAGAACCCGTCTAAAGTAAGTATGAATTATTAAAACCAATGAGTGACAAGCTATAAATATCAGGATTTAATAAAAAAACTGACATGATGGGTCAGAACATGCATTGGGTTTGCATTAAGCGAACTAAAATTTACTTTTTTCTATATAAATTTTGGGTCGCTAAACGTTGGGACGTTTCTATGGTTCGAATTTTAAAGTAAAACTTACGTTTACGTGGTTGTAGACCGTCTTCCTGCTCAAGAGAAAATTTCTCGCCTGGACTTTCATCGAAATGAACCTGAAATTATAAAAAAAAGAAATCATTAATTTAAATATACAAATATTTATAAAAAATAAGATAAGCAAAGCGCATTACTTATACACCTCTCACCATTATATATATTTTTTTCGACTTCTACAATTGACCCAGTGACCAATAACGGTATAGCAATCTCTCTCTATAATTGATGGCTATTTAAAATGTTGCACTGCTCATGCAAAGTCGACGAAAGACTGACTGTGAAGAATGCAACAAAGAAATAACAACTAAATGAAATTCCATACAGAGCAAAACCAAAAACTCATTGAACCTCTACTAAACGATAAGAGCTCTTCTAAAAATTGAATTCCACTTCTCAATCAATCACTTTCCCTTATTTCTATTTTTGCCAAATCACAAAAAATTTTAAGCAAAAAAAAAAAAAAACAAACAAGTTGGTATTAAGAAATGCAAAATACATTAGATTATAATGAGCCCTTACGAAATTAGTTAGAGTGTACATAACTGCAAAAAGACGGCGGAAATAATTCCTAATTAAACGCTTTAATATTTAATTTTGTTATGTATACATATATGTATGTATGTAGTTTTTATTATCAATTTTGGATTACTTCATTGCTTTGCCGAATATGATACCGATTTTCTTATATCCAAGGTTCTCAAGTGGTTAGAAGTCATGTACAAAGGTAATTGGATAATTTTTATTATTAATGAGCATAAAAAGGTCATCCACACAAACATTAAGTTTTGAACGATTATATTAAAAAGTCCTCAACTTTTTCCCCACACAAATTACAATTTCAAGGGTAAATTTATTTTATTTTGGGAAGGCCGGGAGTTCCTTTTCGAATTAACTTAGAAAATTTGTTTCATACCCGTCATGTTCAATGAGCCTCTATAAGGTAACAGCTTTTTCGCCTATTCCATATTTTACGGCGCCGCGCAGAAGTGACGAATTGATTTTCCTTGAACAAAATCTATTTCTCAGCTAAATATAGAAATATAGTTAGCATAAACTTGGTGTTTTATAGGTGAATGATTGTTGAACCCGAATTCGCTGCAGATTTTTGGTACAAAAAAAGGACATTTCGAGCGATTTTTAAATGAAAAAATCCTAAGAATTCGTGCTTAGCGAATATTAAAACCTCTTTAAAATCAAGCTTCAACTAGCTAGCAGAAGCGGAAAGGGCATATCTCAAAAAAAATTCGTATTCGTAATTCTTATGGTTTCGGATAGCTTAAAAAATTACGCATCTAATGTACTATGCCGAATGCCGGTATCTTAGTTGAAACCTATAAAAAAATTTCCTCATACCAATTTTACATGTATTTCAACAAATTGACATCAAGAAAACATCAATTATCTCGAAACGCATTTTTTTTTGAGTTATGTACGCCCTTTCCGCTTCTGAGGACTTATATTGGCCTTACATTTAGCTAGAAAATGAGGAATGCTTTTTTTACAACCAATGCGAGGAACGACTCAAAAAAGATTTCTTCCAAAGGGGGATTTTTTTTTGACCGACAATCGATGTTTTTTCTCAATTTTTATTTTGATATGATTTGACCAAAACTGAGCCAATTTAGTTTGAGTTCAGGGGGCAATATTTGATGAAGAGTTTTTATGCATTAAAAAATCTGCAATAAATTCATGTTCAGCGATTATTAAGCATTTCGCTGAGGAATAAATTTTGTCCAAAGAAACTCAATTTGGCATCACTATGCGCCGGGTAACTTTACACCACCATTGTTAGTTTTTTTTTTGTAGCTGGTATCTCAATTAAAGAATTTATACTCTGTATACTGTATTTATATTTACCGTCTACCATAAACAATGTTTTCAGAAACCATATGTATAACAAATGCTGACCTACCGACTGTCGCGATGATAATCTCCTCTCCTTACGGAACACTTTGAATTCTTTAATTTTTTTTACAGTGCGTTATTTGTTGGTCATTTGTGCGAGCGTAAGATTATTGATTGAAATTATATTAATTTTATATAAAACGATATTCAATGATTGTCATTTTAATTTATGTAATATAAAGTCTATGAAAATTAATATACAATTCCATAGAAATAATTCACACTTTCCACTTTAGAAACTTGGATACCAACATTTGCAAAGGTATGTAATTTTGACATTTTCTTTTATTGTCACATTCGCTTTTTTGTTGTTGTTTATTTTTGTTAGATACCCACTTTAGCGAAAGCTTTAAAAGCTTTTTAGCTCGAATCAAGCATTGCACTAGGACTTTTCTTATATAGTTCAGAGCTACGTACGTGTAAGCGTATTTCTTTTTTAATCGGAGCATTCAGGGCGATGCGGTGTAGCAGCTTGGGAGTCAAGACTTTGGAATCAAAAATTCTTTTGGTTCATATCAATAAGTGAGCAAATAAGGCCTTTTTAATTTCTTCGGATAAGGATATGTATGTACCATATATGTCACTGGCCAAACTAGATTTTCCTAGGCCAAACTAATTTAAGTGAAGGCCTTAAAGAATGCAATTTAATTTTAATGTAAAAACACTGTGAATAGCGAAGCCGGTGTGGCACATATTATAGACTGAACGCTGTAGGACATATTAGAGGATGTAAGTCCTGAACAGCGGCCGTAGGCCGCCCAATTACCCTCACTTACCACATGCCAAGTATACAATGAAATTGCAGAATTTTGTTGTCTGACTTTGCTGCTGTCGTAGATTTCACTAACCACAGTGCTCTTGTATTAAAATTTCATTGCACATCTTTAGGCTTAACGGAACTAGTTTGGCCTATAAACTAGTTTGGCCGGTAACATATACATATATGAGCTACACTAAAGGGTTGCCCAACCAGGGCTCCAAAAGGTGTTGATACGCCTCTGTCCAGAATAGTAACGTAAATGTAGGAAATTATCAAGTAGAATCGTTGGAAGTTGAAAAATAATCGAATTTTATTGAAACACATCCAAAAAGTTCATAATGGTCGAATAGTATCGAAAAACATTGAATTCTTGAAAAAATCGATATGAGTATCGGATGATATCGAATATAAGTATAGAAAATTATCGAAAAAGACTATATAAGTCAGTTAGTGTTGAATGGTATCGATCCAAAATTATCGAGTAGTTAAAAATTTTTCGATAAATTCGCTCCTATGAAAACACTTTTAAAGCTTTAACATCTTTATACGAATGTTCTTAGTTGTTCAACAAGAATGGCGCTTCAGTTGAAAGAAACAAAGGCGTAAATCGAAAAGGAAGAGGGCCACACGATAGAATAAGATTTTATGACTTGGAAAAGTAGCATATGGAATTTTCATAGAATAATGATGTAGGCTTTAAGTTTGCTTGTCCTTAGACTAAATTCTTAAACCATTAATACGAGACGAGCTATAAATATAATCGGAACTCCGGAACGTGAATGCAAAACTATTTCGAATAGCCGATATTTTCTTAAGAGTTCGATTCAATTTCATATATCTAGGGTAACTTTATAAAAATTTAATCTTATGTTATGATAATTACATTTTATTACTGTCGGTGTTTCGTTACTTAAGAGTTGCTATTCTTCTTAAAAACAAAAAGAAAAAAAAGAAAAGAAAAAACTATATGCAATTAGTAACTCAGCCGTTGAGTTAAACTTAGCGAGACATAAGAAATTTCTTTTTTTAATTACAGCTTAAACCGTTGAACCCTATTGAATAACATGGTAATTATACGGAATGTGGACACCAAAACTATTTGTATTTTAAATTTACATACATACATATGAACATATGTTGGTGACGATACCATTCCGAGCAATTTCATATTAAAATGTTGGGCACAAAAACTGTTAGTTATAGAGATATAGCCATTCTATGTTGCGAATATACATGGTAACATATGTATAATATATAAAAATCGAGAGCTCTTCCATCGATTAACATGAAACTGATGTAATCTGAAAGCTAATTCATAGAGTTTTAAACAGTGCTCCGGCTTTTGTAACTAATGGTTTCCGCGCCAAAAATACATAGGTACGTACGTATATGAGCATTCTTCTATAACATTATCGTTTGAATTTCCGGAATTTTTTCATCACGTCATGATTTCGAGGTATTTAACTAAATTGTAATATAAAATATACCAATTGTTATCGCTTAACCCATTTCATGGAACTAAGTATGTATTCAGAAGAACAAAAACTCTACCAGTCAGACAACTAATTATTTATTTTTTTAAATTCTTACATTTTTTTCATGAGAGGTTGCTACTTGCAATATCCTATTAATGATACCTACATTTACTCGATGAAGTAATCTAGTCTTTATTTTTCGCACTGCACAGTTTTGAAACCTTTACCTCCCAGAAAATATAAGAAATATTAGGACTAAATTGACATTTATGAATAAAAACATCTGGCTTTTTGATTTTTATACCAACCAGGACGAATTTTTTTTTCAATGTTTGTTTATAGTTTTGTATTAACTGCGAATATAATATAATTTTTTGAAACTACATATTTTTTTTTCAGGAACTTTTGATCTGCCGTGCACGAATTTTTATTTTATTTTGTCACTGGCAGCTTTAGGACGCAATATCTCAAAACCTTGATGAGCTAGAACAATAATGCGGTCAGATTTAAATTGAAACTTGAAAAATTTACAAAGTATGATAAGTTTTATTTGGTTTGTGGTTTTGCAACATTTTTATTACATATTGATCGGAAGAGATACGTAACAGTACCAATCTAAAACAACTATCGTGGTGTCCACTTTTTGTATAGTTACTCAAAAGTGATGATTATTACAAAAAATTAGTTAATTCCACGATTGGCTCGGGCTTCATTGGTTGACCTACATAAATCTGGCGCGAACTACACCTTCTCATTACAACATTATAATCGAATTGTAAAATATGTATTAGATTTTTACCATATCGGCTTTGCACCCCGTGCACTGTTCAATAAATCTCAAAAAATTTATCAAAGAAATTTCTTTTTATGCGAGTGAGGAAACATAATAATAATCGTGTGGATGACGTCAATATGTATGCTGTCATCGAAAAGATCATGCAGAGCATTTCTGCGAGCACCCATAATGTGCCACTTTTGAACAAAAACACTTGTGGTGAATATGTAAAAACCAAAATACTTGCGGTTTCCAACCGATCTCTCGCATATTGAAATAATTAATTACTCTAGTCGTTCGACACAAAACCACTAACGAATTATTTTAAAAACACTAAAAATAAAGTTTAAGTATTTACTTAAGTAATTAATAAAATTATTGCATAAGTACGCAGTTTGTATGTTATATTTTAATAAACAATACTACTGATCTCAAATTCAAAATTCACATACCCTCGGCATTTTTGAGCGGCAATCCAATTGTTTTGCACGTTTCAGTTTAAAGCAATTTACTAAACTTCAAATGGTTGATTTTCTTATTCAATCGGAATGCAACGAGCACAGTTTTTTTTATTTTTTTATTTTTTTTATAAATATGCAAAACTATTAATTTTTTTTCTTTATTAATCACGTAAAATTAAAACACTTTCTCACAGCATAAATAGCGTTGAATATGGTAATTTTAGTTGATAAGCACACGTTTTTTTTTCTACAAATATTTATTAGAATGCTATTTCATATACGAGCTTATTATATACAAAATAATACGAAAATTAAATATGACGCCGCGGCTACAACAGAAAATCAACTAAAAGCGAAAAAAACTGTTGGAGCACTGGCTGGCTGACTAACTGACTGACTGACTTAACTGACCCAACAAGCAGCTGCTGCTCCAAACGCTTAATAAAACAAAGCATAAGTTGAAAGAAGAAAAATATAAACGGAAATCCCGCTAAAATACCGATAAAAAGTGAGCTGTAAAATATGATTTTTATATTGTGTTTTTATACACTAAAAAAAAAACTTTTGAAATACCAATGAAATAAGTTTTAACAAAAAAATTATGTTGGGTTGCTATTGATTAAAAAAATGTATAAAATAGGCTTCCATCAGATTATTGAATAGTAGCGTAACTAGCAGAGGAATAGGGGGGGGGGGGGTGGGCGGTGAGGCAAGAATTAGTTGGATACCAATTTATGTTTTTTAATAAATTTAAATTCATTTATTAAAATAGGTTTTTCTGGGTATATGGTCAAAAAAACATTCGTTATATAAAAAAAGACACTAAAGCCAGTATATTCCCAAAAAACTTCAAATGCTATCACAGTTCTTCAGTGGTACGTACGGTGAACGACTTTAAAGTTTTATTTGTTCGTTTAACTTGTAGCTCCATGCAAGGTATTGTAAATAAGGAATGTAGTTAGGTTAGGAATTCAAAAATAAAATATCACAGGTGTACACAAACTTAAGAAAAAAGTCATCGATCTTATGATGACTAAGAATTTCGCGCATGAATCATACTTTCAAATAATTTTTTTATTTAATAGAACGATATAAATAAACTAAATTTACTAACTACTTATATTAAATGACAATTATGCGTAATGTATGTCTGTATGTATTAGATTTATTAGTAAATCGATTAATTTTTATCAGTGTCATCTTACGATACGTGTATTAGACTGATATTATTTTTTATTGAGTTCCTTCTTATCGTAGCTCTGCTGGATAGTGAACTAAGAGGAATTCAAACTATTCGATAGGTGAAAACATTTCCTTTTAATAATGACATTTGTTTGGTCTGTAAGTTTGTCATCTCCAAAAATATATTTTGATAACTTGTGTACAAATAATCCTTAGGGTTTGAAAACGATTTATGTCACGAAATGATGCTGTACAACATGCCGAAGATACGAGTTTTAATTCTCAATAGAAAGGTAGCTAAACGCTATTTTTGTCTCGCCTATTTATAGAAACTAGATTTCTCTCAAGGTACGGATAAGATTTTTTTCAGTGTTTTTTTTCTCAGAAGCTTATCAAATCATAAATTAAAAACTTTCAACCCTTTTTTTTGTACGTTGCTAACTTTCGATTAAAAATAAGTAAAATAAAAAAACACACCCTGTACATAAAATACACAGTATAAATAATTTTTTGTACGTTTATTGCATGATTTATCTTCAGATAAACTTCTCAGTTTTTTAAAGATAAAAATTCATATTGTTGAAATGACAATTTTTGTCTCGGTATTTATTTATTTAGCAAATAAATGAGAAAAAAAAAACAATAAAAATCGAGAGCCACTTCAGAGTTTAAGACTCAAGAATTTTAAAAACCAAAATCGGTTGAGAAACACATGTTGTGAAGATTATTTAGCTGTGAATTTTAATTTTGAACCACTGCGCGCCGCTAGAACAAATATGCGGTCACAAAAAATGTTTTAACGTGAATATTTCGAAATCGGTAAAATTTTCTTTAATATTATGCATTAGGAATAAATTTATTGTTGAAAGAATTTGCGGCATTTAAGAAAGAGGGTAGAGTCTTAAACACGGCGAACACCTAGCTTTTGTCCAACTTTACCGAGTTTCAAATATGTATATTCAGATATTTTTAAAAGCATTTTACGTAATCATAAGTAACTGAACTTTCTCCGTGAAGTTAAGGAGTTCCTTACCAGTTTTATTTACGAAGTAGCATATGCCCAGTTAAACACAGATAAACAAAGTTATTAAGAAAGTGCTATATTATTCTACCGTGCTTCATGTAAATAAAAGGTTCTACATATAAACGAAAATATCAAGAATAAATCAAGTGGAAGGTGAAACTATGTTACTCACACATGAAATCATTTCCTGAAAACTACTGGCAGACACATTCCATGAGATGTGGTTCGCCACAGGCTATGCATTTTTAGTGGCCCTGTACTCATTATACAAACATACATTAAACAATGAACAATAAACATTAATATAAATGTATCAATAAATATTTCCAGTAATTAATTGTTGGTATATATTACTTTGTTATCAATTGAAAGTGTTAGCATTTTTTATTCAGCCCAACATTATTTATCAGTGACGGCGGAAAATGACGGTATCCGATATTCCCTCGGGGTTTAATTTAGAGATTGCCAAGTATCGTAAATTTAACGTCTCGGACGTTATTTTGATAAGAATTCACTGTCTTCTTATGTGAACTTTGTTTATCAAATGTCTCAAATGCAATGAGTGAGTCAGTCAGTGAAATCATTTTCAAATATGTAATCTTGAAATACGAGTACTCGCCACATTCTGAAATTTTTTTTTCAAGTATTTAATTGGTATCAACTCAAAATTAAAATGTTAAATTATCTTCTTTTTTTTTTGGGTGTAGACAGTGAGCTTTCAAGCAGCAATAACAACAACTACAACATAACACAGATACAATAGAATAGTAAAATGCCGAATGGCCCCAATCGTCAATTGGATCAAAATGAAATTGACAAAAACGAATGCGCATAAAAAAACGAAAAGTAAAATGCGAGAAGGGGCCACTAAAACAATAAACAATGGCGAAAATGAAGTTCAAAAGAAGCGAAGAAGTAAATTAAGAAACGCTAATGGAGAGAGAAGCAAATTAGTAAAAATACTACTGTGGAGAGTTAAATAAACTAAATTTGTATGTCAACAATGATTAAATGCAAAATATTTCGGTGCACCCTATGCCATAATCGTTGAGATGAATTCGGTGAGCTTGAAAAATATATAAATCTATGTTTAAACTTGGATCGCTACTCATAATAATAACAAAACATATACTTTTGGTAAAGAAACATCTAATGACAAAATATAGATCAGCTATGGTGCTATGAAGTTGATAAATCTAAACGATTTTATATGTGTACATGTTTGTATGTATGTATTTCCTATAACGAAAATAAGCTAAAAAACTTTTTTCGGTACCGGATTTGGATTTCGTGACCCAAAATCTGTAAGAAAAACATAATATAGTCTGCGCAAGGAAATTTTATTTGAAAAAATTCTATACTCAATCAAATTCATACCATCATGGCATGAATTTTAACGTAAGAACCTTTTTTTTATCAAAATGGATTTTTTTTTCTCTTAAAAAAACTTTAATTACAAACTTTTTTCTATTTAAGACCGATTGTTGCTAATATTTAGCAACCAAAAAAAATTTTGGAATATCAATTTTTATATTTCATTTCGGGCTGGGAAATGCATTTTGTTCGCGGGTACTCGATTTGGGAAAAATTTCATAACTGATCCTATGCATATTAAAAATCTTCGATGCCAGAGTTGCAGAATCTTCATAAACCTATACATACATATATCCATAGACATAGTTTAAATATGGCTAATAATCGAAACAAGCGTCAGTGGAAAGAATCGTGGTCGGGCTGATTGTGGAAAAAAATTCGGTCAATAACTCGGAAAGTAACCCACAAGTAGAAAAATATATTATGGACATCGATTTCGTTCACGAAAATCTTCGAATGACAAGATCTGACCCATCTTTCAAAGTTTTTAAAAGATAATCATCGTCATTTTCGAAAAATACGGTTTTTATTGAAAATTTTAAGGTACCATTACTCGTTCATATCTGATGTTCAAAATTTTGAAACAGTAAAAGGTGGGTCAAATTTTGTCGCTTGGATAGTTCTCGGCTTACTTTCCGAGTTATCAAGCTAAGTTTTTATCTCGTTTCTGACTCTCTACCATGATTCTGGCGATTGACACTTATTTCAATCATGAGGTAATTTATACTATCATTTACAAAAAAAAAAAACTAAGCGTCTTGGAATAATCATCAAAACTGCAACGTTACCTCCTGGAATATAATTATGATTCTGAAACGATTTTTTTTGGGGACTTTCTGAGCATTCTGCTGTAAGACTTCGAAATTGTGATTATTTCGGAGTGTTTTCTGATAGTTAATAAACATTGATATGGTCAAAATTAATATATTTTGCATATTTTTAAAAAACTGTGTTAAGTGTCAAAATGTGCAGATTGTAAATGCATTATAAAAGTGATTCAAAAAGTGCTTGTAAAATTGTGAAAACTTTACTTATTTTATTTAAATTTATATAAATATTTACTTATTTAATTGCAAATTGTAAAAGTGCTTTAGAAGTGATTCACAAATTGATTGTAAAGTAATAACAACTGTTTTTAATTCATATTTATATAAATAAAATGACATACATACGCACTTATGTACATATACTGCTATGTAGTACAAAGATACCAGAAATTGTTAAGGCCGCCAGAATTTTTTTTTTTTGTGCAGCAACACTGTACTAAGTTACAATGCGGAATTTTAGCACGATCTGTTATGCCTTGTCTTAAACAAATCCCATCAACATCCTCAGATAAAATATTATAGGCTCTTAGTAAATTAAACATGGGCGGGATCGGAAGAGTAGGTATGGTCCCCCTTGTACAATTAATATCTTCTACATTAGATTCTATTAAGACCATGTAAGCAATTGATATAAAATTTGAACTCTCCTTGTAATTCGATGGTTTTCGAAATATATCACATATCAATCATATATCAATCCTCTGCTTACAAATCAAAATAGCTGACAATTTAAGTGTTTCATTTGGAAGAATGCTCAATTTTAGTACTAACCACGTACGTGGTTTCTTCTTGTGTGCAAAACCACTCTAATAATTACAAGAACTATGCTACAATTACAAACTCCGCTTTTCTCAAATATTAAACGTGGCTGCAGAAGCTTACCAAAGGGGTGACAAAATGATTTATTTCTGAAATCATTAAAGTAGACAAATATTAAAATTCCTCGAATACCTTTGACTTTACTATGAACAACTCGGCGACACGCTATCGTAATTAAACCGCAGCATTTGATTGACATGAACAAAAGGTCAAAGGTTACGGTGATTTCGATAGACATTTAATTAACAACATAATTGCGCAAAGTGCTCATACAATGTGTGCCTACCTTAATAAATTATATTAATTAATTAAGTAAACACAAATCTTAAACGACTCAAATAAAATTTTCAACAAAAATTAAATAAATGAATTATGGCCATTCTCAGTTGTATTGTAACTGAAGTATCCGCAATTAACCTTTAACCAATGGCCTACTTAGTATCGATAGCATAAGAACAACAATTATTTAGCAAATGACAGAGGTCGATATTTTTTAGGTGCAGCTGTTAAAGCAAACTGTATTGGTTTTCAGTAGACGCAAATGCTTTGATAACCAACCTTTTCATCAACTTTGTGTTGTTTACTTAGAACTACGGTTCAGTTTTTGTGTTTTGTCTTCCAACTTGCCTTCTTAAACTGCCCAGCTTGTTGGTCTTCAGTTGCCACATGTCCGTTTGTCGTTGGTTTGCTCTTCAATTTTTCCGACACAAAATGAAATTCGTAATCATCATTACCACCCCATTCTTTAAGGCAGTTTTCTTTATCTATATAGGTTGTTATATCCTTTTTACTAACCATTTTAAGAATCTCTACAGCTTTTGCCGGTAAGAATCCCTTTATTATTTTAAATGCAGCTAGAAATTAGAGAATAAAATAAATTAAACTTTGTTTTTAATTTTACAAACAATATTATTCACTTTACCATTCAGTATCCATGCCATTTCATAGACCAATATGTAGTTTAGTGCATTTGGATAATACATTTTGAAGGTATCTATAATACGTTTTACAAAATCTAAGTCCATACTGGCCAGACCACAGCCAGCCATATCGAACACTATTGTCATTTTATCCATATTCGTGTCGCGGTGTATTCTCTCTATCCAATAAACTACCGCACGTATTATTTCGTCTATATCTCTTAAGCCTCTTACATGAAGCTTAGTCTTGAATATCAGTAATGGTTTTCCATCAATATCTTTATTCCGATTAAAAACTATACCATCCTTAACATAATCCATGCGTATGTTGCTTTCGCTTAAGTCATTTGTACCGAAACTCTTACGCCAGATACACGTATCCCATAATTTTTCGAAAGATTCTTTTAAATCCAAGTCGTACATTTCCAGAAAACGAATACACCAGAGGTCAGCATTTTTCATACGATCGATATCAGCGGGATGAAAAGGTTCTATGAAAAAAAAAAAAAACGATTTAATTAATACTGACTGAAATGTAATTTGCAATGTAATAGTTATTTGTCCCACCTTCATAATAAAATATAAAAATCCAAAATTTTTCTTACCCTTCCAACATAAATAACAAAAAAACAAAAACACTTCTACACATAATTTTTTACACAAACATTAACAAAATATTTGCAAAATAGCCTGATCTTGATAGTTCATAACAAACTTGTTTACTTTTAATATAGTTTAGCAAATAAATTATATTTTATAACTTGATAGTTTTCGAGTTTTTCAGCTTTTTTGCACAAAAATTTTAATAAATTCTGACTTTCAGGTCTTACTACCAAAACACCAAAGCACTTTTGACCTTTATATAAACAACAAGTGATGTAGAATTTTGTATGCTTTAACCTGGTACAAACAGTTTTTTTTTTTAATTAGTCCAAGAAAATAGGCCTTTTCAACCCATTGTGCGCTGTTAAATGTTATGTCTCTGAATCTAGTATATTATAACGAAGGGCACTAAATCTAAATCTTTGAATGTGTTGTAGTAAGTAGTTCGCTTAATGCATTTAGTATGCAGTATAGAGTCAGCTAAAATATCTACAGTAATGGAGATAGATTCTCACCCTATGAAGTAGCTCTTTTTGCTTACTTTTGAGAGATAAAACATATATGTTTTAAAGGCTAAAAAACTTATACCATCTTTCAATTATTAAGCTTCTAAAAAGGTGTTATGCGAGTCCCAGTAAACTACTCAATGACATTTGGACTCAAGCATTTTGAAATTCCGCAAAAATTGCGCATAGTCAATTTCGGCCTACACGCCCCGCAGTTTGACATTGAAAATAGAAATTCATAAGCACAATCCACCTACATAATAAAATATTATTTGCATATCAATAGATATTTGATAAGAACTACACTTTGTACATTTCACTTAACAGAAGCACAAAACAAAGTCTGAGATCTGAATGATAAAATAAACAGAAGCACTTAGCTTGGACCGAGTTAAAAAGGCATCACAAAGGTTTTCTGAGTAATGATTTTTAATTATATAATAAAATAACTTATAAATTAACTTTAATTAGTACCAGTTAAAGATCATGCCATATCGATGCTCAGTTCTAACATCAATTAAAAGTTATTATTAGTCACATACTTATATGCATTTTTTTTTACAAATTTCAAGTAAATACCCAATGTAATTTCGTACTTTTCACATTTATTTATTTACACTGTTAATTTGCACTTTATATCTAGAAGCTCTAACAGTTTTTTTTTTAAATTTTTACACTTTCAGACATTTGCTCACCTTTTGGTGGATCATTTTCTAATTTTTGAATAAAACGTTTTCGTAATTCATCGACTTGTTGCTGTGTCGGTGTTTCTGTCTTAATAGCCATTTCAAATGATACGTTGGCTTAATTCTGCTTGCCGCTGTACAATATCACCGATGAAACTTTCAAAATTTTTCCAATAATACTAACCGCTGACCGACACGCAAACGATACCAATCGACAAATGACTAGAACTAAAACTAGTGTTGCTCACAAGAACTTGACACGATTAATTTAATCAACTGATTGATAAAGAATTTAATCCAATAATAAAAATATATTCGCGTAGCAAGTCATTTTTTAGACTTAAGCACGTTACCCGTCGATTATCTATGCCGATAAGATTCGCCCTTTCGAACTGCGATGTGACAACTAAACTTTAACGTCTGCGCCTGCAATATCGGGTTGATTTATTAGTATCGTTAACACGAATTTCGAAAATGGATCAAATGAAAATGAAGTCCAACGAAAGAACGGCATGCTAGAGACGTGCATCGAATACAAACCAGTACTAACGGACACACCACACCAGACGACTAGACTATGAGTATGAAAATAAAGAATTGCTCGAAAACTACAATTGATCGTATTCAATAGAATTGACTCATTTGTGTGTTGTGAACGGATAACACTCAGCGCAATTGACTAAAGAAGCAAAACTTTAAAAGGGGCATGCAGAATTGTTTGCATTTGGACTTTTTTTTTTTGCATTAGCGTCAACTTTTGATTTATTTTATTATATGGAGCACTTGAAACTGGTCAAAAGCCCTAGCAATAAAAACGATTTTAAAAAAATTTAAAAGAATGCAAATACATTTACGTATTGAAGTAACTTTTCAGTCTTCTTTTTATTCATTGCATTTAATTTCTTATGTTTAAAATGGGTGAGTGAAATTTCAAAATCAAATTAGATTTTGTTTAAGGGGGCAGGGACAGTCAGAGGCATGAAAAATAGAGCATTTTCATTATTTTTTTTTTTGGTATTAATTTAATTTATTTAATAAAAGTGATAATATAGCATCATTACATTATGTTTCAACTTGACTTGATGAAAGTTTTTAAAAAAAATTAAAAATAAATAAAGTTATAGCTGGCTGTGTTGGACTCTGTCCC
This sequence comes from Meiosimyza platycephala, assembly GCA_963662105.1. NCBI lineage: Eukaryota > Metazoa > Arthropoda > Insecta > Diptera > Lauxaniidae > Meiosimyza > Meiosimyza platycephala. The sequence goes on from OY759208.1 coordinate 120,413,799, forward strand.
ATATAGAGTGCCTTGCGGTGACCATCACAAATCCTTGGAAAATTATCGGAAATCAATCGGATAAGAAAAATTAGTTATTTAAATAAATAATCTAGTGCCTGATCGAAGTTTTTCCTTTTTTTTTAAATCAACAAAATGGCGGCCTCAGGAAATTTACCTCCAGATTTTCGGGACATAAAAAATCGATATTTAAAAAAAAAATCCTTCGATCAGGGACTAGCTTTTTATGTTTTTCAAAAACTGTGTAAATTTCATTGAAATTTATTGAGCGGTTTTCGAGTTACAGTGGTCACCAGTTCCGAAAACATAGTTTTGAGAAAAACGACGAGAAAAACATGAATTTCCGTACGCTTACTACCAAGAGCTCTTTGGTTATTGCCAAATAACTCCAAAAGTAATTGTCGGATTGACTTCAAATTTTCAGGACTCGATTTCTTTAAAATTCTGAATGCCCCTGCTCCCTAAAGTGACAAGTTTTTGTGTTATATTTTTCACCCTTTAGCTTGTACTCGTAGCTATAGAGTTTATTGTTTATCTTTTACATTTCCTTCAGAGTCTAAATAACCCTAATTATGTGGTACAGTAGCTGTAGTTGCCTTTTTGAGTAAAGTGAATTCTATGCAAACGTATGTTACTTTGTAATTGAGTCAGTTATTTAATTTAAATTGAGCTGAAGGTTTGCTCGCTGTTTTATGACTTAGGGTAACACAATGGGAACTGAAAACAATGTTCTTTACAATTACAGTATTTGTTTATGGTTGATTCATTTTGTAGATAAAATATTATATAGACAATACGTTCAATTTTAACGACAAACGACACAAAGGAACAAACAAGATGTATTTTCAAGATGTCAAAATGTTGTATTGGTTTTTCAAAGAAACTTTTGGCAAAAACCTAAACTGAGTCATAATAAGAGCCATTTACGGAAATCGTAATTTGAAGGCTTAATAAATCATTTCCTAACCTTGGGGATGATAGACAGAGCGCTTGTCACTTTTTGCTTGCAACATTTTTGCTTGAAGCGGGGGATTGAAGCAGTTCAATAATTCTTACTGTAGTACATAATGTGAAAATATTTTATACTAAGATTTCTTACATAAGTAGGGGTGGGGTTTAGTTTGATTTAATTGCATTCATTTTGAATTCAAAGATGTCTTATAGCAACTGAACTTCAACGATGTTTCGCGTGCCGTACTAATACGGACTTTTCAAAATGCTCTACATTCCAAATCAGTGTAATAATGGAAATGCTATTATTAACCATTGAAGATTCTTTTCGTGAACAGCAACTGAACTAAACCGATTTCTATAAAATTTCCAGAAATTACTATGCATTACATCCAAGGTAAAGATACGACAAAATATTTTTCAAAAAAATGTCTCAACTGATGTGGAATTTTTCTTAGCAAATAATTTACTGCACGTTAAGTTTAAATATTCAAATCCAAACTTAAGAAGTTGGATTTTCCGAAAAATTTTCATTTATTTTCCGAAAAAGTTTGGTATCTGAAAACTTTTTGGAAAAGTGTCGGCTATTTGGAGCACAAACAAAAGCTTTTTTGTTCAGTACAAATCTTTTAATGCATCTGTAAACAGTGAAAGTGACAGAGTGAAAAATGTACAAAACTTAAGAAAATCAATTAAAATTCTATATCCAGTTTATTCGTAGTGTTATAGTTGAATTTTAAAAAATGAAATTTGCAGAGCATTTAACGGCACACATTACTCCCGAATGGAGAAAGCAATATATTAATTATGAGGTAATTAAAAATATTAAATCTTCCAAGTTGGCCAAGGGAATAAAGTGAAAGTATTGTACACACAATTTGCCAACTTTGACAGCAGCCACTAGCAAATTCATGTCAATGACGTCAAAAAGCTTTACGTCCTTATGTCAGAACCTAAACTTTTTCGGAAAACACATTCCAAGAGTGTGCGCATGCCGTAACAGAAATTGTTTACACTTTTGGTATTGTGTAAACAAAACGAGCCACGTGCTTTTATTTGTTTGTAAACAAAGTTTTTCTTTTTTGTTATGTGTAGGGTACATATGATTGCACACAGTACGTGTTACATATTTACATATGTATACTTACTACATACATATGATATGCCACCTAATGTTTGTTTTGTATACACATATTTTTCATTTGGTATTTATAATACTTCACTTTTCCTATTGTAGGTATGTGAGAATGCATATGACTTTATGAGAGGCGTATAGCAGAGCTGTAAAATGTTACATATAAGATGAAATACATATTTATTATATTACTTATTACACGGTTCGGCAAAATCAAACTTTTTATTGCACGCATGCGAAATTCCAATATATTCTGAAAATAGACGTTAAAAAAAGAGGTGTTTCGTGGTTTTCTCCAGTTTAATCAGCACTGTATCATCATATCCTACCTATTCACATCACATCACATTTTTAATAAAACAAAAGCCAGTTCGGAGCGATCGGAGTTAAAAGACTCGGTTTTCGAAAAAGTTTTTAAAGATATAAAATTTGATTCACCTTGCCATTTCAAATAACGTTAAGAGTTTTGACCTAAAACCGCTTGGATGACAGCACACCATAATTTGATTTCAAAATCAGCAATTTTGACTCTATACGACCATTTTCGATTTTCTGAAAGTTTTGCTCTGGCAAGATGGGGTAGATTTCTTTAGATCGCTTCACACTTAGGGCCATTTATACAATGTCCAGTTAGTTCCTAACCGGAACTTAACGTTTGACACAAAATCTGTCAATTGAAGTCCCGGTTAAGTTTAAATTCAAATGTACACCACAGAATGGCGAACAGTGGATGGGTTTGTATGGAACGGTAGGCATATATGGTAATAAAATCGGTAGACTCTTGAAATGTGGTATAGATGTTTCTGCCGACACACGAGTTTGACCAATAAGAGCATCAGAAGAAATCGTCAAGACATCTTCGATGCTTGGTACTTTAGATAACATCTACTGTTCGCACTCTCTTTTCTTTTAAAGCCTTCTTGTTACCAAATGCGTATCCTTTTGAAATATCTATATTATAGGGAATGTGAAACAGATACTCCATGCATCGTATCCAACAATGTAATGTTGAAAGTCCAAACTGATTATTTCCAGTATTTAACTTTAATAATAAAATTTTTAACAACGTATGCATTTATTAATTATTTACAGTAATTACCTTCAACGTTTGAGTTTATGATATTAATAACAAATGTAATATTCGGACGCAAAGACTCTTAAAATACACTGCATACGTTTGGTTTTTAATGGAAACACAAGATTTTTTCTGAACATATATTGAAGACATTAAAAATATTAAATAAATGTATTGGAAAATATAAAATGAACATAATAATAACACAAATTTTTAGAATAAAACTTAAGCTCCTATGCTGCAACTTCCATACCTTCACTATGTTATGTTCAAGTTAAAAAATTGCGAGTCCCAGCGGGATGAAATGGGGAAAAATATTCCTTACCTTTTAAAAGAACTCCCTTCTGAATTAAAGCACCTCCCCGCACACTGTAAGCATTGTATAAGTGCTGCAAAATGTAAAGAAATTAAATTATTTTTCCTTCAAATATTGCAGTAGAAAAAAATTCATAAAAAATGTTGTAATTTACATAGCCTTAATGATAAGTGTTTTAATTTGTTCTCTTATAGGAAATGAAAGCAATGCTGTACGCTGCCGTCGAACAGGCACCTTCGGCGGAATTAGTAGAACCTGAAGTGCTCAGTCGATATTTTGCTAAATTTGATGAACAATTCTTTCATTTTTGTGACAAAGAGTTGGCAAAAATCAATACATTCTATTCCGAGAAGATGGCAGAAGCAACGAGAAAACATGGCAATTTACGCAGTGAACTTACGGAAGCGCTTGAAATGGGCCACCCAAAGAAACAACCAGCATGGAAATCAAAAACGCCACTCGGGAAAAAGAATGTGCCTGCTCGAAAAATTCAAGACCTCAAATTGGCATTTAGTGAATTTTACTTGGGACTGATTTTGCTGCAAAATTATCAGAATCTTAATTTTACCGGCTTTCGTAAAATACTCAAAAAACACGATAAGCTACTGAGTGTCGATTGTGGTGCCAAATGGCGTAAGGAACACGTTGAGGCAGCACATTTTTATGTCAATAAAGATATCGATCGTTTAATTCAGGAGACTGAAACGGCATTTACGCATGAAATTGAAGGTGGCGATCGACAGAAGGCAATGAAACGTTTGAGAGTGCCACCACTCGGCGAACAACAGAGTCCATGGACCACATTTAAAGTTGGTCTATTTTCTGGTGCATTTGTTGTACTCTTCGTGACTGTCATTTTAGCAGCTATTTTTCATGGATTCGGAGAAGATTGGCGCGTGGGATTACGTTTATTTCGTGGACCGTTTTTGATTATCGAATGTCTTTTTCTGTGGGGCGTCAATGTGTATGGTTGGCGTTCTTCGGGAGTTAATCATGTGCTTATCTTTGAATTGGATCCACGAAATCATCTATCAGAGCAGAATATTATGGAAATTGCTTCGGTTTTTGGTGTCTTATGGGCCATAATGGTGTTATGTTTTATATTTTGTGATCCGCTTGGAATTCCACAATATTCAGCGCCAGTCTTCTTATATACAGCTATGGCCGTATTTTTATTTAATCCAACAAAGACATTTCATCATGAGGCACGCTACTGGGCCATACGCGTTTTGAGTCGTGTGGTTATGGCTCCATTTTTCTTTGTTAACTTTGCTGATTTCTGGCTGGCCGATCAATTGAATAGTATTGTCCCGGCTTTTTTGGATATACCATTTATTATATGTTTCTTCAGTAAAAACCCAACTTGGCAACGTGGTAGTAAAGGTAAGTTTGTTTTTAGTATTTTGTATGTAATGCCTGCTCATGAAAGAATGTTGTAGGCTTTTATAAGAGTCTTCTTCTTCTAAGGCATTGAATAATTTAAGGTCTTTGACTAGGAACTAAGTCGACTAAGATCAACTCCAATGCCGAGTTGCTTCATTCAAATCAAATAACGATTCTGTCTCAATACCAGTACTTTTTTCTTTTTCCCAATGTCATATTTTTTTGACATCTTCATCAACCAGCAAAGCATTAAGTTTTTCTCATAAAAGTAAAAATAAAACGGAAAAATAAAAAATATTGCAATGGAAATTAAATTTGGATAAATTGTATGTAAACAAAAATTAATTGAATTTATTTAAATGAAAATTACAGCACACAAGTTAAATTAAAAATGAAATAAACAGCATATAAATGAATAAAGGCATTTGATGAAGATTAACTTCTGTACTTTAAATAATTAAATAAAATAGATATCATTGGAAAGTAATTAAATTTGGGTATTAAAAACTAAACAGCAAGATAAAAATATAATATTCATGCGTTTCTATTAGATGGCTTCTATTTTGTATGGAGTTTGCTTCAGATTTTTACGAATGCCCAACATTTGAAATCTGCCTATCTAAGAACAATCTAACCTAACTCTCTTAAATTTTTGAATAAGTTTTTCAAAAATTATATTTTCGAATACAGCAGATGATAACTACTCCTTCTGCAAAATTGTCTTTTAAATTGAATGTCATTCTTAGTTTTAGCGGAAACTCAAAAATAAGCTATTAAAATTTTTTTTAAAAATCGCATTTTGCTCGAAAACTTTCGAGTTTTTCATATTTTTCGGGTATTCGAGCTTAGGGATTCCCCTCATAATCTCTTCGAGTTCAAGTGCAAGTCTCCTGGTGAATTTAAGAATCTTTCCATCTTTCGTGGATGAGTTACAACGTCTATCTGCAAAAATGAAAGCGCATATCGAAATATTCGCTTGTTTTAACAAACATTTCCCTCACTCAATAAATATGAAATAGTTGAAACTCATAATTTTAGACAGCATTCTTTACTGATGCTTGAGGATTGCAATGAGTCGATGGGGTGTTTCAGAAAGAATTTCATTTATACGACTATACTCAGTTAATTTACATTTACATACATAATTTTTACCATTACAGATGGACGTGCATGCATTGAGGATACCTCCATTGTTCGTCCTATTGTTGCAATTTTACCCGCATATTTTCGTTTTGCTCAATGTATTCGACGTTTTCGTGATACGAAGGAAGCCTTTCCCCATCTGGTAAATGCGGCCAAGTATGCAACATCATTTTTTGTTGTTATTTTCTCGTATAAGTTCCGGACGACCAGTCGTAAGTACAACATTTTGTTTGCATTAAATATTTACGATATATAAATTTGTATGGGTCAATGTAACTCAAGGGTGTGCCCATATGAACTATGATTGATAGAGTTCTTAACAAAATGGGAATGGTTGCGAATACTTTCGCAGTCATCTTGTTAACAGCGAAACAAAATTTCATAGCAAGAAATTTATATGAGAACTATAGAAAATAATTTTGGTATTGGTCATATCATGATGTTATTAAACTTTAAAGTTGGTGATAGAAAGTTATTTTTCGTAATCCAGCATGAAATTTTCATTAAAACTCTGCTAACCATGTAGTTGTCAATGTTGGTGAAAGCTTATTTCACTCAGAGAAAACTTGAAAACCTAAAATGTAGTTGTGCCGTTTTGATGCGGTACTGTAGGGTGTAGAGTGTTGTTTTGATAAAACCTTTGGTTTCTTAAGATAATTGAAGTTCTCTGATATATTTAAGTTAATAAGTAATTGTATTACTTAACTAGCCAATATGTATTAATATGCTCGACAAATTTATACTTAAAATACAAAAGTGGCGACTTAGAGTAGAATAGTGTCGTCTTAAATAAATATTTAACAACTAAAATAGACTATTATTTATATCTTATAATATTCAACGTATAAAAAGTTAGCAGTTTTCATAAAAAAAAGTTATCTGGATGGAAATTGCCTACATCTTGGATATGCACCCATAAGAGCGAAGAAGAACAAGTCTTTTAATACGAAGCAGTTGCATTTCGAGCAGAAAATATTCAATTTTCCTCCTCATTCCATCCTCAGATGAATAAAGCAATAAAGAATTCCTTGAATAAAAATAAACCTAAGTAAACTCAACGTGTTATTACCAATCTATGGCAACGATTTCTCTTGTGTTTACTTTTGTAATTGAGCTTAAGGAATCAATAAGAAATAGTGAAGCAATAACCGGAAGATAAAAAATTCAAAATTCAACTTTTATTTAATAATTCAACTAATAAATCAATAAATTTTAATATATTTATTTGAATTCAATTTTTCTTTTAATTTTTTATTTTGATTGAATTATTGCTTTGGCAAAGTCGATTATGCGACTTCAAAGGACAATCCATGGTTCTACTGTTGGGTCGTAGCAGCTATTGTCTCCTCATGCTATGCTTACACATGGGACATTAAAATGGATTGGGGACTTTTTGATTCCAAAGCTGGGGATAATAAATTTCTGCGTGAGGAAATTGTTTATACATCAACGGTAAGTTTATTTAGAATTTTTCACTTTTATTTATTGAAAAGTTTCGTACGCAAAGAGTGTCAACATTCGAAGACTTTAATCAAAACTAATCCTTGCTTTGCCAAAACGTAAGAAGTTGAACCTTGAGGTCGCGGATTTTGCGATTTTATTTTATTTAATATTTTTGATTTGTTGTTGATTTACTTTTATTGATTGATTTTTATCTCTGTAATTATCATATAGTGTAATTATTAAATATTAATTAAATTTTGAGATAAAATTGAAAATTTGCCACCACTTGAATTTTGATATGACTGAAATTTAATTTGAAATAAATTTAAAATAATTTCTGATTCGCATTATGCGAGCCTTACATTTTTGAGCTAACCCCTTTAATCTTTCTAAAATGTTTTTTCATTTCAACTTTTTAATTCCAACGCTCACTTTCTTTAGTGGTTCTACTACTTTGGTATTATCGAGGACTTGGTACTACGTTTTGGTTGGACTGTATCGATGAGCTTAATTGAGGCAGGCTATATGGAAGGTGATGTCATGTTTACAATTCTAAGTCCTTTAGAGGTTTTTCGTCGTTTTATATGGAATTATTTTCGATTGGAAAACGAACATCTAAACAATTGTGGTAAATTTCGAGCTGTACGTGATATCTCTGTTGCTCCAATGGATTGCTCTGATCAGGTGAGTTTTTTACTGTAGTTTTTTTAATTAACTAAAAAAAATGTAGGCTAAAACTAATTTAATAAGTTAAGATCGGGCTCCCCCATAATTAGCTTTGCCCCCCTGCCTCCACACACTCAGAATTTTTGTTTGAAAACAAAAATAATATCTCAATTCCTTCTATGTAGTTTTCTCTGAACAAATCAGAGCTAATGTTTTCAATTACATTTGTGATATTTTCAGACCACAATTTTGCGTTTGATGGATGAGCCAGATGGTGTGGTCAACCGACGTGCCAAAAACAAGGGTGGCACAAAGAAGAAGGGTGAACTTCGATTGTTGTTGCGTGATGAATCCGTCGATGATTTGTGATTCAATTTATGAACGTTGATAAATAAAATTAAAGCTACGCTCTACAAACCGAGACAAATCAGAAAATTAGAAAATTTTCAACAAACTTAACAATAAGCTCAATATACTCAAATATTAAATTATGGCATAAATTTAAGAAAACTATGTTTAAAGTTTTTGCAAAGTTTATAAAATTTTTAATTTTATGCACAAAATATAGCGTTTCTGTTGTAGGCATACATAACATAATAAGTTACATATATATGTACATATATCAAGTTGTATATTCTAAAATAATATAGCTTCTATGTAAATAAGTTAATAAATTATTTTAATTGTTGATAAAACATACGTATACAATTTCACTAAGTATCATGAATATTAGGAATGAAAACTTCTTACTTTTCCCACAAACAAATTTTACTTTTCACCACTTTGTGGAAGAATTTTTTATTTTGAGCAACCCTGATAAAAAGATTTTGTCGTGGTCTGTAGAAAAAAAGTCCAATGTTGCTTGGAAAATTTCTTAGTGTAAACATTTTGCAATATAAAAATGTTTTTCTATTTTTTGTAAGCAACCAATTTTTAATATTTTTGTTTAATTAAGCTTATATAAACTCTTAAAGTGCGTAGGACCCTTGCGTTGTCATTATTATTTTGAAACAATACTTATCTGTTCTTAAACTTAAATCACACACATTTGTTGCTAAAGAACAGAATTAGTTGATTTCTGAGAAATCTGAAAAATATTTTATTTGAATGCAAGTTTCTTGTCTTATGCGATTTCGCGGAAAATCATGTCTTCTTAGCCTAAAATGCTGCACAAGCTTTTCACTGGAATAATAATCAGACAAAGATTTTCACAGCAGTCTTTTATTACCAAAGAAAAAACAATAACTTTATCATCAGAGTATTGCTGTCATATCAGACAAAATAAGTCACGACACAGTTGCTGTTTACGAAGTGAGACGTTTTCTATTTCACGGACTGTGCATCGCAACATTTCAAGAACAAAATTTACTTGTGAGGGTATTGACGAAATTTTTATGGTCTTGCAGCACGTGCAAGTCAACAAGTGTATCACAAAATCAAATTTTAACGCGCTGTATGAATGGAGAAAAAAAATTTATTTATTTTTTTTTCCCAGTCCCTAAAAAAGTCACTCAAAGTACACTTTGAACATGCGAAAATTTTGCCGGAAACACAAAAATATCACTCATTCATTCTTATTGCAACAATGTCTCTGACGCATAGGAAAAAAAAACAAGTAAAAATTGTAATAAGGAACTTCTTGGAGGTTTTGCTGTTTGTCATATGACCTTGGTTTAAATTAAAGTAGTAGCATTAAAAAATGTTGTTCATAATGTTGGCGTTAAAAACAAATTTTGCATATGCCCTTCCTCAAAAGTAGCACGACCAGTTTCAGAATTTAAAATTCTTATTAAATTAACTTTTAGACCTTTTGAGTCTCTAGTGCCTTACGTACGGCAGTGGTTTCTGAGTAAAATTTATGTGTATTATATAAAAATTCTTGAACATGACATACATAATATTTGAGGTACATATTACATATAATCGATTCACTGAAAATTTCTGAACGCCAATATTTGCGGGTTCAACATATTTCTGAAAACTCGAGTGAGGGGATGTTTTTGCATTGTAAGGCATTAAAGTATAAAATATTTACTACATCACAATTACGCTTAGTTGGAATTCTCTTGTTTCTCTGAATAGTTACTTAAACGAAAAAAAAAAACAAAAAAATTTCTGTATTCCACTAATGCCCAACAGTGATAACAACAACATACTTGCTCCACAGAAAAAAAAATCGATTTTCTCGGATTACTTAATATGATGATTTTACATAATTTGACGTTCCCACTCAGTAAACGTTTATTTTGGCTGATTTGTAGTCGTCGGACTGTGATTGATGACTTCTGCTTTATTGCGTTTTATTTTTTTTTGTTGTTGCACAGATGAAACGTGATTTCAAAAATACGTTTTTCTTTGAATAGAGTTGAAGTTTTTTCTTGCTAGTTTAGTGCTTTTATTGAAATAAATTGTACTGATATTATCACTTTTAATGTTGGAAAAACGTTAAAGTTATAAAAATATTCTAAGGGTACGCTTGTTCATATACAACGAAATTGGTACGCACACGGATACATTGTAAAATGTGTACAAGTATGTAATAAGTATGCAATAAATAGCCTATTTGGCGAAGCCAAAGATAACACCCTTACAAGTTTTTTCTTCATTTTCTAATTTCTGTACAACTTTATTCCCAGGCTGTTTCAAGTAGATAATTTTGTAAAATAAAGTTTCAAGCTGAATCATTTTTATGAGAAAAAATTCATTTAACTTGTAATTTATTTTCGTGATTCCGTTTAAGCGCAATTTCAACTGATTGTTACCAAAACTAACATGAAAAGAGAAATATCATATGACAACAATATAAAATGCGGCTAAAATAAAATAATATACTTGAAACGGCTAATAATCCTCACTTATTTATTCAACTTTAATAATTTGCCTTGAGAGAATACAATGGCAGAGCCTTAGCGAACATGCATTTCAAAACAACAAGAGTACGAGTAAGTATCCAAAGCCTTTTAGACTGTAGAAAGTTAACCCATACCTGACAAAAACAATTTCTTTAGCTTTAACTTAAATATAGAAACACGGAGTCAAATACATTTGCTGGATTATTATAGCATAAAGAATATTACATGCGAAAGCATAAAAGACCTTAAGGATAGTATGTTGTTCCATGAATTGTTTTTGTTTTATACATACATATAAGGTACTTAGTACAAGTAAGCCTACTAAATATTTCTAAATAAGTGGTTAACGGTCGCCGTTCATACAGCAGGCAAGTGAATGTACTTACTGGTATTACACTCATAAAGTGTATGTTAACGCGTAGCTTTTGCAGCGACCTTCAATATTTTTTTGCTATAATCTAATAGTAAACAAATGGAATTATGCGCTAAGTCCAAAATCGTTATAATTAATTTGCTAACCGTAATTGACGGCAATAATGATGACTTTAGTCATCGGGCAGTGGCAATGATTTAATGTTGGCGGCGATAATTGTTTATTTCTTGTTGTTGTAAACGGTTAATTTGATATAATATGTTTGAAATTTTAAAGCATTTTGAAAATCAATTCTAATCAGTGATGGCATTTGGGTTTTGTGAAAATGAACTGTACTCTTTAGAGGCCGAATGTATTTTTTTGGCGTGAACACCCAATTTTACTAAAATGTACGAAATTTTTGTAAAATTTTCTCAATAACTAAAAAAAAAAAAAAGGTCCTCAGTTTTGGCATCTCAAAAACCCAACCCTAGGAAAATGAGATATATATGAAAATTAATAAATTAATTACAAAAAATACACCTTGCAATTATTTATCAAAAAAAAAGGTAATTATTATATATCTTCACATTGCAATTATTTTCATTTACTGCTGAAAATTCGCCGGATGTACTAAAAATGCGGCAAATGTACCGAATGTACTGAAAACTTGTTAAATGTACTGACGACGATTTTTCAGGACGCAAATGTACCGAAAAAAGTACAAATGTACCGAAAATGCCATCACTGATTCTAATGATTTTAATTTTGTCTTACGTGGCGTATGAGTAACATTTAATTCCATCGTATAAGATGTTAAAGTTATTCATCCGTCACATAGAAACTAGTTTTTATATAGCTTTAACTTTTCTAAAAATAAATACGAGTTAATAGCTTAAACACCATTTTAAAAAAAAATTTACAATTTTAAAAAGCCAGCACTAATGGTAACTGTATGTACTCCAGTAAGATTTCGCCTTAGCTTTAAAAAAACTTTCATCAAGTTGAATTTTTGCAGAGCCTTCAACTTTGATGTTCCAATAAAAAAAGACTTAACCTCTTCCACCCACAAAAAACAAAACGAAAAATATATACATTTATAACGCCTGTTTAATGACTTATGTTTATTTTAACTTTAAATTTTTTCACGCTTAAAATAGCGGTTTACACCGAAACGATTACCACCTTCAAACCTGGAAAACAGTTAATCCACTTGTGAAGCTATGCGTACTTTTTATGATATCATAAAGATATCAAGAGTAGCTCAAGAATAATCTCTCAAATGTTGGTACTTAAAAGCATAGACTGGAGCAGATTGAAAAAGTCTACGTTTGTTTGCCGCTGCCAATGTATATATGTATGTTAAAGAAGTATGTATGTGTGCGAAGCAAATGCTTTTGTTTGTGGAGTAGACATATAATTTAAAGGTAGAGAGGTCTTATTTTTTCGCGTTGTTCTGGCCTCCTTTAGATTCTGCTTAAAATGATTGAGAAACATAAATTGGAAAATTTCAAAAATTTAGCTGTAATAAAAAAGATCACTGGAATTGTTTAAGCGATACAAACTTCGATGGTTACCCTGTTAAATAACATAAAATTAAAATAAGAAATGTTTCTTTCTTTGAAGAAATGAGTTTATTCTCTTTTTTGATTACGATCCACTGAGTCAAGTGCACATTTCACCCTAAGTATCACGCAATTTTTCCGAAAGTTTTTCTAATTTACGTTATGTTTAGGACTTGAACTGTCAAAATTTACATATCGCATAAGCCAGATTTGGTTATATGGTTCTATGCGCAAAAATATAACTTATGATTTCTTGAACCCATAAAATACAAAAATGTTTCAAATTGAATCACGAAACTGTCTTATATTAGAGAAAATGGACAAAATATAAAGAAATTACATTTTTTGGCCACTTTAATCGGTTAGTGGAAGCTGCTAATCTATATATAATAATATATATATATACAATGTATATTATACATATATGTATATGTCTTGATGTTGGTGTATAATTGTATGTATTATAACAAAATCTTTTTTTCTTAATAAATAAAATACTCAAAAATAGCAAAATTGCTCAAAACCTAACTTTACCAAATCGGAACGTGCTAAAACTTTTCAGATCAGCAATCGATGTGTTCTCTCTTCTATAAGTTCGAATGTAATGGTACTTTTTCAATTTAGGATAAAATTAACGATAGCTGAAAAATTAATGTTTTCACAAAAAATAATAATAATTAATTTCAAAATGGCATAACTCCTTCAGATCTAACGCGCATTAGACTTTTGGAGATAACATTGAATTTACTTTTGGAATTGAGGCATACTTTTTATGTTCCGGGTTCTAGAAAGTATTGAAAGGTTTTTTGGTGAATTGTGGAAATCACGTGGGACTAAACCTGATTATCGGATATTTGCTCTTTCACAGTTTAACATACATACATATAAAGAAAAGCGCTGAAAAACGCTCTTTTATTGACATTAAAAATAATATCAAATTGTATTTAGATGGGGTGTCTTATGTAAAACTATAATACTGTGTCATTTTAAATTTAATTTGATTTTGAAATTGCTGATTATTCAATTACAAGCCAATGTACTCGTAAGTAATAAATCTCTGCATTAAATTTTAGCAGTAAACTTTTCTAAAAATTTTGAGTGATGACGAGACTTTGTCAGCTTTATGTTTTTGATTTTCAGCGGAAACCGGATGTTGAGCGCAGCGTCGCGATGACAGAGAAGATTTCCCAAACGCCAAAAAAGACGAACGTGCCACAAAATGCATAAGACATACCATAGCGATTATATGAAAGTTTGTATATGTATGCACATTAGAATCGTTCAAAAAAAAAAAAAAACTGGATTTTCTCATTTTCTAGCAAATTTTCGTGTTTTTTTTTATTTACGAAAGGAAAATAATTGAGCCCTGTCAAAGTGAAAAATTTAAAATTTCATACAGATTCGCCACAAGTTTTAATTATATTTTGTCGAAACTACCTTTATTTTTCGTATGAATTTTGATTACCTACCACGTCGTCATGTATAAAAACTAAGCCTGGCAGATGAAAATGAATAGATTTATGAAGTATCGACAACCAAAAATCTATATGAAAAATATTAGTGAGCTCGTAAAAACAGCTTGCCGTTAAGACAAATCCATATGAAATTTAAAAATGTTGACTTTGTTACTCGTACCAAGGATAAAAGATTTATTTTTTCTCGAAAAAACAAAAATTTATTTGTAAAGAAAAAATAAATATTTTTTTTTATTTTTTTGAACAAGTCTAAAATTCATACACAATTACAAAAAGTATGTAGGTGTGTTTAAAGCATGTTTTTGATTATAATAAGAAAGTTGAAGCTTATAACTTTATAATTTACTTATTCAAACTCATTAAGTTAATATTGTTATCTTAATAATGATATCCTCCAACTTGCTATCTTCAGGATGGCGTAAAATTATTTTGAAGCTTAAAACTCATTTTAAATTTTTGTTTTCAATATTTTTCTTTTTCTAAATTTTGCGACCATGACTCGGTGCATTTAATATTTAGCAATATACTTATAAACAACAAAATTACGAATAAATATTAGTGAGTTATATTTTGAAAATCAATGTATATGATAAAAATTTTTTTGTTTAAATATCTTACTAAAGAGTTTGTTATTTTTGGCATAATATCGTACACAACATCCGCACGCATAAAAGTATGAATGGTTTTTTTGCATCAATTAAAATTTTTGAGAGTCAGAGAAAGAATGACTTGAAACATATTCATTTCACAAATACTTATATGAGAAAAAGAAGAACATTCAGCAACATGCTTACTACCTGCCTGACGGCGTTAGGATGTGGGTAATTAAATTTAAATTAAATTTTATTAGCCTTGTGCCTTGCAAAATGAACACTTTCCATCATTGCTAATAACATATCAAGGTAGCGTACACTTGTTCCTTTTAGGTCAGACCCCAACTGTGTAAGTTGAGCATGCTTAGTGCTCCAACTGTGTTCTCACAATAAAATGTTCCAATTACATTACAGTTTAAAATTTTGTGGCAGAATTTTCAGTAGAATATTGCCATCAGATGAACGTTATACATTTGGAAATGAAAAGCAACATACAGACACACCTTTGTAAGCTAAAAAATCAAATAGATTACAAAATGTGCCTGTTGGGCTGACAAAACGTGGAAGTTTATTTATTTACCTTAAACATTTTTGCAATTTTGAATTTTATGGTATGAAAATCTTAATTTATTTGCTCTAGAGACATATTTGAGCCATAGCTAACAAACAAAGGAAATATCGCACATATGGGACTTTTTGTTGTTTGTTGACTAACAAACTCTATATGTAGTACAACCTTAGTGGCTTGTATGGCACATAAATTCATACGTGTCAACAATAGGGTGGTTCGTAATATAAGGGTGAATAAATTGTTTATTTCTTGGCGGCAGATGTTTGTATGTTAGTGATGTAAAGAAATAATAAAACATAAATACAAATTTTGGGCGTTTTTAACGCAACCCGAAAGTAGTTTTCGAAATTTTTAAAATTTTAATGCTCAATAAAAAAAGAATTTCATATTGAAAGTTGCTAGCTTTAAAAAGTAAAGCTAAATGGAAGTGTTTGATTTAGTTACAGAAATTAAAAGCCAATGAAGTTTCCTCTTAAAATTACAGTTTGCATTGGTGGCCGATTAAAGTAGCATATAAAAAAAGTTTCTTGACACTAAGTCGGAACGGACACATTAAATCGTAAAAGTACTGTGGCCAAAGTTATAGATGAGAAAAAAAGTTACAATAAAACTTAACCGTCATTGCAATACAGAGTTATCTCTTCATATTGTTATTCATCAATATCAACTGCAGCACTTCCACGAATGAATTCTCTAGTAATAAATAATAAAACTCACAGTATTTCTACTATGTATGATGACAATTTATTTACAGATATACATATGTACGTGTTTCAATGGGCCCAATATAACACTATATGGCACAGTACTCTGCATTAAAAACACAATAAAGATGATACAAGTTTTTTTGAAGCAATGGGTCTACTTTGCTATAAACAAATTCGATTTTTCTACGTGACGTGAGATTTATATCATAAATTCGCAGATGTATTTTGCGTGAGATAAAAAAAATTTCTTAGTGCACTCAATTGATGTTCAAATGGCATCAGTACTTCTGAGCGGCCGCAGGGCGATTGCATAGTAAAAAATATCAAATGCATAAGTAGTATCCGTAGTTACATAATCTTAAATTAAAAAATAATTATAAAAGCAAGCACTTATTTTTTGGGAACCACCCTAATATGCATGCATACCTATACTGAATTTGATAAATTAAACTTTGAAATCTCTGGATAGCATTGCTGACAAGAATAGTACAACTGTTTTATTTTTTTCATTTTGTGTATCATTTTGCTTTAAAAATTTCATGCCATTCTATTTTGAAAAAAATAACTTGACTGAAATTATAAAAAAAAATTAAAGAAACTTAAAGATTTCGCTTAAAGTGATTCTTTATTTATATATATACAAAGTGATTATTATTATTGGTAGCATAAAGTTGCTCACATAATTAAATATTTTTAATATTAGTATCACTGACGCTTGTTTCCAAAGTAATTATCGGTATATTAATTTGATGCCGACTTATTGCAGTTTGAATAAGCTGCCCACTTCTGGAGCTGTCTTCTTCTAAGATTGAAAATTCATCTGTAAGAAAATATTAAAAATATATTAATAAAGTAATATTTGTAGTTCTATCCAATGAACACACAAAAATGTCATATCACAATCATATCACAATAAAAAAAAAAATTAATATCCTAGTTAAATCTGTTTTCAATTATTATTTTGCTCTGAGCTAAATTAATATTTACATTGTGCCAATATTTATTCATTGCCTGCAGTTATAATTACCATCAGTTGGATTTTTAGTGGCCTAATGCAGTTTGCGTATACGCTCATTTTAATGGCTCATTTTAAATGCATGAGATAATGCAATCAAAATTTCGCATTAAAATAATATTTGGCACAGCTGGAAAAGAGTTTAGCACATTGATTGCCATCTGCGTCGATTGTTATAATTAATTTGATATCAAACAGTGCAACCCATTTAATTATCCGTTTGTTAGGATGGCTCATTTAATTGCAGCTATCCCACAATTTGTTATCTGTAACAGTGATGACATTTGGACTTTTTTTTTCGAATGTATCTAATTTAGATCCTGAATGTACTTTTTTAGGGTCGAAAGTACTATTTGAGGGTCGAAAGTACTTTTTGTGGGTCGAAAGTAACCTTTGAGACCCCAATGTACTTTTTTTTTATTTTTTTTTCGAATCAATTAAATTCGACTTACAGGCGATTGTTCGCCACTTAAATGGAATATTTAATATAGCGAAGGGTTGGCAAAAAATATCTTTTTGGCTTACAAATTCGTTCCAAATAATAAACTTTGCAAATTAGAATTTGAAGTCTTCATGGATTGGCCGAAAAATTCTGATTTTGCATAATTGAGTGCATGAAAATAACATTCTGCTGAGTTGATTTTTTGAATAATACAACAAACGATGTCTTGCTAAGTTGGGTTTTTGATTAAACCAAACTTTAAAACCCATTAAATGGATAAATATGTACGCAAACTATCAACAATCCGTATTTTATTGAGAAAGCAAGGAAAACTTCTAAGTAAATAATTCGGATTATTAAAAAATCAAGAAAAATACCTTTGGTCTTTCTGAAGAGAAAAATTTTTTGAGAAAAAATTTTACTACACCAGTTATAAAAGTTACCAACTCCACTTATGTTATCAAACTTGTCGATCTTCTACACTGTTGAGGAACATTTCCAGCTCTTTGGATATCTTTATAAGCAAACTTGCCACATACCATATATGTAGAGCAAGGAAAATCCTCAAGTGATTACGGAAAGGCCTCTTACTTAATACGCAAAAGGAGTCTGTTTGATGCATATTGTAGTTAGGCGGCGGCCTTACATCATCGAAATGATAACCGATTATTTGTGGCGCAAAATTTAGGATATCGATATAAAAGATTTCAGCAAACGTGGCTGTTTTGCTTAAAAAGCCACGAGGTCAAAATATTTTACATTTTGATGACGTCAACTTTCCGCCAAGACCATGTGACTGAACATGCTATTGAACTTATTTTTATGCTAGAAGTCGTGTCTAAGCTGCCATATCCGCAACGTTGAAGCAGCTAAAAGCTCATTCAAAAATTATCCGAAAGAAATGACTGCTGTTAAAGATTCAAAAGTAGCCACTTCATTGATGTTATTTTTTTTTTATGTGTAAGTAATGAAATTTATTGGAAAGGAAATATCTGTAGGCACAATTTAAAAACAAATTTTCAGATGGGGGACTTAAATTCTCGAAATTACTCCGCTTACTCTACAATTATAGTTATTTTGTCTTAAACTAATTTTTTTCTGACATTTTTAATGAAAACATGCCCAGACAAAGCCGAATTGAAAGACAAAGCCCATGCAAAATTAATTAGTTTCCATTTGGTAAAGCACAGGTTACACAATTGACTTAAGTGTTTTTGTTCAAAGCAAGAGCAGCAAAAACTGTGTTCCTTTTAATGCTTTTACTGTTAAAAGTTAATGAACTTCACAAAATCCACATGCTGCAAGTGCTGATAGTTGAGAGCTTTACTTCATTTAAAAAGCATTTCTGCAATTTAGTTTCGTTGAGCTCACAATAAGTTTAATTATCTTTTTTTTTTGTTTTGCTGAACATACTTTGCTCCTCCGCAACACCACGTCAACTTGGCGTTTGTCCTTTGTCATTTTATCTTATTGCTCTTCCCTTAATTCCTCTCTACTACCCTATCAGCAAAACGTTCAAATCGTTGAATCTTTTCTGCTTACCTTTCTCCATACATTCCATGCGATTTTTTGTGGTTTCTTCTGGTATTGTGGAAATTTTAGACGCTTTGAAGTTTGTGGTAAAAGTACTTGGAATCGTGGTGGTATGATTTGGTCGATAGGATTGTATGCACGTGCCCGTTGCAGAAAAAGTTGCGTTACGCGAAATGTGGGGTCGTGCCACACTCTGTAACGAAAATTTTCAATTTATGAGAAAAACACAGATTAAAATTTTATATGAAATTTATTGAAAAATCTATAGGTATGTTAACAATATGAAAATAACAAAAAAAAAAAATAATGCTTTAGGGTAACTTGTAACAAAGGAGAAAACCAAATATTTTCTTCAGTATATTCAACCTTAAAATACCCAACACAGCATAAATTTGTTGAATTTGATGCTGTTTCTTTAAATTATTTCAATGGATATGAAAAATTCTTTATGCGAAGAGTTTGAGTTTCTCTCGTTAACATGTTCATAAAATATGAAGTGATGTTCTTATTTTGTCTGCGTTTTTGACACCATCCCATTCCTTATATTGATATACCAAAGCTAAACAAAAACTTTTATAGCACTTCTATATCTGAAAAAAGTTATTGTTTTATTTACTTAATATTTTCTTGGTTTCAGTAATTTGCTTTGTAAATAGATAGCTTTGACATTTTGGCAGCCAATAAGTTATAGTTTGAAAAGGCACAGACAGACAGACTATGACTGAAGACTTAAAGGTTACGCGGAAATAGAACAGATATTATGTGCAAAAAATAAATAACAAAAATTCCTACTCATATCTTATTTTGGAATTTTCAAACATTTTTATTTAATTGGGATTCATTGCCGTTATAACGAGTTGGCACAAAATTTCAAAACTTTGACGTGCTAGAGAACTTTTGCAAGATTTCATGCAAGAAACAATTTTATAATTTTTATTTTTTATAAATTTATCAAAGGTATCTTCGGTTGTAAAAATTTTCTAGCACGTCAAAGTTTTGAAATTTGTATCAACTCAAAATTTTGGTCTGCTAGAGTTAATTTTTCACAGAATATAAGTATTTCTGTGTTATTGGAGGAGCCACGCCTCATTGTCCAATCCCATTAACAAGCGAGTAGCTTGGCACAAATAAAGCACATCCATGTATGAAGATACCAGGATATAGCGATTAAAGTGTTTTTATTGTTAGGCAAATGCCACGCCCCGTTATCTAATACCAACACATTTCGTGAAAGGCTTAGTGTAGAAAATGTGCATCCAAAATTGCATAAAATTTCAAAACGCCTGCTACTATACGTAACAAGATATAGCGTTTGACGTATTTTTGTTGTATGGAATTTGCTACGCCCTGTTGTCCAAAAAGTTTAAGCTATGTTCTTAGCCTTTCCGACATCAAAGCAAATATAGCCTATGAATTTGACCACATTCGGTTCAGTTGTATCCAGGTCTACAGACAACATACAGACAGACAATCATGTAAAAAATTCATAATAAAAGTAAACAAATTATGTTTTTTCAAATGAGTATGGTTCATGCGCCCTCAATATTTTAAGAGTTTCGCGCACGCAAAATTTTTTTCGAATTATAATTTAACATTTAAAGTATCGCATTTACTTGGGAGCCACCCAATGTTTGAGGTACGCTTTGAATATCTTTGCAACAACTGTTTGTTTTGTTCATTATCTAATTAAATTATTTGTTTTATACATCAATCATAAATCAATGATTTTAAGACATAATGCTATAATGTGATTTAACGAAGAGTTTTTAATACGCTACATACATATGAATGTCTATAATAAATTATTACACCTTTGACGAAAGCTTTAACGCAAAGCAGAGAAATCTAAAATTTACTTATTTTCAAAATAATTGACTGCTTAGCACTTCTAAATACATAGCTATTGACTTATCAAATAATTTCAATTAATAACAAAAAGGATAGGAATCTTTTCAATTGCTTATATTAAGATTCAATTAAATAACTTGCCACATCAAATATTACACATCCCAAAATGTTTTACACTGAAAAAAGTTCCAATTTTGTTGGCAAACTGATACATACTTAAGAGGGCAAGAAAATTTATCATATAAAAAAGACATTGAAATATTGAAAGATTGTTGGGAAAGAGATTATGTCGAAGTATTAAACGATTTTTTCTTTAAATATTAACTTCCAGATGGGCTTTTGGATTAATGAAATTTTAATAATACTTGATACAACTGAAAATGTACTACAATGCCACAAACCTTTATTTTATGCCTCTAGAATTGTACTTACATTCATGTGGTTCGGTCTAAGGCCACGCCCTTGAAGATATTCTTGATATTGTGATATCACACACACTAAACAGTACAGCTGCAATGAATTAAAATACAAAAAAAATTACTTTTAAAGTTGTACTGACGCCTTCATGAAATACCACTCAAAAGTAGCAGTGAAATTTTCTATATAAAAGGAATAGATAAAGAAAAAATTTGGAATTCAACAAAATTGTGCTAACAGGCTGAGAAGAGAGTATGTTTCCCTCAAAGAAATTTATATGATGCTATAAATATTTATTTCTAAAAATATTGTTTAAGGGAATGTATAATAAACTAAATGTTAAGCAAATGAGGTAGTTTTCTGAGAATATTAGTTTTTAGTACAAGCAAACTTTTTAGGTGGTAAAACAAAATTCCAACAAAATTTTAAAATATTTCCAAAGGTATTGCATACAAATTTTAAATTCTTGTTTTACTTACATTTAAGCACATGATGAAAAAGTCCACTGTAAATAAAAAACCAACAATTGGATCGAATATTACAGATTGTGTAGAAAACCAGTAGATTAAATGGAAAAATTCAAACAATATATATACGATCATAAGCACTATCCAGGGAACTAGAAACAGTCGTTTATCCTGAAAGAATAAGTTAAGCATTAAGAAAGATAAGTGTATTTAATTCTTTATAAAATTTAAATTTTTCCAGTTTGTCGAGTACTAAGTAAACTACTAGGGTAGCTTAGTTGTCGAAAAACAATTAGGACTTTGAAGTAAGAAAACAATTCAATCATCAACCCATCAGCAAATCAAGTTATGTAAAGGTCTGCCATCGGACTCTTCAGATGAGATTTTTTTGATGAACAACTTTATTGTCGGATATGAAAGAGCGGGTTAGCTCACGCTAATGTTACTTTTTAAATTTCGACTCATATACATAGATTTTTTCAAGATTTTTCAGTTTATAGTTTTTTTTTTGAATTTTCTAAATTTTTGAATATGCGAGTATTTTGACTTTTTCAACACCTTTCGAAAAAATTTCATTTTGGCAAGGCCGGTAATTAATTTGTTTTCAACTTGGCAACGCTTCTTGGATCAGATTGCAATCATAATTTTCAAATATTTTAATTGACTTTTAAACTTAAATACTTATGTATAAAATATATAATTCTGTACATACTCACAGTTTTCAAAGCTGTAAAAACAAGTAATGAAGATATAACCAGCAGAATAGAACATCCGAGAAAAATGATGTTAAATATCACAGTAGCTGCAATAGAAAAAATTAATAAGGCATATGTCCAGCATATTATAAAAAAACATTTCTTTGACTAAATATATAAAAAACGTACAAGTCCGATACTTCCAAAGAAAATATTTTTAAAGAATAAAGAAAGAAGGACTATGTTTTTTTTTAAATTTGACTCCTTATAGTGTATAGCCTCAAATATATGTATGTGACAAAACTCAATTAAAAAATCTTCATCATTCTCCTCTTCTTTTTTCTACACATAAATCTTTAAGCCTGGCTGACTAAAAATCACCAGTTTGGATAAACTGTTTAAATTTGAAACATAAATATTGGAACCTAGAAAGTGTAATATGCAAAAACGTTTCTGGCCCAAAAATACAAAATTTAAATTTTCCACTTTAATTTTCTATTCGGACCAATGAAAAAAAAATCACTGTTCAGATTAAACTGTTTCTACATTTGTTGCTTTACCAAAGAGCCTTCATGTAACCAGACACGGCACGTGCATATTTGAGAGCAAGCTAGATTTTAAGAATTTAATTAATTTGTTACCGTATTGAAAGTAAATCTAATTGGGTAAGTTGGAAGGAGCAATTTCAGTAAGTTTTCTTTAAAAGGCACAAAATGTTACCATTTGTACAAAAAAAAGTTACGTTTAAAACGTGCTCTTTTGCATTTAAATTTTAAAGCAAAATACGCAAAATCTGTAATTTACAAAATTAGAATTCCTGTTGAAAAACAATAAAATAAATTAATAGCTTAAGGCATTTGTGTTTAGTTTGGCATTGATTGATTATTGATTTTTATAAATTTCTGAAAATAAAATTTAGGAAATTAATTTTTTTGTTAAACATTTTTTGTACAATAACAAATGTTCCCTTTTACTAAACAACTTTCATTTAAATGGATATTTTGTTTTATTTTTGTAGGAAACATTTACTTCACAAATTGAATACATTTTTTGTTTCTTTTTATTGTTATACAATGAATTAATCCAATTATTTTTGGTGAATCTGAAACGTGCTTGAATAAGTGGTACATTTTTCATGCCACTTAATCTCTACATAAATAAGGAGTTACTCGTGCATTTGTGTAGAGTAAAATTCCAGCGTATGACATTTATATGTACATGCGTAATTTGGCATTAAATATCTTTAGCGAACCTTTAATGTTCATTTTTATGTACATATATTTATATTTATAAGCTGCCAGTTTAGCAAACCTTAATTGTATAAAAAGAACAGTTTTAGCACCTGATTGCAGGAATAGAATTTGTATTATTAGTTTTGATAATTGGATGTGTTACTCTCAGAATTATATTTACTAATTGATATCATATTTCATTATACAATTTAATAAATGTATGCAGTAGAATGGTTCTTAAAAAGAGTTGTTTGGTTTTCTAAAAACATAGTAGCAAATTTGTTTGAATGTGCCCCGAACATAGAAATTAGTATGATTAAATTAAAATTTAAGTTTAAACGCATATATGTACATAACTTAGCTCAAATCTTGTTGATAAAAAATTGATAGAGACGTTAATTTGGGCTTAAAAATCCTTTTTTCAAAATATATCAAAACATTTAGTTACAAAATTAACAACTGTTTAAATAAATTGTTTATTTGATAAAATTGTAGATATCAGTCATACGACCTGTTAAGCGTTATTCTTACTATGCAGCTTTTTTCTAATGGCTGAATATAAACTCACTAAATTTGTTGCTCTATCACGTCTGAACACATTTTGTAAATCCCGTTATTTTGATTTGTTTTCAATGATTTTTAAATCCTATAACTTGATTGTAAAAAAGTTGAATATTTTTTAGATAAGAAAAAAGTTAAAAAATCAATACTTATGGCTTTGAAAAAACATTTTATAAATATCAAATCCTTTTTTTATACTTGCAAAATTTACAAGTCTTTGAAATAAGTGGATTTTTGGATTAAATTGTGGAGATTGCTCATACGACCCGTTATCCGCAAATATTACGTGGGGTTGACCACTTATTCTTCTGATGTTGAGTATACTTAATCTATTACCGGCAGCTAATTATTTTATAATTTCAGAATTTTAAAAATTTTACCTATAAATTTTAAAATTTCATTTGTTTTCATAATTTGTTCATTATGCAAAAAAAGTAATTTATTTCTAAAAGCTGCAATTTTTTCAAAAAATATAGATACAAAGTTTGTGTCGATCGAAAAATTGCCTTTAAAACAAATGCCTGGCAATCGGTTAAAATAAAATGGTCCTACGCTGCACCTTGGGAGGGGTGTAGGCCAGATATGGCACCATCGCTATCAAATCAACATTGTTCTTCGTAAGCTCTAACCTTGTAATGACAGCTGTCAACCCCTTAGCTAACTGGCAACAAACCACAGATGGTCCTGAAAGCTTAAGATATAATGAAAAAAGATTGCAGGACTATTTACCAATGAGCTGCTTTCAAATCGTTAAATGAATTTCTCTAGCACGTCAGTCTTAGGATATAATCTATTTTAAGCCTTCCAATAAAAAAAATGCAAACATTTCGCGCACAACATTTTTTTTATTGGAAAGTTTACGATGGAATGCGTAAAAATATAGAAGTATTAGTGAAATACTGTGGGCTATTGCGAAAAGGCTAAGTGTTATAAATTATGTACAGATATTAAATATTTTAAACGTCTTCAACGGTTATGAATTATACCCGCGTTAGATTAAGCACACCAAAAATTATAAATAATGTATGTATGTGTATCTGTGTGTCTCTTATCTATGTATATGGTTTGTCTGCCAAACTTTCAATAGCAAAGTTTCACTCAAGGACTTCTTTGAATTTCTGCACGTGTTTTCGACCAATTATAAGAAACCAGTTGGTTTTATAAAATTATTCATGTATCCACGCTTGAAGTAAGTAGTAACACATATTTTGTTACGATATAAACATCATCAACGTTTTACTAGGAGAACAAATAATTTCAAACTCTTCTTACTGAATTTTACTTGTCAACCGATGGTATAAAGCTGACACGAGTAGCAACATAAATGTTACAATGTTTTCTTGTATCGGTAAGGACTTGTTAAATAAATCATTTTGCTTGTAATTAATATCCTTAAAATACAAAATTACAGCAGAAAGAATAAGAGCTACACTAAGACCGTTCGCTACTGACATAAATGTCAATTAATTAAAATCAAAATTCAAGACAAATTCAAAAAGAATTTTCGTAGAATTTGTTTATGCAAACAATTTCAAGGAAATATTTAATGACAGTGAATTAAGTAGCATTCTAAAAGAAAATTAAGTTGATTGAAAAAGAAAATGTCAAGTTTAATTTGTTTAATGCTGTTAGTACACATAAGATATTATTTTAGTTTTAGCAAGTTAACTTACTTGGCGATATATTACCCTGTTCCAGAAAACTTTCCCCAGATGGTCTATTTGTTTCGCCTGTTAGATACTGCCGTTCCTCAATTAAGTATGTTGCCATTACCAGGCAGGAGCATATAAAATAAATCTGAAATTAAAAAGTTGCTCAATGAAGAATATAGTAACCATTAAATTATTTAGTTTCAAGTCATCTATAATATTTCTATTCAGAAGTCTTCAAGGGGTTTCATAAAACTTTCCATATGGAATCTTAATAATGTTGGCTGTGCTAGATAAAGTAGGTGTGGCATAATTGACATAAAAAAAATCTACTAAATAACTAGATAATAAATTGAAACTTAGTACACCTTCATTTGGTGGCGTAGACATGAAATATAAAAAACTAGGCGGGTCTTAAATTGGAAGTACGACGCCATTAATGATTGCTTCAAAATAACTCCGTTATGATTGTAATGTAGGGGAACAACGCTTACTTGTGCAAACAAAAAAAAAAACACTTTTATCAGAGTTTTTCGAGAATAAAAGTTTGAAGATCACGTTTAGTGGAGTTACTTTTTGAAGGAGATAGGGGTTAGCGGAATAGGAAATAATCACTTCAGTCAGAGCCCACTATCAGTGGGTATAAATTCACAGTACAAGCGTTCACTAACAATTCCACAGACACAGATTTTGTGATTAATTTATTAAAACTGATACCCCTCAATATGTGCGAACATTCGAATCAGAAATCCTGGCAAAATTTATATGCATTTTTTGAGAAGAGTGGGAATGAGGTTGAGCTTTAGATTTACTTTGTTTTTATATCTTAAAACTAATTTTTTATTGTTCAGGTGCAACATTGAAAATGATAGCCAGCTTTATGGCGCAGTGCTGTTGTACTGCACTTACAACCCAGTGTCCTCCGGGTTCGATTACTACCTCAGGCATGATAATATTATTTCCATATTTCTTAATATACCCATCTTCCAAATTATTTCCTTCTCCGCTACTAAATTATCTGGTGATTTTTTTGAGCTTTATTCAAATTAGCAACACATACAGCTTGCCAGTTGTGATAAAGACATATTGTGAAGTTTCTTGGAAATACGCTATGAATTCTCTTAATATTCTAAAAAACAATATTGTAATTTTTTCAATTTTCAAAGCGTGAATATAATTAAAAAAGTACAAATGTAATGCAAATATCATCACTGGTTCAAATGCGTTCAGCTGCTCGCTCTCATACAAATGTAAATAATAATATGTGCACGTGTATCATATACATATATGTACGTATGTATGTATGTATGACGTGATTTTGTATAATAAAGTGCAGCATTTCGAAATGGATTTGAAAATGTTCCTTTAGAACGACGTGACGCCTACAGCTAAGCATGAAAATAGAATGAGTTTTATATATTTTTCGAATTGATGATTCCAAAAACGTTAGAAGGCATGTAACTACATGCATATATATGTATGAGTGTATATTCACTGTATGTTATATGTCTTCACTTCGTTCGTGAGTTATTATGCAATGAGCCAACTTAAATATCCGTAATTTATATCCCTTTTTATTACGAAGAAAAAAACAAACGAATGTTAAACACTTTCATATGCTTCACGCATTCCCTCGATAAAGATTTTGATACATATTAATAAAATCGCGTGTATTAGTAAACATCTGTGGGTGGCCACGAGTACATACTACACACGTGACATGCTGTGCTGTTGCCTGGAAAATGTTGAAGAAATCAAAAGTTGCAAAATATTCAATAAGTCTGAAAATAAGTTTAAAGTAATCGAACAAAAATTGAAAATGGTTTATGAAGTTGAAAAACTCAAAATTAAATTGAAAAGGTTGAAAAAAATTCGAAAAGCTTGATTGAATTGGAAAAATGTTTTAATAAGTCGAACAAAGTAATGTTGTTACATATTCTGTTTAAGCACGAAATGACTCATATAGAGTAAGTGTACAAATGTAAGTGCGAACACTTTTTAGCATGTGATATAGTACATGATTTTAGGCTACCATGAATTAAATTCTGTTTCTGATATCCTTAGTGGAAAAGTTTTTGCCTCTATTTTCCTCGTTGGTTTCCTCTTATTGCAATGTTCTTACTAGTGTTGTTTTTGAAGTTGATACCTTTTTTTTATTTTTGAGATAGGGTAACCAATGTATTAAGCAACAACGAAATTTGTGCCTCGATAGAAATTTTTTAAGTCTTTAGAATACTTTAGCTTCCATTCTTTAATTTAAAATCTGTTATGTGTTTGCCAAATTTCCTCTATCCACTATCTAAATTCGAAACTGAAGACATTTCTTCGATGTAGACGACGTACATATAGTAACCCTAAGAAAATTAGCTGTTAAAATGTTAGTAAAGTACTTAGAAGATTATCTCATTTTCCAAAAATCGAATATTTCAAATACTGACCCTGACAATACCTGCCGATAATATCTGACAAATACAACCAGCCAACTACACGATACTCTTACCGATAATATTTAAAACTTTTTGCTACCGACACCGTCCAATCATCAATCCAACCAGATATCTTTTTATACCATCCTTAACATTCCGAAAAAATTTCGTACAACCTAATAACTCAAAGTATTATCCCATTTCTGCCGCCAACATAAGCCAATACAATTTAGTATTATTCAATGCTATCCGATACCTCTGAAAATCATACACCATGCTATATAGTGCTATAGAGTCTATAGAGTCTGGTTAAGTTTGACAACGGTTGGCAAGCCTGAATGTCTTTGTCACTATTGAGCCAGAAATTAAGCTTAGAATGACGTCAAATGTCTAAGGTTAGATGTGGTCCGCAAAAAAAATTTAGCTCGATAAGGGGTCCGCGGACTACATAAGTTTAAGAACCCCTGCTATAGACCATTTCTAAATAATACCAACCACCCTTCTTTAATGCCAACCGATATGATCATGATTTTGATACCAAAAGATACAAATAAATTTGACTGTAGAGACTGGAGTTTAAGTTCCTTACGAATAGATTTAGCTAACCTACGTACAATTTCAGATTTGATTTCAGATCTAATGTTTCATTGAGTAAATATTGTGTGTCGTTTCGAAATTTTGTACCGGCAAACTTGGCAACTCTACTTCAAGGTGCCGTTCTATGCATATCTACTTTCATACATGGGATGTCATAGCACGCGCATTCATTTGAAATATATTCGAACGATGAACGAAAACACGGAGAACGAACAAATCGAAAATAATAGAAGCTACCTGAGCCACAATCCCAATTTTGGCTGGTACGATGCACAAAGATGCGCAACACATTCAATGTAATTACTAAGCCAAGAGCGAATTTAACAGTCAATATTTTGATTCCCAAAACACAAAAGAGCATTGTCAACTTGTGTTATAGATATGTTTTGATGCAGTGACAACGATGAATGTATGTATATAAATATTTATGTATGTATGTTTGTACTGTGAAAACTGCTACGTATGTATATGGTGTTTTAACAAAAAGATTTCAGTCATTTGTGCATGAACTTCGGTTAGTATCAGGAGAAACAATTAGTGAAGAAAAGGCACTGAAATGTATAAAATGTCATCGGAATATAACGGGATAAAATCGGAAGAATGCTGGATTGTATTGGAAAATATCAGATGGAATCGAAAAATCATTGCATAGCAACGAAAGGCATCAAATCAATCCGAAGATTAAGAAAGGCATCATAGGACAGCAGATGGATCAAATAATATATATAGCAATATCAAAGTTCATAAGATATCGAAAGATATAAATTTATTCGAACAGCATAGGATAGTATAAGGAAGGCGTTGTATACATTCGCAGATATTCTATACCAATAACATCGCACAATATCCTTAATTATTGTTGAAAATTGTTGCAGTAGAACTTAAAAAGTCAGTATGTAATGCGCCATAAACTTTCTCAAGAAATGTTTTATCTTATAGCAGTGGAAAATCCCAAATTTACTAACCATGCAGACAAACTTCGTAGAACTTAGCCAACTGCAAGTATCCAATAGTACCGCAATAAAAATTTAATGCTACCTGTCCTGAAGTGAGTACCTATGTACATATGTGAATCCAATATTGCTGCTTAAAAATTTATGCCAAAAGTTTCGTAGAAACTTTAAAGTCAAAAATCTTTTACACAATGACATGTCATTGCATGTATGCAATTAGCCAGCATTAAAAATTTTAATGAATGGATGAAGGACTTATCTGTTGTTCAGAATAATTTATGCAATATTTTACTCAAATAAATGTTTTCAAATATGTACAGAATTACTGGTACCTGCTGACTCCCAAATTGCACATTATTAGATATTAATGTGTAGGTTTCCTAAGCATTTAAATGGCAGACATAACTCATAAAGCATGAAAGCAATTGCCCTGAGGGGACAGAACACATTTTTAACAGAAAACATTTTGCAGTTGTCATAGAAAACAAGAGTATGTGTGTATGTATGTAGCACAATATTTCATAAATATGTTGGAGTTTTTTATTCTATTTTATTTAACACCTTGAAAGTTTGCAAGCACTGCTGGGCCATTTCAGTAATAAGGAATTCAGAAATTCCTTAACAAATATTCTAATGCTTTAAGCTTTGTATTTACAGAAGCATCGTTTATCTGAAGCGATATGTGCAGAATAAATTTCTTTTTCAAACTTAGTCTTTTTCATTTTGTCTTAAAAATTTTTTTAAGTTTATATTTTTTACTGAGAAACAGTCAGAGGTCTTAGCTGAGCAAAACTTTTTAAAGACTTTCCTTTTAAAAGGAAATGCTTAGGAGGTAAAGGCAAATAGGGGTCTATATAAAAACAAAATTTTTTTTAATCGAAAACTCAACCCATAGCATCTTTTCAGTACACTTATTTCCAAAATACTGGATATCAAAATAATAGTGACTTTGTAAAACTCTGACAAACTTTATAGAATACTACTTTTTTGGATCTTCATAGCGTTGTCTAATCAAAAATATTTGGGAAACAGATAACTTTGCATTAGTGTTCGCAAACTATCGATGGCACTATCGATAAAATCGATAGTCTTGTACTATCGCGACTATCGATGGTTTTAACAGACTATCGATGGTATTAAAATGAACTTTTCATCTTGGAATTGTTTTCGTACTGTCGACACTTTTGATTTAATTTTATATAAGAATAAGGGTAAGTCGGCGGCCTTCAACCACAGCTCGGTTGTTGTTGTTGTTGTAAATGTTGTTTTTATCGTTGTTGCTGTTTACGTTGCTGTAGTTGTCCACAAATATACTATATAGTTTTAAAAAAAAAAATTATGAACTAATTTTCCTTACATTCCGGTAAAAAATGGGTTAATATGAAAGAAAATTGGTACAAATCAATGCAAATGAATCGAGATTTCTTGTGATATTAAAAGAATTATACGTTAATAATACATTTTTTGGAAAAAAATACGGTTTTTATGAAAAAAAAAATGACAAAATTTTACAAAAATAGTCATATCTCGAAAACTGTACAATAAACTTCTAATATTTATGGGTTGATTTTTATGCCCTATTAAATTACCATTAAATATTACTTGGTATTCTAAATTTGGAAATCTATTCAGGGGTCCCAACTTATATTCTTTTATAAAAGTTATATCCACAACTTACGATGACTATACCTAAGAAGCTAGATCCGACCGACACTTTTTTGCAAATTTATTTTTTATTCTTGTAACGCTACTTTCCCTAAAAAAATAAAAACAAATTTGATGGATTTTCGCTTAAGTAAACTTGTTCCACCATACTATCGATATTATCGATGGTTAGCGAACAAACTATCGTCAACTATCGATGGTCGCGACTATCGATAGGTTGCGAACTCTACTTTGCATACTAGATTCCCGAAGTGTTTACACTGATGAGAACTGATCTGAACTTAAAACCGGCCACTGTAGATCGAGCAATTTGTCAGGGACTTTTCCCAGTGAAACATTTGCTTTATAGGACCCTAAGTATCATGGTCAGCTACGGATGGTATAGAAAAACTCCAATCATTCTAACTGCGTTGGAATAAAATTTGTAAGCTACACGGGAAACTTATCTTCGCAGAGAACACTTCTCTGGAGAGCCAAAACTTTAGAACAAGGTTGAATGATCTGTTTTTCAATACATTGTTGAAAAATGACAGATATGTATATCCTGGCACCACGGTCAGTGGACTGTTCGTCGTTAAGTCATTGCAGAATAATCAAAATAATCGAAATATCGTAAGAACTCAATGCGTTATAACTTTGCATAGAAATAAGCTAGGAATATACTGAAAACGCTATTACGTTCTTTACTACAAGAATTCATCAATAACTTAGTTTTTAGAAAATGAAAGGTGCGATCCTTTTTCCATGGACGGTCACATATAATAAATGTACCGTGCAGGGTCACATATAACAAGTGTACGTTCTATTTAGTAAATGGAATGGGTACAGCTAGTGGGGAGATAAGCAAGAGTTCCTTTCATTTGAGTGATAATTTAAAGGACACACTCAGTGGCGAGTTTATGTATGTATAAACTTAAAAGGCTGCAGGATGAAGTGACAAATTTAAGGGATGTTAAATATTTAATCGATTGACATTTTTTGCTCATCAGTTTTATATGAAATGCAAACTTTTTTTCGTACTTTCTTGTAATGGCTTTTTCTTGTTGTTTCTTAACCTTTTCTTGCTATTTAAATTTATCATTAAGTTTCCGATGATAAACGAAAAATATTTGTTAATTTTTGGCCTGTAGCTTGAAGAGTTCATATTCAATTAGATGTATTCAACAGTTAAGAGCACCAAAGGCAGTTCATCGAATTTGGCTATATACGTTGTCTTATTTCTCTTTAACTTCAAACCTACTATTACCAAGAATTTCAATTCCGAGAAATTGAAAATTGTTATAGGTTTTTTTAACTACGTGGTCAATGTAATTGATTTGTCAATGCCATTCCAGAAATCAAACTTTTGAATTGCAATAAAAATAAAAATTAATACTTCATTGGAAACCTCTGTTTGAGTCAAATTTTCTGCTGCTTAAGGACTTCAGTGTAATGGCATATGTCAAAAAAATGTTGTGTGCATCAGCAGATTTCAAGTTTAACTGTGACATGCTTTCACTGTGTCATTTTCCATAGCATTACTTTTATTGATTGATAGGGCTTATTTTTATTTTTCCTTTTTCGAAAGCATTCATGCTTTCATCCTGATAAACATGAATTTCCAATATTTATTTGAAAGATTTTTTCTTGTGCGCAAAAGCCAATTAGTTTGTGAATGTGTATGGAGACCATAGGCTGTCGGTATTAATTTAATACTTTTTTTGAAAAAACACAACCCTTCGCGATTGTTTTCAAATACCTGCTCTGTCATGTTTCACATCTTTACAATCTATGTATTTACAAAACAAAAATGTAACTGCAAATTTACTTATTCAATAGCAAAAAACAAATAAATGAAACCACATCAGGAAATGTCAACAACACTTGTTGATGTGATGCCGTTTTAAATTAAATTTAATTTAAATTGTTGATGAGTATTGAGAGTTTGATGTACATCGATCGCTTATAATTGGAGATTTATTACTTTTTGATTATTAGTAATCCTTAGTCGGTTTAGAGAGGGTTTCAATTTTTAAGTAAAATTTTTAGTATTAAAAAATAAATCCGTTCGGACGAGGTACATTAAGGAAAAAAACGGACGTGATGTCAATGGGTAAAATTTTATTGGATTTGGTCTCATGATGCTCGTTGTTGTTTTGTTAAGAATCGGAAATTTGCGAAAAATAACACAATCTACGTATTTTAACATTTTTTTTTGTACACAATGTAAATAAAGTTCTGAAAAATTAATTTGAAAGACTAAATGTTTAAATGAACAAGTAAATATTCATATATCGCACATACATACATGTATGTATGTATTTCATGAAATCATTAAAACTTTATGTGTAAAAAGCTGTCACATGCAGACGTTAAAAAATGAACTGTTAATATAAAGGGAGCACATGTATTCAATTATTCTGAAAAAAAGTCATTTAAACTTTGCAAACATTTTTTTTTAATTTATAAGATATACATACTTCAAATGATACAAGTACTCCCAAACACCCAAAAACTAACTTTGGGCTTGATGAGTGAGATATATTTCGATCTTAAGTGCTTTTTGTTTTTTTTTAAGTTCTAAAGATTCAGGAAAACTGGACGCACTTCGCTTTTTACACATTCTTGGATCTTACACCACTAAATTTATTTCTGTTATATTTTCATTTAAGTTACATTAAATTTATAAATTAATTTGTTATTTAATTGTATTGTTAACTTACCAATGTGTAAGTAGCGCTAGCAAAACTTCCCTGTCTGACGTTATTCCAAAAGCAGCACGATTTCAAAAGTGACATCTTTTGTAAGGAATGAAACTTGGCTCTGCAATTCCTTGTTGTTGCTCTTTCCTTCCAATATTATGTAGCAATTGTATTAAGAAGTTAGTTTACTTAAGTGTCTCAAGTATTCTTAAAACATTTATTGCTAAACTCAACTCAATAGCTGTGAAACAAGAGCACGTAGTGTTATGTGCGGGCACACATTTCCATTAGCTTACTTTTATTTAAGCTCATACGACAGTTTTCTTATTTTTTATTTTTATTTTAAAATTTTTCTTTTTTAATGAGTTATATTACATTAACTTATATCCTCTTTAAGATATATATTCACAATATTTATATTTATTCCATACCACTTTTTTCGGTCAATTTCTCCGATTTTTTTTCCAAT
The DNA here is from genome assembly GCA_963662105.1 of Meiosimyza platycephala. NCBI lineage: Eukaryota > Metazoa > Arthropoda > Insecta > Diptera > Lauxaniidae > Meiosimyza > Meiosimyza platycephala. The sequence goes on from OY759208.1 coordinate 120,448,676, forward strand.
TTTTATATGTTTTTGAGATTGATAGGTAACGCATTCATGTATCTTTTCAAATTTTTTTGAACATTCGTTTTAGAGATATGAATTTTTTTTCAAAAGCTCATGCTCCAATCGGGTCGTTTTTTTTTTTTTTAAATTAATGTTTTTAAATGAAAATACGACTTTATGAAAAGTTTTACCTTTCATCGTTTATTTTTAGTTAAGTTAAAAAAAATTTGATTTCCGAAATGTATGCCCCTTTCGATTTTATTGAAAAAATTCTCAAAAAAACTTTGATAAATATAAAATTTTTGAGACCGTTCCGATTGCGGACAAGCGTATTTTATCTGTTGAATATTGTAAAGTTAAAGTCAAAGTTTTCAAACAAACATTTATTTACTTTTTTAAATAAATTTATTCCCGAAAGAGTAAACTGAGACAGCTCCAATTAGTGCAATAAATATTACCTGCCTCAAAGGCGCGCACAAAAATACATACAGCACAAAATATATGAAGGTCGGAGTAATAGGAAATACATATATCATTATTGCTCTTGAAATACTTCAAGATTACTCTTGAGATTTTTAGCAAACACAATAATGACTAATAAATGTTTTAACAAAAAAAAAAAAAACAATAAAACTTTCACTAACAATAAGTGTCCCACTGGCATAACACTTTAGTTGCATTTTTAATGGCACATTTTATCTAAGTGTTAAGTAGACAAGAGTGCTCATATCTGTGCGCTATTAAAACAATAAAATAAATGTTGGTATGCTATTTTTACATGCTGATATTCTGCAAAGATACAGGGTGCTCGCCAAATACCCGAAATCCTAATTTATTGTATGTATGTAATAAGATAGCAACCCAAAGGCAACATTTCACATAAGTTATGCAGGCATATTATCCTTATTAAGATAAAAGAAAACCACACACAAAAAAGAAAAAAGGATATGCCTTTGCTGGCGGACATGCACCGTGATTTCAATTTAAATTTCCATACCAAATTTTTAACTAAACTTTCTTTCGTGATATTTTCAACGTATTTACGATTTGCGTTTTGTTTTGCCGCAGCGCCGACCGCACTCTAACGATCACAATACTCTACTGACTTTCAGACTCAACTGACGGTATCCTTACAGTCCTTAAACTTGAATTAAATGAATGAAAAAACTTTATTTGTAAAATGTAAACAAAACGTAAAAGCTTTATGTTATTTACGCATGAGCAAATTGAGCCGGCTAAAAGCTTCGTGGACGACACAGACAAGATAATTTCTTTAAAAAAAAAAATGAAATTACTGCTTGAACTTTTAAAGGTATCCTTGATGTGGTTGAGCGAAGTTGTCAGTCACGTGTCTGTCCCAATTAAAATCACTTAACAAAGGTTAAGCATCATATAAGAAACATTCTTTGAAATGAACTCTAAGCTGATTACTTAATTGTTAAGTTCAAACAACTCAAAGTTTTATCTCTGATTGATTACCATCATTGAATCAGAATTTCTGTTGATTGAAAAGAGTGAACATTTAATGCTTGAACTCTTCGATTAGCTGCGAAACAACAATATTTGACATAAAAGGATTTTTTTGGGAAAACATTTATGATACAAACTGAAATGAGTGCTAGTCAAAATTAACACTGGTTAACATAAATTGTTTAAGAAATTATTTTTTTACTTTTGGTTTCTTTTCACATCAATAGCTTAGTGTCCTGTAATTACTTTCATGATAAATTAATGGGGGTCTGATAAATTATAAAAGACTGTGTTCTTTACTCTGCTAATAGTAAACGAGATGTCACGTAGTCACTTTAGTTTCTTTTTTCTCATCAAAACACGTGGATATTTTCAAATCGAATTGAGGTATATTCCGAAGTGTTTTATAAATACAAAACGCCATTTATGATTTTGAGCTTACTATTGTAAGTAATATTGTCTACAAATCAAACTAAAAGTCCTTATTTTGTATAGACATGTACGGAAGAAAATTTTTTTCGGGTATTAAGATAACAACAAGGAAGTTTAGCTTTGTTAGTTTCTGGGAATAATAATCTCTTAAGTAAAGTTAAGCAGTCAGCTTTTTAAACCAGTGGCAAGAATACTTGGAGGTCTTAAAAGTCCATTGCGATGCCTGAAATGTGATAAGCCTTCTCGTCATGTTTCTGAGTTGACAAGCTCTTCTGATAGTACATCCGCTTCTATACCCAATTCGCTCAGCATTGTTTCGCTGAGATAGTGATTGCTTTGGAGTGCTTAGCATTCGTAGGGGAGGCAAATGAAAATCTGCAGTACCAAAAAGATAATTTTGGAAATTTCAATTGTTGTTTTTAATAAAAGAATAACACTATATTCAAATTTTATTGTTTTTATTGTCTGTCTATACACAGTGAAACTTTAAGATGTTTTGGATGTTTTAGCAATAGTCTGATCTGCACACGACCATATTTATTTAATTCATATTTTTCTGTTGCAAAATAAATATTGTATGTTTTTCTTTGAGCTTCGCAGTTTCGAATTAAAATATAACACAAAAAGGTTGTCCAAATGACTTGATTTTTAGTTTTATTCTCTTGATAATTTTATGCCACTTTTATATGCTATATCAGCGATAATACGACAAACTTTGTCTTCCAGACAAATAAAGTATGTAATAGAACTTTGTAAGTCAGTGTAAGGCCATTGAAATATTCAAAATATACTTTTTCATTTGGTTGGCTCTTGTGTTGAGAATTTTTTATATTTATCCTTGGTTTCAGTGTTGCCAGATTTTTTCTAATCTGGTAGCAAACGCTGCAAAAATAATTTGCTAAAATCAATTACAAAATTTTTACACGCCACACAAATTTGTGTGAATTTTTGGCTATTTGGTTGGCGGCAAAAACAAAAATAAATACAAAGCACTAGGTTGGACCACTGCATACTTTCACATAGATTTTTGTTGAATTTCACCCTATCAGTAACATGAGCATGTGGCTTATGAACAGTCCCATATGAAATAACAAAGTGGAGAATGTGCAAAATTTTGGTATGATAGAATATACTATATATCATATGGTGCCACCGAAATATTCTATTTTTCATAAAGAAATATATGGTAATTTTTTTTTATGTAATATTTTCTTTTAGTATTTTGGAATTTGATTTATTTAAAATTAGTTTAATAAAGCCTTCAATCAAAAAATATAAGAGTAGCTAGGTGCAAAAATTATATTTGTAGTTATATTTGGCAACACTGGATAGGTTGTTAAATGTCAAGACAAAAGTTACAACAACCGGTCTGTGTTCGAAAGTACGATGTTTATATTGCCATAAATTACGTTAAGTACATTGCTTAGTTATTACCGTAAAGGAGTGAATTGCTTGTTTAACATGGGTTTGCTTGTGTCTTATACAATGCGCTAATTGATTCGCCTTAAAAATTGGAGAAAAATTCTGTATTGTTTGTTTTTTTCATTATGGGACATATGTCTTTTAAAGTGATTTAGCAGAAACATGAAATATAAAAGAAAACTTGACAAAAATAAAGATTTACTCCTCATTGATAGAAGTTATTAAGCATTTAAAGAAAGTTTTTAGTTCATTAATGAACTTATGATTTGAGTAGCAAACTTCTTTGACAAAGTTACTTCATAAAAACTCAAAATCGGATTATCATCAAGCTAAATATTACGAGTACGATGGGCGAAAAAGTACCACACAATTCATTGATTTAAATACAGAGACAAAAAGTTCGTTTTTATTATGATGATTGCTAAATATTTGGTTTGAATGATACAAATAATATGTAACTAAAAACATTATCTCCCTCCAGAGTCTATTGCTTTCTGAGATCAAGGGTTTGTCTCATTTGTAGAGATAAAAATTGTAAGCACGAAAGAAAAACAAAAAAATTATTAAAGTTTTTAAAAGATCGCAATATTTACAGAAAGTTCCAAATTGATCACCAATAAAGCAAACACAAAATAAAATACGAAGCTTAGTATTTATATAAACTGTTATCTGTTTTTTGATTATATGTATATGGGACATTTTTTGCCAAAATAAAAGTCTCTGATTTTGTTAATTTTTTTAGAGATAGTATTTGACTTGTTGATAATTTATTTCGGCATAAGTCGAACCATTGTTGTGCTACCATTTTTCAAAATTTGTGAATAAGAAAGGATTAAATGTTAAACATATTTTTATCTCTGTAAATATTAACTTAACGGAAAATAAAATGGTGGGAATCAGATGATATTAAACTTTTTTTTAATATATTCTTAGAAAATACCATCTCATAAAGCCCACATTGTGCAAGACTTTTTAATCAAAAACTTAACGAATGTCATTCACCAAATACCTAATATAATCGCGTCTTAATTTTTGCTGTTCCCGAAGTTAAAATTACCACATAAAGGAAGGCGCTTTGAGTCGGTTGAAGTCATAAAAGCAAATTTTGAAGGCTTTTCCTGAAGTAGCCATCGAAAAATGGATGGAATGCTGGAGCCTTCCTAAAGGGCGACACTTGATTTATGACAAATTTTCAACTAGTCATTTGACTAGTTTTATTGGGATAAGTCGACAGCCCTTTCCAGCACATAAATACTCAAATATATCCACATATAACATATATTCCCTACCTAGGGGTTGACCGCGACACCTATGAAGAGGCGCCGACTAAATAGGCTTTTGTATAAATATCCGAAGAGTTGAGATAAAACATCACTTTTTCTTACAAATTACGGTTACGAATGATTTAGATGTTTTCCCGGATTTTCAAATATATCGTATGCGAATTTTAGAGTAAAATAAATATTTAAATATTTGAATATCTTTCATATTATAAACGTCATTAGTTCACACTTAGTTGTAAATTGGACTAGTAAAATTACAATGCTGTAATTTTACTATGTGTGTGCATAATTACTCATATTTTAAATATTCGAAAACATAAACGATTATTATATTAAATTGATTGTAATACTTTATTGCAATAAAATTGTGTACTAAAATTGGATTATAAAATAAAGAAAGATAATAATAACAAAGAAATAATATAGGAATATCAATACATTGTATGTACGATTGTGGTAGTAAAGAATGTTGTTTCAGCAGTCAGAATAAACTAACCGCAAAACATTGATCTAGAATAGTAACAGTGAACTAAGCGTTTGGCATAAATATTTCAGCACCACTGCATGGAAAAGTTACAAAAACTACATCTCTAAAGTTATTTTGCTGATATTTCTCAAGCAAATTCTTTGGTAGCTTGGAAAAATATTCTCTCTTCAGTAGTTCTACATATTTCGTTGAAGATTCCACGGAATCACAAAGAGCCACGATGCTGCCGCCCCAACTGATAAGAATTTAAGTAATTAAATGGTCAAAATGTATTTAAAGATGTTGAGTTTTTATTTACCCAGCTCCAGTGAGTCTAGCACCTATACCAGCAGTATCGGATATTTCAACTAGTTTATCTAAATGATCATGGGAGCATTCATAGCGATGCTTCAAACTATCATGGGAATGTCGCATAAGATTTGATAGTAAAGTCGTCAGCGGTTCTTTAGCCTTTTCCAAAGGGGTGCCATTTGAATATCCATTTAACCTGTAGTTTACTGTGCAAGAAATGTGCCAGTCTTCACATAGTGTGCGAAATTCTAAAACACGCATTGATTCTGAAAGAATAAATATTAACAGTTGTAAGAAAAAATTAAAATTGCAAACACAATGTTTCAAGAGGATGAGAAACTATTTTATCTTACCTTGCAGTACATGCAACGCTCTGTCTCGCAGCTTAAACTTTGACATCTCGAGCGTATTTTCAGTTAAAAAATCCTGAACGAACTCCTTCTCCGTTACAGAGAGTTCTTCACAAATCTCCGTACGTGTGTAAATTTCTTTAGTTAGTTCCTTTTGTGCTAATGCCTCCAGCTCGGCTAGAGTGCAATCCAACTCTTGTTGCAATTGCGCAAGTCGTATTACTTCACGCCAATTTTTAAATTTCGATGCTTTGGCCAGAATACGACAAGCTAAACGACATTCAACTACACGCTCGTTGAAATCTGATGAAGCCGCTTTATTTTTTTCAGCTAAACTATTGGCAACAACAAAACATATACCATTGGGCAATTGTATAGGCGTAGCACGCAACTCTGGGTGAAACTCAATGTATTGTGCACAACCTTCTTTTGCTAGATATGCAATGGCCTGATCCATTCCACCACCTTGAGTGCCAATATAACGTTCACAGTTTGCTGATATCGACGCGAGACGTTTGCGATCCAGTGACAATTGATGTACATGTGCCGTAGAAAGTGCCGCTGCGCTGACTAGAGCGCTTGAGCTGGATAAACCAGAGCCAGGTGGAATATTACCGCTTAGTGCAACATTCATGCCGATCGGAGAAGTGTTTGCATCCAGTATTTCATAGATACCTTTGATGCCACATAAGTAATATTGATACCACTTGGGACCACCGGATTTGGGTAGATCAATGCTGTTGAGAGTAAGTAAAAGAAAGAGGCTGATTTTACTTGATTCGATGTGAAATTAATTTTACCTGAGCGTTTTAAGATCACATCTGTAGTTTTCAAATTTTTCGCTTTCAATATTTCTTAGTTGTAAGAATGTATTGTCCTTTTGAGTGCCAACAGCCAAAATAATACATTGATGTATAGCCATGGGTAGCACTGGGTAACCGCAATAGTCCACATGTTCACCAATAATATTGACCCTAAAATCGAATAAGAATTGAAGTTACTACTATTTCATTCAAGAGATTATATATATATTTTTTAATGTCTTACAGTATCTATGCCTTATATGTATGTATGTATATTATTATTTTGCATTCATACACTACAACTAAGTACTTCATATAATACTTAGAGCTAACAAGCAGTTTGTTTCAATTAATGATAAATATTACATTGTGTTTCATAAATGGAGATATTACGCCGTGATTTTAAGTTATTATCTGAAGTGTTCCAATCGGTTGCTTCAGAAATATTGTTACCCAAATTTTCAAAAAAGCAACTCACGTAATTAATACTCGATTATTATATGATACAACATTGTAATCAATATAAATCGATGCGAAGAGTTTCAGTTTTCAAAACAACGGCACACTTTTCAATAGCTTTTAACATTTTTCGACTTTTTCAACATTTTGACACTTTTTCAACATTTTATAACTTTACAAAATTATTTCGACTTTTTCAACGGTTTTTAATATTTTTCGACTTTTTCTACTTAGTTCGGCAATTTTCTTGACCTTAACATTTTTGACTTTATCAACGTTGAAGTTTTCAACAAATGTATTTTAAAAATTTCTTTTTTTGTCTATTTCAAATTCTAATAAGCACTGAAAGTTTGCTGCAGATTCGTCAAATCTTCTTTTACGAGTCTTAAAAATTTGCTGATGTGAACTCGCCTAAATCTTACCTTCCTGGTACGCGTGCAAAAAAATGCGGTTCAGAGCCGAACTCGTTGCGGTAAAATTCTCGCAGTTCTTGTATACGATGAAACCAACTACTATCCGCGCTTAGTTGCGATATCCTAACGAAGATGTCGTCAGCATCGCCATTAGCAAAGTCACCAGGCATTTCTAGTTATACACAAAATCAGAGTTCGTACACAAAAATTAGTGCGGCGAAAATGTCAGCTCAAACTGTAGGATATAGTTTCAGCCGTCTGGCAGCACGACCGCACAATAATCGACAACAACAAAGAATAACAATGTGAAGTGAATGAACGTACGAAGAAATGCAAATCGATTGAATTGATTAAGAACAAAAAAAAGTCAAACCGGCTTGCACAAAATGTTTTTTGATAAAAATATAACTGTATTAATTTATTTTATCACTAATTATCAGGGTTACCAGCGCCTTTTTTTCGAATTTTAAGAAACTACGCGTGCTGCGCCAAGAATCGGTAAAAGCAAAACGCTCTCTGTTCTGATATACGAAAGTGAATGAAAAGAATAAGAGCAAGAAGAAAGAGTGCAAGAGAATCGCCGTCGCGTCAGCTGTTTTTATTTACGAATAAATGAAATTTTATCGCTTGTCGGACGTGTCATATTTTTTTGTTTGCACTTTTTTCATTTACAATTTGTCACCATTTGTTTTCATTTCGCGTGCAATAAATTGATACAAATGTTTATTTTATCGGTGTTTGTTTTTTTTTTTATTTTATTTGAAATTTTGCTGATAAAACACTTGGTTTTGTTTTGCTATTGAAAGTGAAATAAAGAAGACAGTCGAAAAGTTGTGTGTCGCGTACGATGAAACCAAGAAAACTGAAATTAATTGGGCCGTGTTCTCGCATTTGTAGCAAATTCTTGAAGATGTTTAATTTCTTATCAGAAGTTGTAAAAAGCTGCTTAGTGGCAGTACGCTGGGATAGTTGGTATATTAAGTTTGAAGCGGCATTTGCTACATTGAAGATAAGTTGTGCATTAAATGATTCAATTATGATGATTAAATTGGAGTTTACAATTTAAATCTGGAAATATGCTTTTATTGGAATTTTTAAGCTTCAGGTATTTGATTCGACTAGACTGCATACATATATGCTATATAACCTCAAATATGCCAAAAAAAACTGCTTTTTGCACTTTTAGTTTAGGATATCTCGAAAACCTGACGTGATGGAGCAATCCCAAAATTAAATTTAAGTTCAGCGTACCGAAAAACTTCGGAAACATATAGCCTGGTCTCTTTGTATGAAGTTTCATCTAATTTTGTTGGCCTGTGTAATTTGAAACTCTGAACAAATTACATACATACTTCGAAAAAAATAAATAAATACAATACACATATACATTTCAGTCCTCTTGAAATCAGACAAGCTGGAACGGGCAGCTAATATTTCATATATAAAGTTTCGACCCAGGTGTTATTGTTAGCTGCTTGTTTACTCGCCAAAAGTTAACTTAAGGCGTCTTTTGTTGCCTAAAACTGTCTAACTCGTGTCTGTTTACTTCCAACCGTAGTTAAATATGAGCGTAAGAATGAGAGAAATCAACAGGTGTCTTAGTTGTCAATAAAAAAAAAAATTAAATAAAAAAAACTTTATTTTGTTAAAAAAATTATTTATTTGGATTAATTTTAAACAATTCCTCTTGATTATAAATGGCCCGATTTCAAACTTTTGCTCACTAATATTATAGCTTAATAAATTACTTATCAACTGATACCTACATATGTATATTGTTTAAATAGAAACATAAAATTGCTTAACTTAATCAAAATAAAAAGTTTGTAGCAAATTAAAATTTATTTTGAAAATCGAAAAGTTTTATCTTTTTGAAAACAATTGCGCTCTTCTCGCTCAAATTATTTAACTACGGATTTAGCTAAAAATTGAACTACGAAAGTAAACATACACAACTGTTATTAAAAAAAATATTTATTTAATGTTTCTGAAGAAAAATAAATGTTCAATACTTAAGAATCTCAAGATATTCTATGCAAAAAGTGTCAAAAAATATGTAAATCTTTATATAATATGAGTACTCCTAAGACCACTAGCAAAGTGGTTTTATCGGAATTGGTCCACATTTTATCTTTCACTCCTTAGCGACGCCACTGATCACTGACCTTATCTGTAGTTTAGTGAATTAAAAAATGCCGTAGCTAGAAATGATGTTGCAAATGCAAGGACAAGTGTAGGGTAGATCGCAGTTATATACTTTTACGTATTAGAATCAGAGCTTTTCTCTGTCACATGCTTTTTACCGTGATTGTGATGTAAAGAAAAATTGTACGACTGCCTGCAGTGAAGTTGTTTAATTTAAAATTGCAGTTTGTGTTGCATCAGACCTATGTACATACACATATGTATGTATGTATGTATATATACAATATATACATAAATACGTCAAAAAATTATATGTGTATTTTTTGTAGCCCTAGGGCATTGACATTTCCTACAGGCAGAATGGAGAATATAACAAGCACAAGTCCATATTTTAACCAGTCCAGTAAAAAAAACGCTGCTTATGCTAAGTTCTTGACAAAATTAGTCCAAAGATAAAATTTTTTCGTACGATAAGATTTAACTAACAATAACTTATGATGTTTTAAAGTTGTAAAGTTTTAACGATTTTGTAGTTTCTCACATTTTTTAAATCATTTTATACCTATACGTTGGTGCTTAAAAGTGTTTAAGATGAAGTGAAATGACGATAAATTTTTTCATTACGGTCTTTTTTATCATAGTGGATTTAATTAAAATAAAGTTTTTTTAATATCACACCTGTTCATCTCTAGAAGTTACACGCGTTACACTATTAAAAGAATTTGCGTGAAATTTAAACTTTTGATTTTAATTTAAATCCCTACGTAATTTTTAACGCTTAATCCGAAATCTGGTTTTTATATCTTTTTCTATATCGTACGGGTTCAATATTGGGCCAAATACCGCATCAAAAACACTAGTAGACTTGGCCCATTTATATCACCATTTGATTCGATGCAAAAAACAATCAACTCTTTACCTACATACATTTTTACCTATGTATGTACATAATTTTACTATTGTTTTGCTTCTGCTGAAGTGGCTGATAATAGTGTTCATGCATAAGCCATAGGGCGTACAATCCCGTAGAAATTTGTAATCCCCGTGGTTTCTGGCAATTCAGCAATTGAGATTCATCCTCATAAAATAGGGTGGAGCGAAAAATGTAAAGTTTTTGAATTCGAGATCTGTTAGTAGCCAAAAATTGCTATAAAAAAAATATTTCGTAAATATTTACAGTTCGCAGTAAGCAGTCAAAGTTTCATATGTTTGGTCAAAAAAGGAAGTCAAAATTTCCAAATAAAAAAAAAATAATGTTCATAATAACAAATACTTAGTATGTATCATCTGAATTTGATATGCACATATATTTTTTGGGACAAACTTACGAACATGAGGGTAATGGTTCAAGCCAGCCCCCGTTGCTCGCCGTAGGCGTCATATTGACCGGTAACTATTTGAGAAAAATCGGATTTCAAATGTATTTTTGTTAGTTAGTTAACTCGATTTGATGTGCAATCTTTCACCTTAAAGTGGTGAAAAAAATTTTAGCTTGTACCTTTCTTAGCGAAGACAACATCCATAACATACGCTATAAAACGTCCATAAATCGTTTACACGAACCAAATAAGCTATTTTTATTTTCAGGCGGCAGATAAAATTGCCACCACTGTAAAAGGTTCCAGTATTGTTGTGAAGAGGGCGCTACTGCTTAAAAGAATCACACAAACACACCTTCAACTTTAACTTACGTTCAGGGGACGCCTATTAATTACGTGAGGTGTTTTTTTTGAAAATTCGGACTCCCCCGTCTCCTTGGTGAGATCTGGCGGGATCCCCCCTCCCTCCCGTGAGATTTAAATTATAATTTTTAATGTAAATTCTATGCATTAAAAAGTTGACGTGACCCCCTCTCCCCCCTAGGTGAGATTTGGTGAGATTTAGCCGGACCCCCTCCCCCCTATTTTAACTCACGTAATTAATGGACGTCCCCTAACATGGCAGCACAGCGGAAAAAAGTTAATGAATAACCCATTGAGTTTTTTTAAAAGTATTTCTGTCTACACAATTCTTGTGTCCCTTATCTCCTCACGGAGCACAGATTCTCCACAAAACTCTTCCACCAAGCACGATTATTAGCGAGTACCTTTAATTCTCTTCTACTTGCTTTTAGATGAGTTGCTATTGAATAAATAAAGAAAACAAAAAAAGAAAAATTAAATCCACCCACAACCATGACCCCATATATCATAACAAAAAAAATTTTAAACATAACATTTTCCTTCGTATTGGACCGAGTTCAAAATCACTCTGTACGATGGGATATTCTTATGCACTGAGTTAAAGAAAAATTTTTCATATTTTACTTTTCACAAATTGCTACTTCCTCGTGATATAGCGTCTAAACGGTTTTAATTAAAGTTTCGTAATATCCTAAGAAATTATTATCTAGATTTTTGTTAAAAAAATTTTTGCTTAAATAACTGATTGTTTTCCACGTCAATAGTTTGTGCATTATTTAATGCCGTATGTCACATTTTCATTCATTATGTTAGGCTTTTAAAAAAAAATAGTTTTCTGAATATTTTGACACATTCTAAGAACTTTTGACTCTGTGCGTTTATTACTGAAAATTGTTAGTATAAAAATGTGTCTATATTCCTGATCACCGTCACCTTCTACGTCAATATAGCTATGTATGTCCGTCGCCTGTCTATGTTTTTGTGGAAATCATGATAACAGAAAAACCAAGCGAGATAATTCGCAACTCGACTTTTACGATAGTTTTCAGTATTATTCTATACTTTTAGACTCTTATTAACTTTCATCAAATTTTCTGATTTTTAATTTCATTTTATCCCAGGTTTTAAGATAAGAAAGATTTTTTATATCAATTTTTGTTAGCTTATGTTGAGCGACAAACATTTTTTTTTTTGCCCCAAATTAACCAAAACAACATCGGATCTAGAAACGTTTAGCTTGCATTTGTGCACAGCTATAGTTATCAAATAGCAAGAACCTGTAGTTCCTCTTAGGTGCGATTCATGAGTTTAAATGCTCAGTAAAAGTTGAAATACTAAGAAAATTGGTTACCTAAGTGTTGACTTTCTTGATTTTTTTTATAACTCGAATATTTTTTGACATTCTTTGCGAAAAACGATCTGTTCCAATTTTAAAAAAATTAACTTCTGCTACATTCACTGAGTAACTAGACGTCATACTCAGTTATCGTTACAATTTCATTTTAATAGCACTATACTGCCGTCAGAAGCGAATTAGGCGTATCTAAAAAAAAAACTCGTTTCGAGATAATTGATGTTATGTTTATGTCAATTTGTTGAAATACATGTAAAATTGAGAAATAGGTAATTTTATAGGTTTGAACTAAGATACCGGCATTACGCCTAATTCGCTTCTGACGGCAGTATACTCATAAAGGAATACTTGTGATTTCTAAGTGTGGAAGTTATTTAGCCATGAACCGCTCGGTAACCGTGAGCCGCCCGCTTAATGGGCAGAAACGCTTTCCATTGGGACATTATTGTACTTACCACGCTTGTCGTCAAGCTGTTTTATAGTTATCGCCAGTCAGTTGTCTGTCTTTTTTCTATCTATCTGCCTCGTAATGAATTTTCCATGCGTGAAAGTCAAAATTTAATTACCCTGGTTAACAAAATAAACGCATAAACTATCGATTGATAAACCAAATGTTAAACAGATAAATTGCATTTTTTTGTCGACTAAATTTTGCTGTTGTTGTTGTCGCATTACAAGTAAATGTGTGCAAACACATGTACACGCTGCATACATATGCACATGCGAGTGACTGTGTATGTGTCTGTGTTATGGTGCATAATGAGCTACAACATGTTAACATAACTGCACAAAGTGCATTACCGTTATATTGTGCACATTGGCAACATGTTGGCATTTAACATTTCACTCCCACTTCCGCTTACCCCCCCCGGCACCACCCCTGTGTGACTGTCCTTTTGTCGTGTTCAACAAATGCGAAACATGGCCTATCGATGGCCGCCCACTGGGCAGCATTTAGTTAATCAGACACACACCAACATCAACACAACATGCACATACATATACTAACACATAGGACATCACACAATGTAATTGATTTTGACTTTGACACCTAAAGTGTTTGACATTATTTTACAATCAACTACATTTCCACACACACAAACAAACAAACATAGAATGACACACACTGGCGTACAAATGATGCTGCTTGGAATCCTTGTTTTGAAATGTCCTTTCATTGTCCTGCGGCTAATCATGTTTTCGGGAACTGTATTGCAATGAGAAAAACAAAAACAACAGCAGTAGCTTTAAGCGCACCGTGCGGTAAATTGTTGCTGATGGTGTTGTTGTTTTTGCTGTTTTCACCACAAACTACTCTGTCAACAACACAGGTAACAAGGTGACTCCTTAGCTGTGCTGTTGACCACGATTTGGAAATGAACAACAGAAATTGGGTGTTAATTTCATGTTTGTCTCAACTTATACATACCATACATACATACGTACACAAACACATACATACATGCTTCGTGTTATCATTATTCAGTTAAGTTTTGTTACAAATTGTAAGGCCAAAACCAAACATTTTGGTAACTTTGATCATATACACGATTTTATCTATAATTATAACTTTAAGTCATAGAAAATTAATAACGAAGTAGACAAATAAGTCCAAAAGACAGGCAATAAGCAGTAGGTAAAGAGAAGAAAGCTTGTAGGTGACAGGCAGGGGACCCAATAGTACGCGGGTCTGCCTATAATACGAGACTTTATTCTAATAACTACGGTGAAAAGGCCCGGATTTACCTTAGAGGCACACTATGCCAGTGCCTAGAGCGGCAAGAATTTAGGGGCAGCAAATATTGAGAACTTTGAAATTTTTTTTTGAAATTTATTTAATTGGAGTTACATAGGGAGAAAAAAGTACGAATACTTGGGACGTCGGGCCCTAATCTACCTAAAAAAGTAAAAAAATGTTGACAAGCAAAAAAAAAGGTCCTAAGGGCGGCAAATTTCTAAATCCGGGCCTAACAATTTTGAGCGTTTTCACCCCATTTAATAAAACAAAATATTTATTGCACTAATCAATGGGGAAGGCTGAAGAATCTTTGTGGTATAACTAAGTGGTATCCATTAAACCATTAATGTAAACGTTTTTTTTGCATCCATACATAAAGGTATAACATTTTTCATGAAATATATTTAGGGCGTTCAATACCCCCAAAGGAGGTGTTTTGACCAAATTTCTGAAAAATTATGTTTTAAACGATCAACGGAAAAAGGTTGAAAATCATTTTGGTCATGACCAAAGGCGCTCTCGATCTCACAAAGAGAGTATTTTGAGTTTTTTACTGCATCAGTCGATGAAGACTCGATATTTTTTGGATGCCACCAGAGGCGCCTCGAACCCATTTGTGGGAAAAAAAAATTATTTCACCAATCGCTGTTGTTGGCATTATTTCGAAAGGTGCCACTTTGACTATTTCAATACAATTTTTCCGCCCTCACGCATTGCGCCCGAGGCGGCCGCACCATCGGCATCACCTAAGTACGCTACTGCGTCTTCCCTGCAGTGGCGTACCGTGAAAATCGAATATTTTCCGCCCCTTACCCTTGTGTTCTGATCAGGAATAGAAAGTTTGAGATAGGCCTGTTCCAAATGATAAGGTGTTTTTATCTAACCACGCCTTCTTCTAACATTACAATTAAGAAGGTCTTACTATGAACACGCAATGTGAAATATAAAAAAAAAAATATAAAATCAAACAAAAGGAATGCAAACATTTTTAATAAAGAAGGATGGATATAAAAACAAAAGACTCGAAATCATAGAGATAAATTAATTAATTTTGTTTCTGACTTTTGCATATGATTTTCATAACAATTTTTGTTGTTTTTGTTTTGCAGGGCATTGTTTGCAATTTGAAATGCAAACAAAACCCTAAAGCCAACAGCTACAACAACAACAGCAATACAACAAAATATAAACAAAACAGCAAAGAGTCGAAATTAAACAAAAAATCAACTACCAAAGACGATGGTGCAATGGAAGGCTGCAGCTAATATGCAAAGTAATAATAACAACAACACCAACCTACAACAATAATAACAACAACAACATTCCCACAAAACATATGCATATGACTTTATTATTTATATTAAAAAATTCACACACACACACACACACGTATACGCATACATAAAAATACTAACACAATTGCATTCAAAACAAATAGAAATAGAAAAAAAAACGACGAGGAAATTCAACAAATAGAAAATGAAAATTTGAAAAGCGCCTTCGTACAATGAATGCTGCCAAAATCCTCCATATTCCAAAAATTATGCGACGCGCTTTTGTTCAGCCCACAAAAAAAAGTTGGGAAAATTAAAAAACTTTTTCCACACACATGCGGATTGTGTATTAAAACAATTACACGAAATTTTTAAATACTTAGCATATGGAAAAGCACACCAACACATGCCCGCACATACCATACATACACATGTATAACCACACATTGACAACAAACTCATTGACACAAGTGCGAAAATGCACATAGGACTTTAATGGTGTCCCGCCTACTTCCGTTTTGCTTTCGGCAAACTTTTTTGTAATTTTCATTGAAAAAGCGACTCCATCCATATTCTGTCGAAAAAAAAATCGCCTTAATTAACTGCGATTTTCAAAGAGCGGATGCTTTGTTGTGCCAGAAAACAAATATTTTCACTTTGGGCGACAAAAAATGCCATTAATTAGCTTTTAATAATGAGGCGAGACCTATTCATTTATTTGTCACGTCAGACTTTTGGTAACTTAAGTCATTTTTAACTTGAAAATTTTTGTTTTATTTGTCATTTGAGAGTGAGACTCACCACTGCTCAAGGATTGTAAGGTAAGTAGAAACTGGAAGTGCACTGTACTTTAGCGCTCTGTAATTTGTACTTTGTGCCTTGTACTTACTTCGACCAGAGATTAAGGTCTGCGCCAATCTGTGTCTGGTACCATGGGTTGTCAGGAGCCTCTGGAACTTCAGTCCTCGGACCTCGACCCAATATGTTTTTCTCAAAATTATGACTAATGGAACGAATTTCTACTTGTGTAATGAAAAATGTAATAATAAAGGATTCTCTAAATTGAAAGTATCAACAAATTTAATGAATTTCTTGTCCTTGTAAAAAATTTATGCTCAGGCTCCGCAAAGTCACTGAACGTGTCAGAAATAGTCACAGCCTTTTGACCTCGATCTACTGAAGTATATATATGGACAATAGAGGAAGTAAAAGTTCCAGTGATTGTTTTGACCATTTGCTAAAATAATTTCTCTAATAAAAGGTGAATCAATAAATGAATTTGATGCATTGAAATAGATAGAATACATTTTTAAAACTTAAAAATCTCTCCACTACCTATTAATAAGACCTCAGTCAAAAATTTAATTTGAATGAAATGCCTAAAATAAAAGTCAATTAACAGTTCTCAATATGCCAATCAATTAGTTGGCAAAAACTAAAAATGGTCAAGTTCCTTATGTTCAAATCGAAAATGTCAAATTTTCAAAATTTTAATGAAATGTTTTTTTAACATCGGCAAAAAACAAAAAAGAAATTCCACAGTAGAAATAGTAAATGTGGTTTATTAATCAATGGTCTTTGCGAAAATGCAGTTTAAATTTGAAAGCATCAGAATTGTTGTCAATAATGATTATGCGGTTACAATTCCTGTCATTAGTACGATTTCATTGAATTGTACCACTTATGTGTGTGTATTTGCGTTAGACTGTCCATTATTTCTCAAGTTTCCTTATCGAAATAACGTTTTTGACATGAAAAAAAATTGTATTTGAGCACTGTATAGCATATCACGGAGCGTTTTCTTAAACGTTTTAAGTAAAAATAAAATACATTTTAAAAATTATTTCTACGGTTTTTCCACAAGGTTTATTTCAATGATATATTTTTTTTTAAAAGTTCATTAAATATTAAAAAAAAATCAAACTATTTTTTCTGTAGGTTTTTAGTTTTCGAGTTAAAATTAAATAAAATAAAGAAGTTAAAAAATTTTTTAGGTCAATTAATTTTTTATTGAACCAAAGAGATAAGTGAAACGTGATTCCGAAATCAAGAAATTTTGAAAACATCGGACAACTTACTGCGTCAGACTTTCGTTATTTCTCAATTCAAAAATAAAGGACTATTTTAACAAAAAAAAAAAATTTTATTTATTCCACGAAGACGAGTATATTTTTGTATGTATTTTATAACTTGATAAAATGTTTTGACATAGTTTTGCTTAAGAGATTTTAACCCTAAATATTTTGATATAATTTTGCTAAAGAGATTTTAAGAAAAATATAAAAAAAAATTGAAAATAAAGTTCTTGCACAAAAAAAAAAACATTTTTTTTGAGTGTATATTAATTTTTTTTTAAAACCTCATAAGACTAAAGAACCAAAAAGCACAATTATTTTTTTCTGTCTTCTGTTTAGAATATCAAGTGTTCGGTAACAACTTGCTGCACGGGGTTCTCTTAGATCAAAAAATTTTCTTTTCTCAACAAAACCATTAAAATAGCGCGAAAAACTTGGAAAAACTTTTCGGAAATAATGGACAGTCTAATTTGTATGCATGCATATCCTTAAGGAAGTGACTGGGAAGGCACGTGATGACGTATACAATTAGTTTAAAGTAAAGCAAACTGAATCATTTAATCTAAATCTTGTGTCCGCTGTCATGTTCCAATGAGTGGTCTTTAAGTGTTGTAGTAACAACAACAACATTCGTAAATGCTTCCTGAAGGCGTGGAAATTTAATAAAAATGTTTTTTAATTCATAAAATTAAAATTTAACGTTTTCATAACTTTGATGCCGTTGTGCAGTTAATGCAGTTGGTTATCTCCTTTAAATTGATAAATTTTAAAGAATTAAACATTTTTTTTGAAATGTAAAGAATGTTCAAAATTTATGAATTTAGTGGGCCAAAAGCACATTTAGCTATTTGCCTCTACAGTTTGTAGCCCTGTGTTTTTATATAATGAAAATTTAATAATAGGAAGCTAATTATAACACAATTTTCAACATTATTCATATTCAAGATAGGAAACTTTTCGACGTGACATACATGAGCAATGCAAGTGAATTATTTTATTTATACCCTCTTAGATGGGCATACTCTAATTTTCACACCGCATTTTGAAAAGCAACAGGATACGCGTACTGCATAATAATTATGGGTGTATAGGAATTCTAATGATTATGTAGTTGTGCATATTCAAATCAAAACACTTCCTTTAGTTATTGTCTTTCCTATTGGCAGGTCTCAATGTCCAAGGTCCAAAGTATCACTTGTAGGCCATAAGCGTTAATTTCCTTGCAGCGTTCTCAAATTAAATTGCAAAGTATCCATAAATAACTGAAGATACCACCAGCACACAGTCCACGCTCGTATTGACGTTACATTAATTCGCTGTTGGCGGTCTCTTTAAAAGCGTTGACCAAAGTGCAATGTTGCTATTGTAGTTTTGTTGTTGTTGTTGTTGTTGCTGCTGCTGCTGCGAGTACTATATGGCCAACAATAGAGCAGCGGTTCAATTACAAAGGAAATCATATAAAAACAATAACAACAATGTAAATCGCGATTAGAATTATTATCATATCATTCTATGCTAAACACCTCGTTAGATTCAATTGCAGCGCGCTATGTCCGCCTTGAAGATATCTCTGCACCAATGCATGGAATCGGAGTTACAGCGTGGTATAGCAGCAATAAAAGCGCATGGCGCGTGGATGCCTACCATAGGACCACCAATGTAGTTACTAGTGGAAATATGAAAGCTAATCGGTTGAATTTTTTGATATTTATTATTTCAATAAATAAAGAGATACACGATATACAATGATCTGATTTGGATTTTCAATAAATAGCCTTAGTCTAACAGAATGTAAGGAAAGTTATGATGATTTATAGTTGAAAATCTACATTTCCTTATCTTTCTGACTTTTTTGATAATTTTCGACAATTAAATAACATTCGATACTTTTAACCTCTATTGAGCATATGGTACTTTTAGAAACTAATCGATATATGGACTTTTCAATACATATCAATATTTTTGATACAATTCTAGTCGATGCTTCTTTCGATTTTGTACAGTAGTGTTGAAAAATCGTAGAATATTTTGTTGCATTTCTCTCACTTAAATTTGTTTTCTTATTATTGAAAAAAAAAAAACCAACAATATAAGAAAATAACTCTAAAAGATTTTCCTTTGATTTAAATTAATAATTCAGCAACAGAAATTCCTTCACATTTTCATGTACAAATCTATTTATGGCCAAGCAAACTCATGTACTTAATATGCGCCATAATAAAATCATATTTCATTTAACTGCACCGAGTCCAGAAATAAAGCATGCGCCAATTAATAATTTTTAAGAGGGGAGGGGAGTGGGGGCGTTGAAAAGATCCCAAACAGCAAAAAATCCGCAAGTATTTGAATTGTGTCAGCAATAGGTAACACGATACATACGAGTGCTTGCAAAGCAACATTGAAATTTTGTTGCTGAGAAAAAAAAAAAAAAAATTGCAATTCGGTAGCGTAGCGGATTAGCGGCTACTACACCAGATCGACATAGAAATTCAAGTAATCAAATGAGGCAAACAACAACAACAACAACTACAACAACAACAACAAAGTAGCAACAACAGGATGTGTAATTGCAACCATTCGCTGTGGGTGGCAGTAGTGATGAAGTTCGTTGGTATGGAACACCAGCATCATCCGTTGTAGCATCAGCTCAGCGTGGGTGGTCAATCGCCCATGTTTGCATGCTCAGATAATAAATGTCTTGTATTTTTGCTGTAGTAGATACAAAACGTAATAGTAATCAAAAAGGCTTGAATTACAAGACGAGAAGAAAAACAAATGTATGGCTAATAAGTTCGAGATACGATTAGCACGACTTCATGCCTAATGGATTCCTTTGTGTAACAGTAACATTTCACTTGAGCATTTTTAAGTGTTGGAAATAGAAGAGGTTTCGTTGATTATTTGTGATAATAATTGAAAAACAATTTCATATATATTTTAAATTAATTTTATTCAAATATATGATGTTTCATTCGACAACTTTATAGAATTTTTGAGGTAAAATCATAATGCTGTTTTCGTGAAAATTCTGCTTTGATCACTGTTGAATTTTTGCCGAAGGCAAACTAACGAATTGAAAGCGTTTTTTAAAGATCAAAAAATATGATATGCAGTTTGACGGTGCTGGTTCTTGAGATAGAGCGTTTTCGCGTAATATTGAATCGATTTTTTCGATTGTTGAAAAGTGCCCCGCTCACTTTTTAAATTTTTCATTTTATTGCTTTAGTTTTATTACTTAGAGACCTATAAGATAAGGGGACGTCCATTAATTACGTGAGCTTATATAGGAAGGTAGGGGGTCAGGCAAAATCTCACAAAATCTCACCAAGGGGGGAGGGGGTCAAGGAAAACCTCACGTCAACTTCTTAATGCATAGAATTTACATTAAAAATTATAATTTAAATCTCACGGGAGGGGGGGAGGGGTCCCGCCAGATCTCACCAAGGGGAAGGGGGGTCCGAATTTTCAAAAAATTCATCTCACGTAATTAATGGACGTCCCCTAATCAGTCTTCGTTTGTAAGTACTAGTCTTAAAGGACTTTGTTAAACACCTTGTAATTTATAGGGTCTTCAAGATTTGTAGACCTCATACTTCCATACAACTTTTAACTCGCAATAAACCAAGTATTCTATATTATAGATTTTTGGACATTTCACTATTTGTCAACTCTTTCGAACTAACTCAACATTTTTCGAGATTTTTAGCATTTTTTTAAACTAATCAAAGTTTAGACTTTTCAGAAATTTTTAACATTTTTTAAAATTTTTTGAATCTGACAAAACTTTTCACGTTTTTCATAATTTTTTTTTAATATAAAAACAATTAATGAATTTTTCAATATTAACCAACACTTTTCATACGGCCAACTTTCTCTGACAACCAACCAACAAAAAAGTTTCAAGAAAGTCGGAGAGGTCAACTGAAATTTTGAAAATGAGTCCATTATGTGATTTTTACACCGAAGCAAGATTGATAAGTAAACATCACTATTCATTCTGTAAAATATCAGCTGTCAAATAAGCTGCAACTCAGCATCGTCGGCAGGTGTGATAGCTAAATACTAACAGAGTTACACAACTTTACAAATTTTATTGCAAAATTTTTTCTATACCCAATATATATGTATGTACATTCGAAAACAACCAACTCATACAATACTTGAATCAACTGTCAGTTACTGAGAAACAATAAAAACAACCCCTAACGAACTTCTGATTTAAAACAAATCAGCATCAAACAGCCCAAGACAATGTGCTGCTACTACCATACGCTTTTAATCCCTTTTCGGTTGACATGATGTCACCCAATGTGGTGCATTCTTCAGTTTCCGTTTTCCGCTTAAAGTTTTTTAATCAAAGTTGGCGCACAATTTATCAAGATGCCACGTGGCAGAATTAACGTCATAATGAATTGTAGGCACTCGCCAACTCCATTAAAAAAAAAAAATTTCGATTTAATTTTTTGTTTATTACAAATTTTTTTTATGTTTTTTTGCTGTTGTTGTTGTTGTCATTAAAGTTTACACAAATACACTGGTAAAGAAAAGGGCATTTACTTGCGATGACATCGAAAGTTCTTCATTTTTGCCTTCCTGCCTGGTTGGTGTTGCTTTTGCCACCCAACGTGTCAGCCGGAAGTTGAGTGATGAGATTTTCTCAACCATTAATAGACTTTTAGACTTAAGTGTATGGATGTGTGCGCGCGTGTGTGTGTGCCTGTGCGTAAGTGCACTCTACATCAACTTTATATAGATATGTATGTTTGCGATTGTTTGTTATGTCTCGGTGTGCGTGTGTGTTGAGGCATGTCCTGCGGCTTTGTTTTGTATTGTGAAACATAAAAGTTCATGTGCAACAAAGTAGCGCCAAACATAATTAACGAGATTTTTATGTGTCAACAAACTTATGATTTATTAACCTGGCGTTGACAACAATCATAAGAGTTCCGCCAACGCACACCAATGTATTTTCAACAAAATTTACTTTGTTAATACAAACATTGCGTTAATTATGACAAATTTGATTGAGTGCGATATGTGGGGTGCATTAGTTTCATATTTTCTCATGTATGCCAAGCAAGTAAAGAAAGTCTGCTATTAGGAATTACATATATAGTTATGGAAAAGAAATGTAACATAAAAAAAAATAAATTATGATGAATTCAATATGTGTCTTTTTACCAATGCTCTATAACTACTTATGCGTCCAATTAATTAGGTTGGAATAGTCTAAAATCGGCACCTTGCTATGATTTGAATAGCGCACAGAAGCAGGAGAGGTTCATTGCGAGGCTTGATAGTATAATTTGTGCGAGACATTGCGTTGGGCCCGCCCCCCTCCAGTCTAATTGGAACCTCGGCAGAATGAATTTTTGTGGTCTTAAAAGTTTATATTTTAAATTCTTGATTTAAGACGTTCTGAGGACCTGTCACATCCAGTGCTTAAGATTTGTACTACTTGATTGCAGATGAAAAGAAAAAAAATTATAAAAAATTATCGAAATATCGATTTTGGCCAACATGTCGATTTTGGTGATACAAGGTATCTGGAACTTCCTTGCCAAAAAAATGTTAAACCGCCATCTTGGAGAGTATTAATAGATATAGAAAAATATTAGATATACTGGACAGTAAGTACTGTCTTCAGAATCAAAGCAAGGTGCAAAATTTCAGTTCGATTGGATTATGGTTTGGATTTGAATCACAAATTAAGTGATGGAAATTTGACCCACATAGAATCTCAAATATCAGAAGTCCCACGAAAAAGTCCAGAACGCGTCACATTCTACAGCGTTATATTTTACACCGTAAAAATTCCGCCAGATCACGCTACTATTGATTTTTTTTCATACATTCCAGTAAAGATGTTCAAGAGTTGTAGATGAGCTGAAAATATGTCTGTATCTATGAAAATATTTGCTGCCCGAAATACTTTTAAGTGACAACATTTTGTTCAAATCGCATCATGTTAAAATTTCCAGAAATACATACGTAGTGTTGACTAAAATTCAATTTCTGAAATAAAATTTTTTCAAAAACTATTGAAATTTTTTTGAAACAACTAAATGTCTATCATAGAGAATTTGTTGTTTTTGCAGATTTTTTTTTCATTTTCGAATTAATTAACTATCAACAATCGGAATTGCAGTTATCTATTGAAAGCATCTATGGTATATGTTGCCATATTGTCAATATTTATGTTTATTTTATTAAAATACCAATGTCTCAATGTCACTAAAAGTCAAACCAAATCAAAATTAATAACAGCACAACTTATAGTAATTTCTATTATCTTAATACTCGTAAATATAAATATTTACCACATACGATACGGTTTAATATCGAGAATATCATTTAGTCAAACAACGAAATGACATTATTGCGACTTATTGAAAATCCAATTTCATTTGTATCAACACATTCACTCACTCAGCCATTTTATTTTTTTTTCCAGCTTATCAGTTAACCACGTTATGTCCCATCGTGTTCGAACAAGCATGGCCGCCTAATTAACGTAAACACACACAACATTTATTTAGGGTCCCATATCTGACTAAGTAGTAATTAAATGTGTTTGCCTATGACTACCACTCCACCCCATGTCGCAGCACCATATCCATATCCATATGTATGAAGTGTAAGCCAAGCTATATCAACAATTCGAACCCTGCCCAAAGTTTGTCATTTGTTCAACATTTGATGGGCTCCTGTCCACATTCCTGCTGCTGGCTACTCCTCCTCTTCTTCAACGCTTGCGAATGCCAGTTCATGTTAGCGAATGTTAACATTCGAAGCAACATTTAGTTACAACAAAATAAAAAAGGCATTATTGGTAACAAAAGCGGAAAGTAAGAGGAAAACAAAAAACAACCAAAATGTCATAAATTATAATCATTAACATAAAAAAAAAGTAGATGAGTTGTATGTAGTTGGCCATATTACGACGCTAAAGTTCTGAAGTAGAACACCATACATGCAGTGGAGTGGAGCAGCCAGGCAGGGTGAAAGGGTGTCGTCGTCGTCGTCGTCGTAAACAGCAGGTGATAATAGTGGGTTTGGTTTCGTTTAGTCACGCAAACTTAACTGAAGTGAACTGAACGCAACCCACCTTGTTAGCCATAGTTCCACGAATGGCCGGTTTATCGCTGTGCCATGCGTCCAACATGGTGAAACGCGTGTTCAGGCTATAAATATAAAAGTATTGCAGGTATATAGTCGTACATTTGCCCTGATAAAGGGATGATTATAAGTTATAAAAGTGAGGTAGTTCGCGGAGAGCACAGCAAATAAATAGAAAGCGTTTGTTAACACATTCTGATAAGCAAATTATTGTATTTTTATGTGCCAACCTTAACGTGATTACATGAAACAAAATTCGAGTACCTACCTACCTACAAACATACATACAGCCTAATTAATATGAAAATACTTTTAGGTCATGAAGACGGATAAAGAACATAAATAAATTCGCTTATCTTGGTTCGAACTTAATTTATAGCATTAATTGCATTAATTTACAAATTTTATGACATTAGCGAACTTCGTGTCGTTTGAATTAATTCTAGATAAAATATATGTATACAATTTGTAAGCCCAAAATTAATAATTTGGTGGATATTTTGATGTGGTAAATATGTGGGAAATTCGTGGCCTGGAGAATGGTTTACTTTGTAAACGAAATATGGCATCAACTCGACAGCGAATTCGCCGCACATTTGCAGCTCTAAAATTGCAGCTATACTATGGACTCAACTGCATGCACAAATAGTGGAGGAGTGGAGCCTTTATGTCAAGTTAAACTTCTCGCAGGGGCATCTATTGTGGAAAAGAGTGACGACTTTTACTGCTTGTGTTATGAAAAAGATTACTCGATTTCTGGATACTCCAGCGTTTATATTTATCAGGTCGTTTTGACATTTTAGGTTTTAGCGAATGACGCTGGACAAATGAAAAGAATAGACGTTGAAAGACTTGTGTACTCCGAACATGGTAATCTCCAACCACATTAAAGGCGTAGACTTTCCTCTGATTGAGGCAACGTTACAGCAACAGCCGATCTCTTGCATAATAAGCATAGCACAACTTAACTCCATAGAAAATTAACCTCTTCTCTTGACTTAAATTGATTTCTCACCATATCTCTTGAAAGATCCTTCTCTTTCGGTACTTAATTTTCTCAAAAGAATCAAAAAAAAAAATGAGTTTTTCACTTTAGACATTTTACTTACAAACAGCAAAATTAAAAAATTTGCATAAATGACATAAAGGTGGTTACGCAAAATCTTCTACTCAACTTTTACAAAAGTCATAAAAAATAAATTTTTATTACGCGTAAATTTAATGGAATCTCTCGCACCACATTATGAAAATTGAATATAATTTGACGGCTTGTTTGACTGCCAACAATATTATCATCGAGTACAGGACAAACCAGTCCAGACAGATTTGAACCAAACTCTTCACTTGTTCGGTCGTAAAAGTAAACATTTGCAACATCTTTATCTTCTTGTCAGCGATATCCTTGCATGTTTTTCAATTAACTCCTCCTTAGGTTGAGCTTGGGCTTTTTATTTCAACATCAGCATCAACATCACCTGCGCCTCTTTCGCGTACGATGGTTACTGCTGCTGCTGCTGCGTCTACTGATCCCATAGCACCGTGATTCAAATTTACCCCTTAATGACTTGTTTAATGGCTCATTTTGACAGTTTGCTTAATAGAAAATGGCTTAAATGATGGCAACTGGCAAGCAGCAACCCTTATTTGTTGGCTAACCTAACGTTGTTTGATATGTAAACTCGTTGTTTTCATTAGAAGAAGAGTTTGTTAAATTTGTTGTTGATGACTTGCAAAGTGGAATGTGGCAATTTTAGGTTGAGAGTAACTACCCCCAGTCGAAAGTGGTGAATTGTGTACAACATGAATTCAGTGTTTTTTTTTTTTTTGGCTGTACCGCTGAAAAAAGTTTTGTGTCAAAATAAAACAAGCAAATCTAAAAAATATATATGCTAACAATGTCATTTATTTTATTATGCACATCAACTTTTTGGTCAAGGCTTATTATTCAAAAATTTAAAAAAAAGATATTTTTGCCTTGTAGGTTTGTACATAGGAAATTCTACGAGATTGATCGCGATTTATGAAAAGTAGTTTTTTTTAAAAGATCATGAACCGTCATAATTTTTTTTCTGTAAGCCTACTAGTACAAAGGTTTATTCATGGAAAGACTCAAAATAACTTAAGAACACTTGCAAGAAACCATTGAGGACAAAATAAGGACAATTATTTATTTTACCAATAAAGAAAATATTGCTAAAGAAAATGCTTTTCTAAATAAGGTATAACTTGCATGTGGAATTGCCTAAGTATTTTCATGTAGTTGCTAATGGACACCGGTCAGTGCCACCGTTAATTGGCCACTTCTTTTTTTTGACATAATTTTTTTTACACGCTTGTCCTCAATGTTGTGATGACCATTTCTAACATTTCTCCATCTTTTTTTTTTTGTTTTTATTTTTTGCTTCGTCCGATTGTTTTTCTGACAAAGTTGATGGACATTCAACCAAAAAAGAAGGCCGCACACACGCATGCAATAAACATATGTGAAAGGACATTTCATAGCGGTGCATGTCAAAGTGGTTATCTTAATGGATCGCAACGTCCTTCTGTCAGACCCACAGCTTTGTTGTGCCGTCGGTCAAGCATGCATTTTTATTTTTTCTTCTATATTATGATCGTGGATTGAGATTCGCTCAAATGTCAACCTCATTTTCTTTTTAATGATTAGAGAGCAAAGAGTCCGTACAGGTTGACACATTTCAAAGTGCCTAAAAAGTCAAAGCAGATGTAACATATTCCAGTGTTAGAGCTCATAAACTTTTTCTTTTACTTGTTATCAAATTTGATAGACAGTTTTTTGTGTTAACTATAATTTTTTATTTGAATTAAATTTTAAGTCATTATGGGGTAAGTTACTTCAAATTGTACGGCATTGACTCGCATACATAAAAATTGTTTTTCCAATTTTAATGCTGCAGTCATGTGGACCTTTTCACTACACAATTTATGAGAAAAAAAAATATTGACAAATTTACATAATTTTAACAATATAGCATGCGAATCACTGGTAACTGCAAAAGCAACATTGCATGCAAACATTTGTTGCATGATGATGCTATTGATGTTGGTAACATGACTGCACCGCATGTTTTTTTGTTCGCTGTAAAAACAAAGGCCGAAAAACCAGAAGCGAAAATTTGGAGCGTAAAAAAAATTAATAATCCTTAATTCTGAATAGCAGTGAATATTATGCAAAATGCGACGGACATTGTTGTAGATGATGACGTTGTTGCTGCTGCTCGCAACTACTGTTGCTGCACGCACATTTGCGGTTGTTGCTGCTGCTGCACTGCACGATGCTCGACAACACAAAACATGACAGTCATTGCAATATGTGAAATGCATCAACAACAGGAGCAGCAGCAACGCGGCAGTGACAACAACTTCTCTTTGCCGCCATTACTTGGAGCACCTACCTATTGTAATGCGCTTCCGGCTGCCTGCCTCTGGCAGCATGCTGACAGTAAACAGCTAGTGAACAACAGGCAACAGGATGCTGCTGAATGTGATTTTGTCTTCCGTCCGTTTATGTTGACAGTTGCATTATTTTGCATGTACGAGTAGTAATAATTGTGTATGCATGTATGTAAATACCTACGTTATGTTTGTGTTGTGTGTTACAATTAGTTTTGAACAATTGCCTATTTATCTAGAGCTTCAAATGTTTTATAGAAATGTTTAGAATTTGAGTATATCGTTATATTTCTTGAAGTGGCGTCTTTTTTAGCGTCTCTTTTCTATATTTAGAGCGACTAAATATGCACCGTGTGGTTGTTTAAAAATATTGAAGCTTAGAAAATGCAATAACGTACTTTAAATTCCTGTTCCTTTCGATGAAAAGAAAGTGCGTAAATGACGTCTTCGTGGTTAAATGTTAAATGGCGCAAACAGTTTGTTTCCATGGAAAAAATGTATTTTTTTGGTCTGAATACAAGACGTCATCTGATTTGAGTAAAATTCAGCTTTTACGAATTTTTTCTTTTTCAAAAAGGAACACTATTTCAGAACGCTATTGCAATTTCAAAGCTTCCGTCATTTTTAAACCACCCCAATGCAGCAGCTCAGTTGGAACCACG
This sequence comes from Meiosimyza platycephala, assembly GCA_963662105.1. Classification (NCBI taxonomy): domain Eukaryota; kingdom Metazoa; phylum Arthropoda; class Insecta; order Diptera; family Lauxaniidae; genus Meiosimyza; species Meiosimyza platycephala. The sequence continues at coordinate 120,477,534 of OY759208.1, forward strand.
TTCAAAAGCTTACAGGTTCCCAAATTCTTGGTTGAACGTTTACAAAAATGGCTTCCTCACCGTACAGAACCACCTCCAAGTAAACTCTGTTTTAAACTTTTTTGCAAAGCAACTAACTAAAACATTCTTTGAGTTGTGTGCTATAAGTGAATCTCCAAAAAATAAGTCATAACTGCTAGAATGATATCGCAATATACTATAGAAGCGTATCTTCCACACGGTGCAAAAATCCCAATGAAAAATAAGGTCAAATTAAAGTGAAATTTCATGATCTCTTGGAAAAATCCTACAATGTTTATGATAATACTGACCCACTCTTGATTAGTGCTTGTTTTACAGTTCAAAGCAAATATTTCGATGGGAAATTGAGTATATCGGAGATAAGCAAAGGCCACGAAGAATATCTGGATATGGATATTTCACCACTGGGTGTTCATTGTGAAGCTTTAAGAATTCATTTGTTTCATCACTTGTCCAAAATTTTCGATAACTTTTTGTGTATGTCCATAAATGTAACCATTTTGAATAACATTTTTTTTAAGCTTAGGATGTGCCACGCCTTCTTGTTCAAAAGTGTAATATTTTTTTTCCGGGACTGGTATCTATGCTAAGTTTGGTTGCATTAAAAAGTTTTCTCAGTACATAATATGTTGCTTGTATAGAAGGTGCCACACCCATTTGTTAAAATTTTCCCTCATTTTAAAAAAATGCTTATCCAAGCATTGTCTGGAATCTACTTATGTCAGTTTAGTTACTTTTGCTTAGTTAATTTTTTCAAGGATATTAAAGGGTTTCTCAAAAGGAAAGATCTTCAAGAAAATATTGGAAACTAGTCTAGCTAATGCAACAACAATTCAACAACAATTTTAAATAGTACAATAATACCCACCGCAATGTTTGCTCTTTTTTAAAAAAGACGATCATTTACCTCCAAGAACTATCATTTCCTTTAAAGTTACATAAATTGTCTAACAAACTGCGTGTCCGACACACAGTGAAACTCCTCGAAATGTATCAATGTAACTTTCTTGAAGAATGGTCAGTAGTTCTTGTACATTTGGCAACAGTACGGCAAAAAGGCTGCACAAACATTTCTCGCGCAAGTGTTCCACTATTATGTTTTCTTTACTCTATTCGCTGTTTTTGTATTTTCTCTTGAAATGAAAAAACCCACTCAATTTAAATCAATCAACCGCAATTCAGCAACAGCATACTAACAGTTATGTCAAAAACATAAATCACTTAATTGATTTAATCCAATATCTGAAGTAGTTTAGACACGTGCTTCAAAAAACTCCAATAACTTTCAAAGCAGCAACACTGGTCAATGCCTTGGCTTGGTTAGCCCTCAAGAAATGATCATTAAAATTTTTGATCCAATCAATAAATTTTTCAATTAGGACCAAAAACACATGCTTCCCCAAAATACTACACTCGCTGATCTGAGATCAAGCGAACGTGGGCAGTTGCCGTTGGTTGTTGTTTGGCAGCCTTTCATTGCGACTGGTCACCTTAAGTTATGGTGTTAAAAACTGTCACCTGAAGCGATCTTTTATGAATAACCCTAGAGTAAGCTGCGTATGAAAATTGTGCGATGAAGGCACGTGGAGGGGGAGGGAGGTTATGCTGCAGTTCAAGTTGATCTTGCTACAGCGTTTATTCTTTCACATTGTTAGCGGTGAATCGTCGTCAACAATGAAAAACGGACCAATTTGTAAAATTTTGCAACAGATGGTAAATTTGTTACCTGTCTTTTGCTTCCATCGTGGCTGGGCTGTTGGATTGTTGCATTGATCGTGCAGCGATATTTTCTGGTTTTTTTCATTTATTAATTTCCAAGAATTATTCTTTTGTTTATTTTGTGCTTCTGAATTTCGCGCTGGGATATTGGTGCGAAATGTAGACACGCGTGTTTCTTTTAGTTACTGTGCCATATTATCCTAATTGGCCAATGCGATAAATCTAACTGAAATTATGGACCAGCGTGAAAACGTTTGTCTGTGTACAGGTGATAAATTCAATTTGAAGATCTTTTTTTTTTTTGGGAATGAGATGGATAGATAGGGTCACAATAATCGTTGTATTTTTGTGGTAATTTAAGGAGGCATGTAAAATTGATAAGAAACAAAATATTTTGTGTTTGATTTGTCTTTATTGTTGTTTTTTTTTTTTTTAAATTAGATATGATATTGCAGTGTATTTTTTTGTAGTTTTCATGTGTGTGCTCCTACAAATATGACTTCTGTGAATAAACCAGCCAGAAAATAAATTTTTAAATACTCATCAAAAAAATTTCCAAAACGCATCAAAAAAATATTTAATTTTAAATTTTTTGATAATAACTTTCTAACAACAAAGAAGTCATTTTAACAAAAAATATATGTAATCTATATAAAATATTTATTCATGTGTACTATAAAGAAATTTTCGCACAAGTTCCAAGCAAGAAATTGCGTACCATAATTCCGTGTCTCGAACCAAATTTTATATATGTACCTACCTATTGACTGAACGATTGCTATTTTATTTTTTAATACAATTACGGCCATAAATTGAAAAAAATTCACAACAGAAGTCAATTGAATATGGGAAGAAAATCTGTTGTCCTTTTTTATGACTCACTCAAATCCCTACACTAAATCTTCAGCACAATTTTATCCAAAAGATGTTATATGAAACATTTAGAATTTAGAATGTTCAACTTGCTGCCCATTCAACAAACATTACCATGCAAATGGATGATACTCTCATCTCTCGAAATACTCAGGTTCACAAATCAATTTGGCAAAAAGAAAGAAAAATCTAAAGCCTAACGCGTTACCATTATGCACGTCTTAAAATGGCTATTAGAACCTTATAAAAATGAAATAAAATACCAATTTAAATTCGACTCAAGGTAAAGTCAAATCATTTTGGAAGCAGTAAATGTATCCAAACATGAAAAATAACCATAGGCATTGGCAAAAGGAGAAAAAAATTGAATCAAAAATGTTTGACCTTTTGTCTGTGGTATGATTTCACTGGGGAGAAATCGTTGCGATTTATTAGCCAGACACAAATACGGAGGGTTAATGTTGTTTGTTATTGTATTTAAAGATTCGTTAGGGTCGTCAAGTGTGGAATATTAAAAACACCATTAACTTCATTTTAATGGCATATAAATAATAACAAGGATTTTTTCAGTTCAAAAAAAAAAAAGAGTGGGCATATACAAAAATCCTTATGTTCTTTTTGATTTATGCAACATTTTTTTAACCAGCGTTATATATAGCTCCAAATGAAAGTACTGTGCTGCAGAAAACTTAAGATCTTTTACATAATAATACGTTGAAATACATATATTCAATCTTTTGAATTTTAAACTGGAGTTGCTGCATTTCGAAGAGAACTATCTGAGAAAGTCGTAACCACCAATTTTGGATGGTATATGTGATATTGATTTGGGACAACTATAAGCAAAAAAATATTTTTTTTTAACATCTTTTCGTACAATATTTTAATTTGATTTAAATATAAAGTTGAAAGGTAAAAACTTTTATTGAGACGAATACAGACAATGCAATGTTCAAACAACCTGAAAGGGATTTTAGTCTTCAAGTGCTTTCTTCAAAATCAATAAAAAAAACTCCACTTTTGATGGACAAACAGAGACAAAAAGGAGATACTCGTATACTGCATGATTTTGTTTATTTCATCGAATAAACTTTCGTTGACTTCTGGTATCCCTTTGTATCGTATAAGATTTTTCTCAATAGTCTTGCTACATTTTTATTACTTTTATCTTTATTTGTTTAGAACACGCATTGTTGTTGGTTGATTGACTTTTTGCTTTTGAAGTGTGGGTAGAAAATTGAGAAAGTTCATGTAGAATTAAGTGGCGCGAAATTAGCATTTTTTTCTTAAGAGTTATTGCCGTAGAATTAGGCATATGAAGAGATATAGCTTTTCTAAAACTATATATTCTCAAAAATTCTTATATTTATCAAAATTTTTTTGAGTTTTTTTTCAAAAAAATCGAAGGTGGCATATATTTTGCAAATCTAGTTTTACTGAATTAAATTAAAAATAAACGGTTAAGGCTAAAATTTGTCGAAAAGCCACATTTTTTTCCTTAAAGATCATTTAAAAACATGAATTAAAAAAAACGAATCGATTGGTTATGAGCTTTTGAAAAAAAATTCATATCTCTAAAATGGATGGTCAAAAAAATTTGAAAAAATTCATGTATGCGTTTCCTATCAGTCTCAAAAAACATATAAAACTTTGAAAAAAATCGGAGGAGGTGACCGAAAAAAGTCGCCGATTTGGTATGGGATGCCTAATATAAATTTATTTTAAGTTGGGTTCTTTTAACTGATTTGAGATACTGGACATTTTTTATTTTGAAAAACGTTGTGTGTCTACTTGCGAAAAATTACCTTTCAGACAAAATTAAATAAACTTTATAGATTCTTGACATTTAATTTTAAAAATTAGTCCCTCGTGTGTAAGACATTTGCAGCATAGCACTCCCATATCCTTAGCAGCTCGCTTGTTTTCAGCAGTTTTTCATGTCAAAAACTTAGCACATCATTTTTTCATTTCTAGCGCTACCATGTTGGCTGCCATTTGCTTCCGGCACAACAACATGGTGGAAAACACTTTTCCACCCACAATTACACCATGTTATATTTTCCTCATTTTTTGCATAAACATCAACAAAAATAATTGCCGGACAGCGGCATGTTGTTGCTGTTGTTCTTGATGATTGATATGCGGCTTGTTTTCATGTTGCTAACAACAATAGGTATTATTTCTACGCTCTATAGTATAGTATCCAACAACCATCGCATCGGCTGAAATTCTCTACATTCATATTCAAATTTGTGCTTTTGCTACCTGAAGTTGCTTCTTGACATGCAACACTTTTGTATGAATATGGCAGTTTTTGGTCTTGACGATCAAAGCACTGCCGCCTAACTAAGTACTTTAATTTTTGAATGCAACGTGTTCAAAAATGACTGACATCCGCCCTGTTTTTTCTGAAATTTGCATATTTCTTATGTAGTTCCGGTGATTTTCTTACATTTTCTACAGTGTTTAAGGTATTTTCAGTACAAATTTATTGCAATTGCAATCGGCAGTATGTAGTGGGTATACAATGTACCCACGTAGTATATGTTTGTCAGAAATTATAAAATTGACTTAATATGTTGCTGGCCAATTATGAATACTAATGGTAATAACAATAATTTGCATACCAAAGTCAGTTAAAACGAAACGAATAGTTGAAGATATGTTGAAGATTAAAATAGGATGTTAAATTTGAAGTAATTGGATCTAGATTGCTTTAAGAGATATACAAAAATAATAATATCTTAATAAGAGTTCAAGACAAAATTACGCAGCTTAAAGGATACCAAAATATGAACTGTATAAACTGATATGAAATATCCGAGTTCAAAGTCCCACTCGTATCATTTCTGCGCACTGTCCTGGATTTTATACTTGAAAAGGCTTAACTAATTTTTTGACTCATTGTGCGAAATTGGAATTGAATTTACTAAGCGTATTCTTAAGCCTGAATATATTTCTTTATTATTGTAAATTCGGAGAGGTCAACTCCTTATAAATAAAATATCGTATAAAAACGCATTCATATTACCATTTTATGATAACTACGCACTTATAAGTTAAACATTATCATTTGCATGTTGTTCATCTTGTTCTTCACGCTTGCAAATTGCAAATTGAATGCATTAAATGTTCGCATTTCTGCGTAGCAATTGCCTCTTTGCAGTACGCGTATGTCAGAATTTATGCATGCAAAGTGTTAAAACATTTGTTTTCGCTTTTATTTTATTACAATGCAAAATTGATTACGCCTATTAATGTAATTAATTATTTTGATGATGAGTGTATTAATGGTTTTAACCTCTTCAGTTATTGTATTCATTTGTACATATTAAGACTTAATTAGTCAAATCAATTTTAGTTAAAAGTATTCTTTGGAACTTTTTTTATTTAATGAAACTTAAAATGAATAATGCTCAAAAATTAATAGCATTAATTAATATAGCAATAGTATCAACAGTAAAACATTACCCATTACAACAGCTTTTCTCAGAAATACCAAGATAAATTGTTAGTTTGGTAGGTAAAAACTAGAACCGTTTGTTATGAAACATATGACCCATACTTTGCGATTGCACCTGAACTATTAATTTTTATTAAAAGCAGCAAAGAAATAAAAACCACTATCAACACATTTGCGTATACATATCTTTATTACAAAAGAAACGTTTTGTTTATTTACTTTCCATTTGAATACCCATAAAATAGTTGCTATTACTTTTACCAAGAATTAAGTGATAATTCTTATCAAAACAATTTTTGGTTTTCTCTTTGGGAATAATTTTTTAATGAGTTTTCCACAAAACGCCATAAAATATGAAATTTATGCAAAGTGCATGTAAAGCAAGAAATGTCATGTTGTCTGCATTCACATTTGCGTTCGTCTCGCACGCATGCGCAGCAAAGTGTTTTCATTTCTTATTGTTTTCTTATTGTTATTTCAATAATAATTACCTGCATTAAAAATGTTTTTCTATCCTTTGTTGATAGCAGAGTTAAATTCACCGCTGTTGATGTGTTAATTGTAGCGGTGGCAAAACGTTTTGTGTTGTCATTTTTATGTTATACTCGAATGTATACATATATAATTCGATACATATAATATCCGTCCGGGGTTAACGCACAAAATTAAATTCTTCAAAAACCGCACAACATTTTCCACACGTTGTTAGTAACATACTGCTTGAATTTGACCAAGATGAACTGGTTATAAAGTTGTTACAGCAAAGTTGGCAGTTGGCCGCCGCCGCGAGCAGAATCATGTTGAAAAGGAGATCGGCGCTAATTAGAGGCGCACTGTCTATCTGACGTATGGGCAGGATGCTTTTTAGACCATACGTGAAATGTGTTTGCAATACAAGTATGCAGACGTCGGTATATCTTAGTGTTGGCAATGTGTCATGTAGTGGATTAGAGTTGCCAAATCACAGAAAAAATGAAAGACATAATAAAATCGGCAGTGAACATGAGAGACATTTTGCTCATAATTGCTGGAAAAAGATATCAGATTCTGAGTTATTTTCTTATAAAAAATATTTCGGTGATTTTATCTCGGAAGAAATGCCCAAAATTCTAAACCGCCAATGAATCCAAAGATAATCGCTTAAAAAATTTGGCCCTTTTTTCTCTTGTTCGAAAGTGCAATAAAAATCCAGCTTGAGGGATGTTCAAGGTTATCGCACATTAACAAGAAATTGTTCAGCTGATTTCTGTTTATGACAGATATCAGATATCTTCTTTAGCTTGTTTTCCATATGTATTACTTTAAAACTTTAAATAATATAAGTGCAGTATGTCTTTTGAATGGAGTCAAAAAATATTCATTTCCATAGCCAAAAGATTAACTCCTGCATCAATGTGCAACCTATGCTCTTCACTAAATATTCTCTCACTCAATCCTCCACAGACACCAACCAACCAACCAAGCTGACTAATGTCAAGGTGCACAGCTGAAAATGTACGTTAACCCCGAAATGCAAAATTGTTGAAAGATCAACAGCAAATTAAGGGCATCAAAATGTTGCCACTCCAACACTAAAATTGGTCTAAATCAGCTTAGGAAGAGAATAAATGAAAACCAAAGGAACAACGGCGAATGATGCATTCCGCGACTGACTTGAGTTGTCAGTCAAAATGTCAAGCATGGTTTGTTTTCAGAAGTGTTTTTTCACATGTTGTACTGTCATTCACAAGCAACAACAAAATACAGAGCAACAACAACCAAAACAACAACTAGGTATTATTACTACAACAACAGCGATTAATTGCAATGTGTTAAACAAAGTGAAAGAATTGAAAAAAAAATAAGAAAAAAATGTAACAACATGAAAAAGACAAACAAAAAGGAAGTAGGCACAACAGAGAATGATGATGATCGCGAAACAGTTAATGTACAATGAATGATCCAGTTGATGATAATGATCATCGTCGTCATTATGATGTACAAAATCGTCGAAAGACGTTAAGAAATTAGCGCTATAACAACAACAGTAACAGAAGTATAAAAACAAAATACAGTAATTTACATGTCAAACGAGCTGTCAGCCCTACTTACGAGGATATACAAATGCAACAACAACAATAATATGTACTGATAAATGAAAATGATATAGGAATAAGGAGTATAACAACTTTATTAGCACTTTTTGCTCTCGTAAATTTGGCGGTTGCGTTAAGTCATGTCCTTTCGACGCACAGTGGGCAATTTTTTTTTTAAATTATACAGTGAAACTTTAACAATTTTGCAATTTCTCTTACCTTTCCGTAGGTTTAATTGTAATATTATCTTATACTATACTCGCATACATTACCAAATATTTTAAACCATACGAGGGTGGACTCAAAAGTTATTGACGTGGACAAGATATGACCGCACCGCTATCAAATCAATACTGTTCTTCGTGAATACTAACCTTCAAATGACAGTTCAACAAGATTAAATCGATTATTTTGAAATGGAGGTAGCGATGACCGGCAAATATTACTTAGAGCTGTTGGACCGGTTCAACGTTGATTTAAAACAAAAACAAACGCACATGGCGAAGAAAAAAAGTGTTCTCCAAATAGGACAACACACTGATGCACAAGTTTCTGTTTCGCCAGTCTCGATTTTTGATGTAATTTTTTATCCGTGTACCTACAAATGTGATTTGTCGTCGGAATTCCATGGCGAGATTGCTCGTTTTGTTAAAGTGGAAGCATTGCGCCTTATCACGTTTTCGTTTTAAAGAGACTATCCAAGGTCCTCAGCTAAAAAAAAATGAGCAAGACATGATAATTTTTGACAATGAAACTTGCTAGCTACCCACTGTATGTTCACTTTGAAATAACTACGAACTCTTAACTGCCGACAGGAGGCATGCGTATTATAAGTCGACATCTTGTTAAGACCACTTTGGAAAGTAACATCTTAATAGCGTGAAATTTGAATATTTTAAATGGTTCAATCAAGGACAGAACACTAGATGAATTATTTCTAAATTATTTGCATCTTCAGATTCTTGTTGTATTATGTTCATGAGGTTGAACAGATCCGCACAAGAATGTATTCTTTATCTCTAAAAAAATCTAATATAAACAATTTTATTGTTGGGAAGTTTTATTCTGTGGTCTCGAAGTGCATCCATGGTATTTCTACATCTTGATAACACTGATGATAGATCTCTGATTATTGACATATAAACTTTTAAGCTTCCAAGAGTAAAAAAACGCACCGATTAATAAAATTATAATAGCAACAGCCAACAGTGTGCGCTAATACCAGAGTAGCACAAGCTGTAACAAAGTTTATTGTAGTAGCATCTGTAACAATAACAATTTTTGAAATTAAAACATAGTGACTGAAACAGCGGCAACAATAGACGCTTATGAGGTGAGCTTAGTGCAATTTTTGTTTGCGTTTTCTGTAGAAAGTTTAAAATATTAAAGAATACAATTTTTGTCATCATATTGATTGTCAATCTTTTTCTTTTCCGGTAGAGAGGTAGAAAAATTAAAGGGGATTTATTTTACATTATTTCGTAAGTAAAAACCTTCATTAATGTACATAACATAGTTTCACCTTATAACATATATTTCAAGTTTTTCAACTTTTTTTTTACCAACTTTCATATTCCCCACCAAGTTCGAGGACTTGTTTCTGCAGTCGTAGTCATTACTGCTAGTAGCTACAAGATACCAGACATAAATGTATGAATAATTTAGAGATAAGAACACGCGGTTATCATACAAAACTGCTTTTGTTGATGTTTAAGTTGGCTGTGTAATCAAAATGAGTTATAACCACAGCGAGAATTTAACATATTTTTGCCATTAGTAGAAAAGCTATTTGTGTGCAGAGAGTTATGAAGATACTGATTTGAGTTTGTGCGTTAATTATTATCAATATTTGTAACATTCATGTATGTACATATGTATGTATGAGGTGGAATACAAATTAATAAAGCTACAGTTTCGCTTTTTTGGTTTTTTTAAATATAACTTATATAAAAAATTTTTAACATATGCTACAAACGGGTGTTATTTTACAAGTTTCTTAGATGATTTTAAAAATAAAATTTAAGATTATTTGTAGAACTACCGAACAATGTTACTAATTTTCGAAAAAATTTACTTTTCTCTATATGAAGATCCTTAGAACTGACTTAAGAGTAACACCGATTTAAATTCCAATAAATATACAAACTTAGCGTAAAAATATAGGGCTGTTCACAAGATCATAGTATCTTCTATGTTACTAAATTTTGACAAAAGTTGGATTTTCGTGGAAGGACTGAGTCAGCTGGGAAATGTCAGAATGTCAATAATGAAGCAAATATGGTGCTCATAAATACAATGTTTTATAAATCTTAATGCACTACATGACAATTTTACTATATAAAACTATGAATAGCGCTATTATTTTCTAAAATATCAAGATTCTTCATGCAAATATTAATTGTTTAAGACTGTTGACTGGTATGGTAGCTCTAATGTTAAATAATTTACATAATTTTTTCGAATTTCTGAGCCCAACGTCTTGAGTGCTATCTTTATAAATAGTGTAATATTTGGTATATAACTTTGTTCTGTAATATAAAATGATTTCAGATAACTTTTCCGGAGATACATATGTAGTACCTCAAGTCAAAAATATAGTTAATGAGTAAGAAAGTTATATCACACCAATGTTTACTCAATGTTTTCAATATTTGTTATCAAAGCAAAACATATCAAGATACCCATAGTAACGAAAACAACAAATAACACAAAAAGTGTCCTTTGATTGAAAATTGACTACTTGTAACTATTCAGAGCATACAAATACAAAACGTTACTGGTTTTTGATGTCATATCTCACAAGCGTTAACTGTTGTTTATTTTCATTCAAATTGCCTTTGAATAAATTTACTGAACATGTCACGTGTTGTGGCTTAAACTACAGCTAAGCCGAAAACTGATACAGCTAGTTATGTAGAGAGCAAAGTGACGCCTGCCAGTCCCCGTGGAATAAGTCACTTTTACTTTGCATTGACTCTCGAGCACTCTTACATTTTGTTGGCCACTCTTGAAGTCGTTCGTCGTCGCTCACTTTGAATATTGAAATAATCCTTGTACGATAGCTCAAAGGCAGTGGTGGGTGGGGTGTTTGCACTGCAACCCCAATTGAGGGCTGTTTTTGTTTTTTGATTTTTTTGTTGTTTCCGTTTTCATAATGTCTTGTTTACAATTCTCACGCGTGTGACTTTTAAATGACAGATTAGAGTGGGCAAATATTTACTTACGGCCGTTGGTCTGGTTTCGATGTATTGTGCGTGTAAGTTGCCTCACAATGTGATAACGGCACTTTGCGCAACAGTACATGAGAGACGACGCTGCTGTCTGCCTGAGAGACACCCCCGATGTCGTTTTTGGTCCAATATGAAGTTATTAGTTTTAATATTTTCATTGCACTCGCGCGTATGCACGTGCCGTGGTTTTTATCTTGGATTGCGATAAAAATGTCACATTTGTATTATAATTGAATAAAAATATCATCATCAAAATGTCACTGGTCTCTTTGCAGCGAAAAATTTTCTGATTAAATTGTTATTTTCTATATTATCTACAAAGTTAAGCAAAACGCTATGTCTAGCTAGCAATCTAAAATAGTTATATTGTCACTTGTCACTCGCTCCAGAAACAAGTCATTCAAATTAAAAACAACTTGTCAACATAAACTGTGGCATTTTCATATTTTTCTTTGGCGCAAGATGTTACCCTGTGTTATTAAAAACTTTTCAAAGGAAAGTTAAAAAAAACTTCTAAGGGATGATATTTCTATTTGTTGTTATGTACATATATCAAGTATATACTTTACATATCTGAAAGTTTTTTATTATAAGATAAACATTCACGCTTTCTGTAGCTTAAGACATATTTCGTAATTGTAATTTTGATAACAACTTACAGCGTTTTCAATTAAAACAAAAAAAAAAGAGGAAACAAGTACTTGCAATGGAAATCGTTCTCGTTTCCGGTCTCGATAATGAGAGGATACGAGTAGTAAAAAAATATTTCTCATATGAGAAAAGTCTGGCCGATATCACGTTCCCAACGATAATGTAGTGTTTATCGTACGGTATTTTTTTCGTGAAATTATTAGTATCGCAATATTATTACAGATCATTTTATTCGCACATGTGATAAGGGGATACGTTTAGTCCAACGAGCCAGCACATAGTATTATGAAATAAATACCTTATAATTAAACAATCAATCTATTTTTGGCTTAGGCTCAACAGAAGATTGAGGACGTTTAAAAAGTATATGTGCTTTTTATTGAATTTGTCTTCTCACAATTTGCTAATAACAAATTTGTACAGCTGAAAAAGGGTTTGCATATGAGCATGTTTTTCGAAATGGATTGTAGGACGAATTAATGATTTTTTCTCATAAGTTTATATTATATAGATTTTACTCAATTCATCCTAAATACAAGGAAAATTTCTTGGCTACGCTGCTGCTTAAGGCATTTTAGGAAAGGTAAACGGAAATCTTTTAATTTTCTAAAAACGTTAAGTAGTCAACATTATTATCTTTATTCAAGTCAGCTTTATTCAAATCCCAACTATACTATCTCTATATAGTTCAGTGAATTTAAGCGCCGCTGTAGCCAAGAATTTCCAAGGTTGCTATGTTTAGCAATCTGCATGGACGTGTTAAGAGCCAAACGACCTTAAATTTTGATTTATTTTCTTACCAAGTAGAATTCTCTCAAAAGAAATTGAAGGAATATGTGTAAATCCTCAATATCTTGCATTGCATCCTTAACTGCCCTTGACCAACATTTACAGTTGTCTCGGTTTTACAGACCAATTGATGAATTGCATCTTAATTCAATTGAAACTATTTGTGGCAAACAATTTCATTGATCCGTTGCAGTAGCGATATTGCAATACATGTTGATGGTGGCGCCTCCGTTGAGCTGCTATTCGCTCTGGAATCTCAGTCTTCGTCAACTAATTAGTTGGAATTTTCTTTTGACATACGATTTGACATGTTTGTGTAAATTCCAATTTGTGGTTTCTCAGATCGAAGACGAATTTATTAGCGACGTTGCTGCGTGTGGTGTCTTTATAACAAAATACTTTGCGCTGTTTTGTTTTATGTTTTGAACAAAAGCAAATGTTTTATTAATCGTTTCGCGTGGACGGAAGTTGCTGAAAAAATGCGTTCCACATTTTACAGCACATAAATAATTAGTTGGTTTTTTCTTTTAATTAACAGAAAATACTGCACAAATGCAATTGAATTGAATCAAAGAACTTCCTTAGCCATGCTGTTTATATCTTCTTCAAATTGCTACCCGTTGAAGTATCAATCTCACGAAGATTTTACGCCTACGTTTTGACATTTAAGCTACCGTCTTTGCTCTTCTCGTCTCGGCTTAACTTTGACAAACGAAAACATTGCAAATTCCCATTATGAATATTTGATTGGATATTTTTATTGCTTTACGTTTTGTTAGGCAATGGATTTCGAGCGGCTTCTTTCTAGTCACCACTACGTTCCCACATCGAATTGTTTATTTACGGAATTTAAGCTGCATGCGGCAAATAGAAATGTTTGCTTACTTCAGCAAAATTCATTGGGTCGACTTTTAGAGGCAGAGCAAAAGGAAGATAAAGTTGATCCTTAAGCCAACAGTTAAACTAAATAAAATGTGTAGTAACCGTGTCGTTTGCAACCCTGATTGAGTTGTTTTTGTTATTGCAGGTCATTCTATTGCTTCCACCTTGCGATTAACTCTCTATTATTCGTCATCCCTGTCAGTTGACAGGAGACGCTCGCACGCAGGGACAATGATTACACTAAGCCTCATCACTTTCAACTTTTTCTTTCATGGATAAACAATGAACGTCGTTCAATATTTGCATTGTAGCCGCGTTTGACTTTGACACGTTTCTGACTTTATTGCTCTTTTTTTTTTTGCCCCTTTGATATGCGTGGTTTTTCATAGTACATAGTCCCTTCGGATGAATAACGAATGAACCTGCGAAGTTGTTACAAAAAAATTATGACCGTTTTAGATTATAAGTTTTTTTTCTATTTTAATGACTCGTTTAATTAAAGCACATATACAAAAATTTAGATGCTAAAAGTACGGGCAAAACTTTGAAGTACATATATTGTTTTGTTATATTTGTTAATATTCGGAGATTTCTAAAACTTTCGTATTTTTTTGTTCCATTAAGTGCGGAGTATTGCTGGAACCTTAACAGTCAATTACCATGCAATGTGACTGAGCACTTTGTCACCACGCCTTGAAGAACTTCCAAGAAGAACTATACATAGAATGATACCTTCTAGAGTTCTTGATGGCTTTGAATTCTTAAATGTTAACCATTTCGCTGATTCAATTCTTTTTTTCAAGTTATATGAGGTTAAACATATTAACGGTCTCTAAAATTTGATGATATGATATGTTTTCTATCATATAACTCGAAATAACGTGAAATAATGGTAAGAGACAATTGTCGCTGTTTTCATTTCCTTTTCCAATAAGGGATAGTTATCCCGCTAAGCATTACTTTTTCAGCAGTTCTAACAATGGTATGGAAGAAGACAATATTTCGATTCACTTAAACAAAGTAAGAACTATAAAATCAACCAACCATTCGATTCTCGGTGGCTTTACGAAATGTGGAGATTTTTTACATATTTTTTCCTTTCGACTGCTGAACCATGCACTATATCCTGTGGGCCCCGAGCTCAAGAGGGACCTCAATTTGGGATAAGGTATTTTCTAAGGAATTTGGTTGGGCTGGGGCCCGGACTCAAAGTTCGAGGGGCCCCGAAGATGATAAAACGTTGAATGGATGGACTGCGGTAAACAAAATAGGTAGACCACAACGTCGATAGAAATTAAAGAATATGGGGGGGGGGCATATAATGATTTTCTGAGTTGCAGTGGAGATAAAGTTATTATTTTATGAATTCGGAGCTCCTTTTCAGTTTTTTGTTCGCGGTCCCACAAAGACTTAATCCGGCGTTGGTCGTCAGTTGTGTTGAAGTGTTGTGGTAAAAAAAATTTACTTTGTCAGTGTGTGTATGTATGTGTATGTGTGTGTCTGTATCTGCACAATTATTCACTAATTCAAATTGACATTTCGCGCGTTGAGTCTAATGCACGTCTGTCATATCAGCCAATTTCAGGCATTTTGAGTAAATGTATTTGGCAATTTTTGAATTGAACTTCCATCTAATGCACTGGTGCGTCATGGTGTGGTATGGCGCAACGACATCAACGGGGGCTATAAGCGGGCATTAGGTAAAACGAAATAATAACAGCAACAAAAACAACAACTATGTATGCATTGTTGTTATAAACGAATTCGATTTTATTCAATTTGTCAGCAAAACACACCGTTTCCTGCTGTCGCACAAAAACATTACGACTTTTATTACGTTGTACGTACCTACTGTGTTCACAATAATGACGCGACACATTTGTCGCGAATCGGCTGCATTTCAATGCTACACACTATACCTACGCTGTCAGAGGATTTGCTCTGTGTTTCGCCAGTGTCGCTGGCTATGTTTCTGTTCCAGAACGCCGATATGTTTTCTTGCGATAAACTCGTGAAAAGCCAAATCATGTTACTGCAAATTTGCCAAAATATTAATGCTGTCACATGTCGAAATGTAATTAGATTTTCGATAAAACAAAACACCAATCAAAATCATGAGCGCAATGGATGGAAGGAGGGCGGCGCAATCGAGTTAATAGAAATCAAAAATTTAGCTGTTGAATTATGTGAACTAATAATGAAACAGCAGGCGATTAAGAGCCATAATGTTTATTAGAATTTATGAACTGCTGATATGCTGAATGAACTGTAGCTGCTCAGTATACCCAGCCTTTTATAAAGCTGAAAAATGCGTAAATGCTCATTAAATGTTCATTTAATTTTGCAAAATTTATATTAAAAAGATAAAAAAGAAATTGCAAATTGAAAAGTTCTTCAAATGTTGTACACAAACGAGAAGAGTTCTTTAATTAAACACATTTTTATTGCGAATAAGCGACGTTAACGGTCTCACTGCCGTCATGAAATCTCTCGTATGCCACAAATGTTTACAAACAACTCGAGATGTCAACTTGAAAAACGTAATTTTCATCATCATCAACATCCATAGAGCGTTCATTTCATAAACGCATAATGTGACGACAACACGGCCGTCGTCGACCCGTCATCGATATGTGAACTACCGATGTATTTTGTGCCCATTGCCATCATCCATTGCCCAGTTACTGACAATTGAGTCATCACCAACATCATCATCAAATGTTGTAACTGAGGGAATAGAACTGTAGTTGGTGGGGTAGGACGCGCATTTGTAATTAAACAAATGAATCGCAAATAAAACCTCAAGTGCAGTTGTGAAGACCAATGTAGAGGGCGCTGTGGTACTATTTGTTGATTGCAAGTTATACTACACAGGTCAGACAGATAAACAAGAAACTGTTCAAGTTACTGACAGACAAACGTCATACTGTTGCGTCGAATCGCAAATATACATACATATATAGTGCATGTGTGTATGTTTTTAATGAAATGAACTTTTATGAAATGATATTTTCATTTAATTTCCCTCAGCATTTGATAATTAATGATATTCTAGAGAATGCGATTCACATAGACCAAACAATTAAATTTTAGACATAGGCAACTGTTTTTTGACTTCTTGTTTGAGCAAAGATATTGGCACGTGATTTATTTCTGAAGATATTAGACACGTTATTCACGGCCCCAAGCTAATTTCTGAAATCGGAAGCGATAATGTATTTGAAAATTTTACATAGATTGCTTGCGGCTAGTGATTTCAATGTAAGCTTTGAAATCTACTGACGTGTCCAACAATGTTTGTATCATCATCATATTCCAAACTGTCAAAAATTCTAAATTGCTCTAGGAAAAGGATGTGTTGTGCTATCGCTTCGGTAAAGACGGTCCCAGATTTAATGAATAAAAAAACGTCCCAAACCATCTCCATAAAAAACTTAAAGTCGCATGGATAGAGTCATCGTCTAAAAGTCTTAAATTGAAACTCGTTAAATCTTCTAGCATAAAAATGACCGATATAAATGAATATATAAATTTCGAGTAGGCTTGTAAGAAGACGATTTAATGATGCTGGACAATTTGAATGCATCAATAGGAAAAATTCACATCTTACCATTAAAAAAGTTTTGGTGCGCGGTGTAATTTTACGAAGGCATTGATTCAAAGCCCTTAAATAAATAAATTAGGTAAAAATATTTTGATTTTTATAGCTACTTACAACAGCAATTTTTCATCCATACCACATATGTATGTATGTATACACAACAATATGTAACAATAATCGAAAACTTCCACCACTTTACCGGATGTAGAAAAATATTTTATAATATGGCAGAAACTTTTTGGAGGATTCCAAATCCATTGCCGAGCGATGCTAACGAATATTATTTTTACGGAAATGGTGATTTAATGCGCGATTGAACGCTCAGTGTAAGGATGTTGGGGGTGGGGGTCATATAGCATATATTGGGCGTATAGCAAACAATATCAGTATGTTTGTATGTAAAGGCAACAATTCATTGGATGCAACAACAGATAGACGGCGGCAACTGTGGCGATTTTATTTCAAATGGCATTCGATGAGTTCATTTATCCGCATGTTTTCCTATTTTGCAACAGAGCAGGCGACGTGTTTTTTTGCACACTTGACTGGATAAAAATCGCATAACGGCAAAACAATTGCAACATTTATGAAACAATCATAAAAATTGTTTTTGGTTTTTTTTTTTTGCTGGCAATGGCATTTTGCTGTTGTGGACATTTTTATTGAATTTTTATTGCTTCTTCCGTAGCGAAGGGCGGGTATGATAGTAATTGAATTTGGTATTGTCATTTATGGGATTTCAAATGGAATGTTTGTGGTAATATATTATAGCATATTTTTAAACATTATACTGTTTTCGCTACTTTTTGGGATGGTAGAAATAACAAATACTATATATTTACTATTTTGTAATATGACTAAATCGATTTGTTTCCCAATGCTATACATTCAATTAAAAATTTGTAATCCAAAAGTTCAAGAATTTGCTTGAACATCCTTTTTCATTTAGTTTTCTAACAGGACAGGTGTCGATGTCATATCATCCACATAATTAAAAAAGCAGAAACAAGACAAATAACTAATTCGTTGTAGAAAACTCGACGCACGTCAATCATCTCGTCTCTTCCTCCAACAAAAATGGCATTAAATATGTTTTCAATTTCAATTTTGGGCGCATCTGGGTACATCTGACTGGATTGACTGGCTGGCTGATTGCATTGCAGCTCATTCATTTATTCTTAGTTCTCTAAATCCACTTAAACAATTTAGCTCGACACCCAAACAAGCTGCTTGTTCGCTTACTTATCTTTCTACTACCATTGAATATCCTTTTTACATTTGACACCCTCTCGTCGTCATCGCCGTCGTTGTTTCAATGAACATGATTCAATATTTAAGTGTAAATGACTGACTTCTTAATGTTCTGAACATGTTCCGCATTTGTTTCGTTTTGTTTTTTGTTCTACTACACTCCAAAAAACGACAGGACGTGACACCGACTGTGACCCACAAAAACATGATAGCACGCGAGCATCGTAGAGAATGAGCATACGAGACAAAAACAAGTTCTCGTCGACTCCAATTGAATTTTGTTGACAGCTCAGGGATGTTCGCTCTGTTGTGTTCGCTAATCCTTTAAGACTGCATTAGAATTAAATGTTTTGTTTTTTCCAATTCAGGTCCTTCGACCCACTTGAAAATTGACACCAATAGTACATAAACTCATATATGTACGCATATGTACTATAAGTTATATGGCAAATTGGGGGAAAAAACCAGAGCACATGCGTTTCCAATTTTTTTGCTGTCAGAAAATATCTGACGATATATTTTTTCTAGCCACTTTCATAGAGTTTTGCGTTGCTGTCATGTGATATGAGTTGACAGTGAGTTTGTCCTTTTACTGTGTAGTCTTTGACTACGGAAATTCTTAATAACTTTGACAATTGTTTTTCTTGTCAGATATTTGCGTTTGGTACTCGAGGGATTTATGATACTGACATTTAATTAGACTCCATTTAGAAATGTCATTTTTATTATTGACAGCTATCTGATGCAAATAATCGAAGCGCTAGTGACCAATTTATACTGAATATTTTACTATGTAGTCAAGAAAATCAAATCGGTATTTTCAATAATTAAATTCACAATGAAGTAACAGACGAAATGTCTTTTCACTAAAAGAGCTCTATTGGTAATTGCTTATATATTTTTTGTGTTAACTAATGTCCTTTCTTGATTCATTTCTAAAAGAAGGAACTACAAAATCAAATGAATTCTTCAGTGCCTCAAAAACACATTCACGTGTATAAAAGTGCAACTTGCCATTATTCAATCGAAAAATGTCTGTGTATCAAAAGGATTCTTTTTTTACCTTAATTTCAGTTCCATTTGTTGTTCATGCTGCCCCACTACTCTGTCGTGGCTTGGCTGTTGTTCGAATTACAAACAAGATTTGCATCGTTTTCGAATCCGAACACTGCATGCAGATGTTGATGTATCTTTAATATCTCAATCGGGAACAATCCCATCTGCTAGATGCATGATATTTTTCCAATATTTTCTGTTCTTTTTTTTTATCCTGCCAACATTGGTGTCGCTTCCACCCATTTGCTGTTGAAATTTTCATCACGTCAGCAGTTTTTTTCTCGACTTTTTTTTCCTGCTTTCATCTTCGTTTAGTTTAAATGCATTCCTGTATCCAATTGTGGTAAAAGTTAGTGGATGTTTTTGGAGAGTAGGGGTTGAATGTATGTAACTTCATCAAATAACCATCGATTGCCGTTGTATCCACTCAGTTCGCGCTCATCCTTACGCTCGTTTTATCTACCTTTCGTGTTCGATTCGATTCCCATTTTTTTATCCTTGTTGTTCACTAAAACCCGCCATGTTTATCGTTTGTTTTGCTTTTTTTTTATTGTTGTTCTCCCCAGTTGTTTATTTGCTTTCTTTTTTGTTGTTGTCGTATTTGATTTGTTTTTCTTTTTTGTTCGTGCACTACACTTTTGGGAGCTTAATATTTTGATCCTGTTGGTTTATTTATTAGAGTCGCAATGGCAACCATTTGGCAATTACAGTTTAGGAAACGATTATTCTATATCGATTAAAAGCAATTTTTTGAAGAAATTAATATGAACTGACTTGAGCTTCAATTTTATTTCAATTACTCGGACACATAAATAGAATGCAGCAATATTCAGTCCTGCTGGATCCGAGAAGATAAGGAAAGCCGAACCAAACTAATTTTTCTAAAAAACCTTAAAGAGCTCATCCAAGTCAGGAAAAATTGCAGCTTATGCTATTTTCTCCCTTTACCTTCTCAATTCGTGGGTTTCATAACTGCCTTGTTAGTGTGATTAAGTTTCTAAGCATGGGGCTGTGAGCCCTGCTCTTTGGCTCCGAACAGAATTCGTGTTCAGATATTGGCTTAAAAGGTTAACAAGTAGGTTTGTTGGGATGCAAAAAGAAATTTTGTTCGTGGATTACCTCCAAACTGGTAAGACAATAAACTCGGATTATTATTGCAATCTCTTTGACCAATTGGATGCAAATTTCTTTAAAAAAATCTTTCTTCAATTAAGAGAACGCACCTGCTCACATAGCTCCAATTTGCATCGCTTGAATCAGTGAATTGAAGTACGAATTGTTACAACGTCCACCCTATTTAAAGGATTTAGGTTCCTCTGGCTTCTGGCTCATCTCAGGCCTCAATAAATTTTTTTGTGGAAAACGATTTTCATCAAGCAAAGAGGTAATAGCCGCCGCATCAATCTTGGTGAAAAACACATCGCAAGATGCTTGCCATAAACGCTTAAATAAAGTCATCTCAGGCAACTTTTGTTGGAATTCGACTAGTACATTTACTAAGTTAAGTTCAAGGCAAATTGTCTGATAGACATAGCGTGTTTAAGAGTCAATATGACCGACTAAATTATTTACTTTTATTTTTTGTTGCAACAGTTTTTGTTGTTGTTATTGTTATTGAAGTTTAGAGATTGTTTACCACACAGCACAAGTATTGATAGCTTTGCAAATACTGTAGAAAATCGTTGTTGTTTTGCAATAGAAGAGTATGAGCATTTGAACAACATGAAACGCTCGTCTGTCTGGCAACGGAAATGATGCAACATTTTCTGTACGAAAAACAAAATTAACGACAACTCCATCAGCAGTGATAAACATTCCAATACAAAATGGTTGCTGATATCCTTTTATGTTGAATACTCCTCCGGTTGAGGTGCCTCACCACAGACATATTATCCATACGTTTGCAAAATTTTTATCTTAAATGTTTTGCGTTTTACACTCCACACGCTTTCATTTGTTTTTCATTTTATCTGACTGGGATTTGTTTCCCCATCCTGCTGTGGGACATTTTTAAATGTAACTCAATTTTTATATTTTTTTTTTTGCGTTTCATTCGAATTGTTTCTTCTTTATCCCTTAGTTGTTAAACTGATTTGTGTTCTATACCCGCTGGGAATTAGTTCGGCGCTGAGTTTGCTGTGAGTTGGTGTGCAACCCACAGAGTGCAAACCATATTTTTGGTTTGTTCAATCAATATTCATTCAGAATTCATAAATAGAATAAAAGGAGTTATTATTAACTTACCTTAAGGGAATGAATAATGTTTCTTTTCAATTATTTCTAACAAAGTGTTTTGTTGTTATCCGAGAAAAATATTATTTTTGATGATGCTCAGCGTTATTTTTTTATATAATTCTATAACTATTAATGGAGCAGTCATGATCATTATTTGATTAAATTTGAATAAATATCAAACGCTTAAGGCTCTCAGTTTTAGCTGGTACCATGAGGACCTTAATAAAGTTCAATCTTTTTTTTTCTTTCGGTAAATATCAAGGAAATGATTGAGAAAACTTGAGGAGTTTTATAAAAAAACAGAACAAGTCCAAGAGAATGGTTTTTCGGGGACAGAAATCTAATGAGGTTCATATCCTAAGCTATCATAGCCTCTGACTTTTTGATCATTTTCGAGATCTTGTCAGTTTTGCACACCATATGTTCAAATCTGGGCGATAACTCTTCATTTGAACTGAAGTTTACTGCTACCTTTTCTTATCAAACCTGATGGCTGGATATTGACGACCATTGTTGTTTTCGCTCTATGTACTCGGAACAATGCGTTTGCTAGACACCCTGAAGAAACAGATTCCACAAACTGACGGCTGGCAGACCATGAAAGTCCTGAAACATCTAAAAAAAGGAATCAAAATGTACTCTATAGTCAGTGACATAAAATGATTTCTGTTCAAAACCTAGTTGGCAGCCCGCAAACTTTCAAACCTAAAGAGTCTTAACGAAAAATTTCTTGGAGACATTTCTAAAATTTCTGAAATTTTGTCAACGATTTCTGAA
Organism: Meiosimyza platycephala; assembly: GCA_963662105.1. NCBI lineage: Eukaryota > Metazoa > Arthropoda > Insecta > Diptera > Lauxaniidae > Meiosimyza > Meiosimyza platycephala. The sequence continues at coordinate 120,500,157 of OY759208.1, forward strand.
TACCGCTCCTTTTCACGTCAAAGCGACATTAAATTGATGACAAATTAGCTTGGCACATTGCAAGCATTCAAAATCTTTTCAACTTCTAAGATTCCATCTACTTAAGAATACAATACAACCTGGCATATTGTTAAAGAACAAGGCACATTCTACACATACAACACATGCGTTTAAATACAATTTTACATGCATACACATATGCATACACACATGTATACATATGTACTTGTATACAACAAAAACCTATGTATCTCATTCTATTGCTTTTGAGTTGAAAATTCGCTATGAATTGAACTCCTTCAGGATCTCAAGGATTCAATGATAAAATAGTAAAGGGTATTAAATTGAAAATGATTTTTAAAGGCAATACGAATAGAAAGTGAAAGTGTCAACATGTTGAACAAAAGACAATTTGTCGCAAGTGTTGCAAGCAACAATGTCTACGATTAGTATGTATGTTGTTGTTGTCGTTGGCATTGTTACGTGTGACGCGACTTTTACTTTTAAAATGTTGTTAAAATTACAAGGTAAAGGCGTGTTGTTGTTGTTAACATGAAAGGATTAAATGTGTTCCATTTTATAAATTTGACATTTTACACAAAACATTTTAAAATTTTATTTCGACACAAGCACTAAAATGTACAAAAACAGTGGGGTTGGTTGTTGGCGTTCACTATATTTGGTAAAAGTTACATGAACCCTATGACAGGAGTACACTGAAAAAATATCGTGTGTAGAAAGCTACCTATGAAGAAACATTACAGCGCGTGCTCTTGTGGCTGCATTTTGATTTGGATTTATACTTAGTAACTCGGAATTTTTTCTGAGAATAATAAATATTTATTTTTAAAAATTTTCATATTAAAGCACATCGCACGAGGTATGTAGCCTCTATTTTTTTTTTGACATTTTCTAAATTTTTTACTAGTGTACGTAAGTAGTTGCGCTTGTAAAATAAATTGTTTATGAAATTATTTTGCAATAATTTTGTTCACGGTTGAATTTTGTAAATGGGAAAGGAAGCGAAACTAATTTAATGCAATAAATATGTTTCTATTAAAAGCAGCAATGAACAGCAGGGTTGCGTTAATGTAAAATTGTTCTCTTCTTATAATATCGTAATTTTGTTGTAAGTTTGCTGAAATTGAAATGTTTTAAAGTTGGAAATTTAGCCACTTTATGAGCGCATTGATGTCATCATCGTGAAAATTCAACCTTCAATCCTGTAGCGAAAGTTTAAATTTTTGACACCCGCTGCTTAGAGCAAAGTATAATTGGAAAGGGAATAAGTCGCATTCTTTCATTTAAAATACTTTAGACTGGTATATTTATAGTTTTTTCAATTTCAATCGCTATTGGTGTCAAAAAAGAAAGTACGCTGATCTCAAAACTCAAGCAATCAAGCCTGTTCTGATTCTGATTTAGTTCAGAAGTGGAGTTGAAGTCCGAAGTTGAATGTCAATAGCTCTTCTAAGTATAATGGTCGGAATTTTCTATAGATCCTGAAATAAACTTCGCATGATCCTGAAATAAACTTCGAAAATCAATTCCGTTTCCGAAGCGGAGTTAGAACTAGCCTGAACAGTTCAAAATAATTTAGCTCTTTCAAACGCGCCATGTTCATTGTGATGAGCAAACAAAAGTTACTCGTGGCCCTGAGCGGTGGATCAATTTATCTTAAATAAAAAACATGAATTTTAGTAAAAAAGTCCCACTCAAGACCCACTCAAATGTGGGTCTTCATTTTAAAGGGTTTAATTAATGGTTAGTGAGGGCAACTTTTCTTTTGGCTCACCAAGTTGAACACGGCAGGATCGAAAATATATTCTAAGGAAGCTTTTTCAGAAAAGGGTACCATTAGGCTTAGTCCGCCGCTGTTTTTTAGAGTGTATAAAAAAAAATGATAATTTGGATTCGGCGGGTCGGGACAAAGTTAATCAAACTTCATCAAATAAAATAACAAAACTTTGTCGCAATCAGATGATATCAATTATTATATTATATTATTATATCAATATTGTTTGAAAAAAAAGTTTGTAAACTAAAAAATAAAAATTGACTATTTCTGATACATTTTAACACGACGATTCCGAACCCATACTTACCAAGCCAGTTTTTGTTTTATTCAGGAAAATAGCGTTATTAATGCAAAACCAAAGGATATCAACGTTCATAAAATGATATTCCTGAACTAGAAAAAATTATATGCCATAAGTAAAAATCGGCTCTGAATCTATAATCAGTGACAAATAGACAAACATATTAGGAAGAGTTGTTCCTAATTTAAAGATGCAGGCAAAAAAGTAATACCTAACTTATGAGTAGCTTTTGTTTGAGTGAGACCTTTAAATAAATTTAGAGAAATTTTCCATGAGCATCTACATCGACTAACTTTTCATCACTCATTCTCACAGAACTAAAGAATTCATTTTAAAAAGAAAACCAAAACAAATTTCAAATGAAAAAGAACACAAATTTCTTCCCACTTCTATTGTGTAATGAAATTTTAGTCCTTTTTATGGTATTTGGCAAATTGCAAAATAAAATAAAAACAAAATTTCATTCTATACGATGAATTCTAGCAAAATGTTACTTTTCCACATATTCCGACATTTTCATGCAGCATAGCATAGCTAGCGTAGCGTCGAGTTTTCCAACAATGCGATATGGAGAAAACTTGTAAAATTCTTGTAGTTGTAATTTAAATGCTTTGCATGCTGTAGTTGTTGTTGTTCTTGTTGTATTTGGTTCGGTTTGCTGCTGTTGTATTTGTCATGGTCGTCGCTTGTAACGACGTTTAAAACGGAAGTTGACATCAGGACACAAACGGAACTGAGCAGCAACGGCGGTGCTAGGCGGAAAATGCTCAAAGTAAAAGAAGTCGCAAGAGTGGAAGTGAAAAAGGGTTCATGGGCACATTTTTCCAACATACGGTTGTTGTTGTTGTTTGTGGAAAATTTTGCACTACACTTTTCAATTGAAAATTTATTTGTTGTTGTTATTGTGGCGGCATTTGGCGCAGTTAAACAGCGTGAATGCGGCTGTGATTCGACACTTTGAATGCATTGTTCAATCTCTTGTTGTTGCTGTTAATGTAGTTGTTGTTGTTGTTGTTGTTGTAGCAATATGCATGCTTTTAATAATGTTGCCAATGTAGCTGTCAACAAGACTGTCGTAGTTGCTGTCGCTAACGCAGTTGCCTCGCATTTTGCTTTCATTAGTCAGCGTGTGTCTGAAAAGTTTTAACTACGAAATTGTTTCGCATTATGCAAAAGGATGTGCGTCTGTGTGTGTGTGTGTGTATGTACTTGTGCTCCGAACAATTCGTGAGTTGATAGTCCTAGATCGTGGAGGATGGGCTGTAGTTGATTTCTTACGTATGAGCGTGTTATAAGTGTTTTCAGTCTAAAGATGAAACATTATGGAATATGGAAAATATCGATATATGATGGAACTATCAAAAAAGTATTTGTGGCTTAGGTGATTAGTTGTGGAATCATCCTCTATCATTTGTATATTCTCAGAACTATGAACTTCATTGTCTTACAATGATAATATCCTCAGAGCACTTCATGTTCTAAAGCACAGGTTCACGGCCTAACCGTAGCCAGAAATTTAGTTTAGGTAGGCTCAGGACATAGTTTCAAATAAGTAAGGAGGACGAGGCGTTATCGTTATAGAACTCTCACAATATCTGAGGGGAAGGAGGCTCGAGACCTATGCCTGGCCTTAGTTCACGGAAAATCTTTGTAATATTTTTTGTGTGAAATTTGCGTAATGCCTACTACTAATTTTGTTTTGGAGAGAGTTGAATCTGCTCTGCAGGATGTTAAAATTGTCACCATTAACAAATCGTCAAGTCATTGAGAAGTTTTTTAGTTTGGAATTTATTCAACCAGCTCTTATTTTATATCAATAAAAAATTTTTTTAATACTTTTTTCTCATTCCTCATGCTCTCGACACTTAACAGAATAGTGGACTAGGTTTGGCTTCGGCGCTTTCAAGTAGTCCTTCCTCCTTACACTGCGTTTGTCGTTTGGCATTGTCAAACATGCATTTGTCATTAATTAAGTCGCGGTGTCGTAACATGATTTCAAATTGTTGTTTTATTGCGAACATAACCCCATCCTTGCGATTACCATAAGAGAAAGGGTTGCCATTTATGCAGCGAACACTTAAGAGAAATTGCTTTAAATTTCGAATTTTAAATTTTGTTGTGAAACTTTTACTTAACACTGAAGTGTTTTTTTTTCACACTACGTTCACCAAACTTTTCAAATTTCATTTCCGGTTTTTAAAATGTACGATAACGCATATAAATGAACTGCACCATATGCTACCGCCACGCAACTAAGTATGCTACTGAATTAATCCCTTTCCGTCTGGTTCAGCGTGAATTTTATTACAAATTATATGTGCGCTAACGGCAGAGATTTAATAACTGGCCAATAATTTATGGCGAAATTCTGTAGAAAAGTTGGCAAAACCACAATTGTTAATGCAGCAGACGAATTAATTTGTTTTTTGATAGATGAAGTTGAAAAAAACTCAGAAATATATTTGCACTAAGCCCTGCAATTAAAAGATGTTGGGTGGTAGCTCTTTTTACTACCAATAGTTTTCTCGGGTTGCAGCCCTACACGAGCTGTGTCGATATGAAGACCTCTTTTGAACAAGATCTAACAATGAAGAGGCCTTTAGTGTAAAAAACCTTCAATTGAAAAAGTCATAGACACAAAGTTGTTCTGAGTAACTGTCATTTGAGATGAGCTTTCTATGAAGAAGAAAGGGTGCAAGTAGTCTTGGACTGAGAAGTGAAGGACAGAACTATTACTCGTAATTATAAAAAGCTCTCATCCCGGCCAGCACACTCTTACTCTAAAATTTTAATTAGAGACAACACTTAAATAAAAAGGACATCTATTCTACAGCAGCTTTAGGAAAATTACCCAAAAACTCAAATTGAAATGAATTGAATTCTGGATGATTTCTATTTTTTGCGATAGCGCTTTGGGAAATTTTGCCTACACAATTTCTTAAGACAAATATTCAATAAGTAATTTTTTTAAATTGAATTGATACAATACATTCCTTGTGAAAATTACCGCCTCCTTTGTTCTTTAATGTCACATTGAGAGACTTCTTTTAAATTCAAATTAAAATTATAACACTCAAGCAACTGGTCGCATTTAGTACTCAGTCTAAGGCTTGAAGCTGAAGTTTAATCTCATTTGTTGGCTGATTGCCATACTGGGATAAACAAACAGCTACAGCTCAAGGACATAAATCACTCTAATTGACTTTTGTCTACGTTGTTTTTAATGTACCCACAGTGTCATTTTGGCCATGAGCAAGAAGAGTTCCATCCCCCCCATATTGTTTGGTGTAGATGAAACCGAAAATAAGCAGATTTTAACGCCAAACCAACCAAAATGGAATGAATGAGAACAAGAATGAAAACCCATGTGAAGCAAAGGAAAGAAACAAAGAAAGAATAATAAATAAAAACTGCGACAACGAGACAAGGCAACGCAGTAAACAAGCGCCAAATCGAATTAGGAGGATACAACGCATCACAGGATATGAGTCAAACAGCAGACGTTGTTGCGCGATTAACGCTATCTGGTCCAAAAAGATGAAGCAGACACAACGCATGTCATGGACGCGGCGGAACGTTTGCAAATTAATTAACAGCATAAAAATACAAACATGCAATCATGAACAGACAAACGAACATATGTACATACATACGTTATGAGCACAGTGGGAAAAGTGTAAATATTATAGAAGAATATCTCCGAAGAAAAAAAATTATAATCGCCAAGAACAAAAATGAATTTTTGAAAATAAATACGAAGCAACGTGAGTTAAAACTTAAAAGAAAAATCACCAAAAAAAAAGTCTGCTAACCGCATATGAAATTCTTATAATTTTATATTACCCTCTTTGGCGGATTTTATTTTTTAAAATTTATGTGTCATCTCAAAGTTGTCCAACTAAAATTTTTGGAGCACAATTTTTTAGCTTTTTTTTTGGCAGCCAATAATACTCCACCAATTTGCTCCACTGTTCATCATATCTCTTCACATGCATGCTGCAGTATACGCGCTGTAGTATCTATGTATGCGACACAATTTGCGCGTCCAGCATGCATTGTACGCTTGACCGAATTTCCGAACCGGAAATTGGCGTCATTACAGCAATTAGCCAGAAAATTCACTTAGGCGAATATTTTTGTGTATTTTAACAGGATATCCGCACAAAGGACAATAAAATACCGAAGAAGGTTAAGGGTTGGGTGTGAACGAAAATGAAAATTAAAAAAATTATTTTTTTTTAATTCAAATTCAGCGCCAAAAAAATACATATTTAAGATATGTCCTTTATCATATTTAATTCGTGAAATGTCAATCTACTGTAACACACCAAAGGATGTCACTAATTAAACTACAACAAAAACATCTGTCAAATGTTGAACTTTTGCATAGCTGACATTTATTAAATTTCCCATTTCAACTCGGAGTCAATGCTATGCTCGAGGCGACAATCGTGCATAAAAGAAGCAAGGTTCAGGATGTATTGTACGCAAAAGTCAGCTCATCGGATTACTGTTGTTATTATTATTTTGATTATTTGCCGGATGTCAGTACTTTGCTGGCCAGCAGGAGCGGTAAAAGTAGCAAAACAGAAATAAATTAATACATGAAATGAAGAAAATCAATTTCTGTCAAGGATCAAAAAGGATATAAAGACATACGATGTTATTAATTACGCGTGCGATATTTTTGGACTTTATTTCCTTAATGTCATATGTTCACAAATGAAAATAGAATACATTTTATTTTTTTATTTTAATGGTTGTATGAATATGTCGTTTTATTTGTATGGTGGAAATTGTATGATGTAAAGGTTTTTTTTTTTTCATATTCACCTATAAAATGGAATCAAAGTTTTTGTTTTTAAAACTTTAATTCTTAAGTTAAATTTGCGCCATAACTGTTAGTTATTTCCTTCTTGCTTTCTTGAAGTCAACTTCTAAAATATTTGTACAGACCATTAAAAATGCAAGTCAATAGTCATGGGATGGTACAGAAGTCCTGCCTAGTCAGTATATTAAACAAAAAAATTAATTTAAAAAAAAAAATGTTTTTAATAGAATTATAAATTTCATATATACAATATACAAAAACTTTTACAAAAATATTAATGTATGGATGTAAAAATGACTTCATTGTCTTAGAATGCGTTTTTCGGATTGGTTGCGGAAGCTATCCGATAAAGTTTTTCTAATTTTACAAATATTTTCTACATTAGAGAAGCGAATTTTGGAACGTTGGATTTCTTAACTAAACAAAGCCATACAAATCCTCGTTGATATAATATTTTGATAATTATGCTTCTCAGGATGTGTCACGCCCTACTATACTGATGCATGAAATTTCCTTCCGGACGGTGGTTTTGTCATTTAGTGTCATGGTGTCATGGAGAAAGGATTGTTGTACTGTTTACACTGTCTTCAGTGGCATACCTAGGAGGGAGGGGGCCGGCCGTCACCGTCACAGCTATTAGGGGGTGGCAAAATGTTCGTGAAATATATCTCATTTTTTTAAGGGTTTTGAAAGAATACTTTTTGTTTTTACTAAATGAAATTAGTAAATTGAAATCTGAAGGTGTAGTTTTCGAATTTAATTTTAAGAGCTTTTCTCATTTTCTAGGGTTTTTGAAAATCAAAAGTAAGGACCTTTTTTTTTGGTATGGTAAATAAAAATTTTACATAAATGGCACCCAAAAAAAAAAAAAATGATCTTTAACTAGGGGCGGCAAATAACTTGTTTGCCACAGGCGCCCAATGTGACGCCCAGGCCCAGATTTACCTTACAGGCACACTAGGCCAGTGCCTAGGGCGGCAAGAATTTAGGGGCGGCAAATATTGGGAACTTTACAATTTTTTTTTAAATTTTTTTAACTGTGGTAATGCACTATAATGCATTGGTGATGGTTAGAGTTACACAGGGGAAAAAAATGCGAATACTTGGAATGTCGCCCCCTAAACTACCTAAAAAACTGTTGACAAGCAAAAAAAACGGCCTTTTTTCATGTTAAAAAATTTTTTTGTCCATATTCACCAGTGAAGAAGGGCGGCATATTTCTAAATCCGGGCCTGGAAACGTCACTGACTGTCTTCCATAAAAATTTGGCTTAACTTTAGTTTTAATCTCTTACAAGTTAAGGTTGCTTTAAGTATATTTAATTACATATGCTGAATTCAGTGTTACATTTCTATATGAAGCTCTACGCTACCTGTCCACTTTTTGGGCAGCACATGGTTATTTTATTTAAAGGTCACTTAAGTCGAGTCCCCTTTCAGTCTGGGCAAAGCTTTGTATTTAGTCAGTCATGAAAAATTTTTATTTTTTTTTATTTGAAAGGGTGAACCTTTGCTATATTTCCTCATGAATTACTAGAAACCAACAGTGTCATTAGGGATTCCTTCATGCGGACGGAAGGCTTTGAATTGCGGGGCCCATCTATGTTCAAATCGGTACAACCAAAGGATGCCAAAATACTGTCTCAGGAGGGCGGACAATTGTTCATCATACACGTGCTGACCTGGGCCACCGAGCAAAAAAAAATCTTATTTTTAAAATTGTGAAGCCCTTCATATGTGAAACTTATGAAGACAGAATAGAGCCTTTAAAATCATGTCTGAGAGGCCACTCAATGTTAAGTTAATGAAAAAATGCGATATGAAAGTCCTAAGATGCAATTCAAACCGTAAAAGACGAAAAAAATGTTGTCCGCAAAGACCTTTGCATAGACACTTGATTTTGGATTGGAAATAGCACAATTATTTCGTATGTTTTTTTCTTTTCTCACCCAATAGGTTTGATGCAGAAACTCCCAACATATTGCGATTATTATGAAACCTAAGTTCGATTTTTGCGAACTACTTATTTCGACGAAATATTCGCTCTTGGAATAAATAGCTCAAGCAAAAACAAATTTAATGAAGAAAAAAAGAATACAGCCTTAAGAAAATATATGGCCTCCAAAAAAAGTGCGGGCGACCCTGCTCATGCCTAATTTTTGTCTAAACTTCAGTAGAAAAAATCGTACGCATGTCGTTTGCCCGTTCCGTGTGGTAAACAAATTGATTTCATAAAAATTATGTCAGAGAACTTTATTATTTATATTATAAGATACATGCATAGGCATATTTAAAAATTTCAAGGTCCATTTTGTCCTAGTTTGGATCTTTGCTCTTCGATAATGACAGTTATTTCTAGGAAAACTTGTTTTCAACACAGCAGTACGTTACTCATACGACATGTTAAGATCCCTGGAAAAATCTGTAGCTATGCCAATGAAGACACCCAAATGCCTTCTTCCGGCTCTGTTTATACTAATTTTCCAGTTAAAGTGGAAATAAATTCAATTTACAGCTTCAATGAAAACATGGAAACATTTTTGTGAACCCTTTTGAATTTTGACCCTGAAATCTGAACTTAAATTCCAAAGTAGATACTTTTAAATCAACATCAGTTGAACACAATCCGTTTGCAGTAAAAGAAAATCCAAATGATGTTCAACGAATTCCAAAGACTTCATTTTTTCCGTTTAAATGCGTGGGGAAAATGTAAAATCGATGAACATTTTGAGCAGCACTGAAGTAGCAATGAAAAACAACAACAAAAGATAAATACAAAAACACACAGTAGATGTAAAAAAAGAAACGAACCGTTTCACTGTGCTGGCGGAGAAGTGAACCGTTTCGTGTTGATTTTTTGTATTATGCATAGGCCACGCCTATTGACAGCGCAGTTGAAGAATGCAGGTTGACTACGGGAGTACAAATGTAAAAAGAAATAATAAAAAATAAATACCCGCGTGAGCACAACGCAAAAAAGAGGCTAGTAAAGAGAGTGGAAAAAGTTGCTTTTTTTCGAGAAAAAAACCACAAAGAAACTTTCAGTGAGGAAAATTTTGCTGAAAAGTCAAAAACTTCTTGCAGCAAAGACTTGCGCAGTGCACAGGAAACTGTAAACACAAGAGAAAATTGCAAAAAAAGATGCTTCATGCTCTAAGCACCGCCCCAATTGCTTTTGTTTGACATTTGTCATCGTCGTTGCTGTCTTGTTGCTTTTGATTTTTGTTTTTTTTATTTGCATTTTCGTCTTTCTTTTTTTCCATGCAATAAAATTCAAAAGGTGTTTATTATTTATTACATGTTTGTGATTTTTCTCCGACCGACCACCCAACAGCAGCCGGCACTCTCTCTCTCTATTTTTTTGGCTTTGTTCTCTTGACGTTTCGCCAGTGTACTTGCTCCCCTTTGCTCCATTGCTCGTCTTGTAAGGATTTTATTTGTTCATCATCTTTTTCTTTTTCTTGTGCATTTGCTTTTGTGTTGGCCAAATGGGAAAATGCAGGAAATTGAAAGTCATTTCGTTATATTTACATTCTGAGTTTTTTTTTTCACTTCATTGTAGTCGTCTTCAGGTTCTTCTTTGCTCCCTTTTCCTTTTCCGTTGAATTTCCTCTTAACTTGCTACAATTTTCTTTTATTCAGCACTTTTTTTTCTGTCGTTCATATCCCCTTGCCGCTCTGTTGTTGCTCCATCACCAATGTAGCTCTCTCACTTAGTTTAACTGTAAAAACAAAAGTTGCAAAGTTTTTCATGTTTGTTGTAATTTATTTTTTTATTCTTTAATTTTATTTTCTTTGTTTTCCCAACATTTCTTGTTACATTATGTATAAACAAAACTCTTCGTTTCTGGTGTCCCCTTTTATCAACTGTTCGTCCGTTCGTCCGTTCGTTCGTTCGTTTGCTGTTCCGTTTGTTACATTCACTTGTATTGCAATTTTTTCCTGTGTTGATTTTGTTGAGTTGGCAGCACTGTTTTGTGCGGTAGGGGACTTTGTTGGTGTTGCTGTTGTTGTTGGTTGTTGTACTCGTATGTTGTTGTTGCTGTTGTTATTACTCACATAAAGTGCTTCTCTCTTATTTTTTTTTTAAACGAAATGAAATTAATTATATTTTAGTTGGTTTCAACAAATGTTTCAAATTGTTGTGGAGCAATAAAATACAATTCAAATTTCAATGGAATTGTTCTGTGCAATGTAGGGGAGTTGGGCGCAGGGAATCAAAAGAAATCTAAACATGCAAAAATCATTTGAAATTCGTGCACATTTTGTGGATTGAATTTTGCTTAGAAATCTTGAAAATACATATTTATTTTTAGATATTTTAAAAATTCTTCTGTTATGTAAATACGTAGTACATATGTATATGTCGTACTGTATTATGTACTTAGAAAAAGGCACTTGATTGTAGAAAACAAAAGTGCAATTTTTAGCTAAAATTTCAAGTTTTTTGACATTCAAAGTATTGTAACGTAAACAATTTAATTCGATTTTCATGCAACTTATCTAGTCTAATTTTCTCTAAAGTTCTTATTTTTTTTTAGTATTCGCATTTTTTCCCTTGTGTAACTCTCACCATCACCAATGCATTATAAAAAAAATTAAAAAAATTTAAAATAAAATTTTTAAAATTCCCAATGTTTGCCGCCCCTAAATTCTTGCTGGGCCTGAGTGCAGAGTTTTTACTTAAAACTGGCTAAACCAAGGATGAACAGTTCGAAGCCGTTTAGCTCTTCCAGCTCTTACAACAATTACAAAACATATCCAGAACTGTTCGAGCTGTTTCCATTTTTCGAGCAAAATCATTCTGGTTCGTAATCACCGCATGCTTTTTGTTTCTGTAATTTTTTTTAAGGTATCGGCTCTTTCTGTTGCTCAAGAAATAATTTCGGTTCACTATCGCTGCATGCTTTTTGTTTGTGTGCTTTTGTTTTTAGATCACTTGCTCTTTCAGCTTTGCCATTTGTGTTTTTGTTTTTCTTTTGTTTGTATCAGTGGCGTCAATGCGGTAGGGCTGGGGAGGGCATTGGCCCCCCAAGATTTTGATGCTAGTTATTTTTCAATACATCATCCGTCTGATAGTGGTGGAATTATAATTCTCGCCCCCCAAGGTTTTGGAGTGACGCCACTGGTTTTTATGCAATTAACTTTCCGCAGTCAATTAATAAATTTTCGGCTACACTCCTTTTTTTTAACGAAATATTTTTGAGTTTCTTACATAAACTGAGATTTTTGTGTGCATTTCCAGGATAAATTATAAAACGAAAATGCCACCAACATATTACCAATGACACCGACGGCCTGTGGAACAGGGTAGCACAAAGAGCTCATATGGAATGTCCTAGGGTAGAATACATTTTCCATGATAAATTGAAGTAAAACTAATGGAGAAGTGCACAGATGAGTCCATTTCTTATGACGCTACTTTCCAGAATACATATAATAAACTCACACTTTTATTTAGAAGAGCATGCTGCTAGACTAGTCATCACGTAATTTTGAATAATGTATAATAATGTAATAATGTAATGTAAGTATGTACCAAAAAAACATTTTCAAGCAGGCGCCGTCATTTTAAGAAAAAAAAAATTTCCCGAATAGATTTGACGTTTTTAAAATTTCTTGTATGACATTTGTTAATGTCATTATTAAAACTTACTAAGATAAAAAGTAAAGTTCTGCTGAATGCGTGATGTGACACATCTTTAATTCAAGAATACACCATTAATAGGTCTTAAGCTTAAGGTGGCAATCCGATGTGTCATACTTAGTTACAATCGAGCCACAATTATGCGATGTTAACAAAAATTTTATTAAAAGAGTAAGAGTTCACCATTATAGCTGTGAGACTCATACACAATCACAACGTTTGCACTTAACAGCGAAAGTATAGCGATCTTATTGACACACCCTTTATTATTATTATTGTTATTAAAACTATTATAAATTTATCTCTGACAGTATGTACAGTATACTTTGTGAATTCAACTGAATTCAAACAATTTGTTAAAAAAGAGACTATTTTATATATTGCAGCATTTTTCTTAGTTATCATAAAATTCATCATTCATCAATACAGTGATCCACGAGGACCATTTTTAAGGCACAAAACTGTAAATAGTCGTAATTATTATTTTGTCATTAGCAATGATGATGACGGTAATGTTGATGATGGTGATGATGACAATGACAGTGACGTTGCTGACACCATTCAGTTCAAATTTAACGTCAAATCATCTTCAACGTTATCGAAATCAACATCGACATCAGATCATCAACATTATCCCCACTTTCTGAGGGCAGCAGCAACAGAGTTTATTTGCCTCTGTGCGCAGTTTGTTAACAAAACATCATCAACGCATTTTTTCAATAGACTCAAGTGTTTTCTTATGTTAACAATAATTTCTATCTTGTGATTTCGATTCTTTTGCTTCATTTTGTTTTGCTGCTTTGCGGATCGATCGAATTCAATAACGCAAACGCGTTCGAATTGTTTATCATCAGCAAATGAAAGCAGCAACAAATGAAACTACTTAAGCCGAGACCATTGTACAAATAAATAAATAAAAAATTTAAATTTTCAATTAAACAATAACATTCTTTTCGTTTTGGTCTTGGTCTTGGACGTCCAAGATGCTTTATATTCATGCTTACATGTACGATATATCATCGGGCATCTGACTCGTCGGACATCAGGCATCAAGTTTTATGTCAGAGGCTCCCGTTGCTAACAATGAGAGGCTTCAACCTTAACTTGACTTGACTTAACTCCAGAATGTGTGAGTGAATGACAATGCAAATGTAACGAATATATGAACGTATTTAGATAGGTATTGGTGGCACGCAAATGAGGCTCCACATCGCAAGAGGGATTAGCATTAATGAGCGCAATACCGGAGTCTAGTGTAATCATGTAATTTAATTGTTGTGAATTCATTTACATGCGTTTATTTTGGTTTTTGAGATTTTATTTATTTCTTCGTTGTGCTTTGTTGCTTTAGCCGATCTCCCTGGAGCCTATTTGAAAAAAAGAAGGGGGACTAAAGTTTTTTAAATTTTGCCACTCATCGTAGGACTTGGTTGCGGTTGAGCGTATTTTCTTGAAAATATCAGCTTGTCGTTAAGAGTTTGGAGAATAAGATTGATAAAGCTAATCTTTCTGTAAGTATTATAATTTAGTACTCCCAGACAGCAATCAGCTTGAAAGTAAATGTTCAACAATGTTGACTATTTACTTTCGAACAAGGGCTATGAAAATCCAAATGCAAACCTAAACATTAATAAAGCCTCATGGTTGGACGTCATATCAGCTCATGTGTTGAGGAAGAGTGCCTTGAAACGGATGCAAAAACAAAATTACATACCTTAACATGTATCGGCCGATTGCGATAGGCACTACACTCTCCAAGTTCCATTCCTTTACACATGACAGCAACACATGTCATTTTGATTTTTTTCAAAAGCGCCCAAGTTCTGAGAAGGCTCAAAAAAGGCGGTATATAAATTACGGATTCTGAGAAGGTTATACGTCATAAAATATTGATCTAATTGACTTAAAAATTTAAAAGTTGGAGGAGCGAACCTAATCGCTCTTCGATCACTGAGTGCTGATAATTGAATGAATATCCTACACACCCTAAAATGAGATGCAGGAAAATATCATTGATCTTGGATTTCGACTCAGAAAATGTACTATCAGTTTAGTGGAGAGTAATATCAGTCATTTTATTTATTCTTTTAGATTCCAGTGGGAGTATCTTATCTCCTTATTGTATATCATCTGCAATAGGTACAAGTGGCCTAGCTTTCCTCATTTGAATAACGTGTTCCACAACGACTCCATCTCATCTCATCGTGTTTAATACGCTTTTCTGGGACTAAGATTCGTTATATTTCGAAAATTTATATAGCGCTGGTCGATAGAGACAGCGGTTTTAGTTGACCTGAAAATCACTACCATAGATTATTTATCTTACCTTTTGCTAGTTTTGATGATTTTCTTATGGTCACCCTTGGTAAAGGTCACATAATAAAATCATCTTGACTTTTTTCTTTAGTTTTAATCATAAAAATTATACCACATGTGTACAAAATTGATGATAATTTTTGTTGCTATCGCTTTCGTTATAAAACTTATTGTCATTTCAAGTGTCAAAATGACAGTAAATTTTCACTTGTGATCGGAGCAGAAGTTTTTGTTTAATTTACATAAGTAAAACATGGCAACACATTTGTTCGCAATGATAATTGAAAATGTCTGATTTGATTTTTGTCATATCATTGTGAATCAAATCGAAAATACGAATAAATAATTTTTCTCTGTTAATCTCTGTTGTTTTTTTTTTTGTAATCAAATCCAATTGAAACGTTGTTGCTCTTGATTAAAAATTGTCATTTTTTGTTCAAAAACAGAAGAAGAGAAACATCACTACTGGAGCTACCGAGTAAGTAGCAAATGTCTTAAATGAAATTTTTGAATTGATGTTGTTGTCATTATGTGATTGGATTTAAATCTGTTATTGGAATTTATTTCAATTTAGAGTATAATGAGCTTAATTGTTATATATGAAACTTACAAAAGTTGAATGATTAGAGTCATAATTGCTATAAATTTTGACCATTACAGTTTGAAAAGGTCTGACTACATGTCTCAGTTTCAAAAGCTGGAATTGAGTTGTGAAACTTTTATGTATAATTTATTGAAATCAAATTAAATTAAAAAATAACTTGCCAAAGATACCTCATTAAGTCAACAGCGCAAATAAATTATCTAATAATATTAATAACTTTCCAAATGCCATAAAGTAAAAACGTGCAATAACCGTAAATGAAGTAATAAATCAATGTTGCAAGTATCTTTTCACACCATATATCAACTTAAAGGACGTTGTAATTTCAGCAATTAAATATATAAACATAGAATTCCAAATGTAACCTGAATGACAAACAAATACACGTGATACTCCTGCAGCAGCAACAGGACAATAATGCAAGGAATTCAATATAAACTCCTTTGTGATTGTACGCAAAGACTGCAATATAATCACGTAGTATGTATGTGGAACATCAGTTGCCTCTCGGCAACGCCTCATCGATTAACTTCATATATCTTAAAGAATGAAGAAGATTACGTCAAAGTTATTTATATTAATATAAGCACATGCCAAAGCAACTGGACAAGGTGGGAGCAGGGGATATCTAGTCAGTTGGGGCGTTACAACTCTCCCTAACACTTTACGTTTAACACCTTTACACTTGAGCGAATGTGGATATCATGAGAATGGTCATTACTCATCTGGAATGATTAGAATTCTCGTGAGGAATTCGCGCACATACGCTGTGAGTTGGTTATGTTGCCTGAAATGTTTGAAACGGTATATTGCAGTAGCGGTATCGATTGCATGATTTCAGTGTTGAAGAAAAATTTTTGGTGAACAATATCGAAATATTTATGTACACTACGTAGCATAATAAAAATTCGAAAACTTTTGGTTTCGATATATCATGATCTCATAAGCATAAAGGATCAATAAAAATAAAAAACCTATAATAAACTTCTTTTAAAAAGTTCCCAAATAAGTTCTATGATCTGTATTAAAATGTTTTTAAGTTTTAATAATTATAATTGACGCATACAAATACTCTTGGAAAACTCTGTTTGAAGAAGTCGAAAAAATTTTGGTTTCGACTAGTTTCGAGTATGAACGATTTTAGTCTGAATAGACTTGACTTGACTTTAGCCAGCAGTAATTTCGACTGTGATTGACTTTGATGCTGACTAACTCTAAGTATGAATACCTGAACTTAAGTTTAACAAAGTTTGCTATGATTGACTCTGACTGTGATATATCTCGACTCTGACTAAATTTGACTCTGACTTGAGCAATGAATTACTTTGGCTATAACTACAATTACTGTGATTGACTTTTAGTGTGACTAACTTTTACGCGACTGTCTTCGACTATAACTTGCTATAACTTCCGCTGCAACTGACTTTGGCTATTCAATTTCAAATTAAACTGACTTTGACTTTAAAAAATCTTAACTCTGAGCGACTGAGTTCAAATGTTAAAGACTTTTTCTCCACAGTGACATGGTTTTCCACTGTGAACTATGTCAGATCAGTTTTAGTACACATTCGCTTGCTGCTGCAAAATTTTTTGATTTGATGATTCAAAAGCTTAAATGCCCTCACCTTTTGCAATACCACAAAATGTAGCGTATATAAAAATGAAAAATTATCAATGGCTACATGCTAAGGGTGTTGGGGAATTCCAAACACGATGGAAGCTAAAGGTCAGCTATAATACAAGAAATGTATTCAGTGTTAAATAAACTAAAATACATGAGCTTCCTGAGTAAGAAAAAAGACGAAGAGATACACGTATGACTACAGCTATAGAATAATTATAGCTTAAGGTGAACAAAATACTTGTCATTATTTATAAGATGTGGGATGGTGTTGATGTTACATCAAAATCCTTTGCAACAGCAATAACTTGACTTGAGACTCTGTCGGCTCAACAGCTCAACACATCATTTCTCGGTCAACTCAGAAAGTCATTTGTCAAAAAATGCACGTCCATATGCTGTCAGACACAAACAAACACACAGACACATACATACATACATTGATGCAGCTATTGTCAGCCACAAACACCAACACAAACATCAGTTGGTCAACCGCCTCAGCTCAGTGTTGTTTAATGTTAAATAATGGACTTTCTTTGCGAAAGTCTACATTTGCAGTATGATGCTTATGATGGGGTTGCTTAAAGACACATTTGGCACCCACTACCATAATGATGAGTTTAAATGCCGTAGTATCTTTACTCCAAAGTTAACTCTGAACTTAAGATATTGCTGTAAGGGTTGTTGTTGCTGTCGTTGTTGGCCGTAGTTTTTCTGGTGCGGTTCTGGTTGACCATTTACATTGCTACTTGTGGCCAAATTTTATGGCACTCGGTATTAGCAGTTATGTACATAGTACTTACTACAGTGTAGGGTTAAATTATGATGAGTTACTTTTGAAATTTTGTAGGTTTTTACAATAAACTGACAGGTAGAGTTGTAAATGAATTTGATAAAAAAGTGACAACAATAGTAGATTGACATTGTTTATTCTGTTGCTTCTTCGAAACGCTGTAGGGAATATAATTTTAAACATTTTATTTTAGTTAAAATAAACATGATTCTCGAAATGTATGCTTTCTGTTTTATATATCTGCTTTAAGCTTTAATAATTTCGTCGGGAGGGAAAAAAAGTTTGAGGAAGCATATGAGAAAAGTAAAATTATTATGGGAAAATGTTGATGTCCATTTTTTTTATTGGAGAAACTTTTTTTTTTTGTGTGGGATAAATTCAGGGCCTTTTCTTTAAAAAAAAATGTAAGTCAATTCCCGACTATTTCAGATTTTTTTTTTTGTATTCCTACCAGGCCCCTGGCAGTTGATGTTATTATTGATTTGCCCATTCACTGGTATAAATATTATGTTTTAAGCTAAGTGTTGGAAAATTAGCAGAGCTATGAGAGACTATATCAAGAATTTACACCATGCTTTTAAAGCCACATATCGATGTATGTATATTCGCACAGTTTGATTATATAGCTTTGTCCAAAAAATTAGTAAACTTATCCCCATTTGCGCTTAATATGGTACCTTATTCACAGTTCTATTGATCAAGGTATCTTAATCGTTTTAACATGA
This sequence comes from Meiosimyza platycephala, assembly GCA_963662105.1. Classification (NCBI taxonomy): domain Eukaryota; kingdom Metazoa; phylum Arthropoda; class Insecta; order Diptera; family Lauxaniidae; genus Meiosimyza; species Meiosimyza platycephala. The sequence goes on from OY759208.1 coordinate 120,518,792, forward strand.
TACTAACACACTGCTATATAGAACTTATCAATTTATTTGAAAAAGAAATGAGCTACTTGTAATGACGGAAAAATTGAATTAATTAACGTTACTGAAAAAAGTAAAATTTTGAACTTTTTGACTGTCGAAGAAGCAACTGCTGAAATGCTCCCTAATATATGAAAATCTACATAATTTTGAACAATTAAATATCGTTATAGAAATCATGTTCGTGGATCATTAATCACGTTATTTTGGCTTTAATTGATACAAAAATTTGACAAGTAACAACAATTACTGACATGGACTTGACATTTCAGATCAGCCTCGTGATCAGAGTAATGTGAATGCCATTGTTCGATTTCTTTATTGAGAACAGCTTCAGCAGCAGCAAAAAAACAGTTGAAAGATCATTTCAAAATATCATAAGAAGCAGCAAAAGAAAGAGCTCATCAGTTGCTGCTGCTAATGTACAGTCTTGCCAAAGTCCAAGGGTTATCGTACGATCCATACCTGATGCCAACGATCAGTTTTCAATCAATTTGAATTCAATGACTTTTAAAATTTTTATAAAACTTTTGTATAAATTACATTTTATTAATTTTGAAGCTGTAAAGATACAGACCTTTGAAATGATTGCTGGCAAAGTAAAAAAAAATCAAGGATTTTTGTTTCCTTCAACAAAAAAAAAAAAAAAAAAAAAAAATGCTGATCATGCAATGATCATGAAGAAAATAATGTTAATCCTTTGAGAAATTAAAGGAATTTGCTACAGCTCTAAAACGTTAAAAGATTGTTAGTGACAATTTTCTATAAAAAGATATTAACATTAAGATTTCTCCAACGTCAGTCGTATACATATGTATGCTTGATGGCTACAGCAAACGCTGCATATCCTTAAGGTTAAGAAAAAAAAGCCGATAAATTTTCTAAAAATTATATCACACCATGACAAACTCTCTTTAGTAACAAAAGAGCCGACTTGTCTCCAACACTTAACGTTTTCGGTTGATGTTTTCAAATTCATTACCTCCTTTTGTGCCTGACAATATAAAATCTAATTAACAGATTTTGTTGGTGTAAACATAAAATCGAGTCTTGAAATGCTGCCGTTGCTGTGCGTTCGGCATTCGTGTGACCCAACGCCATTGTGTCTGATCTCGAATTGCCAGGGTACGTACCAGTCAAATGAATCCCACTTTGACTTAAGTGCAATCATTTGTTTACGCCGAGCAACGTCAAAACTCATTTGGTTGCATTTTAAGTTGGGGTTTCTTATATTTTTTTTTTTTCGAAATATATCTTGGATGCTGTTGTTTTATCTTGTTGGCTTTTATTAATTTTCTGTCGATGTTGAAAAGATATGCCTCTGTTTCAATTTGTTTGAATTAAAACCTGGTAGAGAATGTTTTGATTGATGACAATGTTAAAAGTCAAAAATTAGCGAGTAAAGATTCGGAAATTTTGAGGTATGGACTCGAGCTGGAAAATTAGTGGATGCAGGTAATTCGTTTATAAATTGATATTTTTATTTTATATCTATTTAATATAGGTACACATAAAATATGTGTATGTATTATATTATGAAGACGAACAATGAAGCATTTTAATAAAAATTAGTAGTCGCACTCCCTAATTTTATGGAGCATGAAAAATTGAAGAAAATACCTTTTGAATACATATTCAAAATCAGTTAATATTCAGTGGTCACTTGAGTCAATCAAAATATAAAAAAACACTGTTTCCTACTTGGTGCCTTTCTGATTTTTGTTGCTGTTGTTGTTGATTCTTATAAATATTCATTTTTTAATGTAACCAAAAGAAGGGAACATAAAATTACCAAATGTTATTAATGATTTCTCAAAAGCGACACATGCAATGTTCTCCCCACAATACAGTGGAGGATGGATGCTATTGCAGACACTCACTGGCGGTAGCGGCAGCTATGGGCTTCTTTTTGATATGCAGACAAACGGACGACAAAAAGCGGTAAAGAACGCACTGGCGGCAACAGTAAGTGATGATGAGATACTCGCATATATGTAAAAGAGCCAAGTTGGTGCAAGGTAGGTAGGTAGGTAGGTAGTTAGGTAGGTAGTAGGAAAAAATCATGTTATCGAAATGGATTGGTGGACATAAAGAAAGATGCCGCCCAAAGAAAGAAAATCATGTAGTTTTTTTCATCTTGTTTTTGGACACAATCAGAGTAACACTAATTCGTATTGGATTTTCTGGTGCTTGTCACATTTATCTACAGTTTGGATATTAACTTGGTATAAATCAATTCATGCGGATGCAACCCAAAAATGAGATTAAGATCAACATCAATAAGATTAGGAGCCAAAATACAAATAAGAAAATTATAAATGTTTAAATTTAAATTAAAATTGATCTTATAATGTCTAATTTTGGTTAGAGAAATAGTGAGGTAGCACTCAGGAAGAACAACAACAACACTGGAATTTAGATGAATTTTTTACTTTTACTTCATCTTCAGCTTAAGAACTTTCTGCGAACTACATTAAGTGTAATCCATTCCTTTATGATTTCATCTATAATCGCAGTTGGCTGTTCCTATTTTTTCAACTGTTCTCCTTTTACTCAGGTTAAAGGTCAAGAAAATCCGGGAATAAATTTCGGTGAGGCATTTATATATATGATATATATTTGTTTTCAGCAAATCCCAATATGCGTATTCGTGCGTCCGTCCTCTACACTTCGAAGGAAAGCACATTCGGCCGATACGAGGGCGTTTTTTATTTCTCCACGCGTAGTTAAATCTGCTATGAGCAAAAAAAAAAAAAAAGTAAAAAGCACAAAAAATTAAAAGCTTCTTAAATTTAGTCTTGCGTTAAATAAACGTAAATAAAGTCGAATAATGAGCATTTTTCAGTGTTTTCAGGGTCGCTGCGCAGTGTTAAACTTCCTTGTCACACCACAAATAGAACAACAAAATTAGCACTCATCATATGCCTCGATGGTTTGTGTGCCACACAAGGTGCGAGTAATCGCAAATCATTAAGATTTTGTAGAAACTTTTTATGAATACAATTTTTCCGTTTACGTTTCACATGAATAGGGGAAAATGGAGATGAATTACTTAAAAAATTAGGGAGCTTTTAATATCTTTAAACTTGAAGGATAATACAAAGGTAACAAAAGAAGAACTGTCACCTTTACGATGCTCAGAGCCTCTCCTAGAGTGTTTTTCTCGTTTAATCCAAAAATGAGCATATTTTTGCTGAATAATGTTAATTGTATTAAATATCACAATATTTAAAGGACATTTATTTTACTCAATGTCTTTAACTGTATAACCGTTAATTCGCTAGCATTGCTTCTTTGAAAGAAAAATCAATTTTTTCTTGACAATTTGTGATATAATTTTTTTTTTGATAAATTTTTGAGCTCAGTGATTGAAAAGCTCACATTTTTTAAAGTTAAGGACGATTTTGTTTAAAAGAAAATTTTTTAGTCTTTTTAAAAGGCGACCGAGTTTATTAGTGATTAACAATCACAATCTACGATAAGGACCCAATAAAAACCTAGTGTTTGAGTGGTCCTTTCCCCGTATATATATGCTTTTCGTAATGACTGGCATATTTTAAGAAGAAGAAGAAGAAATCGAATTCGATATATATTACTAGATCACTTAAGTCCATTTGAAATATACTTAGAGTTTCTTAAGGCATGAAACGTCGTCGTCGAAGACATGATTACTGGAGCCTCTACGGATACCACCTCTCACAATTGTCTACGAGACACGAGCTAACAATTCCATATGCATCCAACCAATAGTCCTCAGAAGAGCGCCTTGAAAGCGCTTGCGTGAGTATGTTCACGGAAAACGGCTGGATTTGTGAAAGGACAACTCATGGATTTTCCACTGTAGCACAACACACCATCGCTTAAAGCCATCGTTTCGAAAAAGTTTTTAGTCAAAAGTTTCTGTTACCGCAGTTAAAACTATTTGCTAGTAAGTTTTCCTAAGAAATATGAATCAAAGATTACAATCCTCAGTGAACTTAAAAACACCATGTTAATTAAAAATCCTCTAAGGCTGAGTGCATCATCCATCGACAGTTGCGCCAATAAACATTGCTCTGCAGTGGGACCGAACGAACTGCCACCGAAAATATATTGCATTGTTCGATTGCAATCAGTAGAACATTAAATAAAATGTAAATTTAATGCACAATGCACAGCATTGAATGCGCCATTAGTTTGAAGGCGCTGATTCTTTGAGCAGCACAGAAGCTGCCAACAACCAAAGTTCAGATCCAAAAAAGCACTAAAAAAATCAATTTAAAAAACCAAAAATACAATAAAAACAACGATCAATTCGATCGAGATAAGGACAATGCAAGGAAAGAATATAAAATCGAGCAAGTTCCTCCCCTTCGCAAGCGAAAAAAAGCAATGAAGCTAAAGCAGCGTTCACGTGTGTGGCTATATGGTGGCAACATGCAATCGATCCAACCAAAGTCAGAGCCAGTTAACAAACGATACGTTCGTCACTTCCTGTGGGCCAGTCACTAAGAAAAATGAAGGAAAAAAAAAAAAAAAAAAAAAAACACAAGTACAACTAAAGCGCCATGTTGGTAATGCGGTCAGGTATATTGCAAAAACAATATAATAATACCAAGAACAACAAAAACAACAAGAGAAATGGGACGAAAAAAAAGTAGGAATCCTTTTGTGCTCCTTTGTTATGTGGAGGATTGTCATTTAGCGATTGTTATCGTTGTTTAAATTGCGCACGTCAACTACAACTGTCATCGTCATTATGTTAGGGGCTTGGCGGTGGCGCACAAACTCTGCGCTACAGTGCGCCATACAGTGGGATAAGATGGTTAGAAAAATTTTCAAAAACGCTAAAACAATAAATTCGGAATCTAAAGAGTTCTTAAAATTGAGCGAATTTCTTCTTAGTTATGAGAACAAGCTTTACGTGGTTATAAAATTTAAATTTAAAAAAATTATTGTTAAGAAAGTAAACTTTGGTACAATGACATTCGTATGTCATGTATCGGGCTCAGAATACTTTGTATGATAAAAATTGAAGAGTGATTTCCTTGAGAAGAGCTATATATGTTTCTTATCTAATAGTAGGTATTTTTTGTTGCATATCATGTTAAACTTTTATTGCAATTTGATTTGAACTTTGCCCCACTGTACACAACATTGCAAAATTAGACGACAACAATGGCTGCCGTGCTACGCCAGAGCTGAAATGTTGAAAAAAAAAAATAACCAAAAATTCATTTAAACGCGCTTTGGTTTTATTCGGCAACGTTTTTATAAAAACCATATAAAAAATGCACATTAAACAATGGCAGCAACAGCAACACAATAAATAAATTCTGCTGTTGCGATAGAGGGCGCCAGCAACTAAAATTGCAGTTGTTGTTTGTGTCGCTGCACACAAACTTGTCAATCAATTGCTGCGCCATTGTTTGGTCCGATGACATGATGGCGCGACACTTTTTTTTTTTCTTCATCTGTGGTTGCACAATTGTGGCGGCCATTATTAAAAAATTATTTTTTTTACTGAATGTTTTATTGTTGTTTCAGATAGGTTCTTTTTTCGTGGAAGATGTATGTTTTCAATTGCATTGGTTAACTTGGTTAGTTAACATTAATTGGTTCTTAAATAAAAAGTAAGAAAGTTACATTCATAAGAAGAGGTTCGATACAAAATCATAAATCTAAACTATTTATGAGATAGTCCAATAATCAAGAAATAATTTAAATAAATTGGAGGTATGTCTCTGATCAAAACAACTATCCTCAAAATAAATAATTGCATTGATGAGTAAGAACTGTAGCAAGCGTATAATTATGGTTTTATTTTTTTAATAGCTAGTGGGCTCCACTCGCTGCTCACTTCGCTCATCCGCCTCCGCACACTTCAATTCGCACGCTGGCTCTTGAGCGTGCTTCTCAGAATTTTTGTTTTCTTCTTATATTTGACAACTTAATTCTACGTTTCTTTAACAACTAAAAGTATGCAATGAAATTTACTATTCTTTAACAACTAAAAGTGAGAAATAGAATTTTGGTTTCTTCTTACAATTGTTTTGGGCTTTTATCATTCTTCTTTCATTATACGAAAATTATTTTATATATGTAATAAAAAGATATTTTAATATAATTATATATGTATATTAATTATAATAACTAAATGAGTAATTTCGGTTCCGAGCTACCCTCACATAAGGAAACTTTCACAAATTGCTTAGCTCAATTCGTTGCAAAGTTATGATATTGTGCTTTCTACGGTTTTTCGAAAAATTTTCGGAAATGTATCGTTAAACAAACCAATAAACTCTTAACTTCATTAGATTGTGTTCAATACTGAGCACATATTGCTCTTGATTTTTTACTCTCTAGAGAAATTTTGTGCGGGAAAATAAGGTCACTTTTTCCCTTGGATGGTCAAACATGAGTTTGAAAAATATATCCTGGGTCTTAGCATGTTAATTGAAATTAAAAATTTTGATCAGCTTTTGGGCTATTTGAGGGTTTTAGTGAAAATAGAAAAGTTGTGACAACATTTTTTTTTTAGGATATTATTTATATTTATTTGCCTTTCTGTTCAATACAAGATCATCAGTACCAGGAGATCGAACATAGTTCGTTTTTTTAATATAAGGTTGATAAAGACGAACAAGTACACTCATCCCTCGATTTACGCGGTAGATAGGTTTTTGAAAAAACCGCGTAATTCAAAACCGCGTACAATGATTTAGGTAACGCTTTTATTTACTGAACTATTATTAAATTATAGTATTTATACTTTTTAAAGGGACTTTTTGAGCAATTTTCATATTGGTATTGGGCGAAGTTTATTGGGGCTATTTTTCAATTTTTGTTTTTCGATCGAAATTTCCTATATCCGCGAAATTTTGAATATTCAAGAACCTAAATCTTGAATGGTATTTGAATTGTAATTAATGATATAATTTCCCAATGAATTTAGAGATATTGATACATAAAGTTCTTCATCTAACATTCATATGTATTTTTTTAACATTTCAGACAAAAAGCGGCACATGCAAGTAAGTACCATAGAAGCTTGTAACAAAATAACCCCTCACAACCACTTGATTTTACGAGAAAATATTAAAATACAAACGAACAACACGCTCGCATCCTCATCATAAAATAGAAAAAAAACTTCACATTTTATGCCAAGCGTCCTAATGAATTTTGGTCATTTAATAACTTCATAAACATTGAGTTACTTTAAGCGGCAAATTAATGGTATGATGTGGTACGCTGTACATCCTTGCGGCCGGCAACACAACATAAAATCTACGGTGGAACTCCATCTCCGCTCCTTGACTGGAAGAAGTACCCAACTGATTTTGTATGCGAATAAGGTCTCATGTATACGACAAACGGACGTGTTCAATCAAATGGTCATGTTTGAATGGATATGCGGCGGCCAAATTTTCGGGAACGAACCAAAGCAAAGATTTTGCTTTGCAGGATTTTGGATAAAAAAATTTATGAAGGGTAAACAATTGAACATAAAGCATATTTTTATGACTTTGATTAGTTTTTATTACAAAAGTGAGTCAAACAAAATAAAAAAGAAAAAAAAAAAAAGAACAAAATCCTTCGAACGAAGGGAAGGAAGCGACGGCAAACACTTGTTGTTTGGGGCTTTTTATGTTTCTACAAAATGCGATTGTTGAAATATGAAGTGTTAAATAGGCACACTGCTGCAACAGCTATAGAATATTAATGAGATGATTCTACAGCTGTCCCACAATATTGAGGGAGGAAGTATGGAAAACTATAAAAGATCTTTCTGAAATCTACTATAGCACTACAATAGATAGGCAATTTACCTTTCCAGTCGACATTCATCATTCACATAGGCAATATTGTAGCTGAACGCCAGCAATATGTCAATGTGACAAATATGGTTGCCACTTGACAGTTTGGTGACAACAAGGCGATGACAAAATATAGAATCAGACACACTCGTAGTATAGTCAGTGACACCATTTTATTCATATGTTAATTTCAAAAGACATTCGTATTTTTATGACAATTTCATCGAATTGCCGCTGGCTGAAAGTGACATTAATCAAACTCAGCCACGTCACACGCATGCCACTTTGACATTTGTGAACGCGCTGTCAAAACATGCTTGACATTTGTTGCTTGGTTTAGCGAACGCAAGGTGCGTGAGTTACTTTACACTTGTGGTTGTTTTAATTTTTCTAAATTAATTATTTATGTCAGTGGAGAAAAACAATGAATAATTGATATCTTCCTACATATCATACTAAAATGTTTTAAGTAATACACATAAATAGAGTGTTTTCTTTTAGAAAAACAGAAATTTTTTCGAATTCATTTGACATTTTTTTAGTTTTTATATTATATACAGTCGGAAATCACCCACTAGATAATTTCCTATTTCGAGTATTTAGAAATGATCCTACGTCGATGAAACTTTTTCCTACAAAAATGTATAGTATAAGTGTTTTGCAGAACATGTTGCACGTTGACCACTCTTTTGCCAGAATATATCGAATACATATATGCTAAGGAGCAAAATACTGAAATCAGGCCCGGACTTAGAAATTTACCGCCTTTAGGCTGTTCACAAATTGAGTATGGTCAAAAAAAATTGTTTAATATGAAAAGTTAGGACCGTTTTATTTTTTTTGCTTGTCAACATTTTTTTAGGTAGTTTAGGGGGCGACATTCCAAGTAATGGCATTTTTTTCCCCTGTGCTACTCTCACCATCGCCAATGCATTATAATGTAAAAAAAATGTTCAAAGCTCCCAATATTTGCCGCCCCTAAATTCTTGCCGCCCTAGACCTGTAAGGTAAATCCGGGCCTGACTGAAATTCATCTCATCAATTCATCAATAAATAGTCTGCAAAACTGAGCATTCAGGAATAATTTATGAAGATTGTTTCTATTATCGAGCCATATTTCCGAAATAACAAAAGTTGAGAATCTTCATATATTCCTATTAGAAATAATCCGGAGGTGTCAAACCACGCAATTGTGACAACTCATTGATTTCATAATTTCAAGAAATTGTGTGATTTAAATGAAATTTTAATGAATTTAGAAAACTTCTATAGATAGTATTAATCTGCTCATGATGAAATGGCAAACCTCACTGAGTAGACATGAACTTTAAATTCATCTCGTTTTTGGATAGAACTATATTTTAAAGAAAACATCCGATACATGAATGGATTTAACATATCAAAGCCCGAAAACCAATTGATTTGCTAGAAAGAAAAGCGAATGTGCCAGCTAGTTATATTTCAACATTTTATTTAAGATTTTCTATTCGATGTGGATTGACTGACCACGAAATTGGCTTTGATCTGACCGATAAAAATAAAACAAAATATCTAAATTCTTGGCATGAACTCGCATTCTATTTATTGGGTTTAACAGGCGTAGACGACAAAATATACAACACTTTAACAATTTGCATTTAGTAATACAACGAAATGGTAACGAAAATAAATCAAATTGCTATTGGGTTGGTGAGTAGGTCTTGTGTATTTATTTTTTTTGTCCGTTTGTCAAGTTAGAACAATGTTTCTCAACATTTAGTTAAGATAAATGCTTTTTATCATTATTTGGTACAGAGAGAAATCATTTTTAATATTATTTTTGTAAAAAATTTCATTTATTTTCGGCTGAAAATGATCAATTTCAACAAAGAAAGAAAACTTTACGCCATGTTCAGAAGTCTCTTCACAAGGTCAAACTCAAACATGCATGATATTACTCATACTACGTTGCTAAGAAATAAATCAAAAAACAACACATTGAAAAAATGTTTTCCATTTAATTGACAGAATTTAATTCAAATCAATTCAACCGAAGACATTACTGCGACATTTTTAATCGACAACTATTTTAATCACAGAAACAGCATGTTGATTATGTACGAGTAATTCATTGCATTCTCTGGCACATCACATCCACCGCTGGCAAATTGTTTGCTCAACACATTTTCTGACTTAAGTGACAATGAGTGCAAAAAAAATACAAAAAAAAAAAAAAAAAAAAATAGAAAATCCGCATAAAAATAAAGTCATTCCCTAGTACTATACTGCTAGGACTTCAAAATGAAAGGGTACCGGGAAGACCAAAATAAATTGTGCCTGTTTTTCATTAGGCGCAATTAGGCAAACAAACAGAAAATGAAATTGAGGCTGCTCGGAACTATGTTCTGCATTTGCATAAGCTTGCGAACTGCGAACTGTTGCTTTTTGTATTCATACAACTCTTACAATTTAGACAGGACCGTATGAACTCCTTTTGCTGGTATGAATAAATTGCTAAAGTTTTTCTTTTGTTCACCCAAATGAGTTGAACTTCTTGTTGTACAACTTATAAATGTTGTAAGTTGGCTAAATAAATAATGCTTTTTGCGTGCTTAAACAGCTCGTAAATTTTTATGAAATTTCGTTTAATAAAAATTGCACTAGAATTTTAAATGATATGAAATTTTAGACTGAAGTTAAGATAGCTAGTATAAATACTTCAAAGTTTATAGCTTAACCTATGATGCCTATTACATCTCCCAATGCTGTGACAACGGAAGTAGAAGTATTTTACATTGCTTAAATTATTGTAATTAAGTGAACACTGAACAAGTCCCAACTGAACAGAACAGGCAAGGAGTTACTTAAATGGAAAATTAAAAGACCTTTTGCAACTTTTCCTTCAATTATTCCCTTTCCAGTTACACTCTGTAGTATTTTGTATATTTTTCATTTTACACAAAGCATTGAGATAGAACGATTTCAAGAAAAATCAACCGCCATTTTGAATTTTACATAACATTTATCTTTTATATATCATTTTTAAAGCGTTCATGTTTTATGCTACAACTTTCATACTCCATTCATTCCCCGCATTTTAGCAATGTCTGTTATTTGCCAATGTTGCAATTATAATACAATAGCCATTCTGTCTCGCATTCAATCCATCTTTGGCCAATGTCTACACCCTTAGTTAGTGCATAGTCTCTACCTTGGGAGTTATGTCAACTATGCTGGCTACTTGTAGCACGTCAGCCATCAATCCATCATCATTGTAATCGTCTTCTTTGAGATGACGACAGGCCAAATTCATCTTCCTGTGTCTGTCTGTCTGTCTGTCTATAGTTTTGTATTGTCAGACTTAATTGTTTTCTTAGTTTTGCACGCTGACAAAGTGAATCAAGTGAACCAAGCCCAACATGACTCGCTCTTGTCTATTGGTACACAGAGTGCACATTTTGTGCATGTTGCGCCTGCGCGTCTACAAAAGTACATAGCTGCTGCTGCTGCTGTTGAATGGTAAAGTTGTTGTCTTTTGTAATACAATAACAACTTGGTGTTTTGCGAATCCATCCACTTATGTATGTGCATACAGTTGGCCTTTTTGACCACTCCTTGTTCAATGCAGTTACTGTTGCTGCTGTTGCTGTTGCCGTTGTCGTGTTGGTGTTGCAATGACCATGTAACTCATTTTACACCTTTGGCTAATAAACTGTACGACGAGTAACAACGCACGTATGTTTAACTAATGTACGAGGTGTTGGTTTCATGTTTGTGGTCAGCAGTTAGAATTAACAACAACAAGTTTGCTATGAGCAGCAGCAACAGCAGCGGGAGCAACAACATTTGCTGTTGTCGCTGCTATTCTGATATAATAGTTGGTATTGCTGTGCAAAATTTTTCTAACATTTCCAATTGCCCGTGTGCTGGAAAGATACTTTTGAGATGAAAAAATTTATTTAGATCTCATAAGCATTGAATTGTTAGCTTTTGTAGAGATGGAAAAAACCATTAGGTTATATACAAAGTTTTTCTCGAAAGCTTAAGTAGTAAGCTTATTCTATAAGTAGCAGAAAAAAGACACAGAGAGTAGGCGTGACACATACAGAAAAGTATTAAATTTGAAAGGCTGTTTCGAGAGAGCAATCTTAACAACAATACTCAGTTGAGAGCTGCAAATGATTATTTTCCCAGACAATTCGAAATAGTTAACCTTACCTAACTTTAAAGTTTCGGGCTATACAAACAGTTGGTAACTAAGGTTGAACAAAAGCCAATGTTATGGAACATATTCTAGGTTAATTTAAAGACAAAACAAATTTTTTGTTTTTGTAGTAGAATCTTAGACACTGGTGTGCCAAGACCTCGCGGAAGATTCATTATATTTCCTTTGAAAATATGCACTTCCCGTATGTTGAAACATTTTGAAAAGAAACTTTAATGCCCCTTCAAACTTTTACTCCCAATCAGTCTTCGTTTGGGATTGAAGCTTAATTTGATGTCCAGCCTTACTTCGAGGTATTTAGTTATCTATATAGAGTTGCTTACGCTTGAATGCTTGGACATCTATGTTTACAAATCGGGACTAGTAATTACAGCCACCTCGAAGAAACTAAGAAAATCAACCTTACTGTATGATCTCAGAAATATGCTACTAGTCTGAAAATACAAAAGTTAAATGCAAATCCTTTGTCAAAAACCACGCAGAAGCAGTTAAATATTACGTGCAGCTCTTTTCTTTTTTTCATACCACTTAAATCGCTTAACTTCACTTTACGACCGCGACACTATCACAAGTAGAAAACTAAGCGATTGCGCAGAGGCTAAACATGGAACATTGTTGTAATTGTAGTCGACTTATCATTGTCAAGCGATACGCCAAACTGCCTTATACGTTTGTATGTACGCAAATTGCTGTAGCTAGTGGTGAAGTTAACTCTTTCGTGAAAGAAAAACCAGCTCTACCCAAAGTCTGCCCGATGTAGTATTAGAACATAGTTTGGCATAACCGCTGTACCTTGATCAGAATTCATTGGATTCCGGTTTTCTCTTCGGTTTGGTTTGGTTTGGTTGCATTGAATTGGAAGCAGCAGCTATCGTATTGCTAGAATGTTTGAATGCGCTTTCGGCAAAGCTGTAAATAGTATTTTGCTATGGTTGCAATGTAACCAAAGCGGCGTACTATACAACGGCTAAATTGCGTTCTAATCGCACGCGTTATCGCTTGCGTTGACTGTTGCTTACAGCGGCTGTCGTAGCCGTCGCGATGTTTTACGCGCACAGCATACAGCAGAACAAGCATTCACATAAAGATATGGCAACATTATTTCTAGATATTTACAATACGCCTTTTACCTGATCGGAAGGTAGGTATGTATTGCTGTGTTTAGTGTGCGTAAACATGGATAAGAACTATTATTTGTGCAGTGGGTAAGATATTCGTATTTTGGTATTATAACTCAAGCTCATATAAAATGATATAAAAATGTTTTGATGAGTAAATAAACCAGCGAGGAAAAAAAAATTCTCCAACGGTGGGCTGAACTATTAAGGATAGGATGTTATAAAAAAAACGCTTACCATATGATCACAAAAATTTTGTAGTACTTTCTCAACAAGAATTTTCGTTTCATACTTAGCGTGACAGAGTAAGACCCAGAATATTACTGCTGATATACCAAAGCACACTATCAACAATAATAGTTTTACTGGTACCACGAAGAATTAGATGAACTAAGAAGATGTTGCAACTGAGCATGGAGGAAAATAAATAACCTTTATTTTAGAATTTAGAGCTTGCACAACCTAACACCAAAATTGCATGGGATCAAATAAGGTCTACTTTGGTTTTAGCGAAAAGAGTCATACGACATACGTCATGTCGCCCCCTAAACTACGTAAAAAACTAAAAAAATGTTGACAAACAAAAAAAAAGGTCCTCACTTTTGATATTAAAGAATTTTTTTTTTCATATTCACCAGTGAAGAAGGGCGGCAATTTGTGAACGGCTTAAGAGCGGCAAATTTTTAAATCCGGGCCTGCCTGTAAATGCGGTTGAGAGCTCAAACATCTCATAGCTGAGAGATATTAGAGCATTTAGAAATGGCAAAAAGATTGGGAAGAGGAAAAGAAGATAAACCATATCTTTGCGAAATCTGGCATATTGGCGAATCTCGTGCAAAAACATTAGTGGCATACTATTCAAGTGAGATACAGTAAAATTGGAAGTCGGAATTTCTTTTACGCTGTATTAAATAGCGTCGCTTTTGAGACATTGGTTTTCGCCTAATTGAATTTTGTACTTATTGTGAATAAGCAGCTGTTTCTCTCTCTCCCTCTCACTTACTCTGAAATGTTCCGTGTCGGTGTCTGAATGTCTCGAGAGAAGTTCACAACTGAAATATAAAGATTTATTTAGTATATTCTATGATAGATCCAAGAGCATTCAGGTAAAGTTAACTCTGCTGCTCAAGACTTCTTGCGTGATTTATGTGCAATTTAATTGCAATTTCAGTCACATACAACGTGTCTCTTGCTTGTACAGCCAGCCTTCCCAATTGAACATTCGTTCTAGCAAATAATTGCAAGAGACCTATGCTGAAAAGTTTTACTACTTCGCCCAAATGCAGCTCAAAGACTGCATGTTTACTTCCAGCTGAACCATGTCATCGTCGTCGTCGTCGTCGTCGGCATCATCTAGTCAGCGTCATCTACAACGTGATTCATTTAAAATGAAATGTCGTCGTCTTCGTCTCCGTTGTTGTAGTTGTTGTTGTTGTTGTTGTCGTCGTCGTCGCCTGCCAAACTTATTTCAGACTTATGTTGATTTAAATGGCGCTTAAGATAAAGCGCACTGATGCCACTACACATGAACTGTGATGAAGATTCCTCCATTGAATTTGACTTAGTTGCAATCTAAAGTGATCACTTATTCACGCTTTCGTTGGCGCTTTCATGATCGCTACGGTCGTTTGTTTCCGTTTCGTTCCATCAGGCGCAATTACCAATCATTCGATGATTATAAATCGTTCAACAGTCGGTCGGATCGTGTAGCATTTGGCGGCAGCGGCAGCAGCAGCAGAGAATAAATGTCACGTTGCTAAAATTCGTTGTTTGCTGTTTTTAAATGAATTCATCGATATTCATAAATCATTATTAATTAAAATCGTTGTTGTTTTTTCAACAGGTTCGTCGTTATCGTTCATTTTCATTTATGCCGCATTTCAATCGTTAAAATCGACGATTAAAACTACATTTGTAAGATCATTAAAGTGACGATCATTTCGAGAATATGTTGATGTTGCATTTTTCGCTTTGTAAGTAGTTGCCAAAGGTTCCCGAATTGTCGCATCATCATTAATGGAAAGAATTAAAAGGTTGCCGCTGCTGCACACAACAGCAACGAACACAAAAACAACAACAACAACAACAGCAATATCAGCAGGAGCAGCAACATTGCAATCAACATAAAACAACATGTTTTATAGTTGCTCCATTTAGCATCGAAAGACTAACACAACCATCAAATAGCTAGATGCACTTAAATACGGCCTTGTCAAAGCCGACCTCCTGTCTCCTGCGTACGTTAACACGCAAGCAAAGCACGCATGCACGCACAGACGCACGCACCTGTAGTCAACAGGGTCTATGAAGTTTTATCTAAAGACCTGCAACATCATCTGCATAGATTTAAGAGAGAGAAAACCCAACCAAGAAGCTTTGCAATGAATGAACGCCTTTATCGACCGATCAAGATCGAGATCACGTATTCGTTGATTCTGTTAATGCGCTATTTCTATCAATATATCGAGAGAGAGAGATGGTATCATTAGGCTTGATTTAATTAGTGAGCGATTTTTACTAGTGATACATGGTCTTATACCGGCCTCAAAGTGCGTTGGCTAAATTCGCTAAATGAGCTGAAAGCTATCCTTCAATCAATCTACGAAAGAAGTATGGAGCACTGGATCAAGCGCAGGCACAGTTGTATTGCAAAAATTGGAAGCAACTTTGATTGCGGTTTAATTTTTTTTTAAATTATTCAGGGTTATTTTTCACAGAATAGTACAAAGAATTTTTCTTATGTTTTGACTGCCCATTTTGTATCAAAAGAATAGCCCGGCTCGACATCTCTATTTTTTCTACTGCCACAAGCCGAACTAAGACGACCAGCATTAAAGTTTTGTTTCTAATTTGGTAAAAAATTGGACTCGATTTGGGCTAATTGAGCAAATACCATCTATAACAGCGATAATCGCTTATGGCGTTCAGCTATGTTGTTTGCCTTGGTAAGACTCATAATTAGTTCACTGAGGTCAAGAACTTTCCAAGCATCAAAATTGAAAAAAACCTCTAGAGGTCGAAGCTTACTTCATAGGTACTTTACCTCTATTTATCGATAATCGTTTTAAGATTATGAACAATTTTTATTCAATTCGCCCAAGTCACGTTCAAAGTTGTGTAATAGGGAGTGGCACGCCTCTTTTTGAAAATCGTAAATTTTTTGACAAATTATGTGAGACTACACCAAATAACTCGCTCAATATAGCATTTCAAATATTTTACATATATGGGCGTTTGGCGTGCCTGTAAACCGATTTCAACCATTTTCAATCTATTCAATTATATAACTTGGTTTTCGTGTAATTATGATTTCCACAGACAGACAGACGGACATGGTTAAATAGACTCAAGTGGTGACGTTGTTCAAGAATATACATATATGCTTTTATATAACTGCCACGCCCCCTTCAATGCGCTGAAAACGGAATGACAAAGATTCACTTTGTAGGGTATAAAAAGCGATATACATACGAGCGACTAAGTGATGAAGAGTCCCAAATTTTTTTTTTAATCATTCTACCAAATGCACCCGCCTTTTTACTTGAATAACTAAAGTTACGGTATCGATATATTACATTTCAAAAAAGTATCGTTGCATTCCGAAACATATAATGCTTATCTAATCCTATATCTACTATCCAGCTTAAGATGCACAACACATTGATCGTTTAAGTGATCACACTAACTATTTCTCGTTGAACATGAAATTCCTTTCATCTAGAGGACAATTTAGCCCAATTTTATGTTCATTTTTATAGATGATACCGCCACCGCTCATTTGCATTTATAATCATCGCATGCAGGCATCTAAAACTTCATTTCCACTCCTGAAACAAGTTGCACCTTACCAATTGCCAGCAAGCCAAATGTATTCGAATCGAACTAAACTGGACCACATCTGACAGAGCCGACACCATAACATTTTTTTTATTCTCTCGTACCTTTTTTGATATTTTTTATTTTTTTTTTAAAGCAGAATGTACGATGATTTCGGTGAGTGTACAAATCTTTGAGGTAAAAACAGCAAAACCATTTTATCTACCAATATATGTATGTATATAAATGCTGTTGTAAAAATACATCCATAAATCCTTATCGTGGTAACATCACTCAACCAGTGATAAACCGATAAAACAAATTCATCATGATACTCGTACTCAGTCTAACATTTGACGTTTGAATATCCATTTTGATTTAATTGGCGGCAATAAATAACATTTGGTCAGTTGGTTTGGATTGAAATTTTATCTAACCGATTGACATTATTCCAAGGCTATCGGCAAATCTAAAAGAAGCTATGAAAAAATTCAAAAACATTTAAAAACGATAGTTAAAACTCTTTTATTTTCAGGAGCTTAAGTTAAGAATTAGTCATAAGTTTTAGGAAAGGAATCTTTGATTTGAGAAATTTTATGAACTTTATTGAAATTCGTATATATTTTAGTAGTTAATTTTGCCAGATTTATAAATTATTCAAGGAAGGCTCAATAGTATTCATTTTTAAGCAATACAGACAAATTGATCCACCGTTATTTCAACCTCTAGATAGGGTACCTTGTCTGATATGTCAAAAATCTTGGTAAGAAATAGAAGGCGAGTGCTTATTATTTTATTCTTTTTTGGCATGGGTGAGATCTTCCCGATATTTTTGATACGAGTGATTTTCTTGCAAGTGCAAGAGTTTCGGACACGATGGCACAAGTAAATTTCCGAACTTTTTTTCACATGAAATTTTTTTTCCATGTCTTACTTTATTCACACGATCAGAAAATGTGCATTTTTCTCACGTGCAATAATTTCCACAAAGTGAATTAGGCTTAGGTGAATTTCAGGTCCGTCCAATATTTTGTTGCACGTTTTTCAAGGTGCATTTCTCCCTGTGCATTATTTTGGATGAAGGTGATACAGATGCGAGCTTTCAACCCGTAGCATAGATCAATTTCCTACCAGCGGCATAAGTAAAGTATTCCCTTCTTATAATATTTTTCCCAACGATGTCATGATGACATTCTCTCTGCACTATTTATATCACGAGAGATACAGTTTGGTGGCCACAAGCTTCAAGAGAGAAATTTCGATAAAAAACGGTCTATAAATTTATGCAGCAGAAAGTGAGAAGGTGAAATGTTTATTTATACCTCCGATGCCGTGCGCAGGGGGTAGTTTTGGGGTTTCAAATTCCTCCCATTAAAGACTTACGCACGAGGGAAGGACTATCATTCTCTTTTCCTCGATTTTCTATTTAATGTTGGAAACTGCAACTATTTATCTCTATTTAGACGTGCGGTGATAAAGATCAGCCTTACAGTTGCTTCATCGCAACTACTATTGATACTGTTGCATCGGGATCGGAAATCTTCAAGAATGCTCGAGAGCCTTGTACGAGGAGCCTTTTCTCATATCTTCATGTACTTGCCAAATATTTTTATTCTACCATGGAGCTAAGCTCTCGTCAGAGAGCGGCAAGAAGAACTATCTCATTTTAAGCTGGTGAATACTTGTATTTCAAGAGAATCTTTATTGCTTGTATTCGGCATAAGAATTCACAGTTATTCACGTAAAAAGGAAATGTTATAACCACTGTATGGAAACAACCAGATAACCTGAAATCGATTGTGTCAAAGCAGTAATTAAATTATCTTCAACTCAACTCTTTGATGAGATCCACTTACCGAAACCAACCTGGTTTACATATGTTTCCACTAAAAATGAGGCCGATTGCAAAAACAACAACGAGTTGTCGGCTCAATTCAACTTTCGTTTGTTGTCAATGTCAATTGATGATTGTGGCATGTTTCTGATATGCAGAATCCATTGGCGTTTTTCCTCTTCCTCTTTTGAATGGACAATTTAAAAATTTAATTTTATTAATTTAAGTCCATGTTGTCACGTCTTTCATTTTACTGTGTGACATGCAGACAACGAACGCACTGTAATGCGTTTAAAAGTTGAATTTGCTGATCGGTTCTTTACGTTCGATCGCTTCTTGTTGTTGGCTATCTATACTGCGAGTGGTTGTTGGTACAACACAAAGACCGCCTTAAGCCTTGCAGCATACTTACAACAACATGGCTACCCAGACGTTGTTATCGGCCATTTATATCGTTATATGGACTTGTTTTGCATCGTTATATCATTTCAACGGCAGATAAGGACCGAGATGTTTAAGTCTGGTTTCTTTTTGCTTAATCGAATTTAATATATTTGTACCTTCGAACATACATACATATATAGATATACATCCATACAAGCATTGTAAAAAGAAAATATTTTCTATGCGAAGTACGAAATATTTTTATAGGTGTGTTAGTTTTAAGCACAATTGTAATTTAACTATAAAAACTTGAATGCTTTTTAAGTAATATCTACTTGTCTAAGAGAAAAGGCTCTTCGACAACTGCTGAGAAAAGGATTTATGTTTAAAAAATGTTTTAGTTGTGCTCTTTTGCGCTTGGGAAAGCTTAAGAGCCTGAACCATTTCTGTATTGACAGCATAATATCATTATTTAATGGCATCCCGAAAAAAATCTTAGTGAGCAACAGATCGATTATGACATGAGTTTTCTGACAATAGTCTGCCGGGACCAAAGTTCGTGCAACTTTAATTCATTTGATTTGTGGCGGAATTGCTGACAATATTGCCATCTTCATCTTAAGAACACTCTTAAATATCATAGTCAATGTTTATGAATTGCTTTCTCTATGACAATTAAATAAAATTAATTCATGTGGGCTTAACGAGTCCTAAATAATACAGTGAAAATGCGCCTAATCCGAAGAGATGGCTTTCTTTGTTTTTAGCAGAAATCAACGTCAGTTTGCGTCAATTCTATTATGATTTGGATCTTGTAAGCGAATTTTTATCAGTCTAATGCAGCTAATATTCAGTTTGTGCAATCTGTAGCGAGTTGAGGTACTCGGACGCATAGCCCATCCAGATATCAGGTTCCAATGCTACTTAAGCATACTTTAAGCATTACGCTGTTTGTTTATTTCTACAAAGCACTTCTCTTAAAATCAAGTACAATAAATATAGAGTAATAAGTAAATAAGTCATGCTAACTAATGCCTTGTGTGCCAGAATAAATTCCCATGGCTGCAAACATTCAAAATAGAACATCTAGTCGTATCCTACTCAAAGAATTTTAATTAAGCAGACAAAATACCAAGTGATTCGAACAATCAGTTTTGCTTGCTTTCTCTTTTTAAGAAAAAAAAAAACCCAATAAATTTACCTCGTCGGACAGAAAATTAATTCAAACAAGTAAAATCCGTTTAACAAGCCCCACATAATGGCATTACATGTGTAAAAGGCTTAGCCCAAGTAAATTCTTTTACATTGCAAACGCTGACTGACAGCGCACGATCGATGAGATCTGATGGTGTACTTTCTGTACAAGAACACAATTCGCATACGCTCTGTGCAAAAACAAAAAAAAGTAAGAAATTTGACTTGTTTTTTTTGCTGCATTTGTTGTTGTTTTCTGTCATTCAGCATGTGGTGTATTGAACCTGATAAACTTTCGACAGGGTTGATCTCATAGATCTTCGTTTAACTGAACAAAAAAAAAAAAAAAAAATTTGATAATGAGAAGAAGGAAAATATCGCGCGCTGCATTGAATTGAGTTTAGTTTTCTTCCACATGCAGTAGCTTAGAGATTTGCGCATATTGCAAAAACTACACCAATATCTTGTGGTAACATTTCTCTTTTTTGAAGACTTACGTTGGTTGAATTTCAAAATAAATCTTTAGAAAATTCTATGAGATCAAATTTTTATTACTGTGTCAAAACTTTAGTTGTCGCTCAAATCATTTTAGCCACAAAGTTATATCATCAGCATGCTGCTGATTCATTTTCACACAAAACTCTCGAAATGATTTCTCAAAAAAAAAAAAAAAAAAACACTTTTATGTGATTTATTTAAATATTTACACACAACTAATGACAAACGTAGCACTCTAACAAAGAGACATTCATTTAATCGACACATCTATGGATAAACATGGGTATTTTGCTTTTGGGCGCTTATGTGAATATTCATGCAATGCTGCTACTTTAAACCCTTTTTTTCTTTGAAAGACAGCAGAGGTTTCTGTTGTGATACCAAATGTATGTGTTTAGCTTTTGGTACACAAAATCTCACAGATTGTTTGCCAAAATAGCAAAACTTTAGTAGTGATACACAGAGCATTTACCCAGGGCCGGATCTAATTTTACATAGGTACTAGTGGCCCAGCTTGAAATTTTCTCATATATAAGTCATTTCAGTTCAGAAGAAATTGCCTTCAAAATATTAAACGTTTGATAAATCCTGTTACAGACTAAACTTTCTTTCACAACTCAGTATTGTTACTTTCAGTAATATATGAGATTTCCTTATCAATATGACCATCTAAATTAGTTACGATGAGTGAAAGTTCACAAAAAAGGTTTATTTTTCGAGTAGCTAGGAAACGGTCAACTTTTCAAAAGAGCTGTTGTTAAGTTTGAGACGCTTTTAAAAAACTTAAAATTTTCAAATTTATGCATAGTCAAAGCTTTGGAAGATCTTGATTCAAAGCTGACAAAATCTGCTTTCTATATATGTAAGTCCATAACTTATGATCCTATGAAAAGAATGAAATTATCAATTTTTAAATGAAATGTTTCAAATTTTGAATATTTACCATTACTCATACGACATGTTAGTTATTCAAAATTTCGTCTTAAACTAAGCCAATGAGGGCGGTAAGTGACAGCTTTCACCGAGCATTCAAATGCCTCCATCCGGCCCTGAATGAAACAGTGTAGTTACAAGCAACCATCATCAACAGCACTAATGAAATTTGTTTAATAAATGTTTTCCAAACTAAATTAGGAAATGTTTATTTTGAAACACTCAAGAGGTGATACAAAAATCCATTAACCGCAGCGTAAATTTCCAAGAATATGGTGACAAACAACGAAGAGTGTGAACAGTTTAAATACCAAAAAACAATAGATGCTCGTACGTATAAACAACACTTTCGAGTGTAAATATTTGAAAACGCATACACACAGACATATGTGTATGTGTATTTGTTTAAGTATGTGAATTTTATAATAGTTATATTTTTGGGTGAAATAACTAAATAAGTGAAATGAGATTTTGGAAATATTTTACCACTTTATCTTATGATATGGATCTGAAAATAAAAGTGAAAGTGGAATGATCACACTCAAAATTAAAACTAAAATTCTGCGAGAAAAGTCATAAAGCGGAATCCATTACGGCATCTTTCAGATAGACCGCGTGATAGAATTTAAACGTAATTATAATTTATTACAAAATTGTTCTTATATTAGTGAAATTTGAAGAAAATTTGCTTTTTTGTTTGGGTAAAATTATTTAAATCGAGTAAGTGCTTTATTTAATACATTTTTACTGTATCGATTTTCGTAAAAATTCATGATAATATAATTTTTTTCCTTGAAAAATTATCAAAACAGTCCTTCTTTTATCTCATCCATGAAAGACCCACATTGATTACTTCCAGTTTATGCCTAATATATTCCTTTTCATCGAGACCATTTTATATTAAAAGCACGTAAGTTTGAAATGATTTGTGATGGCGTTCTCTTTTCTAAGAAAGCTTATTCTGCTTTTGTCTACTGGGATACTATCTATTGGAAATTGCAGTATATCTTAAATATGAGCAGTGTCGATTAAAAGAGAAAAAATCAAACTTATGTTGGAGAGAAGGAGATAGCTCTTGTAATAGAGCGAAAAAAGGAATCGTTGTATTTTTCCAGTTGGAAAGGGTGGCTTGAGCCTGCTCTCAAGATATCTAAACCGCTATTGATCATATGTACATAAGTTATAAAATTTATCCCTGCAAGGACAACAGCAGGAAAATACTGAAATTAAAATTAGCAAATATAAGATAAGTCCAAAAAATATCAAGCTGAATATGAATTGACTTGGCAGCTATTCTTTTACTTAAACAAATTTTTTATTTAAAGTAAACATCATCCTTAAATATCACATTAGAAATAATGCTTAATCATGGTAAAAACGTTAGCCACACCACAAACTGCTATACAAGAGCTATTTATGTCCTTTTTTTGCATTTCTCCAAAAGGCAAAGCAAAAAAAAATCTCACTGAAAGCCCATAAGAAATATCAGTAAATTAAAAATTAAATGCAAACTGCTGCCATTTGCGGCTTCAAATTCAAGTGTATTTCATTTATAATGAGCAATTTTTTTTACTTGAGGCCATTTTAATTTTAGAGGGTAGTATACATTAACGCTTACGTTAACGCTCCGTTTAGCAACAACACCCTTCTTCTGAGGTGCTAAATATTTGCTACGTTTTTTTTCTTTGAGAAAGGGTTGAGAAAGCAACCAAAGTAAAAGACTTTTAGTGTCTTTTTTATGTTTCAGCGATTTCGAGATTTTTTTTTTAAACATCGCGAATGTTTTTTAAGAAATTTGGAAGGCGGGAAAATCAATGGTTTGGATGATGGTGCATTGTGGCTGATACTCTCCAGTAACAACACATTAAAATTTGGCCAAGTGGAAAAAAGGCGATTTCATTAATTAACCCTTATATTTTGTTTAATTAATGGCGCTATTTAATGGGAATAATTGCATTTGGACCATGGGGCTGGCCAGTAGATCGCCGAAGAAAAGGATTGCCCTTTCTTGTTGCTTTTCGAATTTTTTTTTTTTATAGTAAGTTTTAAGGCAATGACCGTTGACAAGGGTTTTATTAAATGATTTGTTATTCAAATTTGTGCTGATTGAAAGTTTATGCCCTAAAGTAAATTAATGAATTATTTTTCTATTTATTAATTAATTTTTGGTTTTTCTTATACACTTTTGAGGGAGATTTTAGAAGAAAAAAAAAAAATGCTGGTATGAAGCGATAATTTTTCTGCTGCTGGAACTTGAAGAGATGGATATGATTAGTTATTTGTTCGTAAGCAGCGAAAGTTTTTTAAATTGACAAAGGGTACTTCTTTTTTTTAAATGTAATGCATACATATTATGGGCTTTAGCAACAATTACATCCGCGAAAAACAAAACTTTGTTCAATATGCAAGTTTAATTCAACAATTTTCGCATATAACGATAGTATCCTGGCACCAGTACCGTTCACTCAATCTTTCATATATGTCCAACTGGCCAAATCATAGAATTATGCTTAGAATTACAATTGATCAGGACGATATTAAAGTCAAAAATGAGCGTTGGATATGAATATCAAAGAGCAGAGATTTGGTTCCAACAACCGGTCTTATCCTTAGAGATGCAAAACAGACCTGCAAGGAAAGAATTCTGATTCCCGTATTTGGAGAAGTTGGGAAATCTATGAATTCTTGTCCTAAGGACCACACTAATGCTTAGGTACTTTCTACGTACCGAAACTTGACGATTTTTTTTATAACTGTCCTGTATAATATTTTGTATTTTTGTATAGTTGAATAAACTAAATGTCAATGAAGGCCTAATCCTAAAGTCAATAGATAATGATTTATTAAAATATTTACTGAGAATTATCCCATCGTACGTTACGTTAAATGCATATTTGCTCTTCCGCCTCACTGATGAAGTGAAAAAAGTCTGTTCGAACAAAATAATAATGCTAATAATACAAACGTCGTACACGCTTCCCAATTGGCGCCGCTCGAATGGATTACAACCGCAACGAATGCGACAGCAACAAAACCATGGCTCAGGCGTTGAAAAACGATTTTTATGTTTCCGTTACTCTTAAAAATCGGCAACAACTGAAGATGAACTATTGTTGTATGTATTATTGTTGTGCATAAGGACGAACTTAAGAGTCCTTCATGACTTTTCTGGCTTTAGTTGGCACACGTTTTATTTGTTTAACGCGTAACAACATTTTTGCCAATGTTCTTACTCAGTAGCTGACGTTGCTGCGATGTTATGTTGTTACTGCTGATGATGAGTAACGGATGCACGTGCCCCACAAAGGACATATTGTTCGCACGCATCCTTATGCAGAGCAATAGCAAAAGTATTGTATTTGTTTTTATTTGTATTGAAAATGCTCTTCCTCCTATGAACACCCACTCCATCTCTGTAACAACAAGCATTGGGTGCTGCTGCAAATGATGAGCTGCGCTTAATTTATAACCGCATCAGAAGATTTTTTTTCGCTGCGGGGTGCTGCATGCAGTAAAATCATCAACGAAAGACTATGTATGATGATGCATACGCGTGCAATTCGTTCAGGGTGTTTTGTTGTAGTTACTGGCGCTGCTGCTGTTTGGTGTGAAGGTGAAATTAATTACAGTAGCGCGAGTGAAAGTGTCACATGTCCTTTTTGGGCACAACCAGAAGGGGGTATGAGTATTTGTACGGAAATGCTGCAAGTCTTGTTTTAAGTGCTGTAAGTTGAGCAACGATTTGCCAAGAAAAAAACAAATCTGAGACAAATTTGTAGGATTTCTTAGAGGAAAATAGAAAACATTTTTTTTTTTGATTTTCAACAATTTTTGACAATTTTGCTTCAGGGCAGGTATATTGCGCTGTCATTAAAATAAAATTTGAATTGAAAAGTTTCCTTCATCTTTTTATTTGCTAAAAATTTTTTGCCTTTGGCTGATACAATCATCAGTTCGTCATCGATATGTTTTTTTTTAGTGTCATATCATTGAATTTACACTGAGCAGCAAAATATTTTCTACAAAATTTCTAAAATTTCAGCTCATGAGTTTTTGATTGTATGCATTATATTTTTATGCTCATGTGTTTTTAAGTTTTTTTTTGCCTGAACAATTTCGCAAAATCTTAATCACAAAAAAAGGATATTTAACTTAAAAAAATAAATATGCAATAATATTTTTTAGCACAAATATATTATTCTAAAAAATAAATTATTAAAATCGGTTCAGTATATTTTGTGCCAATGCGTTACAAACCATTTCCATGTAAGTAATTTTATATAAATATAGTATACATGAGAATTTCAGAGGCAAAATATTAGATATAAGTTTACGTTAATATTATTATTTAGATAATTTATTGCTATTTTAAAATATCTCATGGCTCTAACTTCATCATTATGACAGTTATAAGCTAACAGAGTCAATTTTTGTTCACAATCAGTATTAGTTGAATTATGTATATGACCACAAGGTTGATCTAATCGAAAACTAAACATTTAGTATCGATTTGAATGAAAATAGAATTCTCTAAAATATGACTTCGGAGTTAAATACGTCAGATCTGTATCTTGAAAATCATAGATTACACACGTTTTTGAGATAGACACATAAAGTGTACTAAATTTTTATAGGGTTCATGGGAAGATTTCTCCATCCTTAGGAGAATGCCAACCATTTTCATGGTCTTATCAAAATTATATAGCCTCAAAAGCAAAATTTGATTATGATTACTAGTGTTTACCTTTCATAGAATTCATAGATTACTCGAAAAATAAAAAAAGTATAAAACTTTTCGAATTCTTTCACAAAACATAACTACGAAGATGCGCCCTTTATTCTTCAGGCCAAAAATAAAAGAAAACTCTAAAAACATTAAAATTAAAATCCGTTTTTTGCTCAAATGATTTCCGTACGTGCAGTCGATAAAACGTTGATGATGATAAGGACGACGGCGGTGATGATGATTGCAAAAAAAAAAAACACAAAAAAACAAAAAACAATGACAGTCTTTTATCACACGTAACTTATGTTGTTTTACGTCGTCTAAGGGCTGATGAAGAAAATTCAATTGTAAAGATATTGTCATCATAAAATAAAAATGATGCCATCTTTTTTTATATTGCAGACTTCGATAAAAACAACAAAAAAAGTGTCAGTTTGAGCTCAAACCCAAAGGCTCAGACTAATTAATTGACCAACGACGCAGTTAACGCTATGACGCTGTTAACATTTAATGACCATCTGTTTGACTCTGCCGTCCCTCCATCCAACGGTCAGTCTATTGACATACGTTTGACTTTCTTAACGATTTGGCAGATATTGGTACTCAAAAAGTGAATTGTCGTCATCATTGTCGCCGTACAATGTTGTCGTTTGTCCCATCAGTATGCAATATTTGCTGTCTTATCAACGATTACGTCAAATGCATTTTATTGTTTTTCTTTTACGGGTATTCGAGCACTTTTGAACGGTCTGGTATGGTGTGGGATCTATACGGAAGTCAACACAATAGTCGCGTCTATGTGATGTAGAAAAGTTGTGCGTAAGTTATATTCTATTCGCTTAACACTATCTAGTATTTTGGTATATTCTGCACTATGGAGCCAACTCTGTTGAAGTGCTTTCTTCATTGATAGCATATCAATCTTTTCAATAATGAAATTTTCTATTATCGTACTTACTTATATCTAAATGTCAGTATTTCTAAAGCTCAAATAGTCTTAGTGCTGCAAATGCAAATCGTTTCCAACTTTTAATTATCTTAACATCTGGTAATTACACATTGTAGTGGTCGTCGAAGTATTTCATGTACGTAGTAAATCTTAAATGCATTAAATTAATGTATGACAACACAACATGCCATCAATGGAACTTAAGCTAAGATAATCTATAGATAAGAAATTCTTGGCGAACATTAGTAAAACCTTTTAAAACCACTTGTCAACAGATGCTGCAAATTGCCGACCTTTAGTTACACTGGAAGAAATTTCAAGATGCATGCAAAAATTATTCAATATATTAAGAAAAATCGAAGAGTTCGAGCGAGAAATTTTAATGGAATACGATTTGAGTGGGAAAGTTAAAATGCTATGTTACACTGAGAAAACATTAAAACTTTTAAAAATTAAAAAAACTTTTTTTCAAACTTTTCAATACTTTCTTTAACAGAATTAACATTTTTCCAAAATTTCAATAAATTTTTGTATTTTTTTTTAACGTTTTTTTTTGCGTAGATTCGCAATCCTTTGAGCTTAACTCATAATATTATTTACCCTATATAAGATTTTATGTTCGGACAATTTTTCGATTAGTTTGATGATGAATACATTTAATTTTCTAGTCAAAAAATTATAATATGACTATTAAGCCATAAACTTTTTGTTGTCAAGAATGAAGAAGCGATATGTTGAGCTTTTGTTGTTATGTCAATATTTACTAAAAACTTAAACAAAGTAATCTTTTCTCGCAGTGCATTTGTGGTTAATCTTTGCAAAAATCGTATCGTTAAGATAATCGTTTGTACAAAGTTGAAAAACATGTTTATGTTAATTTTATTTCGAAATTCGAATATTTATGTGTGTCCGCTTGCAAGCAGCAGCCGCAGCCAACTTCCAGCATCCAAACGAGCTGCCGCGTGCAAACTCCGTGTTTTAGATGGCAACCATGTTTGGCTTGCTGCATATGCCGCACTCTAAAGTGCTTGTTAATTATTGATGTTTAGCGTTCCGACCACTAAAAAGCTTTCGACAAGCGGCGACGAATTGGAATCACGCAATTTTTAATCGAATCGTTGGGGTACGATATTTGATGATTGCGAATATACGCGACGATAAACGGTGGCTACAACATACCTGTTAATATACATACAATATATATGTAATACTATATAGCAGAGTTGGTGTTTGTCGTTGTTGTAATGTGCAGATCTCGATTTTATCGATGCAATCGTGTCAGAGTCTATTGGGATCAAGTTAATGGCGCACATTAAATATCCAACAGCCGTCAGTCCATTCATTTATTTGCTGTACGCTAGCGGCGCGGTATTTTGCTAAAATACTCTTATATTGTTGGCAACAACAAAGCAACATTAAAAACTCATAAAAATGTTAAAAAGACTTCTATTAAATAAAACTTATTTATTTAGAATAAAAGAAGAAAATAGTCCTTTTTTTTGCGAATACGCACATTAGTTGCGAATATTTGCTCAAAATGCGGTTGCTATACGCGTCGGCATTAAATGCGGAAACACAAAAGAGCGAGTGGAAGACGGACGCAGAAGGCAGCAGCAACAAATGAAGCCGCGTAAATTAGCATAATTATCGCATTATAAACAGAAACGCATTTCTCTTCTCCTACAGACTGCAACCGACAAAATTATAAAAATTCAGAATTACAATTTTTTTTTTTTTTATTGAAACAGACGACTCAGCAGGATACTTAGGAAATCCACGGAAAACGTGGTGTTTGGCAAAGAAATTAATGGTTTGCACATAAGGCGTCTTTGCTCGCGAGCATTGGTTGCATGCAATTAATCATTGGCCATAAAAATTTATTTGGATTTTTTTATAAATATATGTTGGGGTCTATTAAGTGAATTGAATATTATTTCGCGTGCAATTTTCACGGTAAAACGATGAAAAATCTTTTGATTTCACAATTTCAAAGAATTGATTTAAAAGAATCTCTAACCTAGTTAGAAACAACATTTCGGCAGGTTATTATGTGAATTTATAAGTCTATTACTAAATCAATATGAATTTGCGGTATCCAGCTCTGCAAATATTTGATATATTAAAGTCATTCAACAAGCTCGGCTTAAAATCTTAGGACTGATTACTCCCTGGTGAATCTAAAAGTGAGGAGTTTAAATGACAATAGTGATGTCCAACTCACACAAAACGATACTTGGCAGCCAAACAGTGTATGATGAGGTATATTTTCCAAACAAACGTAAAGGGGACTGCTATAAATGTCTGAGACAAAATAAAGATGTTACTGAAACATATGGCAATAGCTCCCATCTCGTTCAATGGACGATAATGGAAGCCAAAGTAAATCTTTGAGCTCAAATTTTGCACAAATTACCAATATTTTGCAATACAGATATGGACAAAAAACCGGAGACATGCAGTGGACAGGAGGTTCTAAGGATTAAAAACTTTTAATAAAATGTATAAAGAAGCTGAAAAATATAGGCGTGACCACCGAAAAGAAATAAAATATTAATAGAACTCCAGGAACTCTTTTTTATGGCTCGCACATATCGTTTCTCAAAAAAAATAGGGTGGGAGACAAAATGGTAGGATTTCCTTATATTGAGAGATTAAACGAGAAACAATATTTTTGCATTTATGAAACTATATTTGATAAAGAGAAATTAAATTAAATGCTCCAACCAACACTTACCATTATTTGATAATAATACAATATTTTCGACTCAAATAAATATTTGATTACTCATTATCAAATTTACATACATTTCATATATTCAAATAAATGGTTTTTTCAGTGTAGAAATTTCTTTTGATTTGTGAATATTTTTTTTAAAAAATTTTTGAACTTTTTTTTAATAAAAAATTAACGTTTTTAATAAAAAATTAACTTAATGCTTAAATTCTATTTCCATAGTTTTTTGTGGAAATCATAATTTCTAATACATCATACCTTAAAATTATCGATTTAGTAAATTTTTTTCTGCAAACGGTTTTGAGCAAAACGGTCAGTATAAACGTCGAGTACAGAAAAAAATGAAGGGCAGCAGTCTGCACCCCCTTAAAGTGCAAGGAGAACTGAAAGGCCCGAAGGGACGATATTATCCCTGCCATATACTCATTGAGTATATGTGCACTTTAGTTTAGAAAAGTGACTAAATTAAACTCACTAACGCAAAGATAATATATACCGCGCGTTTATATGGTTTCTGGCCTCTATTAGTCTTCGCAGAAAACTATATTGTTTCGAAGGACCCAAAAAGAGTAATCCCTTATACTTTGCGACATGACAGTAACAGTAATAGATAGCTTCTGTTGAAAGTGGAAGAAAACTATTCTGCGTGTTTGCCTCCACAATATTTAGCATAAGAACTCTCTCTTGGTGAACTTTTTGTCTTGTTCAATGATAACTAATATGTATAGGGTGTTTTTTTTAGAGGTATAGAACTTTAAAATGGAATAAAACAAAGATGAATTTTTTAAATAGACATGAAAATTACTTTATTCGAAAGATAATCTTCTGGCATTATAATTTAAATATGACTTCTGGCATATGAACGCCACGGCTAGCTCGGACGTAGTCTAAAATGGAGGTCCAATTTTCAAGGTATATCGCGAATTACGCGAGTAATGTTGGCTTCGAAATATTGAATCGTAGCTGGCTTATCGACGCATACTTTTGGCTTCACATAACCCCAAAAAAAAAAAATTAAGGTGTGATATCACAAGATCTAGGCGGCCTTCTTGACTTCATAATTGCAAAAATCATGTGAATTTTGAGTGAAAATAAAGTTGAAATTTTAGTGACTATAATAAATTTGCACAATTTGGACGCGTTGTTCTTTTGTCAACCTGTTCATGATGAAATGGCAAACCAAACTGAATATAAATGACATTAGAGTTGCCGGATTTGACCACAAAATCCCAGTTTTATCTCTATTCGATAAACAAACCTCTAAAAAAAACACCCTTTACTTTCGTAGGAGATAAGTACATATCGGTTTCTTAAACTAAAGGTGATCTCACAGGAAAATTTTGGTTATTTAAGTTTTGAAGTGTTGCATCAATATATGTAAAAAAATAGAATGCATAGCAATACTTTACCCCATTCAATAGATTTTACATTTTTAATTCTTTTTACATACAGTCGTCAAAAAGATTATGGCCACCACAAATAATTAAAAAATTTCCAACGACAACAACCAATTCAAATTAATATCCTGGTGAATCGGAATTTTATGGATCCACTGGCGCGCACTTACATCGACAACATGACAATCTTATCTAATCGTAATAATATGAGTTTGTTTACCCAAATCTATACATAGTAATGAGAAAACAGCAAATGTTCTATGTTCATATGTAGTTACATAGACACTTCCTTTCACTCCCCTTTGTACAGCTTTGTAATATTCATAGACCAAACATAAAGTTCATATTTAATTTTACGAGCCAACAGTCCATCATAAAATATTTTATGAACCTTCTTTTTCATAATATTTGTGTGCTCTGCGCATTGTGGATCGGTCGTAAAAAATTTATTATCATAATTAATAATCCTTTTTATTTTTTACAACCAATTTTGTCGACTTGTAGACTAAATGTTTACGCAATAAAATTCTGGGTCGTTATTATTACAATTTTTGTTGGCGTTTTATTTTTGGTGAAAGTTTGCAAATTTTACCTGTTGTGTGTAGCTTTGTGAAAGGTGTTGAAATAATCGAGGGAAATCGTTGAATTCTTATTACATTATAGGAAATAAGTTATATTCATAGAGAGTAATTATAATAAGAAAGCTTTGCTACTACAGCTAATAGGCTTCTTAGCTCAAAAGCTTTAAATCTAAAAATGTCTAAAACATTTTGGAAATTTATTTAACTTATAATTTGTAAACTCATTCTACAAGAAAGCAGTTTCAAAAATCATCCCTTTTTATTTCTCGTGAAAAAAACATTAATTTAACTTATAAGAAAGAAAACATTCGAGATTCATTGACTTTATCAAAAACCACGCAATACACACCTCAAGACAAAGTGTAACGTCGTACTTCCTTTTTTTTTTGCTGTTGTTAGCAATAGATTTACATATTCGCACACGTACTCGTACATGGTATTCCCCTGACTGCATTTTTCGTCTCACACAAAACCTTTGTACTGCTGGCAGCAGCCTAAAAAGGATTATTCTTTCGAAAAATGGCTCTTGTGAGGACTTTTGACACAAAGAACGCTAACAAATCGTGTTTATTTCTTATGTGTTGTGATACCTCACGTGAGCACGTGTTTAGACGCTACAATTGACTTTGGTTGCGGGTGGTAACGTCAATGTCAACTTAAAAGTTGTGCGTCTTTTGCGCCTACCGTGTGGCAACATTGTCTGAGCGTTTTTGACTAGCTAGTGCTGTGCTCGAAGTGGGAACATACCGATGCGCGAGGCTCGATTCTTCGTCGTTTATATCCTGTCTTGACAATAACTAATGACTTCCTTTTGTTGCCGACAATGAAATGACATCTGATAAACACAATTCACTCGGTGTCGTGTTGTGTGTCGCTTAACGCTTTTTCGACGACGACGACGACAATGAGACTGACTTTTTGTTTATTTTGTTTGCATCAACTACTGCAAAAGACAACGAGCGGGCGAAAAGGTGGAGTGACAATGACTCTTCACACCTTGACATAAACTGATAGAGTATAGCATATGAATTTAAAATACAGGTGGATCATACACGGCAGAACTGTAAATGCGATATTTTATGTGCATAAAGAATTTTAGGGAAACTTGTCGTATTAGATGGAATCTTAGATTACTTTTGGTAGTTTCACTACTGAAGTTTGTTTTTGTTTCATTGATTTCTGACAAAGATTTTTTTTAGCGAACTAACATTTTTATTAAGAAACAAATTCATAAGTTTTATCACTTAGTGGAATAAATTCAATTGCAACACGTTGCTGGCACTATAAGAATGTGAATATTTTCAGAATTTTAATGCCACATTGTTATGTAAGCAAACAGAGAGGAGCTTTAGTTCAAATATAAAAAGCATTAGGAAAATTCTCCAAAAAAAAATCTCCAAAAAGTTTATATATTTTTTAAAGGTTTTGGGTATGTTTTCTTTAAGATAATTGATTTAAAAACCAATATAGAAAATTTGTGGAGACAAGAGCTTGAATAATAGTGTGTAGGCAAAATTGTTTATCATAACGTCCTAAAAGTTTCTTAATATGTATACAACAATTTTGTATCAAATTCAGGCATTGCTAGTTTTGATCATTTCTTCTATTTTGATTTTTTTTCAGCGATTTTTGAATGAATAGGTCCCAAACATCCGAATAGAAATTATGCACAAGCAAATCTTCAGCAAAGGGATATAAAATTAAGAAAAGTAATGGTAAAGTAAATAGAATAGGTATAGTACCTTCAGGATGGTATATTTTACCTCAAAAATTTATCATTTCAGCTTTATTACTTTTTCCGTAGATTACCTAAACTACCCTTTATTTTAAAGAGGCAACACTTACTTATGCTAGGGTAACCAACTTACTGATTTTAAGGAACGTATCGCTTTAGTTCAAGTTAAATACTTTATCTATAAATTTGGAAATATTTTTAATATATTTTTTAAGTTTTGAATTTTTTGACGATTTTTATTTATATGATTTTTCATTCACTGTAAAAAACTTTCATAAAAGTCTCATAAGAAAAATGGCTAAAAAATGTTCTACGAATAAGTATTGTTTTTTTGTGTATTTTTCCTTTTAAATTTTGGGTAAGGTTCCTTTGGTGAAATGGCACATAATTTTAAAACGGATAAATCAACGAAACATTATTTGTTGAATATTTTTTTGGCCTTTTTAATATATATTATTTTTAAGTGAAGGTTTAGTGAAAATATCTTAAAATTTTTGATTTCTTAGGGAACTCGATTTTAACTACACTTAATAATTCTTTGTTGCATTAAGAGGTTTTACGAAATATATTTTAAAACACAATTTTTCAGCTATGTATGTGTGTGTAAAGCCGTAAATTTTCTAGACTGGACTAGGTAGTCAATTACTTCTTTAATCGAATTCACTCCATTTAAAATTTCAATTTGCCCATAATCGTGTATCCTTATTGTTTTTATTCTACTTTTTCTTTCTAAAAGTTCGTAGAGTCATCTCCCACAGAGTTGTTACACAGTTCAACATAAAGAGATCTGTTCGCGAAATCACAACAGCAAATCTGTGCTGGCCCCAGCGCAACGCAGCATATGGAATACTGCCGCACAGTTGGCAATTGCAACTGTTGCTGCTGATGTTGTTAAAGCCGCATGTTGTAAAGTTGTTTGCAGTTGTTTCGCTTGTTGTTCAGTATGTATGTTTCGGTAAAACAACGAAAACCAGCAAAACTTTTGCGACTAGCATCCGCTGCTAAAGTCAAAGACTCAACTCTGTTGGATGTCGATCTCAATATTTGTTTTCAACACATTTAATCTTTTGTTAAATCAATTTAACATACAACATTTTTTTACGAATGTACACACTCGTACGTGTTGCAATTGCAATGAAAATTTGATTTTCGATGTTGCGCATGCGTATTGAAGAATTTTTTATTTTTGATTTTAATGTTGCTCTTTAGTGCGCCGCTTCATCGTTTGATACAAACATTCGACACTTATTGACCCACTGTCTGTCTGTCTGTCAGTGCAGAAATGAATGTGTTGTTGCATTGTTACGACTTTGCAGAATTGTTAACCAGCAGCAGGAGCAGCAACAACGATTGCTATGACGGTAACTATGTTACTTAAATGTTTGACTCGGACACTGTACTTGAAATAGCAGACTAAAATGCTTTCATTCTGAGTTTAATGTAGTTTTTCTTATGATGAGTTGCAATAAGACTTTAAAATGTTAATTGCAAATACAGTGCTGAAAGACATTTGAATGATTTATTGAATATTATTTGGCTCATGACAATTCTGTGTGAAGCATAATATCGACCCAATGTCCGCATCACATTAGATTTTGCGGCACGGCTCTGCTCGCCGTCTAAATTTTTGATAATATTTCAGAATAGTTGTCCTTATTTCTTATCAACATGAATTACTATCTCTATATTTTGCTCTGATATTATTATAAGCTTAATGAGATAGACCCTACTTTTAAGATAATCTCAAAGAAAGAAGTCCATAGGTGTCAAATGAATGGAAAAAAGTTTTGTTTTTTTATAAAGAAGACCACTCAGACTTGATATACAAAAGTCGTAGAAGATTATTTCTGTGGTGCTAAGGCAAAACCCAATATGTTGAAATATGTAATTGTTCAGGATGCGATTTTTACGTAAGCTTACCTGCACTATTTTAGAGAAACAGCCTGCCACATTGGCTTTTTGGCAACTGTTCTTTACTAAATTCTTGAGATGTTGGAAGCTTAAACAAAAAATCTTAATTTTTTTTTGACATATCGGGTTGTGTTTTAGTATTTCAGATCTTTAACCGTGTCAAAATCAGGTTAGTTTACCATTATTTCGAAGAGCTGACGTATGGCCCAAAATCTTATTGTAAATTTGAACTCAGCCACCCTAAATTACATTCAATTGATATCAGTCGATATTACTCTAATTTAACTACACACTGTGTTATTATTGATGCACCCTTTACATAGTTATGTATATGTCTTTCCAAAAATCATTTGACATTATTCTTCATTTAAAATTCTTCTTTGAAATGTGACATTTCCAAAGTTCTCAAAATACCATTACAGCTTACGCCAAACAGAAAAATAAGTGTATAGAAACTGTAGATTAGAGGGAGAACACGGATGGAATAACAAAAATCGTATGTGGTAAAAAACCTCTCAAAAGAAATGATTTTAAAAATGTTGGGCGGGCAATGCTATTTTCATATAATTCAATTTTTGGGATATTTTCTTCTATAAAACCTCACAGGTTTAACATGTGATCTCAACTTATGACTAAAAGTTACAGTGCGAAAAATCACATTTAAAATATGGTACATAACATTGAGGCTGAAGACGTAGTTTTGATTTTCATTATATTAAAGCTTCAGTATATGGCTAATTTCGAAAACTTGATCCTTATTTCAAAAACTGACTTATCGATAATTTTAAAAGTTCCGCTTTCGATTTCTTCCAAAAAGAGAACAATTCGAACTTTCTACTAAAATATAATTTCCTTAGACTGGCGTGGATAATTTTAAAATTAGTAAAATTTGCAATATATTTAATTTAATTCACCTTTGTTAATACAAATATTTTAAGACAATGCCAACAAACCACTTTGAAGATAAAACTTGCTCTTAGCTACAAACTTTATTGGACGCTTGTATAATATAATTCTTAAGTCATGTTAGTATTTCTATTTGTTCCACAAAAGAAAAAAAAAAAAATAGATAAACTGTCTTAAATGTTTTCAATTTTTGTCTCTCGTTGCATTGTGGTTTTATTTCAACCTCACTAAAATGTCAATCCTGGTAAGTTTTTCTTAAGAAAATTCTTATACGAATATTTTAATAAATAAACAGATGTCATTGAAGTTTCCATTTGAACACATGAAATACTCGTAATTACAAAGAATATTTCAAATTTTCAATAGTTGAGTTTGAGGGATGAACATTTATTTCGATCATCAGTATAGTTCTTCTTGCATCTTTTCGTCTTTAGAAAAACTTTTGAGCTTGTTTTCTTATGAAACTAAAAAACTTTGAATGGATAATTCTTGTTATTGTCAAGCTTGCATATTATAGTGGTAACAAGCGTCCAAGTAATGACTGTAACCAACTAAACCCATGTCTGTGGCACAACGCTGGACATGAAGCAAATAAATATTTTATTATACATTTCAGATAAGAAAACCACTTTCTCACCACAATCAGTTGGAAAAGTTCTTATTTGATAAAAGAAATCAATCGATAACTGCAATAGTTTGAGTTCTTAAGGGGAATACGCATTTACGAGTACACATTGTTGCGTCTTCAAAAATTCTATCACACTTTATTCTCTTATTCATATAATTAATTAATAAACTCTATAAAATTAATTTGTTTCCCCCTCAATAACAAAAATTCCAAAATTAAAATGATGCTACCGTCAGTCAGTCAGTGCATTCATATTTCGCCGTTTAGTTCTCGGAGGGTGAATTACTTAAGAAATTCGAACATGAAAACAACCCAATTTGATTTTCCGCACTGTTTGCCAGCTTCTTCCTTCCTCCGTCCATAGGACACACATAGTTGACACTCAGGGATGGTGTTGGTACAGATGATGACTAAATTGAGTCTAATCAGATTTTTGTTACCCTCCATGCAGCAACAGCAGCAAGTGTTGCTGTTGCCACTGCGCTGCAATGTTGATGATGAGCTCGTTGATGTAGTTGACTCTGACTGTTGCTGTTAATGCTGATGAAGTTGCTCATTTCAATTTTCCAGCTTGTTATCTCATCACAATTTAACACAACATACGAGCAACATTTCGGTTTTTTTTGCTGGCTGCTTGGTGGCAAAAATTTGCTGTTAAATCTATGAGGGTGATGTTAAGTTTTACAATCAAAGTAGGGCGAAATAAGGGTGCATTTCATTAGACTGTCAAGGAGAAGAAGATCTTATTAATTTATTATAATAAGGGTCTTATGCATTATTGAATGATATTCAAATGTGATAAAAATTGAAAAATTTAATTTAAAAATTTGTTGCCATTGTTTTATTGAAGATAAATTTAAGGCTTATGTACTCTTGCCAATCCGCTCATACTACAAAAAATTAAAATTTAACGTAAAAACGAATTGGGCACAAACTACTTCAGAATCGTCAGAGTCTATATATTTCGGGATGTATTCTGGAATGCTTTGCTTTTTGCTATTCTTTGAAGTTAATTTGCATCTTCGGCTTTTAACTAAAAATTAAATTATATTTTCACAGTCTTTTTAAGAATGTGTTGAGAAAGATAATAAATTCAGTTATTATAAATTTTATAAATTGAAGAATAAATTCAATTGAGAGAAATGAGAAAAAGTACACCATTAAAACATACAAATAAATGTCCTTATGCAATAAATAAATAAACTTAAAATTTCTAAAGCACAACGGGTGGTAATGACCAAGTAGTATTAAAATACGAGAAAGTAAAATTGAGACAGGCGAACTGTCAAACAGACAACCTATATAAGTAAAAAAACAACATAAAATGTCTCTAAACATAAGCAAAAAAAAAAAAAAAAGAATGCGACACAACAGAAGATGGATAAAATGGATCAATAACTGGCGAGCAGGGTTTTATCAGTTTAAAACATCACAGGATAAACAGGACTCACTCACAAAAGGAGGGTCACATAATGGTTATTGATGTGATCGTCATTTATAACCACTGTCTGTTCATTATGCGTAGAAAATGTGAACAAAAAAAGAAAAAAAAAAACAGCCACCAAGGATATAAAAAATACAAAAACTTTAGATAAAATTTCAATTCACAAAGGATACAAAGAATAAGAAGTCAAAATATGTTTGGTTTTTATCTTTTGTTATGTTAAATGGACATTCAATTTCGTATTTTTTGAACATAAAAAAGGATAACATGAATATCCTTTTTTTTGCGATTGAACAAGACGTTGCGAAACTTTGCAATAACTTACCCCTACTTTTAAAAAGGTGTGGCTATGTTTTTATATAAAGCTTTTTCTATTTTTTTTTAAAGCGATTATTACTTGCACATATTGTCTAAGATGTTATGTTGCTAAGACACTAAAAATTTTTCTCCAAAAATATGTCTTTATAACTGAGATTCTTAAGAGCAGAAAATCTTTATTCAATTTTTTTAAAGAAATTGGTATACAATTCTTGGAAAGCGTTGAGTATTTGGGGCTTATGTTATGTTATAGACACCTATTTTCATTTAAGGCTGTAATAGATGCCACATTAGCCTTAGCCATTCGTCATGTAAGGTTTCGTAAATCTTTTAGAAATCTTTCTCATACAATCATACAAAGTTTCAGCTACGTTTCAGAAATCTTTCAATTCTATTTCAGAAACTGTGCGTGAAACATTTCTGAAACGTTACAGAGTTTCCCATTGCTCTACTAAAATACATATTTGAATCTGTATCCGTAAACTAAAAATAACAAAAAAAAATTATTAAACTTGAGTTCATATCTGTAAGTAGGTATCATATTTTTCACTAACAAAGTGCTCAGAAAAACATGAAAACATTCAAGGATCATACCTTAGAGCAAACAGGCGTTAAATTATGACCACCAAAGAAGTTGAAACCAAAACAATACAGTAATTGATTATAACAAGAATTATGGCAAACATGCACACTTTCGTTCACATTTAAAGTGACCAAAGCAAAATCGGTTTTTGTATTCAAGTGAAAAGTGAAAACACTTGACATGTTTTTGTAGGCGATGTCCTTGCACTTCCCAAAAACATAAACATTTAAAAAAAAAAAAAATTCAAAAGGAATCAAATGTCACTTTCTTTTATTCAAAGGGAATTTTTTTTTGCCTTGGTCACACTTTGATAACATATCCTTTGAAAAAAAAAAGAAAACATTAAAAAGTTGCCATTCATGCACATAATCTCGGCCTCGGCATTATGAAGTAAAGAAATGCACACATGCGCACAGGAAAAAATTATCGAAAGAAAACAATTGAGAAAACATGTCTTTGGAATTTCTTCACGTAAGTGCTTGTTACATTTCTCAGATCCTCTAGAGATCTGTTGTCAAACATGAAAAAAATTAATTTTTCAAATGAGTTATGAATGCATATTTTGATCTTTTCTGATGATTTTGCTTTTTTGTTGCCTTTGTTTATTATTATGAAAAGTCGAACTTTTTGTTAAGACTGAAAATTAAATCAAAGGTTTTGTTGCAACTTTTACAAGAGAAATGTAACAGAAAACACTCTATTGGGAATACAGTCAACTATACGTAGATTTTCAGTTTTCCTCAAAAGGAGTCAACTGTTTGTGTTTTGATTTTTTTTTAGCTTCGTAATACGTGTGTGTTTTATTTATCTTTCACAGATTGGCATTTCTCAAGCCCATTGTGCAGTTTCTATCCAAACATTAGCTGGTGGTCCTACCGTTTTTTATTAAATCTTTTTTTTTTACAATAAATTGAAAATGACATGAAATATTTGTGTTTCCTTGTGTTAACACAATTGTTCACATGGGTATTAATTGTTAAGAAGTCAGCATGTACATTAATTGGTAAGGAATATATGTACTGGTCATTATCATGGATGTGAGAAATTTACAATATTCGCTAAAACATTTGGTTATAGAAACTTAAAATATATATTAAGCTAACATTTTAGCTTATGAGTAACCAAAGTATATTGCTGATTTAAAGGCGTTTCAAATTGACAAGGCATAAAAAAATCATTGGATTTAAGTTTTTGTATTAATATTAATTAAATCGCTTTCTTTACCTAGTGATGTGAATGTAGCCAACTCTAATTTGATTGCACTTTGCAAAGTTCTTCAGAGTTCCAAGTTTTCTCGCAGTGGCATTGATGTTAGTGGAATGGTTCGAAGGTGGTAGGCCCAGCTGGACGTTGACAGCATTGTTAAGCATGCTGCTCATTGCTTAGTAACCCATTAGCTACACACTTTATCTATATCCCACTAAAGAAGAACATACTATTTTAACTGGCGAAAAGAAAATATCGCCAATTTTAAACCAACTTCCTTTCCAAAGCAACTTCATAAATTTTGAGCTTTCGTAACATACAACATAAATTAAGGCAGATGTTTAAATTAAAATAAAAAATCAAAGAAATTTCTTTGCAAATTTATTTGTACATTCAACATTTGGAAGTTGTAGAGAAAACTGCGGGGGCTTCCACATTTCATAACAACACAGCCTACACACAGGAAACAATGCACGACCTAATCGAAACAAACAATCTCTCAAAATTAATTTATCGATCAATGTAGATCGCCAATGCCAATGTATTGTGAGTACGGGCAATCGGACTGAACGAAGAAATAAAAAAAACACAATTTGATAACAACAGCACTGCTTGCAACAATAACAACAACAACTAGCCAGCAAAAATATGAATCGTGTAAACATACATGATAATTTTTTGATTGTGGCGAATTCGCAGAATATGTTCGCGAACATCATAAACATCATGAACAACATGAGTTCGAACAAGCGAAAAAAAAGCAAAAGAAAACAACAAAGTGCGCATGCGCCGCGATCCCTACAAAGAAAGACGACACGATGATTCGATCGATCGGAAATTGTTGGAACTACAACTGCAACTACTACGACGAGTACAGAGAACAGTTGCGTCTGCAAATTTCAGTTGTTTTTGTTATTGTAGTTATTGTTGTTAAAAGATTAACAAGAACAACTACAACTCGCAGCAATAGACCACAAAATGCTGGTTAGCCCAAAAAATATGAGAAAAAAAAACACAGATTGCAGTTGTTTATTTTTTTTTTTTGTTTTCGAAAAAGACAGTCGTAACTTTTAGCGGAACTTTAACAAAGCTTTCGAGAAAAAGAAACAAGAACTCGGGGACCCCCTGGGTAGTGGATGGATGTCGTTGTTGTCTTTTGTTTTCTTTTTGATATGAATAAATAAAAAATTCGCGCAATTCACAAATGATACCAACATAAAAATTTGTGTTTGTTGAACAGAATTTATGACAAGTCGCTACACAGAATGTTCAATGGATATGGATCTATGCTGAATGAGGTAGTATAGTTAGTTTCGGAGAAAAAGATTGTGAGCTGGCAGAGAATTTTTAGCTTAGAAAAAATGCACTTCTCCAGAGCACTTATAGCTCTTTTAGCAGTTTTCAAATCTATAAAATAGTCAATCAACTGCTTGAAAATATAAAATCTACAATATAACTCTGCTATCAGGGAAAGTAATCAGCATATAATTACAGTGCTAAGTTCCAAAAATTCGCCTTGTTATGTTTATCCGTATTCAAAACTCAAAATATAGACATACAAGTCACAAGACATTGCAAGGATGTCGTGGAAACTGTATGACTCCTATCCTCAGAATTTCACTTACTCAATACTGCCATCAATCCATGAAGCTTAATGTCTATGGAAGCTTGCCATCTTCAATGATTCTAGAAGAGTTCTTTCCAGTTTTGCAGACCAAAGAACCTTGTATTGGATATCCCATGATCTATGAAACAAGGTATCCTGAAGGCAGCATAGCTTTTTGGTAGTAATCACTTTGTGATTCGGCGAAGAAGCTAAGCAAATCTTTGCTTCCCCGATTTACCTTACAGTCGACTAAAAACTTGAAGAGTCGTTATTGGCAGAAACGAATGGTGCTAGTTGAGTAAAAGTGGATTTTGCGAGTTATTTCCTAGGTCGTGAACAAATTTTATCTAAATAACAGGGTATATATTAATATTTTTCTTTTCTGGCTTGTGAACAAATACTAATAATCTGACTTAAATCGGGAAAAACTCGATTTTTATGAAGTCACGTATTTCTATCGAGAAGATTGGGTATACTCAAATCTCATTGTTCACAGAAAAACTTTGATGATTTCGTTTCTCTGAATATGAAACCAACAATCAATTGCAGCGTGAACTAACATGTGTAGAACACCGACAATACATAATTGCATAAATATTTTGTCAATATTTTAATATTTCTCTCATACAATGTCACTTTTCACTAGATGACATTATTCCCTGATGCTCTTGATGGTCGCCAATATCCTTTCAAAGAGTTCAGTTGCATTTAATTGCAATGGGTCGCAATCGAAACTCAAACGAATTAAAAAGTTTTGGCGACATAATACTATAGTTGCCAAAGCAGACGGACAGACAGACTGAACTTAAAGTCTGCTCTGAGCTTTGCACCGTTCGTCTTGTTCTTTGGCGCTGTGTGTCATTGTGTGGGGTCATCTTTTGTAAAAATTGTTGACTCTCATATTTTTCAGATATTTGCTGTTGAATGAAGTTTGACTTGGACGCGCCGTATGACTCGCCCGTTGATTCAGAGGTCCATTTGTTTGTTTATTTGTTGCTTTGTATCTCAATATCTTACTCGTATGTCGTGGCGTTTAGGTTTATCCATTAATTTCGTTCGAGTTTGTCGTATTATGGCTTTTGAGTTATTAGTCGCGGCATCACATCATGATATAAAGAAATGTGTTCACAAGTCATGTTTTCTGAAATTTATGCATTGTATAGCTGGATTTGATTTTTATTTCTTTTTCGATTTTTATTGCAATTCGTTGTTATGACAGATTTTTTTTATTGCATAAATTTTTTGTAAGAAAACGGGCTAACGATAGAGGCTGGAAATGAATTGAACTGCATTTTGCTGTGGCATGATATGTATCAAATTTATTTCAATAAAATTTAGAGTTTAATGATTTAAAGAATAAACATAATAACTGCTATTATTTCATCTATACTTTCGGCTCATTTTGCCAAATCCTCCCTCGTTCAGTCACTTGTTACTACGACTCGCCGTTTCTTCGTTCATGTGCCTCACATTAATTATGCGTTTTTATGAGTGCACTACTTTCAACCTTTTGAAACATTTGTTTGATTTTTTTATATCTTTCGTGTTCTGACAAAATTAAAATAAGAACATGTTTAGTCCATTAAGCATTGTCCTGACATCCTGCTGCA
Organism: Meiosimyza platycephala; assembly: GCA_963662105.1. Lineage (NCBI taxonomy): Eukaryota > Metazoa > Arthropoda > Insecta > Diptera > Lauxaniidae > Meiosimyza > Meiosimyza platycephala. The sequence continues at coordinate 120,562,933 of OY759208.1, forward strand.
TATCGCATCTAAGGGATCTCAACCAACTGTGTTCAGTAACGCTTCAAAAGAACAGTATATATAAAACAAAGGTATTCTATAGCTCTCATGGCAAACTCTCCAGCGCACTTAACATAATTTAGTGCAGATTAGCCGAAACCGCCGCTGCATCGTATTGGACATTGCACACGAATACCTGCTTATCCTTTGATATTCTGATCAAGATCACTTTGCGATCGAGAGACACTGGCGTGATCAGTGATAAAAAAAAGAAAAAAAAAACGTCCCCAAATTCGTTTCAGAAACACTCACTTATAATAAATGCATGGCATAATTATACCAAAATTAAATATCTTGACATATTGGCTCAGAGCATCATCATCATCATCATCATCATCACTGTGACTACCTGCTGTTGGTAATAATAGGGTGCATCAAAAAAAGAAAAATATTGAGAGTAACTTTTATTTAGGAATTTCAGTCGGTTTTGCTAGAAAAACCCTACGGCATATTGAGTCGCTGAAATGTAAAAATAATGAAGACTTGCGAGTGAATTTGCTCGAATGCAGAAATGATAACGATGAACAGCCAAGGGCCAGAGAGACTAGAACAATTTTTGGTTCTGGATCCAAAAACTATAACCATTTTTCACATTACCGAAATTTATGCGATTAATTAAGTCAAGTCTCCCCTTTTTCATACAGATTATCAATTCTCTATAACTCTAAATGTGAGCATTGTAGAGAGGTTGCAGTGCCGGAGCTAGAAAGTTTTTTTAAGTAGGTACTGTCCCAAAAATATTTCCAGCTCATTTCGTATGCTGATAAGCAAACATATGTGATAACCATAAACAAGTTTTTATTTTATCCAAAACTTTTTGCGCTCAAAAGTCTGCCACTACAGGCGCGAGGCTTTGGACTGTACCCTGAGCCTTAAACTGGCATGTAACTTCAAAGAGCCGATTGATTGCTGCACCACTATACATATGAACTGTTGCAATACAAGGCTTAAGTAAGAAATAATATTTCTAACATTTTGAGTCACCCTGGAGTACAGTCAGTAAAAAAATAAAATAAAAACCTGTGATGATCATCGAATGGCGCGACAACTAGAATCACTTTATATGTAAGAACAAACAAAGCCAACAACAATAATGAATATCAGTAATTGATATTCGAGAACGACAACGACCACGACATAGTTGACTTGACTCAACTTTACAAGTAAGAAAGTGATGAAAATGGGCAGGTAAATCTTTCTCCAAAGATAATCATTCATTAGCTACTGTTTACGGGCTGGTCGAATGATCTGTAAGCCTTAAAGGCATTTACAATGTTTGAGCATTTTTTTGCTCTTATATCCATAAGATACCGAATACGAGTTATGCCGCAGGAGATACACTGTCGTTTATCAGTAGATTTTTATCTTGAAATGGATTTGGTTTTTAACTCGGATTCAGAATGGATTTATAAATTTTGTTGTTGTTGGTATTTCATTAATGTTGGGCTTTCCATTGTTGTGAAAAATGAGTCGCAGCGTAATTTCTCGTGTGACAAAGAGTAAGACGATTCTGTATCTCAAAGATATTTGGTGTAGGGTGTTTTTTTTGTTGTTTTTTTGTTCGAGCGTGGGTCTAATGCGCTCACAACACAAATGGTATGGCTTTAATGGTAGCGAGTGATTTTACAAAAGTCAGCATGAAATTTGTTGGCTGCTGAATTTATCGCTTTTGGTATTTTTTCTGTCTCTTTACCAAGATCCATTTGGCTTTTTTATCTATGAGTACCAAATTTAGGCTTTTATGCATTGTTGCTTGTAAACATTTTTTCGATCTCTTTGGGGATTTTACACGCCTCAATTGACAAATTTCTAATCTTTATAATGAAGTGTTGTCGCAGCAGTAGCAGTAGCAACTTTGAGACTTTTGTTCATTTATGTTATTGTTTGATATGAATAATTTTTTCTTTTTAATTTTATAAAAATATTAAGTGATTTTCAAGCAGCATTTTCTGCTTGAATTTACTTTTTTTATGAACTGAACTTTTGAGAAGAGGATAAGCCATAATTTTTAATGTGCTTGTACTTTTTTTATTTAATGTGCGCTTGTCTCATTAAATTTATGTGGGAATCTATTAAACTAAGTGCCCCGCGCGTATTAGTATTTGACATTTTGACCGCTATTTTGAGAAAAATGTTATTAATATATTTTTATTGTTTGTGTTTTTGTTATAAATTTATTTGAAAATTCACTAAGAAAGTTTGTGATTTGTTTTACTGAATTTTTGACTCAAGTGTCAACCCTTGATATTAATAAAATTTCACTTAAGATCACACTGAAATACATATTGGTTTTATAGCACGAAATCGTGTACGGTAGCTTCGTGTACATATTTTTGATTGCCTTAGGTATTGATTTAAGCAATAAAGCAACATCATTTTTCGGACTACATAAAGCAGGACCCCCCCCCCCTTAATTAGAAGTAGAGTAAATATGTAGAAAGTTGCAACAAGAAGGCTAGGGTTTTACCAGGAGAGCTTTTTTTTGTCAAGGTTTCATCATACCGGCGATGAATTTGAAAATATTGTCACTGAAACTATCCCAACAAATATCAGCCAAAGCAGAAAAAACTAAAAAAATCATTGGAGTAAAACTTTTCAATTTAATTGAGTTTCATAACAGACGCACATCCTTAATCCTTAATAGGCAAAAACCATTAACAATGCCACGTAACGACAAGCGAACGACGAACAAGTGCAACAACAACACCACCCCAATAAAAACCCACACATACAATGCAAAACTGGCTACCCACACATTGAACACTATTAAAATCTTGTCGCATTACATCACCAACTAACAACGAATAACAACAACGGCAACAATAACAGGACGACAACAACAACAACACGACGAATAACAATGTATGTCAATGAATGTCCTTTTTTTTCTGCCGCCGACATGAAAACCAACAATAGCAACAGCAACAACATTAAAAATATAACCAGTATAGTGTATGTAACTCAACCACATGTCGGGCAATAAAACGCTTTGGTTCCATGGTAGAATTTCAAGAAAAAAAAGGTTCACTTGTGAGTCCCGTCCATGTAAAACATTCAAATAAATAATGAAAATGTAATGAGAAACATCCATAAAGAAAACCAAATTCCAAATTTTCAAATCCCTTTCTAAGCCTTGAATGACAAATGAAATTGTCGTCATCATTGTCGTTGTCGCCATCTTCATCGTCTGTCCTTACTCTATTAAATGTTATCCTGACAAAACACCAAAATGGGCATCTGTCTTGTACTTGGTTAAGGTTCTATCGTACATATACTCACTCACATCTTTCGCACTCCTTCTCTTCTGTTTCTAATCCTTACAAAGTAACTAAAAAGCATCAAAATCCTAGCACTTTAGTTTGAAGTGTAACGCCCACTTATGCTGCTCCCACTCTCATCTCATTGCGTATAACTTTCACTTGCGAATTCCCTTCTTTTCATAGTCTACTGCGATATTGACTCGTACGCACAACGTATGCGGTTCTGTTATTCTTTTGTCAACCACCGCACCATCCCACTTTCTGGGACACATCTCCGATCATAAGCAAAGTCCTAAATGGAGATCCAATTACTTAAAATGTCGCCCATTGTTAGGTAAACAGAAATTTGCATATTTACCCTATTGGATGCGTAAATGTTTTGCCACCCTACCATCTGTCGTATGGAATATATTGCAAGGATAAAACAAAAGACACAAGGAAAACTACTTACTTGCATTGTGTTGTATTCCGATAAGTAAGTTTGGATAATATTGGTTTGTTTAAATTGTGCAATTCGAACTCAGAAATTCGAATAATAATACAAATCCTCGGTCAAGTCGTCCAAAAATTAATTAAACTTATGACTCAGAACCCAAATTAAAAATATGTGGTGTATCGGAACAGAAAATAATTTATAATTATTTTGCTGAGCTTAATGTTCAGTGCAGTGTGCGATAATAGAAAAATAAATACTACAAAAAAACGGCTAAGGGTAGGCTTACTTGTCTCATTCATTGCTAAATGAATTCATCAGTGACCGTTTCGAGAATATCTAAGTTTGATATGTTTTCCTTTTTGTTTATTATTAGTTTGCTTATAACTTTCTATAAATCTCAACTTTATATAACAAAAATAAGCAAATGATTCAAATTAAAATTCTAGAATGTACAAAATTTGTTAAGAATCTGAAGAATTTCGTTTCTGATGATAAAATTTATGAAAAAGTCAAAACAATACAAGAAATATTACATCTGGTTGAAAAATCAAATGTTTAATATTTCTATCTGCATTGCAAATTTTCCAACAAAACCTAAAACAACAAACCATAAAATTCAATGCATAGAGTGCATCTGGCACATGATTACGACTTTCAATTCGCAGAAAAAGTTTTGTTTTTGGCATAAATCTGCAATAAAATAATAAGGAATTTCTTAAGTAAATTATGCAAATTAAAATAAAGTATCAATGCAGGTAGATACTCGTATACGCCATATAATTTTTATTGACAGGTAAGCCAACCTATTAATTCCATACACTGTATACTTACATACGTTCATTAGAATATAAAGATGTCCATGTCCTCCTTGATTGTCAGTTTGAAACAACATTTCGTTAAAGAAGTACGTTAACGGTGCGATTATAATGTCAACTTCAAAAATAAATCTAATGGAAGCTATGGATAATACTTTTCAATTTCTACATGAAAATATTTCTGATGTTTATAGAAAGACGAGAATATTCAGATATACGCTGGAAGAATTCAATGGTATGTTATATGCCTTTAAGGCAGGAGTAGTTAAAGAAGAAATTTTAAAATCTTATGTGGATATGGCTGAAAATGATTTTAACAATGCAATTTCCGAATATCATCATAGAGATAACAGAGTCATTTCCATTCAAAGAATTTATTACATTTTCATGAGAGAATACTGCACGACATTGAGGGAAAAGCAAAGAAGAAACCAAAAAAATTACAATCATAGTGTAAATACAACTGAAGAAAGTGTAACTTTTCAAAGCGATATAAACGAACAGCTGAAGAATGTGTTAAAAGAAAGAAATGAGCTATCAGAGCAACTGAAGGGTATAACGATAGAAAGAAATGAATTGTCAGAACAACTGATGTATATGTCAAAAGAAAGAGATCATTTATTAGAACAACTTAAGCGTATGCTGCAAGAACAATTGGATAATATATCAAAAGAAAGAAATAATATATCGGAACAGCTGAAGCAGGAAAGAAAAGAAAGAAATGATATATCAGTAGAGCTTGAAAAAGTTTCTGAAGTAATTGCATTTTACCGGAAACACACCAAACAGCCGAAAAAGTTAACGATCCAAAAAGAACAGCAGAGATCAGAACTTGTGAATGCAAATGTAGCTCCAACTGATGCAGCATCATCTATAGCAAATGGTATGTCAACATTTCAAAGGAACACTGATCTTTTAAATGTTAGTCCAAAACAACGCTGTAATCAAACAGTAATCCATATAACATCAAATGAGATATCGTCATATATGGATTATACTAAATTACAGGAGAAATGTATAGACTCAACGAATCAAAAGCCTAGTGAGATCGTTGCAGTCAAGCTAAATGCTCACGCTAAAATATGTGCACCGAATGGATATCTGCGTATCCAGCAAAAAAATTGTAGAATTTCTTTATAACGCATTTACACAACTTAAATTCTAAGAGTTTTAGTGTTGAGTTTTTATCCTTTGAAAATTCGCATTATGAAAAATGAGCTAACTTACTCGCCATTATCTCAAAGATTTTAAAGTTTTTATAGATTTCAGTTGATCAAAACTTTTATATTAAATTTATATTGCAATTTTTTAATATTGTAAAATTTTTATAATCTTCTAGTGAACTATAATAAAAGTTAAATCTACAATATGAAAATGTCTTTGTTTTTATTCCTCTTACAAATAACTCGCAATTTTCAGATTCCAAAAAACTTGATGTTTTCAAAATAATTGTTTCTTTTTTAGTGTTGTCAAATCGGGATCCATGATAACTATACTATTTTTACAAGCAATCTGTAATCATTAATTAAATTAAAAATATTTTTGTTGTACTGGTAAAGAAATTGTTTTGTAATAACGAAAATACTCGACTTTTTCGATTAACTTTAGTATTTTTTTTTATAAAAAATGTTGATGATGATTGATACAACATCAAAATAATACTTAAACTCTAATAAAATTAGTTGATGTAACCATTAACTGAACTAATTACTATCCCTATTTTTTTATTAAGTTGAAAAAGGTTTATGATAAAGAGTCCACGTTTCTCATATCATTAAATGGATTGACTATAAATATCCCAATTTATGTCTTCAACAGCAAATGTCAATGACATCAAATTCGGTTAGTGCGAAAATTTTGTATTAAAAATATTATTCCTTTCATGTTCATATAAATACATAAATAGTATAAATTTGGAAGACAATGTACTTGTAACTACTAAAAGAAACAATAAATACTTAGTTAGAGGTCTGCCCGAACTACACTGAAAAGTTTTTCGTCAGACGAATGACTTATGCGAAATAATCAAAAAATTGGGGGTGTAATGCGAATGGGATAGTTAAAGGGCTTGTTAAAATTCTGTTTTGTATTATTTTATACAAATTGTCGACAAACCAAAGGACTAAACAGCAAATTTCCAGTTTTCGAATTCGAATGCCAAAAAATCTTTGACAAACTTTTTTCTCACAGTCAGTATCAAAAATTGAACATTTTTTTAAACTGTATTTTTCTTTCTAGCTTTGTGTAAATTTTTAACTTAATTAATTTACTAATGAGTGAAACAATAAAACGAAACGAATTGTTGGTTCGTTGGTCAGAGTCAAAACTACACCAACGGCGTAATTTTGTGATTAGCAACAGACCGTGTAAGTTTAATGTTGTTGTTGTTGTTGTACTGGTAACTTCAAAAAGCGCATCACCATTGCGAGTAGCTTCATTTGCAATTACAAGCATCGCAGACATCAACAACAACAACAACAACAACAACAACAACAGCAACAGCTCGAACAACAACAGCAGCAATAACATGTTGACTTCCATTTTTGATTCTCCCGCATCATCAACATCATCAGCGTCGTCGTCGTCGTCGTCGTCGTCGTCGTCGTCATATCATTGGAGGGTAAAAATGTTGCAGCAACAAGCTGCAAACATGAAAACTTCATGTTGAGCCCAGAGGCACCTTTCTGCCAAAACTCAAATGAGGCAAAACAAGCGAAGAGGTGGTAGCGTTGGCGGTGAATGTAGATGTGTCGGATACGGAGACAAAGCCAAATGTAATGCAAATAAAATGAACCTTCCAGCATAGTAGTGAAGATGAACTCTTGTTTGTTGGTTGTTATTCTATTCGTTGTTGTTGTTGTTGTTGCTGCTGATAAAGTTTTATATAAAAACATGGAAAAAATCGAAACAAAATACGAGCAACATTCGAGAGGAGCAACAGGAAAACATGCAAAACATGGCAAACATTGAAAACATAACCTAAAAACTGAAAAGTGTATAAAAGTCGTTCGTTCATTTGTTGGTTTGGTTGGTTGCTTAGTTGAATGGGTTGCTTGTTTGTTGCCTGGTTTGCTGTTGTTGCTGCTGCCGATACTGCATGTTTGGTTAACGGAACTTGTTTCATGGTATGTAGCAAAAGTGTTTAACAAAACCTCTGCCTATATCATATTGCCTCTGGGGAATTTGCTGCAGTCAGCCAGCCAACATTTACATACGTATGTACGTGCGCATTTGTTTTTGTGGTAATGTTTTCAAGTGGGAACAACAACATCATAATGGCAACATCATCGATATCAACAAAAATCAATAGCATCAAATTTTGAATGCCTACAATCGACTTATAGAAAGTTTAAATGTGTGATATATAGTAGATAATAAATCGGCAATATTTACATTTTCTTCATTTGCTCCTTCCAGCAGAAGTTAGATTTTAGGGGACGTCCATTAAATACGTGAGCTAAAAAATGGGGGGAAGGGGGTCCAGCAAAATCTCACCAAGGGAGGGAGGGGTCAAGGAAAACCTGGACGACATCTTAACAATTTTAAATGGTTTTTATTCAATATATATTTTGGTGCGCCAAGGCGTGATAGTTTATGCAGACTTTTGTGGCATTGTGGGAATTATTTCACGATTTTGCAGAGTTAAAGGAATTGAAACACTTTTACGTCGGTGATAGTTATTCAAAATTCACTTTTTTCTTGACTATACCTTTTCTGTTACCAGCAAAGTGTGCCACGACGAAAAGCTCAAGAATTTCCTGCCTATTTTCAGATTACGAGTCATCCCTATCAATGAGCCTTACGACAATTGGGTATTTGAATAAGCCCATCCACAATCTTGCTGTTTGACTGAACTCTTCGAGATCACCTTTAAACTTATCACTCACTTTATACTGACCTGGTTGCATTTTGAAATTGCTGAAGCTAGCTCGATAGTTGCTAGAATCCTTATAAGTTTAAGTTGTCTTATCTCTCTATTCAAAGTCGTCTGAGCTGTCGTGTTTCTTAGTAATTTGACTTAAGGGACGTGATAAGTGACTTATCATAAGTCATAGTAAAACTTTTCATATAATTTTAAAGCTGCCTATTGTGACTGCAATGTGTGAACTATTTGATAAAGGCTTGAGCATTTTTTTGAAGAGTGAATAAACATTTTGTAACATGAAAAGAGTGTTCTTAATTGCATAACTACATATATAGCGATCGAACTCGTGATAAGTGAATGTAATTTATTTAAGAACTAAAGCACTTAGCAGTGTGATTAGCTGTACAATTGACACTTGTCCATTTTTTCCCGTTTTTAGTTATTCGGCATTTCGACACATGAAAAACAAACTAAAAATAATTTGTCTAAAAATTTTTTGACCAACCTTGTATTCAGGGTTGCCAAGTGACAGGGACTGACCCGAACAAGCCCGAAACCTTATGTCAAAGTTAGAGGACTGTTAGAAACTTCAAAATTTCTGACATAGCCGGGAATTGGACCATTTTTGTTACATAGACTGCAAAGTTTTGTTGAAATAGAAAAAAAAAAACGGTCATAAACTTTATCCTCAAAAAAATATTCTACTTTTTATTATTTGAGGGAATATTATTTCATTTTGTGAAGGCCGAGAGTTGCTGCTTTTCAGTTTGTCAATCTTGCTTGAATTTTATTTCATCTACGAATTTTTACTTAAGATAATTTAGGAATATTTTCAATAACTTTATTTTCTTAATGCTTTGACAGTTGTATAGAAATAATACTGATAAATTTCTGCCCATACTGCATATTGTCCTTCTAACAAACTCTACTTTACTAGTTCTTTTTTAAAGTGAATATGTAAATTTAAATACTTTATTATATTACATTTTTACCCTCAATTTAATGCCAAAAACCAGTAACGTTCCCTGAGGTTTTTACATTGTTTCGTTGTCTTCAAAGTGATGCGGTAGACTCCTGCTAATCATCGCACACCATTTTAAGTAACAACACTATCTGAGTCATGTATCTCGGCTACATACAAATTTCTAATGATTCGCATACATTTACACTCACTTCTATTCGCACAGACTCCACTACTCAAGGATTTTAAACTAAATGCAAACTTCAAGGAGAGCGAGGGGATCCCACTGTAAAGAAGTGATTTTCTAACTTTATGAGGGTGGCTAAGTATTAGAGACTTTTGTTGCATGCCAGGACGACATGTTACGACATTTTAGTGGAGTAAACTTTTAACCTGAAGTCAAACCACTTTTGTTGCTGTGATACAAGAATGAAATATCAACACATACACATATATGAAACTAACCGAAAAAAAATGCACACTCAAACACACACACACATATGCTCTGTTGGATGCATACAAGGACTTCGAACAACTCGAGGAGGACATGGTGAGAAAACATTTTGTGTTATCTTACACTCTCTTATAAGGTGTTAACTGTACATTGTGTGTCGAAATCACAAGAACAAGCAAAACTTTTCACCAACTTTCTACGTGCGTATGTATGCATGTGTGTGTGTGTGGGAGGGTAAATGAATATAGGGTTGCCAGTTGTAATTGTGAAATGAATTATTTTAACTTTTTTGTTTTCTCAAGATAGAATTAGAGTGTTGGAGCGCATGTGTCAGTTACTTTGTTTAATATTACTCTAATGTGTTCCTTAGCATCTGAAAGAATATAGAGCCTGCGGAAAACTCTTTCATTAGCAAGTGGTTTCGATTCTCCCTAACGTTTAACCGACTAATGGATTTCATGTTTCAGTGATCCTTTTTAATATAACTTGGGTTTTATCTCACTCTGAGGCCTTCGCTGCAATGCTGGAGATAGTTCTGGGCAACTACATTTTTTTCGGATTTGGCAAAGAGTTTCTTTCAATATTTTGCTCAAATTTCATTGTGCTGGAATCCTAATAATCGCATTATAAGTCGTGAATGCAACATACATATAATATAGTTTTGTTTCCTCTAATGACTTTCACTGCAAAAAGCTTTTATCTGATTGATTCAGTTCACTTAAACTCAGTTTGGCAACCCTAGATGGGAGAATATCTTACTTTTCTTTTTATTTTCATAAAACTACATACAGCATATAAGTAGCAGTCAAAAAACAATGTTAGCATAGCATCGCACATACACAGAGGGCAACACAATGGTGCCTTAATGCATGTGCCCAGTGTTCGACGTAGACATTGTTGTTCTAAAAGCTTAAAAGGACGAAGACACTTTGGGCAGCAGCAGCAATAGCATAAAGACGAACTGTTGAGACTACCACTAACAAGGACTATTGGCAGAAGCATTAAAAAACAAGAGTTTTCAGTTCATTGTCCGTTCAACATTGTTGCATTGAGGAAGCAACAAGCTAATGCAAGCGTTTGAAATGAAGAAGGAGACTTTGTTAGTAGGGTCCTTGCCAAACTTTCTAACACAAAGTCAAATTTGAAGGGACCTTTTGTTTGTTTTTATTGAATGTAAAATCTAAAGCATAACCAATGGAAAATTTGGCATGGGTAATATGTTCGGTTTTTTATTTTTAACATTTATTTCTTTTCACTCAATAGCACTGTGAAAAAGAGGAGGTGATGCAATGAAATATTAAATTAAAAAAATAAAGAAAATAATTTGAATAAAAATTCATCATTTCGCCAGAAAAATCTTTTGCTTGTTCAGGTCAGAATCCTGGCATTAAGGTGAACGCCAATAAACTGTTTCAAAAATATATAAAATTTTAATATAGCGTGCGGTCCGATTATTCCAAAGCGTAAGCAATTCTATAGAGGATATATGATAGTTTCTTCAAATTTTCGAACTATATTAGAGATCGTTGTGAAATGAGAGCGCTGCAATTTTTTGTTTTAAATAATAATTTAAAAAAAAAAAAAAAATTTCTATCCTCAATTTCTGAACCGAACAATAGCTATGAAAATTTAAATTGAAAAATCTTCTAAGACGACTTAAAATATTTTGAATAGAACTCTAACATTATAAAAGATTTTTTAAGAAAAAGCAGACCGAACAAAAGGTGTGCAATTTCATTCAATAGCGCTGAAATTGACTTCACACATACAGCTTAAAAAGTACAGCAAAAACTGTCCAAACAGTAAAGTAGCTTGAAAAAAAAGAATAAAGAAAAGGTCAAAGGGCCTAATCCAATTTAAGAGGTCGTTCCATATGATTTTGATTTTTTTTTTAGCTTCCGCAACACAATGGCGATTATGATTTGAGTGCAAGTGTGTGCGAGCGGCGTAATATGTTTGTGTATGTAACAATTGAGAAAAAGCAAAAAGGTGTGATGTCCTTAATCTTTGAAAGTATAACGTCGAGAATTTCACACAATAAACTAATAAAAATGTCAAAACGCATCAACGCACCCATGCCATTCTATGGACTCAAAGCTTAAGATTTTAAATTTTTTGCATTATAGAGAAGAAACGTAGACGTAGGATATTTTGTTGCTATTGTTGTTATAATTTGATGATATTGGAGCGGCTTTTTCTTTAGATTTTTGTCACAGGAATGAATCAACTACCATAATGCGTTATGCTTGACTTTAGTATTCATTAATGTTTCATGATGTGCCTATATGTAATCGGTTGCGAATAAAAAATAATAGTTCTCTTGCATTATGCCAATCCTATTAGTTACAGTGTATATCCTTTGAAATACACAAAAAGGACTTTGTCAACACATCGACTGTAAACTTGAAGTGATTTGTTATGGACGTTTCTTACTTTGATACAAAAAAGAGGCGCGTTAAAGAGCAATACTTTTGTATTGTTTGCTGGAACATATGCGCACACGTGTCTGATTGGCTTAAAATTGTATTCAGCAATTTAAGGATACGAACATGTGTACATTTGGGAGTAGAAATCACAATCGCATATACAAAAATAGCACGACAGAAAAAGTGTGAGCTCTGTAATTTTTTTTTTGCCACAAGATCAATGGCACAGCGCTGTGTTTTGATACTTACAGATAGATCATTTCAAATTAGTCGAAAGGTTAGCTGTGTTCTCTCACTGAATTAATACTGCTATCGGATGCTTAAAAATAAATTTAGTTATCCGACTACCGGACTACCAGCAACAGCATTTTTTTTGTGTCTAACGGTTGAACAATTTCGGCATAAGTCGAACAGTTGTTGCGCTACAATTTTTGAAAGTTTATGAAAAATAAGAGAATTAAGAAACTCTTAAAATATTTTTATTTCCATAAAATCAACTTTTTTCATACACATATGTACTTATAATTTACTGGGATAAAAAATATTTAAAAAATCAATTCTTTAATTTATCACAACTTTTGAAAAACTGTAGCGTAAAATGAATCGTTTTATGTATTGTCAACAGTTCATGTACTTCCAACAAAAAAAAACAAATGAAATTCAAAACCAATCAGCTCCAAGTTCAACACCGTTTGTTTTGGCAAAAAATACTCCATAGATGCACTTTCAATATACATCAATTTTATTACATTCCAATCAAGGAAAAAATAACGTTTTATAAAGATATCTAAATTTATTTTATTTGTTTATTTCAAATAACTTTAGCTTCAAAACCCACTACTGTCATTAGCAGTTACCTCTGTATTAAAACAAAATTAATAAATTTATAAAAAAAACATTAAATACGAACGCATTTCCCATGCATTCATTCAATTTAACTAAATCATTTTAATACAAACAACTAATTTAGATAATTTTTACGACAATTACTTTCACCCCATAATCTCGTGATGTCTGTCAACATTCCACTGTAATAAATATAAAAGCAAAAACCGATGAGGGGAGCCCCTCTCGGCAGCCGACTGAAGTTGAAACAAAATTTTTGTAATAAAAAATAAAATAAAATAAAATGAGTAAATTAATTTCGGTTTCCAAAATGAAAAAGAAGCGACACATAAGCTACAGCAGTAAAGTAGCATGAGGTTTTCTTTATTTTTTAATGTAAACAAAACTGAAGTTAAAATGTCACATTTAAACGTCAATTTGACATTTGCATATTATCTATTGAATGAGCCAAGCAGCGGTGCATGATGATGCTGATGCTACGAAAAGTCATAAAAATAAAAATAAAAATTTTTAAAATACCAAAAAAAAAAATAAAAAAATCCGAAATGAAATGAAAGTCATTTGAAATTTTACGCCGCCAATTGACAGCAATGAAAAGACGTGAGCGCGCGCGTTTGACAGTTGCTTTGACTATTTGAATAATTGTAATAAATGTGAGTGTGTGTTTGGGTAAGAAGTATTAAAAAACCATTTCATTTTACAGGAGCTAAAATTGCGATGCTTATTAGAAAATGTCTTTTTGTTTTGCAATCGAATGGATTTCGATTTGCTTTATTTGAATTTGTCGACGTCAGTGAGCAGGAAGTAAGTGGTGGAAATGTAGCGCTGTGACAAACAAGAGTTGCGGCAATATTGCCACACAATGGCAATATGGCTCTCTATGGTCTTTGCAATCGGAGACGATAATTATTGCTTTGATTTGTAGGTACAGATGTATTAAGTGAGTTTAATATGTGAACCCACAGTATGACACCACGAACAGAAATTGATCTGCACTTTTTTTGGTTTAAGGCTTTGAATCAGGAAGGATTTCTGTTTATGCCGGAACGTATGATCACGAAAGCGATTGCATTGTGAAAATATGTCTCAATTAGTCCATGGGGACAGTCAAATAAAGTCAAATTGAAAAATTATGTTAAAACTGTATGTATGTATGTAAATAGAAATGAACACACAAGCTATTTATCCGCAGCTCAGTCCACATCTACCCCATTGTCCAGTTCCGCCCACATTACTCGAGATACTAACAACAAATGTGGCTGGCGTAAGTACCCAGATGTAGCATTTTTAAGAATGTTTATTATAGAGTGCTACCACGCCCTGTTTTTCGATCTTGCCTACATCAATCCAAAGAATTTCAGTATTTACATCCACAACGTTCATTTGTATGATATCCAAGGTCAAAGGTCATAGATCATAGATCATTTTTTTTTTTTGCAATAAAAGGTGTTTTTCTTTCCGTTAATTGGATAAAAATCCCTACGTAGCTATGTAGCTAACATTTTCAGAGTTCCAAATATGAAATGATTGTCAATCTTTCAATAGCATTGACACTTATCAAAAATCTCATTTGTGCCCAAATCCTTGCAATGTCATTTTATTCAAATTAAACACTTAAATAACTTTTATGGGGTTTCAGGGTTTCACAGAACTTGCAATTGTCAATAGACAAAACAAAGAATGCCAGGATGCAACATAAAAGTGTTGGCTTTTATCCGCATACTTCACCACCATCAAGTACCCGAATGGACAGACGAATTTCCTTCCGCTAAATGCGTTAAGCCAGTTGAAACTTTTCTTAAGTCACTTCAGTAAAGCGAAGATAAAGAACGGGACAATACATCCGCGAATTCTACTTATTCCATTTGGTGCGCGAAATTTTAATTTTACTCAATTCTTATTTTCATTAGCATATAAAAATGTAAATCGCTTACTGTGCAGCAGCAGCATACAGTAGGGCGAATTTTTGTGAAACTTTGACAAAATTCAAACGTTCTTTGCTCAGGACATTCCACTCTACTGTGCAGCGCTCGAAAGGAAGCGCAGAGTACAACAAAAAAAAGCGCCACAGGGTGTTGCTAGTGAATTTAAATTAAGTGTTGAGTTATTAGAAGTTGGAGGGAAGGGAGGAGGTTGAATAAAAAGTCAGGAAACTCTTGGCTGTTTTTTTTTTTTTTTTGTTGGTTACAGCGCTTATTCGCGAAACGGGCGGTTCGCTGTGTTTTTAAGCTGTTGTGGATTTTGGACAAAAGGGATTTTCAGACAAAGCACCACCCCCAACTTACTTACAGAGACCTCCCCCCCTTAAATGCCCATTCTCAAAAGGCTGCTCACACAGTCGTTTGCTTGTAGTTGACAACGGCTGATGATGCCCATCTTTTGCGCCATGTTTGTTTTTGTGTTTTTCTCAGTACTTGTTGTTGTTGTTGTGGGTTGTCTAACGCCACTCATTTGATGCTCTGGCGGTTTCAACTTTATTGCAATCGAAGCCACAGCAGCTTAAAAAATGTAAATCATTGTAAATGTGATCCGGGTGCGCGCGGTTGGTTGGATTGGCGCTTAAGCGCTGGGATTTGCATTCCACATTGCGTTGAGTTACTTTGATTATTAAAATTCGCGTCAAGTTGCTGCTAGAAATGCAAAAAAAAAATAACCATTGCGCAGTACACGGCAAAAGTTTTTATTAGTTTAGGGCTAAATATGATGCTAACATAAAGCAGATCCCATGGTTAAGTCGGCGGTGGGCACGTTGTAGTAATTGCACTCAAACTGATGTCGGAAACATAAGTTGACATTCTTCTAATTTTTTTGGTATTTTAAATTGGATGTGTTACGCCCTAAGGAAAAAATAATAATAATAAATAATCTTATTTTGAGCAGTTACATCGCTTTATTGTCTTTTCTTTTTTTATTCACCCTGTAAAAACCACCAAAATCAAATTTCCATCACAGCTTTGTTGTTTGATATCCGATCTTTATATAAAAAACATTTTTGGAAAGGTCAATAAAACCAGAAAATCAGAATATAGGCGCTCCAAAAATGTTTAGCAATTGAAAAACGTTCATCAAACAACAAAGTTATTAGGAAAAATTGATTTTGGTGGTTTTTACAGGGTGTATGAAACGCATCATTGTGCTGAATCTGAATGTCTGGGAATATATATTTGGAAAGGGGGCCCATTTCTCAGTATCTATTTGTAGTTAAGGTTTGCTACTAGGTCCCAATTGTTTTATTTCTTTTAGCGGAGTGTTCAGAATGAAAATTTTTTGCTAAAACCATTTATATGGAAAATATGAAATATTGATACTAAATTTCTTCATGTGTATCAATTCGTTGTCGTATATCTTCAGTTGAGATAGTTGCCAT
Source organism: Meiosimyza platycephala (assembly GCA_963662105.1). Lineage (NCBI taxonomy): Eukaryota > Metazoa > Arthropoda > Insecta > Diptera > Lauxaniidae > Meiosimyza > Meiosimyza platycephala. The sequence goes on from OY759208.1 coordinate 120,579,402, forward strand.
TTTCTTGTCGTTCGGGCGTTATAATCGACAGGGATTTTGTTAAAAATTGGTCAAATTAATTTTCGGGTTGAGTTTATTTTTTTATTGCGTCTTTGTATCTATCCCATACTTCATAGAATCCAGCACATCCTTTAGATTTGAGCTGAATAAAACGTCTTTTGGGCGGTTTCTTTTTTTTTCTTTTGCATTCAGTCGCGACACAAAATATTTGCATTTTATTCTTTTTTTTCCCCCAGATGCTGCGGTCAACACTAAAGTCTGAGGATCCTAATGTAATGTAACTGTGTTTGGTTGGCCAAAAAAGGATTTCGTGGTGGCGTGGGTGTTTTATGTCATTAAATGGCATTTGTTTCTCGAAATTGAAATAATGCAAATTTGCAAGCTTAACAACAAATCCACCAAATATTTTACAATTCTAATTAAATTATCAACATGAATGCCTCGAGAAATTGAGAAACTTCATAAATGGTGGTGATGCTGATGATAGAAATAGATAGTACGAAAAAAAAGCATTTGAAGAAATCTTTTGAAAAATTCTAATTATCATTTAAACTGGTCAATTGTTCTATGAATAGCAAAAATATATATACATTTTTATATGTTTCTTCACCTGGCTGTCACGTGGTATTGGCTCCTTTATTTCAAACTTCTAGGGATAATAAATTTTGTTGTGAATGCACTACATTTCTGGCAATTAAAGGGATGTCTAAATTTTTAACTGGTACCATTAGGGTTTCTGAAACAATTGTATGTTATTGTTGTTTGTTTCATGCAAAATTGTTGCAAATGTCAAAGAATGAATTGTTTTTTTTTTTTTTTTGGTTTCGGACGGGTGATGCTCTACATGCTGTGAGATTCCTGTGGATCATGTTGAACTCATGCATATTTATTTCTATTTAGTATTGTGGTCATGGTTATCAGAAGGACATAAGCAGCACAAAAGTTGAGGGCATTTGATGTCCTGCTGTGCCAAGGCTGTATGCTAAGTTACACGGAAACATAATGAATTGATAAAATTTATTTGTTTTATATTTCTTTATTGGTCTTTTTCACTTATGTGTTAAAATTTATGTTTATTGCGAATTATATGAACAAATCTTGCAGGAGCTTACACTTTGATATTTTGACGTAAGCTAGTCATTATTTCCCATGATATTTATCCTAAAGGCTTTGTTTAACAATATTAACTGAGCTATGGGTATGTCAGCACTCAAGGCTTATATATCCCTCTTGGTACGACTTCGAAAGTAAATCTAAATTGAAATTATGTGATTTTGTCTCTTGAATATATTACTCTTGCTCTCTTAATTATCCGATTTCCATCCAACTGAAGTGGAGTGGAAGCTTCAGACTAACAGAAAATCGTTAGCTAAAACAGAAAATGTAAATCGGGGAACTTTTGCAGAGAATTGAAGGCACTCGCTTCTAATCGTGCAAGTATGAAGAGTTTTTTTCCAAGACCTACAACAATCAATCAATATTTAATTTAACAAATAAGTTTAATAAATTAACATTTCATATCAAATATTTTTCTGCAAAATATCTAAGTAAAAAATAAAATGCAAAAAAAAAAGAAAACTTAAGTCCAAGCCGATCAGACAGAACAACAACATCAATATTTGCATTTTATAATCGAAAACATAATACCAACCAGATGTTGAAAAAAAAACATACAGAAATCGTAAAAAGTATGCGAAAAATTAACAACAAAAATATTAGCACTATCACAATGCAAATCCTTTGAAAAATTCCCAAGTCCATGATTGAATGCGAGAAAATTCCCACCCAAAATGCACGCTGTAACCCGGCCGCGGCGGTGACAACTTGTTATAATGCAATGATGTTATTTTTGTGCCTTTATTGTTGTTGCGGCTGCAGCTTTGTTTGCTGCCAGTGATGGTGCTAGTGATGATATTATTTGTATGCTGCTGCACAATGTTGCATGTCGGTTATTGGAATATCCTTTTTGTGTGGCTTAAATGCGGCGGCATGGCAGCAAATAATGTGGTCAGCCGCAGAAAACCCACACAGAGAAATAATCGCTGAACTGTAAACACGTGGAAAAACATTTTCCATTATGAAAATTTTAGTTTAACAAACTAATTGAGTGAACGGCATGTTGGAGAGATGAACAGACAGACACTTTGACTGTATGTCCAATAGACGTTGAATGGACAAAACAAACACATGAGCATATGACACATGTGCGTACGACATAAAAAGGACAAAATTGCAATGTTATAATGTTTTCACTTTAAAGGATTAAATTGTTGGAAAATATGCAACGCTAGGTTGGACCGTATTTTTATTTTTCTAAATATATCGGTAACTATTGCGTGAAATTGAAAACTCAAATTTCCAGGATTCTTGAAAAATTTGCGAAATTTTTTAAATTTTTTCCTTAGATGTACAATATTTTTAATGTTCTCAACTATTTTAAGCAAAGTAAGGTCCACTCTAATATAATATAACCATTGCATATAAATGCAAATGTATGTATGCATCCTGTCAACATTGACAATAACGTTAACGTTGGTGTTGTTGCTGATGCTCATGTCCGGCATTCTGTTTGTCATGTAATTACAAGAGCGTACGCGTGGGCACATTGGAATACCTGCAATGTACAAAAAAAAAAAACTCCGCACTATTCATGGCAACCATATGGTAATGCTTACGTTTTCCTTCATTTTTATTTTGTACGCTTGCGCATGCGCTGTTTAATTTACCATAATAATTGCTTGGCTTAAAATACGCAGAGCATTTTGTTTGTAAAGATTTGAGAAAATCCCATTTAGAAGCCTAAAGGATGTTGATACAACGTAATGTGCTGTCGTGTGTCCTTGTGGCTTAGCAGTATAAACAAAACTTTATAATCACTTAAAATAACTTACATAGTTGTGTGTGTAGGTGTTGTTTGCACAGTTAATGAATAAAAATTACTAATATTTATTAAGTAAACAGATATTAAATGAGATATAACTAAGCTGTGGATTTTAATTTTAACATATGTAAATGGGTGTGGGAAATTACAACCGCAAGATATAACCCAGATTAACTTAGGTAAATGTACGTAGTTGATTGGGAAACATTTTCACTTAGTGTTGTTTTAGTCACAGACTACTGAGTAGTCTGCAAAGCTCATAATGACAGGCGGTATAAAATTCGTTTATCAACTTTACTGATATTTTGGAATAAAATTGCTAGGACATGAAACCTTTTGTTAGTTTAGAGTAGAGTTGTGAGTTGCTTGGAAAACTTGCTTAAAACATTAAGCAGCAGCATCAGCCATTGTTTTTTTTTTTGTTTGTTATAATAATAAAAGAGTGAAGCTACTACAGCTATTAACCTTCTTAGCTATTGAACTTGAAGCTTTAAAGAAATAAAGATCTTGGTAACGATTCAGTTATATGTAGCTAGACTTGTTGAGATAGTTAAGTAGTGATCCGATTTTATTTTCGGCAAAGTCGTTGTGGTTGTTGATAGCTGGGACTAGTTGTGACTAGTTAGCGCTTACATTCAAACAATTACGGCAGAGAGGGACTAATTTTCAGCATCCTTGCTGATAGTTCAGTGTAAATCACGGGAATTCTCGCAATGTCACTACGGCTCCTTCACAGTGGGTCAATGGTTTTTGAATCGCTATAGGACTTTTATATTGCTCTGAATACTTCACATTTTTTCAGAGTCCTCCAGTTGCTGCCTCGGATAGAAAAATAGAGCCTTGAAATCGGCCGGGCTATGAGAGAAGATTGCTAGCTTTCCCATTCCAAAATTGCCCAAGCTTTTGCTTGGAAAACTCTTGCTAAGTTAGATAACCGAAAAACTTGGGAAATTTCTTGGACTTTTAAATATACTGCCGCACCTAATCCTCAGTCCATCTTTCAATAAAGAAAGGGCAGCTCCCCACCAAATTTTAGCAAAGCAGCTTATAAAGTTGGCTATATATAGAAAATTTTAGTTACAATAGGCGGATCTTTTGTTAGTTCTTACACTAAAGTAGCCCATTGTTCTATTGATAAATACGGTAATGTTATCTTTTAGTGGACGTGGTACCACCTTTTATGGGGAAAAATACTGCCACGGCTCAGCCACTATACCGATGTTGATGAAATTCGGTATGAAGATAGAATGATTCCTGAGTAAAGATATTTGTTTTTAAGTGAACGGTGGCAAATATGTTTCCCAGCTAAACTAATGAACCAATTTTGATGAAATTTGATATGAAGATAGATTAAATCCTAAAGAAGGCATAGAAATGAGGGTAGGGATAAGATACCATGATACAAATAATTTTTTTTTTGTTACTTAACTGTTTTGTATTGTCACTATAATGGTTGAATTTCAAGCAGTGCGAACTCTAGTTTAATACAAAACACTTACTAAACTTTGCTCCTTATCGTTTATGGTATATTAAAATTAAGAATTTTCGGACGTTGCTACGCCTCCAAAAATTTTTTATTCAAATATTTTTCATCTCATAATTAGTCATTAAAACAATATTTCCCTTAGTTTCAGAGAAATCGGTATATCTTAGCCATTTTAAATATAAAAAGTAAAAGCATTAACACAAGAGAAAACTCTTGATAAGAGGGTATATGTTTAACTGTGTACATATGTATAAAAATATAATTTCAATGGGACTTAAATTTTTACTGACGTTTTAAAAAATGCAAAAAATGGTACTCTGCTGTTTTCATTGGCATTTGCTTCCAGTAAACTTAAATCCGAAAAAGTACCTTGCAAATAAAATATTTCAAATTACAGTCCATATTACCCCTTAATTGATTTGAAATATTAATACACGAAATTCACTCATCTGTTTTTTTCATATCCCTTTAGCAAAGCGTATCCTTACAATATGAATCCTTTCAAAAATTTGACTGTGACCCAAAGTCATGTTTTTGTTGTAGTGATGTTTTTCACAATTGTTGTTGCTGTTGTTTTTGTAAACATAGTACATTATGCCTTCTGGCAGTTGTTTTATTTTTTGCCATGCCTGGTTGTTATTATTGCTGTAGTTGTTGTTGCTGTTCTTGTTCGCAACATCATTTCTATGTCAAGTCACTACTTTTGCTATCAGGACAATAACAACGTCAGTTTGGGTGTTTTTCTGATGCTGCTTTTACTGCCAATGACGATGATAATGATGACGATGTACGTTACTTTGAAAACGACTTCGTGACGTTACGACTTCCTGTCGGATAATCTGTATTTTAATTTGACTGATTACCCAGCCACAAGCATACGAGTAGACCAGATTTAGACGTGTGTTTTGAATGGGGTTTTCCGACTTTACTAATGCACTGAAACGTACATTCATACACACACATACGCATAAGTCTACGCATCCATCATAAATTCATTATCCTTGTTTCACATCGAACATGAATTATGAAACATCATGCGGATTTAGTTGATTTTAAATTTGCGGTAGCTTGTGGTCAATATGATTACAATGATGATTGGCAAAACTTTGGGAAAAAAGGGAAAAGTTCGTTATTCTTGAAAATTAAGAAAATTAAAATAATTGCTTGTATTTGTAATGTATTATTTTTCCTTCTACTTACATATGTATGTGGTCACTGCCAAACTTATTGAATTAAGGATTATCCCTGTTCAACAATAATTTCATCTTTTTTATTTTATATTTAGAAATCAAAAATTTTGTGAAATCTGGCGTTTAAGTAAGTGTTTGATTCGCTATTCCAACAAAGTTTCTCATGAACTTATGCTGTACAAAGCATATGTATGTAAATTGCAAAATGCATATTCCTTATTTAATCTAAGAATTCATAACCTTTGGGTCTCTTTTCATTTAAAAATATGCAATAAATATATATTTTAGAACTGTTTTTTTTTCAATTCTGATTGCCCGTTTAAGTATCTGCACCTTTTAGTATTGCAGAAAAAAATGTAATCGACCCTTGGGTTCAACTATAAATATGAAATAAATTTTGAGTGAGTCGACAACGACATTTATTGTGAAATAAAGAATGCAAAAAAAATATGTCAAATATTTATTACCACCCACAAAGAAGAGCAAAAACAGCAACAAAAAGGAAAAACCATATGAAAAACGAAAAGTCCTTGTCAGCACCATATGTTGTCCTGTCGTTAGAAACCTTGCGTTATCGAACTTACAACAGGGATGTAGAATTTATTGATATCCCCAACAGAATGCAAGTTATACAGAATAGAAAAAAAAATCAAAGATTGGAAAAAAATGTGTAGGTACTCAAGTATTTGCACATTCTGGAGCAACGTCATAATTCATTTTGTGTTCAAAAAATACCTAGGAACAGAAACAAAAAGTACAAAAAATCCTAAACATCACTTCAGGGAACACTTATCCATAGTAAACCGATGATTCAGAAATAGTTCTTTGAAATTTTCTTACATCACATTACTCTACCTCTCTCTCACGCTTCTCATGACGTCCTTATCAGTTAACTGCTTACGGTGTTAATGCATTTGTTTCTCTATCTACGATTGAAACATATGTGACCCGCGTTTATTATCTCATCGTTTCCTTAATAATCTTAATTTATTTTCTTTTGGGGAGACACACCCAGTGGTAGACATTCGTTTTGCAGCTTCTCTTTTCCCCTATGCTTTCTCACGTTCTCACTCACTACACTAATCGGCTTAATAAAGCCATCATACGTAAACATTTCATTAGTCCTTAATTGCGAAACCACACAGACGCTGGGACAGACAAACAGACAGTCGGAACGCATAGGAAAGCAGCAGCAGTACGAGCAGTCGTCGACTGACACCTTTTAGATTTTCTAGCAGAAAACAATCACATTGACCATCACACATTGGCATCCATCATCATACGGTGAACAATGCCCGTCGTGGTGTGAATGGAATAAATAGCAAACATTGTGCTGTGTATACCCCTAATCATTGTGCGTATGTGTTTTTATTAGGAACTTAAATATTTTGACGGCTGCTGCTCTTCTGTTACATCTGACCAACGACCATTAAATGACCAACTGAGGGCAAACAATTAAATCATTTTCCCTACTGCATGCAGGATGAGACAACAATGATATTCGAATTGCTGTTGGTTACTCCGCGGGTGGCACATAATCTATACGGCTACGTACTAAATACAGTTGTCAGTGTTGCCAGCTGATACATTTTGGTATTTTAGGATTTTCTATGGTCAAACTAATAATACAATGAGCGGAAAATAGTTCTAATTGAGATCAATTCATTTATTTTAAAGTCGAACAAAACATGATTGAACATGGACCGAATTTTATTATTAAAATTTTTCGTAAAAAATTAAGATAAAGAAAAATAAAAGACTTTTCTGAAAATAATATACGAACATTTTTTAATTAAGTTTTCGGAAACAGTGTTTTTTCATTTAAAGTTTCCAAAAATCCCAGTGTTTTCTTACTAACTATTTCTCAAATATAAGACAATAAATCCGTTGTTATCAAATTAAAACAACTTAATATAAACAAACAATTTTTCTGCGTAACAAAATTGATAAATTTTCCAAATCAATTTTCGTCCCCCAATATAATTTGCTCATATTCATTCTACTGTCTGTCTGTTTGCATTGATTTTGACCTTTATTCTGTCGATTTTTAAAATCACTACACAACTCGAACATTATGTTAAGGTTACGGGTTTCCGTTTCACTAACGAGACAGTGCTCGAAATTAAATGGCTACAACAACAAAATAAGCACATAGATTTCATCCTCATCACAGTGTCCTTATGAAGATATTAGAAACTCACTCGACCATAGAAATCGATGCAAAAAATACAAAAAAAAACTTAAGCAAAAATGAGAGCTCAATGAATGCGATGCCAATCTGAGGAATCGAACAATATGCCAAGTGATAAATGACGATGATCCTTATTTTTTCTTCTTCTTCAAATTAATACAAAAAAACGAAAGGAAAACGGACACGCATATAAACAATAACAACAACAATACCAGACGCCAAAGACTCTAAGCCAAAAATAGGAATAGAAAATGAAAGGGGGAAATGTTTTATAAGAGATAAAGATAATAGAAAGTTGAGAAAAAAGGATATTGTGGCCATTTGAGGAAAAGAATTGTTGTTACTATCACTGCTGTTGTTGCTGCAAGAAAAAGAAAAGGTCAATCAAGGATCACCACATCATTCGCAGGAACACACGCACTCATCATCAGTGACAGAACAGGAATCAGGATGTGCCGTTTTAAAGTCGGCCAGCCCAACGAACGTAACAGCGGGCGGTCCTTGTTGTGACAAATGACAAATGTATTTCTTGCGAACAGCTTGTAAAGAACTTTTTTGTTCTTTTAAATATTAATGGCAAAGAATGAGATATAAAATGTATATAATGATATCTTATGAGCGGCTATATAAAATTTTCAATGTTGCAAATGACCCAAAATAATAAATATTATAATATGAAAGGTATATACATACATATGTCTATTCAAATAGATACATAATACTTTTTCTGAGTGTAGCTAAAGTTTCCCTAAAATGCATAAATTTTAGGGATAGATTTGTCCCATAGTGTTCCAAAAAAAAAGTTGCACATTAATACATTTGAGTAAGGACCAAAACTTTAGGAAATTTTTTCATTATATCTATTTTTTTTTTGTTAATTGTGAAATTTTGAAGCAATATATGAAATCTTTTTTTTAAAAACTTCTGTTTTCGAGCTCTATATCAGTTTCAGTAATTAAATTCGCCATGTTGGTAATTTTTTCCTCAATGAAATTCTACTTTATATCATTTCTACCAGTTTATTGAAATATTTCTGGAAACATCAATGATATCTCCACAAACAAATTTCTAAAAGAGATTACTTATACAAACTGTTTTTAATCGCAAATTCCTTCAAAAACATTTCATAAGAAACATTCTGCAGATCGCATACACCAGAGATGGTCAGAAGAGCTGAGTATGGGAGCTGGAAATCGCTAATAACTTGATTAAAAGAGCCAATGCTTAATTTTGTAAACTCAAAATCTAAAAAACAAAATTGCGATGGGAGCGATCGCAACAACAATTACGTACGAAGTCAAATGTTTTGAGACATTTTTCGTTGTGAGCGGCGCGCTCCTAGTCTTACCTCCAACTTGTAGCAATGTGGTAAAGAGTTTCAAAAACTTGTGACTTTCGAAGCCGCTGAAACGTCTACTTCGCAGCACTAACAATTGATAGAGACATTGAAAGGTTGACGATTCTATGTCATGATTTTTACAGCTCTTGCGAAGAGCTCCAGGTCAGCCAATTAAATTGTGTACTATTATGACACCAATTAAAGTTCTCATGCCTCAATTCCTAAATCTATGATATTATGTCAAATCACCATTTACATGGAAAATGTTGCTTTATTTTAATCAATTTAAATTCAGTGCTCAGAGTGTTAGAATGAAACAGAATACATGAAATAAATAAGTATTTTGACACATTCAACATATCAATTGTACCAATAAGTAGTACGTTTCTCACAAGAATAACAATTTAATTTTAAGACTTTTCGTTGTGCAAACAAAAGCAAACAAAATTTCAACAATATCCGGAAGGAAGGAAATAACTATAAAATTAAATACAAGATTTCAATTATAATTCAGTCATGATTGTAATCTGACAGTGGTATTACACACTTGTTCATACGCACTATGACAACTTGATTGACGACCTTGCAACGTGGGCGACAAAAATTTCATTTCGATGTTATGAGTTTTTGATTTCATTTTCTGTCTACTCGTATCTTTCTTGCAGGTTTCTAGCTGACAGGTTTTAGGATTTCTGGGTTATTGCAGAGAATATCAATTGAGCAAACACTGCATGAATTGAATAATACCCTAATAGTTTGTGTAAACAAGTGTTGAAAACATATTGTCATAGGTTGCATTCATAAAAAATGATCATGATTTGTGCTGATTCAGGTAAAAATTTTAAAATTACTTAATGAATTTTTGTTCACATGATCATTTAATTTTGTAACCAATTTCGTTTGTTAGAAGCCAATGACAATGAATTGTTCATATTATTCTTTTAATGTAAGAAGCTATATGTACTTCTGAGAAAAAACTTGTAGTACAGTAGATTTGTTTTGGATATGCAAGTAACTACGTAACTGGATGCGCTAATTTTCATAATGTCTGAGCCTCACTTTCAGAAGAAAAACGACTGAATAAACTTGGTCACAGCTTCAATAATCCTTCTAAATCTAAATAATTGCAATAATTTATGCTCTTTATAAATGCTTATGAAATTGTGAGAGATTATTTTCTATTCAGTTATTTAAGCAATGTTATTCGAAATATTAAGCTTAATCAATTGAAAATTTCCTTCCCATGGATATACTTTTGAAAGTTGCATGGTAGAAATTAGTTTTTTCAAATAATTATTCAAGCATTTCAGTTATACTCGTAGCTATATATGTACAAATTGACACTTAACTGCATTTTCTGCTAAATAAGATATAATATAGATTTTTCGTTATGTTGTAAGTCTTTTTTTTTGCTTTGTTTTTTTGCCTCACAGCCATGTTTGCAAATGTGTCAATGTTCAGTAATTTTCAACACGTGCTGGCAACGCTATAAATTTTATTTTAAAATTGTTATTTTGTGTTAGAAAACGTGAAAAGTAACTCCTGTAATATCAACAAAATATAACAATCAAAATTATGTTCGGTCTGGTTGGCATTGAGATCGCTACGGTATTAATTTTATAAGAGTTGTGTAACTTCGCAGACATTATTTTATTTAACATTTTAGCCACAAGAAAATGTAAAGAACAGAATATTTCCATATTCATCTCATCGGCATTTGTATACCAAAATTGTATACCGGTGCCACACGAAACTTAGCGTCAAATTACAACTTTGTAGTGGCCAGAGATAAAAACTGACATCATCTAAAAAATTACATTGGAATCCGAAAGAATAGTTCTTCTCAGCAGATTTTTTCTTATAAGCATTTAAGCGGAGCCCAGTAGGCAGAATTTTCTGATGTCTACTGACAAAACAAAATAAAATGCCACCACTTTCGATTTTTGAAAACATGATGAGTTTCGCTTATGTTCGGAACTTTAGTCCCTCTAAATATTCTACCCTAATCTAGAAATGCAGAAACTCGAAATGATTCGATTTTGTTCGCTTCAGAAACGATTTTCATAATGAAATACCTTATCAGTAGGGTTTCACATTGTCATCAAAAGCATCCCGTTTTATATTTGTCTCGGAATTGACTCACGTTTTACACATTATTCGGTGCAACTGTGAACGGAAACGTGTTAGAGTTGAATTTTTTTGCGTCATTATTATTATGATACATTACACCGCTGCTAAAAGAAAGAAAAAATTTAGTAAACAGACGGACATTTTTGAAAACGCGATAAAATACGAGATACATGAAAAATAGGTCGTTTTTGATGCTAATGATAAAGCCTTTGATCAAATAGGTACCTTAGTCACACTTATGTAATTTTTTGAGTCAACTTTCTTTGAATAAGGGGAGGTCCATTAATTACGTGAGTTAAAATATGGGGGAGGAGGTAGGTCCGGCAAAATCTCACCAAGGGGGAAGGAGGTCAAGGAAAACCTCACGTCAACTTTTTAATGCATAGAATTTACATTAAAAATTATAATTTATCTCACGGGAGGGAGGGGAGGGGTCCCGACAGATCTCACCAAATCTCACCAAGGGGAGGGGGGGTCCGAATTTTCAAAAAACTAATGGACGTCCCCTAAGGTAAATATACTTCAAAATTTTTTCGGCAATAAAATGCATGGGTATTCCAGACTAAAGAAATGAAAGGCATCACTCTTTGGGTGTAGCGTACGTTAGCACTAACAACTACAACGACAACTTGTGTACCAATATTGAAACTAAAAAAAAACATTAAAACAACAACATGCAACATTGTTGAGTTGCCTTTTCACTCATCCGTTTGCATCCGTGCGATACCACCCATTTGAACAATCTCCCATGCAACTCCTCTATTGGTCTGGTCTATTATCGCCTTTAGCATTAATATTAGGTATACCTAGTAAATTTTACAAAAAAAAAAAAATAAAAAAAATATAAAAAAAAACAAGAAATGGGTTAAAAATTTTAAAATTCGTACAACTTGTAAGATGGGGTTAAATCGACAGTGCCTGCCGGTTACATGGTGTCAGTATGCGAGGGCAAGGGTAAGCAAGAAAGTCGACAGCGTTGGGTGGGTGGGTGGATGCATGTAACTTTTCGATGTGTTGTTGTGCAATAAAATTTTAAATTGAATTTGAATTTGAAGTTTGAAAAGGCGATAAAAATTTATTATGTTCGCGTTTAGTGACAGAATGTTGCAAATTTATTACCTTTCATTTGTTGTATCGAAGGATATGCTGCGCCAAAAAGAAAAAGGGTAAATGGGTGGAAGTATGAAAAAAGTTTAAGAATGGTGATAAATTGGTGTAACTAACTATTACAGTAATGTACATGGGGGGGGGGTGTATTAAATAAAGTTCATCACACTCAGCAAGTTATTGATTTTTAAGAAAACTTTTCAATAAACATGTTATATATCTTCTGTTATTTTTCACATGATCAGTGATCATCTTACATACGCGTGTATCTTATTAACCTGATATTAATGACAACATACATACTATAAATGCGCGTTCGATCCACAATATTAAATGGAATGTCAGACAAATAACAACAACACTACAAATATCAATAAACATGACAACTAAAAAACAAAACATCACACAGAATAAACAATATACAAATGACAACAACAACAACAACAAAGCCCAAAATAAACAAATAAACGCAAATTGTAAAATTTATTACTTTCCCATGAAGTTCAAAATGCAAAACCAAAACCAAATCCAATTCGAATGACTGAACAAAAGCGCGTCGTATATGATAAATAAACTTCACATTTCAGGCATTAACTGTCAACAATGCGCAGCTTTAATGAGGAGCTGCTCTTGCTTATTTTGGCTTAACGGATTGTCAACAGCGGAGATGTATAGTGTATCCCCCATAATCTTAATCGTTTAGTATACAGAACCAACAACGTTGAAAGACAAAGATCATAATAAAGTGGTAGGCTAATTAATTACGACGATAAATAACCGATTTCTAAGGAAAGCTTTTTTGAACGGAGTTGTTTTATGAATTAAATGCGATCCTTTTAATTAACCCTTGAATTCGTTGTTTTTTTTTATTTGGTGTATAAAATAAACAAATTTTTCTTGATTTTGATGTTGAAACAATTTTTGTAAGCAGGCATTTTAAGCAACGTTGCCAGAACTTATTTTTAAGCTGGTGATTGGTAAGTTATATCTATTAAGTAAACTTAAGTTCATTTCCAGTTGGGTCCATTGTATATTCGATTTACACGTTTTCATTCTGCTTAAATGAATAATTTCTTTTATTTTTATAAATTTCAAAAAGGATTTAAGTATTTTAAATGCCAGTTGATCTGAAGAATCGAGCTTGTAAGCCCCAAACATAACATTATCTGAATATTAGTACATATTTTAAGATAAATTTTTTTTGTTGTCTAAACCATGCCACTGTGAGCCATGATTGCATGTCATGCCAATTTAGCAGACGAGAGTTAGCATATATAAAGGCTAATATTCAAAAAGTATTAATGAAAATCTTCACTATAAGTGAAGTCTCATTAACCTTTACTTAGATTCATAACATAGTTTTACTTTCATGACAATAGTACTTCTGCTACAGGCAATTCAAAAAGCTAACGGCGACAATTTGCTAAGGCATAAAAATAATGGCTAAAAATTGCAAAATCGAATGAAGAGACAAAAAAAATACAAGCATTCGGTATGCGGCAAACGTATGTTGACTGCACTGTAAGTTGTGGCGAGTCCATTACTGAGTCTATCAAAATTCCTACACGACAACATTTAATATGTTGGCAGCAGTTTTTCTTCAAAACGCACGCCCAAAACAACAAGATTCGACGACATCCATGCGACATGATGATGAAATGAAATGGAAAAAAAAAATCCATAATGATGACAAGTTGGCAAAACGCAAAAGTTATTTCATTATAAATTCAATTAAATCTGTTTTTGAAATCATAAATTCATAACTAAACCAGACCAGAGTAGCAGGACCAATGATTGTATACCGTGGGCTTAAATTGAGTCAAAATTCAAATTGAGGGTTGTATGAAAAGTTTCTTCTAATTGGGCAGTTTTTCTTGGTTATAACTTAAGGTTGCTCCACTGTGCGATGTATGAACACGCATAACAACATAACTGAAAAATGCGCAAATGTCATGAAATAATTTTTACTACTTGTCGTTTTGACAGTTTTTCTTGTACCATCATATCCTTTTTTATGTTTCATCAGCTTTTGCTCCCACTTCGCATGCTACAGTGTACAAGATTTTTTTTTAAGAGAAGATAGGGATTGCCAATCTTGAAAATTGCATTTTGTTATGAGCTGAAGAAAGAGTAAGTGTGGACAGTTTGTAAATTAAATCTAAAGTATTAACGGAGAATGAATGAAAGATCATTGTTTTTTACGAAAATTCCCATTGCCACGACCCATGTGTTGATGATTAAAACTACTCAATGCAGATATATCTGGTAAGCTGCTCTAATGCTATAACATAAAAAACGTCGAGCATTTTGTTAGCGAAGTACCAATTTTGAGTTTCACAAAAGCTGCTTCTTTGTCATCTCAGAGCTTCTGCAGTAGTTTCTCTGAGGTAAACCGTACTTTCCAACCTAGTCAGTTGGGGACGTTCTTCTATTGAAACTTTAATGATATTACTTGGTCCTCTCGTCGTTCAAGTCGGTCATAGTTTTCTGACTGATCCACACATTCTGATCATAGCTCAACATGTTGTTGAGCTAATATAAAATTCTTAATATTCGAGCTTTCTCCATTCCAGTTACCAACCATCACGTGCAACGCCTTTTCCAAGTATCCATCTTTGTGGTAACTACACCAATAAAATTGTCCATAATAATCATGCTCCTAAGCAGAAAAAATTTGAGCTTAATCTCGTGTAAACACAAAAGTTTGGAAACCCCCTACCCACATGACTCCACTCAATTTATTTACTTGCACTGCTGCTAGTGACGCTGGTTCCCATGTTACGGTTTTTAAAATGATGTTGAATTCATCATCATCGTCATTGTCGTCGAATGTTTTTGAAATCCATTTTTGGTCAACATAGGCCCATTGCGAAGCCGAGACGTCAAAAAGTCTCTGGAGATGGTTGCGATCAATTAGTGAGAAGTTTGTTAATTTATCGCTCAAAATGCGAAGCACGTACGGCGTGTGTGTCCTGGCACTGGCAACTATGTTAGTTGTTGATTGTTGGTGGGGCCAGCGTTGGTCCTTGTTGAACAACATTGATACAACATCATCAACATCACCAGCGAGAAGAACATCAATAGCAGCAGCAACATAACAAAACATGTTGACAACAAGTCAACAAAAATATGAATCCATATGAGGAGAATGTTTGAATTCCATGTTGACTGTTGCATTATGCTGTTGGACCGGAAAAAAAAAGAACGTAGACTGATCATAAATATTAAGTCATCAGAAATTATGACAGCTTGTTCTGTTATTCATTTTATAAATTTGACGGTTCCCGAAATCGTAGTAGTTAAAGGCATTGATTGTCGTTTATTTAAATGACATTTTAGTGCAGACCTTAAATGTTTCGAGTTGCGCATGCGCATTGGTAGTACCTCTACCATCGTAAATTTCAACCTGGCGCCACAACGATTTTAGTGCCTTTCATTTTTATGTTCTATGAGCGGAGCAGTAAAACTTTTTATTAATTTCATAAATTTTGTGGCTGTTTTTTGTCCCTATTGCTGACTGCTGCATGTCAATAAAAATGTTTTATGTTCTTTGATAATTTGTTTTTTGTTAGGTGTAGCAGTTAGTGCTGCTAGAGTTGTGCTCGAACGAAATATCATTCTATACATGTCTTGCATTGGAAATTATATTAAAAGACTTTTAAATTAATGGATGTCTTTTAAGATAGAAATAACAAAATGTTATAAAATTCGCTTGATAAAATATAATTTTGTTTGCTTGCGATAATCGTTGGGATTTTTATTTGAGAAAATTTTATCTGAAATTATGGGTTCGTTAATACAGACCTGCAGCATATTTTCGAAATCACTTAAGACCCATTAAAAGCTTCTTTTTTTTTCTCCAAGGCCTTAGCTAGTGGAAATATTTATAAATAAGTGTCTCAAATAGAAGTCTTTCATTATTGAAATCTTCTAAAATGTTAATTTTATGGAGCATTTCAGGACTCTCACTATGCTGCTCTCTTTACACTAACTTCAATACGATTCTTTTAATAGCTAGCCAAAAAAATTTGAGAGATAGTTATGGTCTATATATCTTAGTCTGCGGTTCCACTTTTGATGGGTTGCTTCCTAGAAGCCATTAATTGGTTTTCCAATATATGCAAATCTCGGATTTCCTCATAGGATAGTAAGGTATTCGCAAAAAAAACTGTGCCTTAGTCTTTGACCTTGTCGTATTTTGCGCAGAACAGTCGAACATAAAATTTTTGCTGACGTTAATTTTGCTTGCGAACTTGCGACACAAGTTAAGGGATATCACCAGATGGAAAAATACTTTAAGTTTTGAGCTCTTTGAAATTGTGGCATAACTTTGCATTAACGATTTTTTTTGACAAAAGAAAATCTTTCTTTGTTAGGCTCACCAAAAATTGAATGCTCTCGACATTCTCAATTTTGACAGGTTTGAACTAACGTGCCCACATTTAATTTGGCAATAAACATACGTCTGGTTAATTTATTTTAGTTGATTTTTTTGAGTTTCAATATTTTTAACAAGGAAATTTATAAATTTTACAGGAAATAACTACAACGCTGGGTTGTAATAATGAGTTTTTTTACAGAAATGTATCTAAATTTGATGTCGTATATGACGAATTCTGAAAGCAAGAAAGTAATAACGAATCATAAAACTTTATTTAGATTTCATTGTAATGAAAATGTTGCATATTTTTCGGCGTATATATTGAATGAAAAATGTAGATCTGTGAATGTTGCCAGGCTGGCTCTCTGGCGCCTGTGTGTGGCGCACTAGCACAGGCTGATAAAGGAATTTTTAGGACAAAATATAGGAAAATGGGAAATTAAAATCGGTCCAAGCAAGTGGTGTCAATCGATGATGGGTCCTAGTAATGGTCATAGAAACGAGGCCAATAAGTAAAATGAAATGAGTAAACTCCGAGCTTGGATTTTTTATAGATGGAAACTAAAGTTGGTCCGATCTGGACAAGAGACGTGCCAATCGACGGGTCTTAGGAATGGTCATAGAAATTTCCTAGTCAATTTAAATATATGCCTGGTTAATATTATTAACAAGCCTCAATTGAGTTTATCCATATATAGCTTTGAATTTTCTAGATTCTTTTTTATTATTTTCAATCAGATTTCCTAACAACCTATCAGCAAGTGTAAATATTATTTTGGAATGCCCTAAACGCAGATAAATGGGGCTGGACATACCGCGAACTTGAGCCAATTTATTCCAATGCAAGATCGTCTATGCTGACTTTAATTAAATATAATACTTTTTGAAACTTTTCTATTAATGACAGAAAATAAAGAGTTTAAATCAGAGGTGCAGAGTACGAAACTTTCCATGGGGTGTGTATTTCAACTTTTTGTAAAGTGATATACCTAGTCGTTGCTATCGACAGTTTCTGAATTCATAGTATATTCTTTACACCCACAAGAAGTTTCAGCGCTTATACACTTAGCGCAAAATTAAAAACTAATTTTTTTGTACATACATGCATGCACACATTCCTTATATACTCCGCATAGAAACAAAATTGTTTGTGTCAACATTCTTGACACTTTACGGGATATGAACTTAAATAGTCTCAATCATTATATCACACTTTCTCCAATTGTAAAATAAAACATCAACTTATTGAAAATAAAATAAACATACAAGCAGAGTATCTCAATTAGAAATAAGATCTCAACTGTTTTATTCTACACAAAAACAAAAAATAAAATAAAACAACAAAATAAGAAGCGCTGCCATTTAATTAATTTTTTAGATGTTGAACGATAGCTACTTCCCCATGGGAAGCCTGTGGATTAAAATTCATTAACAGCATGAGCCCACGGCATGATCGGGCTGTTGCTGCTGCTGCTGTTGATGAACATCGCGCACCGATCCCGTCATCTTCAAGATGAAGAATCAAATGAAGTACTCATACAGTAGTGGTAGGGGTATGACGAGAAGAAAACATCTCATGAGCCCATCAAGCATACGACAAAACACTAAACGCATTGTGCGCGCATACATCAACACCGTCAGCAGCAGCAGCAGCATCAGCATCAGAAGGTGTAACCGCAGGATCGCATGGATTCGTTGCGCTGTGAGGCCCCAATTTAAATCTCGCGCTCTCAACTCAACTCAACTCAAGTCAACTGCTGGCGCACAGCATGAGTAGCTGTGATTTGACACCTCAACTGACAGTTTAAATTGTTGGAAATTATTAGTCGAACGTAATGTATGTGCGAGGCTCGTTCAGTCTGTTGAGGTGTTTTTCTTTTATTTTGTTTTTTTTTTGTGGGCTGAAACTATTTGTGATACTTGAGGATAACTTTATTTGGCTGATTGTTGAATTTTCTTTTTTTATTTCTTTAGGTCTATCATGTTTTATGAATGAATTATGCGATATCAGTGGCTATAGTTGTACCCAAGTTGCTCATTTTGGTTAAATGATGTTGTCTATTAAGATATCGTAATTTTGAGATTTTCAACGTTTTCGTAATTTAATCAGATTGTAAATATTAAGGTAAATTGTGTAGTCATTTTCATAAATTTTAGATTTTATTTGTGTTTTATTCAGAAAAAAAGAAACTTTAGATATATGTGAATATCACTTAGAAAATGTAAAAAATATCGTAGAAAATTTATTCTGAAGTTTTACTTTGCAGGCGTTTTTGTAGACGATTTTTGAAATGATTACATATTACAATTTTTCTCATTTCGATTTTCATCATGCATAGAACGAAGAATATTTTAAAGGCACCTAATGTGTGATAAAGAATTTTTAATAACAAGTACATAGTTCAAAGTTTAAAAGTTGCACTTTGTATAGAACACCAGCAAAAAGTGTAAGATAATTTTTTGAAACCTAGGGGCAATTTACTCGAGGACGATCTCACATGTCAATGGAAATCGTTATCAAGTGCACTAGCGTCCCTGAAAAGTTTTTCGGTGACAGTTTTGTTCAGGGATCTTAACATTTCAATGGGGACTTCTGCATTTACTTTGCGACCTTGCATTTTAAATAAAATTTTTAGTACTCAAAAATAACTTGGAAATTAGGGACGTACCTACAGTGGATCGCAACATAACTTACATATGTACATAGTAATTCCAGAGTACTTAAAAACTGGAAATAAGTATTGAATTGGTCAAAGTAAAAATTCAATTTTGCGATGAAAGAATCATTTGTGCAGTGGAAATATGATTAAGCAGTATTTCGTTTACGATAAACTGAGTACTTTTGAGTGCCTACACATACCTAAAAAGACCATATTTTAAAATAGAATACTAAATGATAAAGAACTATTTCATAACAGCGCAGCAAAACATATTATAAGCTTCAACCAATTTTTATAACTTTAGTATCTCCATAAAATAAAAAAAGATAACTTTAAAACTTCAATGTCTACAGGCTAAATCTAAAACTTGTTCCCATCTATTTAAAGAACTAATGACTTACTCCTATTTTTCTTGGAATTTGTTTTTCCCAGCGCATCGTATTAAGACTCATGTTGGCGATATGATATAATGACACAGACTGACAGTCCACATTTTTCATAATATGACTCGTTCGCTTGTCGGTAAACCAATGTGGTTAACATAACGCTTTTGCAAAAAAAGAAATATTTCTAAAAATTTATTTTGTTCAGTTCTGACTGGATTCTCATACGAAACAAATTTTCATATATCACACAATATGCTTTTGTACGATATATTCATGACAAAGTACTTTTATTCCTATAGAGTTAACCATTTTGATAGCTCAGCAACAACAAATAAACTTAGCTGCTGTTGCTTTCGGATATTCAAAACTTTTCTAAATTGTGCCCAATGGCTACTGGTATTTTGTCAGCAATTTTAATTTTTTTATTGTACAACAAAAATTTTAAATTACACATTACGCTGATAAGAATTTTTCGGTAAAAAAAAAATTTTTTGTTGTTATTTTTATATGTTTCTGAATGTTTTTAGCGCTTTGCAAAGGTGTCTGTTGCATTACTCTTGTTTTCATGGAATTCCGGTACAATTTCTTGGAACTAATTTTTCCCATTGCGATTTATGTTACAATTCATTGGGGTGACATTGGATCATAACGTTGGACACGTTGTTGATGACAATGTACATAAACTTTCAATTGTTAGCTGAGCTGGCATTGTCTGAGGTCTGAAATAGTGTAAACCTCAGCGTAAGTTAAACCTTATGAATTTTATTTGATATTGTTTTCCTTATGGTATTATATATTTTTTAATTTAAAATACATTTTTATACCTGACAAGTTACGTATTGCATTTTTTGGTTATTTGGAAACTATAATGTGTTAATGGGGTACTGTGTATGTAGAGATAAAATAATCGAATACAAATAGCTCCGCTTTTTTGGTATTTCAAAGAAAAAATAAATCGAACATAGTCGCGAACATACTTCATCAGAAGTTTGAAAAACTTCCCAAACCAAAAACTTGCCACTTAGCAAAATCTACGTTGTACAAAAAAATTACAAAATATATATTAAAAAAATTAACGAGGGTCCCAAATTTGGGGCTCAAAATCGTATATGTAGAATTTATATAGTGCTTATTATAAAAATTATACGCAAAAATGTGTTCTCGAATTGAGGAATGCTTAACATTTGACAGTCGAATTTCTTCTTTTTTTGCTAAAAGGCATAGAACCAAACGGGGCCAAATGTATAAATTATATCGAAACAATGACAGATTTTTGATATTCCTCTTCTGATTTGTGATAAACACCGTAAGCTCTAAGTGGTTATTAATGTTGTATTATAAATAAAAAAAGTTGTCTAATAGGATTATTTATTTTATAAGGTGGCATTGAATAAGCGGAACTAATAGTGTTTTTACGACGTCAAAAGCTTGCTTTGACGTTGCCCCCACCGAAAAACCTGCAGTTATTTCAGTAGCTAAACGGTAGCGAAAACTGAGTGATAATAACTTTACTTTTGTTGTAAACTCCAACAATACAGCGCGAAGAAGAAAACATCAACCTCCACATACACACATAAAGGTAACGCTCTTTGGCCACCAACATCGCTATTGTTAAGTGTTGGAAATAATTTATTAATAATTTTTGAATGAAATTCAAATGGAAATCTCAACAAAATACAAATTGTTTAAAGCTCTTTTGTTCGCTGAACTGAATGAAGACATAAAAAACAAAACCAGTGAAACGTTGTGATACAACACAGTGGCACCGTTTAAGATC
Organism: Meiosimyza platycephala; assembly: GCA_963662105.1. Classification (NCBI taxonomy): domain Eukaryota; kingdom Metazoa; phylum Arthropoda; class Insecta; order Diptera; family Lauxaniidae; genus Meiosimyza; species Meiosimyza platycephala. Next base: position 120,600,930 of record OY759208.1, read on the forward strand.
ACTCTCGATCTTCTTCGCCTATTAATCACAACAAAGTAGCAGCCAGCTAGCCAGCGAACCAACCAAACCCGTTGCTATTTCTATGCATTCAAAGACTATGTCTGATCGCGTCGGTACGTCCGTTTGTCTGTCCAGTTGTCGCTGGGTCGTAAAAACTCAATAAGCGCTGATCAGCAGGCAGTGAACTATCAGCGAAAACAAGAAGCTTCCCAGTTACAAATGCGAGCGAGCAAACGAATGAAAAAAAAACCGTCGTAGTTATTTCTATGGAAATTCTATTATATATCTAAAAGACCAGAACGGCGTAATTCCTTAAACCGATTAGAAGGCGAATCAAAAAAGCAAAAAAAAAAAAAATCAGAAGTGTTGCATACCAAATCGAATCTATGGGATCCCGCTTCGCTTTTGTTTGTTGCTGCTTTATTGTTGAACATACTATGTTGGTTATTTTTACATCTAGGGGAGAAAAACAGTTGCCAGATCGAAAGCAAAAGCGAATACGAAAACATTTTTGAGAGAATTACAAATTCATCAGATCAAAGAATCAAAAAACTTAATGAAACCAAGGAATCAAAAATATAATGGTACTGACGACTATGAAATTGATGCTAGTCCCTTTCAATTTCAATTTCTATTCAATTCAATTTCAATTCAATTTCAATTCAATTTCAATTCAATTTCAATTCAATTTCAATTCAATTTCAATTCAATTTCAATTCAATTTCAATTCAATTTCAATACAATTTCAATACAATTTCAATTCAATTTCAATTCAATTTCAATTCAATTTCAATTCAATTTCAATTCATTTTCAATTCAATTTCAATTCAATTTCAATTTAATTTCAATTCAATTCAATTTCAATTCAATTTCCGTATCAGCATATCTCTTAAAGTTCAATCTGGTAACACTGCATTCACCTACAAATAAAGAACAATGGGGCGCACAAAACTCTGATCCAATTTCAAATGGATTTGACAACTGCGACGACAACACGTCGATGGCATAACATTGTTGATTTAACGTTTTCAATGCTTGTACGTATGAATATTTTATTTAGTATCTTTTGTAATAATGTAATAACATAAAAAATAATCTGGCACATAAAAAAAGATACAGATGCTTTTTGAAAAGCAACAACCTTTCAAACATACATCGATAGAGCGATCTCGACAGACAGCGACAAAACGAATTTTATTTACACTTTTAGCTACTGGTTTTTCAGAATTACACTACAATACTTTTAAGCTGATCTCGTCGATCAATGCTTTTTTTTTCGGGGATCGTCAACGACGATTTTTCTCACACACAATCAATTGTTCGCATTAAAAAGGCATATTTTAGTTGTTATTGTTCATGTGACTCGTTGTTGGGACAGTTGACCATTATTCGAGCTCTTAATTCGTACCTCCAATAAATCGTAGCAAAATTGGAAGCACCTCCGCACCGTGTGGGATTAATTTGATTTTATTAATCCGAGGGCACTTTTGCTGTTGAAGTCGTCGCCTGAGCTCAACTGACATCTTGGAATGTTGAGTTGATGTTCCCCGGCACCCGAACATGAATGTTTTCGGACAAAATGTGAGAATGGATTTTAAGTGCTGTCTTTTCTATTAACCCGATCGTGTAAGATTAAGTGTCGTTGACAAAATTGTGTTCCTTTTTTGCTTTTGTATTACGCTAATGGTTGTTATGCCGACTTGAGCGAAGATACAGTGGAATTAATTTGGATTTGATAAGAGATTTTTTAGGACTTGTCTTATTTCTATTTCCATAAATTGCTAACGCAGCATAGAGTTTTCAGTTATATAAGTACATAAACTTTTGTCCTGAAAAAATGTTTTTTTTATTTTAACTTTGACGCTGTTCATTTAATTATGAGATTGGATTTTTAGAGTTTTATTAATGTTTTGTTATTGTAAATGTTCAAATCAATCAATGCTTTTAGCAAATATAATAATAAAATAAAGCTTTAACCAGGCACGGGTAACATATTTTTTGGCTACGACCATATAGCAATCATACCTATTCGTACCGTGGTGATATGAAACGGTGCCGTTACTGTTAGAGGCGGGAACTCTATTAATTAATAATTTCATGGCAGATTTATCTAAACTATATTGACTCAAAATATATTTACAGAATTGTTATTATAACCCACCGTATATTAAATTCCAGTAGCTTGGCCCAGTGTTTTCTAAAAATCAATGGTTTTTGCTCATATGATGAAAATTTAAATAAAAATGGAATGGAATGCTTTTGAGTTTTGGAGATATAATGATAAAATCTCGCATGGTATTTAATCCGTAACAAATATCAAATATGTTAGCGTGCTCATATAAGAAGATCTCCAAACCACGTAGTAAAACTTTGGGTGTTCTTGAATTTCGTAAAGGATTATGATGACACAAATTTTTTGCATAACATATTTTTGGTATAAAATATACATAGTAGGTACATTGTGAAACCACCGATCTGTTGGCAAACAGTTTCATAACTTCAAAAAGCTTATAGCCCGCATACAATTCGATTTCAGAATTATATGTGCACATACAAATCTAAGTGACTTTGCCAGAGTTCATCGCTTGCGAAGGAACAGTAGAAACAGTAGAAAAATCTCAACACCAAATGCGACCCTTGAAAGAATTACAACGTGTCATCATTGTTTATTCTTTTGTCCAGCACTTTCTGTTGGAATTCCAACTTATGAATGGTTGGCTTGTGAAGACATTGAAAATTATAAGAGTGTTAAATTATTAAACATATGTTTCGTATGCAGATTGCATTCTCAAGAGGAGAGTTTGAAGCACTCAACGCTTTCGTGAATTAGCATAATAATAGTACCAAAGTTATCGTTTCCGGTGTGCATTTCGATCGAGTGTTTGTTTTTCTGGATTCTCTTGGATTCCTTAAGTTCAGACTGGCGTCCAAGCATTCTTTCAATGTTGACTCTGTGCGCATGTCGCTGTGTCACATCGTATGCACTCAACTGTCAAGTTGAAACAAAAGAGTTCATGGACGTCACGCTAATGCTAATGTCTAGAGCTGTCAATATTATAGGTAAAATTACATAACAAGACGTCATCATGATGTATGTAGATGATGATGAGTGAAGGAGTCTCATTTTTTTTTATCAAGAACTTGAAAATTATTCATGAGAAAGACAGCAGCTATGCTAAAATAAACAAACTAATTAATTCAGCAATGTTTTGTTCTTATGGTTTTTTTTTTCTTCAAAAAGTAATTTGTTACTATACTGGAGCTATCGAAGCGTGAAATAAGGTCATGGTAAATGAAAAAATTTCGAAAATATGTTTCTTTGATTTGAATTTTGATTTAAGGATTTACCTAGCATTAAAATTTAGGAAAAGGTTTTGATGACTTCTGTTGATAGCAAACAAATTTACTTTAGGGAACTGTAGTAGTCCTCATAAGTATTCCCTTGATAAATATTTCAGTCACTTCTTTTTTCTTCAGTTACCCGGATGATCATGCAAATTCATTTTCCTGAATTGAAATCATAAATCATTTCGTCACATTATCAAAATTGCCGCCTTAATTCCATTGAATTCGCAGCATCATTCGCAGTAACAAGAGCAATTTATCGCAAAAATATATTGTATGAGTTGTTGCTGTTGGTGTAAATAAATTGTTGCTGACATTTTTACTACGATCGTGCGACACTTTATAAAAATTTTTAAAAAGAAGCGAATGTGCCATGTTTTTATCACAAGTGACACAATTATGGGGCACTGTTTCTTTTTTTTATTTTTTGCCTGGAAATGCACCTTTTGATGTGCCGATATTGGGATGTTGAATGCGCTTTGATCTTTGCATCTTGCCACTTAGATTCAATTAAAATCAAATAAAATGGAAAAACTTAAAAATAAGAACTTTGCGTATGCAAACCTGGTTAAAATCTCAGAATTGCATACGTCATGTCGAAACAGTGGTGCAAAATATTGAAATATGTGGCAAAAGCAAAAGTTGATTTTAAATATGTATCTATAAATTTTTTACTGTTGGCTTTTATGGAAGTTTTCCGAAAGATTTTTGTTTATGATTTCGGTCCACTATTTCCCCGATCTCATTTTAAACCATTTTATTATTTTATAGATGATAGACGATTAATTGAAATGGACATTTAGATTATTTTTCCATAGGAAAAATTTCTATATTTTTTCGTAACTGAAATGCTTCTTCTGATATTTTTGCAAATTCCAACCACAGTATTCGGCATTCACATACGAAATGATCAAGTCGCTTATTGTCACCCACTAAAAATTTGCTTGATCGCAGTCGGATCATTAATCGTGTAACGCGTAAATATTATGCTTGATGCGACATCGACAATGACGATTTTTGCTTAGTTGCTTCATTTTTCCGTGGGCTCCTTATGACAAGTCAGCCTTTGTTGATTTTGTTACCGAAAATAGCAAAAATATGATTACGACGATGATGTGGTTGCTGATTTTTTTTGTCAAACTGATGCTCACGTCAAATCACCTTGAGTTGGTTGTTGGTGGATCGTGCTGCAATGAATTTTAATTTTTTTATTTTGCTGTCGATGAAATGCTTCATCGCTTCAAAGCAAAAATTTTATAGTAAAACGCAAATTCACTACAACAACATTAGTGCATTAGCGACAGCAACAACAACAATTGGCATTAACGTAAGTAAGTCGATGATCATCATCATCGTCATCGTCCTGTGTCGATCGTTTGCGTCTGTTTTGATTTGCATTTCGGCTTCGTAAGGTGTTTGTTGAATGATTTATGCGAATTGCATTGACAATCATCATTTTATTGTAGATTTTGTTGTTGTTGTTGTTACTGCCAATATGGTGTCATAAAAAAGAAAGGGAAAAAAACTCTCTCAGAACGTTTGGCGACGCGTCATTTCAGTTATTGTTGTCTCGGATTTTATGAAGTGATCAAAAATACATAAATAATAAGAAGTAATAATGCATTTTATCTACGAACTTGTACGATTCCTGAAGGTTTACCTCAATGCACTATAGCTTTTCTTTCTTATTTGACTTAATATTCTTATGATTTTATAGGGTGCAGGCATACTAAGGACAAAGATGAGATTTTTCTCATTATCAAAATGAAAATGGCATACACTAAAAGAATTTCGTAAAAAAGCTTCGGTATAAGGGATTAACCATAGTTCGAAAAATACAAATCAATTAATACAAAGTGCAGATGTGGAACCATATCGTGGGTAAAGGCTCTGGAGAGGCCACCAGAGCTAAAACTTTGCCTTTGTGGTTTTAGACTATCGAAACTTCTGGGGTCGAAAAACTAAGTATCTCTGTATAAATATTTAGTTTTGTCGATCGTATTGTATTGATCCGAGTCTGAAGCAATGATCAAAATAGTGAAATATGGTCATGTACCCAAAAGCTGTGTCTTTAGAATAACCTGAGCTTAGCTCTATAGGTGAAAATCTGTCAATTGCTTTGGCCTCACATTAACGAATTCGAAAGAACTAGCCAAGGATAAAGGTAGGTGAAAGGATTAAATACAAGCAAGTTCGTAGAAGCTTTTGAACAAAACTTTTGCAAAAACTTTTAGTTTTAAACAACTGATATTTACTACTCCCTCATAATTTTTTCTTCTCAATACATATACCGAACTGAAGATGCCTGAATTTACATTGAAACGGTGCACTTTCCTTGCGTTGGTGTCGCGCCAGGAACACTACAATACAACAATCGTATATATCCATCTACAGCAAACAGTTTCTCAATGAAATCTAAGCAAGTTCACAGTCAACGCCGATGAAGCTGATGGAACCATGTGGCATCGAACACGCATTTGTTAACATCTTTCGCTTTCAATGGATGCTTGCAATGTTTCACTTCGTGTAAGTTGTAAGCGCAGCTCATGTTCGCGTTAACAAGTTGTTTCATTACATGTTGCACCACAACCGTACGTACGTGGGCGGATGACATGAAGCGTTCGTTGTATGCTAGTGGAGGAAGTTTCAATACATTTTCGTCTCTCGATAGATGCTGTTGATGATGATGATCATTGAAATGTGGCGGCGCTTCACACTACCACTCGCAGTCAGTCGTTGTAAGGATCGTCTTTGTGAGTTGCTTACGTGTTTTCTTAAATTAAGAAGCTAACCAACGAACCAACCAATCAGCTTCAGTTTTTCTTGGCTTCATTGTTTCAATGCGCCAGGGTCAGCAGCACGGCATCTGTAGCTTGGCATCATCGTTTTATATCTTTCCAATTAAATTTGAATTTATTTTTGTTGCAATTTTATTTCGACAGCAAAGAGTGTAACAACAACAATCATATGATCTTCGTTCATATGGGTTGGAATATAATGTTTTGTTGTTGCTGTTGTTGTTAGTTATAACGATCAATTTAACACCTTCAAGATTTGTTGTTACTTTAGCACGACCAGTGATATTCTTTTTTCTTTGTATTTTTTTGATGCAGCCTAAGACAGAAGCGTGATTTTTAACTACCATCAAGTTGATTGTTAGTTTTATGGGTATTCGTTTGAATCTGTAATTTAGTATTGTATTGTACAGATTATCATACAGGAGGATATATAGAAATAGAGTGAAGAGAACAAAAACTTACTTTGTGTTTTAGATGGAACACTTTTAGTTCAACCATGATAAACCATAATAAATCGTAAAACTTTCTATAAATTTTATGGATTTGTCTATCATATTTATATAAAATATATTCGCATTCCACTCTTACTGATTTATACCGCTGTGCACAAGTTGAATCATATAAAATTTTTAACTCTCTAAAATGCTCGATGAAGTTCTCTAGTGACGATTCGAAAACTACAAAAACGAAGAATCCTGCGTTATTCCTGACACTAAAAATTGCTGCACAACCAACCGAGGAACCAACTATTCAAGTCATAGTCTGCGTTCTAAAAAAAAAATTACTGTCGAAAAAACTCTGGCACATGATTATCGCCACAGAGCCTAACAATTCATTGTGGTACAACATCCGATTCAGTAGGCAGCCAGCAATGAGCTCAACCACTCAAGAAATCAGTGCACCACCGTTCATATACCAAAGACAACTTGTTAACCCTCAGTAACAAGAAACCACAAGCAAATCAAGTCACCGCAAAGTGTTCACGCTGCCAGAGCATGGCGTAAAATATATCGACACTCGAAATCCAATTAATCAAAGTCGCGACAATTTCTGTCACCAATTTTTGTGTAAATTTCGAATGCGAATTCAGTTTCACGATGTTTATATTGTCCACACGCTGCAGTGGAATCAGCAGGCGATTGAATTCAGTTTGGTTTGCGAAAATTCTCATGAATCAAGTAGTGCTTGTGATCAAGGATCATGCTGTAAATCTCAGCGACACAAACGATCTTAAATTAAGTGAAACAAAAACCAACAAAACACGATGAAACACACCAGATATCAGTGTAAATTTTATTTCCACATTAAATTGCTAACAAAAAAAAAAAAAAAAAAAGCGCGCAAAAAACGCAAAAGATCTCCAAATTGAATGCGTTTGGAATTTTAAACATTTTTTTTTCTTTCGCGATTTCAATTTTGTACGACCACCGACATTGTGTCCTACTGAAATTTAAATTTTTTTTGCACTTCGGGGGTTTCAGGTAACAGTTTAACACTTTGGCGTACAAAAAAGGAAATAAGCACCCAAAATTTTGTGGAATTTATGAATGAAACTTCGATCAATTGAACGCATCCGCTTTGGTGGAGCTGTTTGATTGTTTTCTACTATACATTGTGTTTTTGGAGTTAGAGATATGGGAATTGTGTTTCTAAATTTATTTAACACAACACTTTAGAATTCTTTGATTCTTTAGCAACGGAAGCTTAGCGTTGTTTGAGACAATAGCTTTGAAAGTGTTTCGAAATTAATTGTTTATTGTTTGGCTTGATTTATGTTTTCATTGTGTACAAATGGCCAGCAAGTAACTTTGAGTTGCATTGCATTGATAAGATTTATGAGGTGCTAATGTCATCCTTTTTTATGTTAAGGGGTTGTTCGCATATTATGTAACGCGATTTTCAGACATTTGTTAACCCTGCCTTCACCCTTGTCACATAATGTTGCGAAAAGCGAAAATCCCTCTTGGCAACGATACGCATTTCCATTTTTGGTTTAAGCAATTATTTAATTTAGCATTTTTTCAAACTTAATTAACGTTAAGATGCAACATAAATATTTGAATATTTTTTGACTAAATAAATAAACTCAACTTTATAAAAATTGATTCTCAAACATGGAGATGACACTTCGATTTTTCTAAACCTATTTTTCGTTCTGATGGTGCTAGTGTAACCTAATGTTTTTGCTCATTACATTGCCTAGAAAAATTATCTTGATGTGGATACTTTGAAGATTTGCTTCAAATAGAAGTTGCTAATTCTACTTGTCCAAATTAACTGTATTTTCGTACGGATTTTTTTTATAATATGTACCTAGGTACTATGTGTTGCTGTACCAAATTTCATAAGAATTTTCTGGAAAATATAAGTGATACGATCAGTTGAGCGTGGACGATTATTACTATTCCGTAAGTCATAAGTGTTATTTTGTATTTTCGGGAGATCGGGCCTCCTCGAGACATGAAATAAAAAATTAGGAAAACTGCATTTTCTAAACATATTATTTCTAATTCTGATCTTCTGTAATTTAACACGTTAGGAACTTCAGATATATTTACAAAATTTGGATGGATCTGGGGTGACATATTGGAATATTTAAACACACCAAAGAAAAAGATTTTCAAAATTATTTGACTTTTTCATATGTACTTAGTACTTTGTAAACATTTTTGTTTACTTCAACATTTTTCAATACTTATATGAAAAACTTTGGGGCTTTTTCATTATTTTTCGACTTTTTCAACATTTTCAATACCTTATAACCAAATTTTTCAGTATGTTTTTATATGACAACTAACATACAGTATTAAAAGATTTTGGAACTTTTCTGCATTCTTTCCAGTTTTTCAAAATTTTGTATAATGTATTTTTGTACTTCTTTTCAATTCGGTTTGTACTTCCTTTAGCTACAAAATATTTATGACAGAGAAAACAAGAGCTAAAGAACTACCAAACTCAATGCAGCTTAGGATATATTTCTCTTATATAAACTGATTTGGTGTTAAGTTCAATATTTATTAACAATAACTAATTTTGGTAAATATTTACATATTTCAAATTGAACTTAAATGCATAGTTTCTTGAACCAAAACCGATATTTGTTCGAAGGTATCGAAGGAATTTAGTTGAGTCAACTAAATATTTATATAATAAATAAATTAAGTATTGATGATATTGTTAATGCCGAAAATATCCAATATAATACTGCAACGATATTGCAAAATATCGTTATTATGTTCATTGATTTTTTCCTTAAAGTAAATTCGTGTGCTAAGGGGACGTCCATTAATTACGTGAGTCAAAATAGGGGAGGGATCCGGCAAAATCTCACCAAATCTTACAAAGAGGGAGGAAAACCTCAAGTAAACTTCTTAATGCATAGAATTTACATTAAAATTTATAATTTAAATCTCACGAGAGGGAGGAGAGGGACCCGCCAGATCACACCAAATCTCACCAAGGGGAGGGGGCGGGGGTCCGAATTTTAAAAAAAAAAAACACCTCACGTAATAAATATTTCTTTCGCTGAATATATGGATTAAATAAATATCAACATGTGAATGCTTATGATAAAGAAATTAATGCCTTAACCAAATATGATTACATCATCATTTACAAATAAACTTTTATCTTCCATCAATTAATTATTTCAATTATATAATAAATAACATTTGATAAATATAACAAAATATAAATATTTATAATTTAATCGTTTTCTCTGTGCAATTTATTGAAAGTTTACATGCAGGTGCATGCTTTCATAGATTTGCAAAATTCTTAAAGGTTTTTGTTGTAGGTACTTATAAAAAGACATTCAAAGCTATTTTGTAAAAATTTAAAGTTTGCACTTAATTTAAAGTTACCAACCGATATTTGTGTTACATTGCCATTTATGATGTAAACATGTTGGCTGTTTTTTTATTTTTTTTCTCGCTTAATTTACCAAGCTTAAATTATTTTTGCTTTGGACAAGGCTATATAGTCGAATGTAAAATACATACTTAGTACCTACAAACAATAATCATTATTGTTTATTTTTTTTACAACAATAAAAACGCGCTTGGAATTAAATTTCGTGCAGTGGGTTCAGTTTGCAAAAAAAAAAAAACTTAAAGAAAACAACGAAAAATGTAAAACAAAACAGTTTATTGCAGACACGACACAAAACGCATAATTCGAAAGAATGTTTTTGCCAAATTTGCATTTTTATTACCATTGTAGACTAAAATTAAAATGAAAAAAAAATAATTACGTTTTTATACGTAAAAGCTGCTGAGCCAAAAAAAAATCTATTTTTTAGGTTTTCTGCACATACTACACAAACTAGTTAATGTACTAAGCTATTTATTTATTTAATATTTAAAAAAAAAATTCATTCAGTTTAAAAAATTCATTCACAATTTTTTGGTTTTTATCTTTAATGTATAGTGGCAAATAACTAGCGCATTTCCGGTCAAAAAAAAAAAATATATAATTTGATATGCCACATAAATTTTATGATACATCCAAAGATATAAAATATGGTAAATGATTTAATTAGTATTATGTTCGAATGCCGCTTATTTAAACAAGGTCATTGGATCAATCATATATTTGGTAATAAATATCAAACTATATTTTTATTAAATGAAATGTAATTGTATTGTACCGTGACATGCCATTTTGATTTATTTTTATAAGACATACCTTTTCTCAGACAATTTTTAAGCGTAACTCTCTAAAATACCACTTGGCTTGGTCAAAATTTAATTTAATTTTAATTAATATTTACTTGCAAGGAACTGCGTTCAGTTATTCCCAACAAAAAGCGAATTTCTCATCGTAAACAATGTAAAAATGCAATAATAACAACATTATTAATGTTGATGTCCATGTCAGACATGTTGTCAGTTATTACTTGTCCGTCTATCAGCCCATTTTACTGTCTGATGAATGATCACAGCAAATACAGACTATGGCCAACAACATGATCAGCAGCAATTAGTGTCATTCATTCATCGATCGACGACGGACTGCTCTGCAAAATTCAATTGGTAGGTACATATGCTCTCAGATGCAAGTTAAAGAAATGAATCTAAGGATTTAAAAAAAAATCAAAACTTTTTGTAACAAACATAATCAGTGTATTATAAGTTTAACGAAACATAAATTTTCAGCAATAAAGTATCATCTTAGCTAGAGTTCAAATCGGTCTTAAGAGTTATTCTCTAGCTCATGAATCTGTTCTGGAGATATGGAGTTAGAAATTAACCTGAGTGGTGCTTATGTTATAGCATTTTATTTTGAGAGACTTTTCACTATTCACTATTTACTTTCATTTATCACAAATATTTTTGTGCGATTTTTCCTAGGCCTTGAGCAAGAACTGTAAAACATCCAGTAATTTTGAAGTCGAGATTAGTCCCAACATCTTTTTGAGCCATACATTCATGAGATACATGCTTTGATGCCGTTCGCGAGAGTATATCGTTAATGGATATGGATCAGAAGCCAACATTGATCATAGGTTAAGGCGAAAAGGATACTATGTTACCATCTTTTCTATTGAAGGCAAATTAGATTAGGTCGCACAAGCTTTAAGACTGGAGTGGCGTTTACCGCGTCCTAGAAAATGACATTACGAATTTCGATGGCTTGCATCATAAAGCCCTCAATTCAGATTTATTAACTCCAGCGGTGATACATATCATAAAGATATAATTTAAAGGCACAAAGACTCTCATTTTTTCGAAGTCAGTAAATGAAGCACAGTGCGCCTTTGTGTCCCTAATACACTTTCAACTAAAAGCCTGAACATGACAATTTGAAAAGACATATGCTGCCCCACATGCTCAACGACATAATCACAATTTTGTGCAAATTCTCAATTCATCATCCTACAAGGAATTTCATGTTACAACCAAGACAAGTTCTTGGGAACCATGGCAAAGAGCGAGAGAAATTGATCGCATTGCCGTTTGACGTTGAGGCTATACGGTATGACAGCGGCATCGGTATCGGCAACTTTCGAAAGCGAACTAATAAACTTATATTTTATTGACAAACGCAACATAATGATGAACAACATCAACTACGACAACGACGACATTAACAACATCAAATAACAATGAGAAAACACAAATAACAACAACATGAACAACACATCAACAATGCGATCATCATTCGATCATGCTCATTGAAAAGAGTTATCGACGTTGATAAGACCGAAAGAAAAAAGAAAAAATGAGTTAAAAAGCAATCATAAGTCCTTAATGTCGGTTAAACTTGGTCAATCAGGAATCAGATCAGTAAAAACAGACAGGACAACAAAATTGCAAAAAAAAAAAAACGTTGCAGATCGCAGACAGTCTGTCATTCGCGTACTGCGATTGTCATATTTCAAAGGCGAACTGATCATCGGATGAGTTGATAGACGGAATATACTATGGTTGTTTTTTGGTGGGTGCCTCCGATGTTGCTGATATTTATTTCTTTTTTTTTTGTTGGAACACTGCTATGTGTAGAGGAGGATAAGCGATCAGCGTATGCGGCTGTCATAACGCTTGTCCTCATCTTGCTCGATAACATGCTGTGTGCCTTATATCATCAATAGCAACAGACAGTGGGTACTACAATGATCCAACCAACAATAAGGCTGATTGACTTCAGTTAATGTTGTTAGTTACCTTAATCATTTAACTTTCATCAAGACGGTAGAGAACATTGCAATCGAAGCTTTTCATTGCAGATGTTTTACAAGAATTACGAATTATGACATGTTCAGATTTTGTCTGCAACAAAATGCAACATGGCTTAAGTTGTTACAGGTTTTTTTTGTTAGCTCTTCATGATGTCTGAAATTGCATTTACAATAGTAATCAATAAATTCAACAATGATGTTGTGTTTTTACTCGTAACTTAACTTTTGATTCTTAATTTTATTTGCTATTTTAGAAGAATTAAGATATTTCAATAGAATTCAACTGTATCAGATTGTAAGTACAAAATTACCGACGAAACGCCTTATGTATCCATATGAACTGAAAGGCAAGAAAGCGGTTGCTGAAAATAAAGCTACGTAACACATCCAATGTTTTAAAAGAAAAATCAATATTTTTTTTTTAATAATATGTTCCTTTATTTTGGGAATATTTTGTTTTTAATTTTTTTTTTGTTTTTTAATTTTTTTTTTCTGTTTTATTATATTTTATTGCAACTATGTTTTCATTTCATTTTTGTGTGCTTATTATGCATTTTATTTATCATTACTTTATTGTATTAACATATTTCAAATATTTCGTAAACTTATAGAGATAACATCTTATCACTAAATGTATGTATTTATGCGTGTATTGGTATTTATTTATTACAATTATTATTGTTGTTATTGTTTACATACTTATTTACTTGCAAAGTAAGTATATAACTAAATTTTATAGATTAAATAAAATCGACTACATTTAATACAATATTTAAATCTAAATTTAGTTAAGTAATTTTATTAATTAAAATTTACTTTCTTCATATATTCTTTACAATTAATGATATATGATTAAACATATATGTATGTATGTATGTTTATATAAATATCCTTATATTCATAACTTCAATTTAATTAATAGTTTACATGAATGTTTTAATTTAATGCAAAAATAAACAATAAAACAAAACAAAAAAAACTAAATATTTACAATTTACACTGACGAACTAAAAGAAACAAAAATAAAATTACAAAAAAATAAACCAAATTTTAATATTTGTGCACAATATTTTTGTGCTTTTTTGTTACTTTTTATGCTAATTTTATTAAATCTTTTTTTTCATTAAAATCTTTTTTTTTTATTTATTTATTTATAATAATAAATTAGTATACACACAAGAGGAACAATAAAAAATTAATTCAAGGAAAATTAAATTTGCAAAAAAGGCCTATACGGCCTTAATTTTTTTTTGTGTTATTTGCTATAAAGTTATGGTTCCATCAGTTGATATGTCGCTTCAAACATAACCTTTAAGAATTTTGTGTTTTTTTTTCTTTAAAATTTACTGCTACTTAATTATTTACACTCATAAAAAAAGATACCGCATAAAACTTACATACAATACTTTTTTCAATTATCAATTACAAATTTGTTGCTTTGGATCTTTTTTCTACTTTTTGAAAAAGTTTTTGTTGCTTTTTACATAAATTAATACAATTGTTTAAGATCGCTTCAAAATTATAAACCTTTCAATGTGGCAACCTTTTTTCTCTTATTTGCAATGATGGTGTTCGAAAGGGTGTATCAAAAAACAAAAAAGAAATATAAAAAGAGCGAATATAAATCTTTCAAAAAAATATCCAAAATATGTAGTCAAGAGTCAAATGTGCACATTTAAAAATATGTTAGTCAAGGTATTTGTCAAAAAATTAATGAAAGTAATCAACCTAAATAAACCGCAATATTTGAAACGAAAAGACGAGGTTCTATAAAAAGCCTTTCAAATTGAAGTGTATTAAACTTTTGCAAATTTTCCTACATTTATTTGAGATATGGATGGTTAAAAGTCAGCAAAAGCCATACAAATTAGCCGTGTATTTATTTTTAATTCAGATAAACCTGTTCAAATCTAGAATTTATGTCCATATAGATTTTGACAAAAGTAAAATAAATAGCATTCTACTAAAAGCTTAATTTTTCGATACACCCCACTGCAAACAAAGAGGGTTAGAGAAAGAGTAAGAGAGTTGAGTGTTTAATTGGTTTGTGTCTCGGATATTTGTTTTTTTTTTTTTTAATATACATTCATGGCTTAATACCTGTATGAAGTTGGGTTTTCTTATTTTATTTTTGTTTTTAAATACTTTAATTTATTTGGAAAAAAAAATCCTTTTAATTGAAACTTTATGTCCTATAAGCTCTGATTGCATTACCTTTATTTACGGTTAAGTATTTTTTCATACTCTATTTTTGAAATTAATATTATGCCATATTTCTTTAAACTGTTTCATCTTGCAGCTTCTGTTTTCAAAAAATAAAAAAGCGTCACTGTGCGCGTTTTGGTTGAATGGCTACAATGGCGCTGCAATGTTTTTTCTCTAAAGTCTTGCATTGTTGTTGGCGTAAAAACATTTATTCCGCGTTTTTTTTTCTTAAAAAAAAATTAAAATCCAAAAACTTATCAAATCACATGTAAATTATTGTCCGAAAGTTCAAATTCAACGATTTTCATTTTCATTTTCATTTCAATTCAACTGGAGGAGAGTGTCCGAAATCTTTTCGCACCAAGTGTTTTCTCGTCGGGTGAACGGCGTACGTCGGTTATCAACTGATTTACGGTCGTAGCGTTAACTTCGGCGCTTGCAGCTGATGCAGATGCTGTTCACGAAATGCGATTAGCGAACGAAATGCTGAAATCGGCGATGTTACCGCTGATGCGCCGCCGCCACCTGTTTTCGAAGCAACTGTCGGCGATACGTGGGCAGGGGAGATGGGCACGACGGGTAGTACTGGAGACGGTGACAACTGTCATGGCTTACCGCTTAGTGATGTCACATTTATGCCAGGTGACAGCTTACCCGAATTCGACGACGTCGAAGATGAAGTTGAATTCCCCGAAATCGGTCCCAAATGATGATGTTGGTGTAGCGTCTGTGATCCACTTGTTGGTGTCGTCTGTACCACATCACAGCCCATGGATGAGGATGTACTCGAGGCGGATGGCGATGCACCTGATGGTGGCGCTATCTGATGCGGATGACTGTTTGTTGTCAGACTGAGCGGTGCAAATGCAGGTCCTCCTGCACTCGAAACCGCTGCCTTCCATAGCAGTGGATTCATGCCAAGGCCATTATGGGCAGCCAAACTGGCACCGAAGGTTCTTTGGTGTTCAAGAAATTCTTGCGTTGGTCCCGAGAGATGCGCAGCAGCGGCAGGACCATAGAAACCACGATATAAATCGGGACGTACATATGGCGAATAGTTGGGTATACGTGCCGCCAGCGGCGATAGAATCTTACCGGGTGAAGGATGTTGTCCAGGATGACCATAGATCACAGCATGTGAGGGTGGCATATCACCGGGTCCGCCAGCATTATCCTTTTGTTGTGTCTCTTTGCCTTCTTTGGCCATATCCGCTAGTGACCAAATACGCGGTTTTGCAACTAAACTTGCGGTAGTGGTGCCGACGGCCGCATGCAGCGACTGCTGTTGCGCCTGCTGATGCTGTTGCAGTAGTTGTTGCTGATGATGATGATAGGCAGCGATATCGGGTGGTGATCCAGCTGGTGGCCTAAAGTGATGATGCAAAGCGGCGGGATGAAAGAGAGGATGACCACCGCCTGGCATCATGCCGGGACGATCGTATAGGTCAGGTGAGCCATTGGGTGATCCGGGTCGTGATCCAGACCATTCGCTGTTATTGCCTTCACCAGGTCGATCACCGAGCATATCACCCAAGCGACCAGAGCGATCTTTGTCCTCGTTCGAGCCGAGGCCGGAATCTTTTGCATCTGCAAAGAGAAGACAGAGATAGAAGAAAGAAAGTAATTTTTAGTATATTTGAAATAAAAATAAATAAAGAGATGCGAGAAGAAGTCCGTTGTTAAGAGGGCGAAGTAATTTGTCTGTTTTTTACAACTTTTCGCAATTTGCAAAATATGTGCAAATCCAACAAAATCGAGCGTAAGCGAAACCATCACTACTTTTGGGACATTTTCTTAAAAAAAAAGTAGTAAGATGTAGTAAGGTTGATTTTTTACAGAATTTTTCAACTTATTTTTAAACGAATGCGTGAATAAACTGTTCCTATTCTCTTATATGTATATCTTGATTTGTTGTTCTTTGTAGATGTGAGAATTTTATTGAATATATCAACTCAGTTTCAAGATAGTGACACATACAACAACACTGTGTCCTGTACTTATTGTCTCTTTTAACTTTTCGCCACACCCTATCTATCATCTATATGGTATAAACAGATCCCATGATTTCAATCAATCGACTTACCCAGCATGTCGTTGTCATCGGTGCTCTTGTGATCATCATCATCGATATTCGCATCATCATCATCGACACGATTGCGCGGTTCCCAAGTCATTTTGTTCTCCTTTTTCAGTCTTCTTCTCGCATTCGCGAACCATGTTGACACTTGTGTCAGTGTCATTTTCGTTATGATTGCCAACATAATCTTTTCCCCTTTAGTGGGGTATGGGTTCTTTTTATGTTCATTCAGCCAGGCTTTCAATGTTGATGTTGTTTCGCGGGTGGCATTTTTGCGACGGGCACCATTTAAATCCATGCCATAACTGAAAGAATACAAAGAAAAAAGTAATCAATAGGTTGTTAAGACGCTGCACAGAGACAGAAGTTGACATTACGCAGGTGATTATGATAAAAAAACAAAAGAATGTAATAAAGACAGAAATTCTAAAGAAAAAAAAAAATATAAATTAAAAACAGAAACAGCAATTTTATTTTCGTTGGGTCATGACCATCACCATTTAATGATGAGGGTGTTAATTTTTTTTTTTTTTTTTAATGGACCAGATTTAAGCACTTAAAAGCAGCTGTTGCCGTTGTACTAAATGTCACGTACATTAAAATTAATGCAATTTAAGCTTTTTCTGTTGTTGTTGTTGTCATTAATATTATGAAAGGTTTAACTATAAAATCACATTCACATTAATAATTTTTTGCAATATTTTTGGTAGATTTTGCATGTGCTGCTTGAAAATGTTGCGTTTATTATCTTAACAAGTGAAAAACATCATGGGCTATTATGTGTTACCCTACCAGCATATTTTTTGGTCAACATTTACTTGCAATTTGTGGTTTTTTTATGATATGTTGAACAGCAAATTGTTGAATATCGAACACCTAAATGTGGGTATAATGTGCCGCCTCAGCTGAATAAAGTGTGCTGTTTATTGCATTTTGTGGCCAGTTTGGTATTTTCATTGGAAGTTTGGCGATTATTTTTAAATTTTATCACTTTAGTAAAAAGGCGTGAACAGTAGATACTGTGATTAAATAAAAACAGTATTGGCATTATCGATACATTTGTACTTTTTACGGAATATTTGAAAAATCGACGTCAGTACATTCGACAAGTTTTCAGTACATTTGACGAATTTTCAGCACATTTTCACTACATTTTTCGGTACAATTGGGCCATTTACAACAACTACATTTTTTTAGTAAATGAAATCAAAGTAACCAATCGTTTGTTTCTTAGTATAATATGAGCTAGACAAAGATACATTGTGGTAAAAGCATTAATTTGACATAGGGTTCAATGTGCATAACTGTGCCTCAGCATGTTGTACGCCATGTTTATGTCTTTCAATTAGTAGCAACAACAAATGAGCTTTGTTGCAACGTGTGTGTGCTTTTTTTCTGTTTCTGCCGGTAATGTTAGCCAACTTGCATTGACAATTAACAAACATGGCTTGTCAAATTTTACAATAATTTTGGCTATTGCCAATTTTAATGGACTCCATTCGCATATATATAAAAGAGGGTTTTTTTTATTGATATTGTTTAAGTTTTTGTTGTAAGTTGCAGCTGCGCAATTAGTGTTTAAGCTAATTTTTATTAATATTTTGTTGTTGCAACACTGCTTTCATTATTTTTGTTGTTATTGTTGTTTAATTAAAAATGCACCACATGAAAATTTAAATTATTTCCGAGACGAGCAAGCTGTTTGACAGTGGAGCAAAAAGACTAAACGGAGGATTCAAGGTTATAATATAAATGAAAGAAATTTATGGGAAATAGTAGAAAAAAGTAAAATTTTTACTGTATACAAATATTTTACAAGAAAATAGCTTAAAATACAGAGCGTTATTTTCATATAAAAATAGGAAAAAAGTTTTGCTGCAACGCTGCGCAAACTGCGTAGTAGAGGTTGATGAAATAATGCTATAAAATACTCAACAACTTAAAAAATAATCAAAACTTGTTCGATTGTAAGTAGTAGATCATACCTGAACTCTCGTAATCAGGCCCGGATTTAGAATTTTGCCGCCCTTAGGCCGTCCTTCGTCACTGGTGAATATGGACAAAAAAATCGCACTTTGTTCCCCCCCTCCCACCATCACCAATGCAACCACACTTAAAAAAATTTTCAATATTTGCCGCCCCTAAATACTTGCCGCCTTAGGCATTGGCCTAGTGTGCCTGTAAGGTAAATCCGGGCCTGCTCGTAATGAAGGTTCAATCGAAAACATAGCCGCACTTAAGACCCAGAGACTTCAATTCGTCATCGTTCACAAGAATTAGGCGTTTTAAGAAGCACCTTACATGAAGTTCTCGAGAAAGATAAGCAATTGAATGCCAACATACCTATGTAAGAGAAAAAAATCATTTCTTCGAAACAAAATCTTTTGCCAACCTGAAGTTACTTGCTAATTGATAAATAGAAATAATATCTGTCGCAATAAGGAAATCAGCAAGATAAATGGAGTCAAGTCTATTTGCCATCAGTTCGGGCTGAATTTTTCATTTCTTTTTGAAGCATTTGATAGTATTTATTTTGGTCTTAGTAATGCCGCAGAACAGAAAGCAAATTTCAACAAGAGCTTATATAAAATACGCCTCAACTTCATTTCTTCTAACTCGACTTGTTACTCCTTTTTGCCATAGACATATTACTAAAAAATTTCAAAAGAATTGAATTTTCAGAGTTGATTTTTATTTGATATTAATATGCTGAGCGCCACTGTACCGCATATTCAAATTATTGCTTAGTTGCGCAGCTGTTAAAAAGTATCGTACCTGGCTGAGTGGGTGCTTTTGCCAAGGTTTTGTTTATGGTTTTGGTTGTTTTTCTGTTCTTACCATTTAAGCCATTTTTTTTTGCAAAAAAAAAAGTGTTAAATGAAAACAGCAAAAGTACAACAAAACATACACCTGCAACTGAATCAAAAGTGTCAACAAATGACAGCACAGCACATTTGCGTATATGCGCACGCTGCCTAATGGCCGCAAATTGTTGTCCAAACAATTCATCAAGTTAACACGGGCTTAAATGCAGCTTAACTTGGCTAATGAAAAATTCTATAGCTATGATATTTTATAGTTTCTGCTGCTGCTTAATGAGTCAACTTAACAAGAATCGATAAAAATACAAGAAATCGAAAAAAAAAATCTGCGAGCATTTAAAAGCGACAGGCAATAGTGACAAATGTTATGTTACGTGACGGGATGTCTTTAATTTGCAGTTCATGTTGTTTTCTCTTATTCGTTGGGAATTGATGTCACAGCAAAATCAGCTACAACGGCAACAAGTGGCCAAAGGAAGTAACGGTCGTTTGACGAAAAAATGTTGTAAATCATATGGCAGCAAATGACAACTTTTATTAAAGACATAAATTTTATTGGAAATGAAAGAAGTTGTAAAACAACATAAGCAGCTAGCAACAACAACAACACCGAATGAGCATACATAGGCGCGCAATTTGAACATGTTGAGTATGCTAACTAACAACCAGAAATAAGTCAGAAAAATCAAATGTCAAGCCTTTAAAATCAATTCTGGTTAATTTTGAGCGCCGGCCGCATGGTGGCACAAATAATATTTTGGGACAGTAAGTTTTTTTCAAGCGTTTTTTCAAAATATTTTTCCAATTTTTTAAACATTAAAGATTTTTACTGAATATTTAAACACTTGTTATAGACATTTTGTACACAATAACATTGTTTCATAAAAGTATTTAAAAGCATTGTTTTCAAACATTACTTAGTTACATTTTTTTAAACATTATTTTAAATTTTGTTCCTAAACATTGTTTTCTTGCAATGTTTAGCAACATTTTTTTTCTGCAATTTTGTTCCAGAACATTGTATCTTAATACTTTTATTAATTATATAATACTATTGGTACCCGCGGCTTTGCACGCGCACTTCTAGTTTTTACTCATAATGACATTACGCTCTTAAAGTCTCATGTTATATTCTCTCTTCAAAAGCAACAAAAAAACCAACAGAAGAGAGTTTTTGCTTTGATCTTCGAAACCAAATACAAACAACACATAATTCAAGAAGCAGCCTAAGCATAAGCAACGAAAAACTAAACGACATTTTTTGTGTGAGATTTTGCAAAAAACTTAATCCTAAAAAAAGGATATTTAACTCTAAAAAATAAACAAAATTTGTATGCTATAACCTTCTATAGCACAATTAAGTTGCTTTAAAACGAAATTATGAACATAAGTTCAGTATATTTTGTGACAAAGCGTTACAAACCACTTCCATATGAATAATTTTATATAAAAAGTATGGAAGCATATATATTTCCTTAGAAGTGGTTTTTCTTATGAATGTTACATAATTTATTTTTTTTTGTTTTTCCAGATAGTTATGTATATAAAACCACCCTAATGCACATAGCAGAGTAGTGTACACTAGAAAAAGATTTTTTGTCCACAAATTAAGAATTTTACACAGCCTAGTTTTGTGCCACTGTGCATTATGCTGTGCTTAATTGAATTGACAACAATATTCGTACATTGTGTATGTAATTAAGAATTCATAACTTTTTTTGCCTTAATTATGGACGCGCCTTTTGCAACAGCCATGATCCATGTTTTAATTGCAGCTGCTGCCAATTGCCAAAAGAAAGAAAGAAAGAATGAGACAACAAACAAAAATATTTGCTGTATACCTACTGTCTGCGATGAGCATATTAATTTAATAATAGCGCGCGCGCATGCGCAACCTAATTACTAACAAATTAAAATGCAATCGCGCAATATATCCTATGCCAACGCCACTGTCCCGCTACAACCGCCACCCTCTTCTATGCAAAATTTGCATTGCAGCAAGAATTTTTGCACAATTCTCTACATAATTGATATTCAACGCATAATGTTCATGCGACGACACAAGGAAAAAATCGCATGCGACAAAAAAAAAAATGACTCATGTAAATTGATGCGTCAAAGTTGCATTCGTAGATTGGGCTGCTTTATTTTCACTCCTACACGGAAAGTTGACAGTTTTTGTATCTCAAGTTTGTGGTATTTCTATATTTTTTTTAAAATTATTTCTTTTTTATTATTGGAACATTTTGTCGAGCGGCTTCTTTTATTGACAATTTATTCAAATTAATTATACAAAATATTTTATTGTTTTTTTTTTTTTATTTGCTTATCTATCAGTTACAAAGTATAGAAGTTCTGTTGAAGTTTTGTTTTTGTTGTTCTGCTCTATGCGTAGGTTTTTTACTACGCGCGTTTTGGCCACGTTTTTAATGCCTATGGCAAAATTTATGTGCGATTTTTTCAATTAAAAATCATTGATTTCTATCAGTTGGCGCCGCCACTGACGCTACTGTCAAACTGTCTGTTAAGTATTGGTATTGTTAAACGCCTACAACAACAACAACAAAAACAACAACAATAAAGACAGCACAACTTATACTGTCAATGTGATTTTTATGCATTTAGCGGCTTTTGTTTGTTATATGGCGCACTGTAGGGTTAAAACACTAAAATTACTTACAATATCAAAAATATGAAGGTTTGTACTAACTATGAGCAATAGTAAAGCATTAAAAGTATTATTTCTGAACAAAAATTAAAAATCGACCAAAATCGAAAGCGAAATTTGTCTTAGGTAAAAGAAAATTTTGAAAAAATCTCCTTTATTAGAAGTAGCAAATTTCGGACATTATTTTTTTGGAAAAAAATTACTGTCATATAATTCGTCTAGAAAATTCTTTAAACGCTTACTAATTTTGCGCAAAATTTTATTTATATTTTTTTTTATATTTAAGCAATTTACTAAATTTTGAACTTTGTACTTTCGATATCTCATAAGCTTGAACTATTTATAAAAAAATTATTATTTTCGAACAAACTACAACACCGTTCAAAAGCCGGCGCTACAAGAAACAGTAGTCACATTTCTATGGCATTTTATAAATGCTATGCAGCAAAATGTCTTGCAATTTAAATAGGATTTTTTTTTCTCTCTCTCTCTTGTTATTTACACAAATCTATTTTGTCTTTCTAAACAGTGACAACAACATTGAAAATTACAACAACAACAATTGTCGCATTACATCAAAATCAGCTGTCAACATATATAATACGCTTCGTCTAATTTACAACAACGAGAGTGGGAAAAAAGTTGAGGGTGGTTGCAAAACTACTGCTATGTAAATAACTTGGGTCATTGGTTCGAAAAAAAAGGGCGCACAAAAAAATGCGTTCATTTTAAAAGCAAACTCTTGTACTTCATCATATGAGGGGTGTGGAAAAGTGAAGAAACCACCAATTTTTATGCATAAGTAAAATTCATTTGATGTCTACAATTTGAATATACAAATATGCGGATTTACATATATGTATGCTTCGGGTGGGGGGTTGCGAGAAAAAATTTTATATTGATTATTTCTCATTTTGAATAGAAAAAGTTTTTATATATACACTTGAATTCATTTAGTATTTGATGAAGATAATATATTACGGAAAAATTAAATGAAAAAACAACAAACAAAAAAAATTCGATTTGGAATATTAAAACCAAGAGATTATTATAAGTTTTTAAAGAGATTGATTTTTTATATGCAATTAAATCCTCAATCAAACTTTTACCGAAGAAATTTTGTAAAATTTATAGAAATACGATTTGAGTATGGTTCTCTGGAAGATATTACCTACTTATGCAATTAAATTCAATTCTATACCTTTTCTTTTACATTTTAATAAAATACCAACCTATTAAACGGGTAACCTGCAAAAGCAGCATCGTAGGGATGATATACTGATGGATATGGCCAAGGCGAACCACCGCCCACCAGATTTTCTTTTAAATCCAAGCCGGCCTGCAAAAAATTGAAAAAAAAAACAATTTCGTTAGCGATATATAAAATAAAAATAAATTCTCTCAATTTAAATTCCAACTAGACCTTGAACTTAAATTATTTAAAATCATGTTTAACAAATCATTTTATGTGTTTCTTGCAGCTTTAATGTTGAAGAAAATAATCAACTTTTTGTTGGTAAATATAAATATTTGTCAAAAATTAAAAAAAAAAATAATCCACAAAAAATTGATTTAGATGACGATAGTCCATGTTGACATTTGTGTGACCCTCATAAATATTCGCGTGAGGCGTAATTTTTATTTACTTTTGAAGCGTTCAAATTAATGGCTTAACCCTCCAAGACTTGCTTTTGAAATGTTGAATGAGAAAAATGTCACTGAAAGTCATCAAGTTGACTTCAGTGGAATACAAAATATAATGGGCCTCTCATTAAATTGACTTTATTGAAATGTTTTTAAAGAAAATTTATATGAGGCGCTTTTGTTTTGCTCACCCATTTAACATGAAGCATTGCATTGCAATACATAACATCATCCCATTCCGGAAGTATGGAAACGTCATAGCACCTAGTTAGTTCATTTTCAACTTTGTGATTCTGAAACGGATTAAGCAAACTAACAACTTACTTTTTATTGAAATAAATGGTTCTTAAGAGTTTCTCTGAGCAAATGCTCACCAACTTTTTTAGTGAAAGTTGTAAAAAAAATATTTCTGTAAAAATATGAGAATGAAGGTTTAATTCAATCAAATAATCAAATGTTACGGGGGCGTGCCAAAGTAACTTTTAATATTTCGCCCATAAATTAAACTAAAAAACCATATGGAGTTAAGACTCACTATATGTGTGAATAAGTGGTTAATATTCAAGAAATTATTCAAGCTTTACCGCAGCATTATAGTTTTTGGGGTAATTTTTCGAAGGAAATATGCTCCAAAATGTAATAAAGAGGTAGGGTTATTAATTCTTGAGAATTTGTTTAATTTTTATGGAGGAATCTTCATTTTTATTTGTGGCCATTTTATTGAGTGATTTGAAACTTTTTTTTATGTCAATTTTGGTGTAACAAAAAAGTCATACTGTAGAAGTATTAACGGGTGTAGCATTGAAGGGTTAAATTTTCTTCAATTTTTAGTCAGCACAAGTGTGTGATTCCAAAGTTTAGTGCTATTGTTGTTACAGCCCCATTGCTGTTGCGTATAGTGCTCGCATCTATTTAAATTAATTTATATTTTCTACATGACAATTACACATTTTTAACGCGCAAAATGATTATAAAACAACGCATTACAGCTGATAACAAAATCATTGACAGCGCATGACATTTGACTCGTCAATTGACAAGAGAAGGCTGAAAGAGAGAGAGACAGCAACATCAACATTAGCAGAATCACAATTGTTGATATGAGAAGCTGTCAGTTGCAGATGTCAGTTCAGTTATTTGTTGCAATATAAAATGAAAATAAATAAAAAATAAAAAATAAAAATAAAATAAAACATGGCAACACATAATAAAATAAAATGCAATAGAATGGAGAATGTATACTGAGACTGAGCAGCACCAATAGCTTAAGTTGCTGCCAACAACGGAATTTTTTTCTCTCTTTTAATTTTCAATTCAATGAATAACAAAATATTTTATTGCAAACAAAAAGCGATAGACATCTACAATGGCAACAACGACATAACACACAGCAACAACAATGTTTAATAGTTGTAAAAATGTTTATCATTTGTATTACGAGTATTTCGTAACATGGGTAAGGAATTAGTGTCGCCAATACCGACAGCGTCAATCGGACGGCGTCATCAGCATCAACGCTATAGCGACAGCGGCAACAGCAACATCCGAGACAACAACGACGACGAAAACAGCAACGGCAACATTTCGCACAGCATGTGACTTTGGGTGTTGAAAAATCGTTTGAAATTCGTCGAGCAAAAGACAACAGTGCGACCCGAAACAATGACATTTTCTACGTTCAATTCGTCTGACTTTTTTGAGACTCGTTAGCTGAATGAAGCGAGAGCGAGTGATGTTCAAAACCATTTCAAATATATTGGTTTTTTCTGCACGGTTACTCAAGTTTTCAATTACACTGTGCCTTTTGCTTGGATATTAAGTTTCTGATCTGTCATAGAAGCATTTTCCCTCAGAATCCATACTTTAAACAGAAATTGTTTGGGTTTGAAAAGTTGAGAATATAATTTGCCGTTTTCAAGCTTGCTGTTAAAAACATTATCGAAAAAGCTTGCTAGCCCTATCATTTTTTTCCTTTATAATCAAATTGAGCGAACTATCGTAATTCCATAGTCGTAAGCGAAAATTGATAACGATTTAAATAAATCTCTGAAAGAAGCGTGGTCTACTAATAAAGGCTATATGAATTTGCCGAATTAAAGTTTGACAGCAGAACGTGGCTTCATAGCGCTGGCAAAATTCAAAACATATAGCAAACAAAAATTGTACAACTCAATTTCTTTACTTCCATTTTGTATTGAATTATGACTAACCTATTTGGAGTTTGTGGTAGCTTATTTTATTGAACCAATACTTTCGGAAAATTTCATATTGAACCGAGTTAATTTTTTACAGAATTTGTACCGGCTCAGTGTGCCTAAAGTTTTAGGCTTCAAGTATGGCAACATTCCATGTTGTATTGTTGCTCTGAGTACGTATATATTACGTACGTTTATATATTTTATTAAAAAAATCAATCATCAAGAAATCAGGTTCAATCTCTTTCACAGAAATTGTTATGTAACGAACTGCACGAAATTTTACAGAGATTATTCTGGAGGTCATAATACCGGTCTCATATTTTAGTTTGAACAGTTCTGAATAACATAATTTTTAACTCTGGTATGAGTAAAAAAAAGGAAAGTATAATAAGGTAAAAAATATTCAACTGTTTTGGTTCCCTTTTACAGAGAAAACAATATTATTTCAGGTATCGAAAATTGGTAATAAGAAACATTCATATAAAATACGAGTACATATGATACAGGCGAAATAAATCTTTTACATTAACAGCATACCCATGGAGCAACCAAATATCTGGTAATAATAACCAAATATATTTACAAAATTCTATATTTTTTTTTTGCTTAAAACAAATATTTTTTGTCGTATGCCTTCAATTGTAAATTATAACAAATTTCGCGGACGAAAATTGTTTTCTCGCAAATGTATACTATTATCTAATTCAATTAGTAAAAACTGATACACAAAAATTCGATACTTAAAAATATTGAATACATACAAACCAACACTATATAAAAACGATAACATACATACGCACATACATAGGTGAGAAAATGATCTAGTGAAAAAAAAACCGATTTTAAATTCACACAAAATATAACATCACTAGTGAAACAAAGTGCAGTCAAGCGACAAGTCTGCAAGTACTCGTTACACGTACATAATTCGACAGATCGTTGAATTCCAATTCAAAAATCATCTTCATTTGCTGTTGTCTTTGAAATTTTAATGTCCATTGTCTGCTACGCAAGAATATTTATCAAATGAATGAAAATTTGCTGACTAGACGCACCTGCTAAGCGATGCAGCACGTAGGTAAAGCGAATAGCCTTATCGAACAGGAAGGATCTTCATTTACGCATTTCACTTTCCGTTAGTTAAATGTGGGTTAGAAACGTAAAATGATCATAGAGTTAGTTGCATTCTATGTATTATATTCATGTATTTTTATTGCTTCCGCCAGAGATTGGTTTCTTAAGGCAGAGTTTATCATTCTAACATCCTGATGATGCATTGTATCATAACTTGGAATCAAATCTACATATCTTTAAATATTACCATAAGCCTTTAAAATTGAATAAAGCTGATTTCTATTGCTTCAAGAAATTATATGGCGTCAAGAAATATGTAGCTATTCCCTTGAGAGCTTTAGTAGTGGTAAAGGGTATGCTTCTCAATTAAAATGTTGCTAAATCTCAAACTATCATCTGATTTGATACATTGAATTAAATATTGCGCATTTAATATATGGCGTAAAAAACGTATCTAAATCTGTGACAATAAATTATAGTTCTGTATAAAATCGAATTTTTCAATACTTATACACCCTTTGTAAACCGACATAGCTGCGTCATAATCAATTAAAGCCAAAGGCGCTGATAAGAAAAATTAACATGATTTGCTCATGATTTACATGCGTGTTTCTGTTTCTTTTGTATAGATATTCCATATAATATTTATGGACCACACAAAGATGACCGGCCACAATGGCAACAACAGCAATATTTTAATGACAACAATAAAAACAATGTAAACAGCGCGAATTTTGTCATAAAAAAATCTCTGGTTATATTACAACGAATGTGGTATTTGAATGAATGCGTTGCAGAAATTATCGTGAGCAGTAAGAGTTGAGAGAATCTCATAAGGCAGCTAGTTAGTTGGCTCTAACTAACTTGAATAATAAAATATTAATTGAAGTATTAATCAGATAATGTAACGCAGTGATGGCGCTTTCCGTACATTTGCATTTTAATATATACGCAATTACAATGGACTCTATTTTAATACAACGGAACAAGTTTTAATAAATGCGGATCGTTTTAAATTCTATAGATAGAAATGTAATCGCCCTTTAAAAAAAATATATTCTGAGTCTAAGCTAAGTGTGCATATAGAAGAATACTTTCCTTGTCACGCAGTATATCAATCGCTTTAGGATATTACTAAAAATTAGCTCTTAGTAGCTGAGTTTGTTAATACATATATTCTTGATAAGTATTTGGTTTTAATAGCATTTGGCACGATTACGATATCCGTGGCGCCACGGTTTGACGATGTTTTAAAATCAAAATAAATCGAAAATTTTTAATAAAAAAAATCGATACTTAAAAATCTGGTTCTGATATTATCATTAGAATAAAGTTTTCAATAACGCCGCAATTTAAGGATGGTTTCCATAGAACAGCTCGAAATAAATCGAATCAAATATAGTGAGTGCGTCTATTTTCAGAGATATAGTGATCGTAAGTTGCGGATATAGCTGCTCAAAAAATCGTTTTAAGTTGGAAACTCCAGTAACGACTTTTAAAACTGTAATGTTGGTATATAAAATCTAGTATCAGTCAGAACACAAAGTGAATTTTAAATTTTTGCACGATATTGATTTGTAGATACCTTAGGGAAATTCGAGAGACAAAGAGAGGTTAATTAGTTTCATAACAAATACCAATTTTCAACATACAATTCTAGCAGCTAGTCCAACAAGATGCGTTTGATATTTTTGAATGCTGATTTTTCGAGCTGAGCTCATTCAGCTTAAATAAATTTCAGTAGTAATTTAGCGCTAGGAACCAGTTTTCCTAAAATACCATTGAGTAGAAACGTTGGATGAGTAAACTAGTGATTCATTCATAAATTCATGACAAATACACGCAACAAAGCAAAGCAACACAAAGGTGGACTAAAGTTGAGTGCGTTTGTTGCTCCATTGCTGTCTGTTATCTGTGATCAATCGTAGATGATTCCGAGAACAGGATCTACGCAAAAGAAAAAAAAAAAAAATTTTGTTGCTGCTGGTGGCTCAACACATTTGTTACTGTTGTTGATGTTGTTGTAATTTTATACAACTGTCGAAAGGCATAAATTTTTATCGCCTTTAAAAAGCTCACCCAAATGGCAACAGCAACAGTAGTAACAACAAGATCGGTTAAATATGGCATCCGATTAAAGGTGAACAACAGCAACAAAACCAACGGCAACACATGAGCATCAACAACAGTAGCTGCTGCTGCTGGTGGTGCTGTTGCTGCTTGCTCGCAGTTTGTCTGCTGCTAAAGTTTTCAATGTACATGCGTACGAGATACACGAACAATATTTATATCGCAACATTAAAATCAAATCACGCAATAACGTTGTTACGTTGCTGCTTACGTTACGAACTCACGTTACACAGCAACAGCAGCCAACAGCATCAAACGCATATCACTGCGTTTAATATTTCACACAGATCACGGTAGATGCTGGCAAACGAAGAAAAAAAAAATCAATATAAACGGCAGCAACATCAACACTAACAACAAAAAATGTTGCTGACACGCAAAGCCTTGTAAAGTTTATCGCGATAATTTTTTTTCGCTTCTTATTTTTTTTGTTGTTTTCAAACGAAAAAATATTCTACGATTTTGCGAGATATAGACTCTTGCATTTGCTAGTAGTCTCTTTGTTGGTGTTGTTCTTAACCAAAACTGTTTCAAACTTGTATTAATTTCTTCGAGATAGTACCGATTTTCAGTCTTAACTTCTATGTTTCTGCTATAAAATTTGTAACCGGATATGAATTTTATGACTTGCAGAAATTCTAATGTTTGTAATTTTGCCGCTGATTACTAAGTCAATAAAGAAGATACTTAAGTATCCACAAATATTTTCCATAAATGTTGTGTTTCCTTTTAACGTTTATGTCTTGAAAACTAACAGTGTTTCAAAGTACGCCATAAATTATAATTATACAAATGCATTAAGTTCGAAATGTAAGATTCAAAGATTGCTTATTTTCATTGGCAAAGAGAGAGACAGTAAGAGTGAAAGAGAAAACAATATCTTTAGTTACCTTAAATGTGAACAAGAAAACTCTCTTGAAAATGTAAAGTAAATTTTAGTTATAATAAATAAAAATATCACAAAAACAGAAAGAAATTCACCACCATAAAAAGGATATAATTTATTGCTTTAAGCAAAGGATAAACCGCAGATAAAGAAACATAGCCAGTGCAACAGACGCATATAAACTTTTTATCCTAGCAGAACACAGATTTTCGACGAGATTTTTTTACTCAAAAGCTAGTAGGCTTACAGAGAATATGGTTAAAACTTATTGGTCTAATATTTCGTGAGCTGTTAAGAAAAAAACTTCATACACTGAATAACTGTTTATTGTCAAAAAATTATATAAAAATTTAAGTTAGGTTAGGTTATTTCTGAGAGATGTTGTTAACCTAATTAAACCATTTCGATGTTTTAATAAGTTTCAAAATGGATTTAAGATCTTATGATGAGTATTCAAAAAGTCGAAGGAGAAATGGCCGAAAGCTATAAAGACATTTCCAGAAAATAGATAAGCAGTATCATTATACAGACCCTTACATAGGCTTTATCATAGATCTCCGAGATAAGCTGATGAAGCTTGGCGAAATGATGACTTGAATAACAGTAAAGAGTTATTAAACCAAGTTGAAAACTTCAACTATTCAATTGTAAGAAAAACATTGTGAACAGTCCTCTCAATATTTTTATTATTTTGCTCGAAGCTTTTGAAATTTTTCTCTTTTTTGAGCAAAAGCACAAGTTTAATTTTTATCGCCAGCTTTAGATCAGCGATGGCCACCTCATGTCTTCAATTTATGTCTCTTCCCAAAAATATTGTTACTCCTAGTGCGACAACATTGAAGGTTAACGCTTCTTATGCTCAGCCTAACTTGATAATAATCTATACAGATGAGTGGTGCTTTTATCTCTTTTAATGTAACATTAAAATCAAAGACTTAATTTTACATAGCTTTTGACACACGTTGCTATTAATAAAATGTTTGAACTACTAAGCATAATTGTAGCCAAATATAACTCACTTTTATGCTCATTAAACTTAAATTACTCAATTAGTTGACATAATGAAGGGAGTACTGTATTAAAGTCAACTACTTCCATATACCACTATTTCCTTTCAACTACCGCGCTGACAAAGTCATCTTCAATTCATATTGGGGTGTGCAATTAAAATTTCAAAATACTACGTGCATAAATCATCAACAGATAATTAGTCATTGGTTACTCCTCCACCTTCAACCTCCTCACAAAACTCTCACGACGTCTGCTGCGCGTAAAAGTGAAATGTTTGTGTAAAAGTAAAAGTGAAAAATTGTGACACACCCCGTCGTAAGCAGATCTCCCACCATTACAACTGTAACAGATGGATAAGTGGATGGATGGATGAATTACACGCGCATAAAATATGACAATTTTTCTTATTTCCATGCACTGACGTCTTCTGTTTCGCTCTCTTTCAGTTTAAATACAACTGTCAAATTGTAGCAGCACAATCATTACTTTGACACGCGCTGTCAAGCGGCTGTCACTTTGTTTTTCCTAACGCATACATTTGCGTCTTTTTTTTTACGAAAAAACGCGTATGGCGCGTTCGAATTCTCGTTCGTCTTTAACGGCATGGGGCGGCGGCACATTGCTGAGTTTTCTCACTTAAAAGAGCAGCAGCAGCAGACCCTTGACGCTTCTTCGACTACTCCTTAGCGTATGATCGCCTTATTAATAAATTTGTCAACACCAACAGTTGACAGTTGAAATCAGCTGCTGTTACACAGTGCGACCGACCGAAAACAGACAAAGGTAGAAGAAGAAAGGCGCACATCATTTAAATGAAGTGCTGCTGTCATGATGCATGCCGTTGTTATCATTTTGATTTTTTTTTTTTTTTGTGGACATCAAACGCTGCCGATTTCTCAAGTCAAATTGTCTCAATCAATGCGTTGTCTGATAGATTGTCAAAATTGGAACAAATATTTTGGATAATATGGTAGCTAATTGATTTTAATTGCAATTTTGTGTGTGCCTGTCAAAATTGATACTAAGGAGAAATGTGACGTTGCTGTTAAAAATGTTAAGAAGTTTTAGTTTCAAAGGTACAGTGACTCAATTCAATAAATTTATAGTAGGTACAACAAATGTAACATACTTAGTACTTGTTTCAGACTTCATAAAAATCAGATCCTTGGAGGGACCAATGCCCTACCGAATCGTCGGCACTGACTAAGGAAAAAGTTATCCAGTAGGGAAAATCAGGATAAGCTCTATTGGAAGATATTTATTAGAAAGACGAAGGCTTTAATAACTCCTTTAAAACTTGCGTTCTTCATGAAGTGAAATGGCCAAAAAAATGTAAATCTGCATGAAAGAGAGAAAATTATATTTTTCGCCAATGGGGGAACAGAAAAAGATTATGAATAAATTTTTTTAGAAAAAGTCACAAAGGAGATTCTGGCGTACAAGCAATTTCTACGTAAATCTTTAACAAAAATCAATTAACTTAAGCAACACATGTAAATTTCAAATAAAACATATGCCAATTGGCCTACCTAAAACTTATTTGGCTTGTGACATAAAAAAAAAAAAAAAACAAAACTAAAATTGACAATTCGTTTTTATGAGCTTAACAACAAAACCAAATAAAGCTGATCGAAAATTGATCAATAAATTTTTTTATACCCTCACCCAATCAGTACCTAATAAATAAGCAATACAAAATTACTGACATTAATTTGGTTTTTTATAACCCGAAACAACAACAAAAAAAAAAACGAAATGAAATGACTGAACAACTTTTAAAAATGTAGCTACGAGTGTGTAGCTTTTAAAAGATATATTATATAAATATATTTTGCATGTTTTTTTGACTTCAATAAAATATCTTAAAATGCAAATTAAACACGATGATTTTAAAGCTTAAAACATTTTTGTATGTAGTTGGCAACACTTAACACATAAATATTCGTAAATATATTCGATCAATGCCTGGTAGTACAGACATATGTACATACCTCTGAGTATGCTTAGTGTGACTTTTGTATCTTAGCCAACAAACAGCTAGCCAGATACACAGATACTCACAATCGGTTAAACTGCTCGTACGTATGCAAATTCACGTCTTCTTATCGAATTCATTAAAAAAGAAAAAAATAATAAAATATTTAAGTAACATAATTAATAACCCCAAAAATTGTGTTAAACATTTAAATGATGTGGAGGAGCAGCAGTGGAGGAGAAGGAAATGGCAGTAACAAAAAAGCTAAAAAACAGATAAAAAACTGGTAGCCAAACTTTAAGATACATTTGCATATAAATGTGTGTATTAGTGTATGCGAATTGTGTGAATGAATTAATTTGAAATTTGAGTTTGAATTCAATTTCTTCTGTTGTTGTCGTTGTTTGTTGTTGAGTCTTTTAAACACCTTTTGGCATAATAGCTTCTTATGAATGTATTTTGCTTTTGCATATTTTAATTTTCATTAATGGAACTTTGAAAGTTTTTAGTAAAACATTATTAATTCTTTAATTGCTAAATTTTTCCATACATTCTCATTAGTGTAAAAGATATTGCAAATGAACATATAATTGAAGACATGAGCGAACGAAGGTATCATGTAACATATTTCTTAGGTTCATAATTTCATAGGCTAGTGCCCATTAGCACCTCAAAAACTGTCAAAATTGCCTAATTTATCTTGAAAATTGAGGAAATTAGCGCACCTCCTGATTACAATTTGAAAAATTTCAGATTAAAACGTTAAACTTAAAATCGGCGTAATAGCGAAAATACCGAAAATTAAATTAGACTCCCAAAACAATGTAATGATGTCAGAATAATATTGAAAGGCAACGAAAAGGTTTTTAGAATAGAAAATAATAATTAAAAATAGAATTCCAAAATTGTATGTCTTGACCAAAAAAGTCCTAAAATCAACTCACAGAAAATTATATAGATTATTTCCCAAAAAAAAAAATATTAGTGAATCGATATCATTGTTTCTCTATAAACTGCAATATCTAATATACTGAGAGAGATATGAAATGATTTTTTAATCAGACGTTTATTAATTTCGTGATGATCTTGTTTAAGTTCGTTATAAACCTGGTAACTTTTTTATAGAAAATTAAAACAGCTCCCAATTTTTATTCTATTTTATGACCGGTATTTTTATTACACTATGCAACACAGTTTCACCTAACGTTATAATTTAAAAAATTTCTTTTCAATTTAGTGCTCAGATTAGAAGATTTTTTTTTGATCTCGTCGAAATCTTGAATAAAATTACATCCGTACTTTTTTTAGTAAAATTTTTGATGATTTACTTAAAAATTATTTTTAATCATCCAACAAATTTTTTTACCTTTTTATCTGAATAATAAAACTCTCACAGTTTTAGCTGTATTTGCGATTAGAACTTCAAAATATGTTGGATAGTTTTTGAATTACTAAATTCAAGATTTTGATACTCTTTTCCCGGTTAGAAAAGAAAACATTCCAAGTTTATACAATTTATAAAAATTAAATTTTATGTTTAAATAACATTTTTAAAGTGCGAAAAGTTGAGAAAACTACAACTTTCAAAGAATAAATTATTGCGTGTGCCGGAGACAATTATTTCCGTAAAATTAATCGGACTTATAATTTTTGCTTAGATAATTAAAATCAAACTTTTTTTTGTAATTTTTAAAATTTATTTACACAGGGGGAAAAAACTGCAAATACTGGGATTGTGCACTAAATTACCTAAAAGTGTTAACAAGCAAAAAAAACAGAAAGGTCCTCACTTTTGATATTACAAAATTTTTTTTCTATATTTACTAGTGAAGAGAGGCGGCAATTTCTGACTGGCCTAAGGGCAGATTTCTAAATCCGGGCCTGGTAGGGACCCTTCTTTGTAACGCGATGTTAGGCAATCCGATTCAAGTAGGCCGTCAGAGCTTCCACAAGTTAGAGACTACTATTATCTATGAGGACGTCGAACTTAACAATAAATGTTAAAATCGATTTTGTTGCAAAGTTCTTATTCTTATGAAGATTTTCAACGATGTTATTTGGTCTAGCAGACTAAATTTTTTCAAGAACTTTAGTATTAGAGCTCGGGTAATTAGGGACCACTGAATAAAAAATAACCATAGTTTTGCTCACTCAGCCAGATATAGATATTATTGGTCATTAATAATGACAGAAAATATGGAAAAATAAAACAATAAAAAAAATCGACTATAAGTCCTCTGTAAGTGAGAGGCTTGGGGAGTAATTTTCTATAAAAATCGCTGAACATATAATATGCAAATAATTTGTGGTGTTTGTTTGAAAGCATGTTATTGACAAAGATATTTTGTAACAAAATATTTGATTTTATATATACTGTTGCGTTGTCTTATTAAGCTACTTTTACTTCCATTTAGTAAAAGCCCACAAAAACAAAACATGATACTTCTCTTTCAGTCTACATTTTTATGCTTCGTTCGAATGCACCATGAAATCTCCACAACATTGTCATATAAATGAACATCGGAGAGAACCTGTTCCATAACTTTTACACTTCCTTGGGTGTGCAACATTTTTTATTATTTTAATAGGAACTTTTAGCTGTTGGTTTCTCAATGATAAATCAGCCAAACTAATCTCTCATACAACAAAACCAACTAAACGTTATAGCTACAAAAAAAATGCACCACCGACGGCTTTTGTCAATTCGCACTCATAAAAAAATGTCGGAACGTTAAAAGTTCGTCACCAAATTCTTGAGAAATCACATAAGGCATTAAAATTTAATGATTCTACTGATTGAAATGCTGATAAGGATTGAATGCTGATCGTAACTGTCAATTAATCAGTGTAGCGCCTTGATGACTACATTGAGAAAACGCCAACGAAAATCAACCAAAGAACGAACGAAACATTAAAATCACGCACTAATTGGATTGGAAGAACAAAATGCTAAGAGCGTACAATAACCACAACAACAACAACAAAAAATCAACACAAAGATATAGACAAATTTTCGAACAAAATATTTTGCTATATAGATGGCGTTAAGTAGTAGAGAAGCTAAGAAGTTAATTTTTCTATGGAAATCGTGTGCGGTGGTCCATAAGGAACCACATCAGTGAGCTAAGCATAAGTGAACTATGAAACCACATTGCAACAAAATAACAAATTACCTAAACAACAATAACAATTACAAGCTATTTAAGCTGATGTTGTTGTAGTTGTTGGCAAAATAACAAAGCAGCTCGTTTTTTGCGCCTATTTGTAAAAACACACGATTTAGGATGCTTATGTTTGCATTTGATGTAGAAAATGGAATAAAAAAATTTAAGTGGAGAGCTATGGTCGGTCAACTGTGTTTATGACAATCCCCAATAAGAAATCATTCTGAAGATTGCGATGTCACAGAAGTCGGGAGGCACACTTGCAGGGAGATTGTTTGACATGCGACCAAGGTTTTGACACATAGAACAAATGATCTGTCCATCTCTTATCCGGTGGAATGGATCCTACGAATATCAAGAGTTTCGGAATTCGCCATATCTACCTAGCCAAATTCAGGAGTAGAACGACAGATAACATTGGGTTTTGCTAGCAATAAAATCATCCCGATTGCCACGACTCTACTCACGACTTCTACTTTTGGAAGCTTGCCATCGGCTTAATTCCCGAGTTAGCGCTAAAGTTAAAGTTTGCGAAACCTAAGGGTAGAGAAAAGTAAGAATAGAAAGCCTAAATGTATGTTATATTGTATGAAAAACTCTCAGATAACTTTACCAATTGTTTTCTTCAGACTTCATTTGATAGATTTTTAGAAATTTTATTCGTAAGGTCCTAACTAGGCTGAAATGAGGTTTGAGGTCTGGAGACACGAAAACTGTTAAGAAATTTTTGCAATTTTCAAAAATATTTGGGAATTTTAAAGAAAGTCAAATAAAGCCTCTAAAACTTCCACATAACAGTGATAAGTCTTATCCATCAATTAAAAATTTACTCAGCCCTAAATGGACTCAAAACCTCTTAATCTAAAGATCACTACCACATGCCTTTTCTTTAAGATTTTCTCTTGACTGCATACAGGATCCTAAGGAGTGTAGGGTATCATAAGATTTCATCTACAAGAAGGCAACACGCGCGCCACAAGTGTCGAGAAATTGAGAAACGACTTCTTTCTATTAAAGAAAGAAAAAATCCTCTTTCTATAAATATTGTACAATGTACATAATAAGGAAAAATTGCAGGAAGATCATAGAAGGGCACCTACGTCGTTGCATTCATTCAAAAAGTCATTTGCCATAGCAACAGCAGATTCGGTGCGGACAACGACACCGACACCAACATATTG
This sequence comes from Meiosimyza platycephala, assembly GCA_963662105.1. Classification (NCBI taxonomy): domain Eukaryota; kingdom Metazoa; phylum Arthropoda; class Insecta; order Diptera; family Lauxaniidae; genus Meiosimyza; species Meiosimyza platycephala. Next base: position 120,638,787 of record OY759208.1, read on the forward strand.
TTCATTGTATTGTGACCAATGCAACGAGGTCAGACAGGGCCAACACTTTGTGGCTCAACATATTGACCACCCCTGTTGCGGTTGTTGTTATTTGCTGTTGTTGTAGTTAATAATGTTGCTGCTTTTGCCTGTTGGTCATAGAAAAGTAAAATAAATCGATGCTGCCGAATGGCATACAATTGAATTGTAAGTCGGTAGGCAATAACCAGGCAGACAATTGTAAGAATTTGTACCGGGCTCGTGGATATTGTTGTATTGTAAGGCAAAGAAAGACAGATATGAAACTATGTGCCCAAGTGACTCCTTGAGCTGCGCTTAGCTGTTGGTGCTGAAATTTTTCAATATTAGTGAAAGCTAAAGAATATCGATGACGTTTGTCTTTAATAGCTCCTTTAACTACAAATATTCTCTTCAAGATAATTCAGAAAAAAGGTTGATTTCAAAATATTTTTATCTTATGAGATGTTAACTTAGATACGAGTATTGAATAAAAAGTTCCCTTAGACTAAAATCTTTTTACCGATATATGGAGACTATAAAAATAAAAAAAAAATTTCTTCTCAACTTACCGGATTTGCATAAAACGCTTGCTGCTCTGCACCTATGCCTGACAAATAGGCTGACATACCCTCGGGATAAACGCCGATTGGTACGCCACCTGGTCCCGTAACTAAACCACCGGCGGCAGCTAGTCGCTGATAACTCAGCATATCATACTGACACGAACAAAGTGTCTGGCCACTCACAGGATCTGTGTAAATGGTGCGTCCGGTATCACAGCAGCGATTTGGTGGTGGTGGACCACCGGGTGGCGGTATACCGCCAGGACCACCAGGAGGACCGCCCGACGTATGTGGCATACCCGGTGGACCGATAACACTACTGCCAGGCGCGCCCGATGACGTTAAACTCGCACCACCGGGTATACTGCTACTGCCATAGGGTGTGGCAGCCGCTGAACAGGGAGAAGTTGATCTAGCGCCAGGCGGAACGGTTGAGGTGACAGCCATAATGCTGCTACTGTTGCTATTGCTACTGGTGGTGCTAATGCTGACGCCAGAGCTGACAACAGTTGAGGCGGGCACTGCGACAACGGCTGCTGCTGCAGCAGCAGCGGCGGCGGCAGCTGCTACGGCACTAGCAACGGATGCGGACAGCGAGGGCTGTTGCTGATGCGGATTGACGCTGACGTTGGCTGACGTTGACGACGCACTGAGACTTTGGTGATGCTGTTGTTGCAGAGGCGCTTGTGTGTTTGGTGATGCAGTGGGACGAGTTGAAACGGCATTCTATGGAAAGAATAGAAATAATGGGTTAAAATTTTTAACTTGAATATTTGCAAGAGAGAAAGAGAGAGAAATTAAAAGGGAGAGGTATAAGAGTAGAAAAATCAGCTGATTCTATTTGAGAAAAATCGAGTTTAAGGCAATTTGTTGTTTTAGGCTAAAATTCATTTGGGGCGAAGTTTATCCGCCGAAATTTCACTCAGATTTAAAAATTCGATTTATAAGAAAAACTGGAATATCTGTTTGCAAATCTGGTGGCAACAAACCAAAGTTGATAAAGACGGCTGAAATACATCTGTCAACAAAGTGAGATAGATTCTGTTACCGAAAGTAAAATAATAAATCTCGGAAACTTAAGTCGATTTAGTATTTTTGGTTTTCCTTCAATCTTCAAAATATATCAAGTTAGTGTTCCTTTGAAACTTTATAGGTAGTTCAATATTAAAATCAAAAGGTATTCAAAGGGTTAATGTGACTCTTAAAACTTTTATGATCCGTATGTGTAAAGTTCTACTGTTTCGATTTGTTCAGAGCAAATAAAATTTAATTAAAAAAGGGTTTTTATTATCGCGTAGATAAGAATATTGTCCCGATCGTCGTTTTTTTTTTGCTGTTTGCTAGGTCTTCCCGACACTCCAGCTCTAATCGAAATGAACAACAAAAGTTGCCGACGATTGCCGACAAATCATGTTACAGATTGACAACACTGATTTAAATTACATACATAGGCCCAACAGTAACAACAACAACAGCAACAAGAGCAACAACGAAAACAACTACAGCAACAGCAACAGTAAATAACACGGCTACGTTAAATCAACACTTTGGCTAACAGAATCAACAACAACAGCCAACAACAATCAGCTACAATTCATTTTTCGAACGCACTGATTTTTATCAGTGCGCCCGTTGTTGTCGTCATCATCGACTGACGGCCATGGTTCCTTAACAAAGAAATGGGAACTCAATTGAAAATCCCAGGGACTTTGATTGTGTGAGAGACAGAAAACAAGAGAGCGAGAGAAAGAAAAAGTGCTTTAGGGTTGATCTTATTTTATAAATTCCATTATTTAAAATTTAACATTTCTCTTCTTAAAAAAAAAAAAAAATTCTTAGCTTTTTGACGAATTGATTGGATGTTATTATTTCCAGAGGTGTACCGTTGATTTTTCGTGCCTGGGGCGAACACTTCGAATGCCGCCCTATAGGTACAAAAAAAAAAAATTTTTTCACTAGCAAAAAAGAAATGTCCTCACTTTTCACATTGATATGTTTCACTAAAACTGTGATACCACCTGCACCTAGACATTAAAATAAAAAAAAAGTCCCCATTTTTAACTTTCAAAATCCCTAGCAAATTGAGATATATTTCACAATCATTTTGCCGCCCTCTCAAGCCTTGCGCTCGGGGCTGCCACACCCTCTGCACTACCCTAGGAACGCTACTGATTATGTCTTATGCATTTTTAATTAATTAAGGCCAAATCTATTCATGTTAGAATTTTTAGATATCATAGAATCAAATCTGCCAAATTTGTGCTTTTTTTTCCACAGGCAAATTTAGGAATGAATATCACCAAAGTTTGGTTTGCTAGAAATACTGTAGGCCAGATTTAAGCACGGCATTGAAAAATTCATAAATTTCAATAAATTATCGAAGTTTCTAGACTATCGAAGTTTGAAGACATTTTTGTCATTACGGATTTAGTATCTCAAACTTCTGAAATGATGGAGAAGCTCTAACTTCAAACTTGCAAATTTTGAAGACATAACATCCCTACTGCAGTTGCTTTAATTCTATTTGGAACTATTCAAATTTCGGCACATGATTTCCATTTTCAAAATCTAAGTAAAATCTAAGTAAGTAATTTCTAACTAGCCATCTCATATGAAAATGTATCCTCTTAACATTATTAAGGGTGGATTTTTCAATTTCTTCAAATTTGGTCAAATACCTAACATATCGCTCATCACTTTCACTTAATTTTTACCTCGCCGTTTTTGAACAACTACTGATTTAAAAATTTTTAAAATCTATAAAAACATTTGTAGTGTTCGCACTTTTGGGTTGAAGTCATTTTCGACAAACCGTGACAGTAACATTGAGACTGAGCAGCCCTTTGAAGATAACAATATGCAATTTATGCAAAGTTTTTAGCTCGCAATTGATAAAATTTTAATTGATATATTACATTTTCTTATAATTTTTTTTTTTTTTTCAGATCCACCCTAACGCTCGTGTTAGTGTATCAACCTCCAAGTAATGTAAACATTTGATTGATCCCATACAAGCAACAACTACTTGTACCATAAAGTAAACGATGAGTCTTTCGTTTGTCACTTTAACGTAGGGTATGGAATTCAACTGGAACTCTTGTGCAGCACTAGAAATATAAAGAAAGAAGAAGGCCAGGGGAGCACCATAAACATGGTAAGTGAATTTTCAAGTGGTCAGTCGCATTTCTATCAATAAAAATAAAGAAAATAAAGAAAAGCACCAAGTGGTCGCGTTGTTGACTCAAAGTTGATTTCCAGCGATCGTTGGTGAGGTTTACTACTAAAGGTTTTTTTTTGTGGTTGTTGCTGCTTAATCGATCGCATGAACGATAGATCACCAATCCATAGCCAATTCAATTGGATTTCTTTTTGTTGACTGATGAATCTTTTTAAATCAGCCGCATTTGATTGCCGGCGCGATCGTCTTACGATAGTTGCGATTGCTAGTGTTACGTTCACGGAGTTGGATTTTGGTTATCACACGCAGCTTAACAAATAAAATTGTCGAATTAATGCAGGGATTTTGTTGAGAAAGCATTTTTTGTGTTGGTTAATTTTTTTTGTTTTGAATGTTGCTGTCATAAAAATATTATTGGCGTAGATGTTTATAATACTGCGAGAGAGCATTAAATTCAAGTATTTTATATAATAATTTTAAATTATCGAAATATGAGTAGAGGTAGAATCCACTTCAAACAAAAAAGAAAAATCGAGTGATATTTTTAAGAGTGTCATGTTTATTTGATATTTTGCTTATACATATGTATGCTAAGTATTCAAAATATTATTGTTGCTGTTGTTGGTTTTTGTTTTCCTACAAGTCTGTATGTTAATTTTCATTAAAATTTGTTTATTTTTTAAGTATTCTTTCGAGTTATGTTGTTCGAAATTAATTGATTTGAATAAAACATTTGAAAGTTTGACAGATTGACAGATTGAGAATTTAGGAAAAATTTGGCGCTTAAATTTTTAACGAAACATTTTGCAGTTTTATTTTACTTAAGCGTGGATTTCAAAATTCAATTACAATCAACTCTCTTCAACATTTCCCCGATTCACATATTCCGTGCTTTAGCGAACGTTCTTTCCAAAAAAGTTCTAATGGCCGTGAGTTCTTTCTGCATTTTGGACTGCTTGGTGGAGAGCAGGCATATGTCATAGGCATACGCGAGGTTTTTCAGTTGAACGCTGCCTTGATTTGTAGAGTCTAGAATATATGTATGTATATATTTGCAATAAAGCCTACTGATGAATAAGCCTTAACAGGTTCATAACAAATACAGTTTTTTGATATTTTCGAACTTTGTAAGAAATAGTTCGCACATAGGGATGACTATGACAAACGTATGTAATTTAAGAGACTAAAACAAATTTACTATTTTTGTGGGAAATTTTAGCAATGTAACACGTTGTTCGATAGTTAAACGTTCCTTAATGTTAAATTGCTTATCCTTAACTAAACAAATGTCAACTTGAATGACGTATTCGTTTGACAGTTGCCAAAGCACTGTACATTCCGAACTATGAACTATAAAATCCGTTACAATACATATACCAATCACACATTATCTTACTCCCGTACAATATAATCGCAATTATTGTAGAATCTTCATTAACGAAAACATATTGTCTAAACATATTGTTAAAAAAACAGCAAAATTCACATTAGTTATGAGTTGATAATTGCGGTTCAATAGCCAAATACGTCCTCACAGTGCTGACACATTAGTCGAACATAACAATCATATGATCATGCTACTACAGCGCGTGATAAACCTAATCTACCGATGACACCCAATAACTACGTAAAACAGCAAAGCAAAAAAAAAAATGTTAAGACAATTAATAGATACTTTAACACACAGTAGATAGTTATCGATCAACTATTTGTAGTGTCGGCAAAGTTTAAAGTTATCTTTTCATTAAGTTAAACCATAATATGTTGATATTTAGATTGAGATATCCTTGTACACTTAACATTTTATGCGAATAATTAAAGTTTTATTCACAGTTTTAATTACGATAGTAAGAGAAAACCAATTTCAGGTTGAACAAATTGACGAACAACTAAAATTGAATGGCAGATAATAGTGCAATTTACATAGCAAAAGTTAGTACATATACAGCACTTAAAAAAGAGATTATTTCCACTGGAATGTTTAATTAGTTAACAGTGACCGCATATTATACCTGCCAGGGCTCTAAATTTATTACTGTAAATGTCTATTAATAATTTCGTCTTCCCGCTACCATATACAGGGAAATGGTATTTCGAGCATTCTTTTCTTACAGTACTTAGCCAAAATTTTTTTGATTCAAAAACATTTATTTGTTGAACAAATGTTTTAAAAACACGACCATGAGTCTTAAGCCACTTCCAAAGCTAATATATAAAAGTAAAAATCAACTTTCTCATTTTTACGAGGTAATGCACCTTGAAAATAACATGAGTAAAACAGCGCTCCAGTAAATACTTTAAGTTACTCTAGAATATCCAAGAGCAGTCATAAATCAAACTTAATGTAAACTTTGACAGTACTTCAAAATCATATTCTGTTAAAGAAAATGAAACTCATATGCTTATACATAGTGCTTGGAAGCGAAACTAACAAGTCTTTTATAAATTTTCATCATGTTTTCGAGCTTATATCAATAAGCGGGGCTTTTGCATTCATTTATGTTACTAGAATCAGATCAGGGGATAAACCACCGAAAAACTATTCTAGTTATCCAATACCCGCACGAACAACATTGCCCTATTTGTTGGTGGTGTTGCTAGGAAATTGCTATTTGGATATTTGCTGTAATGCGGGCTGTATCAGCCACATGCGAAACAACTAAACGTAAACAGTTTCAGCCAGAAGTGGTCGCTAGATTCCTCACCAATTAATCATCCTAGTTGGCATCTCTACAACTGGATTTCGCTTTTGTTTGAAACATTTCTTAATACTCAATATATTTTCTCTTCTTAATTTAACAAACTTTTGTTAATATAAACAAATTTTCTTCAAACTTTTCCTATCCTATGGGAATAACTCATAAGAACTGTTGGCCAAATTTCTTTTATTGCTTTTAAGATAGGCGTTTTCGGAGCTAATACATTACTCCAGTGCTCCGGTATGATCTCATTTCAGTCCTTTAACTGATTTCTGGTTTATGTTATTAGGTTTTACATAGAACCCTCTTGCAGGCCGTATATTTCTATCATGTTCAAGGCAGAATGCTAAAAATATCCTTTTTGTTACAAAATCCTTTATTTGTATTATACTACTTAACACACGACAACACGTCCATTTTTTTAGTTATTTAGTTAGTTAGTCGAAACGCCCAAACATTGTGGCATGGAGTACCATATCATATAGGCATTCTAAGGAAGTCGTTCTAAGAAACTCGTTCTAATTGGTAAATGATCTCTCTTACAGCAGTTGTATGCTGCTATGAGGGGCTAATGCAAACGGCTTATAATGTCAACTTTCAAACTCTCGAATTTACCAAAATTATGACAAAGTTTTGAACTACAAATGATAGTTGTAATATAAAATTCGCAAGTTTTCATAAAAGTTTTTGAATAAGAAAAAAATTTTTGTTTCATATTATGAAGGCCATTTTGACGTTTCCTTCGCGCCCTACTAGTTACGCTTATGCTCGAGCCTTGAAAAATTTGATAGCGTCTCAATATGAGACTATATAAATTGAATGGCATATTTCAGTGAAGCCGATACGATTAACAGTGGAGCGATAGGTCTTGCTGATGGGGTTTTCTTGAGAGCCAGCCCCGGGGAGATCTGTATTAGAGGTTTGCATGAGTGCACTCGAAACGACGATCAAGCCACTCGCCACGTAGCGAGTCAATTGAGATTTAATGCTCAAAAACCACAAATCAAATCCAAAAACATCGAAAGGCCAAGCAGGAGAGGTATGTAAGTGCTGCACTTGTAAATAAATCACAAATAAAATAATGTAGTTCAAGCATTCGAAATTTATTGACTACATATAGATAATTCATACTACCACCTTCTGGCAGTGTTTTTGCAGGATACAAAAAATGCTCTTTCATCTTGGAAGTCACAAGTTTTTTTCTAATTCGCTAGTATTTTTAAATTAAAAAATATCTCCAAGAATTTACGAAGTTTTTGTTTTCTAATTAAAAACAAAGTCATTGTAACACTTTGTAACAGCGACTACTTTTTAAATCACTTAAAATTCCATTCAACAATTTTGGCAAAAGAATTTATGTTTCGTAATCATTTCGAGGCATAGTATCTGTCTATCAATCAGCAACAATACAAAACTTAAATGAAAACAGTAGCAAATGTCAATGAAAATTCAAACAACCAAATGAACAACATCTACATGCAAATGTCTGTTTCTACATACAACGTACAACATACAAAGCAAACAGAATGTAATTAAAAAAAAAATTTACACAAATTTTTGCCAACAATTAACACAGCGCAGATAAAGCAAAAAAAAATAAAAAAAAATCACCATCTAAAAACTGGTAGAAGATAACAACAACAAGTATGAGCCAATTTCCTCAAGTTGTAGATGTAGTACAACATACATACAACACTACAAGTCATGTCGAGAAATTGAATTCTACTGATAGATATTGAAAAACACAAAAAAGAATCACTAGCGATACAAGTGCAAAAAAGATAAAATTACTTTGCGTTCTTTGTACTTGTAGATACATGTAATATATCTGCTTATCTGTTATTAACTACAAAATATGAAGAAAAAAAAATCCAACAAAATCAAGATTGCAAAGCTGCTAAAAACATTTTCGTCATAACATCACAAAGTGAAATGATCAGAGATAATTGAAAGGCAATGCTGAATTTATAGTCACTACCAGGAAAAAGTCACCCACTCAATAGATACTTGTTTGCGTAGAAGATTTCACAGTTGTTAAACTTTTTGTAGTAATTTTTTACTGTTGTATTTTTTTTCCTATTCAGCCCGCGGCAATTTGTAGCCTCATTTGTATTTTATTGCTTTTAGCCGCATCGCCTAATTTGTATCTACTCTTACACTAAAGAGTTTTATGCTGTTTTCTGCCTAAAATGTCTGGTTGTCGTATAAAAACCAATCGAATATTTAAATTTTCTAAGGTATTTTGTTCTTCCCTCTCTTTCTCTCGCAATTTTTTATTGGAATGTATAGATAAATCTCATGCTAATTTGGTACACAACAGTAAAAATTTCACTTTATTCAATGATTCTTTTCTTTGGTTTCTCATTTTAGTAGCTTTGTCTAGCGCATATTGCTCATGTTTTTGTTTTGATAAAAAAAAAACTAAAGTCGAAATAATTAATTATAAACATTTCATGTTTTTAATAAAATAACAAGAATTTACAATTTAGTGTGTGCGATTTTGAATTGTAAATTTTTGCAAAAAAATTGTTATTTTTAGAAAATTTTATTTACATTATTTATTTTCATTTTTATTTAATATTGGTTTGGTAAGAACAAACCGTTATAATTCTTAAGGCTAAAACCAATGAAAATACAGTTTTTGCGCTAAAAAAAGTTCATTCAAAATCGAGTATTGCTTTATGCTCCTACAACTATCCAACAAATTTTTTATAGTTATTTCTATCCCTGGCTGATTGTATTATGCTATCATTCTATGTCACAATGCATCCACCATTGCATCTGCCTCCCTTCAGATTCCACCAAATTTGTTGATTGATAAGTTTTCCAAGTGTCTTCCCTAATCCTCTAGCTTATCTATACCGCCGTCTTTTCATAGTCTCAGTTGAGTTAGCAGTATGACTTTTAGCCAAATGAATTGCCATCGTATCGGGCTACCAAACCTTCAACATCGTCCTCAAACAGGAATTTTCAAAGCTTTGCATACCTATGTCAAGTCAGTGTGCTTGTAAAGTACCATTGATTGAAACACATAAAGTAACAGTTTAATATTTTATAGAGGTGCGAAAAGACTCTTCTCAATTTTCGTTTTTAGGAATGAGAACGTTGCCAAGATAGTATAACATTGTATAGGCGTAACCCTCTTTAAGGCGATCCAATGATCATAATTTGGTAGCTTCCCTAAGGCCGGCGGCCGGATAAATATGCTAGCGCTGGGTTGTATCATATTTTAGAATTCCCAATCTTAGTATATCTTAAACCGGTTGGTGATGGTCAAAACTTTGTCTAACACAAAGAAGTCTGACCTTAAATATCATGAAATAGGTTGATCTTGCTTGAATAATGAATTAAAATGTGGAAAATTGCATAGCATTTGAATTTGGCAAATCTAACAAAATCTTTCAGGTCAAAAGAATATAAGCAGAAAACTGATTTTTGAAAATTATAATCTTAAATATCTTGCAGAAAGATCAAGTTTTCGCAAGGTAGCCCATATACTCAGATCAATGATTTAATATTTGATTCAACCATAAACGCTTATGATTTCACGCGAAAGTCGAAAATGTATAAATTGGAGCGAAGCAATGTTGGTTTGGATTCAAAAATAATCCACATTGATTCGAAGTGGTTTCAAATATTATTCAAGTTGGCAAAGTTTTTAATGTAAATAAAAAAAGTAATTTCAAATGCTTTGCTACTTCAAAATGTTTTGTAGTTTGAAGTTTTTTTATAATTGAAGTAAAGTTAAAAACTTTTATTTTCAATACTTTTTAAATTCAAAATAAATTTATTTGTGTTAAAAATAAACGGAAAAAACCTTATTAAAACCTAATCAAATTTGCAATGCCATTTTTCTCTGAGTTTAAAGTATGATATTTTATGGAATGTGATTTCTCAACATAATTTCTCAATATTTCTCAAATATACAACCAAATATTCATTGAAGAACAAAGAGAGTTATTTCAGCAGGACAAAAGAATAAAGGAAGGATAAAGTGTTCATGTGGCAAAGAAACTAAGATTTACACATGGGTGATATCTCTAGTAAGACCGCAAAATAACACCCTATATTAGCCAACATATGATTTTAAAAGTTCTTATTTGCTAAAAAATTTCTATGTTATTATTTCTATGTATTATTCAAGGAAAATCATGATGTACCATCTAATACAACCCAATAGGTTTTTATTTCAATGCATAAAGAGTTTGACTCAAGAAGCTGATGTTATTCATATCCCAACTGTCAGAATAGTTTAAGTTTTCAATAAATCTAATCAAGCGTACAGGCAAAATCAACTTAATAAGTAAAAAAAAAACTAAAAACAGATTTCTGAAGTTTTGGTGCTAGGCCCTTAACGTTATTAAATTTTTATAATAATAATTTATACTTAAATGTAGACTTCAACCGACGGTTCTAACAGCCTTCTTATAGGTTTTCCTAAATTTTTTCCTACAAATAATGAAATATGTATATAACGATCATGGTTCAAAACGGAATTTATGCTCGATAGCAGCATTGTGGCTTAAACCATTTTTAAAGTTCAATTGTTAAAGAATTCGGTTTGCAAAATTTATAGGTCAAGTCACTAAAAGTGTTAGCATTTGTGCACTTTTTTATGCCTCTCGCCGCTCAAGACTCTCAATTTGAATAACTTTGCCAATCCACTTAATTTTTATTTTTGTTTGTTCAAAATTACATATGTATGTATTGGCTTATAAAAGTATAAAATTTATTTTTATTAAAAGATAAACTTTTCATTATAATTTTTTATAATACATAACGATTTTGATATTTTGAGTAACTTAATTATTTTTAAAAATACATTACATGAGAAAATTGTTGGGTGCTTGAAGTCTTAGAATAGCCCGTATTAAATATGATACCTAACATATAACCACATAGTTCGGGTGGATTTTCCAAATCGAAAAAAGGATGCAATCTTTTGATTTCAATTAATCCATGTTAAGGATTTCCGAAATTTCACATTTCATACATTACTTTGATATCAATAGCATGTATTGATATGAAGCAAGTAAGTTTTTTATTCAGAACCTAAACGCAAAACTTAGCAGAGGAGCATCTTCCACGCAACATCGAATGCGCAGCAAAAAAATTAAAATTATTAAAAACATTAAATAATGGTCTACATTTTGGACATTATCTATTCCAAAAATCTTCAGATATAATAAAGCGCCGGGTGTCATAAGATCTACACATGTCGTGACTTTGAGCAAAAAAAAACAAAAAAAAAAAATATATAAAGCTTGTGAAGCAAAAGCGATCTCATGAGAATTAATTTTTCTGCTCTAATTCCAGAATTGTTTCCATATATCTAAAGTTTATTCATTCAGAGCGATATTTTCAGTAGTGTAATAAAAATAAATCTTCAAGATCAGCACTACCAAATATGTTCAAATTACAGCATCAAAAGTCTAACTACCTATATATTTTTTTAATTGCAGTACTATGACAATAAAAGTTTTTTCTATCTGGAGAGTTTTAAAGATTAATCAAAAATAAAAAAAAGAATATATTTTCAAGGAATATCCCATAAGAATTTCAAAAAATCTACATGTGTTTTGTTTAGATAGTCTTTGTGATTGAAGTCTCCACTCCATTCAAAACTCAATTTGGCTTGTTGAGTATTACCAATAATGTAAACTTGTCACATGTATAACATATATACATACATACATAAGTATGTATATATATATTGAGAATTATCCTTGATACATTCTGAGCCGCAAAAACGTTAAAATCATTGCAACATTAAATTTAAATGGAGTTGACTTTGTTATCGATACATTTTCAGAAAATAACTTCTTTCGAAATAGTAGGCTTACAAGGAAAGGACTAAAGAAAAGGGTGTAGAAATAATAAAGATCAATGAACTATCAAGATATACGTTATTTGCCTTTAAGCAATGTTACTAAAATCCAAATAGTGTAGTTTCAAACCAGTAGTCGAAAGTCGATTGCGGTAGAAAATATTGCTTGAAGTCAGATTTTTTAGGTTGTTCAGGCAGTCTTGCGCTATTTTTTTTCTCTCTTTCTGAGACAATATCAATTTAGTCTATTCAAATCGTAAAGTTTGATGTTTTGATAAAAGTCACTGAGAGGAAAAAAATACACATACTATCTATGTACATTTTTTCACTTTCAATTGGAACTTCTTCCCCGATGAAGTTTTTTGCAATTTTTTTGCTGAAAAAATTATTGTTTTTATTTGGCTTTTGACCGAGTTTGTAATTTTTGTTATAACTTAAAAATATATAGACCTTCAAGATACACACCATTACTAAACATACACCAGGATCATTACTGTGCACTGTCATTTAATACGTCGCTTGAAAGGATAATATAATTAATGATGTTGCTGCACTTTTTACAAAAATTTTTATTTCAATTCAATTTTTTTTTTCAATTTTTTTGGCGTTGTTAACTGGCAGCAACTTTCACTGTATTAACTTTTTGGTTTCTTAGCATTGGTTATACATTTTTTTTTCTTAGATTCTTTTGCACATTCTCTGTTAAGTTAAATTTTTTATTTTTGCTCAATTCAAGGTGTGAATTTATTTTGCCAAAACACAGCAATAAAGCGCGGATTATTTATTTTAATTTTTTTTTTTTGGTTAAACGTCACGACCATGTAAAGTCAATTTTCCGACGCTAAAATTGAGATCACGTTAACCGTCAGTTACCGTTTAACAGTTGCGAAGTTCACAGAGCGCAAAAAAAATTAAAGACCCAAAACACCAATGTTTGGTGAGCGGATGAAGTAAGAAAGCAAAGGAAGAAGAAAATCGCGCTAACGGCTACGATACAACGTTGCGTTACTACGTAGCGGCGAACGAACGATGCCAAATTACGGATACGGAACGTTACGTTGCAATACGAACGAATCTGCGTAACAGTCAAAAGTAGACTAACACGAGTTATGTAGTTGAGCAACTACAAAGTGTACAACAAATGGGGTTTACACGACAACGACAAGCGACTCGACAACACAACAACAGCAGCAGCAGCAGCAGCAGTAGCAACAACAACAATTGACAACAGATACTTGTACTCTCAGCTTGAAACACCAATACAAATAGCAAAAGAGCGAAAAATCATCAAGTAACACGAAGAGAGAGCGCGAGTTTATGTAGAAGAGAGAGAAACTTGTTAATAATTTTTTTTGGCTTAAATCAATCCCTGTTCTGACATTTCTGTATCTCCCCTGTCGCATGTAGTAAATGAGCGGCTGCTGTTGTTGTTTACACATGCATGCATTGCATTGTATCTACAAGATACGTGTACACATTTGTACTTTGTAGATACTTTGTTGAGCGCAATCAAAGAGTGAGTAGTAGTAGTTTGTGTTGATTGCTCTGTGCGAGAGCGAGAGCGCATTCTATGCAAGGCAATAACGAGATAATAATCATTAAAAGTGGGCTGAACACGTTGGTGCCTAAGAAAACCGGTTTGCGAGCGCGGAAAGGGGCAAAGATACAAAAAAGTATCTACAAGATACGCATTGTATCTATGGCCATAAATTAAGTATCTACAAGTGTTTAAATGCTGCAGAATGAGATGGCAATAGCGGAGAAGGCGAGCCAAATTGCAAGACGAGCGTGTGTTGAGCAACGATTGCTGCTGCTGCCGCCGCTGTTGTTGCACGAGAGCGAGTGAAAGAGAGACAAAAAACATGAAAAAATTAACTTAACAACTAGAAAAATGGCTGTTATTGCTTGTCGACTTGTTGTTGCCGTTCGGGTTGTTGTTGTAGTTGTTGCCATAAACAACACAACAACAACAACAACAGAAACAGCAGCAGCAGCAACAGCGGTAACACTGAAAATATGCAACAAAATTAGACGAAGGCGACGAAGAAAAACAGCAATAGAAGCAAACAAACTTGAAAAAGGGGTGGGAATTCGTGGTCGAGGCGCGTCAGTCCCTCACGGTAAGTGAACGAGTCAGTTGTTGTTGTTGTTGCAATAGACATAAGCCCATCTATTTTTTACGTGTACTTTTCCATGTTTATTATTTGTTTTTTTGGTTTTTCTGGATTTTGGATTTTTTTTGTTGTTTTTCCTTCTTGTAATTAATTGAGAATTACATATATGCTAGAAAGAGAGAGCAGCAGTTTGCGCTTCATTGTGGAAAGATAGAACAAAAAAAATACCAATAAAAGTAAACTCCTGAGAGCGCTGTATTTCCAATCGGATTCGTAATGTGAACAAACAAATTTTGGACTTTTTTTATGTTTTCTTCTTTTTTTTCAAATTTTTTCCCTATTCTGTTGTTTTTTTTTCACATTTCATGTAAAATAGTAGCATTAAAAAAGCATCCGAATCGCTTGTACGTACATGGCACACGATATAAAAATGACAACAACAACAACAGTAACAACTTTTACTACAACATTGAACATAATCACAGTAGTGTAGTCGACAAGCGTTTTGTATACAACTCCTAATAGCTGCTGCCGTTGTTACTCGCGCTGCTTGTAGGGTGTTGTAAAAAGATGACAGGGGAGTTTTATATTCCCTCAAAATTTTGTTTGTATTGGCGTCAACTGTTTGTTGGAGGTTGTACTGTGGCATTTGCCACACAAAATGGACAACGTGACGATTTTTCAGTTGCTGAAAAAATAATTTCATAAACATTAAATAAAAAAAAAATAATTACCCTTTTCGTAGAGGGTTTTGTTTGTTTTTTTTTTCAAATTTAATAGAAAATTGTGTTTAACTGACAGTACCAGGGTCAGACTTAGGAAATAGCCTGCGCAGTGGCGTACCATGGACATTTGATGCCCGGAGCGAAGATGTATTTGCCGCCCCCTACCTAGCGAAATCTTGCTTCATATCCTGTAAACCAAACATAAAGGATCTTTTTTTTTTCTCAGGTAGCTTAACCAATGTAGTACAAATTTCTTTCCGAACGAACGGCAACTATTCCAGATTACTCAATACCATGTCTTAAAGAATGAGCGCCTAATTCTCATGCAGAAAAGGACGGAAAATATTTTTCGTATTTCGAATAATGAAAAAACTGTATTTCTGGACTCAAAATACACATATCGGTGGGTTTTTAGTAAAGAAAAATTAAATGAAATAAACATAAGAAAATATATCTTTCACATCAGTTCTGGGCAGAAATTAACACTTTACGTGTCCCAATTTCAGAGTAATCCAATTTCAAGGACTTCGAATTCGGAAGTTATTTTTTCGATTCCGTGAGAAAATAAATAATTTCTTTGTCGATTCCATTTTAGGAATCAAAGCATGCAATTGAAAAATTAACTTCTATATTGCAAGGAATCGTAATGAGGAATGTGACCCTCCAATAAAATTTAGACATTACAAGAAGCGATTGTGCTCCAATCAATTAGGATAAACCTAAAATAAATTTTGAACATTACAAGAGATGTTCATATATCGGCAGAGATTCTTTTGGATCGGATTTCCCCAACTGAGTTTTTCGTTGCTATATGCGGACAAGCAGAAAAACTTTAAACAACGTGCTCTTCGTGTTTCCGGAGCCATTTCAAATGATGTCCGAAGTTCATATTCACCGTTTTCGTATCGATTGATGCAAACAGTTTTTTTGTGCCCTGAGTGCTCGGTACTTTTGTATCCAAAATCTGTTTCTAATCATTTCGCATCAACAAGTTCAAATATATACTTAAGAAAAATAACAAATTGACCGTTTTTTCAATTCCATAAAGATTAAAATCATCATTTCTGTAATAGCACCCAGGAGCGTCACTTCACCAAAACCTTGGGGCAAGAATTATAATTACACCACCGGCAATTTGTTTGTGAACGGCCTAAGGGCGGCAAATTTCTAAATCCGCGCCTGCATGTTGTAAATGCATTGCCGTAATTATCTGGGCAGTGTCCTATAAGGTAGCCCTTAAAAATAAAATTGATATGTGAAAAATGTGCAATTATTTGTTAGTTACTTATTTGATTTCGAAAGTTTATACTTTAATACAAAAAAAAAAAAATATTTTTTGCGTAAAAATCGGTCGTTAAATATTGAGGATAATTTATATAATATAATCTTCAGACATCAAACCTGTTGAACTTGAAACTAAACAAGTCGTAGCGTTGTGACTATGACCCGAAACGTTGACGCGTAAGCCAAAATCTGAAGGCAGATTCGAGCCTAGCGACTCAAAATTATCCTCAGTTGACATCAGGTCATGTCTCTCCAAGTTCACTGCACAGAATGCAATAAATTTTGAACATACCTGGGAGCGCACACAAAAACAAACAAATCCAGTCAACCAATTTATTTTAAGTTTCAACAAAACTTAAGGAAAATTTTCAAATGTTTTTTGAAATCAACTAATTTATTTTATGTTTCAACAAATCTTTTATCTTATATCAGCGAAACTGTTTCGCTGACTGAAAATCATACCCACATTTGTTGAAATCGGACCCGGAATTGTTTGATTTGAGCGAATCTTTTTTTTTCTGTGTAGTACTTTGGAGGTTAGGGACTCGCTTATTCTTATCTTATATCCATTTCAGATTTTTTCCCTTCGATTAAGTGAAACAAATTTAATATGATGGCGCAAAAACATCCCTTTTTTTTTGTTTTTTTCTTGTAAACATTTTTTTTTTTTGTACTTACGGGGCGGCATTTGAAGTGGGCGCTCCAGGCACCAAAAATGCACGGTATGCCTCTGTCCAAAATTTCAGATTTTACAATCTGGCTGCAGCTTAAACATTTCACAAACTTTAGTGTAATTTTTCTCAATATCTCAGAGTGCAACGATATGAAAATTAAAAAATTTTGGATTCTTAATTGGCATTGGCTTAATTACACACTCGATGAGTTGGTAATAATTCGTGTTTACAATAACAAACAACTTGCCATTATTTCAATGAAATAACGACAAAGAAATTTCATCACAAAAACCCTAAAAAAATGAAGGAAAAACAAACAACTTACTACAAAATTAAGCGGATTTTTTTACTGCAGGAGCACTATAACCGAAACCGCTAAAAAATGTTGAGAAAATCAATTCTGAACATGAAAAAATTACATTAAAAGGGGTGGCCACGCTGCTAGATGACAAAAATCTATACGTACACCTACGCTCAGGAGACACTTAAGCCCGATGAATAACATACACAGATACGAACTCCAGCAGATACGAGTACACACACACACAGAAACACTTGTGGTCGAACAACCATAGCAACAGACACAAAAGGGCGGTAGGGAGCAATAAAAGTGAAGGGATAAAAAAAGTTAAAAACAACCGCAGTATGCAAGGAGGAGGAGGATGTGGTGGCGATAGGGTGACTAAAAGGTAAATTGGGAATACAGCGGGCGCTGTGTGGACTTAAAAAAAAGAAGAACACCCTGCAAACAAGCGAAAAACAGCGTGTCAGCTTCTCCCAAACTCTACTACTTCAAATAATCCAGACTCCATACTTTCGCATCCCTCTCTCCCCAGAGTACACAACACAATCCAACAGCCACCACAGTCTCGGCGCTTGGGCTCAAGCGAAAAACAGTTACACAAAAGTACATCACACAAACACCTTTTCATTTGTATCTATTAGATTAAAATTCATGTCAGCGTATATTATATGTGTGTATTCGTGTATCCATAAGATATATAAGCAGCGCAGAGCAAAACATTCAAATACGACCGAACGCAAAAAAAAAATCGGTCCAAAAAAATAAAACAAAACAACTGAATAGAGAACAACAAACAAAACAATAAAACGTCGAATGCGCAACCATCATTGGTTCGTCTGTCCGTCCGTCGGGTTGTTTCTCCTGCCTGCCTGCCTGCTATAGCAAGTCTGTCTGACTACAGATACAGATACACAAAAACAACAAAAAGAAAAAAAAACAAAACACATTTAACAAATGTATCTCTTGTTAAATAAAAACTCAGCGAAAAGAAGAAAAAAAATCAGCGAAATGAGACACCAACATATTTACATCTCCATCGCACGCATTGTCTACGAAAAAAAAAGAAAAAAAACTCTTGTATCTGCAAGGTACAAGTAGCAAAGTATCTCAGCATCTCTGCCACTTGAAACTGCCGCGACTGGCGCACGCTGCTGCTGCTGCTGTCATTCGCTTGCTCCCATCCTCCTCGTGGTGTGCTTTGCTTTACTTTGCTTGTTCACATTTATTTCGACATCTTCTGCCAATTATTCGAGCATTAAGCGAAGCAACAACAACAACACACATAGATACTCATACAATTTTAAGTATCTCCACTTTAATTCCTCTTCAAACTGCCTTCTGGTTTAAGTCGCGTCTTTCTTTTTTTTCGCTTTTCTCTTCAGCTTTCATCGATACTCGTTCGTGTTTTAGTTAAGCGCAAAATGATTAACTTTGAGTTATTTAATTGGGCAGGATTTCATTTGGTGATGTGCAACCATATTTCAGTTTCATGTGGGAATCGTTTTTTGCTTTTTTTTGGCTACATCAATCGACTCCTCAAACTGTTGACTGTCTATGAATGCCACTAAAGAAATAGGATATGTAGCTTGTTTTTTTGATAAATGGCAAGTTATACCTATGTATGTAATTTTTAATTTATGACTTATACAAGAAATAATGTCATATTTATTTCATATACCAATATAGTTTAAATGAGTTGATTCCATTCAAAAATATTGAGTTCCCCATTTTAGGAGTCATAAATAGAAATCGTTGATTTTGAAACATATAATAGCAAGAGCATGTAAGAAGAATTCAAGATATATGGCATTTTTTGAGTACTTTAAAAGTCGCATTGGGAGTTTTCTAGGTAGACTTGGATTTTATGAACTAACCCAAAAAGAGAAAGTTAAGAAGAGAAGATTAAGAAAACTAAATAAATAATCAATTCGGTCATAAGTATATATCTACTATCGAACCAGTCGTTCAGGAAGTCATTTCGAACATAAAAATCAAACAATCATATGCTCCAATTAATACTACAAGTAAGTCCTTACAAGTCAAATACCAAGAAACATGTTATTAAAAGAAAACAATAAGTTACTTTGTTGCAAAGAAGTTACATAGTTTTTCCGCGTAACGACCCTTATTCTCAAGCTTGAAAATTTTGTTTTTTTGAACAATAAAAGCATTCATAAAAGTTACGACAGGACACTATACTTGGCTAGCTAGCACGGAAGTAAAACCGGCTATAAGCCATTCAAATTTAAAGATAGAACAAATATCTATTATATTTACAAAACACACCGGCGTTGAAACGCTTATAAGTGACCAAATGCTAGGCTGTGCTTCATGTAAGTAAGAGATAAAAACGGGCAACGTTTTCGCAGTTCATTCTGAAAAGAGAACCCAGAGATAGAAATTTCGGCGAAATCGGTTAATCAAGAACAAGAGCAAAGTCTTCCTAAGTACTCGTACTACACATGGCAATCCCGTACTCTGGAAAGAACATTTTTCGGTGACTAACATTCATAAAGCTCCAAAAAATCATACTCACTACATCTTATTTCGTCAGACCACAGATTGATTGACTTCATTCCTGTCATTATTAAGAGATGCTATTTAAAACAAAGCAGCTCGAAAGGATCTTACAATCTACCACAGAGTTCACTAATCACTTTACCGTTATTGAAATACTCAAAATGTGGTACATTTATCGACTTATCAGCACTGCTATTCAACATCCTCTTTACTGCAATCAGTGTTAAGCTAGAGCCATTTGCTCGCAAGTAAAAAGATGATTTAATATGCATTACAACAGACATATTGTAACACTGAAGTTTATTAGAAATAGAACTCAATACGAAGACTTCAAATGTGGCGTCCCATATACCAAGAGACTTTCAGATCTCACTGATTACGTTCTGGCTGTGTACCGAGCTCCTCTGCTGATTACAAATCGTTATGGATGATATCTTTTTCAAAACTCTAGATGATATTCAACGTTATATTCGATGGTCTTTTAGTGGACCTCGCTTATATAGATAATATTGGCTTCCTCACAACCTCCTTTCTAACTTCAGGTTACTTCCGCAAGAAGTTTCTCACAAATTCAACCTTAATCGAATTCTGCAAACTTTCTATTACAAGACCATCTCCAATGGTAAGTTCCTCATTCATTAGAAGGAAAAGCTTTGGACAGGAAGAAATGGTCTTAGCAATAACTAACTGAAACATAGGACTATCATGCATTGCGCGTAGAAAAACTAATACTCCCTGAAATGAAAAATTTTACATTTTCTCATATGCAAACAAAAAAAAAAGGGTTTTCCTGAATAAATAACTTTAAATCATCGATCAGTTAAAAACAAATAGAATTTGAAGCCACCCTAAAAGCTGCTCACTCTCACATAATTAAATCAAGTGTGGTATAAAGATGTATGTACTTGGGTTTCTCGAAAAAACGCTATTGAAGGAAACAAAAATTCCGAGAAGTTACACCAACGAGATTCAGAAAAGCCCATAAATAAAGCAGACTCGGGTTAAAATCGATTATATAGCTTATATAGCCTATTGTGACTAGAGCAAAACAAAAGCAGCACGTAACAGCATTTTTGAAGTTAAACAGGCAGACGCTGTGGTGATGTAGAGGATTTTGAGTCAGTCCACCAACTACTCTGTAGATGCCCGACTCTATAAAACCGATTACTTCGCGATAGGAGCTAGTTATTGAACATGATAGTGATCGTTAGCAGCATCAAGTTGCCTCGCGATTAGTTGCATTCTACTTAAGCATACATTGAAGTAGATACATATAATGAATAGTTTCGCAATGTTTCTCATTGGTCTCTGATCGGAAATAGTTTAAGTGATTAATGACCCTTCTTAATCAAATCTAATCTTGATAAAGTTCATTGGAACCTTTTTCGGCTTTTTACATTATTTTTTTTCGGCTTAATTTCTATGGCTAAGTTATAATCACTAAGCTTCTGAAACATGCCATAGTTCTCTGATGCCGTAATAGTGATATAGTGTTTGTGTTTGTTATCAAACATTTTTAAAACTGTAAATTAATTCTACTTTTCGTCCATTTTTTTGGGTTTCGGGAGCGCTATATGAAACACCAATGCTGAACATTACGTCGATCCATGAAAGTACTTTCTTCAATAGCACAACAAAATGAATTTAGCGACGGCATTTGTGCATTTGGCACAACATCTCCGAACATAAGTGTAGATGTAGATGTAAATATGTGAATAGAAAAACAAATATATCAACAACAACAACAAAAACAACCAGCACGAAAAACAACTACATACAACAAACATAATGATCATGTTGTATTGGCAAATGGCGAGCGGGAAAAATCCTACGAAGCGGAACAAAAACCGCTGGGAAACAAAATGAGCAGCAATTACAACAAAAACAGCAACAACCGAAAAGCCAACAACAAAAACAATACGAAAAAGTAGGGAAAAGAAGAAATCCAAAAGGAGCAAGCCACCCAACCACCCCAGTATATAGTAGGTACAACGATACAACGACGACAGACAACTCGTGTCCTACAAAGCTGCGAGCAATAAAATAAAACCAAAGAAACATGGAAAAATGAAATCACGACACGCAAAAAGGAAGAAGAAGCAAAGAAAACGAAAACACCAAAATAGAGAAGCAAAAATGAAATGAATTCAATCCATAGATACTTGTAATTTAAAAAGTCCTACCGTTGCCAATGAATGTAGGGGTAGTTGGAATTGAACTACCGAGAGCATTCGAAGGGGCGATACAACGAAGAAAAAAAAAAGAAGGATGCGAAATGCTTGTCGTTGCATCTGCTGCGAGTTGTTACAAATACAAAGAGGAATTCGAATACACGAAACAAAGTATCTTGACCTAAAAGGAAATGGACCGGGAAGACACCAGCATTCTGAAAAATAATGTTGAGGACGATGTTGTGCTCTCAGCGACCGCCCGTCCCACTTTGAACATGAAAAACTTTGTACGTAGATAATAATAAATAAACGAGCATAGCGCAGATACAATGCTATGTGCATACATACATAGATACAAATGCACGTACATACACAAACAGCATAACATGGCACGGCAATCGAGTGGACGTCAGCAATTTTATTTTATTTGTATTCCTCATACCAATCATTCGAGACATACGCGCAGGATTCGCTCATTTGGTTGCTCTCTTAGGAGTAGTCAGTCAGTCACTCAGTCATGCGATGCCAGCGGTGCCTGAAATTTACAACACACAATCAGTATCTAACAGATACTCGTCGTGTATGTTTGATCTTCTTGAGATTTTTTGTGCAGCAACGGAGTTGTGGCTATGGGAGGCTTTTCGTTAAAAAACGAAAGGAGCATTTTTTCTGCAAAATTTTTATGTAGTTACGTTACCAGAGCATAGAAAATTCGTTTAAAAGAATTTTTAGAAATATTCGATTCAAAAAAATATTCAAAAGTTTTTAAGAATTGGCTTGCAAAATTGCCCCGAAAATAAAAATAAAACAACCGTATTTCAAAGAAGCAATATTTTCCAAGAAAAGTATTAAAAGCAAGCCAAAAATATAGGGCTTTACTTGAAATTCCAACTCGTCTGAAAACGCAATGGCGTCAATGGATTGGATAAAACGTAAAATTCGAGACTCACTCTAAAAGTGAAAGGAGTTTTTTAAATTTTTTTTTAAATTCTGAAAGTTCGTACTAATTGTCCCGGTTCGTTCTTTTTTTTCTTAAAGCTCTTCTTAGAGGTATTCCCTCTCTTTTCGCAAGACAAATCAAATGCACCATTTATTAGAAAAATTAAAACTGAGTTTTTATTTTATTCAGATGGGTTCTAGAAATAGAAATAGAATTGAAAGGCGAGTACGAAGTCTTAAATCGGGATCCTACAAAATTATGCCCATTATCAATTCCTTAGCAGTTCCTTTTTTGCACTTAGCGTTACTTTAATAAGAGTTATCACTTGAGCAATTGACTAATCAAGGACCTTAAGGGAAATTTCACCCCCTTATTCCACTTTACTAAAATTTTCTGGAACCGGTATTGTGTTTTTGTTCAAAACATTTTTAAAAAATTTTAAATACTTTAATCGTAAGCATTAAGAGATTTTTGAGAACGCTAAGGCTCGCGAGGATATTGCTTTAAGTTCGAGGATGTATGATAACCCTACTTGAGTAGTGTTTTTGTGAAAACATAAGCAGGGTACCTATTAAACGTAGTAAGGACTTGTAAGGATAGTTAAAAGTAAAGTCGTAAAATCCCTATATCCTAACAGCTTATCCGTTGTCGATTTTATTCGACAATATGGAGTACATTGCTCCTAAAGAAGGTAGAAAAGTTCTTGTAGAGCTAAGCTCTTACAGCCAAGTTAGACATAGAGCTATATAGTTCTTATCTTCACCACCTACCATACATCCTAGATTGCTCTTAATTTTAAGTTACAAATTATACAGTGTTTTAGCGCCATAAGTTTTTTTTTTATGAAATTTTACAAAATCTTAGCCTATTTCCTCTTCTTATAGCAATCGTTCCCAACGGCTTTTTTACTGCATATAATCCAAACAATGCCACCCCTTTTTAAACATACACACAGACAAAGTTATCTTCGCCACTCCAATAAACCATACATTTTCTACAAAGTGTGAAGTAAGCAAACAAAGAAAAGAAACTTAAAAAAATTTACAAAAAAAAAAAAAAAAAAAACTTTTTATGTCACGCTGAGTTGTGTTTTACTCATGTTGCGACAAACGAGGACATTTTGCGTGCCACCAAGTAAAGTTGCTGTTAACAGTTGCAAAATTCTCGAACCGAATACTACTCGGTATGGAACTATTTAAAATTTAAGATGTTAGTGAGTTCGAAAATAATATAGGAATTCAAAACCGCAAGGAAATGTAATAAAGATCATTTTCAAATATACTAGAAAAAAAAGCGTGACAGCTCGCTCGCTGTGAGCCAATTCATAGTATGTACTAAATTAAAAAAATATGCTTCTGCTGAGCTCAAAGTTCTCCAGCAAGTTGAAAACTATTTTCTTTAAATATTTTTAGAAACTTTTGAAATCTTAGTATTTTACTACTTGATCGTGTAGTCATCATCGGCATTTTTTCTTTGATAACCCTATGTTGTTTAGCTCTCTAAGTATTGTACCAAGTGTCGCAATTGCCAGGACAACGAGTAGCAGTTTTTACTTTGTAGTAGTTTTTTTTCGTGTCAATCGCTAGTTTTGTGTAATAAGGGTTTATAGCTCCAAAGAGCGTTCAAGCAGCACTTTTCATAATTTTCATTTTTTATGCCGTAGTCGTCGTCATTGTAGTTCAGTTTTCATCCCTTCGTGTAGCGTTGTCCTTTAGCAAAGTCCTTTCGGAGTGTATTAGTAAGATTGTAGCTGTTGTTGTTGCATACACGTAAACCACGCCCTTAACTTGTGCACGTAAGCATAAAAACATGAAAAAAATTATGAAGTGAAAAAGAAAATATGTGAAGAAAAACTGACACAAAAAAAAAATATCCTTACGGTTTTTATTTCTTTTCGAGTTTTCTTTCTGTGGACACTCCATGGAACGAGAAGTATCGATACTTTTGTTGTTGGTAAAATCTAATGAAATTGTTAATGCTTAAAGTACATGCACTTAGATTTTTGAAAAGATGCAGCAGAATAAAACATAAGTAATTGGCAATATGAGCAGAGGAAAAAGAAAGAAAAAAAGGGAAAAGAAAAAAAGCATAGAAAATAAATAAAAAGAAAAAAGAATGTGGGAGATGATAGAGGAGAAAAGGAGTGGGCTGATGGAGGACGAAGAGGAAAGGACACGAAAGGTGTGGAAAAGAGCGAAGAGGAGAGGAGAAAAGAGACAATTAAAACAAACTTGACGATTCGAGCTACGAAGATGAATGAAACAAAATTATCTAGGAATTGTATGCGAAAAAGTCGCCTTCATGGAGAACATTCAAAAATAGGGAATATCGAGCTAAAAAGTATCGAAAGCTCCCGACAATGAAATTACACTCTACTAAAGTCCGAGCTCTAGCTACAACAAAAAAAAAAAAAAAAATTCGCGATAAAACTTTAAGTATCTGTGAGATACTACATAGTACTTGTATGTGCAAATTTTATGCTTACAAAGTTTGCTGCGGAAGAATTTTTTGAAAATACTGCAGAATTGCAACCAAGTGCTACAACAACAAGGATATTATCAACTACAACACGTAACAGTTTGTTCAGCTGCTTGTGCGTTTTTCCCACTCTCTCTCTCTCTCTCTCTCTCTTTCGTTTTCTTCTTCTTGTTCCTCCACTTTACCAACATAATTGTTGTTGTATCTATGAGCAACATTTTGCTAAAGTTCGCGATGTGCGCTATAAATCAACAAATTAACAATTTCGAAAACAACAACAACAGCGTCGAAGCTACGGTTGTGACAGGATGTGGTTTTTAGCGGGACCGTTGTTGTGGTGGGCAAATGAATGAAAGCGCAAGGTTTTTGGGGGCTGTGCACAATAGTGGCGTGGCAAAATACGGTTATTTGCACAATGTTATTAAATTTATCATCTACATACATACGATGCGGCAATAGCGGCAGCGTTTTATATATCACACGTTTACACGAATTGTCACACTAAACAAATTTTTGATATGAGGATGATTTTAAGTGCCACATCACAATGCGCGCCGCCATGTTTATTAACATCATTATCCGCTTTATGCAAAACACTTAAATTTTACGCGGAGTTTTTCATTTAAAAGACGAGTGCAAGGTATTCAATTTGTTCTAGGGTTGTCTGTAGAAATTGGTTTAATGAAATAACTTTAGAAGATTGCTAATTAAATCAGCAAAAAAATGTGATAGGACTGCAAAAGATTTGACAATCGATTTCGAAGCGCTTTTAAGAAATTGACTCTATGCTGTACGCAACGATTTTTAAAACGTCATCATTAAGCGCACTTGATATGGCACGTATTATAAGATAAACAAACGACTTAAAAAATTGAGTATTTGCCACTGAAAAAACTTGAAATTTTCAAAACAAATCTCTTAAAATGTTGAAAATTAAGAGATCAACGCAAACAAAACACAAATGTGAGAAAAACTCATTAGCAGTCGTAACAACAAATGCTTGTGGATGGGTGCAGCAAATGGCCTAAAGATTTCAATGCTGGACCTTCATTGGTTATTGTCAATTTGCTGAATTGCTTTTTTCCATTGTAAAATATTATTTGTTAAAACACAAATGAGCATTCTGCTTTCAAATTTTAAGCGGATTTGCCGAAAAATTAGTTTTTCTTTGTCTGAATTTCCTTCCGTTTTTATCTTTTACTTTTTCCCACATAAACATTTGAATGAATTACTTTTTGTTATCCCTATTAATAATTTTGGTTTATGTTTTACTTTTCTCTGCGCTGATGTTTTTTTTTTGCGTTTCATTATTCACCTTTGTTTTTTAAGAATTATATTTTGCAATCTGTTTGCCTTTAGCATATTTTTGATGATATTTCCCTGAGTTTCTTTACATTGATATATTTCAAGCAAATGCATAATGCCAATTACCTCGCTTTATCAATATATTGCCCTGAAGTGAAAAATACACCCAAAATTCAATTTTTGAAACAATTAAATTCTTCTATTTTAGTGGAGAGCCCAAAATTCAGGGGGGGTCAAGGAAAACCTCACGTAAACTTCTAAATGCATAGAATTTACATTAAAAATTATAATTTAAATCTCACGGGAGGGAGGGAAGGGATCTCACCAAATCTCACCAAGGGGAAGGGGGGGGTTCAAATTTTCAAAAGAACACCTTACGTAATTAATGGACGTCCCCTTATGATATTAAGTGCAAATTTAATTTAATTTAAAAATTATGGTACTAGCAAAGGCCCTTTTATATGTTATACAAAAATATAATATTCATGCAACTTTGATCACAGTATAGCACCAAGATATATGCCGTGTGGGCAGTTTGACTTGTGAGTCTGAAAGATATTTCAACTCATGCATAGTTTTTTGAAGACTTTCAAACAAGATAATTAGCACTTGGCACAAAGGAATAGTTTAAATTTTGTACCAACCTGAAATGTGCTGTAAAAGTTGGCCTTATTTTGACATGTAGAACCTGATTTATGCAGAATATGACAGTATTTATAGGGCAAAGTTTTTTATCCCTGATATTGATGATGTGCCAAAAATTATTCTGGCATATGTGAATCTTAGAATTCAGGGTTCTATTCCCATTATTTTATCAATTCGTGGTTCAATTTCTATCATTTAAGTAGCAAAGGATATATCATATATTGAAGTCATACTTTGCTTTAGTAGTCAAAACCTTTACTTGAAACATTTCTAATGTTTTCGACCTTTTTTAAAGAAATCAATCTAGTTTGACTATACAGTTGCTTATACAATAGTCAGCTTTTGCCGCTAATTTTCTTAAGCGTTCATCTGGTTTTGGCTAATTTAAAACAAATTTGTATCAACTGATGATAGCATCCAAATTTTATTTAATATCGCTAAAAAAATGTTTGTGTTTAAACCGAAAGCTGGAGACGTAATTGTCTTAAATAAGTTTTTGAATTTTTCCAGATCAATTGATGTATGGTGCATAAATATTAATTATATTCCGAGGTTGTCCCTAATAATGTCAAAGCTTAATTGCGGCCTTTCTCCATCGAATAGAACAAACGAGAGTTTTTCAAAATATAATACTGAAATTTTCCCTGAATTTTGCCAAAAATGTCCAATACTAATATTCAACTTTTCTACATTTCTTGAAGTTGAAAAATTTTCCAAAAATAGACCGGTACTAAAGTGATGTTCAAAATAAAATCTCAAATTTTCCTCATCAATTGTGGTAAATGACTTTTTGCAAAATGGCGCCAACATGTGTCTTTGGGGATGTCCATGTTGATATTGAATTTACTCATCGACTATGGCAAAAAAAAAAAATTATTTTAAAAATTGATCAAAAAACGCAACCTTACCTTGGTTTGAATCGAAAATTAAAAATTAAAATCCAAAATAATTGAGATATTTATCGAAATAGAAGTTAGTATAACGAGCAAGAAAATATTTAGCTTTAAGGATCACGGATTTTCGCCATTAATTAAAGAATTAAAAATTTGTTATCCTTCTAACCGAAGACTTTTGTTGGCTCCTTTGCCTACTTTACTTCTTTTGGTTCATATTTCTTATAGCCGCGATTTCTTGTTATATTTTTTGGCGCAATTTTTATTTTTTTATTAATTGTTTTTGTTAATGTTTCTTCTTTAAACTTCAGCTTGTTAGTTAATAATGCAAAAGTTCTCCATAGAACTCCACATATGAAATAATTACTCATATTTTTTTTTTTGTTTTATTACCTTTAGCGTTGCTCATTTAATAAAATTGTTGAAATTTCGATTTCTATTTAATTTTTTTTTTGTTTTATTTTTGCAAAAAGGACATTCTTCCTTTGTTGCTGGATAATTAAACTGCTGCGCCTGTGAGTGTGGTAGTACACTGGCTCTACAATGTGTCTCTGCTATGTTCATATGTGACATGTGTTGCTTTGTTATTGTTGCATTATGTCTTTAATAGGATTAAATATTTCGTTTCATATTTTTTTTTTTTTTCATTTCTCATGTTTTGCTTCTTTTCAAAAGGATTTTATTTGTTGCCAATTTTTTTTCTTTTTCGGCTGTTATTTTTATTTGTTACTGTTGTGTACTTTTAACGCTCTTCTTTTGACGCTTATTATGTGTTGTGTTAGTTGCTGATCGTATTATGGCGATAAAAAATCCCCTTAGCCCATGACGACCGTTGGTTGTTCCCATGCAAACAGAATATGTTCGGCCAGTTGGCGTTATCTTAACTTTAATCATATTAAATTAAATGGATAACAAAAATGTTGCAAGAGTCAATAAAAAATTTTGTATTTTGTTTTAAGAAAAGAAATTAATTTGAGTTGTACTAATTAAGTTTACTCCAATATAAGTCAAGCAGTCTTCTGAACGCAGACATTTTTGATTGTAAGGAATTTTGAAAGATATATAAACTCATACAGAATATATAATTTAAATGGGACGAGTTTTGTGTTTCTAATGTCTTGGAGAAATTTTGGGTAGAAATATTTAGTGTCTATATTTCACATCATAGTTTCGTAGCACTGAGTTGGGCGGATTTTCTTTTCATATTCACAAATTTATGTTATTTTATCCCAGAAACATCTGTACCAAATTTCAAGAGTTTAGCGCTATTATGACTATTTATGGCCATCGTTTCATACAAACTCATCCACTGTGCCACGGTTCATCAGCATTTTACAAAATAAGTTGTTGTCCTTGAATTCTGTGTTAGCAAATTTTTGACTTTTTATTTAAAAAGCAAATCAAATTTTCTGCTTCTCTTTCTGCTCCTTTTAAGTTTTTCCTTTTTTTTGTTTTCTGCTAACATTCGTTTAGCGGTAAATTTTTGGCTTTTAAAATTTGAAAAAATATGTAAGAGTACATAGTACATACAAGTCAAAAAAATAAAAAAAAACCGTAGTGAAATAGGTAGCAGAAAACAAGCAGTCAACAGCGTATTAGAGAGGAAACGTCGTCATAAAAAGTGGGAGTCGTTGACTCGCATCATTTATCACAAGGACTTAACGCTGAGGAGAAGCTCGTTATTAATGTAAGGATCTCATGAAAAGTGAATGAGTTCGTGGGGGAGCTCATTGGTGGTAGTAGCTTTATGAAAGTCATATAAATAGCATATAATTTGAAGGTAGAAAAATAAAGCAACAAAAAAAATTAAACAAAATGAGGTAAATTTCAATAATGGAGCATTTACATAGTTCTACTGAAGTGCACCAGCACTTACAATGAGGACATTCTAATTTGAGAAAATGAGTTGGTTATGTTATTTTGGTAGAAGTTGTCTGAAGTTTTCGGTAAATTATAACAGATTCTGACTCACGGTCATCATATATAGTACTCACCTCAATATTCTGGCAGTGAAAAACAATAGTATTTATTGATAAAAAAAAAACTTTAACTTATGGTTCTGAAAGAAAAGGGCTACTTCAATCAGGCGTTACTCTTAAGTTTGTGCTCAAATAGTACTTCGAAAATAAGTAGAAGTAGTCTTGGTTTGAATAAAATTCTTAACTACTACTGTGCTACCAAAATCAATATGAGGGCGTGTCTCATCCCACTGACAATTGTCACACTTTTGCTTTTATATAATAACATAACAAACTTCCCGCATTTTCATAATTTTATCAAATGACAGCTACTAATTTCTATTGCCCCTTTTAAGTTTTCAAACGCACTTGGCAGCTTGGCCCACTGTGTGCGTATAGCGCGCGTGCTCAAAGTAATTTACGCGCCACCATGCCGCGCGATCATTATTGGTAGTTTTTACGAGCGACAGCAGCAGCTACAAATCGCTTATTAAGTTAATTACGAGTTATTGATTGGTAATAGAAGCTGCTGCATGCGTGCAAACGGACGCCATTCAGTCAGCGCCATTTTGAAATTAAATCTTTTTTTTTTTGTGTTGTTCAGAAATGTTGCTGCATGCGACGTTAAACAGAAACAAAAAAGAATTACATAATTTATAAACAATTTAAAATGAAAGAGCGATAAAAGTTGTATCTGCGATCCCGCAGCGCATCATATTTTATCCGGCTTTAGATACGCGCTTGCGCTGTGCTGAACGTTTTTTGGTCTTAAATCAAAACGTCGTCGTTTAAGTCGACACATTCAACGTCGCTCATTTGGGCCGGGGGGGTTCAACTTGAGTTCGCGCGCATTTAAACCAATTAATGAAGATACATTTGTATCGCTGAGAAAATTAATTTCAATTTATAACTACATTCTTATCGCAGTTTAATTGATGCGCACAAAACGCGAGCGCAGCGTTCAAACGTTCAGTTTTTGAGGAAATAAAGAAATAAAATGCTGTTGCAATGGATTTTAAATTGATTGCGATAGCAGCTTGATCGCAAGGGTGCAGTATTAATTGAGGAACTCAAATGAGGCAGCACAAAGTTTTAAAGCATTTGATTTTTTAGTTTGTACATTTTTAGGTTAGAATGAGTTACATATCTAGTTACAGTAAAAAATCAAACTTCCCTTTGTTGAGTATCATTCCTATGTTTCATATAATTCAAACAAACAGTTGTGTAACCTTTGTAATTTTTTCGCTCTTATATAATGAGTGTCATATGTTAATTTATCAAAGAATTCAACTATCATTGACTTTTCACACGAAAACTTCATGCGCAATTTTAATACCAGCGGTACCTTATGCGATAGGGTACGCGTACTATGTAACTGTTCCTTTTCCTTTTGCTATAGCGTGTAAGTGCGTAATTAAACATTTTGACAAAACGCTAAATTAACAACAAAAACATGCGACAACAACAGCAACAGCAACAATAATAACAACAAATGCAACAACACAAAAACACGACATTGTTGGAAACACCAAAAATAACATGACGTGATTTAAGTGTTCTCAAAATTACTACTATGTATTACTCTACCAAATTACTCGTATATTACATGCAGAAAAAGAAAATGAAAATATTATGAAATAAAATCAAATTTTTAGAACTTCTGAAATAATGTAGAATCCTCCAATAATGGAGGATTGTCTAACGTAACCATACACCAGATCATAGATCCGACTGTAGGTGGTGTAACAGAGACCATAGACCGCAACCCATACAACACATACTATAGGCATAGTAGCTCGGAGAACATAATTCAGAGACCATATTCCAGTGGCCACAGACTCCCATTGACCATAGAACATAGACCAAGGAATAAACCTATATCATAGACAATATACAATACCCAAAAGACTATAGATGGAGTACCAAAAACAGTAGACTGAAGATCACAAACGTTATACATTAGACCCGAAAACGTAGCCCATAGACCATGTATCATATACTATAGTCTTATAGTATATAGAACTGGGATTAGAGACCCTGTACCAGCGACTATTAACTGCCATATACCATAGGCCAGTGTCCATATTCCAGTGATGATGAACTATTGTATATATTGACGATATATATGATTGAATATAGACTATAGAACTTCGATCATAGCTTACAGACCAAAGACATTAAGCTGTGAACATAAACTAGAGTTGATGAATCATGAAACATGAATCATAGATTTGAAAAAATAAACTTTTGACTAAACTGAGTTACACTAAATTTATTTCCATATTTTTCTTACAGCGTATTTAAAAGAACTGAATAAAGTTGATTTTTATCTATATATCATGTGCAGTTGCTATTACTTTTATGAACAACAGCAGTAACAAACAGTTTTTTTTTTTTTTGTATATAACGTTAGGCGTAACATAACAATAATTTTATAACTTGAAAATATTAAAGTCGTGTTCAGTAATGTTATGGGTAGAAGATACGTAAACAAAAATGAATACACAACTAAAAGTTTAACAAAATCAGTGTAACTGTCTTTATAAATCAAGCGATCCAACTACTGGGGCCACGTTCCTCCATATCCTTGAAGACACTATAAACAATATTATACTTAATCTACACGCTCTTCACCCACAAAACATGTATTCGGTGCCTTAATATACTTTCGTTTTTTCCACTTCCAGAGCGATTGATCGACCATCCCAATTTTACATACACCCTATCGATGCGTGTTTGTTTCACATTCAACAAAATCCGCTGGATGGCGGATGACTCAAAGAAGAGCATACTAAGTTATCAGGGTAAGTTTATTTGCGCCCCGTTGCCGCCATTATACTTTAGTTATCAATGCGACTGGAAAATGAATTTTATGTTGGGCCCACAAAAATTTGTTTCTTCTTTTTCTGGCTTTTCTTTTGTCCTTATGGCACCAACACCACCACCGCGAACACGGCGAAAAATGTCAAACGCGCTTTTATTTAGGGGTAAAAATAACGAATTAGTGTTTTACGAGTAGATTTAACGCATTTACACAAAACATATCACATGGTTACTTCGTTTACTTACCCTAAAAAGTTTGGGTTTGGCGATTAAATTAAATAGGGCAAACTGACAATTTGTCAACCTCAGTCTTTGTTGATATAAATAATTATTAATTTTAATAAGTAGGCAAAATAAAAAATTTGAGAAATTGATTAAAAAGAAACAGGCACAAGAAAGTGTTGTCTAAAATGGAAAAGATATTGGCCAAAAAATTTTAGTAAAAATCGCAGAAAAAAATTCAGTAGTCATTAATCAATTTCCGGCGACTTACGCTATATTTTTCTATGCCGTTACCCTACAATGGTTTCTTTTTTTCTCAACAGTAATAAAGTTTGCTATTGATCAAACAGTGTTGCCATCAGTGAAAAACAAAAAAAGTATATGTTAATTTATAATAAGCAACAACAAGAACAATAAACATAATACAAGCTGAAACAACAACAGCAACAACAATCAACAACAAAAAAGTAGATAACCTTAAAATTTAACGCATAAAATTAACGAGCAAATGTAAAACGCACCAAGGATCATAAAATCCTTTACGAAAAATAATAGCCATATAGGATGAGTAAAGCAACAACAACAAAACAATTGTTGTCAGCCATTATTTTATTGGTATTACCGTTGCAACAACAGCAGCAATAACAACAATAACAACGTAGCGCGTTTTTGGTGTGAAAATCAAAATGTTTGGTATTTTACACTCTCATCGTCTGTCTGCCTGCCTGCTTGTATGTTTTATTTTTTCACCCAACGCATTAATGACACCCCTTGGCCTACTTCTAGCAATAATCGCACAAGGTGTGGGGTTGCACTCATAATCTGAATTTCAAAAATTTTATTTCAGTTCTACTATATGTCATATTATTATTAGGAGTATTCACACTGCCCTCCTTGGATTTGTGATTTTTTCAGTAATTTAATAATGTTTTCAACAAAGCTTTACTTTCCAGAAAACCTTTTAAGCATTCAAAGTGAGAACATTAATAAATAATGAAATGACCAACTCTTTATTAAAAGAATAACTTTGGAAAAGGTTTTGATCTGGCAGAATTGTTCTCAAGCGAGATTGCAGGCGTTAGTAGGCGTCTCATAAAAATTCGAATTAGAAATAAGAGAAGAGTTTTCCCAAAAAGGATAAAAGCCATCACAGAAGAACACACCTGATAACAGCTTTAAATAGGGTACATAATTTTAGGAACTTGAGAATCTTGAAGATAATACCGAATTCGGGAAGCTATGGGTGAGAAATCTAGCAAATCTCTGAAGTCTCACAAAATCATTGTAATTCACAATGAAGTTTTGATAGGTACCATAAAAGAGATAATTCGGTAAAGTCCTTCAAACTTTTCTCGAAAAAAATTTGAGCAATTTTTTCTTAAATTTTCGATTCTTGTTTTGCATTTTGTATTATTCAAGAAATTCTTAACATTGTGTATGCCCCTAACCCCTAGCAAATATTTATATCTATATGCAGCTGTATATATTTTTATATACATATGTATGCATATGCATGTATGCCTGTTACATCTAGTAGACAACGTTGTACATCCTGCATCCTGCTGCACTTAATTCAATTTAATGCTAACGAGAGCGTGAATCTGATTACGAGCAGCAGCAGCAGCAGCAAAACAAAAACAAAAAAATAGTGGCAACTGGTACTGATTTAAATTGGCCCGATGACTTTGAAAATTTGCAACGCTTTGTCAGCTTAAAATAAATATTAGTGGAAACTGCTGTTTTCTATGGGTGTGTTCTGTTTTGTGCTGATCGTGTTAAATGGGTTTAGGCGAAGAGAGCAGCAATCCACCTATGACATGCAATAGAAGCAGCTGCTTGTTAAACACATGAGATTAATCCTGTAAAATAAAATGTGTTCGGTTTGTTTTCAATTAAATTATTTATTTTATGTTATAAAATTATTGGCAAAAACGAAGAATCTGCTGGGTGTCCGTAAAATTGGAAGTTTTACACAAAATTCTACAATTTTCATTTTATAAATTTGTTCAAAAATCCCTAAGCTCCGTGATGTTGGAAAAGAGAACAAATATTATTGCAAAATATCCCAAACATAAACTCCAACAAAAAATTAACGACAATTCTTTAAAATTTGCTTTTGCTCAGTCACAAAAATAAATAAAATTTGACTCATAATTGCTGGTAATGATAAATCTTTATAAATTTAACAAAAGGACATATTTACAAAATAGACAACAAAAACAATAAACCACAATATAACCACAAATCCTTAGGAGTATACAAATAGAAATCTAAACAAAAACCCATCCCATTTTCAATCACCAAATCCTAATGAGCTGAGTTAAGTTAAGGCGAAAATGCGTTAAATTTATTTGCTAATAAAACAAACTGTACGAAGTTGCCAGCCTAAATAAACAAATGACTAGAAAGGATCAGAGTACTTTGTCTTCGTAGCTACGTATGCGCATTTGGTTGCGCATCTTTTGTGTTGCGTATTTGCGCAAAAAGTTAATGCGATGACCGTGTGAAGGCTACGATTTCAGTGGATTTTTACTTAAAAGATTTTTTTTTTTTTTTTGTTAAAATAACACAAGGATAAACGCATTAGAATTGTGTGCGTAAACAAACAAACAAAAGCAAAGTAAAGATACAGTAAACATAATAAACCGCAAAAAGGATTTCCATATGGTAAATCGATAATGCGCACTCTACTGTCCTTAAGCATTTGGGAAATCCTGTATAACTTAGTGATTTAAATGCATTTAACAGTTGAATTCTTGTGGAAGAATTTTATAGGAAAATAAATTATGTACCACTTGCTTACTTCACTCGCTATTATGTCATTACATATTTTTGAGCGGAAATTTACGCGACTTAGCAAACGAAGCTGCGTTCTATTATTAATATGGAAGATATTACATTACTGAGAGTTTGTAATTCATGTCGTACTCATTTTTAGTAAATTCATTGTTTCAGAGTACTACTGAAGTTTCATCCCAACCAACAATATCATACGCAGTGTCATCATGAATTATCGTTAATCACAAGCAATTTTTGTTTTGATAGGATATACAGCAACAGCAACAAATCGCTTTTGTTTATCTTAGCATTTCCTTTTATATTGCAAATATTTCATGGATACTTAGGAGACAAATGCACGCGCAATATAAACACGAACATTATGTGTTTTTAGCGCATTCTCTATCGTTTGTGTTTACTTGATGCAATTCGAAAGTAGGGACACCCAACTCGCAAATGCTGCAAATCAACAAAAACGAAAAAAAAGGTCGAACAGCATGGCGCAATACGAGGTGACATTTAATTTTATTTATTGCATTCTCTCAATGCTTAAATCGAAAACTATTTTATTTTGCGTTCAATTTCAGTTTCCGGTCATTGTTTTGACACAGGCCACATAGAAAAAGTATTCGATTTGTATTGAATATAAATAGTGGCGGAAATTGGAAAAGGAAGAAAGGGCAGATGATATCAATGATGTGAAGTTTTGATATTTCACTCATTATAGACAGACATTTTCAATGGTTGTCATCAATCAAGATTACACTGGAAACTGAAGATTGCGCTAAATTAATAAGTTCGCAAATACTCGCAAAGATATTGAAACTAAACTATAGCATATTTACTTATAATTTCTTTGAGCAATTTTTAAAAATCGAATTATGATAAGACTGTGGATGAATAACAGCTTTGCTTATACTTAGAACTTCAGCTGCCTCGTCTTGTATTCACAGATTGTCTTCAAAAATTGTCAAAGGGAAATATACATTTACGACTTTTTCTATACTTACCTAACACAAAGGATATATTAACTTTGTTCTGCTGTATATGACGCATAGAAGTAGCCGTGGTAGATATAGAAAAATATATTTTTAATAAGCGCCATCTCGAGCTAGCCATGTTCGTCAGTCTGTCCATCTAACCATCTATTTATGTGGAAATCAATATTATGTCAGATAGAAAAGAGAACTGCAGAAGTGAAGTAGCAGTGAATAAGCATTTTTTTCAATTGTGCCTTATGCCATTCAAATTGAATGAAGGCTTTTAATGAACACACCTACCAACTACAAAAATCTGAAATAACCTTTAAGTTTTCAACTTATTAAAGGGATTATCGTAGTCGAAAGCGCTTATATCTCAGCGAAACAAAATTTTTGATATCAAAAGTGCGGGCCTTTTTTTTTTTTTTTTTGTTGCCAACATTTTTTTAGGTATATTCCCACTTTTTTCCCCCTGTGTAACTCTCACCATCACCAATGCATTACCACTTAAAAAAATTTTCAAAATTCCCAATTCTTGCCGCCCTAGGCACTGGCCTACTGTGCCTCTAAGGTAAATCCGGGCCTGTCTGTATTTAGTGTACTTAGCCAAACTTGAAAAAAGAAAGCTGTTTTTGGCTCGAGGGCGTTAAATGAAAATTTAAAATATTTGAAGAGGTTTGTACAAGCAATCATTCCGTTTCCGATTTTTGTCATCTCGATTGGAATCGAGTGAATTCCACTATTTCTTTTTTGGGTTAGTTTTGATTAATAAAAAGTGAGCAATACGAAAACCTTCGCCAAAAAATAAATGTTTTCTCGGAGTTATTATACATAAACTTTGGCAAAACTTTATGCGATAACGTGACATAATTTCTTTAATGTTTTATATTCACATGCATTTGTCGGGATTTATTGTGATAATAATAATTTTCATTAAAAATATTCAGGAAATATTCTCAGAGTAAACACTTTTTTTTTGCTTACTAATTGGCTCAAAATGATAATCTGGAACCAAGATCATATCAATAAACTGAATTATCGATGTCTTAAAACCGGTTTAAAATCAGGTATAAGACTTATGTATGGGTTTGGACTTTAAGCAAAATTTAAAGTAGTGAAATAGATACTTCAAATTAGGTACATGACATTGGTGTCAAAAATATTGCTTTGGTATCCTGTAACTTAAATTCAAGAACGTACAAACATACCTTGTATAAAAAAAAAAACATTTTTTTTAGCAATCGATGTCAAAAAAAACCGATACTCTAAGTCATTATGAACAGGCGAAACTAATCGAAATAGACAATACCTTCTTTCGAGGCCCGCCAATAAAAAAATGTAGAAAGTCGGAGGGCTTAACCGAACTTAATTCAGATCCCATTCCAATTCATAAGAATCCATAGACTCTAACTAATAGATTAAATTACTTGCTACTTGATTGGTCAGTGTAAAATTGGGATATCATATAATTCGATTAATTTTTTAATCAAAATTTAATCAACATTTTATTCATTTTATGCGTTTAAGGTAAAAGAATGGAATGCAACAAAACAGAGAAAGAAAAAGCAAGCAGCCACATTGAAATTAATTAACGTCAATTTAAAT
Source organism: Meiosimyza platycephala (assembly GCA_963662105.1). NCBI lineage: Eukaryota > Metazoa > Arthropoda > Insecta > Diptera > Lauxaniidae > Meiosimyza > Meiosimyza platycephala. The sequence goes on from OY759208.1 coordinate 120,677,473, forward strand.
GTGTGTCATTGATATTTACAAGTATTGCTTTGATTGAAGTTAACGTAAAGGGATATAACACCGTCACATGGCTAATTGGCTGTAGAAAAAAACTTAAGTCCGATAGTCTCAGCAAAAATCAAAGTCTCATTTACCTGGACTTCGAGAAAACTTTGTAAAATCTTCGTTGGAAAGTAGCAATCTCAATTTCATTTATTTTTTGAGTAGGTCAGACTCGGCAAAAACAAAAAAAAAATTAAAATGGAAAATTATATATTCTGTTAACGATATATAACATCAGAGATTTTGGTTGCCTTTGGAAGCGAAAAAATAGTTCCTATCAAAAATTAAGGAAAACTGCTTTCTTGATGAATACAACAAAACATCTCTCAATTGACGATTTGCCTCACCAACATAACTCCCATCACCTTATGTAACCATAATATGCATAAATAAATTTCTATATCTTACTTGCCCGCATAGATATTCCTCAGCAAATCATTCTTTTACGAGTAGATATCACAGACGAAACATTAAAATAATAAAAAAAAAAATTTATTTTATAAAAAAAAAGAAGAAATAAAACTGACATGAATCCAAATCGCTTCCTATTAATAACGCTGATAAATATCGTATAAGTAAAATGCGCGCTTATCGAACGGACCGACTTTCATTGACTCCAACAAAAAACACAAAAAACTGTAAAACAACAACAGCGACGTAACAACTTTGTGTATGCGGCTGATAAAAAAGCTTCAACGATATCTAAATGAATTCATACGGTATGTGTGCACGAGGTATTGTGGCCACATATTGAATGAATCGATCGACCAAGTATCGGACAAAACATGAATTTCATGTTCGTGGCTAATGATGTCAAAACGCGCTTCGGTCTAAGAGATATGGTGACAAAGTATTTATTGGTGACAAAATTAATGGCCACTTTGTTAAACTTTGTAGTCGTTGTTTCTGTTATTGTTGTTGTTGTTGTCAGACTATAAATTAAATAAAAAAATCAAATGCAAATATAAAGTAATTAAAACAAAAAAAAAAAATATAATAATTAATAAGATAAATTTCAAATTTTAATAGTACATATCTAAGATTTGCAAAAAACAACACAAAAAAAAAAATTATTTTTATCTCTTTCAAAAGAATCTCAAATCTCGTGAATGCTTAATAGATTAAATGTAATTTTTTTTACATGAGCATAAATCAGTACACATTGCAATGTAGAGATCCGTTCCGGAATAAAGTCTGTTACTTGGGTGGAAGAGTTTTTTGTTAAATCAAATATTGTTGCAACGGTTGTGTTCAATATCATCAATTTACTCGTATGCACGATGACTGTTTGACATAACGAAATTTAATTGAGTTTTCAACATTGACTTCTTTTAGTTATAATATTCTCAAGGATATTCTTTAAATCTCTCAAAAAAACAATATATCTTGAAACTTCCAATGCTGAATCTTTAAGCTAAGAACACTATTTCAAAGCTCAACTTTAATTTGGTTCAAACGGTTTGACTTAAAAAACATCTACTACCAACTCTCATGCCATTCACTTCAGTTTCCAGCACTGAGCACAAAAAAAGTCTACGAAAAACATGAATAATAATTTTCTTACAGTAGACACTTCAGTAGCATTGCTGTGATAACTAAAACAGCCTTAACTTTTCCACTGCCTACTTAACTTTAGAAAAAATCTTATTCAATTCACTTAGGGTATCATCATCCACCTATCAAGTGTAGAATTGCGAGCAGCCCATTAGGTACGCTAATGTAAGCATAACAACGGTCTTGATGAGTTCCATTCAGGAACAGAAGAAAAAAAAAAAAATCTTGCAGCGTGTGATACGCGATCGCTCAGTTTTACATATTCGACGGCAGCATAGGTGATGCAGTGATAATGAAGCGTTGATTGGCGTGTCTGTCGATGAAAGAAAGCAAGAAAATGACGTGTAATGAGAACAGCATGAAGAAGCATAAGCAGCCTTAAGAACCACTAGACAAAGCAGCGGCAGTAGACTTGAAAAAAGTAGGCCTTTCATTCCAGCTAAGATAGCTGGTGTAATGTAGTCCATTCAAGGTAAAATGTTGCAATGTAAATGAAGTAGCTGATTGTTTAGTAAAAAGCTTGTAAGATCATTAATCATGAAAACGTGGTAACTCTAGTAAACAAGCTGGTAGGTTAGTTTCTTCAAAAGAAGTAGTAGTATTTTGTTAAAGAATATATATGAGTGTTTTACTCCATAGAGTATGGAAAATCTGAGTTAAATTAGAAATTGTGAGTAAAAGGGCTGAGAAGATATGATCTGCAAAATATTTTTAATACATCAACTTTAGTCAATATGAGAGCAATTGCTTTTAAAGGACACTTCTTTTTTGGAACGATTTTCAATCTTAAAATAATTTCGAAAAATAATGAAATTCCTGTCGCTTTGAATACTAAGTGCTTAGTCGAATTAACAAAAAACTACATGCATACCGTAGTCAAGCTGTTTAACGTCTTTAGCCAAATTAAGACTCCTTCTACCTCGACTTACGTGAAAAAGGAGGCTTCAATATGAAATCAAAAAAATTAAAAAAATATATTCATTACATATGTATTATCACGCTCTTTCGAAAAGATTCATAGAAGCTCAATGGCTTACAAGGGACACAAGAAGTTAAGCAGAAGGATTTAACTACTGTACCTTACGAAATATAAGTGAATAACAATTTTTGCATCAGATATAGAATATAAACCTTAATCAATTGATATTAAAATATAATTAACTTTTAAAAATCGAAGTAGCGAAAGACTTTCTTTTTGCCAAAATTTTATAAGATTTGAAAAAAGAAATTAGGCTAAAATCATTAACCACTGATTGTAAGCCAATCGAAGATCCCAACCCTTTACGCCACATAGCCATTTTACTTTTGTTAGCACTTCAAAAAACGCTCATATTATCATTAAATTTTCATTAGTTTTTATTCAAATTGTTTTTTTTTTCGTATCTTCGAATAGAAAGCACGGCACGAACACCAAGGCAAGAATGAAAAAAAAAAATTAAGTTAAATCCATTATCACGTGCTCATTAAATAAAAATTCAATTTATAAAAACAATATTTACCACCGTACTTAAAAGTAACACAAAAACAACAAACATAAATTGAAAAAAATAAACTCTTTATGGACGCTTTATTTCTCTAAGTGATCGCAACATACAAAATAACAACCATAAAATTAAATACTCGCTTGCGTGAGTGATAACCAAAAATAATCGGTTATTCGTTGAGCTATAAAAAGTCAAAACAGTTGTTGGAATTAATTTTAGAGGACGTCCATTAATTACGTGAGGTGTTGCTTTGAAATTTCGGACCCCCACTCACCTTGATGAGATTTGGTTAGATCTGGCGGGTCCCCTCCCCTCCCTCGATTTAAATTATAATCTTAACGTAAATTCTATGCATTTAAGAAGTCAACGTGAGGTTTTCCTTGACCCCCTCCTACCCTTGGTGTGATTGGGTGAAATTTTGCAGGACTTCCTCCCCCCTATTTTGACTCACGTTATTAATGGACGTCCCCTTATGCTACTTTTCGATAGTCTTTTTCATCTTTGGAAGTTTTCTACGGTTTTTTCGTATACAAGGGTGGGTCATAAGCCGACTTTTTTTTCGAAGCAAATAAGTACTCATGGTGCGAGAAAATAAGTATGCCTAGTATTTTAAATGTAAAAGCATTTGTCGGATTGGATAATATTTTCCGCCTGAAATATAGTTTTTTATTTTGACTCAAAACACAAAAAAAAATCGTAATTTTTTTTTAAACACATCCATCTGTTTGTAATTGATTTTTGATTAGTAATTCCGAATCCTGTGTCAAAAATGAAAAAGAAACTTTTTTCCAAAAATTAAAACATAAACATAAATTAAAAACATAAAAAAATAGCTTAAAAATATATATATTATATTCATCACGTCATCATATTCTTCGAATAGAATGGAAAATGGCGAAGAAACTCAAAGGCTAAAAATGCATTTTTTCAAAGTAGCCTAGTATTCAAAAAGTGGGTAAAATTGTCCAGAAAACCCTCTGGAAAAAGGATGTAAGTTTTTGACTATATATTTTAAAAAAAATTTGCGTAATTAAATTAAGTTAAATTGATTAAAGAACTAGCTTTAACTTTGGAAGATTATAAAAGTTAAGTTTTTTTTTTGAATCATTCGAACCGAATATACTCGAAATATTGAAGTTATTCGCATGTTTCAATAATTCTAATTGAGCTCGAAAATTCGAATCGAATTTAGTTCTATTTCCCACTCGCTCGTTGCTTAAAATGATTGCATTTGAACTTTAAAAGCTTTTATTTGTATAAATAAAACCGAGTTTTGAATACTTAACATCCCTAACACGAATAAAATATGGCTGCCAATGTTTTTTTTTGTATAATTTCTGTGGCGTCGTCAATCGACATTCACATATTGATCGTGTTGTTCGTTGCCACTAACAACGCATAATCGATCGACAGCAACACATTAGTTGGCAGCAATTGTTGGCTTATTGAATATCGAGATGAATGGATTGTTGATCTAACGAACTTTAAAGTGGGCACCTCTTACTGCCAAAACGGGCACCCGTATAACGCATGAACTACGCGGTACAAAATGTTACCGATGGATGGATATACTATTAGAAATCGATTTTTCTGTTTTATGTTTTTATAGTTTTATTAATGAGCAGGAAAATGTAACAAAAACAAAAGAGATGAAAAAGAAAACACTCGATTGTACTGTTCAAGTAGCGGGAGAGTTCAAAATGTTGAACTTTTGGACGTTGCTACTTTTAACACAAAGAAAACATTTTCTTAGGCTTCCAGGTAACTTTGATTGGGTGGAAATTAACTGACATCTTGATAGTTTAAATTTTTTGAGCATTTCGAGACTATGGCACGTTTATCTTAAACTAACGATAAAATATCTTCTTTTTTGTTTTAATTTCGGGCAAAAATTAAATTCGAAAATTCCACCGTTTCTTTTTCGTGAAACGCGTGGGCAGCATAAATGTTTATTGGTGACAGTCTTAATTTTGTTATCACGAAAATCAACTCAAGTTTTTTTAGATTTTCTAATTTTCTTAATTGAATGTTTATGTCTCGAACAATCATTAAAAAACCTATAAATTTCTTATATCCACACTAAATATCAGCAGCTTAAATGTGTTTACAATTTTATGACCGTTTCGATTATAAAACAAGCATAAAAATTATTTTGAGCTATAAAAGCTCGCCTCCAATTGATTTTTCAAAAATTGTTGCAATTAAAAAATTAAAGAAAAATAATTAACTTAAATACTATATGAAAATGAAACGAACATATAAATTAAGTTCAGTAAATCAAGGGAAAATTGCAATAAAAAAAATAAATTAAAAGTTTCAAGAAAATATTTCCAAGAAATTTTGGGTTTCAAATTTGGGTTATTGCAGTACAACAATTAAACGTTTCTTATACGAAATGATGCGTTGATTCCAAAAATCATGTTAAAGAAACTTTTTCTAGTCAGGCACGTGCCCAGAATTTGATTTCGGAGGTGTCCAAGCCAGGATTTAATTCTGCTGGAAAATATTTTTTAATGCTCTATTTTTAAAAAAAGTGCCTCGAAAACTCAAGCCAAATCATACAAGAACTCATTTCCAAAGATTTTTTCGTGCTGAATTCAAATATGGTCACAATATTGACCCATCACAGTAAAATTCTGCGATATATTAAATTATAAAATATTCGAAAAATTGCTGTAAGTATTTCGAAAGAGTTCTGCTAAGCGTAGCAGAACGGTTATTTACCAGACTCCTTTTCTGTGGTCCTTACGTGGTTTTGGCAGATTCTTTTTGACATTTTTTAAACTATAGGAAAAGGTAGTGGACATATTTATTGTATTTATTGTTATAAGAAAATTCAAAATGACTCATCTTTATCGTAGAACTAAGGTCGGTTCTTGTGAGATTGCCTATTTGAATAAAATTTTTACAATCTAACCCAGAATAATTTTTGGGTTAAATTATTTTGGCTCTAAAATTAATCTCTATAGCCCAAGGATCTTCAAGTTCTCACTAGTTTCCGAGTGAAATTAGAATAAGTTAGGATAACATATAAAATGATGTTCTTCAAGCCAAGTTAATTACATATTTTCGTAGAAATTTGTGCTTATGGCTCAATATATCAACAAAAGTTTTAATTTAAAAAAGAATAATCCAATAATAGTCCCGACACTAGAACTTACTATATGTAAACATTTTTTAATGAACGATTATCTCAAGTTTTATATGTTCCCCGACTTTTCCAGATCAAGGCCCTCGAGTCTATTTGTAGAATTGCCCAAAGAAATTGTAGATGTGAGTGAAATCAAAAAGTAATATAGGACAATATAAAAAAATGTTTGTGGTTACAATGCTCTCAATACATATAATACTTATATATATATAATATATATTCAATAGTTATTTTTAATATCGTCCCACATTTAAAAATTTTGATTGCACTATGTCACTATTAATGTAACTACTATTATGTACATCTTGAAAAATATTTCAATATTTAATTGGTCGAAAGGTGTTCAATTCGAGTTTTTTTTTTCTATTATCGCCATGTTCAACTCAAGCGTTTCGCTTCGCTTGCAGCGCGACCTAAAGAATCTTTTTTAATTACCAATTAATGTTAACATTTCCTTTGAGTTATGCCGCATTTTCCTAATCTGTATATCAAAAACATTTTAAGTGCGGTTGACTTTTTTTTTTTTTTTGTGGTCGGTCTTTTGGTTGGTGCATTTTTTTTTTTGCTCTCCAATTTTATTTTTGATTTTGTTGTTGTCTTAAGTTGGCAACAATGGACACACACGCGCACTGTGTAAACTTTCTCGCAGCGTTCAATCGACGAGGAGTTCTCTTTGGAGTTACTTGCTTGCTGCTTAATGGCGGGTTCACACTTGAGATGTTTAAGCGACTGTTTAGCAGCGCTCAAAAAATGCAGCTGAATGCATTGCAACAACATCGATAGCAAACATTGGAAAAACACTAATGAATAACTGAAAAACTAGAAAAGATCATGTTGGCTTTTGTATGTTGGCAGCAAACACTTAGCTGACAATTTAATCCATGTTTGCAACTTGAAACAAAGAAAACCGACTGGCTAAAATGACCACAATATTTGTTTGCTTGTTTGCTAATGCAATAACTGCGGCAAGGACTGACAACAACAACAGTGACATTAAATGACTACACGTTCAGCGATCATCACCAATCAATATTTGACCATTTGGCAAAGCGAAAAAAGGAAAACAGTACAAGAAATTACAACAAACATTAAAGGTTCTTCTATTGCTGGCTGTACAGTGGGACTTGTAGACTAGATTTTGAAGACAGAAAGAGTTTTTTTAAGTGAAAAATACTTGAATAAAAATGTAAAATGTTTGCGAAATGTAACCGAAGTGTACCACTATATTGATAGATTTGCGCGCCAGCACGCGTTTTTCCTCACTTTCTTCATAAGGAGCTTTCGCAAGGAGACAATTGACCAGAAGTTATTTAAATTATTGAATGTATGTATGTTCACACTGTCAGTAGTCAACGCCCTAAGAACTAGCATGAGCAGACGCTGATGCTTTGGTATAACAAATTTGTTGCATTCTGGTATATGGGTGAATGTCTGGCTCAACAACAGCGTCCATAGCACACTATTCTATAACTACAACGTCTCAAGTTGTAAGGCATATTCGCTTCATTTTACTCAGATAACACGAAAAATTTAACACTGATATGGGGTAGGTAACAAACAAGACCAATCTTAAAATCAATCAAATTTCAAAAAAAAAAAAAAAACCTCAATTCGAAAATTTTCGCCAAACTTCCGATACATAATACCTCATGCAAACTACCAATTTTCCCCAATAAAACTCATAAAATTCCCATTGTACGCCGCTCGCTTTCTAATGATCATGATGATGGTATGAAAATTGATGATCATGAGATGTGCAAACAATTTCGCTTACCGGGTGTTTTAATGTCAAACGAGTGTAGCTGCGCAAGCTGCGTGTGTGTGTGTGGTGCGAAAGAAGCCATTAAATGCTGACTGCTACACGCCGGGGAAACTCAATAATCCGTTAAATGTGTGCAAACAAACAAACAAACAAACAGATAAACAACAGACAAGACATACAGTCAGGCAAACATGGCCGCTGTGTTTTAAATGTGTTGTCATAATGCGATCAGTTGGCAATGATGCCGCTGATCGGAGGATGTTGTGATTATTTGTGTTTTACTTGTGGAAAAGTAACCATTCAAACTATTAAATTTCATTATTTGTCAAAGACAAGTAATTAAATGAGCGGTGCTATAGACATTTAAGCAGCATTTATCATAACCATTAGTTTATGTACAATTTGAATGGTTTCTTTTATGATTTCAATGATTTCCTATTGTCATAGTTTTATGCAAAATAAGCAACCGTTTAATCTTCACTAAATAATATCATTGAATTGCTGTCGCAATGGCTCATGTACTTTGAGAAACTCTAAGGTGACTATGTGACTGACATTTGGCGATATTAACGCGAGAAATGACCATCAACATCAGTTACAGCACCTTTTAGCTCTTGGGTGCGTGCGCGCATACGCGTGCGAACACTTTGACGAAATGTACGTGATCGTGCATTAAATTTGCGGACTACTGCAGAAGAACATGTGTTCCCGGCTACTAATGCCAGCTCATAGCTGGCAAATAAAAAAATTCATAAAAAAACCATTGTAAATCATCAGCCGCTTAAAGGAGCTGTGCGCTACTTTGCATTCGAAGTGAATTTTCATAATGAAAACGACAAAAAGAAAAAAAAAACACTCCCTGGCCCATTGTTTGACAAAATGTGACAATAAAATATTTTGTTATTCCCTTGCTGATTGTGTGCCAAACAAACAATTTCAAAATGATTTATATTGTGGGCCAAAGTCCGCGCGTAGATTATGTTAAGGAATTTGTAGTCACATTTCAGCTGTACAAAAGACTTTGCTGCCACATTTATTAGTAGATTAAAGGGTATTTCGCTAAAACATGCAAACGATTGAATTAACGAAAACCGCTTGAGAATGTGCGAAAGTTTGAGAATAATCGATGAAAAAAAAACGCTTGATCAAGGATAGTCGAACGAACGCTTAGAAATCAGCGAATAATCAAATGTGATTAAGAAAAAGACTAGCATTGTTAGTCTTATCGGGTTTTTGCTAGAAGAGCCTTATGCAGGCCCGGATTTAGAAATTTGCCGCCTTTCTTCACTGGTGAATATGAAAAAAAATTATTCTAAAAAAATTCTTTAAGTGAGGACCTTTTTTTTTTTTGCTTGTCAACATTTTTTGGGTAATTTAGAGGGCGACATTCTAAGTATTCGCACTTTCTTCCCCTCTATGATTAAAAAAAATTTCAAAGTTCCCAATATTTGGCGCTCCTCAATTCTTGCCGCCCTAGGCACTGGCCTAGTGTGCCTTAAAAGCTAAATCCGGACCTGGCCTTATGAACTGAATAGTATTCGTGCCTGAAAACAGAATCAATCTAGCGTTAATTCGCGATAGCCAAGAGGTATTATCAATATATAGAAGACAACTCCAAAGCGACTTACTATATAGAGTTTAGCTGCTACAGCTATTAGACTTCTTAGCTATTAAGCTTGAAGCTATAATGTGGTTAAAAAAGAAATATCTTTTGATTTAAATTTTTCTATCGTCATCGATTTCGGATCTTGTTTCATCGTCTTTATTCAAAAAGCTTCCACAATATACAAACTGTATGTATATAACAAACTACTAAACGAAGTTCAATTGAACTGATTATGATCAGCTTGTTGCTATTCCCCTAAAATTCTCTGTAAAGAAATTATTCAAAATATGTCACTGTTGCTAGAGCGTATTTTTTTATGCCAATAACTCGAGAACTAGTAATCCGATTCCAGTGAAAATTCAAACATATTATTCCAAATCGAATTAACATAGGTACAGCATTAAATTCCAATAATTACGCTTTAACTTTCCTTAACTCCGATTACTAGCACAAAACAAATACGCGTAACTTCTCAATGAACAATCTGTTCCATAGAATTTGACACTTAAGAAATGAAACCGAAACAAATTGGCAAAGTTAATTTTGTGGGAAAATGCGAAAAAATTTTCCACTTACGAAACTTTTTTCGCATTTAAGATAAGAAAACAAAACACAGGTGATCCAGGTCTCACCATGATGACGACGACGATGACGATGATGATGATGGTGATGGTGATGATTGCGAGTACTCGTAATTCTTGTTCTTTCAACGTAATGCAACGTTGTACGTCGTTTTGTTCTTAGAAATGTCGTAAAATTAAGGTAAAACAAGTGCTACTACAACAAGGTGTTATGAAGGCGTAACGCTTACATTCACCGGCCGTGCGGTAATAAAACTGTTAATTGCTTCAAATGCAACGCGACGGCATTTGGTTGTACGTATGATGGTAACGTTTCGCGCGCCACTAACAGTCGACGGCTGCTGCTGTTACTTCTTTAGGCTGCTATTTCTCTATAACTTTTTCTTAGATGACAGCCAGATGAAATATCGTGGGAAAACTAAAGAAGTTAGCTTCCTGTATTAAGCGGAAAACATTTGCTATACTTAGTTGCTAAACGAAAATGAGAGAGAGAGAGCAAGAGTTATGCTTTTCAAATATATCTATGAATATTCCTCTAAAAATTAAATTTTATGAAGATCCTTGGCAGCTAATACCAACATAGAATACCTACATGGGCATCAAAACAATCAGCAACCAGAACACTAAGAAAAACAACACATTAGTTCCACTCAGTGATCAACTTGAGCTGATCGGAGCCACTGTACGAAAGTGTTTTAGATCAGCTGAACTTTATCGACCTGTAGCAATAAGGACACTCTTGCTTGCGGCAAATAAGTAGAAAAGTTTGAAATGTGTTGAAAGGAATCGATCGTGGGCGGAAAGTATCAAAATTTGAGGTCCTTGCGTCGTGGAGTAAGTTGATGTCCATCAGCATGTGCTGTACTTTTTTAAATCCAAACAGCATTACCCAAATTAAAAAAGTTAGCTAAAGCGTTCAGTAAGTTTGAAAACATGATGATATGGCAATTTAGCTATCGCCTAACAAAAGAGTGTTTGTGGTAGCACTATGTAGTTAATTGATCATTGTGAGGCTCTCGTTAGGTCGTCTTCTACAATAATATACAGAGGAATTTTTTCGATATTAGGCATATGGTTTGAGTAAATAAGAAAAAAATCATCAGCACTTCCTCGCACTAGTTCAAAAATTTACACCAAATTTCATTCTCGGTAGAAATTTGCTGACCTAAAAACTTTCATTTATTGCACTTGTACAAAAATTGACACAAATTAAAAACTTAAGTTTACTTATGAAAAAATATACAAATCAATTTACATATGCTTGAGATTCATTAATTAAATTTTTAAATTGTGAATATACAGTAGCTATGTAAGTACATTCATTCAGTATTTTTTTATTGACACTGCTATAAAAAAACAAAATAAAAAAAATGCGCAATTTGCAAAAGTCATAAAAATATTTTTCAGCATTTTTATTTATATGCAGCCATTCATTTTTTTTTAATTCATAACTTGCTTAATGTGACTAAAACTCATTATATGTATTGTATTAAGAACTGGGCGCAGTGATTACTATTCCTTTAGCCCCATAAGTAAGTTATGAAAGTAGAACGTTGGGTAGTTCTACACACGAAGGAATAAAGTGTTGCTAATTACGGTACGTTTTTTTTTCGAGTATAAGTCCTGGTAAGTAATTTTAATTATACTTGATGAAATTCTTTCAACTACTCTCGGAAAGCGGCCAGAGAAAAAATTAAACATTTGAAATTCTAAGGAAACCGGTAATATTTTCAATATTTCACTAAAAAATAACAAACCAATGTCTAAAAAAAAATAAAAGTTGCTAGATTGTTGAAACCTCGGACTAAGTAAAACGCTTGCAATATTATATATTATATTATAATTTAATAAATTTCTATGATAAGCGGTAGCTTATGGTTGTTGATACAATGACTAGTGTTACCCGAGGACGTCCCGTTGTTCTTTTTTTCAGAATGAATTTATTCACATAATATATCAGTCCATCTCTTCAAAAGTATCAAAGAGAAAGAGAGTTTGTTCATGGAACATCGAAGCCAAATACAAACGTTACAAATAAGTAAAAAAAAAACAACAATAACAACACAGAGTTCAAAAAGCAACGAAAAATTAACCATAATTTTTGTGTGAATAAGGATATTTTACTTTGAAAAATAAAATAAAAAGTATGCAATAACCTTCTTTAGCACAATTATGTTGTTTCAAAAAAATAAATTATTAAAATCGGTTCAGTATATTTTGCTTCAAAGCGTTACAAGCCATTTCTATTTTAGCAATTTTATATAAATAGTATATATGAGACATAAATATTATATTAAAAATTATTACTGCAGTAGGTATAAATTTACCATTACACACTTAGAAATATTATTTATTTAGCTTACCGACTTGCATATTCCAGAAGCTGCACACATTGAGACTGAAAATTTAACATTTTTAAACATATTTTTTGAGAGAAATATATTTCGAAATGGGGTAATTTTGCGATTCGTGCTAGACGGAATTAAGGTTTACAATTTTCATTCGTTATTCATTATATTAATATACGAAATAATCCCAAAAACTCCATTATTTGTGGAATTACCCACATACGCATGATATTAAGTACTTCATTAAACATAAATTGCAAATGTTTTAAATATATATTTACAATGTTAATTTAACATACATTCGCATAATTTTGAAAACAACAAAAAAACACAAATTTGAACACTCAACGACGACGACTTACTTTTTTTTTTTGGGACAGGAAGTTGGATGTATTACGAAAGTGCTTGACATCAGCATACAAGCAATTTACAATAGTAAAATTGCCGTAGACCCGAATATATGTATTTACCAATGTACGATATAATTAGGTCTCCCTCGGTCAGTATAATTTATTGTTGTTATATTGTTCTTGTTACTATTAAAACAACAACAACAAAAACAACAATTTACTCCGGTTAAGCAGTTAAGTGCAGCTCGTGCAATTTTGCATATTTAAAGAAAAATAAACAACAACAACAAAAATAAATAAAAATTACGTAGAAAATTATTTTAAATATTTTTTTTTAGCTTTTTCATTGAATTGGGTTGTTTTTTTTTTTTTTTTTTTTGTAAATTTTCTTAGTTGACATTGTAATTTGACTTTATTACACTTGGGCATTTAAATGTTTTTTTTAGAACTTTTTCAACATATTGATTAATGCTAACACTATAGAATGTAAGACATAATTTATTTTATTTAATGGTACTATCTATACTTTTGATTTCTGACTACGACATAGAAATCATTTACATACATTCATTAGCAACTTGTGAAAAGAAAGGGTTTGAAATCGTAAGAACAAGGCAAATACTATGTAAGTAAACTATTAGAATGAGTTTTAGTGTTTTGTTCACTCAAGAAGTACATGATTTGTTTGAGTCAAGATCTGAAGCGAAATTAGGACTTTAAAATTTAAACAGATAACTACTGATATTGTCGGAGCAACAATTGCGACAGTTTCTACCACCGCACTTCCACCATTTAAGTCAACACAAAATCGAATGCGATTGTTTTAAAATTCAAAATTTTAATGTTGAAATTTCACCATGAGATTTGCAAACTTTTCGTTAAAATCATCAGACGAAATGAACAACAACACCATCAAACATCATCATCTATTTATTATGCAAATTGGCAACAAATAAAGGTCGCTGTATCTGTCGATGCCATTGTATATATTTTCTCGCTGAGGTGGTGGTGGGTGACCTTTCGCGAGGTTTTTTCTTCTTTTTTTACAATGACGTGGTAAAATAAAATTTTTTTTATTTGACTTTTTGCTGGTTCACTCACGTGCATTGCGCGCCAACAGCCAACATTTGCGAACAATCTACTTAAATCACAAGCAAACCTCATTCGCAATGCAGTGCAATTGTTGTATTCTTTGTTGCTTTTACAATTAGTTAAAGTTATTTAATTTTTATTAAAATATTTAATTCGCAGTATCGTTGTGTTGCGGGCGTGCTATTGACTTTTGCGCTGAATTGGCAAAAAACTCAAAAATTTATGCAGACAGAAATGGCCAAAGAAGAATGAAGACGCAAAACTAAAAACCAAAAACGCTTGTAAAATGAAAACAATAAATAAAAACGAAATAAATTTATTTATGAAAAACAACATGTAACCGACAGACAAAACAATGTTCAATGTGATAGTTTCTTTTTTTTTGTTTATTTGTGCTCAGATGTGAACCAACAATAAATATCACCACATGCATTTCGGTGAGTGTAGATAGTAGCAAAGTAGGAAAAGTCATGAGAGATGACTTAATTTGAAATTAAAAACATTTTTGCAAATTCATTGAGCGTTTTCGTACGTATCGTCGTTTGTCTTTTATGCGTTTTCAGAATATTCATCCGATCAAACATCCTTGGATGTATGGAGAGCAGATCAAAAGCGATATACCGAGAGATTTGGAGAAGTGGTTCGTGATTCAGAGGAAAAATAATGGAAGCTTCTACCAACTCGCATACAAAAAATAAAAATCCTTACCAATGGAACTATGACAGCTATTGCGAATATGTGTAGGTCGGATTGGACAACGGAGTGTTGCCATGTAACACTTCCGTTAGCACATAGGGTAGCCATAATTCAGATATTTGACACTTGGAAGTATGTTTTTTGTGCGAACGAATTGTGAGCAGGATTTGATAATGGATCGCGGAACTCCCCACACAACCAAAAAAAAAAAAGTCTATAACTTGTTACCTGTAGCACAGTTGCAGTTCTAAAATTTGCCTTATACTGAGCACCTTATCAAAGGTGGGAGGTATTGAACAAAGATCTTAGGTACTGTGCCTTAACTGTTTAATTCAACCCAGATACCATTGCGGTCGACGCTACATATCATAGATAGTATATACGTAGTAGTCGATACAGATTTAATGTAATAAAACTCGCCACTGATTTATCTGCTCCACAATAATTCGATGGGCACTAATTTGATCAATACACGATCTGTTTGGGAGAGAACCTGCTTGAAGTATCCGGATAAGGTGTTCTATTTTTTTGCTGACTCTGGTAGCATTTATTATTGAAGGTGAGAACGAAGACATTCGCTGTGGTTTTCCTTCATGTAGAGGCATATGAAGAAAACCAACAGGTTGAGGTGCACAGTTGATGATTCCCGAAAAATGTAAATTTCAATAGATAAGCTGGTCAACTGTAGAAGTTGGTATAGGCTCCCGTTTTAGTTTTTGATTAACCTATTTTTTCTTAATCTATTGATTTCCATCTTGTGTGTTGTTCCATAAACTGTGCGAAGGTCTCCGGATCTGCGCCTTATTGAGCTTTGGTTGCGAGATCGTTGTTCATTTCTTATTTGCCCTTTTTGCGCCTCATCTCTAGGACGTTTTGAAGTTCGCTTTTTTTTTCATGTAGCGTCACTCATCCACTGAATTTTGTTCCGTGGGATAAACCAAGTATTGTCTTGTTGAAGATATTCAATTTCAGTTAAGGTATTCAAGCAATAATAAACTAAGCTGGGCCTCTTGAAAGTACATTTTGAATGTAATAATGTTAGATATTTGACTCAGCCATGAAAAGTTTTACATCGCCTCTAGTCATGTCCCAAAAATTTAATCAACCTTTTCCCATCGACATGTATAGTGAATGTTCAACAGAGTGGGCGAATAAGAATTCTTGTATTACACTTAATCACTTTTGCTTCCTCTGAGAGTTACCTAAGTGGTGCACGTACTGAAACAGATACATGTGTGTTTTCAAGAATAGAAGTATTTACTTAATATATTAAAATAGTTCATAAATAGAACCGTCCCTTCCCTTCCAGAAAAGGGTAAAAATCACTAAGTGCGTCTGTCACAGATTCTCGCAGCCATAAAAGAAACATTTGACAAGAAATAAAGATATGTCATTCCAAAAAAATTATCTACACTTATGATACTAAATAATATAAAACTTATAGTTATGATTAAAAATTATGAAACCGAAAATCATTAAATATAACAATTTATTTTTTCGGCTAAAGTGGCATAAAATAAATGTTAAAACTTAAGCAATTTTTTCCTATAAAATATCACCCAAAATATAATTTATACCAAATTTTTACCGACACTTCTATAATCTCTTGTTTTTTCGGCCGTTAATGTAAAAAAATTTATATAAATCGCGTTTTACATTATAATGCACGGATTATCATATTTCCGTGTAGTCTGCGATTTAAAAATTTTACACGAATTAATCCGCACATTAATGCAGCCAGCAAACAAACAGATAAGTTGTTTCACTTCTTATATTCCACTAATTGCATTCCATGTCCGTTTTCAAATGTTTCTCAAATAACATGAATCTATGTAGGTGCATAGGTATATCTATACATGTGTATGTAAGTTACTATAATACATACATATTAGAGTGGTTCTTAATTAACGCTTTTTTTTGAATTTAAAGATAAGCGCCGCCTAGAAACCTTACCAAAAAAAATTAAAATAAATTACCTGCAAAGTTTGAGCTTCATATCTTACCACGTGCCTCAAAGAGATTGATGAAGGGATTTTATTTTTGATAAAAAAGTAAATGTTTTTTCGTTGCGAAAATCTCAGGATACTTAACGATCTTTTGTAGCGGTCTTCAAAAATGCCGGATTTTATGGGTCATGATCCTTACTTTGCCTAAAAAATAAACTTCAGTAAAAGCTTACAGTGGAGAAGATGAAAAGTATGTAGGCGTGACACATCCTCCGCGAAGGAGTAATATAATAAATTAAGCAAATTATATTTCAACACCTATGATTGACAGACGCTTGTTACACAACATCGAATGTACATACGAGTGAGTATCTTCTTGTTTTCACAATGAAATGGCTTGAAGTTGTTCATGAATGGATTGAAATGGAAGGAAAAAGCTGAAAAAACATAGTCATCAAACAAACACCAAAGAGTTGCCAGCACTCTGATTGATTGATTCGCGCCATAATTGGACGAAAACAACAAATGCAATTTGAGCTGCTGCAAAAGGCTCGTTGAATGCCATTTTGGGGCCATAATTCGTTTGCAACAACAACGTACAGATACGACACTCGAACAGCAAATCCAAAAAACATTGACGTGCATTGATGACAACAACGATGCTGTTGTGGAACGAGAGTTGCCATATGTTTTGTTTATAAAGGGTGTGTAAATAAAAGCACTTGATTTGAATTTTGTAGGATTTCTTCTATAGGGTGTTTAAATTTGAGATGTCGTTTAAAATTTGTTGTCATTTTTTTACAACTACTGGATTACACCGATTATTTTTTTGGGTGTGAAGTTAATACATTTCGGCTAAGATTTCAACTTCAAAATTTCCACTCACTTTACCTGGCGCGCTTTTTCTATGCGTTATAAACGGAATGAGAAATTATACCCTAAGTATAATATGACATTATAGAGACAAGCCTATATTAAGCGAAATAAAGAACCCTCACATAAGGTTTAATTGTTACAACTCTTTTAGTATTAAATTACAATACAGTTTTCGATTAAATCCAATGATACAATTTTGAGCCACAAGGATTCAAAAGCGTTTCTTAATATTTGATAGTGATTTTCTACTAAAATTGCATATTAACAAAAATAATAACAAAAATTTGCAAGTCTGGCATCACTTAACTCAGATAAATACAAAGAGCAGAGTTCATTTTGGCAACGGCGAGCATTAATAGAGTGTCACTACAACACATCATGTAGTTTCGCGTATCGCAAGTGCGCAACCACTTAGCAGTTCGGTCATGTAGCTGCAATTAAAAATTGCCATCTTAGGTGCAAACTTTTTTTGCTTTTGGCTAAAGACGCAGGTGCAGCACCCACTCTGTAGGTATTGGGACGTGATATGCGTAACGTAACAACATCCATCACACGTACGGACGAGTGACTAAAACATTGGAAATTAATAAATTTATTAAAATTGCATGTAATGTTTTGTGTTGGGCCGTACCGCCAAATTAATTGTTGTTGTTGTTAGTCACATACAATTCCATGGATGACTTGAGTCCATTTTGGGGCACCATTAAAAACAATAACATCGCATAGAACAATGTAAGTTATTTTTTTAACGATTTCAACAAATGGTATGAAAGCACATTTTTACTTTAGAGCAAACATGCGATGCATTGAATCTTTAGTGAGGTATTGCACCGCCGGAAGTAACCATTTTTGACGACAAATTACGCGTTTACTACATTGACATCAATTGGTGACTAAGGCGACTCGTACTTAGTGACGTCTATGGAGATGACTTCAATTCGTTTTATCTTTTGAATGATGAACGCTGGTGATTTTTGAAAATATTACTGTTGTATAGTCTTATTTCGGGGAAATTTCCGTTTAAATATTTCTTGTACATATTATTCTAATTATTTTTTCAACATCAGTCATCGACTTTACTATGATGTTAGTGATAAATTCTACGCTACATAGCATTTTCATTTGTACTGACAGTAATTTCATTACCAGCTCAAGAATATGACCAAATGCCTCTATTGGAGGTCTTTTTTTTATTTTTGGTAGCCACCGTTGAAAAGCCAAAAAATTAATTAGCATGAATTGTTATAAAAATCTTTGTTGTAAGACAGACTACTGTTAAAAAAATACTCAGGCATTTGTATGAGCATATGATTAATATACGAATGAAATACATAACTCAAAACGAACAATGTTTAAATGTGTGCGGCAACCCTTTTTAGGTCAACAACATAAAAAACATAGAAATACAGAGAGTCTAATTAAGGTACCGCTGAAAATGTTTTAACAAGAAAACACGTGCCCTTCTTTGTCGGCTTTTGAATTTGACAGAAATGGGTAAACACATTAAATAATTAAAATATTCTTAAATGCACCCATATTTTAATATAAATGTAGTAGTACAAATATTTTAGTGCAATATTGTGTAAATTTTATTAAATTTTTATTATCTTCAAAAGTTTTACGCGCTATGTAGCTACTCGAAAACTAGTTAATTTATAGTAAAAACGGTCTTAGGAATGTGTACTTGGTTTTTTAGAATTTAAATGAGAAAAACTTAATACACAAAAAAGGAGATCGATCATTGTTCGGTTTTTTGATTTGAGCTTGGAAAAATTTGAAAAAATATGTGAACTGTTGAAACAAGTCGAAAAAATATGGAAAATATGCAGAAAGTTAAGGGGGCAGGGGCAGTCATGATTTTTGAGAAATCGATTTTCTTTTTTTTACATTTTCTTAAAGTATTAAATCTTAAAAATATATCCTGAAAATTTGAAGTCAATCCGATTATTACTTTTGAAGTTATTCAGCAATAACCAAAGTGCTCTTGGTAGTAAGAGTACCGAGTGTAAAACTTTAAATGCGTTTTTCTCAAAACTATGTTTCCGGAACCGGTTACCACTGTAAATCGAAAACCGCTCGATAGATTTCAATGAAATTTACACAGTTTTTGAACAACATAAAAAGCTAATGCCTAATCGAAGGATTTTTTTTTTTTTTTTTTAAATCGATTTTTTATGAACAATTAACTGTTGGTTTTTTACCGAAAATCTGAAAGAAAATATTCCTGAGGCCGCCATTTTGATGATTTAAAAAAAAAAACCTGCGATCAGGCACTAGATTATTTATTAAACTAACTATTTTTTTTATCCGATTGATTTTAGATTATTTTCCAAGGATTTGTGATGGTTATCGCAAGACTCTGTATGGGACAGGGTCCAACACAGCCAGCTATAACTTTTTTTATTTTTAATTTTTTTGTAAACTTTCGTCAAGTCAAGTTGAAACATAATTTAATGATGCCATATTATCACTTTTAATAAATAAATTAAATTAATACCAAAAAAAAAATAATTGAAAATGCTCTATTTTTCACGCCTCTGATTGCTCCTGCCCCCTTAAAAAATTCAAATAGACTTTAAAAAACTGCTACGCTTACATTTTTTTTTATTATATGGGAGGTGCCACGCCCACTTATGCAAACCCATCGAATTCCATTTAATATCAAAGATTACGCGACACCTCAACAACAATAAATTTCACAAAGATTACTCTCTTAGCATACTACCCATTACATTTAACGTCTTTTGTTCGTTTGGGAGGTGCCACGGCCACAGGTTCTATTAATGTCTACATAGTAGCTACACTTCATATAATAGAAGAAAGTGATATTATATGGCTCGATAATATTTTTCAGTAAGAATTTGTTATATATCCAGTGCATTCTTAAACGGAGCAATTGACTCGCTTTTGTAAACAAGACCAAAACGAGGCTGGAAACGTAGAACGTAGAACGTATCATAGTTTACTGGTATATCTGTTGACAGTTCAACTGCTGGTTATTTAGAGTGGCTGAAAGTTGTATTTTTCTAGTCATAGTTTATTTACTTGAAAACTTTAATTTAAATAGTATTATTATATCATATATTATTATATTATATATAGTATTATTTTCAATTCAAAGCATTGGAGGAGCAAAGAACACATCGATTTACTGTCTCAAAATCTAGTCAAGTTGAAGTGCTTTGAATTTAGTTTGTTTTAGTATTTTTTCGTGCATTTCATAGAAAAACATTTTTTATAAAATAATATTATAAAAAAAAAGCTACAAAATGCCGAAATGTTTCAAGCGTAAAAACTTCCATGCTTATGTTTGTCAGCCATGTAAGCGAGCTGTCTCAAAGATTGTAGCGCATAAAAGGATTTACAATAAAATTGCAGCAGTAAACAACAGCAGAGAGACAATCAAAAGCTTTAAACCATGAATGAACCACGAATTTAATCATCAACGAACATTCTTGTTTCATCCATTCATCGATTTGGCCGCCCGCCTGCAGGAAGCTCAAGTGTCAACTGACTACGACGATGACGTCGACAACAACGGTCGAAGGAATTGACGAGCAAACATTTTGAAGATTTGCTGATAATTTTGCGCAAATCGAAATACAAAACGAACAAGTGAACACTGATTCCGTCTGTTCGTTCTTCAAGTTATCGATATAAAAAAAAAGGATTTCAAAGTGTAGAGTGTACGTGCCATGATTTCGTGGAACTGATGCAGTTCTTACGCTTTGTGTGGCTTTTACACTGCTGCGTTAAGACGACTTAGTTTGGGATTGTGATTGTATGTATTTTAGGATGTTCAGTCAGAGTGACAGAAAGTACAGCAAATTAATTCACACCTTACAGTGTAGCCTGCAGACAGATGAAGATCACGAATCTTAGGTGCTGAATATTTAAATTGAAACAAGTGATTGGAGAGGGTATGGTGATGAACAGGAATTGTGACAATTAATTAGGCAAAATATTCACCGCTGAAGATATACTACTATTAAGGCTTAGCGAGCAGGTTTCGATTCTCTATAATCGATTCGATTTTTGCACATATATTTTCCAAAAATGCTATAACCTCTTTATTTTTGCATTTTAACAGCTGTGCATTACTTCAATGCCTCCATAATTTAATTATCAAAACATTTTTAGATTAAAGTAAATACAAGAAGTTACAAAAAGGTGCTATAAAACACAACAAACACAATATTTAGTATTTTATGCAGCGTTTTGACTGTTGGCCCAAACAACGTGTGCGCGAGCTCTTCATAATTGAGGCGTAAAGCAGGTGCGGAAAATTACTTTTTATACGCTTCTCATTTAGCGGTTTATTACGAGGCGAACGCGCATGCGCTACCGTACAAAAGATCATGAAAAAAAAGGGGGATATAATAACACACAAAATAGCAGAAACAAACGATAGGTAACAAAAAAAAGAAAACAAACAACCGCTAGATGGGCAACATAAATCATCAAATTGTTTTGGTTGCGATACTCGTAACGTCGACTCGGATGCGGATGCGGCTATTAAAACCCATTACCAACACCAACGCCGAAAATAACAACAACATCGACCGCCAGGTTATTAAAAAGCCGTTTTGCTTAATTTTATTTTATGAGTTTTTTGAGAATTTAAGAATTGGAATTTCTTCATTTTTGTGTAATAACCTCTGGGAGTGAGCGCAAATTAACGATTCAGAATGAGTTTTTCTAGATATTATCGCAATGGTTATTAAAGAAAATATGCTATATTTTAATAGAAAATTTTCTTAGAAGTAAAAATTTAATTTAAAAATTTTCCTTTGACTGTGAAGATTTCGCGCTCAGATATGTTTGAGGTTGAAGCTACTGTTTAAGGCACTAACCGATCGAAATTAATTACAAATATTAATGATGTGATGATATGATGTAGACAATTTCTCTTACTGATTGCAACGTTTAGGTAAATAGCTACACAAATACTGAAGGAATAGTGCGCAATTGGAAGAAGCAATAGAAGTGAAACTTGATGATAAGTCAAAATATATCTAGGTGCATAGGAAAAGCATCGAAAAAAAAGAAATATTTTGAATGGCAGTGAAATCGGCCGGTTCTATACCTATATTGAAATATCGAAAAAATCTATAAAAATCAATAAGAATCGCAAGACATTCAAAAGTCAAAGTATATGGGGCATTAAACGTAAACCGAAAAAAGACACTTTATATGCAAGTAGCTCATGTTGCGACAATTCAATCCTTAACTTTTAGGAACTCATGTCACATAAAAAATAAATTTCAACCAAATGGCCAACAAAAGTGTCATTTTACGTACCCTGGTTTATTAGGTTATCATTTGAAAGTATCGATATCTCGGAAACCAAGTAAGATATTGATTTTTTTAGCATTTTTGATTTGTTTTGACATGTTATATCGAATATCATCTCAGATCGCAATGCAACGGAAATCGTTATCTTCTCAGAGGCCACCCCAAAGTACCCGATTACAATTTCGTGGAGCTTCATCAAAAAAGTCGTTATGACTATCAAATTGTTTCGAAAAATCCAAAAGTATTCAATGTCAACGAAGAAGTCGAAAGTTATCGATAAACAACACAAGTCAATAAAATTCGAAAAATATCGGCGATATTTAAGGAAAGTCCAAAATCGAAAAGCATCGAAGGAAAAAATAATTATAAATAAATTACTTCATGTCGTCGACTGCTTCAACGTTTTGTCTTTTATCAAGATATTGTTCGATACTTCTCGAGTGTATGCGAGTTTTAAATCTATGTGTGCATTTCGAAACTTTTCAATATTTTTTTTCGACTGCAGTAGAATCCGGTTATAGCGACCCATAAGTTTGGTCCCCATAAAAGCTCCTATATGCTATTGTAATCTGGGGGGTTCGGGATATAGAATATATGGCAGTTTAAGAAATTTCATATATCTTTTTATATAACAGGTTGTCACCCGGAAGGGGGGTCAAAAATGTCGAAAAGCAACGTTACGTACTTTTGTGTAATAAAATAACTCAGATAACAAACGGATGATCTCGCGTGCAACTGCTTACTACATATATATGAAACAAAGCTCAAAATATGAAACTTTTGAATGTTTTTTTTTTCGATTAATTAAATTTCAATTTAAGATGATTCTGTGAACAACATTTGTTGTCTTCAGTCCAAAATCACCATTTACCCTTTCAAGCAGAACAAATAATCTCATCATTTAGGAAGACCGAATTAGATAAAATTTAATAAGTTCTTTATATTCAAATATGAAATAACCTTTGCTAATAAAATTGTTTCTAATTACACAAATCTTGATAATCAACAATCAATGACTGGAACGGCTCGATTGAACCCTCGTTTCACAAGCCCATAGTGTGGTATTTAAAAGAAAATTAAGCATGTTCTGAATAAATTAATTGCCCTTTAGTGGACATTAAGCTCAAAAATATTGATTTCCAAATCAAAATCAAACATGCGACAGTGTCTGTTGTATGTATGTGAGAGTACAACTTTCAAAATCAAAGTCACGTTCATTTCGTCACGGTAAAGTAAAGTGATCGTAGCTATTTGTCACAATACAATATCTTTAAAGCCACTAAGAGTCCATAAGCCGAATCCAATCAAAGGGGCAGTTTAATATTTTGATCGAATCAGTTCAATTTTTGGGAACCTTTTGGCGGAAAGGTGAGTGTGCGCGCGTGTGTGTGTGTATGCGTGTGTATTAGATTGACTTTTTTATATTTGGGTTCCCGCAATTGTTGATGACTGAGTAATGTGTCAGAATTTGTGTTTTTATTTTAATTTTTTTTTTCATTTCGTTTTTTTTTTTTTGTCGTAGTGTCTTTTGTTTTCGGGGTCTTTAGACCTTAACAAAATGTGTTCGATGTTGTTGTTGTTTTTTGCTTCAAGTGTTGTTAGGAATTTTAAATTAATTAGCTTTTAAGTTACTTTTAGGCCCCACACATGCTGTCGGTAGCCGAAAGTTGTTGTTTCATTTCATTTAAAAACTCATTGAACATGCCCGAGATGACACAAAATTTACAATCAAATTGTTGACAAGTTATGTAAAGTTGCTTTGGTGTTCTCGGTGCTGTGTTGTATTGTGTTGTGTTGTGTTAATGACAACGCATGGATGGGTTGTGTGCCCATTTGCAGCTTGAAAAGAATACATTGTGTTAGTAATTTATTATATTTAGTTGTTGTTTTGTTTATTCAATTAACTAAATGCTTTTTCGATGAACACGAAAAATGTTTTGTTCATTTTTTTCGTTTTTGTTTTTTTGCTGAATATAACAAATTCGATTTGTATGTCAAATCGTGACCACATGGTAACTATACATATAGTACATATGTATGTGATGGACATGAATTCTATTGAATTTATGGAGTTTTAAAATAATTATAAGTTCGAATAGCTGCAAAACGTTTTGTAACATTGTTGCATATTACAAAAGCCCATTAGAATCTAAGAAACTTATGAAATACTGTATCTATGTAGTTATCTATGGTTAAAGGAGGCTCTTATTCTGAGTGAAATTTTCTCATTCATTTTTTTTGTGAAATTTTTGATTTCGGAGTAGGTCCACGAATATGTGTTAAATTTGACTAAAGATACCAACATCAATTGTGAAATTAGTGATCTTATTTGTATGCCATATTACACAATATTTTCTAAACAAAACTGATCTTGAGAGTGTCACAATATATCTTAATAATTATAATTATTCGAATGAGTATAACTCTCTAAAAAGTCAAAACTTAAAATCGAAGTTACAAAAATACATCAAGAGGAGCATGCAATTTATTTTCATTCAGTAAATTCTCATTCAAGTAGTGGCTGCCCATTCATTGCAACTACGTTGCCAGTTCTATAGAGCTGGGTTAAAAGCAAAATTCAAACATCGCACCATGGAAACTTTTAAGAAAACGTATTCTACAACCGCAACAACAACAGCAAATGTCAAGCATAGCTGATGACACACGTTGTACGTTCTTGCTGCTCTCATGTGGTGTAAACTGCAGCATTTAATGGCCAACAAAAAAATCCTTAAGTCGTCAACTCTGTCAACAATCAGCCAAAAACCTATAGACAGCAAAGAAACGACAGTCAATTGGGAATACAGTAAAATGTGGCACGAAAGAAGAAAACCCGAAACAAAACTGCAAACTGCAACAAAAGTCTTAAGTTGGCCAAATCTGATTTGAAACATCCGGTCGTTTGGCCGGTCGGACGCGATTATCTCATTGTCACCTTGCGTATCCGCAACGTTGTTTTTTTTTTTTTTTTTTGCTCAAGGGGCACTCAATGCTTTTGTTGCTTTTTGGGCCTGCTATAAATGGAGATCAATCGCATTCGATTGCAGTCAGTTAAACGCGGTAGGTACAAGTTTTTTTTTTTTTTTTTTGTTAGTTTGAATGGAGTTCGTGTTAAGGTTCTTAAGGTTTTTATTTTGGGTTTGTTACGGGCGATTGAGGAAAAAATCGCAACACGTTATTTCAATTTTGTGCCTTACTATAAAAGACGTTGACTTTTATTTTTTGTATTGTTACTTTTTAATAGGAATTTTTTTCGCTTTACCTTCAAGTGATTTTCAATGGACTTACGAGAAGTTTGGTAAGGTGACAACCAAACCATTCATTGAATGTTTGATGTTTTCAAGATTGATGGCTGACAGTTTGTCGCGGGTTAAATAAAGTTAAGCAAAAAATTTACAACTACAAGAAATTCTTTTGCACAATTTTTGAATTGCAAAGCAATCTTGTTTGTATATCCTTTCAACAGGGTGTTCTGCAAACTTAGTGCTACTTCAACTCATTCTTTGGGTTCCTACTCATTGCTGTACGCCTCAAAGCAACCATTCGAGTTACAGAGTTTTGGCTTAAGGTTTTGAGGATGATGCTGATTGTAGGAAGAAGGTAATAGCACTCGTCAGCATAACTATAACTTATACTTCGAGTTAGTGACATAGCTATGTTAGGATTCATGCCCATCATTTTAAAATGAATTGGAGAAAAAAAATAGAAAACTGCCTGCATTGCTCCAGCGATGAAATCTCCTTTCAATGTATCAATAAATAATTGCCAAATCTATCAGAAATTGTTTCAATAAAAAAGCTGTCACTTTTCATCATCGACTGCTAACTTTTCTATACTTTCGGATATAATCATGACTTCAAGTACCTTACCCTGAGGCATTGATGTCCACGTTTTAAGCCAAGTCCCCTGGAATTTTTTTGCTATAGTGATAATGAAATCGATTGTATTCAAAAAAAATTGAGTCCAAATTCTGCCACCTGTTGTTTGCTATTGGCACCCCAACATATTCTCTCGGTTTTAATTTTAAGTCATGTTGCATTTTGTTCTTTTACACTTTTATATGTTTATCACTTAATGGGTCTTAAAATGATAACATGTCCAATGTAGTTGGCAACGTCTTCCGCCCACTACCCCTTTTGCTAAAACACGCACGCACTGAAACAAAACCTAAGTAACATCGTGTGTGGGCAATAAAGAACAACTGAAAACATTTATAGCTGCAATTACACCCTAAAACTCAAATTATAACAACAAACCAGGCGAACACTTTTGCTGACTGACAAAGTCCAAGACCAAAGTTTACCGCATTTGTAAATCTTAAGTAGGAGTTCTGTAGGCATGTTGCTGCCACTTCGATTAGAGTTACCAGGTTCATTTAGAATTTAAGAAATAATTTAATTTTTTAATACAATTACAGTTCGTCGGAAATGACTTTACACCACAAGTGGGAAAACTGTAAAAGTTTTTATTGATTTTGCATATGGGATATCTCACAACTATTTTTAGATGAAGACATTTTGAAAAAAATCCGTTTTAAGTTTCAAAAAGTCTCAGTTTCAAGTTTTTCTCGACAGCGATGAGAAATATGAAAAAAAGCCTTTGGTATAAAATTATTTCTCGAGAAAATTGCAATAAAATGATTCACTTACTACTTTTATTGAAAAACTCATTTTATAAATTTCTAGTGGAAAGTTTGGGTATTAGTTTAGTCTAAGGGATACCTCTCCGATTTTCTTGAAATTTTAGTATATTGTAGAGTTCAGCATGCTGACCAAGAATACATATACAGATGATGGGTGCGGAATCACTTCCATCGTATATTTTTTTTTAACTTATTCACTAGTGTAGAATAGTAGTGGATAGCAATGCCAATGTTTGACTTATGGGTGCATGGGAATCCTGAGCCGCGGACAAAGGCCGCCAACTTCCGTAACTTTTAAGTAGAATTACTGTGGCTAGCGACGTCGGTGCTGGATATACTATACTGAAGAATGCGATTTTCAGGCTGAAAAAAAAATAAAAGGAGGCGTTTCTGCACCCAACATGTGTATATATCCTTGGTCAGCGTGCTGAATTCTACAATTCGTACTTATTCTTCTGAGTAAGTGACAGTTTTATGAGTGGAAAATCACAAAGTAATCTACTGCTGTCAGGAACCGCCCTTGGATGTATGTGTTAGGGGACGTCCATTAATTATGTGAGTCAAAATAGGATTGGAGGGGGTCCGGCGAAATCTCACCAAGGGGGAGAAGGGGGTTAAGGAAAACCTCACGTCAACTTATTAATGCATAGAATTAACATTAAAAATTATAATTTAAATCTCACGGGAGGGGTCCCACCAGATCTCACCAAATCTCACCAAGGGGAGGGGGGACGGTCCGAATTTTTAAAAAAACCCCTCACGTAATTAATGGACGTCTCCTTATGTTAATTCAGTCAAATATTGAATTTTATACTTTTCTTTTTAATAAAACCTCCAATCGCATTAAAAAATAATCATTTCATTGGTATCAATATTTTTAATATAATGGATTTTTCTGCAAAGTGAAAGGGCGCTATATTGATTTTGAGAGATTATATCTTTTAAACGTAACCAAGGCTTTCCGTAAAATGCTGTATGGCATCATTCAATCGAAAAAATTTCACATCTGGTAACCTTAACGTCTCTGTTAGTGTTGCAAAGAAATAAAATAAACCAAAATGACATTGCTTGCATGTCCTTTAACTCTCAAATAAATACATAAATAAAATGCCAACTTAGGCATTTATTACTGCAATTCAGCGCAACATTGGGCAACATCGTCCAACAGCAGATTAAAACCACGAGTAAAAAGCTGAAAGTTTTTAGAGGAGTCATTAAAACCTTGTAGTGGTAAAATTAATTACTTGTTGTTTTCTTATGATTGTTGTTGTTGTTGTTGTAATTATTGTTGTTACTAACCCACCGCATGCATCAACACCATTCACACACCGTCGCATGCCCAATTTTTTATTTTTTTTTTTTGTGTTGCTTTTATTGCTGTGGCTTAAACTCAGGGTGTGCAGATTTATTTGCCTTGCGTGATTTGGCGCTTTTAAGACGCTCTGCTTATTTGTTAGTCCTCCTCACCTCACCAGCGGCTTTGTCTCTATCGTTGCTTTAGTTCCAGCCAGTCTGGGCTGCATTACCGCATTAATTTATTCATTCTCTTTCTATTTTTAATGAAAGTTTCTGTTGTTAGAGTAGTTATTATTGTGTTTTTCCCGAAGTCAAAGTTAAAAGCTTTTGTTGCTTCGTTCATACAATGTAATTTATTTATTACAAGCCTCCCCATAAAGAGCTCTTAAGGAGCTATGCAAATTTTACTTACACCTTGGAGCGTTTTTTTTTTAAACGGAAATACAATAAGGCAATATAACTATGCAAATAAAATTTTTATTATATGTCTTTAATTGTCAAAAAAAAAGGTAAGGATCGTCCAAATATATTGCGCTGAAATGTAATGATAAATCGTCAAAAAAAAGTAAAGAATATTACCGCGAAAATAAGTGAAACAATACCGGAAAATATGCGGAAATGAGTGGCGTCAATTCGGTAGGGCACCCTGTGAGACTCATCTCTTAGCAACAGCATTAGTAGCTCGTGTATTCAGTTTTAGGCCTCCAAGCTACTCATGGACCGAACTTAATATAATAAGTACTCAATGTAATATTAAAATATGTCGCAATAGTGCTCAATGCTTTTGGCAAGTCACATTAGTTTATCGGGAATCTTGACAATATTTCTAATATAACAGCTCTTGTTCTCAACTAAAAAAATCGTTAGAGAAACTGCAAACCATTTCATTATATTTTTGTTAATAAAAATATGCTCATTGTAATTCTATTTGACATCAATGTGAGTTGTTCATGTTAGGCCACCCACCGATGATTGTGCGTATGGACCTTTGCACGCACTTGGCCTATCAGTAAATTCGACTGACAAAATGTTTTATTTTGCGTTCGCTCTACGTTTCTCCGCGCAACGTAAAACCGGACCATGAATACACGAAAAAGCACAGACAACTCTGAAACTCGAACTCGAAGCAGTGGCTGTTAAACTGCTGTTAGCTGTTAGTTAAACTTTCAGTTCGGTTTCGTATTTCTTGGTTACACTTGTGTAACAACCAGATTAACAAATAATGTTGCCAATGTCGTTGTTGCCACCACCTACACTTGTGTGACAAATGTTGCAGATTTTTTTTTCCGACTTAAGTTTGTGTATCGCTTTTCATTAAAGGGTGCAGTTTGAGGGCGATTCTGTATCAATGAATTAAGAAACATTTTGTCATTAATCGTTGAACATTTGTTTCAGTCCATAAAGTGAATAGAACGAACACTCTTAATTGTTTGCTTACACAGTGAATAAACTATGCCATAGAATTGTTTAAGAATCCACATGAATTATATGAAGAAGTTCGTTGAGAAATTCTGAATATTATTTTTCAGTGTACACTTTGTAAACTCTACGCACAATTCTTATCAGCATCTCGAGAATTTGAAACGAATTCATGGCAAGGTACGCAAAACATGCCAGAATATTGGAAAACAAGTGGAACAAACGGCAACAACGTTCATGTTCATGTAAAGAGTATTGCAGTAGTTTGTCACTAATAGTAGCGAACATGCGCCTCAACATGCGTCAGGCCATGTCGCTGATAGCGCGTTTGAATACAAAAAAAAAAAAAAAAAACATGAACACACACCTATTTTTCAATTACAACGTTTAGACATTTAGAGATAGACTTTGAAATTGTAAGGCCGAAATGAGTTAACGATTGTATTGAAAACTTTAATGTGGTTTGTCCTCATATCGGCGCAAAGTGAGTTTAAGTGAAAAAAGATAAAAATTAGTGTCTTCAACTTCTTCTTTTATTAGAATCTTTTTACAAAATATCCTGAAATATAAAATGTTCCTGAAAACTGTGTTGTAGGCCTACAACAGCCAAGATTTCTATCAACTTATCCCATGCATTTTAACCAAACTGGGATATGCCTCGAAAGTTCTTACATAATTAATTTTGTTAAACGCCATTTCAGAAAACGAGGGTCCATAAGCCTCAATAGCACATTTTTTTCTCTCAGTTTTCTACGTAATTTTTAGCGGTTTAATTAAATACGCAATATTTCTTGTTATGTATCATTCAATATGTTCTCAGCTAAACGGCTGCTAAAAATTTTGCTAAAATACATCTGCAATTAAGTCCAGCTAAGTGTCCAACTTTACACATTCTGCCAAAGTACTCATTGTCAGCCAACTATTTTTTCGTGAGACCATTTAATGAAACTAGTCTGCATTCTTTATCGGCTTGTGGCCTGATAGTGTGCTACCATCAATTTAGCTCATTACAGCCAAGTATTTAATGATTTCGATTTGGGGTGCCTTGATCTGTAGAAGATGTTATTCCACCCGAAACAAACGACTCATTGAAGGAAAATATCTAACACAATATTATCAACATGTGAATTAACCTTCAATACTATGTTATTTGTTTGAGAATATTTCAAATCATGTGATTTTGTAAAGATTGCCACCTAGGACGCCAACATAACTTAAGAAGACATAAGACCCTAAAAGCTTAAAAATCACTACCCAAAAACTTAACCTTCAGATTGAGCCGATGTAGTGGCGGCAGTTATGTATATACCAGCATCGGTCAAAAAATTAAGGACTCATTTCAAACTTTAATTTCAGTTTTTACGACGAGGTTCATATGTAAATATTATACCGAAAATTTTTAATGGAAAAAATTAAAATCCATGAACTCTAACAAAATACTAAAACATCACAATGAAAGCAACATAAAATCACACATTTAATACAGCAAAGACCAAAGAAAGTGTCTATAAAGGTCATAGTCGTGATTCCTTTAGTAGACAGGGCTGACGAGAGGACTTAGTACTTTTTTAAGCTGAAGAAAGTCGATACATGCTAAGACAATACTTATGTATGTAGTTAAAAAAAACGTCTTTTCATAGAACACAATTTGAGAAAAATGTTAAAAGATTTAAAAAGTACGCAAACTACAATCTTGAAATTCAGCAAATGTAAATAATGATCTTAATAAAAACATATGATTTTCACACCTTTAAAGGATCATTTATCTGAAGTGACGCTTATCACTGTCCTTTAAGGTTTTTTTTAAATAATATCGCTTACTTACCTGAGAAAATGGATGCCCAAATTGTGTAAAATTTGACATTTTTTAGTTGTTCTCGATTACTCTTGAATTTAAATTTTTAAATAGCACTTTGTTGAGCATAAAATTCTGTTATTAATTTTTCAATTTAATTTAAATAATTAAATATTTAATTACTCTTATGCACTCTATTTTATATTTTATAACACTCATCTTTTTCTATTTATTTTTTGAATTTTTTTGTATCGCTTATTTTATATATTTTATATATCCATGTAGTTAACCCAAAACGGAACACGTCTAAAACAACAACGACTCGTATGTCAAATGTTGTCAGCTACAATTAGCGCAATTTTTACAAATTGAATCGAAGTGCAATTTAATGGCTTGAATTTTTCTTGTGGTTTTTTTTTGCCACTTCAGCAAGAGTTTTGTCAAGTTAAGTTATTGTTTTTTCTTTCATTTTTGCATTCATTTTCCGGAAGCAACAAACTAGGTACCGGTTGCCGGTGAATATTCAAGAAAAATGCAAATTATAATAACATGTCAGGAATAACTATAGTCGGTAATGCACGATTTTGTATTTTCAATTTATTTCATTACAAAAATATTTTTTTTTTAAATTCGGTCTCTCAAAATTTGTTGGCATTTTCGAACCAAAAATCGATTTCAGATCAGTGTGCTAAGATTATCGAGATAAATATGAATGAATATTTGGATAGCATCTCTATAAAGCTGAATTTTTTTTTTCATAATGGGACCATATTTTTAAAACTTATATAGAATGACGGAGGTTTTATCAAAATATTTCATGTCTATTTTGAAATTCGACGATTAAAAGCCATTTAAAAGATTCATGAGAGTTTTCGACTCTTTGTTCAGAAATAATTTTCGATTTAAAGTATTCAAGTTCTTCTTTTTATCAAATAAACTTCAAACTGCGGTTGTATAGTGAAGTGAATTTGCGAGTCACTCCAGGAAATAAAGAAAATTTTATTTTTTTGAAAAGTTTTAAAGTTATACACCAAAAACTCCATAGTTTTATAAAATTTAATACAAGTAAACAAGTTTTACTAAACTACATATTTCGTATGACTTCATTAAATGAAATTATTATTTTTTTTACGTTAAAAATCATAATTTCAAAATTTTTACCGGATCTTAATTTTTATGATAGACACATAAACAAAATTCTTTTAAATAATTTATAAAGCCTCAAATGTCTCCAATGGTATGGATGGGGTCTTCACAGGGTCCTCATTTTCAAACTTTACTTCAATTCAATACTGCTTTGTAATCTATACAATCATACGCCATTATTGCTCCCACCACCCATATTGTAGGGTAAACAAGAAAACCAAAAGTATTGACGCCGAAAAAAAAAATCGCGCTTAAACCGGATGCACCATTGGGGACCACCAGTGCCGCAATAGTGCGGCAACAACAAAAATATCATCAACAATATTAATAACCGAAACAACAACAGCAAATCGGCAAAATTGACAACGATTGCAAGTTGCATTTGAACGGTGCGACACTGACGACTTGTAGTTTTGAGTTTGAGGTTTCACATTTCTGTTGGTGCAGCAAGAGCTTGTGCTTGAAATTACAGGCGCGCATATGACAACTTTTTGGTTTTATTTAATTTTTTTATTTTTCTTTTTTCAAAATTGCTGCTATGAGTTCTAAATTCAATTGGACTAATAATATGTACATACGTGGAGCATAGCAACAGAATTGCAAAGAACAAACTAATTTACATACGATAAATCATTTTAAAATCATTGTTTTTTAATTTAATTTTTAAATTTTAAAATTTAAATTATCTCAACGCATAGCCCTTGAGATCTGCCCTTTAGAGAAGATTTTATTTTCACTAACACTAAAGTAAAGAAAATAAAATAAAAAAATTAATAAGTAGTTTCAAAACGGCTATTTTGGTAGGGTTCAACTAAACCTTATCGCCCATTTCACGCCAAGGGTATGTGTCGGCCCAGACTGACTTCTGTATCGTGAAACCTTATTAATTGATCAAAAAACAATATTCTGGGCAATTGACTCCGATTTCTTTAATTAAGAAAACTCATAGTTTGGTTATTTAATCGATTGTAAGGCTTAGGAGCTTGATTTTATGCTATCTTACGCGTTTTAATAAAACCCTAATAATATTAGATCGACTTAAAGAATTGGTTAAAATGTTATGTAGTCCATTTTTATACATATCTTACGATGTTTCGATTCAGTAAATTTCCATAAAACCCACATGAAATCACTGGTATGCAATAGAATTTTTTCATTCACTTCAATCACTAATAAGACAGGATTTTTATCTCAAAAAAAAACCTTGTAAGCTAGTGTAATTAGGTTCGTTTCAGTTGATTTTAATATGATTGGGTACCATAGAAACTAATAATTATTTTTCATAGTAAAGACTTCTCTTGTTAGTTTCACATTCCCAAAGCAGCATGAATGAAATTTAAGTAGAATCTATGGCGTAAGAGTTTCTGCCCCAATTTTTTATTCGAAAAAATCAAAGAACAGCACAAGCACCTCTTTAGTTTTCAAAATGCCGCCGGTAAATGAAAACAAATACAACAACAACAACAACAACAAAAGTCCCTGAATCAAGAAAAATATTCTCTTCTTAAAGTTGCTTGTGAGTGTATTAACATACCAGTATACGAACTACCAAAAGAAAAAATTAAACAACGTAAATAAAGATAAAACAACACGTACGACCCGGCTAAAGTTGAAGTACTAAAAACTTAGCTCCAAACTGACCACGAAACGAGAGTTATTGGGAGCACAGTTAATGCCACTAAGAGCGTAGTGGAAACAGAAATCGCAAAACGAACAAACGAGCAAATGAATGAATGAAAACATCTGCTCAAAGCAGCAGCAGGCTGATATGCAGCAATCCGCCACATACCGTCGAGAAGTGCAGTCCAAATAGCAATCAGGCAGGCAGGCAGATCGTGTGTTTGTGCCAAGACAAAGTTGCCACATTTGTTGGAAAAAGGTGACCAGGTCAGCAACGATGTTTTATGTTTTCATGTTCAAACAACTGCTGTACAAGCAGCGGAATGCCTGGAAAACTGCCTCCGTCTGCTGTTGTTAGTACAGCTCAAGTCAGACTGGCTGACCAGCAGTGAAGGAAATGCAACGAGTGACTTGCTCAAAAGCTCAGCGATGGAGTACTCCATAAGTGCATTTTTGTTACTTGCAGCTTTTTTAAGCTTTTAACTTGAACTAAAAGGAGCTGGAGAAATATATGCTTATGTGTATGCGTTTATTTGATTGTGTTAGTCATATGAAAGAGATAACTGCAGGTGCAATTGCACAACTACCATTTGTATTTCGTCTTAATTTGTCGCCGTTTTCTTCTACTCGCTTTCATATAGCACCGAAATAAAAAGGTTCACATTGTAACTATTGGCAGTGCAGTTGCAATTAAACGAGTGTTGTCGAAATCCTGCAGAGAATATTAGACGAAATGCTATAAAAAATTGTTAATTAAAATAAGACCTAAATAGAAAAGGAACACTTAAGCTCTGAGAGCATTCTGCTGCAAAGTAATGCAAAAAAAGAGCAGTGTCAGATTAAGACTAAGCGGGGTCCTCACTGAAACAAATTTTTTATGAATATAATAGGGGAAATCTTCCATTTCCTCAGAATGCTTTTACAAAAAAAAAAAATACAAATAACTTTATCCGCTTCAATCACAAATTATAGAACGGGACCTGGGTAGGTTCTTTTTTTATGTGTATTCAGGGTATGACTAAAACAAAAATTCCTTCTTTTTCATTTCTCCCAAGAAAAAACAACAAGACTCTTGTCCATGGATGGGCACAAGTTCTTCTACAAGTTCTAACGAGAGCGCAATTGAGAGTAACGAGAGAACATTTATGTATACGTATACAAATGAGAGCGCATAACAACGATTCAGCTCTACTTGTACCACCACATGTAAACGAAATTTTGCGTGTATGTTGGTGCCCATTAAGCCACTCTTAAGCCACTAGCAAGTAGCTTAACATTCCGCTATATGGGGAGGGCCTGGGACTGTAGTCCCCTTTAGCCCTACCTTAAACCATGACTGAAAAAGGGCACTTGGAAAAGCGTTGAATATAATCCTTAAATGTTAGGGTATGCACATCGCAGCTTCGAGCTTTGGTTTCTTTACAACTATTAAAGTATTGAAATATCTTACTCCAACTATATATGTATGTATGTATTATTGTTAATAAGGTCATAACCCTTGATTGTGTGCGTTGGGAACTAAAAAAATATCTGTTCTAGTTAAAAATAATAACATTAAAAAAATTGTTCTAATGGTATTCATATAATTTGCATTGAAGACAATGTTTTGATCCTTTGGTTTTATCGAATATTCGCTCTTTTCTCAAAAAGAGCTTTCTGACTATTTAATTGAACTTTTTCCAATACTTAAGCTCTAGAAGTGATTTTCATCATAAATTCCAAAATTTTTTTGGGCGCAAAATGCAAAGACTCCATGGCCTTTCTTGGACATCAGTGGATTATATTGATTAAGGAAGTGGAAGGTAGTCATAAAGACACCTAACTAATCCTAACTTTCGTAGTTTATTTAGCTTATAAGAAAAAATAGCAAAATGATCCCAAATGGTTAGTGAGCATATTGAATGGGAAAATGAATGTTCGACATAACTAACACCCAAACCAGAGCTCGACAAAAAATTACCAGCTTAAGAAAGTTCTTTCTTCCATCATAAACCGATGAAAATTGTACCATTAGATTGGAATTTATACAAAATGCTTCAATTTCCTAAATACTGTTACAAGCAAGGCAGCTCGTTGTTGGTGTTTCTTTTTAAATAAATAAATAAAAAGTCAATATCTCGTGACTAACAAGTAATCGAACGCAATTATCAAGTGCCGATCCAAGTAGTTCCCCCCCCCCTCTCAAGCGACCTATGCTATCATCAGGCGTGCGATAAGAAGACAACTTCATGTCCATGCAACGTCGTCGTAGTCGTTGTCGTTGTCGTCGTCGTTCATTTCTTGTTTGTTGATACAAAATGTTGATGTCGTTCGATTCAAGTTGCCGCCTCTGATATAAAACTCCCTCAAATTCTGTCCACTGCGTACTTTTATCTGTCAACGCGGCAACAGATATGACACCAACTATCTGTCATATGATGGTTGACCGACCAGAAGAGTAACATTAAAATATAAAAAATATGAAAAAATCCGATGCGGAAAATATGAACAACAACATAAAGACAGCAGAAGATGGCAGTACCGATAGAGATAGAGTTGGCCAAGACAAAATGAATTTCTTATCTCAGTTTGGCGAGGTCGTTACTGTGATCAAACAAACGACCGAAATGTACATTAAGTTATAGCAGAGAAAATCAATTGGCTGCCTTAAGCGGCGTCAAAAAATGTTGAAGCAGCCAATTTAATGAAATAAATTTGTCTGATAGTCAATAGAGATTTCAATTTTAATTTTTAATTAAAATTTAAATTTTTTTTAATAAATGTTTATGGGAAATATTAATATAATAGTATAGCTTTAGTAGGCGCCAGTATGCTTGTATTTGAATCATTACTTTCGATTTTCATTAATAGCTGTTCTATGGGGATATTTGTAAGATTATTTATATGTATATCATAAATTTTTCTAGTAATTTTCTAGCAACATAATTTGGTAAAGTCTAAAAAACCGCATATATTGTTCAAAATAACTACTTACTTACATAAGTATATTCGAAAATTTCGTTTTTATTGTAAATTTTCATTATATGATAGCTGCATAAAATTTTACCATTCGTAGGTTTTAGCTTCGTAAAATCGATGTAATGCTATATGTTTACATATATGGCCGTTGGAAAGAAGCTCAGTAGGGGTTGTAAAACCTTTATAAAAATGCTGTTCTAAACCAACGTAAAAATCAAAAACATTTACAAAAATGGATACCGAACGTCTGCCATGATGACTTAAGCTCAATTCAACTTAAAAACAAAGAATGTTAAATAAAATACAACAAAAAGTCGAACAGCAAAGGATCGATTGCATTGGCAGCGCTTTATCTTAAAATTTCTTCAAAGGATGCGCCAACGGCCAAGTCTGACATTATTAATGAAACAAAATATGCAAAAGATCACAGAATACTCTGTCTGAAACACGTTATATATTGCAGTGTCATACACAAAGTCGTTAAATGCAATTTGGTGCATTGGAATGTAAATAAAAAGTTAAAGGGAACGGCAAAGATCAACTGATAATTGAAGGCATTCATTAATGAAATAAAGAAATTTATTCATTGTAGTAGCGAATTTTATCACGTGATGTTTACGACAGCCGGTAATCAGTTTAACCACAAAGTTAATATGATATTTAATCTGAGATAATATAAATTTTCCAAACATCCGAACTTTGTACTACGCATATATGACATATAAGAGTATATGCATATATGCATATGTATGTAACAGTTTAGGAAAGGAGATGGTAACGATTGTATGTATTGTTGGTACCTATACCAACTTATTGGCCTTTTGAGTTGAAGCCGCCTCCCAAGATACTTAATTAATTTGCTGGCGCCGAATATCAGGCAACGAAGCAACAAATTAAATTTCTCTGATATTATCGTAAATTAATAAACAATAAATAGCACACATAATACAAAAACAATAAAATTTTAATTTTCAGGTTTAACCACGGCGGTATCTTTCAGATAGAAAAACAAAAAAATATCTCATTTCCTTTTGCTGGACATTGACAAGTTATCTGATTTTAATTTAATTAAATAAAATGCGGTTTAACTTAACAAAACGCGGTTAACATTATTATCGCAAAGAGTTAAAGTAAAGTAGATATCAATGCTACTTATACAAGAATTATTGTAGGTTATGTTGAAGGATTCATTTCAATGTTACTACTAAACCAAAAAAATTAAAAATTTTCTGCTTGGCAACTTTGTTACACCGAATTGTAGTTGTAGTTGCAAGCTGACAATGTAAGCCAATATGTTTTTGCAGCAACATAAAATAATATGACCAACCCACAACTCATGTTAGGTCAATGCAATCCTTTAATCAAGGACTTTTTGCTATGAACTTTTCCATAGCCGCCAGCAAGGATACGACAATTTGGTGTTCATGTGTACAACAACAACAATTTTATTTTTTGACATTTCTAAACTCACTTTAGCACAGTGTATAACACCTTCCTTGTGCTAATGTGCCCTTGAGTGACTAACCAACGGACTGACGGACGAACTGACAAATTTTTGGAAATTTAAAACTACTCATGGTGGATGAGCTCACGAGTCATGACTATCGACAATGCACGATATATAAAAGTTACGAAAAGGGAGCGAGAATGGAGGTACATACATGAAAAGTTTTGTGATTTAACTGCGTCTTTCATTGTGTCCGATGACGACCTTTAGGTGAAACATGGTTTTGTGGGGATTTGACATGGGGATCAGTTTACATGTTGTGACATGGGCTTGAGTCCTTTTGTTTTATTTTGTCATTGCAAACAATTTGTAATAGTGACCAAATAGTATGTCGACCTGTTACCACAAGTTTAGTTTGGTTTGTGTCAAAAAACATGAATGAATTCACAATTTCACTTTTTTTCTACATTTTGAATTTGAAGTTAATAACACATGTGATTCAAGTAACATACATACATATTTTAACACATGTGCATCACATCGCATCGATCTGTGAGGAGATGCCTTACCTTGCTAGAATTAAAAATTGAGGTTGAGCCATATTCTTATGGATGATAATAATATTATACATATTATAATCAAACAATAAGCTTTTGTTCAGCAAAACAAAATATAAAAACTTAAGGAATTATGAGTTGTAGAATTTAAAAAAAAAATATTTTTGAGAAAATCGTATTTGATCCTTGATTTACATTGTTTTTTTAAATTAGCGTTAGCACTGCTTTTAGTGCAAATTTTGATATAAACTCGTGATATAAACTTGTGGTAGAATACCTAGCGTCATAATGGTGTTATTCAGTTTAATCTAAATATCACCGAATTTAACACTGAACGTTATTTTTCGTTATTTTGCTGAAAGTTTTTCTGAGGTCTCTTTCTCCAAATCGCATCATAGATTCAAAAGGTATAAACGAAGCTACAAAGAGACTGCTTTTATTTAATGGAATTTGAAATTGTCTTTTAATTTCCTAAACAAGACAATATAAAGAAATTAAGTATTTTCTCAACCCCAGGCTTAGCCCTAAAGGCGGTAAGAGCGAGATAATGGTGGCCAATTAAAATGAATAAACTATCCTAACAAAATTTACGCTGAAATAATTCGAAAAAATGGTCATAATATTTGATACATATTTTCTGTAGGTATTTGGTTCATAGAACTTACTGTACTCGCTTGTATTTTATTAATTACACCCATATGGTTCCGGGGAGTCGTTGAAAGCATAGTTTCAAATTTAGTTTCTGCACCATTTGCAGTGACTTTGAAAATGTAGCTGATAGCATTAACTCTTTAGATTATTTCTTACCATATGGCACCATCGGTTTAACCGACTCCTCGGAGTCTTCTTACTCTAGGTGTAAGAAAAATCGATAACCATTATTTGCAAAAAACAAAGGAAAAAAAATCATAAGCGTACATATTAATTTTGTGTGTAAATTTTTATATTATTTATTTAATATTTTTGAGCGGTTTTAATTAATTTCTGGTCCTTTTGTCATGTAAAGTGTTTTGGAAAGTAAGAAAAAGTGGAAAAGTGACTGAAACTTTTTAGAACGATTTCTTAGGGTGTGCTACTCAAAAATTCTCGTAATCAATATTTCCACTGGACCCAGGCCCGGATTTAAAAATTTGCCGCCCTTCTTCACTGGTGAATATGGACAAAAAAAAGATTGTTTAATATGAAAAGTGAGGACCTTTTTTTTATTCGCATTTTTTTCCCCTGTGTAACTCTCACCATCACCAATGCAATGCAATGTATTACCACAGTTAAAAAAATTTTTAAAAAAATTTCAAAGTTCCCAATATTTGCCGCCCCTAAATTCTTGCCACCCTAGGCACTGGCCTAGTGTGCCTGTAAGGTAAATCCGGGCCTGACTGGACCAGACGAAAATTAATCTTTAGAGAGCTTGGCTCAGCTAAACTTTCGATTAATACGCTCTGAAGTATCTTTTCTCGAAATTTTAACCACATTAACTGAACCCCCCAATCAAAATCAGCGGGGTTCTTTTATGAAATTTTTAGTGACAAGACAAATTTAATTTTTTTGATTTCGATTTGCTTATAATTTTTAAAAATCATATAGTATATTTATGCAGCTACATATATAAAAGTTAAATCAGAGATTTTCAAAAATATTTTAGTGGCTGCCTTTCATATCTCAAGACAATGTTTTTAGAGATTTTAGTCAATAACACTAGACAGTTGAGAATAACAAAGCCTTCTTAGGACTTGTTCTTCAGCGATTCTCTACGATTTTGATATAGAACTAGCCTACACTGAGAAAACAAAATGTTTGAATATAACAAACGCATATTTCTTATAAAGCAATTAAGTATTTAATTGATTCAAAAATAAAATGCTTCAACTAAGTTTGATCCAAATACAATATATTTGGCTCAAATAAATATTTGATTGCTCTATATAAAATATGCGTTTGTTGTATTCAAACAAATTGGTTTCTCAGTGTAGACACATCCGAATCCGATGGGTGCATTCAAAGATGCACAAAACATCAAGTAACTTCAAATTGTAACCCAAAATGCTTACAATTTTTGTGCCTCAACTGGCGCAATCACCATGGTTCCTCGAGTTAGTTTTTTTTTAAAAAAAGAACAAAAAAATTGGAATCAAAAACCCTCCCCCGAAATTTTGTTATCATGTTATCATTTTTTTTTTGATATCTTTTTTGTCAGATAAAAGGTTATTTAACATATTTTTATGCCCAAGTAATTTTTCGGCATAACTTCGTTGAAAATTTTAATACATACTTTAAAAAAATTTAAAGGTAACAGATAAAATCCGAGTGTCAATATCACAAGGACAACGAAATTTTGCAAATCAAAATTAAATTGCACTTTTGTGCTAAAAAAATAATAACCTTCCAGAAAATCACTCGCTTCAACTGCCTAAGG
The DNA here is from genome assembly GCA_963662105.1 of Meiosimyza platycephala. Taxonomy (NCBI): domain Eukaryota; kingdom Metazoa; phylum Arthropoda; class Insecta; order Diptera; family Lauxaniidae; genus Meiosimyza; species Meiosimyza platycephala. Next base: position 120,719,549 of record OY759208.1, read on the forward strand.
ACGAGTGAAATACAGCGGCGCTAAATTCACAATTTTCACCACAAACTAAAGTTAGTGACTCCGATATCGAAATTCACTCACTAAGCGAATGACAATGTGAGGTGTGTGACAAAAAATTGACGAAAGAGAGCGTAATAGAGAAGCCAACAAAAAAAAAGTGCTTGCATTTGTATAGGTGCGCAGGGGAAATCGCGCACCTACACAGCTGCAAAAGATAAATCTTGTAGATAAAGAGAACTTTCCGGCGTTGTGGTTGTTTTGTTAGAGAGCTCTCTATAGTTGTGCTGCTCGCACACACTGTGAAAAACAAGATCCATTGTTAAGGTATAAATTTGCTGCCATATTGAATCAGGCGTTACCGGTATTACAAAGCAGAAGATTTTCACACTAAAGCACTGGATAAATAATGGGAAATTTTATTATGAACAATAGTGAAAAGATAAGGAAAATCGAAAATGAAAAGCATAAATTATTTTTCTTAATAAAGGGTGTATCAATTTACAACTGTCTAAGAGAGACGTTTTTAGGTTATTTATTAAAGTTTGATACGAACTAAGGCAATTAATAAAATATCGGAAAAATGTACCTATTTTCATTATACATTTTCGACGATATTTCGGATTGTAAGTCCTCTTTTTCACCATTTATGTCTGATTTTTTCGTCGTTTGGCTCGGAAGTTTTTGCTGGCTTATGGGCACAGAACTTTTGAGATAGACCCACAGAAAGAAGTGCTAAGGTAATATTTATTGACGATCTGGGTAATCAATATTGACACTTTTTGGAGAAGTTATCTATAACCATTATAAAATATCAAAATAAAATAAAAATTAAGCCATTGTCTTATTGGCTGAAACTTAGCTTCGTTTTTGAACCATAGACAGTTTTTTATCATGCCACGATAGCTTTCACTGTTTGCTGTTACAAAATATCCAGCTCGATTTTCAAAAACAAAATTATCGAATAATTTCGTGCAGTGCATTTTTATGAAATGCTCTTTTTTATTATATAACAAGAATCAATGACATTTTCGCAAATTTGCAAAGACTCAGCATGAGAAATGTAAAAAATTTATGTATTACCAATTAAGAATTCCAAATTAATATTTAAAAGTCTTATTGATCAACCCTTTATATCATGTCAAATAGTGTGACAAAATCTTAAAGCGCACTGTATTTTTAGCATACTGTCGGACACAATTTTCAATTGAATTTTCCAGTGTATTTTCGGTAACAATGAAAAAACAAAAGTTGATTGTTTATGTGAATCCTAAAAAGCTATTATTCTATCTAACGCTTCCTTTTCTAACTCTCGTTATATTTTTACTAAAGCTTTGCTTAGCTTTTTTGTCGCCTTTTGCAACAACTAAATGTGCTTTGAACCCTATAGAAGCTTTTTGTTCACACTATGACTTCTTCAAAATGCGAAAAGGATAGAAAGCTTACAAACGCGTACACATAAAACACGGCAAAAGTTAGGGATACCAACTTAGCATCGGTTCTCAGAAAATATCGATGTTTTACTTGAGTGTCTCTTCTAGGATTTATCAATTATAACAGAAATGTTCAAGTATTCATGATAATTTGTATACTTCCTCTAAAGGAGCTTGTTTGTAAAAAAAACCACGAAAAACCACTGGGAAATGCCACCAGAGTAAGGTTTCCTATTTCAAACTTGTTGATTTCTTATGGCCCAAGTTCCGAACCTTTAAATTGATTTTCATTATACGCAGGGCCGCATTTAAATTTTTGGTGCCCAAGGTTTTTAAGAAAATGTTGTCCTAGTTTTACATTTTATATTGATTTTTTATTTGAAGTAAAATAGTCGTGTCTGGATATAGTGAACTAATTTTTCCAAGGCCTGTTCACAGTATGCAGACTGTTCACTATATCAAGCTTGACATTTTCTGTTCAAAAACTGGTTTTATTTGCTCCAAATACAAATTTGTACATGTAAATGAGTTAATTAGAATAAATTTGTAGGTAAATAGAAATGTACAATTGTTTATTGAAAGAATTCGGGAATTCTTTTACTTCTTGCGTTCAGAAATTGACTTTTGAACCGCTGTTTCTCGTAAAAATGAATAATTAGACTTGGGAAGTTGGTCGCCTTCTGTGAGGCCGATTATCAGCCATACTTAAACTATCAATTACAAAAAGAAAAAAGGACTATAAAAAATGCAACGCTAGCTTTGGAATTAAAAAGGTCATAACATACTTTTTCGGTGCTTCGACTACATTGGGCGGCAATAACGTGGTTGCCGTAGGGGCGAAAAAAACATGTTTAGCGGCCCTACTTTGCTAGCCACAGTGCAATTGCATTAAAAATTCATAACATTGTATATCGAGCAATTTATACGGTATACCGAGCGCATACTATAGATTCTGTGAATAGACACAGCCATTGAATACTGTTGTCTGCTGTGAGCAGTTGGCAACGCACTGGATCAGCAGTTCAGTGAAACAGCTGATGTTTGTTTTGGCAATTAATTTTGTAAAATTATTGTAGTTGTGTTTTTTAAGTTTTTAGTCTTTTTAAAAAATTTATATTGTTCAGTTTAATTTATTTTGTTCAACTTTTCCACTTTAAATGTTATTTAAAGTGATGTGAAGTGGTTTTTGTATAATTTATTTTGTAGCACCGAAATTTACACACATGTACGTTTTTATTACGATATACATACATATATTTTGTTAAAACCTTTTTTCATTTTGATGTAATATTTTAAAGGAAAATATAACGAATCTGCGGCAGGACAACTTTGGGGAGTTATCCAAAACTAAAGAGTGTGTTTCCTCTATATTTCAAAAGGATCAATTGACGATTTTGAAAACCCTTTTACGTAAGATTAAACTTTTATATAATTTGTTTTTTTTTTTTTTTTTTGATACAAAAAAAAATCTATTGTCTTATAAATTTAGTATCAACATTCTAAGTAAATATGCTACACTTAAATTAATAGCCGTCTAAGGAACTCATGAACATATGTCACGCATGAAATGGCAATTTCTCATCAGTCAAACGACAATAATATTGAAACAAGACAAGAGCACTTGAGCTGTATCTAATTTATGCAAAATATCAATACACAAAGGAGAGGCACATCAAAGTGGCCCAATATATTATACGAACGCAATATATTATAACCCAAATAAACTGTCAAATGGTCAAATGGCGCTGAAAATGCGCATTATAAATAAACAAATAAAGAAAATACAAATAACAAGATCAACGAGACCAAAAGTGCACGGCAGCAGCAGCAGCAGCAGGAACTTCACACAGACCAGCAACAATAATGAATTACCCTTAAAAATGGGCTCATTTCACGGTCATTTGAATGCGACGATAATGACGACGACTACGACTGAGTTTGGTCTGGTCAGATATTTTTTTCTATAATTTATTGACCATTTCGTGGGTGTCCAATTATTCACTAAGGTGCAGGTATAGTTAAAGGTAGAAAGTGAATGTGACACAGATGCCACTTTCATAGAAAAAGTTCTTAGTTTTGTATGCTAACAGAATTTGTGTATCTTACGTGAATTTTTTTAAAGTATTTTGACTGTTTCGTTCTTGAAAACTTGATAAAATTCATCAATCATCATCCATTTCTGATTAAGTTGCAATTTTTTTTTTTTTTCGTCATTTTTGTGTTCAAGATTTTTGCCAAAAAAGCAAAGGCAAAAAACTGCAAAAGAGCATTGTAACTTGTACGCAAATGTATTTCGGGGTCGCAGACATAAACGCCATATCCATCTCAAGGGTTGTTTTGCATCTATTGTGTCTCTGGTTCTGTTGGTGCGACATGCAGATGTGTCTGTCATTCCTGAATTTTTGGTCATAAGCGTATTTTTTTTATTCTTTATCTGGCATGTTCCACACTTTAATTTGTAAAAAAAAAAATTTAAATTTCTGACTTAGTTGCGTTGCACAGTGAAGGGTTTAATTCATTTTGAAGAACTTTTTCTGTATTTTCAATTGATGAGTTTATGTAGGAAAGCGATATACATATGTACATACCAGTGGCGTCACTTCATCAAAACCTTGGGGGGGGGGGGGAAGCGAGAATTATAATTCCACCACTATTAGATGGTTTTATTGAAATGATGTATAGCATAATAACTAGTATCAGATCCTTGGGAGGGCCAATGCCCTCCCCAACCTTACTGAATTGACTCCACAGATACATATTAAAATGCAAAATACTCTCGATGAGAGGTTTTAGCGATCTGTAAAACAATAATCAATAAAATTTTATCTGATATATAGATTCTTTTGCTCAAAAGCTCTTTTCTTATCGTCTTCTTCAACTCTTCTTTAATGCCAATTTTCCAAATTTCTTATGACAATACTAATGACAACTAAAGTCACACGTCCAACTCGATTATATACACATATGTTTATTATTTATGAGCTCCTCAAAACAGGCCGTTTTTCGGAAATGATGTCATCTGAATTTCAAAACCATGAAAATATATTTTGGCGGTCGTAAATAATTATAATGTCTTAAATTTAAATATTTCAAGAGGATAATTTTTATGTTTAACGATATTCCAAAAATCTAGTCATTGTCATAAACCGTTTTCACCATGTAGATATTTTAAGATTAATTCAAATGGAATTACACATTGCTGAAATTATTTTAATCATCTTTCGAGTATCGAGTATCTGATTTAAATGTTCAATAAATTTAAGAAATCAGGCAGTGTGAATCGTTATTTCTTTACGTGCTCACTTTCAAACAAATTTTACAGTTTTTTCTGTAACATTTTGTCTGGCTTGCCCGCGAGTGCATTTGACACTTTAGCAGTTGATGGATTAGTTGAATAATTATTGATTAAACACAGGACTTTGCATGTCGCATTAGCGCCGTAACGAAAAATCTTCTGAATCCTTTACTTATAGCCATGTAAACTAAAGTTTAATTAAATGCGTGACAAAAGTCAAATTCTGGGCGTAAGTGTCATACGATAAACTGCGATCTGTCATCATATGCAGCTCATTAGAAAATATTAAATGTACGTTCATATGTTAATACGAAAATGTGAAATATTGTAAGGCATGAGTAATTTTAATCCTTTTTTGCACAGCTTTAATAGGTAATTAATCAATTTTCATTCAGTAAAAATCGAAAGTATAAGATTAGCACTTCAAGCGTGTACCAACCAACTGTTTACGCTGCGATTGGATTTTTGCTAATCAGCATATGATCAAAATGTTAATGCGATGCGTTAAACATTTATTTTTAATAAAATCATCTTCATTTATTTTTTCATTATTTCGTAATCCATACTTACTGTGATACCTTTGTCCATCGTTTTGCGATAGGTATTATTTATAGTCCATTATACATGGGTTGAATATATGTTTCATTTCGATCAGTTGCTATTGCCAAAATTAATCATTTATTGTTCAATATACATTATTCTTGTGCCTGTGATTAACTCTTTCGAAATGGTCTATACCGATGTATTTTTACATTCTCAAGCTTTATGAGAACAACTAAAACAAGAAGAGCGTCAATCAGCTTAAAAAGATAAACAACTTAAAAAGTCGCTGATAAGAAAGTGTAGAGCAGCTTAAAAATAAAAATTTCAAAGCACCGACATTTATGAGGTTTAAGTTTAATGTTTAGTATTTTATATATTAGGCATTCTCTGTCAAAACGAAAAAACTTGGACCTTGAGAGCTGATGGTATTTTTTTTTTTTTTGTAGCATTTGACTAGTTGAGAATTTATCATAAATCATTTAGTCATAATTCGAAATATAGTTGCTTTCGTTTGTATCGTTTTTTTGAATTACTAAGTCAGTTAGATCATTGTAAAGTAATCTCTTAACCGTCTTAAGTGCAGGATAATTACAGATGTGGTGTTCAATACTTTCCTTCTCCTCTTCGCAGGAACAGCCTTTACAGAAATCATTACAGGGAACATCCAAACGGCTAGTATTATCGCCGAAAAAACAGCGGCCTACCACATTTTTTATCTACGGTTTTTCTAGAGCTATGGGTTTCTTTGATCGTTTATAGTCTGGTATCTCCCAGATTTGATGTATGATTATTTGTTTAGCAAAGTGCTTGGATCAGGGTTTCAAAATAATATTTTCAACTAAACTTCTTCAAATTGAATAAATCAAAGGGTGGGCTTTTCTGATAGCAATGTATATAGAGCTCTGAACTAATGTGGTACTTACGTATTGAATACGCTTTGTGTCAAGTTTAATTGAAAAAATCTTATATTGCAACATGTAAACTGAACCGTAAAAGTTATTGCAATGTAATTGTATGCGTAATGGGTTCATGGGTAAAAAGGACATAATATCGATTATTTTAGACTTAAGCCGCTCATTGTGTTAGCACTAACATTATCGCAGCACTGATGCAGACATTGACAGATTTATTGAACTTGAGAAAAAAAAGGAACAAAATTAAACACAAAAATCCTTTGAGCCATCTTACTGTGTCTATCGCTAATCAAATATGTAAGTAACTCATGTCCAACTAGGCGCCAGTACTCTAAGATCCTTAAATTCTTATCAATAGGACACATTTATTGCTTAGATTTTATGAATGACAACGGCAACGCGACTCATTGAGTGTCATGGTTTTCAACATTTTTGCCTTAACGCCGAATTGGTATCTTCTATATACAACCAACCGAAGGATAGTTGGTTCTTCTAATGTTACCAAAAATCAACAACTATACGCAATTACATATTTGTACAGAGATCTTTTCTTTTGTGACTTTGATTTTTTGAGCACCCGCAGAGTTAAAGAAATTCATTGTGAAAACTCTACGCTGCTGATGCAGACACAGGTATAAAACTATAAAAAAGGGACATTATTGTTTTTGTTGCTGTACAACAAGCGTATTTAGATAATAAACTTATGATATCGTTAATACAATATTCATAAAAAATACAATTTTAAATGACATAAAAATGTGTTGATTCCTTAAAGTAAATGTGACGAATTCCGTACTTCAATTCTATAGTTTTGAGGAGTAAAATTTCCGCAACACGCAATAAGGCACCATTACCATATAACAAAGTTTTGCATTTGTATGGTAGATACTTGCCAACCAACCCCTTCTGCGGCAGTCTGAGGCCCATGCATTTTAGTGCGTCAGTTAGCCGGAGTTTTTCCTATACTGAAATTCGATATCTTGAACGTTCATTTAATCATGTCAAAGCCGACTATTTTCTATGTTCGTAGCCGTGTTCAGTATTGCTGAAACCGTGTTTTACCTGCTTTAAACGGCGGAGCAAATTGACATGAGTTTCTCTTGTTGTCCTCAGGTTCAGTTGGGCTCAGGTTACTGGTCACAGTCATAGTGTACGAATATATGGGCTGGTACGACGGACTTTATCTTTTATATGGCAATATGTGTAAATTTATGTTTTAATGGCGGAATTTGCTGTTTATTTGAATTTTATCACCGCGGCATTGTGTTGACTCTTTTATTATTTTTACTTTTGGTATGCACTCTGTCCCTTCGTTTTTATCACATGACTGAACATACAAGCATTTGTTACCAATAAGCGTTGAATTTTATATTTTGTAGATATTTTTTTTTGCTTGCCCCTTTCGATGTAGTAAGTTTTTGCCGCCTTTTGGTTTATGAGACACTTCGCCGCATTTATGGCAGTGCTCATAAGATATTGTGAACCCAATTTTAAGGATGCGATCAATTATGAATATCTCAATTGATTTTGATGTTTTTACTTCTCAATAAAAGTGATATTTTTGTTGTTTAACAATTTTTTTTTTTCTTTGGCTTTTATTTGTATAATATCAATGTGTGTTTTATGTAAGAAAATATATGTGTATGTATACATATGTAGTTTCATTTGTTTGTTAGAAATTTCACTAGAAATACTTAAAAGGTGTGCTTAAACTTACTTTAGTCGTAAGATCAGACAAAATAACTATTTTAAAGTCTTAAATTAATTTTTGAAATAGGATTTAGTCTGAGCAGCCACAAATGAAAAATATTTTTATAAAAGCTAATTTTCATATAATGTCCAATCCACTTGAATTGTGTCAGTGATGACATTTGGGTTTTGTGAAAATGTACTGAATCGAGACTTGAAATGTACTTTTTAGAGGCCGAGCGTACTTTTTTTTTTGTCTTGAACACCAAATTTTACTAACATGTTCGAAATTTTTCCAAGCAAAAAAACAAAGTCCTCACTTTTGGCATCTCAGAAACTCTAGCAAAATGAGATATACATATATTACATAAATTACAAAATCTACACATTGCGATTATTTTATTTTTTTCAAGGTCATTATTTTAAATTGTCCAAATGTACCGAAAGTGTACTGAAAACTTGTCGAATGTACCGAAAACGATTTTTCAGGACGCAAATTTACCGAAAAAAGTACAAATGTACCGAAAATGCCATCATGATTTCGTGTTATGAATATTAAAATGTTTTGCTTCTGCAAACCTACTTGTTCAAGTCCACCCACTTTTTCAACCAGAAAAGATTTTTGTAGTAAGGTGCTCTTGTGCCGAATTTCGTAGCAGTTTCTTGGACTATTTTTGTGATATAACAATTGAAAAATCTTGCTTAGTTTCAAATTTCATAGTTATGATAACATCAAGTATTTTCTTCTAAATGTAGGCGGTATCACGCCTTATTTTTCAATTTCGTTTGCATGGTACTATTGTCACGTTTCAACATTGTACACAATTTTTAATTACATTCTATCTTAGGACTCTCAAGATGTGATGACTTCAGTAAGTTTCTTCAAAGGGATGTGCCTCCCCAACTAGCTCAATGCGTTCACATTTTCGTTTGGTTGACGTTTCTGTCACTTTTTCATTTGCTACTTGTTATGCGAAGTTCTGCGCCAACGCTTCGTCATATTAATAAATTTATCATTTTATATATTTTATTAAGTTTTCGCTTTCATGGGAGTTGCCCAATCTAGCTCAGTTGTTACACATTTAAGCAGCTTCGAATCACCTTCGAATAAAATGGGGTTTTAGGATTTGAATTCAAAAAAATATTTCGAACTTTATCTCTCCATCAGAAATGGTTTGGCTTGGATTTTAAGTAATTCCTTGTTGATTAAAAATATATATATATTTCTTATGTAATAAGGGGAACTTTACATTCCTTAGAGGAGCCGTATCTTCTTCAGTTCTGAATTTTAAAAATAATTTCTTTTCGGATATTCATATTGTAAAAGAACTATATTTTTAGAATTTTATGTTTAAGGTATATGTATATAATTTGGTCTGAACATAGATTCGTAGTCAGTAAGTACAGAAAAAAAGTTCCCTTTAATATAAACAAAATAAATTTTCTAAAAATGCTTCCTTAATGGATATTAAAATATTGTGAAAATTTAAAATTATCAATACCTATAAAATGCTTTATTTCAATGACAATATAATAGAAGCATCAGTGCTAAAATATACATACATATATATTTCATAAATTTCATAAAACTTATGAAGCTTCAGTAGAAATGTCAAAACAAAAAAATCAACATGAGGTCGGTCCAGTCAGTAAAACGTATCAAATGAATTCTCAGGCGAGCGCAGGTAAGGTTACTCTTAAGCAGAGTAAAGTAAACAAAACTACGACTATTTAAATGTTATTCAGGTATTAATAACTGTCAAAACATAGCATTCAAAACGGGATATGGGTTAAGTACCCCCCTCTGGCAGACGCTGTTTGGACGTAAAATAACTCAATTAGAGACGAATGCTCACGCAATTGGCAAACAGCGGGGTGTGCACACAATCGTCAGACGATTTAAGAGATCATAAGAACGCCAGAAGCATTGAATGAAATGAATAGAACTACATGACTTGATTTGTTGTGGTTTTGAGTTGAACTATGAAGGAAACGTGCAGGTAAAAACTCAACATAGACAGAAGATTGACGCGACATAGAAATTAACTAATTGGCGAGACAAACGATATTAGAAAGATAATATATTTCATAATAAGAAGGTTGTGTACTTTTGTATAAAACATAAAATCTGCAGTGAATTTCATAATTCTCTTTTTGTTACAACAAAACATAGATTATGTACATAAAATAAAGCTTGCATATTTTTAGGGATTTCTATAAATTAACTCTCAAACGCTCTAACCTCCACAATGTGCCATGCTATCAATACACAGCTTGTGAGGTCGCAATTGATGCCACTTTTATTTGACTTTCTTACCATAAAATTGATATTGAAATAAGTGAACATCATGAATGAGTGCTATGCGGCAAGCGCAGAAAACATGATTCCAATGTAACGAGAACATTGTTTTGACTTCTATTGTTTAGGGACCTCACAGAAGGTTGCTGCTGCTGCTGCTGCTTCATGATCATGACAGTCATTGGCGACACAAACAGCAGACAGACAGACAGACATACAATCGGAAGCAACACAATTACGAGTATTCATGATGATGCAAAAGTCGTGCGAATTCATAGCAAACGACGACTGCGTGGCAGGTGGCGCCAAAACCACAATTGTAAGATACTATCGCTGTAACGCTCTCATCGTTGCTTGTTATTGTCATTGTTTTATGAAAATTTCATAATTTGAATCATTCGTGTTGTAGACCTTTAAAATGTGCTTCCTAAAATTATTTGTTTCTTTGTATTTTAACTTTTTTATAGGGCTAAAAAGTAGACAATGCACAAGTAAGGCACGAACTGTGCCATTGAAAAACTTTAGTGTACTTAATACACATGCGATAGTTTTCGACAAACTAGGTATGTAGCGGTGTAGGGCCTTTATGGGCAATTACCATTTTTAAACCATCGCATTACAATTAGCATCTTTTTTATTTGGTAAAGAATACTTAGCGCTTGGAACATTTCTACATTAAAATTGAAGACCTTACATAGGTAAACATTGTTAAACATAATTAGATAGTAAAGAGAATATGCTAGATTAAAACTAAGATCATATTTTTTGGAGAGATGTCGTGTACAAAAAAAAAATATTATTTCAAAATTGCAAAACAAATTGCAATGTAAATAAAGCCAATGTTTAACCACTTAACCTTAGAGGTCTTAAAAGAATGCGCAAAACAGATGTAAAAAAATGTTGTAAAATCAACCATAAAAAATAAAAACTAAAGACTTAATGAAAAATTTTGCATAATTTTTTTTTCGGAACATCGAGATCCATTATATTTAGTTGCCAACTATTAAGTTATTCTTTTATTTGAATAGCAATTTTTTGAAGAACTGAAACTTAAACTTTCAATGTGTCAAAAAACCAAGCAGATATGTATTACGGTTTTCTCTTCAAGTATATTTTCAATCGATTGAATTCAACTATATCAAGTGAGCCGGCTTAGTAGTAATTGAGAGTGTGCTTGCATTTTCTTATTTATATGAGAATTGCTGTTAGCTGTGACTTCATTTATGTACATCCGTTGCAAAATATGGCCAAAACTTTTTGCGGTCCTTAGTACAAACTATGTATATGTAGGTATGTACATTAGACATATTCAAAAACGTCTCATGTTCTTGAATTCTTAAGGAACACTTGAAACAAATTTAGCCAAATTCGAGAATATCCTCATTTAAAAAAAAAAAATCTCTTAGGGCGCTACCAGAGCTGCAAAATTTTAATTTTTCTGGATTTGAGTAAAAAAATTAAGAAAATTCAGTTTACCACTATTTTTTAAGACTTTATATAAGGAAAAACTCCATGATCTCTGCGCAAGTAGAGCTTTGGGGTTTCTTGCGTAACAGCTCAAATCTATTGCTGTTTTCACTACATTCACCTTAATGCACTATACTTTTATATTGCCAATGCCACAACACGAATTTCCCTTATGTACATACATACATACATATATACATATGTATATAAATGAGGAAAAATGAGGCACTACCTTTGACCCAGTTCTAAACTTAATAAATCTATGATTGAGTACTTGTACCTCAAACCCTATTCTGCTAGAAACTGAAACCCGTAAGTTGGTAGTTGCACAAAGCTTTAACTGAGAATATAAGTCTTTTAGAAGGCCATGCTTTCAGATCTTTAATCTAACCATAAACTTCCTTATTACCGCTAGAAAGCCTGACAATTTATAAATAAGATATTTTCAGTATTTCAGGTGGGGTATAATAAACTGAATGATCGCTTTACCTATCCCTATCTCTATTTTATCTCAGTTAAATATGTACTATGTATATTTTTCAAATGTTTCATACTGATAAAATAAGTCAACAGTGAAGTGTTTTCTGAAGCTTAGTATCATTTTGCATAACTCAAGAGTAATGTCCTAAACTACATATATTCAGATAATTCTTCTATTTAAACCAATGATTTTTAAATAAAAACTTATAAAATTAAAATACAAATGATATTGTGCAGATTGTTTGTGAACATCTCAATTTATAAAAATGATTTAGAAGGTGTAAGACATCTTCTTAAGTTATGGTGTTATTCGCATTAAAACTTCAAAATTATTAGCATAGTTGACAGTGATGAAACAAAAAGAAATGTTACCGTGGTGGTATTTGCCTTCAAGATTTAAAAAATAAGGGATTATATTACAATATGTACATATGTATGTATAAAAGACAAAAAACAGGTTATGTACATGCGTCTCTAAAATATAAAATTTATAGTTTGACCGCATTTACATAAATAACATGAAACATTATGCATTTCATTAAAATTATTTAAGCAAGAATTAACTTAGCTTCTGTTTTATATCAAAAAATCTCTCAAAAGACCTGAACTGAAGCAAGACTGTTATTTTTAATATAAAATCTGTAAATTACCCAGAATTTGAAACAAAATGTTGAAGACCATTGATACCATAACATTTTTCATGGAAATCCAATTCATTCTAACTGTCCTAAAAATCAACTAACAAAAATTTGGCCGTAGCTAATTGGAAACTTAAAGTCTAAGAAAAGTTCTTATACGAAAAATGAAATCATACTAGAAACTGGAACTCTTAGAGCACAATCAAGTGAAGCCTACAACTATACTATAATTTTGTCATCCATAATCTAAACGCAAATGAGAATACACATCTTGCCTAAAAGTATGCTAGTTTATATTGCTACAAAAAATGAACGTGCATGATAAGCGATCTCCACTGAAAAACATAAATAATAATAATTTCCTTAAATTCAATAAAAAAAAGTATTCTTTTCTTAAGTAAAAGTTACTCTGTTGGTTTAAGCCATAGCGTCAGCCCATTTTTGTAGTTTCTTATGTCAATACTAGCAGCCAATATGATTGAATATATACGAGCCATATCAAAAAGAGGCATAATTAATGTACGGCATATTCTTTATTAAATGGAACACGAATAAATTATACAAAAAATATTATTAGGTTCATTGTACCTACATTTTGAAATTACAAAAAAAAAATAAGCTCATTGAGCGGAGTGGAAGTGGCTAAAAAGTAACTATTACGTTACGAATTAGGATGCGATTCTACGAGAGTGTGGCTACTCAGAACCAAACCACCATACGTAAATAAAATAGTAGGTATAAAGGCAGAATCAATAATTTGTGCAACGTGAAGGATGTACAAATTTATGATAATATGAAAAATCAAACATAATTTTTAAATCATCATTTAAAAGATTAGACAGAGCGAAAAATATTTTTTATTTGGCACAAGCCCTTAACATAGTGTTGACCATTATGGAAAAATTTAATTTAATTTTTCAGATTTATTTGTTTGATTGCATTGTTGACTTTTACATAACTTTCGATTAAGAAATTACATTTCTACATAAAATAGTCATAAAAGGATTTTCTATTTTGAAGAAAAAAAAGCAAAAAACGAGTCAGAACTCAAGAAGTTGGACCTTGAAGTCTTCGATTTTGCTAATATTTTTTTTTTATGAATTGAATTTGACTAATTGATGATTTACTTTACAGTTTTCAATATTTACAAGTTTTTATATTTTTATTTAATTTTTTTTTTTTTGTGAAGATTGCACCTCCAAAATGATACCTAAATACTTTCTATTTTTTTGAATATTTCCAAAATTTTTTGAAAGATTATTTCTCAAAAACTTAAGACAACAGAAATGTTTGAAGTACCGTTTTAATTTTGATTTTTTTTAGTTTTGCTCAATTTTCGAGCTAAACTAGAAGAATCATAAAGTTACATAAAAGTTTATAGAAATATTTCTTTGAAAGATCAATAAATTTCTGGCGTTTTACGTTCCAACAACTTTATGCACAAAAGTTATACATACTCGTACAGAGATATGAGGTTTTTTTAGAAATTAATTCTATATATTTTCAAAAATTTCGTGGAGTTTTAGCGCAACGAGTGGACTTATGATAAATGATAGCTAACTAGTAAAAAAAATATCATCAAATTCGAAGACCTCATGTTTTAACAGAACACTGTAATCTAAAATCTTTACTAATTAAAAATTAAAGATAAAATATTAAATAAAACTTTATTTCATAGATTTGAGAACAATATGTATAAGATACTTAGAAATAAATAAAGCATTTTATTATATTCTTAATAGATAGATACATATTGACAGTATTGAATATTTGTTAAATTAAATACAATGCTTTTATCAAATTGCTGCCCATTAATTAGAAGAATAATATCTTTTAATTTATTTAGCAATAATATCCTTAGTGTTAACTTGCTTCTTGAAATCAGGTTACTCAATATATACTTTCATAAATTTCATAAACTAAGACTTTAATTGGCAGTCTGTAGTAAATTTTCATTTCAAACATTTACGATTTCTTAGTTAAGGACTCAGCTTAGTGGCGTCGATCCCCCCCCCCCCCCCAAGGATCTGATACTAGTTATTATTCATTGCATAAATTCAATAAAACCAATCTTATAATGGTGGAATTACAATTTTCTTCCCCCCCCATGGTTTTGGTGAATTGACGCCACTGACTCAGTTAATACTCTACGTTATTACGTAAGTTTCATAATTTAACAAATACAATCCTTTAGCAACTAATTCAAAGTATTTTTTATATAATATATTATTTTAAATACATTATGATAAATTATATTTTCTCTTGTTTTTGGTTTTTTTGCACACGTGTCCATTGTTTACTAATTTTTTACATTATATATAAATTTCTTAAGTTATTGTATTTTACACATAAAATATATAAAAGAGTTTTGTTGCTCGATCAATAAACAGATTTATAAAGTATTCTTTTAATAACGGATATTATTGTTTTTGACATAGAGCGAAAAAAAAAAACATTTTTACGTTCGGGAAATTATATGAATAATACATAAAATATTTATGCAATTTTATTTAAAAATTTACATATTTTCAGTTCTCAGCCCGACGAAGTCTGAAAATTAAGAGGCAAATTGATTTCTGTATCATATTTTTTTTTTTGAATAGCGAGACTCAATTGAGCAGTTTTGGATCTCATAAAGGTCCTTTTTGTCAAAAAAAAAAAAAGGAAAGCTTTTTGAGTGTTTTTTCACAAAAAAGATGCCAAATAAAAAAAAAAAAGTTTTACAAACATTTGGGTTTAAAGAAATATAAGGTTATTTCTTAATAATGAATTTTAGACCCCAAATATCGAATTTTTTGGAACCTTTAAGTTTATTTTGTGTTCAAATTACTACCGACTTGCCTTGTCGTAAGTGAGATCTTTGGGGCCCCAATTTTCTCAAGAACTTTTCCTAAAGAATTAATATTTTTTTATGAAAGATTTAAGCTTTTTGTGTACTAGAATGATTTCCGATCATCGAAAAAATTTCAATGTTTTATCGCAAAACTCTTTAGACTTAAGTTTTTATATTTTTACAAAAAGAAGCTTTTATTTTATTTTATTGCAAACGATGTTGTTGCTGCTGTTGATGTAGCAACATGCTATCGGCAATATGTTGAGATAGTACTGTCAGCGGCATATGTTGCTGCTGTTGTAGAAACTGTTGTTGTTGGTAATGTGATGTATGTTGCTGACTGTTATTATTGTTGTAATAATAAGGATGTGAATACTGTTGTTGTTGCTCATATAAATCTGAAATTGAAAAGAAGATCGAAATATTAAAAACTATCTGCATTTAAAATTGCAATATTATGATACTTGATATTGTATTATATTTACATACAAAACATATTATTATCCTTGCGTTGATGATGCGAAGCGTTGCTGAGAGTGTTAATAAATGAGAATGAAATTGTTAGTGATGTATAGAATTGAAGGCAATTAAATGAAATTCTAAATATATGCAATAGTGCAAAAATATACAAAAAAAGCATAAAGGAACATGGGATTAATTTTGACATGGATAAGTCTTAACATTCAAGTGCTTATAATATCAAATAACCCAGACACTATTTTGTTTTTAATTGGGTATCTCTCGAATTTCTTAACCAATATAAATAACAGTGAACTAAGACAAAGTTTAAGCAATAAATTGAAAATAAGATCTAAGTCCTAAAAATTGAGTTAAGCTGAACGTAAAGAGACTCTTGGGTATATATGACCCTTAGATTTAGGAACAAGCTCAATATAAATTAGTTTATATAATCGAGAGTGTACTGCGTAATATATCGTTTTACACAACCACGCTTTTTCTATATCTTCTTGAAGAAGTTATAAATAAACAAAAAACTTTAAAAAGTGTAACTCAAATTACTACACCTGATGCATGAAAACAACATCCGCAAGAATTCATAGGTAATGCCGAGCGTTCACATTCTTTGAGGTCAACAAATGCCTTTGACAACATTACTTATGCCAAATGCAGAAACAGAAAGACCAAAGTATATGTAGATGAGTTAAGAAGCAGTGGGGTACATGTGCAACATCCTTGCAAAAATAGCGTAGGCGACTTTCATATAATGAAAAATGAATTTCAAGGTGCTGCTTGTCGTATTAGCATCTAAAAAGGTATAAAGTTGCACATGTGCCATACACGATTGTGTAGGTAAATTTACAGCAAGCATAGGTTAAGGATCACATTACGAAAGAATAATATAGCACTTTATTGTAAGCACACATTTGAAGCAAAAAATTTATCATGTCAGCATAAAATCACCAATTATTTGGTAGCTTAAAACTTGTAATACCGATGTAGGCGTTGAAAACTTGAGGTGCTGCTGCCAAAATGTCTACCACTTCGAAAACGCGTAGTTGAGTTGACAATTTTTCTTTTTTTAAAAAGTTGCATTCCAAAATAAAGGTCAATGATTGATTGCAGCCAGTATATTGAATCGAGTTAACGCTATAAATTATCAAAACACATACATACATACATACATAGATATTGAGAAAGAGTTATTTCATTAGGCTGCATTCTTTTTCTGTTCTGTGCCGCAAACTGACTAATCGATCTGACTGTCTTTCTTTTTTTATTGGATGCTCCTTACGAAATGGAACGTATCAATTTTCAAACAAATTTATACTTTTTTTTCTTTTTGTTCTTTCTTTCAATATCAGTAAATTTATTTAAAAACAAAAAAAAACAAATATAAAATTCAACCTTTTTTATGAGATGCAGATTTTGAAGATCTTCGAAAGAGATAAGAGATTTCCGGTCATCAATGGTTTGAGATTCAAAAAGAAATCAAGAGCGCGTATGGAACTTTGTTCTAAGAAGACTCTGCGGCATAAGGAACGGCAGCTATATGTTCCTTAATTTATAATCAAAGCAAAGAGTTTTTCTTAGGCTGCTCATTTGACAAAAGACGTTATAACACACTTAGCGAAAAATAGATGCTAAACTGCGAAAATACGTTTATTCAACTTTTGCTTTGTCTTCACATTTATGTGTTGTGTGACATTGGATTCTTTGTGTTCTTCTACGAAAATTTGAGGCATTGATTTCGCCAAATCGGAAAAAATTTAAAAGTTAATGAAAAAACGTATGTCTGTTTTTGTATATATAATATGGTATGTATGTAAATATGAATATATTCATGATTCTGATCGAAAATATATATAATTTGTTTATTATTTCATTAGCTTTAAAGAAAAAAATAAATACACTGAAAAAAAAATGTTCAAATTTTTCTGTCAAGAAATTTTTTTGTTAGTGTAATCAATTTTCAGGTTTCCGAGCAAAAAACAAAAAAAAATTTTAAGTGCATGCTACACTGAGCCAAAATACATTATTTTTTGTGACAAAATTTCAAAGGCAAGAGACAGCATACTAGATCTTTGCCCCGGACGGCAAAATTTTCCGCTACGCCAGTGAATATAGCGGTCGAAAAGTGTGAAAAGTCTTTAAAAATTAACTCGCAATGATTCGATTAATACAAATTTCGTAGATTGCTCCAAATTATTTTGTTTTATTTTAACCACTTCCATCACGCTTTCAAAGACCAGAGTACAACCATAAATATAAAACAGAACTTCGATTTACTTCGCTTTAAGTTTAATTGACACTATCAGACTTTGCATCACGCGCCTATCAAAATGTTATTCATTAATTTTAAAATTAGATACACAGATTGGGGTGCATACGGTCTTTAAAATGCACCATTACCAAATTTTCAATTCATTGTCATTGGCATAAAGTTGAACTTGGAATTGACCAAACCAATAGCAATCTCCAACGCCAACAGCATCGTCGTCATCGTCATCGTCATCATCATCGTTGTCGTTGCGTTCCTGCCGCATGCATAAATTAATTAATTTGAACGGAATATGTCGACCTTTTGTCTGGTGAATCCCACATGTGCACTTATGGGCCCGTGCCTATATTTGCTAAGATATATGTATGTATGTATGTCGGTGTATCTGTGTCTGTTTGCATTTTAGTGAATAAACTCGTAAATTTAAGTTTCTCGCCTTTGTTCTTCTAAAGAACAGTAGGTACATGTGAGTAGAATGGAAGGAGATTGTGTGCGACTGCCTCTACTCCGACTCTGTGTGAGTCATTTGCATTTATAGTTTTTTTTTTTGTTCTTTTGCTTTTTGCTGATTATGAAAGATGCTGCGTTGCTGATAAATGATTCCTTAACTATGTTGGCTTTAAACTTTAACGGAGGGATGCTTACGCCATTTACTTGAAGACTTTACGTTACGTTACGCCTGCTGTGAGCCAAAAAATTTTAGCTTTAGTTATCAGACGACACTTCATGCTTTAAAGTCTTATTAGGTTTAAGTAAATTAAGTGAAACTTCTTCAGTATTCTGCAGACTCAAAAAGAAACAATGAAATAAATCTGAAATAAATGTTTCAATCAAACAGATTTTAATAGACGTTGTCTTATCTTTTCCGAAATAAAGCCTTTGGATAAAGCCAAAAAAAAACAGCATTAGTAACCTATTGAACTTCAATTAATAGGACAGATGTGAGAAATTTCGGGTCTGACGAGAAATAATTTCACTGTCGACTGTGCAATACGTTAAATAGGTTGGGTTACGCTTCTTACGCCTTATGTCATGCATCTGCGAAAATATTTAGCCCAGTATATAGAAAAAACCATCCGAAACTACTTCTAATAAGCTCGTGAAACAATCGAAAACTATTGGTTTCGATAACTACTCTACCATCACTAAGTTTCCAAAAATGCATACGTCCTTCAACTTCAAACGTATCATCACTCAGTGAAACTTTCAATTCGAACTACTACTCCTTTTAGTCATGTCCAACTTAGATCTCATACTGATTACCTTCTTTATCTCCAACTTCTGCCCACCACCACCACCCACCCTGCAAATACATTACGTTAAGTGGTTGCAACTGATACCCAGGGGAACTTAACGCAGTCTAACCTCAGCAACGACGATGACGACGACGGCAGCTTTTAGCCAGTAAAGCTTAATGGATTCTGATTGAGATTTAATTATTTCATTTAATTTTCTAGATGATTTCATTTTATTTAACACAGCGGCATATGAAGGGATGAAGGTCGAATGAAGTGCGCTGCTATGCAAACGTGGCACAATAAGAAAGCGGCTGAAAAAAAGGGTGCATTGCAATAGCGAACTTAAAGAGTCGTCTACTCACTGTCAGCGAGACGAACTGACAGATAGGAAAACAGACATTGGCGGTGATGCGTAAGGGCAAGTGGGCGTTTGGGGGGAAAAAGGCGTAGCGAAAGGCTCTTAAATCAAACGTCCGTTGAGCACTTAATGAAGTGAGTAATTTCTCGAGCAATTATATCTGGTGGATAAACTTAATTGATTGCGCGGTATAATAGACGGAGTACAGTGAACAGTTGTTGGGTTATTTAGGGCATGGCATGGCAATGAGTTTGGCTCAACTCAAAGACAATTGTTTGGTACAAAAGCTACTGGAGCATAAGATTGCAAACGAAAATTAAGTAAATGGAAATAATTAGTTGAAAAATAATCGAACAGAATCCACGGTACATACTCACCATTTTAGTAAGAAACTTTTTAATATCTGTACTTGATATGTTCGATAATCACGCGCAACATTGATTTCTTGTTAACAAATTCGAATCTTTGATATTTGATGTGATTTTACCATGCGCTAAATCCATTTTATTTTGCACACTATAATTGTACTTATACTTTGGTTCAGTTGTATCATGTTTCATTGCAAATGTTGCTACAAAAGTCGCAGGTTGTGCTTCTTGCTGCAATTGCACCGTTTTAGGTACATCAGTTGTTAGTTTTTGTGAATGATGTTCTCCGACATAGGTAGTTGTATAGAGAGGCTTTCCAGTCATTTGTGTATTCGATGATTCTGCATTTACCAAACTCCAAATTTGTGGTCGTAAAATTTCTGGCCCAGATTGTGGTCCCATGGGAAATCGCGTATATTGCACATATCTTCCGGTTGGCATTTGATAAGATTGCTCGTTGTATGCTTGAAAATACTTAGGACTTTTGTTGTTGACATAATCTAATTTTATTGGGAAAATAAAGTTTGGTTAAAAGGCCTTGAAGTTTAGATAGCAAGCAGTGAAACTAAAAATCACGTTCTACCTAAGCAAATATAACAAACTCTAGAGAAATCATTTTGCCACTTGAATTAAACCAATTTATTTCCGTAGTTTGTTCGAAGCAAAATCTAAGTCCAACAGCTCGATTGCATTGACATATTTGAATTTTGAGACATTTTTACCTACAAAAACTCTTGTTTTGGTAATTCCTATCATTCACTAATAATTTGAAGATTTTCTTTGGAACTTATGTACATGACTACTGTAGTATGATAGTTTGAAATATTCTTTCTTAAAATTATAAAAATAAAACAAATTGTTGGCCATAGCAAATTAAAAAAACAAATGACAATTTTTCCCTACCTTCAACGTATTCAAAACTTTTGATTAGCCGCTGAAACTTGCACATTTTATATACTTTAATTTAGTATAGCAACACCTCTTAGCCACTTAACACTTAAAGCCATTATAGCCAAGTTGATCCGCATAACAATATTTGAATGATATTGATTGGAATTGAAATTATCCAGCCAATGCAAGACTCAAAAAGCAAAGCAAACTCTTTAAAGTTACCCTTCAACAGCAGTCATCAGTCTCCATACATCCATTTCGGCCAGCGCACGTTTATTATGACTGATTATTATGAGTTGTCAAAAAGGCATGAGACTGTAAAATGGTCGCGTTCTACCGCAGCACAACACATGAACGCCATGCACGAATTACCAAAAAAATATATTTTGCCAATGCGGCATCATCATCAGCATCATCATATGCTGACTATACTATACATATATGCAAATATCGGAATAGACACCAACATACTCGCATGGTATATTTGCATGCCACTTTGGGGTGCCATGCTTCGCTAAACATCACGTGACGTCGTCATCGTCGTCGTCGTACATAAACAATAACAAACACAATGTCATCACTGCGCTTGACTCAAACCCACATCCTTTCTCCTCCCCACAAAAACAAAGGACGAAGTGTTGAGGCAGGAATGCGCATACCAGAGGAAAATAAACACACGGAGACAGACAAACAGACGCATGGCGCAGTCCTTATATGAAGTAACAATATAATTCATCATTCACATTATCCTTATTATCAACAGCATCATCATCATCACTGAAATCGTCATCATCACCAGGAAGAGTAGTCTACCGCGCCCCACAGTGTTGGTGGTGGCATTATCTTTATTGTGTTTACTTTATAGTCTCAACATGCTTTCGCGTTTGTGACTTTGTTTTGACGGGCAACACCGGCATTTTCATTAGCTTCTTAAGTGTTACAAATGGTATGGGGGGCGAAAAAAGTATCACTTGCAGCAAAGTATTACAAGGGATGTTGTCTTTTGTTGCTGCGTGCAAAGTAAAGGTATCGGGTGGTTTTTCATATATTCGATTGCTTGAACTTAACGTTTGGAAATTTGTTTATTGTTTGTAATTGATTTGATTTTATTTGCTCTGTTATTCAATATTCCTACTTTGATAACATAATTAGTTTGGTGCTTGCAGAATTTACGGTATAAAAATAAATAACGGTCAACAAATCAAAATAAAGTAGCTGCCAAGTGGGTTGGTGTGTTAACAGTTTCAACTGAATTCATTATAATCAATGCACCTAGCACCTTCTCTTAGTTACTGGATGCACTCGATTTCTCTATGATTTTTATTTGAACAATAATTTGGGTGTTATCTGTGGAAGAAGTTAGTGCTCAAAATTTTTTAGATATCCAATTTTGGTTTTGAATCAATCGATGAAAAAAAGTGTAAATGAGTTTTGAAAATCATAAAATAAAAGCTGGAGCCTGTGACGATGCAAATTTTTGAAATTTTTATTGCATCAATGGATGTGAGTACACCAAAACTTGTTAAAAGATGAGCCCTATGGAGTATCCGAGTAATCTGAAATCTTGTCTGAAAACCATCTTCTAGGTTTTTGCATTATTTGGTAAAAATGATTTTTTTTTTTTCGAAAAATGGTCCGCTATCAGGCTCTTTGAGTGCCCGGTACCGTTGCTGGTATTGTCCGAAATCCATTTCCAATCAATCCGCATCGATTGCTGTAAACACTTGTTGAAGAAAAATAGCCAAATGAAGTTGGTTTTTTCAATCCCTGCTATAATTACTTGAAATGTAATTAAAAACTTTCAATACCAAACTTTGATTGCTGTAATAGAGTCGACAAAGAAATCATTGCTTTTGCCATTTCATTGGCATTGTAATTTCTGAAGAATTTGATTGCAATGATTGTGCTTTAAAGGAACAATATTCCTGAAATTTGTAGAGAATATTTGAACCTTCTCACTTAACTTTCTATATTAATTCATGAAACTAACTACTACGTGTCTTTTCATGAGAATAAATAGATATTCCTAACTTGAAATTGTCAAAAAAAAAAAAAACAATAAGTTTTCCTGTCAGTTTCCAAGCAGTTGTTGTGACACAAATTTACAGCAACCTTTAAGTTCTGAAAATGTTGCCATGCTACTAAGTTCGTTCAAAACGTTGACAAAAAATAAAACTTTCAAGAGTCCTTTTAAATAATTAATGTCAATTACGTTGAAAGTTAACTTTTGCTCATCAGCACAGCCACTAGTGTTTCGGAAGAAAAGCACAAAAAATGGCAATTTCTATTATCACTTAAAGCGAATATCTACGCCCCCCCCTCCCCTTGGCTTTCCTTCTTCACGCTCACTGCACAAAGTGTCAACTTGACAAAACTAGAGACAATGGCTGTCATAAATATTTTATAACATCAATTACAAAGCACTTAACTTTCATGAATTTAATACGAAAATTCCTGGCAGTGATTACATTTATTTTCGGCTAAAATTCATTTCAAGTCATTCATCTTGTTGCTGTTGCTGTTGCTGCTCTTGCCGCTATTGCCTCTTGTTGATTTGAAGTTTTTCTGTTGTTTTTGTTTTTACTTTCGTATTGTTTTAATATACCCCATATGCCACGATGTATTCCACTCACATGCGACCTTCAGCCGATAACATTCTATACATCCGTCAGCAGCACTCGGATTGAAATGTAGATTCCAACACCTAAAACAACCCTCATCGATAGCAACAAGCAAAATATTGCCAATATACTATCGTACAATATGATGATTTACTTCCCTTAAGGAAAACACAAAAATAAAATCAAAATCGAATCAAAGGCACAAGTGCAAACGGAAAACAAAAGAAAATAAAAGTAAAAACTCCAACAAAATAAAACAAAAAAGTGGGAAGTGTGCCGCCGCCGAGTATCGCGTGCCTCATATCAGCGCCTTATGTAACCACCCCCTCTGGTTTTGATATTCATACTCCAAACAGTTTATGGTACAAGAGATTAGAATGGTCTAGTCGTTCATCCGTTTGGTCTGTGTTGATACACTTGTTTGCGTGGCATTGAAATCCAAAGGGGCCAAAATCGTTTTGTCTTCAGCTCTTGGCAGCTGCTTGAAAGTTTTTCTTCCTCGTCTATCGCTTGGTATCATCAAAATCATATCATTCTCTTATTGACAGCTCTTTCTGGTAATACGTTTGCAATAGACAGATATGGGGCAAAATAGATTTATAATGGCACAATGATTTAGTGCCAAAATTTGAAAGTGGTCTTAATAAAATTTGCGAATTTTTTGATGGGTGAATAACTTAACTGGTGGCTAGATGCAGAATGTCTTCACTTACTTTCACGATCACGCAACGCTGGTGTTTCATTTTAAAGTTTCCAAACATTTTTCGATACACAATAGATTTTATATTACTCCACTTCTTCAATATTTTTCGGGTTCTACGATATTTTTCGTCCTTATCAACACTTGCAAAGTTTTTTAATTCTTCGCACAATAACCGAACAGAAAAGAAAAGAAGGGTAGGTGTTCTTTCTTTAGAAGAATAGTCTTTAGATTCTTAATGTTTTTGCTTTAATGGTTTCAACCGAACCGAACGCTTTCCTCGGAGTGGAAATTCGCTTCGGGAACAATAAAAAAATAGACGGTCCGATAAGTCGATGAAATTCATTGAATTTTCGGTCAAAACCTATTGCACAATGATGGCTTACTACGATGGTGCATTATCGTTTTGCAAAGATACTCTTCCACAAATTTGTCTAATTCCGACGGACATTCTAACAAATTCCTTATAATCCGTTTATCCTTTTAGAATTCATACTATAATAAAACCTATATGTCCACTGTCATACTTAAAGATGGGACAGTAAGTGCCGAAGGTATGACGAAAAATTTAAATGCGCAACCCCAATGTTCGTTCGAAAAAAAATATTTCCTGAAGTCTTTCCAAAACAACTTGCAAACTGCATCAACCTAATTAATAAAACTGTAATATAATATTATTTCTTAATATCGCTGCAGTTATTTAAATCGTTAGCTAGTTCACTAATTCAAATACAAAACATTAGCCCCTTTACAAAAATAAATAACCCTTCTCCACACATTTTTGCATCATTTTGTGCCAAATTAAATTCAACCTCAATTGAGGGGTTAATTTCTATCACCAAAGCAGCATAAACAAAAACAACTCAAACCTCTGAATGCTCATTTCATTTCATTTAAGAAATCATAGCCATATTCACACCAGAGGCAATGAGACGCATAGAAACTGCGAAGGGCAGAACCCGCATTCAATTTGAGTGTCGTTGAGCTCTTTATTACGTTAGTGTGAATTTTATGCGACTCATTTTCATTGTCAAGGAATCCCCTTTCGTAAATAACAAAGACACAATGACTGAAACGCAAAGTGCGTTTTGAGTTACAGTACTCGCTGGATAAAGTGAACAGAAGATAATTATGCTAACAAAATAATCTTTCTGAACGGTGTCATATTTTTGACAACGAGCTACCTCAAATATTTGCACGCCTTTTTATTATCCTTAACTGCAAAATTTCTTGAGTAACATAACAATATTTCTGTAATAATCTTAATCCTTGAAACGCTTGAAAGTTTAAGACGAAATGCCTACAAAATATCTTCGAGAATTACTTTTCGAAAGCTGCTTTCATGTTGAGTATCTAAAATTTTTATAGAAGAAAATCAAAAAAATGTTCGACTTTAATTTCAAATAACTATCGAGTCAATACTGTTTGTTACAAAAGCTCAAGCTACTACAACAATAACAACGCAAAATCTGTAGTAGCGCAAAAAGCATTAAATGGCAATGGAAATATCAACCCTTCTTGACTTTTTTTCCCTTCTTCGCAGCGGCGAAATTTTACTTCTAATATGACCGAAAGTCCTTTTAAAGCATCACGTTGTTGTCGTTTTTTCATTCTGACTTTGCTTCGTAATGGTGTTGTTGTGAATTTTGTTTTTGTTGTTGGTTAACCAGTGGCATTCCCCGGTGCGTTTCGCCAGCATGCTATTGCCACTGGAAGTCATAAACATATGCAGCTCACGTAAGCTAACATAAATCTAATGCGATATACTTAACGCCCTTTTGCATGAGACGTTTGTGCCGTTCGTCGGCAATTGTGCCGGCATGGTACGCAGCAGCGGCTTTTCTCACTTTGATGAGGTTACTGACTTTTCTCGCACTAAAATTAACTTATTGTCAGGCGGGCCAGTTGTCGAAGCGGAAACCAATGCATTTTGTTGGCCAAATATAAGGGTTGCACGCTTGAACGCGTTAGTAGCAAACTATAGAGGAAAATCTCTTGGGAATGATGAAGTGACGACATTTTTAAGATCAATGGAGACGTGTGAGAAGAGACTTTCAATTCGGGCTGGAACATTTGATGAATGAAAAGACAGTAGAAAAATTATTATGTTACTACTATGATTTTAGTAGCTAGTTATTTTAAAGATAGATCCTTGTTTCTGAAGTTGAATGCTTTGAAAAAATTCGCATGATCAATGATAATTCATTTGTCAGAAATCTTTTCATTATATGCATTGCCATTCACTCGTTCTAAGTATCTGAGCAAATATAATAGCATACGGAACTACTAGGAAGGAAATTATCAGGATATTCCAATTTTATTTGATAAACGGGTAATCAGATTTGATGTTTACAAACTTAATTTTATTAATTCTCCCTCCCGAATGACCTAACATAAGTATATGTTGCTAATTGAGTTGACCAAGCAAACTTTTCACAAATATTAGAAAGGATTACAAAGTGCATGGAGCTCCTCCATAAATTCTTATTCTATGAATTATCATCGTTTGCTCTGGAATGGAAACCATTTTCATTAATTAAAATTGGAGGCAAAACCACACAAATGTTCTTAGAAATGGCGAAGGGAAAAAAATAAAAAAAAACAAAAATTAACCGCAAACTTCACTCTGAATTTTGTTGAAAAATCTACAGTCCCTATTTGCTGAAGAAAATTTACTTGGAAATCGAAATCCCTGTAAAGAAAATATAGCGTCTTATCCTTTTTATTTAACAAAATATATGAAAACCTCACAAATGTTTTTTAGAACAGGTTATGAAACGAAAGATAATATCGTTGATAGTTTTGGTTATTTTACTCCGCCATTATAGTACACTGCAATACAACTTATGTGTGTACATAACGGGCCCCTTTGGAAACAAGACTCTTTCACTGAAATTTTGACCTCGAGTTAAATGTTTTCCAATTAGCAATTGGATCAAACCCAGGCAACGATTGACAAACTTTGACTAAGTCGATAAAATTGCTAAAATTTGTGAGTTGTATTTATATAGACATAGTATACTTGAGGCTATTTCTGATAGCATTCTCGAAACAAAAGCATCATCTTCTTTATAAGTGCTGGAATCTTAGCTAAAAATTACATTTGTCTCATAAATAACATGACACACATGCACAATTGCCGAAGAACTATAAAATTCCAAACCAACATTCATTATGAAACCCAAAAGCAGCTCCATTCAGAAACACTGTGGAGAAAAATAAAACTGAAAAGTGAATGCCAGCCACAAAATAATTTTAATGAGAACAATAGAGGCTATGGAACAATGCAAAGAAGAAAGCCTTGAGTTGATACCAACTCCAGCAAGTGAACTAATATAAGAGCATTACCAACACCACTACCGTCACCAAAACTAAAAGTTCTATACAAAAAACTTATGCCAGCTAGCAATCTGTTTTACCTTTCGATGGTTGGTCTGCTATGCCAACTTCTGTTGTGTTACCAAGACCAACAGTACCACCATCACCTACGCCTACGACAACACCTGTTCCAATGCCAGTCGCTGTTGTTGGCGTTGTTGTCGTGGTCGTTGTTACTATGCTGGCGCCATTATTTCGTTGATGACTTAAGGCATTTGGTGTTTGAACTTTCTCCGCAAGCTCCTTTTCCCTATCGACGAGCTCATCCTCTGAAACGATTGCATCATCATCGTCATCTGTACGATTCTTTGGTTCCCATGTCACTTTGTTTTCTTTTTTAAGACGCCTACGCGCATTGGCAAACCATGTGGATACTTGCGTTAAGGTCATCTTAGTGATTATTGCCAGCATGATTTTCTCGCCTTTGGTTGGATAGGGATTCTTTTTGTGTTCATTTAGCCAGGCTTTCAATGTTGCCGTTGATTCGCGTGTTGCATTTTTACGTCGCGATGCCAAGTCATAGCTGGCGCCATAACTGCAAAAATGAAGAAGAAGAAGTAAATTATTATTGTAGCATATGATTGAATGGTTGATATCATGTGAGGCTTAAATGCAAATTTTTTCACAGGTGAGGGTGGCTAAAATTTTGTCCTTAGGCTAATTTTCATAAAGCAATATTGACTATAAACATGCGCTAAAGTTAAAGTTATTAGCAAATACTATATCCGGTTTGGCAAACTCAAATTGGAAGAAAAAGCGCTTTAATTTCCTTGGCCACTAGAGCCATAAGCCGACAATATTATTTTAAGTCAAATACTATATTCGGTTTCAAAAGTACTCTATCTGAGTACATACTTTATTCTGTAGATTATGTTGAATATAGTAATCCGGAATAGTAATTTATCGGTACTTTTGCACTTCAGATATATGTTTAACCCTCAAGTCTTTGTTTTCAAAACTTTTTGATGGGTATTGGGGGGTATTATCTCTTCTGAGCATTATAAAAAATTTTAAAATTTGTGGGAGTATTTTTGATAAAGGTCAAAAGACAAACAGCTAAGTGCTGTAAAAGACCTATAAATGTACATACAATTACATACAGTAAATACAGTTATCAATAAACTTTGTGTGTAATTCTTTTTTCGAAAAAAAGTAACTAATAGCAAAAATTACTAATTCGGCTCCGTTTGCAAACAGCGCGCCCATCGTTGGCTTAAGTTATTTAAAAATATAGATCAAGAAGTACCTTGCTATAGTTCTTGATGCTGTAAGGTACACAATAACTGTGCAAATAATTCACTCAATGAATATCGCAACATCATTCATGCAGCCACATTCAAGGGGGGTGCCACATTAGCAAAGATTTAATTTATGAATTCTAATGTGTGTGTGCGCAGAATACAACACTGAGGACTTTATCCATTGAGTTGGCGCAATATTTCATAACTCTATTAAGTTGACGTGAGATTCGTTGTCGTGTATGGGTTAAATGGAGTATCATATTTATTCGCCTCTGTGTAGTCAGGTCATTTTGGATATTGCAGTGCATATGAAAGAGTCGCTGCTTTATTATGTGGTTTTTTAATGAAATCTATTTTATGCACAGCAGGTGTCCTTTTCCGCCGCTCTCAAACTCATTCTTTCTCTATTCTCTACCAATGTGATGTATTATCGTGTTCGTCGCCTGGACATTTTTATTTATACTCGCACCAGTTTTGGAGCGCGTCAAACACCAGCGGGATACCATTTGAACTGAATTCACATAAAATGAATTTTTTAGCGCATTTTACTTTGTTCTTTTGAGAAATTAATCCTTTTATGTTGATATGGTTGAAAAATTTTATTATTTTATTTTTTTCGATTTCTTGTATCAGGTAGGCTAACGTGAATTTGTGTGGTGGGTAAATTAAAAATAAATTGAAGCACTTATACATACTACAAAATGAGAACAGTAGTGAATAGCACAGAGTACTGAATTACAAACTGTGTGTGGAGAGGGAAATGATTTACTTTCCCTAAAAAAAAATAAAAACTGCTAAGAAATAATTGGTTAATGTTGCCCTCCCACAAAATTCTCTTTCAGTATTATGTTGTTTTTTACTCTGTTAGAAAAACACTGTCGCACAGTGTAATTCCTTTGTCTGCAAAATTTTGTCTGTTGAGTGGTTTTATCATAGGAAGTATTTGGTTGTTGTCCTGGATAAGTTTTTGACGGCTATGTTTATTTTAGCTATTACACCAAAAGTTTTTGAAGTGAAAGTTTGACATAATGCCAACTCAATTAAAGATCTCTTAATAATTTTATATTTTCAGTTAAAATAATTTTTTAAGGAACTTATATTTTTCTATTAATGCCAAAATCATTCGTCTACATTTTTTCCAATATTTTTTCATATACATGAGCAGATATGTATATTGG
Organism: Meiosimyza platycephala; assembly: GCA_963662105.1. Taxonomy (NCBI): domain Eukaryota; kingdom Metazoa; phylum Arthropoda; class Insecta; order Diptera; family Lauxaniidae; genus Meiosimyza; species Meiosimyza platycephala. Next base: position 120,749,850 of record OY759208.1, read on the forward strand.
TACATATAATCAATTTAAAATATCGGCTCTAAATCAAAGTTATCTCTATGAAAATTTCAATTAAATAACAAACATTGACTTAACGACGTAATGTACCGTCAAAGTGATCGTACCAAATGACATCCAGGCGGCAATGCAAAAATCAAAGCGATATGAAAAAGTATCATGCGCGCAAAATCAACAAAATGATAAGGAAAATCTCTCAAGTACCATTGAAGTACATAGTGAAGTGGCCGCCTGAAGTGATATAATGCAATCGCTATATATCAGAGATAAAGACATTGAACTGATTGACGACATAACGTAAATAATGGTGCATGATTTTTTTCATTTTGCCGCAAGGATTAATTGAATTTTCACATTCTTTGCCATATGTATTCATTTCATGCAAAAGCGCCCTCTGCAATGGGGTTGTTGCGACCGAAAATCACTTGAAAATGTCACACAAAACAAATAAAATAAATCAAAACTCCAATCACAGATTCGTACTCAACGCGCCAAAAAGTTTTCCCAAACACCATGGGTGTTGTGCTGAAGTGCACACGTCGTTTATATGATGGTGGAAGAAAATACGCCCACACTCTTTTTTTTTTATTCGTCCTACGAATGTGAACATTAGGGTGTTCGGAAAACTTTTTATAAAAATGTGAACTTCCTTAGACTTACAAGCAGGGCCACGTTAATTTGAAGGTAATTAATTTTAAAATTTAAGGTGACGGAAATAGGCACATTTTAGTAGGTCCTGAGCTTCTCTAATTATGTTAAATTAATCAGCTAATAAGGCTGTAGAGGTCAGTAAAAGTTTGCTAAAGAAAATTCAACCATCATAAGAACATCACAGTGATATCATTTAAACCTTCACAAAATACTTTTAAAATTTCTTAGTAGCACCCTAATATCCACGCATGCATGCATTGTGTGACACATAGGAAAGAAAAAGAAAAAAATCACACCAATAACTTATTTAAGTTTGAGGCAAGTGACGCCAAATAAAAAATCATTTTTGGGTTCGTTACAAGCTTAACGGCGCTTTTAAGTGCTCCTTGAGCGCGCCGCACGCCATGCCGCCCAACTCAATAGACTGACTTAGAGAAAAGGCACGACGCATTGCGCCACGCACTTTTGCCTGAAGTTGCGTTTAGCTCCTTTCCTGTATGACCTTGGAGAGCACCATGTGTGTGCGTCGACAGTCGGCATCAAAGCCTTTCTAATCGAAGGGGTGTCATTTCGCCAACATTGAACTGTGTGGCACCCCTGATGGCAGCGCCACTACCGCAGCAACTCTGACTGATGAATTATTGTGACAGCTCGCAGAAAACCTATTAAATTTAAGGGAATCGTAGATGGCGTTACCTAAATTTGTCAAAACGTCTTTTTTATTGTGAGTGTTAGCAAAGTGCGGGGGGAGGGGGGTAGTGAAAACGAAATGAAACTAAATAAGGAAACGTAAAGTGACTGCAGTAGGAAACTAAACTTTTTTGTTTGCTGGGTAAAACGGGTGAAACTTTGATTGATATTAAAGTGTCACGCAGTCGCGCATGTTTTTCACATTTTAGCCGCATTTGTGTGGCACTGCAGCGTCATTAAGCGTCGAAAATTGCAAAATGAAAAATTTTATTTGCTTGTTTAAGAGTTTGACAAGCCAATGACAAATGCTATTCGGTAAAATTTGTTGCCAGTAGCGAGTGCTCATTTTTTATTTTTAATTTCACGTTGCCGAAATAAATCAAACAAGAATTGAATGAATTTGGTAGAGAAATTTATTTCCTTAAGTGACTCACATATGTTATTTTTTTTCGTGGTATGTGCAAATTTAAGATGCCATCGAAAAATTGGAAATCATTGAATTATTTAGGGAAAAACCAGATTAACACTAAGTTGCAAAATATGATGTTATCTATATCTATATACTTTATATAAAATTACTTATATGGAAATGGTTTGTAACGGCTTGGCGCAAAATCTACTAAACCAATTTTTATAATTTATTTTTCAAAACAACATATTTGTGCCAAAAAAGTTTATTGCATACCAATTTTTTTATTTTTTTTTTTTTAGTTAAATAACTTTTTTTTTAATTAAATTTTTGGGAAACCTCCCACAAAGTTTGTCGTTTGAATTTTCGGGGATGTGAGGCTTCAATTTACTTTCATTAAACATTAGAGATCAATGTATCAATAATTATATTTACATTTTTAAATATATCAAGGCATCAATACATCATTATATAAATACATCATCAATTTAACAACATTTCAAATAATTAACACTCATAGCCATCGTTTGCTGACCAAATAAAATATTTCACTTTTGCCTTCTGAATAGCGAAAGTAAATAAAATACTACGACCATAAATCGATACAAACGCGACCGCCCTCTACAGTGCGTTCGGTTGAGTTGGCAATAACGTGACTTTTATGTAAATAAACTGCATGCGAATGAAACACACACTCCATTTATTCTTGGCATGTGGAATGAAATAAAAAAATTTAAATTTCAATTTAAAATACTCACACCAACTCACTCACTCACTCAGTCACTCATACATTTAATATCGTGCGAGTAAAACGTAGTGATTCATTCAATTCGTGTTATTCGTTTCATTATTCTAAGCGACTCTGAAGCGGGCACTGCGTCCTTCGTTGGTCTCACTACTGTATGTGAGCTTTTGTTGTTGTTGTTATTTTTGTAAGAGAAACTGATTATATGCGAAATTTTGTGATGAATTTATTCAATTTCGCCAGCAATCACACAGGAGTAGTTGTATAACAAACATTCATAAGGGTGGTGCAAAAAATTAAAAAAAAGTTTTTTACTTAAATGGAATAAAAGGCTTAAGCAGTAACCTTTCGAAAATGCGAAAGTACGCCAAAATGCACGATTATGGGGAAGAGGATTTCAAAAATATATATATATATATATAAATCGGAAAAACCCACGAACTCGCGCGAACATGTTCCAAAACGAACAAGTTGTAAAATGTACATAGTACAGGATAGCTCTACAAGCAATGATATTTCTAAAAGAAAACCATACGAAATCGATATGTGACCATCACTGTCTTCGAAATGCGTAAAAGGGTAAATGGTAGAAGATAGAATCCTAAGAAAACAAATCTGCTTTTGAATGATCGATGAAATTAATTCAAGCGATGTGTTTTTAATAAATTTTAAATCATTATTTTTGGTCTCTTCTTTAAGTTGTTCGATGGACAGAGTTGCTCGACTAATTATGTTGCCAAAATGAACAAATTTTTTGTGGATTACCCAGAGCTGGGTAGGAACGATTACTCTTCAAATTCAAGTGCAGGGAATTAAAATTTGTAATTGGCATTTTTTAATTCAATTTTTATGTCGTTTTCATTACAGTATTTAAAATTCGAAAATGAAAAATTTAAATTCCATTCCACGGAATTGCAATCTGAAATCGGTTTTTCTATTAATGTCATCAAACACAAAATCGCTAAACGGACTAAAAAAATTCCGCCTTGATCCACAATATCTAAAATCATTGAGAATAAAAAAACCATTTTGAAGATTTAAATTTTCGCAACACCTCAGCCCATAGAAACTTATACTCGCACAATGTAATGCACAACCCATTCACATGTTGAAAATTTAAATACGAAGTCATTCCTTCCACCTGCTTGCCACAAAAATTCACAAAATGCGAAAATCCGCAACGTGTTTCATTGTGTATGTACAAATGCTACACATCTGTGTGTATGTGTGGGTGTGTGTTTTAGATGCATAAATTTCAACACAGCTTCAGCTGTGGGCGGTACAGCGCTCATTTATTCTCGACAGTTCATTCATTTTTTCTTCGCCCGGCTCCTTCACAGCTTCACTTACGCTCCTGCAGCAGACTCGCTTTCACATTTGCATTTCATTTTGCTGACGAGTTTAACGATGGAGCGTAGTAGGAAAAGTGATATTGTGGAAAAAAGTGAGGGATTGAGAGCCGGGGATAAAATAAATCACAGTGCGTAGCAGCAACAGATACATTAACCCACACTGCCTTAATGTGCTAAGCGGGATTACAGTTGTGCGATTGACAGCAAAGCAAATCTTTCATTCGTTAGTGCGATATTTTGAATCGGTTGGAAAAACTGTGACAAAAATTGAAAAGGAAAAAATGACCCAAAATTATATATACTGAAAAGAATACCCAATTTTGAGCAATTATTCAGCAATAATCGGCCAAAATTTGATAAAGTGTGAAAACATCATCCATCAAGTGTGAAAACATCGCATAAAGGTCTAAACTTCACTCATCGGCTCAAAGGTCACTGATGATTTCATTTGGCAATGGATGAAACTAGTATTATTTTCTGTAGCCAGGATTTTCTATTTTAATTTTAATTGTTGTAATTTCTTTTATTCAAATTTTTTTCTGTTCCGATATACCACAAAAAAAAATAAAACTTTTGAACTGTAAAATTATATTCAATTTCATCTGAAAAATAATCTCTCTTTGGTATAATGCTGAACTCTGCCACCAGCCTATTAAAGTTTTTGTAGTGAATATTTTAAGTAGAAAATTTTAAAGTTCACAATTTTTGTCCCACTTTTTCATCAGCAGCCCACCGCAGCAGCATCAGCAGCTATATATATATTTTTCGATTCTCTTCCAACCATAGCAAATCAGTCTAATTTATACGCATTTAGTTCAACGATGGAACGAACGAAAAATTTTTCCGCCATCATTTTGAGTGATGTCAATTAGATTGATTTGATCAGCGAAAATGTGTGATTTATCAGTCAGGCTGCCAAGCAGGCGGAGTTTTGGCAGGCGGGTGCTTAAATAAGGAATACATCCCGTACACAGTCAGCCAGCCAGCCCGCGCGTATGAATAAATAAGTAGATGCCATATAGTACCACATTGTTTCAGCCACAATGCTGCTGCTACTGCTACTTCTACTGCTACTTGCTCCCCAATGCTGCCAAAGTTGGCAAATTTCAGAATAGATTCCATGTGCGCTCATCTTCATCAATCAGTCATCGGGCGGTTTGTTTTTTTTTTATTTTGTTGGCATTATTTTTCATTTTTTTCTCAACGATTTTCTTTTTTTTTTTTTGTGTATTTTCACCACCTCCCACAATTGAAAGCAGGCGATGGTTTTTGCATTTTACTTCTTATCGTTGTTGTTTTTTGTACAAAATCCTCTAGAGGCAAATATTTCAGTTGGCATCGAGATACAATCAATGAGTAGTAAGTAAGTAAATAAGTAGTAGATCGATGGTTTTGAGTCCTTGTTAAATGATTTCGTTAAGGAAGTTGAGATTTTCCTTTTATCATAGTGCTATATACGAGTTTATTATGTGATAGTAGTAGTGGCTGGTTTCGTGCATGAAATTGAATTTAATTTTGGCATTTCATTTGAGTTTTTCATTTAAAGTTCAGTATTAAAGTAGCAGTGATGAAATTTCTATATGAATACAATTATTGTAAAAGAGTAGGATGTGCAGTAGCTTAAATTAATGAAAGAGCTATTGAGATAAAACGAAAATGACGCGTTGGTAAATGAACTAAATTTAGTCTTTGAGAAGTTTGTCTTTTTATGAAGTACTAACTAAGCTAACCATCAGTAAATACTCGAAATACTTTTTGAATACACACTTATATGCGTTATTTATACAAAATACATTGTACTTCAATTCGATACCTTATATATGCAAGTAAATAAAAAAATATTAATGGCTTGTTATACATACACGCAGCAATTATTGTGTGCGTGTATATTGCAGTTAATGTGTTTAAATTTGTAACCGCCTCCAGCTTTGCTTATTTGCTGATGATTTTGCAACATTGAAAGTCTTAATTATAAATTTGATATTTTAAATAAAAGGGTATTATAATTGTCTGTTTGTTGTTGTTTCATATAAAATGGATTTTTATTAAAAAATAAAAAAAAACTCATAAAAGTAACCATTGTTGCTGTTGCATTAACTGCACGCTATATGTAGGAAACAACAAACACTCAAAATGTTTTACTTTTGACGTTGATTTATATATAGTTAATATTGTATTCACTGTTCTACATATGAAATAATTATTAAGTAAATATTTTAAGTGCAACAAACAAGCATGCAATGCACAACTGGAAAAAAAAAATATTTTAATTGTTCAATTCACGCTTTTTTTCACAAACAAACAAAGTAGAAAAACATGAAATAGTAAAAATATTCGTGCTGATAGTTGATTACTGGTGTACTGGTAATGATAAAAATGGTTTTAACATTACAATTTTATATATTTTTTTCAAAAGCTTGTGGACAGAAAAAACGGCCAAAAGCATACCCGCTAAATAAAAAATTAAACGAAATTTCAATTTTCAGTTGACCTTTGAGCTACCACGTTCTCTACTGCCTTGTAGCTTCCACTCAAGATCAGGGCGACAAAATTTAGTGAGACATTTTCGGAGAGAGTGACCTATACATCCGCATTTGCATAGTCTTAGTTTGTATGCTATATACATTTGGTGCATTTTATATGTGAATCAGCGTTTCATTTGGTATTTCGACAGAACAATTTTAGTATGCGTCTTAGGTATTCGTTGGCGACTACTTGGAGTCTTGTGCACTAGCTGAATGGCTATCAGCCAGGATACGCATCCATACAACAAGAGGGGTTTTTTTTAATTAAAAAACTAACTTTCGTCTTGGCGGAGATAAACGAAGAGGTTCATAGTCTGTTCAGCTGAGCAAACGCACCTCTTGCTTTTGAAATTCTAAACTTTATATGCTCTCTTGTCCTACCGTTCATAGAAATGATGCTGTCTATATGTAAAATTATCAACATTCCAATGTCATCACTAACAGCATTAAATGTGATGCCTTATCTTGAACGGTTCAGCCGACTTTTTGCGATTCTAAGTTTTGCAGTTTACTTTCAATATTATTTCTGGGCGATGGTAAGCAAATATCATTAGTGTGGTTGAGGTTGTTTTGCTGTTCGTTGAAGGTCCATCGAATATCTCGTTTGACCCTGTTGAAGGCCTAATACAATTTTATTCAAAATTGTTCAATTTAAAGAAAAATTATTTCGAAAAGCAAAAGCCGCTCGAAATTTGATGTTATTGTAACGAAGACCATGTTATCAATTTTCCACAAAATTTCTAAGCAATTTACTTTTTAAAAAAAATTACATTAAATAGCTACAATAATCTTGCGGAATTTTTGTTAATTTATCATATAAAATAAAGCTAAAATTGATTTTTTATAGATTTTTTAAAGATTTTTTCTTGGTTGACTTATTTTTTAATAACTATCCTTAAGGCGATTTTACCTTGAGCCCTCTAACTAATTCAGCTGAGAAGTTTTGTCTTCTGGTTGATAACATTACACTTTTATGAGCTAAATAATATATCAACTTTCGTTTTTTTTTATTTAGTTTTTTTTTATTTAGTATTTTTTTTTTATTTTTTCTCAACCAACTGATTGAAGTTTAGTACCAATTTTAATTATTAAACAATTTGTTTAGTAATAAAATATGCATATTTTTAAGAACTCGTACATTTATTTTGTATATTCATAATATAAATTTCATAAATTAATTCCATACTATTGTAGAAAATCGAAATAAAAAATTTACTTTCATGTGGTCAACATGTCGTATGAGTAACCTTTAATTTATTAAATTGAGTGTAAATTTTAACTGCTGACGACACAAAAAAACTAACTTCTTGTGCGGTAAGCAGCACCACAAATGCTTAATTCAAAGCAGTGACTTTGTTTTAAGCATTTGCATTGTTGTTGTTGTCGTTGCTGCTGTAAGCACGTAGCTATGATTTTTCATTGCATTACTCGACCACGAGCAGACGCAATCGCATCACATGGAGCACCAAAGAAAAGTAACAGCAAACGCGGCAAGCAAAACAATGGCGTCCACCACCATGGATATAACCTTATCCTGACAGTCATACTTTATGCGTGCGTGCTTGTGTGTGCGTTTCTTAACTTTTGATCCTTTTTATCGCAACGAAAAAGAAGAAAAACTGATGCCCCATGCATTCGTGTTTTCTTCTCTACGCGCATAAAATTCGAAAAGAAGTTGAAAGGATAAGAAAGTGTAAAGCGATAGCATTGTTTATAGTATGAAAATGTGTTCAGAAAAAAAAAGTATTTAGTAGCTTTATGTGCAGCGATTGTGGTCACTTGAATGTTATTGTTTTCATGCTACAAGTATTTTTACAAAAACTCTTGCAGACAGACAAGAAAAATTCACTGCATTTCTTTAAGCCTCAGGACATGGTAGACACTTTTTTAGACGAATTTCTACTTTAAAAGAATAAACTGGTAACGTGGTTATTGCTTAAAGATAAAGCAGAAGAAAATATTTCAAGTACCTACAATAAAATAAATAAAAAAAACTTTTACAAAAAAATATTTTACTTTATCAAATTTAAGTCGTTATTTTCTTAGAAACTGCCTGTCAACTGTTAAGCCATAGCCTAAGGTCCTATTATTCGGCCAATTTTTTCTGAAAAAGTCCCATATTTATCCTAGTCTATCTTTTCATAAACTCTTGTCTAACAAACTCATCAAAATCAAAATCTTAACATCTCTTATTTATGTGAGCAATTAATTCCAATTTATAAAAAAATTATTTTAATTCATCAAGATATTCCAAACACCATTCTCAAAAATTAAACACCTTTTCAGTTTTTCGTCCGTGAAACAAAAAAAAAAAATTTAAATTCCTTAAATATTGTCCCCTTAAGCGGCCATAAATGGGTAAAAGAACCCATAACATAAATTAAAAATAAAAACTTAGCAGCAACCAGTACAAAATGTATGTGCAATGAAATAAAAACTCAACCAGGATTTTCCCATAAGGATAATGTTCACAATATAAAAACACTTGTATCCTTTATGTATTCCGAGCTCGTTTAGTTGCTGTTGCATGTAGCACAGAGAAAAAAATAAAAACGGAGCAACACGAGTTAAGTCTATAGTGAAGTGTATGCGCCCAAAAGCTACTAACGAAATTGTTGAGATAAAAAGCAGCAAAATAAAACGAGTTAAAAGAGAAGTTGTTTTTGTTGTTGTTGTTGTTGTTTAACAACTCTCTTCGGTAATGCGCCCCAAGGATTGAATGTTATGCAGAAAAAGTACAGAGCAACAGAAATAAAAAATGCACATTTTTTTATGCAACTTTTATTAATTACAAACTGTGGAGCACCCTGTATCACGAACATGCTACCCAAAGGGATTTAACTTATATGAATATATGTGTGTCTGTATTGCATTTAATCACGAATAAAATCTTCAAAATGATGCAACAAGAACAACAACAGCTCGTATGAGAATGAGATGAAAAGAAATTTTTATCCTATGGATAACATTTGCTCGCTCGTTGGTGCACCAACCGACAACCGTCAGTATAGAGGGCAATAACAATAACATCATCATCGTCATAGTAACCGCCTAGAGAGGCCATTTTTAACGATGAGATTTTATGTAAAAAGAATCGATACAAAAGCAAGTACCGACTTAAAGAGTAATTTTTCTAAGATATGAGACTCTGACTATCCTATCTAATAAGTCCTAAATATCTGGTACTTCAACATCTTCTAATAGCATTCTACAAGGTATACTATCAGAGTCATCATTTCATATCTCAAGATCGTACACATTCCAAAATATCGTCTAATAGAGTCCCATAGGTAAAATTTCAGCTTGCTAGATCAAACCTATAGAAAAAATCTGTCTTCGTTTTTCGTTTCACAAAATTTTCAAAATAAACACCCTATTATTATACTATAAAAAGATTGTTTTAGAATTTTCAAAGGTACCTCAAGAACCATATCAAACAAAGGCATCAAAATTCAGTTCGCTTAAGTCAGAAAAACAATGCATCGATAGATAATATCAATTTGATAAATAAAAACCATTACTTCGCTAACGTCAACATAAAAGCGCTGCAAGTAAATGCAGCAAGCTGCCTTATCCTTCCTGTATATTTTTGCCTGCTGGCACGGCACGGCAGTCACTGACTGACAGGCTTGGTGTGGATGATGGTCGAAGTCCCATTTTCATGTCTACATCTGTAAGTTTAATATTGTTGAACAAAGCTTTTGAGATCTATGAGTTGGCTGTGTCAACATACGAAACACAAACACACTTACATATCTACATATACACATACGAACACATTTTATCACACACTCATACATAAGCACTCGTCGCATTTTGGTCTCGTCTGTTTTGCATTTCACAAAACAAGGAGTGTAGAAAAAAATGCCAAATGAAAACCAAAACAGCAATAGCAACAAACAACAACAACACAAATGACAACAACAACAACAACAATAGCATTAACGTAACGGAAGGACGCCATCGGAAGTTTGTTTACGGGCCCCATATAAATTGAGTTGAAAATCCCAACCATAGCAAGTAAGTGGGTTTTCCAAGGATGGATGGAATAAATGCATATGAACTTAAATTGGAAGTCTACAGTGTGTGGTGAATTTTTATGTTGCACAACAAGGTTTACGGTCAGAGGAATAAGTTTAAAAATACACTGTATGTTTATTTGGGAAACTCTAAACTTTAATATATTGAACCTATAAGATTGATGGAAATTGCTCTAATACAAAATTTGATAAAAACGAATTATTTGTTCTCGAGTTTCACAGTAAATATGTAATTATAAAAGTATGTAAAGGCTAAACATTTCGCTTAATTCGAATAACAATATACCGTTTTCCTGACAAATGAAATTTGTTTAGAATCATCTATGGGAAAATTTTCGAAGCCCAACAGAAACTGTAAGGACTGTACCAAAAGGTTACAAAACAGTCTTGCAAGCACTTCAAATATAAATTTTAATGGTAAAGAAAATTTCAAGTTTTAGTCTCGACTATTGAAAAACTCACATAACCAAATATTATTTCCCAGAAATAGCCAGAACTTGCTATGAATCTTTCAAATTCCATTAATTCTATTAAAACAACAGCCTAAGAAGTCTCGGCAACATGTGATTTTCACTTTACTTACTCATCGCTTTTGCATGTTTTCACAACGACATCATCATCATCGTCTCGTCGTTGACTATGCATTGCAGCTAGAGCTCCAAGTTATCACTTGAGCCGCTGCCGCACATGAGCTGCTTACATTATGTACTTGGTGTACTACTTGGCATTTTTGCACATAAACATTCACAGCCTAGTTGCTGTCAGTTGCAAATAAATTTACATCTACATGTAAGCATGTATAAGTGCATTTGTGCACATACATATAATGTGACCATAGGCTGCTCGACTGAACGTCTGTCCATTTTTTTGTCTGCTGATGTATTTTACTCCAGTGGTGGACTTTCGAATATTCAGTAAAATCTTCGTAGCAATTGATTTAAGAGGTAACATATTTTTAAACGATGAAAGGACAATTAAAATATCCTTTGTATATATGAACATCAAATAAGAAATTATTTTCTAACAAACCCAATACATTCAGGGTCAGGGCCTATTCTAAAGCTGCCTTCCATCTTTCTCGATCTCGCACAAAATCTGGCAAGATCAAGACGATAGACGATCTTCTGAATTCTGAAAGCCTTTTCTTCTGTGGCGGCTATGAAATAAAGATCTTTCTTAGATGGAATATTTTTTTTAATAATTTCAAAATCATACTAAGGACTTCTCCTTAAATAGTTTATAAAATGACAAACCTTGTGATTTCAATATAGTAACCTAACTTTACTAAAAGTTCAAATTCAGCACTGTCTTAAAAATTTGGATAAAATATTATATTTGCATCCATGCCATCCTTCCGTTAGTCGACTGTCCGAGTTTTTCTCACATATCCGTTGCCGTCGTTTTCCCTCTGCACATCCTCATGCACACATATTCACACATCAGCGTTTATGTATATGTGAATGTGGCAACAATTGTTTCCTTGCCGTTACTTCAACTCGATTCAACTCATTGTCTCGTCCTGTCTCACATGAATAAAGTTATATTGTATAGGGGTTTTCAAGTGGCTGGTGGCAGCTTAATTCGCATAAAATGAAAACACGTTGTCTACATTGTTTCGTACAAGTTTCAATGAGTTTTATAACCTCAAAATGGCGCACAGAATTAGCGAGAGAAGCTATTCTTGCTGTGTGTTCTTGCTGTGTGTGTGTGTGTATGTGTGCGCATTTCAAGGACTGCCATTTTTAAGCAGATACTCAGAATTAAGTTCTCTTGCTTATCTATTGCCAAGATTTGTAATTAGTTTTACAGGACGAATTTAAATTGGTAAGTTATTAAAGTTAAATTTAAAGTTTTCTAAAAACATGGGTTGTTGGCTACGTTATTTCAATAATTTTATTGGCGTTCCAATTTGGCAGTCCATGCTGTATTACTGCAAATAATTAATTGGTTTGACATTGATCTGTGAAAATAAAAAATTTCAAATTTTCAGAACACAAGTCATTCCAAATTAACGGACGGAAAATATTTGCATTAATTACTCAGGTAACACAAATCAAGTGATTATAAATTTTTCTATAGCTGTCGTTCCTCCTTTTGTGCATTATAAATAAAAGGACAAAATGAGTATATAAAAAAACCAAATTCTGACTATATTCATATAGAAGAACAATATTGCTTACTTATTTATAATCATCCCACTCAGAAGTGTTAGGTTCTTACTTAAATTTCTTTTTAGATTTGACACTCTTATTGCAACAAAAATTTTTAAAGTTTGTCAATTCGAAGTGAAAATATTTTTAAATCAAAAAATTTAACTCAACATAAAGCTGTACGCTTAAATCGTTAAAATAAAATCGATACGTTAATATTTCCAAAGGGATTTATTGATATGCGAGTATTTTTTTTATATGATTTTTTATCATAAAAAACGAAAAAAATAAATAAATAAAAAATCGTACAAGGGATTAAACAGTGTTGCAGCAACAACGACAACGACAACAACAATAATTGTTTCCTTTCCTCTTCTTTCCTGATATTTACTTACATCCTCCCACACGACCTACCCAAACGAATGAATAAAATGAGCAACAGACTAGTAGTACCGTAAACAACCACTAGTGAAAGCACTTGCTCACACCGCTTCCAACCCATCAAACGGCACAGACTCATCATGCAAACTTTTACCTCGAAGCGAAAATCCATTAAAAAGCCTCAGAAAATTGTGCGATGCGGTGAATACGGAGTAAAAGCGCAGCGCACACAAATCAAAATGGCCGCGCGTTAACGTTACATTTCCAGACTACGAAAGTAAAGTGAAGTGACACGCTCCAACATCCGCTACCCCAACAACGACTGCAGGGTTTTGTTTTTTCTATTTTGTTTTTTTTTTTTTTTTGTATTTCAGCACTCGGACAGACCTTTTAAATGTTTTTTCAAAATGCTTTTAACTTAATTTTTTAAACGCTTCAGTTGAGTCGCTTTTGTGGCCTAATTCGCATTAGGATTAGTTTAGTTAGGAAGAAATGGGGGAGGGGAAAAGGAGGCAACGTGGGTGAAATGTTTCATTTTATATTTTTAATTTTAATTTGAATAAAATACCAGCGGCAAATTAACCAGCAGCGTTAGCAGTTGACGTTAGAGAAGCTACGAAGTCAACATTAGTTAGGGGTCACTATAACAAATTGAAAAAAATAAAAGTGGGACAATCTCACTCAGTAGAAATTGACTCAATTAAAAATTCAATGAAATAATAAAAAAACTCTAGATTCATTTATGTATTGCTTATTACTGGAGATAGCAGAGAAGGAATATTTTTCTATTGAATTTTAATTATTTCAAGTAATTGAAAACTATGTAAGTCCATTAAGGGCTTTATCAATATTTATTTAGCATAATGCAGCTAAAGTGGAAATAGTCGATGATGAAAAGTATGCAACTGAAATTGTATTTAGGTTATTTCATGCTAAAGAAATAATCTAAGGTAAAATAAAAATTTTCTCCTAAAGCGAAATTTCAATAAAACATCTTATTTTCGATGATTGAAAATTACCAAATTCCAAACATGTCGTCAATCAAATTTATAAAAGCTGAAACAGAAAGCGATGATAATTTCGTATTCATGTTTTACACAGAATCTACAGTCGTACACGGTCGACTGGAGGTAAGTCAATGGCGACAATAAACTGAGCATACCAGCTAACCCCACGCGTCTAAAGTTTCATTTCAATGCTCATGAAGGAGATAATATTTGCTTGTTAATAATAAAGATGTTTTTATACCATTCCAAAGCCTGCATTCACCGTATTGTTTTCGAAATACCGCTCATTAAAGTGATCAACGATTAGACTTCCAGACTGCGCTATATTCGGGCCAATCAAGGCTCTCATACGACTGAAATCATATTTAATTGTTAAATGGCTTAAAATTATATGCCGAGTATAGAGAAAACTTAGGCCAATTGTATTTTATTGCAATTCAAAAATAACCAATATGAATACACTCGTACCTTTGTCCAGTAAACACAAAATATCTATCGGAAACTGTTAGCACCTTATCTCTTTAAAAACAATTTTTGTTGACTATGGGGAATGCAAAATCGGTTGTTTCACACAAAATTTTTACTCTACCCATGATCCATAAAGATGTGGAAAGTATCTGGCTATTAAATGCCAACACGTTTAGAACTTCTATGCATTACAATACCATTGATTTTTCAAATCAAATAAAATCAAATTAAAAATTCCACAAATATACACAAAAGGTAAATCAACTCAAATCATTGACTACATAAAGTACCCAAAATATCTGCATGTTCATTACTAAATTCATTCCTTTAAAAATCCAAGATGAAAATTAAAAGTTTAAGCATCACATTACATACTCGAGCAACTTGACATAAACTCATAGATGCCATTTCGTACAAGCGTCATAATGTACCATTCAAAAGGCAACTTCTCGAAGGATTTTTTTTTTATGTTTTGGCTTTCAGCAAAAAAATACCAAAATTTGCTGTTGCTTAAAAACGACATGATAGAAACCAAAAACAAAAAGTACAAATAGACCCACAAAGTGCGACGTGAGATAATTCCATCTGTTCGGAACACTTTTCCTTAGTTTTGCTCAAAAGCATTTAAGAATTTCTATGGCGTTCTTGGCTCTTTTTTTTTTTGTTTCGCAATTTGGCAGCACTTGCGTGTATGCGTTCTGTTCAGTCTGTCCGACTGTCTGTCTGCGTGAAGGAAGCGTATGTTGCCAGACATAGAAAAAGTTAAAAAGCAAAAGTGCCCGCATGATATCGAGGGTACTGAAGGGCAACGCCATGGCGGGTACACCGGAAGTCGCCACGAGACAAAAAGGCAGCACACGCAGGCGACAAAACTTTAAATAACTTTAAATGTCTTCTGTGAATTTGTTGCTGTTGTTGTTGTTGTTTTTTTCTCTTTACGAACTTTTTTTGTTGTTGTTACTTTTAAAGTTTCAGCGCGGGAGGAGTGTGTTTTGCTGACTTATTTTAAGTTTCGCCTGGCAAATGATGACTTTCTCGCTTTCTATTTGAAACGCTTTGTCGGAATTTAAAAAATCTTACTCCTTCCGCTCGCTCTCTGTCGCTTTTTGTTTTGAAGTTTACAACTGTCTTGGGAGACACTTGACAAAAGGGCGTACAAATTAAGAAATATTTAAGAGCTTAGTGAAAAGTTTTCATTTATTTTATTATTTGAGTACAATAAGTCAATGTTTTAAAGTTTTTATGTTTCAAAGTTATTTAGAAATGATGCAAGATGAGCTATTATAAGACAAAGTGGAAATGCTAACATACCCATAAGCAGCAAGCGTAGGATCATAGGTATAATAACTTGTTGAAGGCTGCAGTCCGGTTGCTGTCCACGCGGTGATGTCCGAACTGCTGGAACTATCCTTTAGTGAATAGGGATTGCTCTGAAAAGAATTTGGCAAATTTTGTAATGAAATAAATTGGTATTTTCTTTATATATTTGAAGGGGTTAGAAGCAAAGAGATGTAAGTAAAGCTAATATACTCAAAAATTACGTTATACCACTCTATACTTACCCCCTCAACTTAAAATGAATTAATATTTAATTAGGAATTTTCAAGTTAAATCATAAAATAAAATTAACATAAAAACTCAGCTAATGGCGTTCATTCAACCAAGTACTTTATTACTAAATTTACCTAATCTTGCAGAACGTGTTTTTTTTTCTTCTTCGAATTGTCTAAAATTTATGCAAATAGAACCCATACTGATCAATACAAATAAAGCACACATAATGAATAGTTAAAAGTCAGCGTCATTTTCAACGCCATGTTAATGTGTGAATTATGACCCAAAAATAAATTCCGAAAATTTTTTAATATTTATTTTCCCATAATTGTTGTCGTTTAACAAACTTGTTTGGGGCTTTTTTTCAACATTTTTGTTTTTTTATTTTATCTAAGGAAAAATAGAAACCATTTATTGTAAATTGCTTTTGTTTATCACTTTTCTAGATAAGATGAACGACAAAATATTAGAAAAAATCACAAATAAATAAATTAACAAAAAGATAATACAAAAGACAAAAAAATAAATGGTAGACAAAATGCCTGAATGATGACAACTTTCATAGCAATAAATATACGCGTATTTTTGGTTAATTATTGTGTTCACAAGTTGTAGCCAAAATTGGTAGATACTAAGAATTTTTCTTTTAAGATATCTATGATGAATCATGTAGCCAGAACATTTTATATTTTTCTAAAACACAGAAGCAGCATTAAACAGCAATATGATTTTGCTAAAAAAAAATAGTTTTTAAACGTAAAATGGGGAAAGTTGAAGAATAAGCGTAAGCGAAAATGTTGAATTATGATGCAGTTAGCGGGAAGTAAGCGGTCTAAAAATAAATGAGGAGGACAGTTAGAATTTTCTCATCTATATGTATTGCACAACATAATCGCTTAATTTTTTTTTGTTTGGAAAGGTTGTGATGAGAAGGGGGGGTGCATCTGTACACTTATTTTTTCAATAGTAGCCCTTAATGGAAAAAACGTTTCCATGGCTAAACTAATGGAAGAATTTTAATAAAATTTTGTTTGTAAATAGATTGAACCCTAAGAAATGTTATCAATAACTTTGATTTCTTTAAGGGGGCTTGGCACCGCCCTGAATGTGAAAAAACACAGTCTCGGCTGAGCCGCTACATCGATTTTGATGAAATTTGGTATGGAGATAGATTGATTGTTGAGTAAAAATCAATTTTTTAGTGGGTGGTGCCACGCCTCTTTAAACTAACGAACCGATTTTGATGAAATTTTGTTAAGATATAGATTGAACCCTAAAAAAGATTTCTAAAAAATTTTTTAAGTAGACGTGACAGCACCTAGTATAACAGAAAAAAGCGTTTTTACTGCTAAACTAATGTACCGATTTTAATGAAATTTAGTACAGAAATAAGTATTAATTTTAAAGTGAACGATGCCACGCCCCCAGTAGGAAAATATGTTTTCACAGCCAAACTAATGAACCAATTTTGAAGAAATTTGGTATGGAGATAGATTAAATCCAAAGAAAATGTGGAGAAGTTGTGAGGAGAAGAAGTGCAGAATGCAATAGGTTTTCCAAGCGGTGCCATGACTTCAACAGGAAAATGCATTTCCACGACTAAACTTATGAACCGATTTCGATGAAATTTGGAACAGATTTAGATTAAACTCCAAAAATGGGTATTAAGAGCCCTGTGCTCTTTAACTGGGCGTGGAATCACCCTTAGTAAAGGTTGATCCGCCACACCGATTTTGATGAATTTTGTATGGATATAGATTGAATTCTGAGCAAAGAAATTTGTGTTGAATGGGCCCCTACCAGGAAAAAACCTTTTCACTCCTAAGTTAATGGACCAATTTTGATGAAATTTGGTACAGAAATAGGATGAACCCTAGAAGAAGGTAATTGTTTCAAAGTGTATGGTGCCACGCCGAAAATAGGAAAATATGTTTTCTCTGCTAAACTAATGGATCGATTTTGATGAGATTTGCTATGGAGTTAGAGGCCACGCCTGTCTTAGCTAAACTAATTGACTGATTTTGATGAATTCTGACATGTAGATATGTATATGGAACTCTAAGGAAGAGATAGAGCAACATGATACCATGATTTTTTATTTTTGTAAGCGTTAAAAAAAAAAAGTTTCTTATTTCAACCAATGTGCAAACTCTAGTAATATATAAAATGCACTTTATGTTCTTCAGTTCCTGTCAGCTTTTGTATTCTTAACATTGTATACCGTGGAAGTTTTTGAAATATTTTTTTACATTTATTTTCATTTTTCATTTATTACAAAAAAAAATAATGTGTAATTATTATAAACTCTCCAAATGTACCGAAAATGTACTGAAAATGTGCTGAAAATTCGTCAGGTGTACTAAAAATGCGGCAAATGTGCCGAATGTACTTACGACGATTTGTCAGGACTCAAATGTACCAACACTGGAATGGACATATAGCAAAATAATAATGCCAAAAAACTTCATTCTCATATAATCGCTAATACATTAGCTGAGGTGCAATTTTAAATTTTCAAAATTATGCCAAACATTAAATGAATAATTTTTACATTTTCACTTTGAGCAAAATTGCAATATGTAAAAGCAAAAATGCCAACAGAAGAAAAGCAACGAGAAGCATTAATAAGTTAATAATATATTATTAAACGATTTTCAACGGATGGTAGCTTTTTAAGAGCACTCCCTATCAGCTACTTTTATTTAGCATTACCCCGCTATCTCTGCTCTCTTTGTGAGCCAAGTTAACCCTCCCATGGCGTCTCTCTCTCTTATGTAGATACTGTGTACTCAGAATCTTATTTGCATATTAAAGTTGGCTGCTCATAAAAAGCGGTTAATTGCATTTTTATGCAAATTATTGAACATTAAAATAATTATTGTTGCTTTTGCAGTTGTTGTTGTTCCTGCTGACTCGTGTTGCGAGCGCGTTTAATTCACAGACATTTGCTAACATGGCTACAAATGTTTTCTGATCGCTTTTTTTTTTTTTGCACAGCCAGGCATCGAGCTAGTGCGCTTGCGGATGTGTTTAGTAGACAAAGTTTAATGTCGTGTATAAATGGGTGATTAGTAGAAATGTCAGAGTGTCGACAAGCAGCGATTCGTCAATATTCTCTTCAGGTTTCATAAAATCAAATGAGCATTTCATTAAACAATCAGCTACCAGTTAGCCAAATTAGATTTGAATAAATGCGTGTGTTGTCTTGCTTAATTTTAGAAACTTGATTTAATAAGAGGTGTAATGAATAGATGAGCTGTGGTATTTTTTATTGCTTGAGAGACAACTCTGTTTGCAAACATTTTGCAATCGAATTTATTGCTGAGCGTTGAACTTTTTTTTTTTGAACCTACATATTTCTTAAATTTTTTTCAATTTTATAATTCATCGTCTTTATTAAGAGTTTTTAGAAAAGTTTTTCATGAATCCCGCTGATTAATAGTATTAACTAATAAACCCAGTTGCGGTCTTGATACATATTTTTTTCCATTACTAAATAAATATTTGTGTATTCTGGAATATACTCACATTTTTCCCAAATTTCGCCAGAGCTATGTAGGCTTTATTATATAAAAAAATTTTAAGGAAAATTCCAAAGTTCATAAGAATCTCGTGAAAATTTTATTTGAAAGTATTGACCAAAATCTTATAAGCCATTTTTTTTTTAATTTTGAAATTTTTTTCTTAAAAAAAAAATTTTTACTAAAGGAATTAAAGGAATATTTGTTCAAAAATTTATATTTTTTGTTAAAAGGATTTGTATCAAAATTTGAGCAATTTGAAGAAAATCTTTTCACATTTGAAAGCAGTGATCCTGGTTTATCCAATTCTTTTCCTACAATGCTGTTAATATTGCCGCATTTTAGCCAAATATTTTGAAACACAAGCGATTGATGCAAATGTTGCAGCAATTTGCATAGCATTGAATTTGTTGTGGCGCTCACTTGCAACTGTTGTTGGTAACGTTTTGTTGCTGATGCATGATGTTTTTTTTTGTGTCTTGTTGCCTTACATGTAATTGTTGTTCCTCATTGTTGTGTGGTTGGTTGCAGCGGCAGCGACAGCAACAGCAACTGCTGAACTTTCAATTGCATTTAGCAACCATTTGATTTCTTTTTGTTTTTATTGTAAACATTTTGTTGTTGTTTTTCTTGCTGTTGTTGTTGTTCATTGCTGTGTTACACTCGCGCTATTAAGTTGTTCACTGAGTGGCTCAGCTGCCAACTTGCACACACGCAGAAAACAAAAAAAGAAAAAGAAACAAAAGCAACAACATGATCACGTGCACACTGAGAAAAATAAATAATCGACCATTAAAACATTCCTGCGTCCAATTATCGCACGAAGCGATTTGCACCGAGTGTGGAATTTGAATTTTCAATAAAAACTCCAAATTGTGCTTGAACTCGTAAATAACAAAATAAAAAATAAAGAAAAAATACGAAATTCTTAAATAATTTCTTCATTTTGCTGTTATTTGTTATGTTATGGCGAGAATTGTGAGGGGTGAGGATTCTAATTGAGCTGAGAAGAAATGCAAGTTTGCAATTTTAGAAAAAAAATTCTTAAGAGTTGAAAAAAAGGCACAAAAAGACTGAAATATTGAGCTGGATTATGCTTATCCCGATCTAAATAAGTTTGCAATAAAGTTTTTCATTAAAAATTATCTGGCACAGAGCATTGGAAAATTTCGCTAGTTTTTTTATTCTACGGATTTTGGCGCTTTTGGTAATATTTTTGGTTAAAATTTTCTCTTTTTAGTCGCTTGATATTTACATAATTTCAAATTAAGCCAAGTTTTTTCAATATACATTTTTTCAATTTTTATTTTAGCACCCATTTTCGAGCTATTTTGGTCGCTAGATACCCAAAACAAATATTTGATTTTCATTTGAACTTGGCCTCAAGAGTAGAGATTGATATCCTTTAAAATCCGTACTTACTTCAAGGAAATGTCTTTCATTATTTTTACAAAGACAATTAATTTATAAAACTTTGTAAAAATATTCATTCCGAGGAAACATCCGACCCCACTCAAAATTTTTTTGAAAAATTGTTTGTGATTTGTTAGAAGGAACACCTACCCACTTTTTTAAACAACTAAAAGTATGCAATGGATTTTTTTTCATTTTATATACGTTTTGTTCTTCTATCTTTCTTCCTTCATTATACGTAAATTGTTGACAGCTTTTGCAGTGCACAGTTTCAGCTTTAGTCTTTGCGGGACCCAGGATTAAAACTAGAACTCTTATAACGAAACATAAAAAATTTCAATTTCAAAATTAAAAAGGTTAATCTCTTTCCTAAGAATCACAAAAAAAAAGTCCTCGTGTTTCGTTTCCCACATAACATCCATTCATAATCATTCGCAAATTTCTTAAGTTGGGGCAAGAAACCAAAGCCCTATTAAATTCGGGGTCACTGGCTACTGCCCAATTTGAACAAGCCTAAGGACTCATACCAAAAAGTTAGATCCGTTGATATAGCGTTGCAGAAGATGGTGCAATAGAAAAAGTTTATCCGCTTTTCTACATACATAGATATAAAAGGAATATTTAACAAAGTAAGTGAGCTGACATCTGAAATATATGTATGACGTTTTTGTGGTTCGAAGCCAAGTGGAGCCAAGGTAAATATGGCGTGCCCACTTCTGCTTGAGAAGTTAAATAAACAGAGTAAACTATACTCGCATATGTCAAATTTGTAAAAACACAAGTACCAAGAATTTATTTCATTTTCCAAAAACTATACCACCTAAAGAGTGTGAACTAACATACCAGACACTCATGCTGGGTTATTATTTTTTTCCATTAAATATTTTTTTTTGTTTCAAAACATTCATATTCATTAGGTATTAATATTTTTTTTTTTTTGTTTCTTATCATATTGCGTGTGTTCGAAATATAAATGGAGCCATTCACAGATGATTCCATTAGTAATTCGCAAAATATAACCTAGAAATGCTGGGATCCATCATATTTCATTTACTTTTTTTTCTGTTGGCACCAACTTGATCATTTTTAACAAGACTGTGGAAAACAAAGCATGAATTATTTACATGTAATTGTAACGCCTACATCTTGTTGGGTTTCGCAGATGGAAAACCTCTTTGCAAAAGTTGATTTGTTTGTTTGTTTACCGTATAGTTCGTTGTTACAATTTTTCCACTGATTGCCTTGCCTAGCACCCCTGTAACATTTTTTCGCGCCGTTACCAATTTCGCGTTATTTTGCGTGGCACTGCATTGCGTTACGTGACGTTGCAGTGCAATGCGTTTTGCACATGCGCACACGCAACTCGTATGCATTCTAATGGTAATGCATGTCGGTAGACTGTCGAGAGGGAGCGCCGTGCTCCAGTATCAGCAATTAACTGACTTAATTGGGGGGGACGAATGCGAATGCGACGCGCCAAGCATTAGACGCATCTCAATTAAAGCCGTAGTCATCCGCGTAGACACCCGCATTGCGCCTACAATGCAGTCGAGAAAAACCGGGACGCCTTTAACGCTTGTTGCGATTTACACTTAATTATTTGCACTTTCTCGCCTTCCCTCATAAATTTTTCTTTATTCTTTGCGTCACTGTTTCGTAGCGAATTTGTTGTTTGTTTTTCGTGCATACGCAGTTGGTATGATGATTAAAACGTCTGCCTAACGTTCAAACTCACAGTGGGTCAGAAATTACATTTCCATAGGCTGTAAAACTGCTGTATACTGCTAATAGTAATGAGTAGTTGCAGGCCGTATATTTTCAATTACAAATGGAAGCAGCATTTATCGCTTCTTCAACCTTTCCTCCGAGTTTCTATTCCAAAGGAATTAAGAGTCTTTCCTGGCTCTCATGAAATTCAAAACTTAATTAGAGACCAAGCAAATTTTTTGGTTTTAGAGCTGCTAAATTTGTAAATATTTTTGTTTAGTGAAAAAAAACAAATTTCAATTCCACTGTTCATTAGTCGCCCAACCATTTGTCTATCGCCTGACGTTGCACACACACGCTGCTCAAATGTTGCAAATGTTGTCTGGTTTTATTTTTGATGCATTCTGCAACACGAAAATCGAATTTTTCTACACAACATCGCTGTGATTTTCAAGAAGAAATTTTTTATAAAAAACAAATGTTGCGAAATTCTCGTTTTTTTTTCTGTTCTTTAACAGTGCAACATTGCACTTAAAACGTTGTTGTAGATGCATTGATGCATCATGCAGTACACCTGGTCGCATTTGATATTTTACCCCCGCCCATGTGGAAGGCCACCGTTTTGCAGTTTGTAGAGCGTTCCCCACAATATTGTGAAATTCTTCAATTAAGTTTTCATCACGCACATTCTTCGGGCTTCAGCTCTTTTCTCTTCTGCTCCCTAATAATTGCAAAAAGTTGAAAATTTTGCATTTAATTAAAATCTTGCAGTGAGTTATGTTGGATCTAAGTGCAGTTGCATATATTTATGTACAAGTAGCTAGCTAATAACTTAACCAGTTAACTATTATTGCTTTTGTTGTTGCGATTTCAATTGTTTTTGTGTCTGTCCCGCTTAAGAACTGAAGACGCTTTAATGTTTATTGTTAAATATTAATTAATTTTACATCATTTCTAGGTAGATATTATGTATTTTCAAGTTTAATTCAATGGATCGCTTTAAAAATTTCAACAAAGTGCACAAAACTTACGCCCACACGTTAGATGAACGCGTTGGGCGGGCGTCTGGAAAATATGTGCATCAAAGTAAAGCTAGACATGTAGTTGTTAAGATATACATTTTGATTTTGTAATTATTCTGTAGCAATTATTTTTAAAATATTTGTTAAGATCTTAGAAAATGTCTGAGTCTGTAGCTTAACAATGTATGATCTTCTGCGTAGGGATAGGAATCGTATTTAAATAAAAAAATTTGCAAATGCATATTTAATTTAAATGACTTTCACAAATTGTCCAACGAGAACGAAGGATAAAAATAACTATAGAAATTTTGTTTTGGCCGCACGCTCCTTACGCAGTTAATGGATAATAGTAGTGGTAGTAGTTCATACATATTGACCTCTATAACTTTAACTTATTTACAAGAGTAATGACCGTTTTGAGATTTGATCATTCTGATCTATTTTTAAAATCAATTTGTTCAAGGAAAGCTACATTAAAAATAGTTTATGCGTGTAGTTCTCTTTTTCTCATTACAGTATTTTTTCCGGGTTTTATCGAATTCATTTTCTATTTTTCATTTATTTTGCACGCATTTTATTTGGCCATTTTTTTGTTCAGTTTGTACGACATAGAAGTATCAACGTAGGTATGCACTTTGACTTTTTTCCCCTTCTTCCGATGATGTTGACATATTGAAATTCCAAGCAGACGCGCGCTCACTCAATATTTTTCTACGTCCATCTTCCCCCACCCACTTTTAATCGTATTAAGTATTCTCTTATTAACCACCAATTCCCTTTTACGCTTTTAAGCCTTCACTAACCTTGTTGTTTGCGTTGCGGTGGTTTTATTGCATTATTGTTAGCCTTTTTCCTTATATTTTTTCATTAGTTTTGTTTTGTTTTGTCATTTGCACTATTTTGCTTTTAGTTTTTGTCTTTGCCATGTTCTAATTTATAAATCTATTTATTTGTTTGTTTTTGTTGGTGTCTACTTTAACTCATATTTGTCAGTCTGTTTGTTTGTCTGTCGGTTTGTTTATTTATGCTGTTGTTCTCTATTGCGTATTTTATGTCGTGTTTGACTTGGTTGCCATCATCATCAACATCAACATCATCATCATTATTATGGTTTTTGTTGTTGTTTTCATTGTTACGATTATTGTTATTATTGTTGTTGTTATTGTTGTTGCTGTTGTTGCTGTTGACTTGGTGTAATTTTCATGTTTGATGCGGTTTGTGGATTGCATTTTGTATTTGTAGTTTTTTTCCCCCCACATTTTCCCTTAAGATTTCCACATCGCCACATTTTTATTTGATTTTATTTAATTATTTTTATTTTTCATTAAATTGTTGCAAGTTTTCATGTTTATGCTTGAGAGCGCATTAACACTATGAGTAGTAAGTAGTACGCTCCGCCGTACTAAATATCCCACAAAACCCGCCCGATATGTAGACAATTCCATTGTTGCCATTGTCTACTCTGTTGCTGTGCGCTGCCTGCCGTGTTATCATCGTGTATTGTCTCTGTTGTTGTCTGTTGAGATTTTGTCTTCCTTTTCTTTTTTTTTTCATTTTCTACGTCTTCTTTCAACATAATTATTATCTACTTAATTCCATTTTGTACTTCGTCTCAAATGCAAAACCCAAGTCTGTTGTCTGCTCATGTTTTGACGATTATTTTAAATGTCATGAATTAGTTTTGCAATTAGTTTGCGTTTGTTTAACCACCGAAATGTGACACCTTATTGCGAGAGGGTGCGCGGGGGGGGGTACACTTCGAAGACGACGGAAGTTGAAATATTGACTTGGAATGTTTATTTTTATTGTGGCTTAGATTTCCATGCTTCATTGGGAACGCTTCTTTTTATCAGTTTTATTTTTGATACAGTTGGTGATTTTGCTTAGATATGATAACCCATTTAATCTCAATAATACGACAAAACTCTCAAGTTAATGCTATTGGAAAATAACCGCTCTTTCGTGTTATTTCCAACAAAGGAAACTATGTGTTTTATATTTACTGCGATATATCAAAATTTCAATCTTAATTAATGTCGAAAAGCATTAAAAGAAATGAAGAAGCTACATGAAACATCCCACTTAGAAGGAAAATTTATATAGCAAATCAAAATTTGCATTATCTCTATCTCGATAGCGCAAAAAGCTTAGATTGATTATAACACCTTCGGTAGAAAAAACTTTGAGTTATTTTATCCTTGAACAAGATAGCAGTGGTTTCAAATTAAAAGTTATAAAAATATTGGTCAAAAAATAATTATTTTGTCCATAGCGACACCTATGAAAAAATTTGTGAAACTAAAGCGTCTCAATATTATAGTTTCAACTTTGCCAAAAGCTTATAAGTATCGCTAAAACGGTTATGAAGCAAATGAAACGAGTGGATTGAAGAGAATGTACGTATTTATTTCTAGCATTTCAGTAACTGTTATCTTTACCGTTAGCCTTACCGTTACTGAACTGACAGTTTTATTTCTACCCAAAGAAATACACACACAACAATAAACCATTTAGTTGTTAAGTTCAACTAACACTTACCAGCGATGGATAAAACGCCGTCGAACTGTCTACACCTATGCTGGGATAGGGATTTTGCTCACTTGGCGCATAGTGAGTACCATAAAGACTCACATTTGCTGTGGTAGCTGCGGCTGGTTGCATACGTGCTGCGGCGGTATAACAATCATTTAACGCTGCTAGCCGCGCAGAATCATATTGACATGAACATACTGTTTGTCCCGATATGGGATCAGCTAGGATGAGACGTCCATTATCACAACATGCAGCCGTTATTGGCGCAATAGCAACACCATCTGTTGCACCAATGAAAGGACTTCCATTGCCATTGGCGGCACCAGTGCTGCCAGTTGCAATGCTGGACGTTGCTGTATTCGATGATTGCGAGGCAGCATCAGGTGTTAGCGAACCACAGTTGTGCACGTTACCGTCAGTATGCGTAGAATGTATATGAGTAGTACCGCCACTGCTGTTAGGACTTCGTGATGTTGCCGTTTGTTGAGATACTGAGATTGGTGAGTGCGCACCGCTGGGTGTTGCAATTATCGGAACTGTGGGTTGTGCACCGAGAAGCTGAAAAAATAAAAATAAATATCATTAACTTATAATTGATACGATTGAAAGGACCTTTCATCAAAATCTTATAATAGAGTATGTTTCTTGCAAGAAAATGAATTAAGCTTAAAGTTTCAAAGACTATTATTTTAAAGTAAATAGTTTTAAATAAGGTTGAAAATTAATTCGCTACTGATTTTCATTTCATTAAGCTGAAAGTTTCATCAACATTAGGCCCAAGCTAGCAACACTCCATATAAGGTTATTTATTATCTCGGCTGATTTTCTTACATTTGCTATGGTAATCATCAAATAAATTTTTTTTTTTTTTATAACACTTAGCTCGCATTACGATCGATGCGCATCATTATTTTCTTTGTTTTATGATTTAATAAGTTTATTAAATTTATTCGTAATTTATACTTTATTACGGTGTAAATTGCAAATTAATTTGTAATTTGATGCCAAGTTGCAAAATACGGCCGGTGCACTATAGAAAACTTAGTGGCAGTTTGTTTTGCTTTAGATTTCTTACTAATTGTAAGTGTAATTATGCGATACATACAAACATCTGTACAAATTGCATACAAATTAGAAGTCTATCTATGTGCAATTAAAAAACCGCTACTTTACTTATTTATTGCTTATTGCTCAAGCTATGATTTACTTTGGCTGCTTTATGAATTATTTAATTCATTCACAAATAATTAAATTTTTGAGAGTTAACAATATGAAGCGTTATTTTCATTTCAAATGAAACTTCTTTATTTTAGCTATTATTTTAGAGTGTATCTGAACTTCTATTTATTTCATTGAATGCATCAAAAATACGAGAAAAAAATTCTACATGATGTGAAAAACTAGATTTTGATTCTATTAAGTTGGAGTCAGATCAGTGTGATCGTTTCTCAATTCCTCCGAAAATTATCAAAACAGCTCATTAAATGCTCAGGCCCGGATTTAGAAATTTGCCGCCCTTAGGCCGTTGACAAATTGCCGCTTGTCATCATTTTTTTAGGGGGTGACATTCCAAATATTCGCATTTTTTTCCCCCATGTGTAACTCTCACCGTCACCAATGCATTACCACAGTTAACAAAAGTTTAAAAAAAATGTTCAAAGTTCCCAATTTTGCCACCCCTAAGATCTTGCCGCACTAGGCACTGGCCTAGTGTGCCTGTAAGGTAAATTCAGGTCTGTTTATGCTTAAATTCTTATGTTTAATGGTGTCTGATTAGACTTTACATAATTTTCTTTTATGAAAAAAAAAATTGAGTCACTAAAAAAAATTCTTGTGAAAAAATCTTGCAAGGAAGTTTTAAGTGTAACTACTCTGTTTTTTTTTTTTCTTAAAGCACATTTTTTTCTTAAGGTCTTCTAATTTCCTTTTTGGCATCTCCAAACTAAGCTAATTGACTTAGGTTCATTGACATAAAAAGTAGACTCCCACATGCAGGACGTACCGTACCCTAGCAGAATTAGACTTCAATACATACACATAACACCAATAACTGGGCAGCATAAGTCTCTAGTTACAACAATGCTTATTACCTCCCTTTTGTAAATAACTTATTTAAATATATTACGTGCTCCCTATGTTCGCACATCGTTAGTAGCTATTAAACTCCAACAACTTTCAATAATAATAATAAGAAAATAAAACTCATTGTCTTTCTTTTTATTACTAGCAAAAGGTCATAAACTCTCATTTTCTAATTATAAAAGTTATAAATTAAAACAAAATATAGCTAACGGCATTACATGCATAAATATTTGGTAAAATAAATATTAAAAAACCGCCAAAATTAGGGCCGAAAAAAACAAAAGTACAAAACTATATAACACTTATCGTAAATTCATCAGCACTTGAAATTGTGACAGGCTTTGACAAATTTCACTTGGCCTCAAAGTAAAAAAGCCGCCAACGCGACATTGCACCGTGCAGCAGCGACTAACTGTGCAAACGTGCGACCCAATGTACAGGAACTAAAATCGGTCTGCGTTTTTAGTATCTAAGGAAGTCGTAAATTTACAACATATTTAGTGTTCCACTGACCGTTCGCTCATACGGTTGGAATGAAATGTTACATATCACAAACTTTTAGCCGCTAGGCATAAAAGTAAAGGAAATACAATACATATTTTAGTTGAAAAAAGGACTAACCAGAACTGATTTAGCTTTAGTTTTGCTTTTGGCCAGATATGAAAAAATACTATTATTTTATATTTGTGTTTGAGAGGTGGAAATCTTGGCACAAACCTCTTACAGAAAACGGTTCTCAGGAATCTTCTCCGAGAAGTAATGAGCAAAACAGTTACCACAGAAAGTCGATAGTTTGACAAGAAAATTTGTGCTAAAATCCATTTATTTATATATATAAATTTTAGTTTGTTTTTCTGCAATTTAAAAAGCAGCACACTAAGTCTTCGAAGCATATACTGAAGTTTCTAAAAAATTTTTTTTATTCACAAAAAGGATTTCGATAAACATAGTATTGAAACTTTCCCAAAATGAAAATAAATAAAAAAGACAATTACAATCTAAAGCACACAATTAGCAAAAACATAAGAAAACTACAGAGTTAAATGCCTGAAAAAGCCTTTCAAGACAATTTACATGGTTTTCATTTGGCAACAGTCAAACCTAATAATACAAACCAAACAACAATTGCATGCATCGACGGCGACCCTTAAGAAAAGAAACAAAAAAATGTCCCGAATAGTTGATTCCTTGCGACACTTTATGCGCCTTTTTGTGTGTGCATTTAGCACACACTTAACTACGTCAACTCCTGCTGCTGCTGCTGCTTGTCCTGCGATGTTTTACATTTTTTTTCCGAATTTTTCTTTTGCTCACTTTTGCAGCGCAAAGGAAAAAAAGGACATTCGACTTGAATGCAACCAGCTCGCCGCGACAGTGGCCGTTTTTAATTGCATGCAAATTCCAGTGCTTTCCACATTGCTTTATGCTGTTGTTTGCGCTCGCGTGCATACAATTTGGCAGGCTGGCTGCTGCTGAATTGGTGATAATAGGTGTGTTAGAGTGGGCCTACGTATATTTTTCTTTGGTAAATTTATATATGTACTTAGTTTGTACTTATCTGCGTGTGTATATGTATCCGGGATCATTTCAAAGTTTTACTTGCGAACTTTAGAAACGCCAACAGCTTATTCTTTCAAGATTAATAATATGTACTACACAGTTGTGTGTCTCGTTTAAAGCCATAAAAAATCTTCGAGTAGCATTTCCCAAAAACATTTCCACAAAAATGTACCTTTCTCCGCTCAGTAATTCACACTATAAGAGAAGTAGTTGCCAAACAAAATTTTCAAAACAGAAATCCTCTAAAAAAATAAACTACGAGGTCCACCCAAAACGACTTAAGCATGGAACGAACCTAAGGGAGGGGTTGCACTTGCACTTTAAACTCACACCGCAGAAACTTTGACGGCGCAGCGAGTGCGCGGTTAACGAGATATCGTACGCTGCTAACTAATTAAAAATTCCAGCAGAGCAATTGCGAAATTAGTTTCTTATCGCGTTTTATCATCGCTGGCATAAAGGGGCCGCGCAGCACGGCAGGGGGGGCAGATGGGCAAAGGGGGTTTGCAAACGCAGTCATGCTACTGATGCGTTGATGGATAGTTGAGTGAGTTGTGAATAAGGTGGCTGAAGGTTTCATGAAAATGCATAAAATAATTTTTTTTTTTTATTATTCATATTTTTTCGTCGCTATTGCATTTTTTTTTTTTATAAAAAAATGTTTAATATGATAATATTTTCTTGATAGACAACATTCACAAAAGTCGTCATCGTCGTCGTCGTCGTCGCGGTTGTCGTAGCTGTAAATGTTTCGCAGGCGTTTTGCAATACATTTTTATGGCCCCTTTTATGATCGGAGTCACGCGATGCCAAAGATAGCGCTAAAGGTCTCTTGCACCTATGGTCACTGGTTGAGAAAAAAATACAACAATTTGAAAGTGTAAAGCATAAAAATTTAAAAATTTTATTTTGTTGTATTTTATGTCTTCAGTTTAGCACCATGATATCCAAGGAACAATAATATTTCATAAAAAAAGAATAAAAATATTGGATAAATATATAAGAAAAGAAAAGATTTTGCATTTGCATCCAATGTATTGGGGGCGCCATCATCAAAATGAAGGCTGCTTGTTTGTTGTTGCTATTCAACGTTTTTATGCCTCGTTGCGGTGGATCCCAGTAATTTTTGTGTGCAGTTTTAAATTTCTTTTATTTTCATTTTTGATTTGGTTTTTTTTTTGTGTCGCCTTTTTCACTATTTTGTAGCATCAGTGAGCACTTTGTACTTTGAAGGACACGCTCTGGTTGTTCTTTGTACAAGAACACGTCACAATTTTTCAGCCACTTCAGGGGATTTGTGTTTTTTCTTCTGTTGTGTCATTCTCTATGAAGGGTCTAACGAAAAGTACAATAAAAAATCTACACTGAAAGTTTTTTTTTTTTCGAACAAAATAAGATTTTTAGCAATCTGGTCCATATTCATATAAAAAGTAGTTATCATATGTTACTAATGATTTTTCTTTTATTGATGATATTTTTGATGATGATGATATTTCTTTTATTTTATGAAAAGATTAAAAAATTATAAATAGTTCCAAATTTTTCAGTATTTTCAATAACTCAACCCTATAAATCAATATCAATTAATTTCGGAATGTTATTATTGTTATTTTTTTTTTTTGTTAAGCTTATCCCTTTACAAGTTATCTCAGCTAAATAGTTCGTCCATTGTTGAGTGAGCAGTGTGCTATGCCGCCAACTTGTTGGAGCCAAAAATCTTCCAGACCTCTTTTACGTATTTGCGGTAACACAAAGTGTGCCAACATTCCCCGATATCGATCGCCATTGATTATTTCACCAGCTCTGAAGAAGAATGATCCATAATGGTTTTGAACAGAAAACCGGCCCAAACAGTCAATTTATTATCATCGTGCAATGATGTTTTGTGACTCAGTTGAGAATTATCGGAGCCCCTTAAGCGACAACTTTATTTGTTGACGTAGCCAGGGAGTGTGAAATGATCACGATATCTTCGACAGTACATATTATGCACGCTGAGTTAAAACAATTCGGCGATTAGTTTAAACGTAAAGCGCAACTATTTCGCCACATTTTATTGAATTAAAGTTTTCGAAACGTGCTTTGTGACACCGATCAGTTGAGAATTGTCAAAATTATTCAAATTTTCCATTGACCACATTCAGATAGCGCACTCATATTCACATTCTTTGCCAAAACGAAAGGAGTTAAGCCATGAGGTCTCCGATTTGCTGACTTATTTTTGGTGTCGTTTCTGACAATACAATAACTTCCTAATGTCTTAAAGGTTTTATATCCCGCCATACTTTAATTTTTTTAAATTGTTATTATTATTTTTTTTTCTTTCAATGTAATCCTATGAACAGCATAAAAAAAATGAAAAACCTTCCATGTTACTCTTGTTCATTTCGTTTCACGAAGGCTGCTTGCAGATATTTTGTTTTTTCTGTTTCTATTTTCTTTGTTGAATTTTACTCTTCGAAGCAAATTTTTTTTCTGTATTACACTGGAGGAGCAGCAGCAGATCCTTCATTTGTCTCTAAGCCTCTGTTTTGGGTTTGTTTATACTTTTGGCAGTGTTCACGTTTTTCTTGTCTAAATTATGTTGCTGTTGTTGTCCTGAAGTACAGAGCAGCACTGGCAGCAGCTGATGCAATGGAACTCATGAACTGCAGACAGACAACCTCGGGTCATAACAAAATTCAACCCAGACGAACTCCAATGTTCGAACGTTTCTTAAATTAAATGTGAAAAAAAATATGGAGACTAAGAACAAAAACCGATTTTAACAAACTTGGCACTGATCTAAGTGAGACGCTTAGAAAATACTACGAATCAGGGTGGATTATATTTTTCACCATACTAACATGAAAACATCTATATCATGATACTTTAAAAACACCTTTTGTTAAATTATTTTGTTATGAAACCACCCTAAATCGAGTCCCGTCATGTGTTACCGCTTCTTTTTCATATATACAAAGTTTGTCGCTATGCCTGTGTTGATTTTAAAAATTGAGTCATTTCCGTTTTTTCGTTGTGTTGTTGTTTACTCGGCCCCTATTGAATTTGGCTCATTGAATTTTGTTAGAATTTGGCACAAAAATTGAATAGTCTTAGATATATGGCAGCATGAAGAAATGCTGGCAAAACAATTATATGCATAAAAATTTAAAAGGCTTGACCGTCACTCACAGCGGGTTAAGATTTGTCGTGTTGTGGTTTGCGTGTCCCATGGTTAACGAACCTTCTTTCTTATGGAAATAATGTAATGTAACACTTGAGTGGAATATAAGTTAGTATGTTAAAATGTAACTCGAAGCTGGGACGACAGCGTAAAGCGAATAAAAGCGTCAACAAATAACTAAAAAAAAATTCGCAAAACTTTTCTATATTTTCATATTGCTACGTGATGTAGTTCCACAATAAGCAATTTTATTTTAAATTTTAAGAACAAAATAAAGGCTCATACAACAATATTCTTTGAGAATAAATATATGAAAGAAACTACACAATTGAAGAAATGATAAAACCTAAGTAGATGCTTTATAGTTTAAAAAATAGTAACAGCATACTTATAAATATCTTCAAAATGCATCATTGGTGCGTTAAATTTCGAAAAAAATTAGGCAAATTTCAGAAAAAAATCGAAAGATTTCTAAAAAACTCGGGGAGTTTTCGAAAAAATTCAGCGAGAATGAAGAAATAAGTTAACGTCTCGGGCTAAGTTGTATGTTAAAAGCTTGAACCGGCGTTATTTCTGTTTCTACTCAAAGCCCGATTAATGTCAAACTGTAAATTCTCTCCCAATTTTAAATTCACACCAGCTATTCCCGCAACTTTGCACGTGTAGCCCGTTTCCTGTTTCAAAAGTTCCTTTATTTAAATTTTTAATCTTAGATCCATATTATATATTCGCAATCGTTTTTATTGTTCCGAATTTTCAGGAAAAATAATGAAACCTACGACTTATGTTAAGATGTTGCTTAAATGCTTATGTGATTTTCTATGGATATAAGAGAACTGTCTTCACATTCAACTGGAGAAACGTCCAAAAATTTATCAGTGGAGTCCCTTTTTTTAAAGGGTACTTTTATCCTATTTTTTATTGTGGTTCTATCATTGCCCGAATCATTGCCTAGGAATACTTCGTTCCTTTATAATTAATGATTAAGTCTTAGCAAATAATAATTTTCGGAACATTGAAGAACCAATGAAGTGGCCTAAGCATAGTACTTATAGCCATCTAAGTGAGTGTGAAGTAAATGCTTCCATCTTGGTCGTAACTTCCATTTCCCAGTACTAGGTTAACTCTTTTCAAGTGATCTGATGGAGTTTGTAGAGCAGGTCAATGACGTTTGCTTCATTTCTTGAATAAATCGGAAGTGAATGGAAACAGTTATCTAAAGAATTTCAATCAATTCTTGGAATGAACCATAAGAATTGCGCTCTCAATATTATCTTTCTGAAAAAGTTTTAATTTGTGCTTGTGGGTAAAGCTTTCAATTGATATTTTGTGCAGAGCTTTGTAGTTCATTTTTCATTTTGGAGCAATGAATTTCATTTTTTATTTGCTAATGGAATTTAACTGAAAACTATCAACCTATCTAATCAGTTAATGCTGATTGTTTTCCATAACATCATATATAAAATTGTAACCATTTTCATATTATAAAAATCTAAATTTCTAAATGAAAATTCTTCTTTTCAGCCAACTTCCGCTCACATGCGAATTAATTGCTTCACTAATTACTCCCAAGATGTCGTCGAAGCACCTATTGGCATCTTGTCGTGGAATTCATACACGATCCTTGTGTTTCGTATGTGAACTTAATATTGAGAAACTCTGCTGGCAAACGGGCATAAATCCACTTCGACAACATAGCCAATACTCATTACATAGCTATAGTAAATGAGATGAGAAGAAATCGAAGCTACGAGTTGCTGACAATAAAAATAAAACTAAATCAATGAATGAATGATTTACGAGGTTTCAAGGAAAAACCTACTCGGAATAATTTATTTCAAATCAGACAAACTAAATGTAGAAAAACAAAGTGGAAGTGGAAGACGGTGAAGAAGAAGAAACTGAACGACAAATCAACCAACGAACCCATATAAAATACCCAACCCACCATTGATTTCTGGTGGCGCAGACGCGTACGTGTGAGGATCGCGAGATGGGAAACAATCAACAAGTTGAGAGAACAGAACAGTGAGCAGTGAAAAAAAACGCCACAATTGGAATGTAGCATAAAATGTCACAGCGGATTCCCATCGCATGCTCGATCGCTTCAGTTGGGTTGCACAGCTCCTTTAAGCGACGACGTGTGTCTCATAATTTCGTGCGAGGTTTCGTAGGTATTGCTCTCGGCCTCGAATATTGATGATGATGATGATGATGGTGATCAACTGATGCTGAGATGGGAGTGAATGCTTGCGATGATGAACCCAAATGATTGAATATTCCTGCAGCACACGCTTGTCAAAAAACTGTGATAGAAATATGACAGATCGTTATAACTAGGTGACTGACTGACTGCCTGTGCAAGTAAGGTTCTTCTGTATCTACGTTATCGTGCAATCGAGCTTGTCAGTTTGTTGGCAGTTAGCTGGCCGGCAAGACTTGAGTAATTTTTACGTTTTTGATATTGTATTGTTTTAGAGATCCGTAGCCGGAGTTGGCTGGCATGTCAGCCAACTAGTCAGGCAATACAGACAGGAATGTGTCAATGCTGAAGTTAATCCCAATTTTGGATGATGAATGTCCGGTATGTATCACAGAAAAAATTAATTAATTAAATTATGTGTAAAATGGTTAGTGATTTTAAGAGTATTTCTAGAAATGAATCATATAGTTTGTGGTTTGTTTTTATGTTATTTAATTTATATAGTATTTGTAGGCTTTCTCTATGACTTTTTGCCGCAGATGCATAAAACTAAGCCTTGACTTAAGCTAAAAACTGTGCATAGCAAAATTAAACAATTTTTTTTATTTAGAGAATGTTGCATTTGAAGAGTGAGGCCTTGTTTAAGATAAAGTTTCTTAAAAAGCACTGGCGCTTTTTAGTGGTTACCATATTACATCGGCTCTGAGTAGCAAGTTATCTTCGAATAAAACGTTAAACATCGCTTGATGGGCATCAAAAGTAATACTGCAAATGTTAATTAAGTAACGAAACGTCTTGGGGGTAACAGCAAGTAACCCTAGTACTACTCGAAACGCTGAGGGATTTGAATTTAGAAAAATCAATCCTCAATTTGTTGTAGAAATTTCTGCAATTTTTGTTCAGTGCTTATCCAAAGAACTGATAATATTTGTGTAAAGTTTGTTTATATTAACTCAGGAAACTTTTTAAACGATTTATTTGTGTTGGCGTTATCCGTGTCCGCTTTCGCTCAGTACCCACTAGCTAAAACTGAAAATACAGCCGTACTGTCCGATTTCATCGCTCTGGGCTTCTTCATAATGAAGATTTGCACAGAAAGACTGACAGACAAAATATACTATGGGTATATGATGTAAAATGGTTCTTAGACCTATTGGCGCTCCGAAGCCTTAGCGCAACCCAGTGCAAAAATAATTCTCTAACGATTTTCAAAGAAAATGTGTCTATTCACTCTGAGTAAATACGAAGATGTAACACAAAAACATCGTTAAAAATATTATTAGTGCCGTAAGGCTTGAAAATAATTTTTCTTTTCATTAAAAGAGCGTAGAGGAACTAGTTTTAAAAATCAAATACATAGTTCAAATTTTTTCAGTAACATTAAAAAAACTTTTCGGCAAACCCGAAATACTTACAAAAAAGCATTAACTTTATCCAGATAATGCGGATTTTATAAAAACTAAAAATTGATAGATCACATAAAGTTCAATTACCAAATAAGTTTCATAAAAGTTTTTAAATGACAGTAAATACACAGAGTTCGTAATGAGTTTAGTAATATATTACCTGACGAGCCGACGGATATCCGTAACCAATCTGAGCATATGCGGCCATTTTAATTGCTGGCAAATGTGTCCTATGAAAATTGCTTCTATGTGGATGTATTATTTTTTTTTTTAATTTTTTGGTCAGTTTCGAAGCAAAGTTATAAATGAATTAAAAGTAATTCGTACCTCAACATCTGTTTTGTCATTTGTTGTTGGTTTTATTAACATTTACATTTTGACTTAACTTTGCACTAAAGAAACGTGACACAAACACTGATGGTTGACAGTTGACATTTGATGTTTGACGTTTTGGAAAATGTAAGCACTGACGGGTCAGGCTAACTTTTATGATCACGGTCAAGGTCAACGTACCACCGCACATGTTCTGCGACAAAGGAGCTTAGAAATCGAACCAAATTTTGCGAAACATTATTTTTGTTTTTTTTTTAAGGTCAGAAAAAAAGTTAAATTTTGTAATTTGCGCCGGCTTTCAAGAAATTAAAATATTACTAAAATTTTTTGTTATATACAAAAATTATTCACATTAAAAAGAAAATATGTATATCAAATTGTATAAATATTTGGTGTTATCTTATTAAATATCGCATCGCACTATCCCGGTTTAAACAGTTGCGATTTTTGCCCGAAAAATTACGTACACGTTATCGAACACATTGTTGGTAGCCCCTCAAACTTGTCGTCTATGTGCCTTTTACTGCTCACGACGATGCGCACGTTTTCACGTTCGAGCACAAACTGGTTGCAAACACACAACCTACGTTGCGGCTGCAACACTGCAAAGCCATGCGTGAAAGCAAGAGCGCGCTAGTGGGGTGGTTCAAACAAAAGACTTATGTTTGCTGTCTCAAACGAAAGAGAGCAACAGCGATGAATGAAATAGCGCGCTTGCTGAAAGTCAGTACTCAAATTATTTTTCCTTTAAGTTAAAATAGATCAATAGCTTTGCGTTGTTAAATGCGCTTCCAGCAAGGGGTGTGACTAACCGTCGACCACGACATTTTCAATTGTCAGCGGGAAGGAAAGAGATGGTGGCGCTAACTATATTTCTTACTAATTGTAAGCCTTCAAAGTTGTAAGTCCGGTTTAGCGACAACAGCGCCGCCACTCAATTGCAACGACAAATCCACAAATTAATTACTCGTTACAATTATAACTGTAACTAGTAACGAGTTAAATGCTCGTTAACACCTCACTATCTTGTTTCCTTATCATCATTGCAACCATTTACTCGCTCACTCTTGTGCGAGAGTTGGAAACTGGAAGTGCACGCAAAGGGGAATTCATTGATTGCAAAAATAAAAATCAAAATAAAAAAAATGAAAAACCGAAACGAAAAGAAAGAAATCAAGGTGTTAACTGGAAAGCTATGCCTACATACTTCACACTCACTCATGTAAGCGCAAGTACCTTAGCGATGGCAACTTTAGTGTTATAAAAGAAAGTGGGCGTGGTAATGCCACTACAATGTTGGCAAGTCACATTTTGCAACATCGTTAAAAGTTGCAATTGAATTTTGCTTGCTGTAACATTTTATGATATGAAAACTACTAAAGTTTAGGCACCATAAAATGGCCTGAGGGATTAGTATTTAAGAGGTATGGTAGCGCAAGTCATACTATGTATAATGCAATCTTATTTTAGAACTTACTCTGATAGTATAACCGACTAATAAGTGTAAGGTACTTCAATAGAGTACCTGTATAGGTACTGTTCCATAGTGGCTAATAAACAGAATATTTCGGAAAATCATCTATTAAAAGTGGCTTACTTTTGTTGTGAAGTTCATATATTCGGCTTATGTACCAACATCTGTTTTTAAAAATTTTCCGAATTGACTTTAACTATTCAATTTTGTCTGATATATCATTAAGATTCTGCAGTCCAGCCAGTTCAAAAAACTTTTCCAGAAACGGATCAGGTTCATATATCTGTCGAATAAAGTACATGCATACACTGAAGAAAAATGCTTTTTTCAAACAGACGGCTGGTTAATTTAATTTTAGTGGATTTTTTTTGTATTTCAATATTTTTAACAAGGAAATTTATAAATTTAACAGGAAATGACTACAACCCTGGTAAACATTAAGATTTTTTTTATAGAAATGTATCTAAATTTGATGTCGTGTATATACAATTCTGAAAGCAAAAAAGTAATAACTAATCATAAAACTTTATTTAGATTTCATTGTAATGAAAATGTTGCATATTTTTCGGCGTATGCTTTGAATGAAATATAAATGATGTTTTATGATTCGATATCAAATGTAGATAGATAGTAAAGATCTGTGAATGTTGGCAGTCTGGCTCTCTGGCGCCTGTGTGTGGCGCACTTGCATAGGCTGATAAAGGAATTTAGGGCAAATATAAGAATATAGGAAGGGAAATTAAAGTTGGTCCAAAGTGGTGTCAATCGATGATGTGTCCTGGTTTTAATGGTCATAGAAACAGGGCCAATAAATCTAATGAGTAACCTCTGGCTTGGATTTCCGAGCTGTCAAAGAAAAAGTGAATATTCCATATGAAAAAGCGCTTATAGGTGAAAACTAATATTGGTCCAATCTGGACAAGAGAGGTATCAATCGATCGGTCCTAGGAATGGTCATAGAAAAGGCCAGTAAAATAAAAGTTTTATTTTTTGAAATTTTTTGTAATTTCTTAGTCAATTTATTTGAATTCCTGGGCAATTTAAATAGATTTCTGGTTAATATTATTAACAAGCCTCAGTTGAGTTTAACCTTATATAGCTTTGATTTAAATAGATTCATTTTAGTTATTTTCAATCGGATGTCTGGTTGAAATAACAATATTTGAACTCAACGCCAAGACATTAAGTGAATGAATGACAATCAATAGTTTAGGAGAAAAAAATGGGAAAAGTGAACTTTTTTTATTATGTATTGTCAACGATTAGGAGAAGCGAAAATTTCCTAGTAATAATTTTTGTAAATAAAGAATACTATCGGAACCAATTTTCTGAAATTTCATGACTGATTCCATGATTTTAACCCTCTTTGTAAACTTAGCATAATACTCCTCGGCCACAGGACCCTGTTTTCATGTAAAGTGAAATGTTGGTTTCGTTGCTATTCCTAATTGATAAAAAAAGCACAGATTACTTGTCTAGTTTTCCATGATTGCTCAAATCTCAATGCTGTTTAGAGAAGAAAAATTATTACATTTCAAAGTTTTTTTAAATTAGCTTTACGAAAATAGATAAGCATGTAAGAATTTGTTCTTCCCAATTTGAGCTCTATGCTACGTGAAAAGGCAAAGGACTCATAAAGCGAGAAAATTTAATATTTTTATTACAAATTTCAAAAGCTCTTATATAGAAAGCCTTAAACTATTTAGTGAAAGCACCCAGACAAGCACCATAAAGTAATTTCCTTAAAGGTAGAGAAAACCAACTATTCTAACCTATAAATTTAGTTAATTAAAAAAGTGGCCCAAAACAGTAGACAATATTTGAGGCATAAAAAGAACGCATTGTAAATCCTTTATACAACAGGAATAACTACTACAACATTCCGGCAACTAGAAAGGATAACAAAAACTTAAAAAAAAATTCAAAAGCAAAACTACAGCAACGACAAAATTAAGTCAACATGCCTACCGCAGCAGCGTTAGTGGTTTGTTGTCCATCCATCGAGCAGTGCTAGCTCGGTCACATGTCCTCCATTCGGCATTTCTTCTTTTGATGTCCACTTCAGGTTTTTCGTTCAAATAAGCACAAAAAGCAGTATCCTTGATGTCCTTAGTATGGCAACTACTGCTGTTTGCTTGCATATAAAATGCAATTTTCATTTTTGGTCATAAACAATTCCTTTTGTCTCCGGGCTGAACATGAATGTAGCGAAAGGAGC
Source organism: Meiosimyza platycephala (assembly GCA_963662105.1). NCBI lineage: Eukaryota > Metazoa > Arthropoda > Insecta > Diptera > Lauxaniidae > Meiosimyza > Meiosimyza platycephala. The sequence continues at coordinate 120,790,465 of OY759208.1, forward strand.
ACACAGCCGCATGATGCAAAATGGAGGAAACATCATGTTTTTTCAAAGGAAAAAAGGTACAAAGTACGCAAGCAGCTACTCAGGGATAGGATCCAAAGAAAAATTATTGTAAAACTACGATGCATGCGTAGCTGAAGGATGCTTTTACTGAAAAGTTAAGTGCGCACATTAGGGTGTTTTCAAACGTTCAAGTGCTTGGTTATAAAATTCCCATCTGTGCATAGCTGCTTGCATACCTTATACTTTACTTTTTTTTTATTTTTAAATTGTAACAGAAAAACGTCCCGAACTTCAAAACTCATTTTTATCACGAAAAAAGTGTTGACAAAAAGAGTCAACAAAAACCTAATAATGCCGGTGTGAAAGCTATTTTTGAAAACGCAATAAATAAAAATGGACTACTTTTCACTAGAAATATTTCGAGCCATAACTATACTTAGTTTCCGAGAAAGTGCATACTCTCGCTCAAATTTCAGTTTTCCCATACGAAATCAACTCCTTTGGGGCTCATGCTAACATTGAGATATCAAGCTCATTTCGCGAATACCAGCCATACGGCTCGAGCCATTTCATCCCCCTTCCCCCATCCCCGAAATCGTGGGAATTCGATAACGAAGCCCCTGAACCACATTTCTGGCTACGGTCTTGCAATGAAGCTATCGCTCAAAATCAAGAATAAGAATTATGAAATGGAATTCAACGCGAAACGCACAGCATTCGCGTGAGAGCGCAGAAAATTAAAGAGTTGGGAGAAATGCAGTTCTAGGAAACTTCTCGCACAGTTTTAAAAAAACGCATTGTTTTTTTTAAGACCGTTCCATTTTTCGAAACACTCTAAATAACATACGTAAAAATAAGAAGCGAACCAAGCGAATTGCATACGTTGCACCAAAGTACAATTGAGATATGTATGTGTGTGTGTGTGAGCATTATCAAAAATATGCTCGTTTTACTGCATACGTCGATAGAGGGCGCTACTGGAACGCATACAAAATAAGTTAGGGAGAAGGTTCATAAATAGAACTTTTCCTGCCTAAGCTAAAGTCGACTTCATTCTTTTATTTCAATTGTCACACACGCACAGTGTGTCTATGCCGGCTGGATGTGCTTTGTCCGCCGCATGTTATCCTAAATATTCAGTATGTCCTGCAATTTTTTTTTTTTTTTTCTATGTGTATGTGTGCCATTTTGTTTGTTGGTTTGTTGTTTCGCATCCGCTTTCATGGTGCCCATCATCGCACACACACGCAGGCGTCTGCGTCAGCTTCCGCTTCATTTTGTTGAACGAGTAAACATCTTGTTGAACTAGCGAACAAATAGGTTTCCTGGTTACAGCTTTTCATTTTTTTCCATCATCATCATCACCATCACCATCTTCCTGTTTTCATTGCGAATCCATGTAGTAGTAGTGTAGTTACTATTGTTCTTGTTGTTGTTGTTGTTGTTGTTGTTGTCATCGTCCACTATGCCTTTGTTGTGGACATTTTTACAAATCCTTTGATGACGTTGCAACCGTTGTCATGTTACAAGCTTTTTGGTCTCGTTCTTTTTTATTCCGTTCGTTCGTCCGTTCGTTTGTTCATTTGTTAGATCGTCTTTGTTTTTGTTATCAACGTTTGTCAGGATGTCAACATTATTTAGTTGGTTCGTTGTTGTTGTTGGTATTCTAGTCGCAATTTAGTTTAGTTCTAAGTTTTTTTTGTCTTCATAGTTTTGTTACATTTAGATTAATTTTAAATGCCTTGTTTGACCTGAAAGCATTTCTATTTGTTTGCTTATCTGTGGATACTCACTTGGCACAAATTTCATAAAAATTTAGGCTAACTTTTTTCGAGGTTATACCCATTGCTATCAGATGAATTGTTTTTTGCAAAAGCCTTCGAATTAATATTTGACGGACTGAACAACGTCGTAACTAAGGGGAAAGATGTGCGGGACCACTGTGCGTTGCATTCCACCAATAGATGGAGAAAAGTGTATAAATGTTCCAAGGATTGATTATAATGAGCTGGCACTAATATTCTTAAAAAAATAGTTTGTGAAACACAACGGTAATAAATGAGCAACTCTCTTTTTAGGGCACAAATTCTCAAAATTTAATTTCGGTTGCGCTGATTTTTAATAATGGTTTTCTTTTAACATTAATTGAATTATTCAAGTAATTGTGTTTTTTTTTCACTTTCCACACAGTGTGGATCATTTCACAAACAAAATTCCTTTGTGTATTTCCATTTCAAAACCTTTGACAAATCATCCACTCTCAAAAAAATTTCTATAAAAATTTAATGTATTTTTAATCGGCCAAGTTTGTTTCAGCATGCAACATTATAAAATTTAATGAATTGACATTTAAAGACAAGAAATAAACAACAATTATACATTCAACAGGTTAGGGTGATATTCAGACTGGTCCACGAACAATAATTTTTTGTAAGAAAAACACAAAAAAATGTACTGCCACAAGCATAAGGTACACTTTATAAAGAATGTGGGAGAGAAAGGGTCAAACCGCAGCAACTTGTTGTAAGGAAAAATTTCTACTTAATGAAAGAAGCTAAGAGCGTACCAATGTAAATAAATTTTTGTCATTATACCTTCGACTACTTTGCGCCTTTGACGTCGACGTCGACATTAACGTTGGCTGCTCGAATGCAAAGCAACCCAAAATGTTGTGTTGCGTTGATATTTTATCGAAATTAAGTGAAGAATTTCTTGTTTTAAATTGATTGCTTGAATTTGGTGATAATTTTAACTTGGCTCATTTTGGGCTCAACAAAAAAAGAAAAAAAAAAAAACACCGAATTAAAAAGTATAAGAATTCATTTCAACGTTATCGGAACTTTTGAAATGTTTGTTTTCTTCGTTTAATTATTTGTTTTTTTCTGTCATTTTTTTTTTTTTATTTTCTTTCAATGGGTTTTAAATTTTTCGGTGTTTTTGAGGCCCAAAAAAATAAATAGTGAATGGATGAGGTCGCCTTTGGTTGACAACGACTTCGGTTGACGTTGTTGTGTAGGATGTTCCCTTTTTTTTAACAGACTCAACGGGAACGGGTTATTTAAGATGCGTTTGCATTTTTGTGTTGTGGGTTTTTACTTTAATGAAATTCTGAAGGTGCCGCGCGCCGCCAAGCTGGCTAGTAACTTTGTTGCAAACAACGACAAAATATGGCGGCCACTTGGCTAGTGGTTGCATCTGTCTTGTGTCGGCAGGCAGCGGCATATGAAAATCACTTAAGTAACTCTTTAGCTGATAAGAATTTTCAAGTATTTGGTTACCAATGCATTGCATTGAATGATGCATTCAGTTTTATCTCAAAATTGCAAAATTATGGAGGCACTTCTTAAGATAACATTACCGAAGAAATTTGCTTAAATGAGATTTCCACAAATTCAACGGAAGTGGTGATTGCTTAGATAGATAGAATTGATTTTTTACATCTCAAATTGCTAAATTTAACAGAAAATCGAAAAGAAAAATTTAGCCTGAAATATTTGAGGCAATTTTTTTAAAAATAAAAAGCCAATAATGTTGAACCTTTTTTTGTGTATATTTTTCTTTCAAAATTTGAGATAGTTTTTCATTAATTAATTTTGGTAAGCACTCATTTTCGTTTTAAATTTTTTTTTTTCGGACACAAATTTGAAAAAAAATTGCTTTTCATAATTAATTTTCTTATGTAATAAATAAAATACTCAACTAAATTGAAAACAAATTAAATTTTTTTTTACAAAAAAAAAGCTTGTAAAAATATAACAACAAAACGAAACATATGTTTAACAAATTACAACAAATTGTTAAAAAAAAAATGATTAACTTTAACATTTAAGAGAGCGAACGCTCAGAAAAAAACTCCTCATTTAAAATGTAAATTGAATTTTCTCAGTTATCAGACTGAAATAATGACAAAGCATTATTACTGCTAATAAACGAACGTGATACAACAACAATAGCAATAGAAGCGCTGTAAAAACAACAACAACAACATTGTGATAAATATAGATAATAAAATGAAAATTAATTTTCAAATTACATATCGTTAATTGGGAGAAAGGTGAAAATTTCAGTCACAGAGGCTGCTACAAGCGATAGAATTATCTTGGCATATTGGCGTTTCATTAAGGAAAGAGCTATTATATTGAATGGTGATGAAGATGTGCTCTTCGTTGCTTCAACTCTAAGTTTGAAGGACTTTAAATACTTTTCTGAATGTTATGTTTTTAAATGAATCAATCTCTAAGCCATCGAGGACACCAGCAGCTAAGTTATTTGATTTGCGATTGCATCATCTGTACATAGAGATAAGCCACGCCTCTGACGGTTGTGTACAGTGTAATTTTTTTTGATTTTTTTTTATAAAAATAAAGTTGAAGAATTACTCTTTAAAAGATAAATAATCCAATTATAATGCCGGTTAACATTTGACCTTGAAAATGTAGCTGAAATTCAAGGAAATACGCTTTTATTTCTCACTTCTACGATTGTTTTTTCCTTATATATTACACTTTTTAATGCATTTGTGTTAGCAAATCAAAGCACATTTAGAAAAATTTGTTTGGTTCAAATAGTTCATGAGAAAAATGCTGGAAAAATGAAATATTCAGTGATTTTTATTTTTATTTAAATTCTTGTGCCACTGAAAAAATTTGAAATCATAGTCTTGCTATCTAAAATTTCAAAGTTTTTTCTTTTCAAATGGTGGTAAAATTATTGATTTGTCATTATTTTTGTAGACCCTATAGCGATTTTATATAGCGATATTCTAATTAATTTAGAGAAACCATGTCGTATGAGTAACCTCTGCTTCTTGTAGTTATTTTTATGGAAAAACATTTTGTAAACAGCTCTAACTTCTACGAAACTGAAAATTTAGATCAGTAAACACAATTTTAAAAATATGCAACAGTGAGTAAGAAAATTAACTACAAATAAAAATAGCATTTTGTTCAAAAATTGACTAAATCCTTGTTTATTTATTTTTAGATTTTTTGTCTTAAAAAAAATGTTTAGACATGCGAGATAACAAAAAACATTGTTATATCTTCGATGTTGCGAAAAACAGTAAAAATGGGAGCAAACCTAAAGTTTTCCAGCTTAGCGACATCATAATGTCCGCCTATGTAACAATGTTTCTGCTTTCATTTGCTGTTTCAAGCATTCTTCTATGTAAGATTTTGACAAGAAAAAATAAAAAAAGTTACACTGTGCGGCGGCAGCAAACTGGCACGATCTGGTTGATAGCTGGCGCAAGTAGTACTCAATGAACGTGCGCGTAATTCATGCTACAAATATTTTTGGTTAGACCTTTCAAAAAACTCTCATTTATTTTTAATTTTTTTTTTTTTTTGTTTTTTAGTTACCAGACAAACTAGCAAATGATTAATGATAAATGCTGGTATGAGCTGTGAATGATCGTGCATTTTTCTTTTTCTCTATATTTTTTGTTTATCAGCAACTTTTGCGATCAAAAATGATCCATCAAAATGGGGAGTCGTGAGAAAGGTCTACAATATTGATGGAAAAATATTGAAAAAAACATCACTGAAGGCAACACATCAGCAAGATCTTTATGTGGCCCTGCTGAATTAGACGATTGTAGTTGTTGCCACTCATGGACTCAGGAACAGGCAAATGACGCCAACTTTTTTTAGAGAATAGAAATAAACGAACTGGTTGTCGTCAGCTTGCCAAATGGTGACAGGCGCATACAAGTTCTTATTGAGTATGATAATAGAAGGATGTGCCATGGTCTTAAATTGCTTCTTTCAAAATAGAAAACAATGACCAGCAAAAATTTTCATTAGTTCATCACGATTTTAGTGTTTGATAACTTAATTATGGGCGTAAAAAGTGATATAAAAAACGATTAAAAATTTGCTTAAAGGTCGCACTAATTGCATCCCAAAATATCTGCAGCAAGAAGGAATCGTAACACTGTTGAAAAATCCCTACAGTTTCATATCATTAGATTAAAAATTAAATATGGCAATAAATTTGTCCTTTCCGCTCAGCCGCTGCTGTATTCATTAATCAAGTTAATTGTCATTTCATTTAAAAGTGACACCTTAAAAAGGTGGCAACTTCTGATAAACGCCTATTTTGGCTATCTCTAGCATTCCTATGGATAAAATAGTTAATATTTTCAATACAGCAAACTATTTAGTGGCAAAACACGCGATGGTAATAAAAAGACATCAAAAGAAGAAACAAAAATACACCCTGCTTTATCACAGGACACTCTCATTCAATATAGATGCAGCCAGAAGCAGGGCGTTAATACTTTTGTGTATTTAACGCACCTGTGTCCATAGTTAGTCTATTGCGGTCACCTGATGAACTACGCCTGTGACAAGTAGCGTAAATTGAAGAAAAAACCGTACACCATGCTCAGCACCATGGGATATCAATCGTTTGCGATAATTTTGTGATTATAGACATTGATGTCTGGAGTTGTCTTCAAGGGCAATCTATGAGAAACTTTCTTTTTAGATATTTAAGTTGAGACCGCACGCACGTGACGCGGCACATGCTGTGTGTCATTTGTGTTTCAACAATGTTTTCTCAGCATTTTTGTTTTTCTGTCTGAAATCGAAAAGGATCATCGTTTGTTTTGCGGCAAAACTATTTCTATTGGCAATTGTTTGAATTAAGTTAAAAAAAACCAATTTATAAATAGAAAAGTCAAGTTAATGACCACTTAAGGAAGAAAAATTCATTCGTAGCAGTTAAATGAATTTTTTTTTAAATTTAATGAAACTTTGTTTATAATTACTTTAAGGGAAGCTTATGTCTCTGTTTGTAATATGAAGTTAATAAAAATTCTTAATAACTCCCAAAAGTTAAATCTTTATTTTTATTAAAAGCGCCATAACATAACTCTTAAAAAGCTTGCTCAAAAAATGAAAACACATTCCCCCCACCTCATTACAATATATCAGCACATCAACTTCAGAACAATAAATTCTAAAATTTGTTCCGAACTCTACATTTTACTTAGAGCAAAGTACTTATATTATACATACGTACCCATGATAGTCATAATTCTTAAAAATTTTTTTAATTACTTTTACTTGATGTGTTTTTTTTTACATTTTTACCAGCGCTACACATCCCCGTAGCAACAAAAGGTGTTTGCTATTAACAAGTTGCTTCTTTACTCCTTTGAGCCATTTTTCACATTTACCACCTACCAAAGCCAGTCAGTATCCATACCCATTTCAACCTAACTTCAATTCAACATACAGTTATTAGATTCATAAATTTTTTTGGTAACTCCTGTTTTGAAATTTTGCTTCTGGGGTGGCACATTAGAGGATGTTCGCGTAATAAATCCATTAGAAAGTTTTTTTTTGTCGTATACATTTCTTTATATGAGTGAGTATATGCTGTCGACATTAGGAATTTACATGCCAAACATAATCTCGTAATTAGTAGCATTGCATGAATGTGAGTAGATTTGTTTGTTAATTTACTTAGAAAAAATTGCGAAGATTCACTGTCGGCATTTAGGAAGCAATGGTATAACCCCTTTTATTGTTATGACGCATTGACACCCTAGCACACATTAAAATGCGCGTAATTGTGCTCAACTTATCTACGTATGTGTATGTAACAGCTAATGTGTTTGTGTTCTTATGACTGTGAAAAAAAAAGTAATTAACAGAATAAAAGAATTTACAAAGTGTTAAAAATGCAAACTTGAATTAAACGGAACTTCTGTACATATCAGACATAGTCTCAGCGATGTCTTTAAGAGTTTGAGAGTAAAGTTTTGGCATTAAAGTTGCAGTTAAGTTAAGTTCAATTGAATAAAAATCAGAACAAAAAAAAAATTACATGTCAATAAATGAGCAATAAAATTTATTACTGAATAGATACCCAATTCCATTAAATTTTGAGAACACTGTTCTAAAAAAATCGGTGTGTTTTAGAAGAGTATTTTCAAAATCTGTTCATTTGAAAATCACCGTCAGGTGGATACTCATTATTTGTTAATATAAATGAAAATGCACTACAACAATTTAATGCGTATTTTAATGCACTTATAACGTAATTTTTAATGCACTTTAAATACGCACATTGTTGTCATTAAATTGGTAAAATTAAAAACCTATAGACCTTACTTCCAGCAGATACAGCGGGGATAAAAATAACGATTGCGAAGCGTTGTTCCTGTCAGATGCATTAAATGAATTAATTTCAAAAATTAACGCAATTGGAAAATTCACCTTGTATGCCGTTTTTATGCTGCATTTTAAATATTTACACATGATATAAGCATGCGGGTTATTCCATAGAATATGCAATTTGTTTTTAGTGATGTAAAAAAATAATTAAATAAAGGATGTTGCATCAAATGGAGAGAGGGTAATTTTTAATCGAAACGTTTATGGAACAATTAGCAAGATGATGGAGAAAACCTTTCAGAAAGGAATAAAGAGTTAAAGCTAATCCGCTGGAAACTGATAGAATTCAGCATACTTCTTTTCCTCTCTCTTAATCAACAGAGATCACAGACGCTATAAAAATATAAATCATATAGTAACCGAAATGTAAAAAGCTTCCATCCAGTTCATTATTCAAATAATATGCTCTATCGTTATCCAAATTTTAAAATACGAACACTCACATCGGAAGACTGGAAATTCTAAAATAGGGCTTACTTTTTGGTATGCCAGAACTATAAAAGAATCTTGATTTTATCACTTTCATTCAAGTTATTCACCAAAATGAAGGATACACTTCATTCAATAGTTTCACTTATATCTTAAGATTTAAAAATCAAAACTACTCTGGTCAGAATCATAAGGCCTGCCACTTTTTTTCTGTTGACAACAATCGAGGCCAACATTTTTTGCATCCAATTTGAAGCCTCATGTCAGCACCGAATTAATGTGGCGCTACGATGGACAACAGCTCCGTCCCCATCATGTTTTGTGAAAATAAAATATGAGACTTTTAATGAAAAAATCCAACCCTTCCTCACGTATATATAGCTGTGAGAAATCTGGCGCTTCACAATACAATTTTTAAAAGTTTTCTAATGATTACCATCGCCATATCCAGAAAATATAGTGATTCAGGAAAATTTTTAAATTGCTATCAGATGCTGAAGAATTAATTTTCGTCTGAGTCGAAAGGGGTTTGAGCACACTGTGCACAAATCAATATTTTCAGTCTGCCGATGACAATTGGGCCGAGATCTTTGAATATACTTAGCACTTTGCGCTTTAATGCAGTGCCATTAACTCATGGAATTATACATTATCACACATGTATAAATACATGCATATAATTGCATTTGTTTGCTTGTGTGTGGCGCATATGTAGACAATTTATTCAATTGCATTGGATTGCATTATTTAAATAAAAAAATTTAAAAAAAAAAACTGATCGATTATATTTATGCAGCGTTTCGCATCCTGCGTCCCTTAAAAGCGTAAAATCATTACTGACAATCGAATTGAATTCAGTTGAATTAATGTTTAATCAATTTTAAATGTGTGTATTTATGGCGTTTTTTTTTATTGAGTTAAAAACAGCACATAAAAATCGAGTAAAAATGCATTTTAATTAATTAATTCATTTATTTCTTTTTTTTTCTTTTTTCATTGCATATCTCCATGTTATTTATTTTGACATTTTTTATCAAAACAGAAAAAGGAATTAATTACCAATATGTATTATATGATATAAAGCTTAATAATTTATAGATAAGCATTTAAATTTTCTGCATTCATTGAAAAATTTTTTATATAACTAACTTTATTCAAGATTCAGAGCTTTGTTCACCAACATCAAATTTTTTTTTGTAGCACTCCTTCTTCGAAGACGAAACACCTATTTGAATGAAAATGGATCTGATTTTCTGAATTATTTTGAAGGACTTGCTTTCCGTGCTTACTATCAGCTCTTTAATTTACTTGTCAGTAGTCGTTCTTTATGTGAGTCCTTTAAATACTATCGATCTAGGGCTAGGACATAGTTCATACCTCTAGGAAATTCTGCAGTTTTAAAACCAGCAATTGTTTTTCAAAAATATTAGCGTATCAAAATTTTTTAATTGCGAAAATTCTTTTACTTGATAAAACTGCTGAAAATAAAAAAAAGCGAAAGCTTCCTTAAGGCTCCTTCGAACCTAATGCTGGCCATTGCCTTAAAAGCTTTACAACAATTAAACTTTAATTTACTCACCACAGTTTGGTTGAAAGCGCTCAAATTGAATGCAATTTGACTTCAATTTTTGACGTCTAAAAATAAAAATTTGCGCAAAATATGACTTTGTGCAAAACTAAATTTATTTAATTTTCAGGGTAACAATTTAAAAAAAAATATAATTTTTTTACAATTTTTTGTTAAAATAAAATATTAAGTAAAAAGCTAAACTTTATTGGCCGCAACAATTAATCTTCCGTAAACAAATAAATGCTGGATATAAAATTTTGACAATAATTCGAGATTTGACTTTTAAATCCATTTGTCATCTAACACACGGATAAACAAATCCAACAGCAAACATACATACACACAACACATACAACACGCTCGCTTACGGTGACAGTGACATATGACAAAAATCAGTTGTGGTTTTTGGCCATTAACGTAATGCGGGCTGTAGTACAAGCGAAAAAACCCGGCAGCACCCAACAACCAACAACAAACAGCTAACAATGTTAGCCGATGGACAAATACCACACCTAGTGATGGCGTCGCGTTTTCTAACCATTTTTCGACCATTTAAAATATTTCACTGTAAGCTGTCAATGGTCAGACCTTGGCTAATCACTCATGCAATCCAAATGAAATTCAAAATTAAAAACAACAAAAAAAAAAATTTGGTCAAAATCAAAACAACTGAAAATCGTCATTTCAATTTAAAAAAATCTCAAATAAAAAGTATCTAGCGCTGCATTGCCTAAAGCAGTACATTTTCGCTCTAACGGTTTATTTGTAGTGATCGATCTCTTCTGACGTCGACGTCTCGGGTGAGTCACACCTTGGTAGTGCAGTCAGTGATGCCGTGTTTGTAGGCAAAATGACATCAATAGCCATGGCTGCGGTGAAAAGCATTACAAATCCCAATTATAACAGCCAAAAATTGTGTTAACGCGTGTGGGCAAAATGTCTCAAAGAATAATTTGGGAAAATAATTTTAAGATTTTCGAAAAAAAAAGCAGTTGACAATCGACACAGCTTTTTTTAAGACCATTTGGTCATTTAGATATCTTCGTAGTTTTTTCTACACTCAGGGAAAAAATTAATGATTTTATGCTTGATTCAAGCATAATCGCTTATGATTTAGCGCTTAAGTGAAAAATTTTAAAATTTGAGAGTAGGCGGAGTTGGAAAAGTGGGCGTGGCATTTTTTAATAATCGAAAATTGTGATTCAATATTACTCGAAAATACAGTAACTACGATTATCATAAAAATTTTAGAAAGCTAAGTCACTATTCTAGTTAAACGCGTTGAAGGGCGTGGGACAACCCATAATATTAATGACGTTATAACAAGAGATCAAATAAAGCAATCGTAAGGAAATCTTATTAGCTATAAGGTATCCCTTAACCAAATTAGAGCGCATTAGTACCTACCTGTGGGCGAGTTACCTACAAGCAAAAAAACGATAAGTATTATAGCTAGTTTGCTATGAGAGTAATCATCATAAAATTTGGTACAAAGAGTATAATTACCATAAACTTTAATATTAAATGGCGTTCGATGGGGTTTCATCAGTGGGCGTGGCACCATCTATATTAAAAAATTGGGTCTTAAGCGCTGTTTTATGTGAACTATTGCAGCAATTAGTATGGAATTTAATGTTTGTGGTTAGATATATCTGAATCAAAAGGGGGCAAAATAGTACCAGTGTTCGGGTATCTCCCGCACAAGCAAAATACCTTGTATGACATATCTAGTAAAATATGTGAGCAATCATACTAAGATTTAGTGTAAGGATATTGTTCATAAAAAGCTGTTTCTGGATCAAAATCGCGCTAATTATGGTATGTCACGCAAATTATACAAGCTATTGTGATGAAATTTAGTATGCGACTTTTTCAATTTATTTAATATTATCATATTCATCGGCCTTTTCAACCTTTTTGAACCTTTTTAACATATTTCACCATTTTTTGACTATTTCAACTTTTTTCTTCATTTTCCTTTTCCTCCCTTCTTTTAGACTATTCAACTTAATCGAATAAACCAAGATTTTTTAACTTTTTCATACGTCTTATTCAAACCCTTTTAATTTTTTTCGAGTTTTTCAACCTCTTTAAAATTTTTTTCACTTCATCAACCTTTTTCAAAATTCAATATTTGTTCGACTTTATTAACTTTTTTTAACAATTTCCATAATACATGAGCGGAACCAGCTCACTTCCTTGCGGAACACGAGAACGCTGTAAAAGGGGAAAAACCGCTTTCAACCTCTTTCAATTTTATTGATCTTTTTTCAACATTTCCCATATTTTATCGACTTTTTTAGCCTTTTGCAACTCTTCCAACATTTTTCAACCTCATTCGATTTTTTTTCGAATTTTTCATCCTCTTTAAACTTTTTCCAATATTTTCTTCATTTGTATGTACAACGATGTATTTTCATCTGCTCCACAACACTGGTCTTAACATAATTTTTTATTTGTGGCTTACTTTCCAAGTTATTAAGCGAAGCTCTGGCGGCTGACACTTATTTCCATTATCAGCTTTACTTAAACTAACAATTGCAAGAAAAAATTAAGCGGGAGGTAAAGACATTCAAAAATGTAACGCTGCCTCCCGTACTATTATTGTCTATTAATAAGAAGAGAGAGTGTAAATTTAACTTGAATAAAAAAAAAAATTCTACATTTTGTTGACTTTATCAGCCTTATTTAATTGTTCAAAATTTGTCAACATCGTTCAGCTTTTTTCAACATTTTTAATTTTTTGTCGACTTTTTCAACTTTTTTAAATTCTCTAACTTTTTTCAGCATTTTCCATATTTTATTTTACTTTTTCAGCCTTTTCACATTTTCCAACGTATGTACGTTTGTAGTTCAACATTTTTCGTCTATTCAACTTCTTTGACTTTTTGAATTTTTTCAACCTCTTTAAACTTTTTTCAAAACGAAAAACCGAAATAAGGTCGGTCTCCTAGTATTTCAATCATTATTTTACTATATAAATTACTTAGCAATATTTCTGTTAAAACACAGAAGCTCATCTAAACCCAAAAAGAGTACCTTTAAGGTTACCTTGTTAAAATTTGAACCCAAAAGTGACACAACCAGAATCCAAAAACCTTAAAAAAAGCAAGAAATGAGCAACTTTAAGTGCGACTTAAACATCTAACATGAGCACTGACAACATTTTATAGTCAACACGAATAGACCACCGGGGCACTACACTGCAGACGGTGCAGGGCCAACGCACAGATAACCTTCAGTGTCTGCTGCACTATGGTCCATAATGCTTTTACATTGAAGAAAATTGAAAAAATTCAAAATAAAACTCCTTTTAGACACCACCCATTCTTTTAGCGTAGTTTTCAATTCTAAACAAAAAATACAATCAAAAAAAAATTTATATCAAAGGGATATTAACATTTAGCAGAATTTTCCTTAGCAATTAAATTCAAAATACAATTTCTTTTTTAAATGGAATTTTATTCCAATTTTTTCTCATTATTTTGTATAACACTTTTTTGACAACTCGAATTCTATTTGATATTTTGCTCGCATCAAACTACTGTAACTTTTTGATTTTTAGGAAAAAGAAAAGACAGAAGCTTTAAAAAGGTAAAGTCACGTACGAATTGTTCTACCATTGGCTGCTGCTCAACTTCACCTGCAACGTAGCCAAATTAAACTTCCATGCAGTTCCTTCTGGCTGTAGTAGTTACAAGCGATGCGTCTCGCCTTCGCCATCGTCCTCGTAATGGCGTCATTTGGGCCCAATTCATTACACAAAATTGACTGTGAATTAAGTTAGGGCCATAATGAAATTAAAAAAAAAAAAAAACATAAAACAAAGACATGATGCTCCCAACAAAACAGTCAAATAAAAAAGTCATTTGCGCACAAATTTCTAGTGATTCTGTTGTGCCACTGGTAGATTTTTCTTCCCAAAATGTTGCTTCTGCTGCTACCCTCAATGAGATGCGCGCGCATCATTTAAGACATTCGCGCCGGATGCAGATAAATCTTCAAGTTGAGTAGCAGCAGCAGCCAGCAGCATTGAAACAACAAAGCTCGATCAAGACTATGCGATAAAATATGCGCATGCGCAAAGACATGTCCAGCGTTAAAAACACGAACCAAACGCAAACGCATCATCAGTGAGTGCAATGCAAAACTGTTGAGGCAACAATAGTTCGCGTCGCTTGGGATGAGCTAAAGATGAGATGCGGATTAAACTTAATTTGGTCTCATTTCTTCATTAATTGTGAGCACACGCGGATGCGCTTCAATGATTGCAATGCATCTGTGCAGGCACAACATTTGCATGGCGTCGCCGTTGAACTGTAATGGACGGGACTAAATTGCTGCAAATTTATTTTGTTGGCGGCGCAAATTAAATTTAATTTTATTTGTTAAGAATTTTGTTTTTTTTTTTTAATTTTGTTGGTTTTTTTATTTTGAAAAATGTCACCAGACACGCAAACAAAAGAGTACAGCAGTAGTTAATGCAAGAAGCAGTTTTAAGGAGCTATGAAAAGACGAGTAGAAAAAGTGCTCCAAAGTGTCAAATGTTAAAGAACTATTAAGTTTTGTATTTTGATTATGTCCCACAGTTTGCTATGTAATTCTAATTTTGAGATATTTCTGTGGAAAAATGGAAAAAGTTCCAAAACTTTGAGTGCTTTCGAAAAAATAATACAAAATGAGGCGGTGGCATAGATTTGAAGAGTTGGCAAACATAACGGCACATGTCCATGATCGGTCGATTTGAATTTTTTGATGGAATCCTATCCATTATACTAAACTTCAAGTTATTTTAATTTCAGGGACTTTAAAAAACAATAGATGTCATACTTTTTTGATAGCAAAGTGAAGGTTTTCCCACAAAAACTCACATGTCCTGCGAATATTTATATTTTTTAAAGGGCACGTATTTGACTTAAAAAATATTGTACCTAAGAAATTTGTAAAAGTTATCTCCTAATTTATTTTTGCTCATTAAACTCAGCACCGATTTAAATATGATATTCCGTGGACCATTTGTTATCGTTTTTGCTTGTCAAATTTAATAACAAACATGATATTCTCAGACATCTGTTCTGATCTGAGCTAAAATTCAAAAATATCGAAAGTCACGGATCACTTCTTTCGTGGTGTAGAAATCAAACCCAAATAAAATGTCACACAAAAAAAGATTTTTTGTATTGCTCCGCCAATTTGTAAGATATCCAATGCAAAAAGTTTTTTAATAAAAATTCAATTTTCTGAAAAAAATTCATTTGTTTGAAAGCCCATTTTTTGTAGAATTTCTGTCCATTTCTATTTTCAGACTATGCCAGAAAAAAACTTTAAAAAAATTGCATATAAAAATTGATTGAAATCGCGCCCGATTTAATTAAACAATTGAGACAATAAAAACAATGAATATACGCCCATTAAATTCGTGCTTAACACCATGTTCTGCAATTGCCAGTTGAAAACAAAATAAAATGGGTGCAGATACAACGACACCAAGCTCATGGATGGAGTACGCACTCGCGTGCGTTGTCAACTGTTGAAGAACGAAAGGATATGGACACATCACCCCAACCATTATTGGTCTAGACTGTTTGCGGGTTTTCTTTTTTATGTAAATTGTAAAATTGGTATGAGCAGATGAGTCCGCTGACACTGGGCCCAAGTCCAGCGGGTCCACTGCGGTTTGGCAGGCAGCACTTTACGTCGAATGTTTTTTTTTTTTATTTTCTGTTGTTCTCATTTCTTTGCTGTTGTTCGCATTTTTTTTAATTTTCAAAAATGAAAAATGGCGACACGCGTTTCGGCGGTTAAAAAACCGCAAAAACACAATTTAAATTTATTTTATTTCTGTGTGGTGAGGAAAAAAAATGCGACCGAATACAAATGGGCAGCCTCACTTCGTAAAGTCCGCAAGTGGAAGCGCACATTAGACCATTTTGCGCCTACAGCGGACATGCAAATAATTTAATTAATTGCCGCTTGGTGGCGCTACAGTAAGGAATCCAACGAAAGTGTGACATTTTTTTCGGTGCATTTTTATTATGCTGTTGGCCGTGCTACTGCTTGTTGATTGCACAATTCATAAAATAATAAAAATTGTTTTAAATTGAATGAGAAAGTTTTATGTGACCAACAAAAAAAAAGCAACAACTACATATTTCGTAGTACAACAGCTTTAACACAAAGTTTTATTTACATGCGTAATGCACAATGTTACAGTGTAGAAAAAGTCCCTAATAATTTTTTTGGAGAAATATTGCAAAAACTTATGACCTTATAGACAGTGAAAAATCGCCCAATAACATAAAAAATTTAGCCAAAAATAAATGAAAAAAAAGTTGACTCAAAAAACTTAAATTTCTCAATAGAGTGATCCTTAGTTGTATGAAAAAATTAAGAGTGCACCTCCCTATGGAACATTTATATACTCGCTTACTCATCTTTTATTGTCTTAAGAATTACAAGTATTCTTTTCAAGAAAATTCTTCTCGAATTTCAGTGGATTCCATTTACTACTGATTGCCTGCCATAAACGCTATATATTTGGAATCAATTTTATAGCATGGATATTTGATTAAGAATTTGAAAACTCACTGTTTTTATTCATTTATTTTCCTCATTTGTTTTTCGTTTTCCAATATTGACACGCATACCTGCAAGATATTGCACCATCCCATCCCATAACTAATTATCCCCAACTTCCCTAATGACACTACAAAAATCGACCATTATATTGCAACCCCACTTCCACTCGAAATTGCGGAACTCTGCATCAGGTCAAATTAAATCGTTGCGAGTCAACTGAATTCGACGACCCATTCGCATTTCAAGTGGAACTGAGGCAGCCATCCAGCCAGAAGTGCATTCGTCGTCGTACAGCATTCAAATGAGTTATGGTGCTTGTTGTCGATTTTATTGCCACAGCGCGGTCATAAAATACGGTAAGTTATGGCGGTTTGGCTATTTTGTTGGTAAATGTTTTGATGTTGCTGTTTCTGGTACTGCGTTGTTGTTGTTGTTGTTATTGCATTACGCACTGCATTGCATGCCGCCCATTTTTTGCAGTATCCTTTGCAATCAACCAAAAATAAAAGGATGCAAGGATGTTGTTTTTCCTTTTTGGTTTCATGTGGAAAAAATTGTTTTTTGCAAATTGGCGCAACATTGGTAACGCCAATTCATTTCAATGTTTTAAATGTAAATTTGTTATTCAATTTGAAATTCAATTGAATATCGCTGAAAAACTGGAAAATTGCCATGAAATTCACTAAATTATAAAGTCAGTACATTTGTTGTTTACGTCGGTCGAGTGCTTTTTATTTTTGGTGGCGTAGCTTATGGAAAACTAATTTCATTGTTTGTTTCAAGTAATCCGAATATTTGTAGTAGATTAGTTTTGTTAGTCGTTAAGCTTACCGATTTCATAACCTAATTGTATTTGTATTTTTTGCAACTAATTTTAATGTCAATTGTTAATTTTATTCACCAACAGCCGATTTTGCCTTGAAGTAGCAAAACAAATTTACCCAAAAAAAATATATCCATCGATTAAGAAAAACTTCCTTAATTTATGGAAAAAGTGGACTTCGCTATGATCTAAAAGGAGAGCGTTTCTTAAGAAAAATTAGTTGGTTTTCTTAGTATAAGGAAATGGTACTATTTTCAAACAAAGAGAAGTCTCATCATGCTTATGATAAAATACCATAACTGGAAGAATTAATTTACTATATATTTGACAAAATAAAATTGTACTTTTTATCGTTTCAGGGAAAAATTATTTATTTTTAGAAGGCTGGGATTTGCTTCTGTACGACTTGGTAACCCTGCATGTCATGCATATTTAAAGCCCCAAATTCAAATATTCGTTAAGAACACCTGACTTCATGCGAGTACTAAAACCCGATTTACAACTGCACTAATTGTTTATGTGCGTTTATTCAATTGCCCCAAAACCCCTTCCCTCTTCGACAGGTGCAATTTCACTTAAACTATGCAACTTTTTATACGATAAAATGCACCATTAGAATCAATGCTGCAGATGCAATTGTGTGGAAAACCCCTAAACATGTTTTAAGGGTTAATTTAAAATTGTGGCTGCGCTCAATTCGCACAAAACAAAACACCAAATTAATGTTGACATGCACCGCACCATATTGTACTGCTGCCGGAGAGGAGCAGACGACAAATGCTGCAGCATCACAAATGCAATTTTTGGGATCCATTTAAAATTGGCCAAATAAATGCAAACTCTATGACTGTTGCTGCTGCCTGCAAATGGTTGGTGGTTGGTGGCCATTAAGGATGCTTCTGTTCCAGACTTTCAGCATTCACTCTATTCAGACCGGCACGAAAATGCACTTGACGTTGCCCTTTTGTTGCACAAAATACGACGAAGAATATTGCACCAATTTAGAGCTAATTTTATGACTTTTGCATTTTAGTGGATTTAGAAACGACTTGAAATTTTGAAAACTTTCACAAAGTGCACCACTTGATGCAGCAGAGCCTGGTGAAAAACAATTTAATTTCTATTTGGTGTCATTCAAATAGTGAAGGGTTGGGGTGGGGGATACGATAACTCTTCTTTCCATTGCCATGTGTGTACTAACAGTTTGGGTGGTTGTATCGCGCAGCTAATGAAAATGAATTCATTTGGAAACTTAGTTGGCTTGTGGTTTATCTGGGTAATGGTTAAAGGTAAAGGGTTATCCTTGTTGAATGGGTATAAAGTTGTGATAAAGATTTTAAGTTTACTGCAGTTATTTTAGTTTATTATTTAAGTTGAAGTTCTTTATACTGAATTCGCAACCTAAATAATGAGCACAACTTTTAAAAAAAAACTTTTAGTGCACTAATACCTGATTAATTTTATCTGTAAATTGTTGTAACATCTATTTCGATGATGCGATTGAAAAACATTGACCTCATGCACATCAACTTTACATTTTTTACATAAAATTTATAAAATAAAATTAATTCAAAAACAAACAAAATTCAAAAAATTTGTGTTTGCTCATGTTTGCCAAATGTTCAAAGCGTGTTCGCCCCTATTTTAATAGCTTGCTTAACTTAACAGTTGCTGCGATGATTTAAAATGTGTTACAAATAAGCGTGTAAGTATCTCGTATACCCGAGTGTTGAATGGACAACAGAGTTGCATTTGGTGTTTAACATTTTTGTGCATAAAAAAAAGAACAACACAAACTTTTATCACAAGTAAAATATTTCTGTTCGATAGAATGAACTTGCAAGGTGGAATTTACTCATAGAAAGATGCAAAGTTGGGGTGGCTCGTATATTTTTAGGAATTATTTTGGTTTTATCTTTTTTATTGCTAGCGTCACTTTCTGCAAAGCTTTGCACACAACTATGCCATTTTTTATACAAATTATTGATATACAAGTAGCATCATCTTCGCTGGTGGCCCATCTAAATATTATTTTTTGCATTTGCTTTGGTTGAACTAAATTACAAGTTTGAGCCTCAGTTCGAAAGCTGTTTATCAACGACTCTTTTCTATGGATTTTGAAAGGAAAGAGTAGCACTTTCATACTCCATAATAAGTTTTGATGAGACAAAATTAATCAACCGTGTAATAAACTCCTGAATATATAAAAAAAAAAAATTTTTTTTTCCATTTTTAGATTAGGGTATCTGGAAAATCTGATGTGATGGACTGTCATTTTGAACAAAGTCTCCTTTCAGGATTATACCGTGGTTACGGTTTTATAAAAAAATAAAATTATTTGTCACTATAGAAGAATATCGAAATGTTTTGAAAAATATTGAAAGCATCGAGAAAATATCTGATAACAAGTATCGTAAGCAGTAATAAAAGATATCGAAGAAGTCGAAAAGTATCGAAAAGTATTGAAGAGCTAGCTATATAAAACCACATGGGCAACAAAATCATAATCACAGCAGCTATCACAATACTTCAAACGATGGAAAAAGATCAAAACTCGCTAGTTGGATGTTATGGCATTACCAGAAGGATATTGACTCTTTTAACGTATGATTTGGTCCCAGAAATGTGTTACAGCTTTTATTATTGGGAAGAACTCTAAAATAAAATTAGTACATGCAGGTCTACTATAGCAAATGTTTCGGTTAGAAAACAGTTTGGTGCAATATCAATCGATTTGAAAAAGTTAAAAATGGACTTCATAGATAGAAGCCACCATGGGAGTTCAAGTTGAATAAATGGACTTTTTTCGAGATTTTAATCCCTAGAGAAAAATTAATCTGAAGATAAATGTCAGGAAAAAAACTGTAAAAATGTGCTTTTGATGTCACTTGTATGGTAGTACTTCGAAAAACGTAGCATGCAAAACTGCATTAACTTGGTACATTAAGCGATAGTTATCCAAAAGTGTCGAAATTTGATTTATACAGAAAAATTTTGCTACAGAAGAAAACGTCACTTTTCTCACCAACATTTCTCAATTGCAATACTATATGACAATTTTGTTTCTACAGACTTATTTTCTCATCCTTTGAAACTAAAGATCCACCTTAATACGAAATGCAGAAAGTTTTCTTTGTAAAAAGTCATTTTCTCTTTCTTCTACTAACTTCACATGGTAAAACTTGGCCTGTGTCCTGACTTAATGGAGAATATCGTTTCATTTTTTTTTTTTTGCTTTTAAACATTTGCCGCTTTTGTACGTACACGTTCGTGTACAACATGTTAAACAACAGAAAATACACAAATTTATCCTTGGTCCTTTTGCACGTCGTACATGGAGTAGGTCCCTAGAGTCCGAAAATAGTTGTTATACTTTTGTGTGCTTTCTTAAAGGTCAACATGGGTATATATTGTGGATAGTATAAAGATATAAAAGAAATTAAAATTCTTTATTGGCTCTTCATAGTCAAAGATGGTTCAGGTTGTTGTTATTTTTGTTAGTGTCTTCTAAGTTGCATTTAAATTGCCAACAAAACAAGCGATTTAACACAAGTTTATACACAAATTTGTTAATAACAAAAGTGCTCACTTACTTAGTTTTGCATTTTAATTTACGTCTATGGATACAGCAGTATACAGACATAAGTGTCCTTGATACTTACTTAATGTGTAATGGTACTTATGTATATGTATTTTGTTATTCTTATTGAGAAGAGAAAATTTTTATGCGAACTCATAGAAATGATGACTGAAGTTAAGGAATTGCATGTGGTGAATAATTTAATGAAGCAATTAGGTAACACGTTAATGACTTGCCTAAACTGACTTTGATTGATGCTATTTATCGTGTATTTTATTGATTTGCTTAATTTGCTCATTAAAAGCCACACAAAAGCATTGAGCTAAAACATAATTTTAATTTGCAAAAAGTAAATTTCACCTAAAATTATAGAAAAGATTTTTTGAAAGCAATAGATGTAACAGTAGAATATGTTTTGTATAAGAGCTCTTTATAGGAAACTTCCAAGAAATTCGATACCGCTTTTACAGAGCCAGACAGACAACATTTAAAGCTAAAATAATCATCCAAAATGTTGGCCCATTTCTCATATAAATGAAAAAATAAATAAATTCCATCTAAATGTTTGTATGTTGCCCCTAAAACCAAATGTTATTTTTAGGAAATTTTAATGTAAACTATGAGAATTTAGATTCTTTCTACGGTTTGCCAAAAAAAAGGTGATTATTTTCGTAAACACATAATTTCATAAGAAGAATTCTGCAGCCCTTTATGCCGGAGGATAGATCCTTAGATATATCGAAAAACTAACTTATTACTTATTATACCAAAACTTAATCATCGGATGTTTAGAAGGTCGCAAGTGCTACTTTGATTCATTTGAGATATTTTGTTTCGAGAATTAAACGAACTGGGTCTCTAAGTATGCCAAAACAAATTATTGACACTAAAACGGACACCAAGCTGTTGCTCACTATAGTACATAGCACTTATCAGTAAGCAATTGATGCTAATTCAAGAATATGCTCACAGCGTATTTTTATATTAAGAGCAGTTAATTTAGAATTGAGAGGAGCTCCGAATATCAACACCAGTCCATTAGATATATAAGCTATTTCCTTTAATTTAATATGTATGTATTTTCGGCACTTTTATCCTTTGTAAATTTGACGAATGTATGACAGTTGACAATATTATGTACGTTGTTTGATGAGTCAATCGATGCGTTCTTCATCTTTTATTTTCTTTCACATTTGATTGTGTACTTCGTTTTGGTCCCATGACTATGAAGGACGACAAAGGCAAAAACAAACGCAACGCGCAACATTTGCACCTAATTCTATATTTACGTTAGAAAAACGAGTAGACCGATAGGAAAATCAGTGCTGTCAGTAAAGTATTGAGTCGCCGCCATATCCTTTTGATTGTTGTCAGCTGACACCGGCAATTTTATTATCTACATACATGAGTGTGTGTTTATGTGAATGTGTTAAGTAAACACTTCACATTATATTATACATAGTATGTGCGTATGCATCAAACAAAGCGTATGAAAAATAAAAATGATTGACAGCTCAACGCAGTTCGGCTCATCGTAACAGTGTGTCAATTGTTTGTGGATGACACCTTTTTTCCACCGATAGATGGACAGACAGACAAATATGTGACATATAAAGAAAACACTTTTAGCTCGTTGCGCTTGACAAATTTTTATGAAATGAAATTTTAGGATTACATCCGACTTTGTCTATTGTTGACAGAGGTTTTTTTTTTGTTTGATTGTTTGTTACACAGTGCTTGTGCATATAATATTGCATTATTTTGACAGTAGAAACTGTCAATTAAAAATTCTTAAATCATTTAATGTTATCCTCTTTGTTAGCTATTAATTGGTTGTATGTAAATGATTTTTTGTAATAGACACAAAATTATGAATGTCCGTATTAATAGAACAAGAAATACGTGGAATAGGGAAATATTGGAGAGAACTGAAGATACTTAAGAGTTTTGTGGATGACCTATGCTCCGTGAGGAGATAAAGGACACATGGAAAATTTTACTTGATTTCAACAATTTCTATACCGAAATTTTGAATGGTACATATTCAAAACTTATAAGGAAATAAACTTTAGTGTAACTCCAAACAGTGTTGCTCGAAACAGGTACATATACCTTAAGCTTTTTCCTTTAATAAACCCTTAACTTGATAGTAAATTTGATGAATACATTATGGGATAATGTCGTTTATTAAAAGAGAAAAATTGACTAAGCAATTTATTTACATAAAAGTCTTACAAAACAATCGACCTATTGAAAGAAACAATTCCGCTTTCCATAGATATGCTTGTTCAAGATAATAAAACTAAATACCAAAAAAACAACAACAATGAGATGAGAAATGCATGAAAAATTTGCATATCCCTAGGCGTTACGAAATCTTCTCTCTAATTCTTTAATACACTTTTCAGACAAATGTGAGTATTTAGTAGGAAGTTTGTTTATTGTTTTGTTTGTGTATTTTAATTTATTATCATAACAGCAAATTGCTACTTTGTAACTCATACAACAAATGAGCAGCTACTGCTGCTGCTGTAAATAAATCCAAGTCGACCTGCAGGATTTCCCAGCTTGCGACAATTGACAGAAGACAATTTGCAGTTGTGTTCTCACAAAATCTTTACTCGTGTGCGTAGATGTTGATGCTTCAAAGACGATATGTCTGTCGTACCGATTTTAGTATATCTCTTCGTCCCGACTGTCATCTCTCTACCCTAATACCATTTTCCACATCAGCATGTTGCTCGCCTGCAAAAGGCTTTTGTTAGCAGACGTATGAGAAATCTAATTGCAAGGATTGCATCTTAGGTAACAAGGACAATAAATTAAATTCACTTAAGGATACATCCTTGATTGCAAATAAGAAATTCTCACATGAGTGCTGTCATTTTGCATTGAAATGCATGAGTATGAAAGGAGTAAGTATACAATATGTGCGAGAGAGAGAGAAAGAGTATGGATAGCTAGTAGTATATCGAGATGAAATAATAGAAGTGGCAACACTTTGGCCATGTTATCATTATGTAGCATCTTCTTGTCAGTGGCTTTAGTCTGTTTGTCTTGGTGTTCCTTGCCTGGTTTGGGTTGATAGTATTGCATTCAGGCATTTTAATTGTTCGTTACGTTATGTTTCTTCCGTTAGTTGCAATCGAAAGCTTTGAATTCGAATGTTGTGCTTTTGCTTCTTCCTTTTCCTTCAACCATTGAGAAGGCAATGCCTCTATGTACATAGCTGATAATATCGTGTAGATTTACAAATGTTGAGACAAAGTGTCGTTTGAATTTCAGCTGACACATGGATTTTCCGTACTTGACAAGCAAGTAATTTATACGCTCGAAAGACCACCCATGTCTCATTCCGCCTGTTAAACAGTGATTTTTTCTTTTTGAGAAAGTGCACAGTGCTTTGAACATTTAAGCTCATAGATGAAAAATGCTCTAGCATTATTAACAGCAGATGCTTCTAAAGTATGACCTATCTTAAGAAGCTTTTTCATTTGAGTCTTTCTGAAGATATTAATAGTCAGCAAATCTGATACAGATCTCTTGAAAACTCAGAGTGCTCACATACGTCAAGTTTAGAAATTCAAATTAGTTTCCAAGAGAAATCAGCTTCTCGCTCAAGCTACAATCCTCAAAACCTTTTCAATTAAGTAACAGTCTCCTTCAGATATGTATGTATATGTCGACAAACATGGGAAGGCCCTCTGAATGATTGATTTCGAAAAGAGGGCGTGACACCTTTCAGGTAATTAAACCGAACTGCTTAGAAATACTAAAAATAGTTTGGACAAGCTTTACACCAGTAATGGGCACATTTTCATAAGAGGACATGGGACCTCCTAACCAAAACATCTTTTTAAAACCTTACTGAGAATGCAACTAACTTTTACACAAAAATGAGGAATGGCTCTAGAAAGTTTTGGAAAAACTTTAAAGCATCTTTGAATAGAGTCCGTGGCACTTCTCGTACAAGGAGAGTCCAAGGCTATTTAAGGTAATGCAACAAAATTTCATTCAAGTACTAGGACTGACTCAGATTATCATAACAATTCTTAGTTTAGAAAAAAAATGTTCGCAGTGTTTAACTCATTCTCAGCGGCTCTCTATACAAGACGAAGTAAGTTTCCATACAACATTCATTTGTATTATCCCTTAAATGCAATTAATTCAGAACTGTATTTTATTTACAGTTCAATCTATAAATTTTGCCATTTTTATAAGCCTACGAATCATTGTGCGCAACTCGTCGCCTGATCCTTAAGCGCAGTGTTAGGAAGAAAATTTCTTGTGCTTGTAGGCGTTGCATCTTACAGTTTCAGGGTTGCCAGTGCCGATGTCATTGTCGTTGAGTGCACTTCATCACATTTGAAGATTTCGAGTGTTGCTGCTGCTGGTGCGGGTGCTTGTGCGAGTATTTCATTTAATATATTATCACTGCGAGGAAATTTGAGAAATTGTCTAATTGGTTATTTTGCAAGGATTTAAGCAGGATGCAGCAGCGGTTGTACACTTTGTGGCTTATAATTGCAAGCAAATGCATTAAGTAACTCTGAGCCGAGAGGGTGAATTAATGATGGAATTTAATTTGCCAAAGACACGCACAATTCATGTCGTCTTTTAATCCTGCAGTCAAATGACAAAAACAGCACATTTATTATCACACATGGGAAGGACGATTTTTAATTTCAAATTGAGAGTGTGTTATCATTATTTTATGAATAACCAATTTGACAATAAAGCAAATATATATCCACATACCACTCTATGCTTCAGCTGCAATTGACATAATAATAGCCTTAACGAGAGTTTCTTGGAGACATTCGCCTGCAGCCTTTCATTTAGATGGTCAATACACGATAAGCTCCCGTTAAACCAACTGGAACTGACCAACTAAGCGCGTGTGCACCTTTGTAAGTACGAGAGTGTACTTATTGTATTCCTACAATAACGTTCATATGTCCTTTGTGTTTTTCAACGATACTGCGCCTAATGAGCTTGAGAATGTTTTCACCTTTCACAGACCATAATTTGAGTTCCTGGAATTTATTTTTTTTAGCTTCTAAGTTACTCAAAATTTAATTGAGTTACAGTAATTACATTGGTTTTCTTTGGCTGCAGTTAAATTGTAACAGCATTTTACATTATCCTGAAGCAGCGCAATTATCCTTAATTAATTGTACCCAATTAGCATTGAGTTGTTTTTGCCGCAGTTCTTTTTTGTCCTTTAGTACACAATAATTAATCAATATTTTTTCGGGCTAAAGAAAATGTTGGTTTTTATAAATTGGGTCATTTCTGGTTATTAGAAATTGGAGTAGTTGTTGTGTTGGTAAAAATATGCAGCTGTTGCCTTTAGAAGAGCCTATAAAGGTATAAAAAATTAAACTTCATTGTGCTGAGGCAAATCAAGTGCAAGCACTAACGGTTTGCTATTTTCAGTTGCAATTTGAGTCATTATTTTTATTAATTAATTTTTATTTTTTATTATTTTATTTTTATTTCGCTTAAGTTGTGCATCATAAAATATTTATTTAGCCGCTGCGCTTAAAACCTGAAACGGTCACTCACACATGACACAGTGTGACCAGGTGCTGATCTTCAAGTTGATTCATTCATTGTCAGTCGAACAACCGCCGCGTGTCATTAAACTAATAATTGCTCATTTTGTTAACAATTTTGGCAATTGCAAGTGTTGTCAGCGCAAAAAAAACAACAATAAGCTTCAACAAAAATGCACTAAACATGACACTGGTGATAATCGCAAAGAATCGTCAGTAATTGCGAAAAAATGAATGAATGACATGGCGCCGAATGTTAAAATAAAATACGCCAACAAATTGTGACTCAAACGACAACAACGACAGTCAAAGTGCAATAACAAAAAAACAAAATAAAAAACATGAAAAATTAATAAATAAAAAATAACAACACAAAGAACTCATAAAAAATGAAATAAAAAACAAATTAAGTGTTGCATTTCAACTTAAGTGCAAGCAATAAAACTCATACCAAAAATTATGTAACAGACATACATACATTCATAAGTATATGGTATATAAATACCATTGCTGATGCACTCATACACTAATTATGAATTAGTGATTGAAAATTTTTATTTTTTTTGAGTAATCGGTTTTTCATTAGCTTTTTCTTCCTCTTGTTTTTAGAGCAGTTGGTGCTTCATAAGTGATCTAGGACACAGAGACCTCAAAAGAGTCCGTGAAAAATTGGAAAGCTGTGTTCTAGAATTTCTATCGGTAAATAAGGCAGCAAAGGTGCTTCAAGCCTTTTCGGACGAACATTTTTTTCGTTTTTTTTTTTATGTTGATATGAAACGAATAAAAACGACAAAAAAATAATCCTTTGTGAACGTCTTCCAGGAAGGAGGAGAAAGCGAAATCGGACAAGAGTGGGCATCCAGGTGAGAGGGGTCCAAGGACTACTTTTTTGCGGACTACTTTTATAGATGTTAACTAACTAACTAACTAACTAACAATAAGTGAAGCTATCAACATCATAATGGCGCTGGTTATAGTGATTATCATGATTTATATCTCTCAAATGTTGGACTATTAGACCTATATCTTTTAAAAAGGATCTTATGGCGAAGGGTTTGACTCACATCTTGAATGTTTGATAGCGAAGAGATGGATTTCATTTGCGAGATCGAAGTTTCCCAAATACTCGCTGGAAGTCAAATATTGTTTAGAACACCAAGGATACCATATGCAACACCCTCAAATATTTATAGCGTATAACAAATTGTAAGCATCACATTACATTTTTTTACAAGGAGTGAAAGCAACTAAGGTTTTGTGTGAAATTTTAGATCTCTTAAAACTCCTTCCATCTGTCGGTCCTCTTGTCAGTAACTGTTCTCATTGTAGTGAGATCACTGGTGATGCTCAATAAGGCGGAGCTTGATCATTATTTTCGTCGCAGCTAATAGATGATTGATAATTCGCGCTTGTTCGGTGCGAGTCTCGTCGCTATGGAAGATTCTTTGTCGGGCATTTTCAAATTTAACGAAGCAGTCAGCACAGAAAGTGTCCTATTCGTGCTTAAATAGTGGAGGTACCGTTTGAAGAATCCATATCCACTAAGCAGCTGCGTTAGGTGGAAAATATCTGTACCCCCTTCTTCAATGTCTCACATATTCGCTGTCGTGCTCAACCATCTGTCGTATATCTCGGATGCAAATGGAACTGTTTTACATATGCGTTGCAGTTCATTTCTACCTGATCCAACATGATTTGAGACAGTATATTAAAGAACCAAATGCTTGGGAGTTTCATATTGTCGTTGTTATTTCATAATCAGAGTAAAACGAGCATAATAACCAATTTATAGTAACGAATATTCCAATTTTGCAAAACTTACCTAGTCTTACACACATTGTACTTTGTAACAAAGTCTTTGTTCTTACTATCAAAAAATCTTTTTTCCTTACCAGTGATCAGTGATCAGTATCAATTATTCGATTTTTAATACGGAGTATTCGGTTCTCATAGCTAAAAATTTTTGTATTTACTGCCTAAAATTCAGTTAAAATACATAATATTTTATTTTTAATACACAGTAATCATTTTTCATTATAAGGTAATCGGTTTTATCGTGCTATCAAATAATTGATATCCGCTGTTAAGCTTCACTCACAGCAGTTAAACATTACAAACGCGTCATAAACATTCAATTTCAGGTTATTAACTGATTTCGCGCTCTTTTTGTCACTTTTGTACTCGAAAAGTGTTAAATGCGCTTTACCGCACAGTAGTAACATTCATTATTGTTGCTGTTGCTGGTGGTAAACTCGCATGTTGTTTATGACTTGTTAATTACTGTAATGCAACACTAAAGCGTAACATTGCAATAAAATTTTAGAGCGATTCTCATGCAAATTTATTCGGTGAGATTTTTGTTTGCAAAGTTTTTGTCGCAAACAAAAATTGACAATCATCAAAAGTTTACAACGAATGTCATGTCATGTTGTTTTAATTGCACCAGAGAAAGACAGTCAAATTAAAAGACTCACGTACACACTCGTATATGAATGTTTTTGGAAATTAGCAATGAAGTTTCGCATGGACATTACCGTCAGTTTGGTTGAAATTATGAAATGTTATGACAGTTAAGTCAACCTATCATGGCGGTCTTAAACTGCATTTTGTTTTTCGCAGAAAGTTTTTTGTGCTTTATAATTGTGGCTTAAATTGTACAGTAAAATGCATAAAGTGCTGCTATGAAGTTTTGCTTAGAACTTTGCATTTATGTGTATTTTAATTAAATTATTTTTGCTTGAGCTCATAGTATCATCGGAGTAGCTTATTCAAGCCTTCATAGATTAATGGGAAAAATTCTTTTCCAAAGGATTTGCTCAAATTTAAAAGCTATACCACAAAGTTCATTTTGCGCCATCTTCTACTTTCATGTAGTTATATTTATTTTCAATTAAAAAAAAAAGACATTTCATTCATTGTTCCAATTAAAAGGGTATTCTAAAAATATAAAATATTTTCGCTATTAAAATTGTCGCACATCTTCAAATGCTAGAAATGGCGGCAAGAAAAAGGAAAAGTGAAAGTACTCGGCATTGTGTGTGGCGTAACTGTGTCTACCTACAGCTATTAAGAATGTCTCTATCTACATGGTCATAAAGATTTCAAACGACATTTTAGAAGTCACACACTAGTCATTCATTCACAATTGCCGCTCATAACAATTAAATGCCAGCCCAGATCATCGCAAGTCAGCGTGTCAACTGTGGCGAATGAGCCATTGAATGACTTAATTGCGTTCCTTTAAAAATAAAAAAAAATCAAAAACATTCAATGTCCCACAGTCAATCAAAATGTAGTGCGAATGATTTTTATTTAGATGGAGAGGGTTAACCATTTTCCTGTGTTGAACTGATTTTATTTTCACATTTTTAGATTTATAATACCCTACTTTGATTTTTGAAATGAAATCTTTGTCGAAATCCACGTGCAGCCAGAGGACAGCGGTAGACATTGGTGGTTTTTTATATCATTTTTATCAGTTAATTGCCCCATATCATAAATTTTTATGCGATCAGCATAAATTTTACATTGCGATGACGCATTATTTTTGATTCAATGGACAGCGCTATTAACTCTTAATATTAAGCAAATTAATTTATTGCTAACATAAATTTTTAGAAACTGAAGCATAACAAAATTTCATCTTCTTAAAACAAAATCATAAAATAAAACTTTTCTTAAAAAAACGTTCATAAATCTGAAGTACCTAAAGACTTACTCTGATTGATACCTCATTCTGTGATTATTTTCATTTCAATTCAATTGAAATTCTTCATGCAGCTCTTTTTTACCTTCAATTTGATTAGAAATCATTCAATTTATCCATTACGTACTGGATTAACACCAACTGGAGAGGCGCGCGCTATCACTTGTTGCGTGAAAGCGCGCGCATGCGCTTCACGCTCATCGTGACTTTAATTGAGGACACAGCAACGCAGTCAGTCAGCCAAAGACATGGACTGAGATTTATGTGAAATTTTGAAACATGTGACATGCGAGAGAAATGTGCTCGTTGACGAAGGTACGACAAGGGGCGTCAAGTGAATCCCAAAGAAAGAGAAAAATTTTTCGAAAATAAATAAATTAATGAAAAAATAGAAAACTTTTCATATCCGTACATATGAGAGCCAAAGTTTTCCAACCAAATAAATTATGACAAAAATATTAGCGCTGGAAATAATATTCGTGTAACTTAATTAGTTTCGAAAAAATGAACATGTTGTTGTTCTTTTTAAATTTTTGTGGATTCTATGGAATTAGTAGCGCAATTAACAAACAAACGAAAGTCTCGAAAAACATCAGAAAATTTAAAAAGAAGAAAATATTATTGTATTTGGCTTCTGTTTAAAATACTTAGATGCGTATGTTTCGAAACAAAGATGTTTCACTGCACATGGTAGATTTTAATCGTTGTATTCGTGGAAACAACGCAGAGGGAACACACCCGGAAATTAATTAGGCGCGTAAAAATCTGTGAATGGTGCCGCCGCAGAAAGGTGGAAGCGGCAGAAGTTAAATGAATTTATGGCCACTTTAAAAACATAATTTTTCTCTTTTAATAAAAAATAAATCAGGGAAAATTAAAATGTTAAGGAAAGTTATGATGTAATAACATTTGATGTAGTATGTACTTACTAAGTAAAGTTATTTTTTATTGCTTTGACTTTGACTGCAGTAGGGAAGTAAAATTAAATAAAATATTAGTGAGAACATTCGAGGATTCAATAAGCAAGCGGCTTTTACTGTTGTTCGTCTAAAAATTGTTTGGCTATTTGAAATCATAGTTAGGAAAATCATTTGCGGAAGAATAAGAAGTTGCTTTCACAATCGAGAATATCAACTCCATGCTTAGTAAGACACTTAGAGATAATGATCAAACAGCTACTCAAGTTGCCTTTCCATTCCTTCTAACTTCGTTGCTTAGTAATATTTAAGCATACATAGCTTAAAAGTTTGCTTGCCGTTTACCAGCAGCTGTTTGTCCATTGTGATAATTTCGTTGGTTTGCTGTGCATCCGAAAAAAACCTAAGAGTGGGAGAATCACCTCGATAAGTTGAAAACGGTCTTGAAATCTAAGGTATTTTAACAAAATTCAATGACCGCAAATTCTGTATATGAATTAGTTCCTGTAGTCTATACGATCTGTTTTTAGCACTTCCAATGTTCCTTCCCCTGTTCTAAATGCCATATCACTCGCAACGATGCTTCGAAGATCATTGACACTCAGAATTTATATTAGACTTATTCTAATCAGAAACCGTCTGAGGTTCTCCACTCGAAACCGCTGATTGTCCGCGACTGCCAAAGCAGCTAGAAAAAATCATGCTGTAGCAAGCTATGCCACTTTATGCTTTATTCACCGTACGGTGAATCTGGCTAGCATTGAAGTGGAGCTCTTAAGATAGCAGAAAACGGGAGCATCCTAAAACATGGTGGAAACGTTCGCTAGAGAAAGAAATACGTGAATTGGGAAAATATTGAAGAATGCCATCCCGCATCTGATTATGCACGTTGTTAGAGTTTTGTGGAGGCTATATGTCCATGAGGAGATAAAGGACACAAGAAGATGTGACATTTATAAAGAAATGTGGCACTACTGAGGTACTCTTAAAACGATCCACTGAAAGATTGTATAGTTGATATCCAATGTAATGTCGAGGAGGCAATACTTTGCAATTAACCCAACGTGGGTTGTTTTGTTTCCAGACTTTTGCTTTAAAGTCCCCAAACGACTTTCATACATGGTACTTCTTAAGTAGAGCCTTATTCTTCTCCGCTGATATTCTTAAATTTAGATTTGATGTGTACATTTGGCGTTAGATCTATCGATCGATTATTCCTTAAGAAACTTATCAAAACTATTATTCCTTAAGACGTCTTCAAGCCTTTGATTAGCAACAGATACATAGATTAGTATTATATCTTAACACTTTTGAAATCTCATTTACCTATTACCTGAAATATTAACAATCAGAAATATGAAAACTCAAATTTCAACTCTTTACCCCCCCCCCCCCCAACACTAACACCTCCACAAATCATTTCAAAATTTTCGACATTTGTTAGATATTTTTTACACACTAAAAGGGTCCATTTATTTCAAATTATTTGACATTCATTACAGTACGAACAAGCAAAGGAAGCTCTCTCGAGTCAAGCAGCAGCAGCAGCAGCATTCATAAATCCCCCAAGAGACATGCATCAGCTATAGCTCGCTGACAGCAACGATCACGACAATGTCGAACTCTCCCACACAAAGGCATCATCAGCATCTTAGAGCAGCCGTAGTAGACCCTTTAGTTCTTGCTGTCTTGGTTATTTATGACATGTCGAATCAAAGCGGTCCCATCGTAATTCACACGCGCGCTGCAACAATCAAACAAAAAGAAAAACCTCAAATTTTGACTGTCATAGTTAGCAAGATCATATAATAGGGGAAATTACAAATTCAAAGGGGTTGTGGGGGAGTTCTCCTTAGCCTAAGATAGCAACATGTATGATGAGTATATTTTGCAGCTGTTGACGATCCACTGACAATCGTCAAATGTGTGACAAAATGCATTCGAATGTCAAAGTTGATGAACGCTCAATGTGCCTGAACCGCAGAGCTCTAAATTTAGTCGACGTGTTTTTGTTAATTGAAATTAAATTACATAATTACTAAAAACATAGCGATAGATGTTGTTGAAATATTGACTTGGGAAATCCTTTGGTATTATCTAAATGCACACGCATAACCGATTGGCTGTTGCTGATTGATGCGGCAAGAGTTTGTGCGTTAGTTGGAAGTTATAAATTTGTTGGGATGATTTCAGAAAAAAGTTTTACGCCATTTAACCAATGTTGTGGATTATCAGAACTGCGTTACATGTTCGAATTAAAATTCGTCTGTTTTCTTGCTGCCAGTCATAAAAACTCATAAATCTTTTTAGTTGTTTTTTTTTTGTCTTTGCCATGTTCCCATATTTTCTGGTGGGCGTTTAACAAAGTTTTGTTTTCCTCCAATCATCATCGTCGTTTATATGAACGCAAGCGCCTGTACAGACCATAATTAAAATTTTTAATCAATTGAAGTTGTCGTTTGTGTTGTTGTTGTAGTTGTGTGTACACAACGGCTGACCCCCTTCTGTTTTGTGGTTGTGAAAAAAAACAAAACGTACGTAAGTCTTAAGTC
Organism: Meiosimyza platycephala; assembly: GCA_963662105.1. Taxonomy (NCBI): domain Eukaryota; kingdom Metazoa; phylum Arthropoda; class Insecta; order Diptera; family Lauxaniidae; genus Meiosimyza; species Meiosimyza platycephala. The sequence continues at coordinate 120,824,365 of OY759208.1, forward strand.
AAGTAGAGTTTAAAATGATCGAGCCAAAAGATTTGCATGCACTTGATGAGGCCAAGCGCTACATCTTGTGGTCAGTATTATTTTTTTTTTTTTTTTGAGCTGCTAGAGATATTACGAAAGGTATCGATATTAAATGGTGCTGAAAATCATATATGCATGGGTACTTGTACCTACATCTAGCATTCGTTTCCACAATGATTTAGGATGGCCGCGTTGTTTGCTATCCTGAGTGCTCCTTTCCAATACTTCCGATAGATTTCTGTTGATGATTTCAACAACGTGTGTCCAATCAATTTCCATGTTTGCTGTTTGATTTGAATGGATATCTAAAATTGATGGCATCCTGTGAGCAATTCAACTTAGGAAATAGTCCCGAATTGCCAAATTTTCAAATTCGGCGTAGACAATTCTTGGTGTATCGAAGTAATTACTTTTTCAGGTATAATCATAGTATCGTTTGATATTCATCACATTCCTATATGCGCCTGCGCAATAGATGCTGCTTCAGTTCCTACTGCTTTTGCTTCTGCTGCCTCCTAACTAACTACCTACGTGGACTTAATGTGCTCGTGTCGCATCCATTCAGGCTGCTTATAGGGGCGCATAATCTGGCACCACAACAGCGACCCCTGTTGTTGTGCGCGAGCGTCACTGATCGTCTGTGCGAATGGGTCTCTCTGTGCTGTGTGTATCCCCGTTGGTATCCCGCTAGGAATATGACTGCGCATAAGTCAAGTTAATTTTGCATTGATTTATTTTGATGTTTCATCTGATGTCTTCTGGTTTGTGTTGTGTTCTGGCGTTTTGTGCTCGGACTTCAATGGTCGCTGTCTGTAGTTGTTGTGACTGTTGTTCAATTCAGTCTGCTGATCTTTTGTAGCGATGCGCATCAATGCAAAGTGCTGACTGCGAATATTTCAATTAGGTGTTGACACAACCTTTAGACTTCGCAGTATTAACTATGATAAATGGCTTTTGATGTTTATGGTAGTAGCTTTGATATTCCTTTTTCAGCTTTCAGTTTTTAGTAAAAGGATGCTGTGGCAAAATAGTGAGCTCTATAAATTTAAATCTTGTACTTTATTAAATTAATTTAAGTAATAATTTTAGTATGAAGAAATAGAATTAAAATGCTAGGATGTATTTGCTGGCAGTTTCTACTGGAAACTAAGGCTGAACTTTTCGATATAAACACAAAGTTATTCAAGACTTGCCTTCATTACAGCTTTCTGAAAGCATTTTTCGATATGAGGTATAATTTTCAAGAAAAATAACAAAAATTTAATAATTGTTATTTTCCTTCCTTAATTGGTCATAAGTGGGAAGTGCCACCTGTTGAATTTTACATAAGGATACCTTTGTTTGGCACAACTTTTTTTTTATTGCTCGCCAAAAAACATTTAAGGTAAATAATTTCAAAGCAAGATCACTTAAGCTAATCCTGATTATCGAACAATTTCTTGACTCAAAAATCGAAGTTTTATTATCTTCTTTAAATTTGGCTTTAAAATTTTTATTTAATTACGGCTCTTTTTCCGAAAAAAAAACAACAGAAACTGAACAATTGGAATTTCGGCAGTCTTTATCATAAATTGTAAAGCGATATTACTTGCTCAAATATTGACGTACACTGGAATTCGTGGCATTAATTTGATATGTTTTCTGCTCGTCTAGAAATTTGTATCAGATATATTTCTGAGATGAGGCATACATACTTCTTATGTTCAGGTTTCTGGAATATATAAATCGAGGTCCGATAAGCAGCTATGTGGATTCATATCAAAAATAATCTGAGGCTTCCTTCCGGATTGTACCCATCCTATTTGGATATTATTTCAGCAAATGAGTGTTTCAAAATTTTTGCTTTTAGAAGGCACACCCCAAAATTACATCGTGATATATCATCACTCTATATATGAATGTATGAGTTGGAAATGTTTGCCTATGATGCTAAACTTATGAAATGTGGTGAAGCTGTTCCTAAGATTACTCGAATTACATTTTAGGTTTGTGCAGGATATCTCCCTCCTCATTTCCATCGTTTTAATGGAATCAGACAAATAACCTACATATATCTAAAATTTATCTGATATTTTTGTTTTCCTTTGCCAAATTTATTTTTAAAATCTGAGATTAGCTTATTAAATGCCTAGAAATTATATATGAACCTATCAGAAATTTTTAAATTCTCCAATTAAGTTTGCTGAAGATCGGCTGATCTGAAGTATGTTTTTTTTGTTTGTATTGAAATTTTAGCGTAAATTACGGATTAGAATATTTCATTCAGTAAAACAATAAAATAAAAGTCCCACTTCAAATGTATTTTCGCCTAACACTTGATAGCTCTTTTTAAGTAAATGTTGTTTTGGCGATAAATTCCTAAGTCAATTTTGCCTACACCCATTTCATTTGCAACTTCAAAAAATCAGTTTCACCTCAAAAATAAAACCATCAAAAATCTGTTACATAAATCAAATTTTATTCACATTTTATGTTAAAAAAACTATTAAGATTAACTTTGATTTTGATCAATGATCATCCGAAGCTGATCCTTTTAAAAATTCCTAGTATTTTAAAATTAAAGACACACACTTCCATGCCAGATTATTACTTTAATTCCAGAAATGCAAACAAATCTAAAGATCTTTAATATCATTAGGTCACGAAAAGTGAATACGACAACTTACCGAAAATAAAACCACTCACAGCAGTAGCCACGTGCAATAACACCAAGATAAATGATACCAATAAAAAATATTTGGCCACAATAAAAAACAACACTTGTAAATATTAGGGGTCATATACCAAAAAATATCAAATTTAACATATTTACACATGAATAGAAATGATTGTTTTGCTATTCAACAAAACAAAAACAAAAAAAAACAAGACACAGCAAGTGACCCGGTTACTTCTACCACTAATCGGATTAGAAAAAACACGGCATAAGTAAAATCAAACTGGACAGATTGCCAATGAATTTCCACGAACCACGAACCAAATGATAAGTGGGGGTTTAACTAATAAGATTTCTTGATTTCATGTGAAGTGGCTCCTTGACTACAACAAAACAGCACTTGTGTCATATTAATGGTGCCAGCTTAATCACTGCTCAACAACAGCAGCAACAACAATAGCAACCAATATTTCTAAAACCGCAAATAACCCCATTAGATAAAGAAAACAAATAAAAATTAAAAACGCATTCATAAATTTCCAAACGTTCTCCGTTCTCGTCTTTGGGATGTTTCTTTTTCGAGAAAGAATACAACAACGAAAATTTGCCTCATAAATTAAGTGCACGTATTTCAGTGTAAATATCCACCTAGAAGACCAGTAGCCGACACTTATGACAGCTGAAAAATGACAACTAATAATTTTAGTCCACACCAAAATAAGAGCAATAAAGCCATACTGATACTATACATTAAAGCCATTAGGATAGTTGTTTTCTTTTTCAAATTCTATTTAAAAAATTTATTTTATTTTAGACAATTTCATTAGCTTCTTCTTGGAGCTAACCTTGGTAAGAGCGGTGGCTGTGTATAGTGTGTTCCCTTTTAATTTCAGCAGTCCAATATCTCGAGAACTAAGTAAGATGGTGATAAAAATGCTTTTGTTCAAAATTTCACCTTCTATCATTTTTTCTCCTAAACTATGAATTTTCAGTAAAAAGTTCAAAAAATTGGCCAAAATAAAATTTTTTTTTAATTTTTAGAAATAAATTATGACGTCATAGAAAGAACAAATTTACAATAAAATTAAAAAAATTTTTCTGATTATTATGACCAAAGTCAAAAGAATGAAAAGGTTTTTTTATATTTTTCGAATATTATTGCTACTATTTACTTTGATGATTATGATTAAAATCACCTTTTAGAAATAAAACCTATGCCACAAATCTATATTTATTATCGATTAATTGAGTGTCATGTAAGCTTAAGAAACAAAAGAGAGGACAAGAACAAACCAAATGAAAACATACACAAAAAATATTTTATGGTAAAAGGCCTCAATTGAAATGGTTCACACACGAAAAAAAAAGCATGAGCAGTCACTAAGCCATTCAGTCAGTCCGTCAGTCAGTAAGGCTGACAGCCAGGAGATTGGTTAGTTGCGCCATGCACCAACTTATCACATTGTCGGAATCTCTGCTCAATAGGCTGCAAGCGAGGAGCCACTACAAGCAGCATCCTCAGTTTCAGGCAAAACTCGATTTTTTTCTTCTCCACGTTGTTGCAGTCAGATCTGCCGAAAGATCAGAAGCTGCGCAATACAGTGGTCATAAGTATTCACCTCGCATCACACATTTTTGTGAGTTGCTCATGACTTATGAGATGTGATCTTGGTTACTACACTTCTGTTTTTTTTTTTTCCTTACCATTATCTGAAACTCCTCTGAGGGTTCGCCGAATGAGTTGATCTCTAGAATTGTAATCATTCAGGTTTCAAATTTTGTTTGTAGTCGCGATCACCTGATGATCATTGAAAAAATTGCCATCATTAATAAAGAAAAAGTGAGCATCAATGATGGTTGGCATTTTGGTGAAGTTTTTTTAAAAGTGGCTTTTAAGATGTGTCATTTCTGCTGACCTTTTGTCAGATCTTTTTTGGTTGCATTTTCGTGGTTTTCTTTATTAATGTTCTTCGATAAATTATGTTGAAAGTGTCACATGAGAGTTTTTTTTAACGTTTTTCTTACGGTTTCTGATCCTTTATTAGGACAGTTTCAGAAGGGGATGAATAGCATAAGTACCTGCTTTGTAAAATATCATTTGTCACTGATTTAAGGCACTGCTATCAAAGGATGGGATTTTTTTTTCCTCTGTTTGTAATGAGCGCCATTAATAAAAATATATACATATATATTGTGGATCCTTATCGCAATTCATGATTATTTTCATGAGTAATTAAAAAAAGGTTATGTACATGCATATATAGATTCTCAGAAGAAGTATTTGAAATGGAAAAGTTTCAAAGGAAAGAGATTCAATACTTGCTATGGCAGTAGTTTAGCGACTTTAACATCTTCCAGCTTATGACACTGGGTATCCTGCCACACAGTATGCACTCGGTTTTAGTCCAAAGGCCGCACTCAATTGCAGATTTGAAAAGACAAAGTTTATATATTTGAAAACATTAAGCTCGATCTTCCAAAAAAACGATTTTTGGTTTTGGCTAAATATCAGCTAGCTTTGTAAGTTTTACTGATCTCTATTAGAATATGGCTAAGCTTCCATAAAAATTGATTTTTTGTTGTATTAAGAAAAATTTATGTTAATTAAAAATATTTTACAAAAAATTAAGAATTTTTTATTAAATTTGGTCAGGAATTTAAAAAAATTGTCATGTGTATCTCAAAAACTATAGCACAAATTTCAAACTTTTATGAATCAGTATCATAGCTTATTTATAAAAGCTGGGATACCAACTTCCAATGTTTATGTCTCTGAAACTAAATGCGTCCCCCAACTTCTGATTCTATATTCATTGGCAATATTAAAAGCTTCGAAATAAAAGAATGGTTTAATAAATTAAAAAGAGAGGCTTCTATAGTAAAATTATAGCCTTTGTTACCTGTCACCTCCTTCAAATATGTATGACAGATTTTTTCGGCAGAGTATGGTCGGGACTTTTCTGAAAGAACATGAAATTTCTTTAAGCTCTACATGAAATCGATTTCCACGATATCGTTAACACATTTTTTTAAATGATAATTAGTTTAATTTTAAATAATTCTGGCTAAAAAAACCTCGTCTTACGGTTATTTTTCACTACAATTACGGTACTTCGATGTCACCAGCTGCTGGACCCTAAGCTTCGTTATTGGTGTTATACGTAAAACAAATATTTTCTATATGTGTATCAATTGATAGGTCTTTTCTAGACTAGTTTCATCAAAATCAACAAAATCGTTTTGATATAAAGGCTAACAGTAGATTCATATCAAAAAATTCTAACAAACGCAATAAATATGATGGTACTGCCCAAAAAAAAATCAGACTTAATTTTACTAAAAACAATTTCTGCTGCTCTGAACTAAGAGGGCCGCGTATTCAGATTTTGTGTACGCTATTCTTTCACTATCCAAATAATCTCTTGAGCAATTTTTCAAGGAAAGTAAGCCCCAATATTTAAATGAAGGGTTTTTCTTCTAAAACTTTGGGTACAGATTACCGAAAAACAGTAAAAATGTGCTCTTATGTACCAAAAAATTAGAAAACAATTATTTCTTTTGTTCAATTTCTATCAATTTCACTTCATTCAAAAACAACAAAAGCGAACAAAATTTATCAATTATCGATTCCGATTCCGGCATATTCGCCTTATGACACATTATGGCGTATTTTGCATTTCGATTTCATAGAAAGCTCAACGCACGCAAGTATAGAAGCATGTTGATCATGAAATATGCAAAGGATGCTACGAATGGGTACTAGCAAACTTGGCATATATGGGGCTCTGAAAACCATTAAATGGATTGAATTCGAAAAAAGTATTTGCCTGTTGTGCATGTATTATATGGTCTTGTGGTGTCATTTCTTTGAAAACGACGAAGAGCCACATTTACCTTTAATGCTTAGAGCTATGAACGTATGACAACTGATTTTTTTCCCTGCAATAGAAGATTTCGATCGGGATAATATGTAATTTTTGCAAGATGGAACCATCAAATATACTACACAACCAAATTTGGCTTTGATTTAAATTGTGTTTGACTTTAGTGAAGATTTAAATATTATTGTTTGAGTTACGCGAAATGTTCCCAGCACACGTAATTTTGATATTTCATGAAGTCAATTGGTCTCAAAGTTTGAGCGAATTGACTTCATTAAATTGTCTCTGGCAAGGCTACACAAAAAATTCTCTAACTCTAGAACAATTAAAAATCAACATTCGTCAAGCTTTGACCAAAATACAGCGTCAATCGTGCAGAAAAGTTATCGAAAATTAACTCAAAAGGATTGTGTGCTGCTGGAGATCTCCTGGCAGGCATATGAATTATTTTGTCTATTCATCAGGAAAAGTCTAATGAATATCATAAAATAAAAATTTAATCAAATTCAAAATTTTATAACGCATTTTTCAACTTAACTCCCGGCTGCAAAAATTGAATAGCCCTGTAGTTGTACCTTACCCCATATACATAATTGTAAGAAAAACGCAATAACTGAGATATAGTTAATTGATTTATTAATTTTAAATTTAATATAATTTTATTTTTTTTAACGATTTACAAATTTAATGTTTATCACAGATTACAATTTTTTCTTAAAATAAAGATTACACTTTCATTACTCTTATTACTCCAACTCAAAGAAGATCGTGATCTTCGGTGATTAATGTTATTAAATTTATACGTACGTACGAGTAATTATTTACTTATGTAGGTTTTTTGTTGTTATTTTTTCTTTTTAATTGTATGTTAATTTTGTTTTATATTAAGTTGGCTATAAGAACATAAAAAGCTTAAAAACTACAGTTAAATGGTTTCGCTTATAAATGTTAATTTATAGTTTGTTTATCTTTTAAGTTTTCTTTAATTTACCACAAGTCATTAAACTTAAATGACTAATTTTCAACTTATGGCTTTATTACAAAACTGAATGAGCGAGTTGACTGAGTGAATGAGTGGCTGAATGAAAGTACGTGTCGTATGTATGTATGTAGGTAGGTTTGTATGTAAATGCTAATGTGAGACATAAAATAATAAATACCATACGTGTAGTTTACGACGCAAGAGAACAAAGTTTTTACAACAATTTTATTTGCTCCAGTGCGTTTTATAGCTAAATTGTATCTAAGTTAGTACGAGTACAAGTAGTAGAGTTCGTAGTAAATAATAGTAGGATTAGTGTTGGAAATTATTGCAAATTTAAGTAGCTGATTTTTTGGTTGTTGCACGTGCCCCATCGTAAAAGCAGCAGAAGGTGATTTGCTCGCTATTGCACATAGATTCGTTTTTTTTTTCTATAGAAGAGGCTTCATATAGAGGAAGATTCTGAAAAGAAACAAACATATCAACATATGTATAGCTTATAAAAGATAATTAATAAAAAAAGTAATTATTCGAAAAACAGGTAACTTATATGTATGTGGGAAAATTATCCAATTTTGACCCTGTAAGCAAAATGGCCCAAGAATAGTTTAGTTAAATTCATGCAAACTTATGCTTCACGGACTGCTTTATATGAAAAATTATTCTTCATTGGAAAAAAACAGTTTGTCCAAGGAATATAAAATATTCTTAGCCCGAAAATAACTTATCCATATGATTGGTGATATTCCGAGTGCAAGCAAAATTATCGAAAGTGTTCGCGAATACCTCAAACGACCTCGAAGCTCAATATCATTGACGAACAAAGCTGAGTAATCAATTTTGTGGGGGAACTTTCAAGGAAAAATTATCGCGAAGCTATAGGAATTTATAAATTAAATTTGATATGAGTCTTACGTTGAATCGACCGAGAAAATCCTTGATCCTCGTCCTTTTTGGAATTTTTTTTTTTAAATTGATCATATTCTGAAAGATTTTGCCTGAATAAATAAAGCCCAAAATTTAATGAATCTTTCACATACCATAGATATTTCAAAGTAATTGGCCATTTCATTAAATTTTTTTAAGGAAATTCCTTTCGCATCTAAAAAACGTTTTCCATTTTTTTATCAAAACTCACCTCCTTTTTGCTGCCGCAAATGGAAAATTTCCCATTAGGCTTCTGACCTTCCAGATGCCAGTATACTCGCATAATTGCCAACCGTGCTACTGCTCGAAGAAACCCCATTGCCATAGGATCTGCTCACAACTACACTACTGCCAACATTACTGCTGCTGCCGCCATTAGTGTAGCACATAGCGGTCGTAGGGACTGCTGCCAATTGTGGACCTACCAGCAATGGATGATTCGTCACCGTACCGTTGCCGTTCAAAAGTTTCATATTCGGCGGTGTCTGTGGTGGTGTGTCGGGTTGTATTTCTGGAAACCCCATACGTGATTGCTGCTGTTGGTGTTGTTGTTGCTGATGATACTGCTGCAAATGTTGCGGCAGCTGCTGATGATGATGATGTTGCCCGCTGTTCATTGAGGGTGGTGAAGTAGGGGTGGTAGGCATACCGTTGCTGCTGTTGCTGTTGCCGTTGAAAACACTGTTGTTGCTGCTGCTGCTGTTGGTGCTGTGCCCGTACCCCGTAGGTATCCGCGAATAAGGCGATCCGGCGACGTAACTGTTCATCATACTCAGCGGCGAATTGTGCGCTACTGGCAGCTGTGGTTCCATCTGTGTATGTTGTTGCTGCTGAGACAAAAGCTGCTGATGTTGCGTATGATGCTGCTGATGTGGATGTTGCTGTTGCTGCTGTTGATGATGTGCCGCATAATACTGCTGCTGCTGCTGCTGCTGTTGGCCCAGATATGCTGTTGGTGGTGGTGTTTTGCACGCGACTGTGTCTGCCAGACTCCAGATTTTGGGCTTCGTAGCTGGAATTGGTATACCACAGTCTCGGCTCAGCTGGTTTTTTGAAGCAACATATTCACTTGTTTCGCTTGATGGTCCTACAAAACTTTCGGGCTGCTGGTGTTGATAGTAGCTGGGATGTTGCTGTTGCTGCTGATGATGGTATGGACTATAGCCAGGATGTCCATAGGGAGAGTTGTACGATGCGCTGAGGCTACGCATGGCAATAAGATTTTCCGGTTTGTGTTCGTTTTCAGTTAGGTCGCTTGGCTTGTCGTCCTTTTCAAGCTCGGATTTCAGTTGATGGGAAGCTGTGGGGATATGAATAATATTTAAAAGAAAGAAATCAAACTGGTGTTTTAAATATAGATAGCTTAAGTTTGGGGTGGCTATTATGCTCAAAAATATCTATTTATTTCATAGGAAAAAAAATATATTTTTATATTGCCAAATCTCTTATCTTTCTATTAAGGATAAGCTTCCCATGCCTCAAAGATGAAATATCAAAGTTTACTTTCTACATGTTACTCTATCAATGCGTAACAAACGCAAGCAAATTTGCTTGCTGCCCTCTTAATAAAATCTTCTTCTAAAGGCGTTGAAGCATACAACCCTCCGAGTTGTTTGCTTTAATTTCCGCTTCTTTTTCTTCTTCGATGGCGTTCTGCCTTTTTAAGCAAAGTTAACTTGATTTACTTAAGAAAATTTAGAGTTTATCAAGGCCACTTAATATGGCAAGTTAACTCCTCATATCCCAAACAAACTTCCCCAATATGATGCTAACTTCCGGGGGAGGCAAATAGCAACTTACGTATGTACGTATGTACATCAATGAAAGCAGCATTAAACGTTTGTCGCGCTACATAAATTCAACTTAACGCGCTGTGACCCACCAAATGTCAAATGGGGTGACCGTCGTTTTGTTGTCTGTTTTGTTATTTTGACGTTCTTTTTGTTTTGGGATGACAATAACAAGGCGTAAAAGATTTTGTTAGTGCTCATTTTGACATTAACCTTAAGTCAAAATAGCAAACAACTTTTTACTTAGGCAAGAAGTGCCATTGAAAGATTAACGTCTTCTAATGTCACTTGTTTTACATTTTTACTTCGTGATTTCTTTTGGACGCGCTTATTCTTTAAGTGAGTAAACTAACTCCCACAGCGATAGCTAAATTTATTGTTTTTGAGATATAATAAAATTTATTTTTTTTTTACTGAATTTGAAAAGTTTAAGGCCAATTCTATATCTTTTTATCACTTTCTTAACTATGTTCCTTGAAATTTTAAATAAATCTGGCGGTTTTATGTCTACACTGAGTATACTACATTTGTATGATATAACTATTAATTTAAATGCAATCTCACCTTTTCCAGCACCATATATATTCTCAGATTTATCTGATTCATTTGTGTCCTTAGCATCCTTTTCATCATCTGAAAGCATTGCATCATCATCATCCTCGGTCTTATTTTTCGGCTCCCATGTCATTTTGTTCTCTTTCTTCAGACGACGTCTGGCATTTGCAAACCATGTGGATACCTGCGTTAGTGTCATCTTTGTAATGATAGCCAACATAATCTTTTCACCCTTCGTTGGATAGGGATTCTTTTTGTGCTCATTTAGCCAGGCTTTAAGGGTAGCGGTTGATTCACGTGTTGCATTTTTACGGCGTGAAGCTAAATCGTAACCAGCGCCATAACTAAAAAATATTGAAAGAGTGAAAGAATAACAAACATTTCTAGATTAAACTTAGCTCTGGTAGAATATTGATTTCATTAATTTAGAAAATTTTATCTCGATATTAGAGTCATATTTATGTATGTAGTTTATATTGTGTCAAAATAAAAAGGAGCACTTCCAGAATGTTTGAAACTATCAAAAATAATTGTTTTTATTGCACAATAATCAATGGCACTAATGCCGCAACTCCATTAAAAATCACTCAGCCGTAATCGACAACATTGTTGCCAGAGTAAACAGAAATCAATCGATAAACAACATTTACAACAACAACAACAATAACACTTTGAGCAATAAGCAACAATTCAATTGAATTGAATGAAAAATTGTTATTGCCGCAATTATTGAAAACAACACAAAGTGATGATGATGGCGGCAGCAAGAGGAAAGAGTGCAGTCAAATTGAAGTGTGGACAGACGGACAGAAAGACATAGACGAACTGTGGTAGCACCAATCAATTATCATTCGAAGGTGTCTTAAAAGATAACAAACGAAGTCAACAAATTGCTTACAAGACATACACACGTACCACTAGCGACATCTAGCGGCGGACGCATACGAAAAAGCAAATAGTGTTGCCGTTGCCATTGTGATGGTGTTGCGTATTTGTTGTCTCGTGACAATATTTACAAAATGCACATGTTGGCGGCTGCTTTTTGCAAAATGCATGTACTTTAAAATTACCGCTAAACTGTGATTTTCATTGCTATTATTCTTACGAGTAATCATTGTTACGAAGTTGCTCGTTATTTTGTGGTAAATTTTTTGCAATTAAGCAGCAAGTGGTAGTAGTAAATAGATGGCTGGATAAATTACGCTATTGTTGACAAAAGTTTTTTTGTGACTGACATTGATGCTTGACAACTGAAATTGCACTGTTTTGAACATATTTAAGTTGCTACAGTGCAGTTTTTGCAGTTTATAGAAGGCGTTAAGTATAGGAGTGCAACAAAAAAAATGTAGGATGTTAGTTTCGAAATTAAAGAGCAGTTGATAATAGCCGAAAAGTACTAAATGGTTTTATAAGAATATTAATTAAACAAAAGTCGATATGAATCGAACAGTATTGAATGGTATCGAAAAATCGATAAGGTTAAATCGCTAAGTATTAAAAAGTCGAAACAAGATGAGATATTATAATAGAAAATGTTCTGTTTATGTGAGAATTTTCAATTTTATTTTGTACATTACATATTCCCAGCATATTCTGCGCTCAATGACCCTTAAAATTTTGTTACAAATGCAATGCCAGCAAGCGATAAGAAGTTATGAAACTATCAACACCTTCAGAAAACAAAGATTTTTTAAACTCAATGAAATGATTTATTATAATAATGAGAATTATCACATGGTTATGTATTTCTAGTAATGCATCATTGATTACGGCGAACTATAGGAATTATAATTTATAGACTTATTTTGACTTTTTTAGTTCATCTATCATTTATTTTGTACACATAGCTATCTATAACATTTAATATTTAGTCAAAAATTATTAATTGATAGGTTTTCTCATGCATAAATTAGAGTGATTTCTTTATGAATTTTTTTTAATTTTTCTTGTTCCTAATGCCCCTTTATTACCCCTAGAAAGGGGGCAAATTACAATTTTCATGCAAAACTGAGATGGATGTGCATTTCTATGTTTTTTGGGGCGCTGGAGCCGAAAATGACAACGAAAAAAAATTTGACCTTCCCATCACCACCTAGTATCCCCCTTTTTTTCTTTTTTTCATGAAAATTCAAGTTTCAACCCCTTTCTAGGGATAGTAAAGGGGTGCTGGTGATGGAAGGGTCGAACTTATTTTTTGTTATCATTTTCGGTTTTAGCATGCGAAGAAACATAGAAATGCACATCCATTTCAACTTTGTATGCCAATTTGAATTTCGACCCCCAAGGGGGTGGTATCGAAAAAACTGGCAATTGAAACCATTTTTGAATGGCATATTTGAATTCAACTACCTCGAAAATGTAGTAATAGAGGGGTCTACCCTCTGGGTCACGAGATTTTTTTTTGTGTGCCTGTGTAATCATTATCGGAATCAGTAGACCAAAATCCGGAAAGCAAGTGAAACCAGATGTATTTTTTTTTTTTTTTGTAATATGTATTATATATATAATCACTGATTCCAACAATTAAAAAAAAAGGCTTATGGTAAATATAACTTTCAGACTTACCCATAAGCGGCCAGCGTTGGATCATATGAATAATAACCAGATGTTGGCTGTAATCCAGCCGATGTCCATGCCGACATATCAGAGCCCGCTGCGCTGTCCTTCAAAGCGTATGGATTGCTCTGTAAAGGTGAGAAAAAAACCAATAAACTCTTTTTAATTAAATGCATTAAATTTCGCTTTCAGTTACATGTTTAACCAAGCGCAATTAGCACAAATAAATTAAATACGAATTAGATATTTATTTTTTTCTCGTTTTCTATTAAATTTATTTTCCATTTTAATTATGATGTTTTTCAGTTTTTACGCTAATTAATTTTCAATAGCGCATTTGGGTGCGTGCAAGCATTCGTTTATTCATTTCAAATGCATCTAATTAACGCTGCGCTCTATGTCTGCTTAGGTTTTTTTTTATTTATTTTATTTTATTTTTCATAAATTTTTAATTTATGCAAAAAACAACTGCAATTTTACTTTTGCAGTTGAATATTGCCAGTTGTATAGTTGCTTTTATGCAGTTACCTTGCAGCTTTAATTTCTAGAACGAGTATTCGTTGTGTTGCCACTAAAAGCCGTCGTTGTCCATTGAACAACATCCTTAGCCATAACCTCAAAATGTATTGATGAATATAAGAGTACACAGTAAAAAGTATTTAACTTTGATTGAAAGCCACTAAAATTTTGTACAAATATTTCGTAAAAATTTGCAGCAGGGAAAATTTCATGATCAAAGTTTTGATCAGTGTATTTGATGAGTGTATTCAAAAAACTAGAGGAAAAATAAAAACACGCTTTATGAAATATTGATTAGCTTTTTGTTTGTTCGTTTTTTTTTTTTTTTTTGACTTGGTTTATTTCAGCGCAGATAAAATATTCAAATTATTGAAAACTTCAAACAATGTAACAAATAAAAAGAGAAAATCCTTAGCAAAAAATCAAACAAACACGAATTTAAATTAAAAATACAGCGCCCTCTATCGGAAGCAATGAGCCACTAAAATGTATGAGTGAGTGAGATAGCAAGTTTAAAAAAAAAAAAAACTACATGAAATAACATTCGTTCACTCATTGCCATTGAGCTCCCATTTGTGTTTTGGTGTTTGTTTGTACGAGAGAACTTCGGAAATGCAATATAACAACATTGTGTTACATGATTTTTTCTTGTTGTATTTATTGTAATTGTTATTTTTGTTGTTGTTACAAATGTTTATGCATGTGTTAAGCAACAACACCAATGACAACTAAAATGTAATAACTTGAAAAAAAAAACGTCCTTAAAACAGATGAAGTATCATATCAGATGAAATAAAAATGTGATTTTTTATTTAGTTGAAAATTGTGGAAAAAATATTAGGAATAAAATTTAATATTGAATCCTGCGAACATTTTTATTATCAATATCTTGAAATAAATATATAAGTATCGGAGGTAGCGTCACAAAAAATTCACTCAGCTATGCTATTTTCTAACATGCTTAGCTACTTCGTTAGTTTATGTTCGTCTAAACATATTGTCACTCAGTTGATGAAATAGCATCGTACAACTCGAAATTATATACAGGTTGTCCCATTTTAACTTACACAGCTGAATAAGTCAAAAGTAAAGTTAGAGGTCAAAGTGAGCACTGAAGGTCGTTTCAAGGTCGAATTACTGCTTGGTGCATATTCTACACAGAATTTGGTATTACATTTGTGACTCATAGTATGAGACCAGTGTAGCTATTATGGAAAGACTTATATTTGTCCGTCAATTTAAAAAGAGGCTTTAATTTTCAGAAAAGAAGAGAACCTTTTCAACGCGTTGGTCTTTTCAAAATTTTTAGCTCAATTCGTTTGAAAGTTATGAAATTTTGAATTTCAACGACACTTTGATTTTTGTTCGACAATATGTTTAACAATATATGTATGTATGTACGTAACAAACTCTTTAGCGTTCTTAAAAGATAAGTATCCTTTTGCCATGAATAGGTGCAAGCAATAGTCCAAATCTCAATCAACTTACAAGATCAAGTTTTAAAACATCCAATAAATGAGATGGCTTTTTTATTCGTTTTGGACTTAGGCCAATATTTGTATGTAAAAAATTTCATGAAAAAAGTCTGCAAAGCTTAAGGACTGATCATATGGTAATTAAAGTAAACGCTTCAGCGATTAAGAAATCTGTCGCTACAAATGAAGAAGCGGTTACTATCACACGATGAATACTTGAAAGCATAATTTTCCAATGACTACGGAAATGATGATTGACAATTGTGACATACATAAAGATAACGATAAAATTAGTTACTTACTTATCATAAAGAAGCTTCAAATGCTTAAGATAACGTAAGCTAATAAGTCATGGAAGTTGATCGCTTAAATAAGTAAACCAAATATTTAGCAGTTGACTTAAATAACAGAGAAATGAATAAAGTCAAATGCAGGCTGTGGACAGGTGCAACAAATTGCAAACCTGCCTGTCTTCATGCCTGCAAGCACCATTTGCGTCAACGTTCAAATGAATTTGGGTTTTTTTTTTTTGAAGGATTTCTGCAACAGCAGGCAGACAGCTACGAAAAACATGCGTAATCCAATTAGAAATTCAATGACTGCGTCAACTTACCAAAGGCGAATAGAAGGCCGAACTGTCAACACCAATACTTGGATATGGATTCTGTTCAGTCGATGGATATGGTGTACCATAGACGCCAACACTAGCAGCTGGCATGCGTGAATAACTGGAGAGTGCAAGACGTGCAGAGTCATATTGGCATGAACACACCGTTTGTCCTGATACGGGATCTGTCATAATCGGTCGACCGTTTTCGCAGCAGGATGTCGTACCGGCACTAGCTGAAGCTGCTGCTGCACCAGAGACTGCGCCAGCCAAACTTCCAGCATTGCCAGCAGCAGCGCCATCGGCAACGCCAGTGGTGCCCGCATTATTCGATGTTTGCGAAATTGCACCTGGACTTAGTGGTCCAGTGGTAACACCAGTTGTAGTCGAACCACCAGATGGACTTAGCGACGCCTCATTAGCACCAGACAACGGCGAGGGAGCTGTGACGTGTACTGCGGATATTGCTGCAGACGGTATACTGCCAGCGCCACCACCACTGCCGGTAACTGCAGTTGTTGACTGTGCTAGTGCAGAAACGGCACTGCCACTGCCACCAAGTAACTGCAAAGAGAAAGAAGAAAAGAAAAAAAACAAAACATTAGGACACAAGAAGTTAAAAAAGCAAACAACAACAGTAAAAACGAAATGAAGAAATTTAATTTATGGCGGAATTTTCAAACAGGTGATTTGTAAACTGCAAAGAGTCCAAAGCGATCGACCGTTCGACCAAAGCGAGCACCGCCGCCGTCGCTGCCGTTGATCGTAACGAATGCGCGCAACGACGACGAAAGTTGACTCAAAGTGATCGAACAGCCGGATACGCTTGTGCTTGTACCTGTGCCTGTGCAGCATTCGTTCGATGAAGTTCGCGGTTCGTTCTTTTTCAATCTCAAATCTCGGGGAAAAGTCAGCCAAGCAGATTAAGACGATAACTCCAAATGTCCAAATATTTTATTGGCTCAGCGCAATTTGCGATCCGTTCCATCTATTTTCACTTCATTAATTTTCAATTTATCACAGTCAGATTTCAGATATACGAGTACCATTACGTGTATATCGACAACGGACCCTCGTTCAAACAGAAACAACAACAAAAAAAAACCGAGAAAAGGTCCCTCTCAATAAACTGACAAAAGCAAATACACAAAACGATATATTGAAGGTAGATTGGATGAAACCCAGAGAATTTCAAGTGAAATGAAACGTAGCATGAACGAAGAAAAGCAACGCAGGTATAAAATATCAAAATATTTTAAAGACGCATCGAATCGAGAGAGAGCGAGCGTAAGGTTGAAGGAGAAAGAATATTGTAGCCCAGTGAGAAAGGAGACTTTCATAAATTTAGCTGCATTTCATCAATAGAATTAAAAATCAGGTATCACAGAGCCTGAAATCTGATGTCCCTTATAGAAGTAAATAAGTTTCACAACGTGTTATCCGAAAAAAAAATTGTAATGTTTAGCCCATAAAACAAGAAAAAAAATACGAATTTCGATGTTATGATGACTTACCCCATTTCTAGGTTTTTGGCAATAGTTTCATTCTAGTTTTCGGAAGATGTTAGGATAAGATTACTTTTTGCTACAATTTTTGGGGTATTTTTTCATTATATTGCTACAAAATGTACTTATTATTTTTGGGGAATTTTCTGTTAATCCTTGGGCCATACATTTTTGATAATGCTCAATACATATTATGGGGTTGGCTCAAAAATTGTTATCACATAGAAATTGTGAATAGTTTTCAAAAATCTGAGAGTCATAAGAAATACAATTTACTAAGCTAGGAAAGAAAATAATTTCAGCCCCACTCATAAAACTGAATAGCATAGCAAAAAAGTATAATTGGACTTGAATATAAATGATGATTTCTAAGTTGACCCATGGGATGATATGTTCGCCAAACGTAGTAATTTGACCTTTTACTTTAAAAAGTAATGCAGGCAATGAAAGTGTCTGCTGCTTTTCTCACTGGGTTTTTATAAAACACAATGAAAATAAATGAAGACAAAAAGCACTTCTGTTTATCCCACTATACCTCCGTCTATCCAATGATTCAACCAACGCACGATCAGTCGGTCACCGCTGACTGTCGCATTTTATTAACCTTTAGTAGCCAAGTTCCATAATATGGACTTAATTCCGAAAGACGAAGAAGTCATAAAAAAGAAGACAAATTTGAACAAAGCAAAAACAAACATAAAATAAAGAACACAGAAGGATTCACGAGAGTTACAGACAGCCTTGCAGCAAGATAAGAGTTTTTTTTTTTTTTTTGTTTTTTTGTGGACTTGTCCCAATACACTGTCTTATCCCCCAACTTCATTGCTTAAGCTCACAGACCAAAAAGATACCTATATTTAATCTCAGATTCAGGCTCTGAAGCATTCTTTTAGAGGAAGAGAAGTTTTCAAAGAGAAATGAAAGAAAAAAAAACCATGCGGGTATAACGCCAACGACAAATTACGATAGCCATTTGGAGGCTCATCAATGCCGTGTGCTTTAGCTTATCCTTCTCAGTGTCTCAATGTGTATTCGTATTATCACTACCATTGCCATCATCACCGTCATCATCATCATCACTGGCGCAATTCATTCAGCAACAGTTTACGAGTGCTGTTGGTCACTTTGCCTGCTGACAGTGGCCTGCTATATCAAATATGGTTTGCTCCATAGCCATACAGTGACTTATGTTTAATTTTATTTTAAAAGGCGTGGACAGCTACGATCGCTCAGAGATCAGATTAAACTTGAAATGTCTGAATATGCAAATTTGCAATTTAAGCTGTTTTTTCAAAAAATGTAGTAGAACCAAACATTGCATGTGAGTTATATTGGCACTCATATGTTGGTACATGCAGTATATGCTAAGTGGTAAAGGTAGTACATACATAAGTAGTAGTAGTAGCTGAGATCAACTGCGGAAACGTATCAAATTTCGTAATGATTGTCAAAGCGTAAAGATTTATTAGGTTTTTAAGTTGTTTTGCGAGATTTTCATTGAGAGATTTGCACGTTTGGAAGTCTTGAATTTGTTTGGCACTTGAATCAGCTAACGAGATAGCTACAGTTAGTGATTGTTTGGAGATTTGTAAATTTGTGGCTCCTTAGTTTTTGTGAAGTTCATAACTTTCAAGCTACGTGTTAATAGATGTATGACAGTAAAAAAGTTGAGAAGTAACAAAATAACAGCATAACCGTATGACAGTAAAACGTACTTATAATATTATATATTTCCAGAAGAGAATGCTTGACTGAACGCTTGATCATATTCCTTATTTAAATATTGCTTTGAAGTTTCTTGACTTAACCTTACACTTCACTTGTTACTTGTCTCTTGTGCTACTTTAACGTAATTCTTGATCTATCTCAATACTAAACTTTCGAAAAGTTCTTATCCTCATTTTGAAATTGAATCTTGACTTATATAGATTTTCACTTGACTCTTGTCTTGCTCTAATTCAGAACTGATTTTTTAGCCTCATGCATAATGGCGTACGTTGAGTTAGAATCAACATAGAGGGCACAACATAATAAAACTCTGTTCAGCTGCTTAGATATTTTTATGATAGTGACATAATCGCTGTCTCGCAGAAATCTCAATTTGCGAAACTTTTGCTAGGATTGAAGATTTGGCGAAATGTGTTAGACTGGCGATCAAAGTGGAAAAAACTAACACTTATCCACCATCCGGAGCAAAATGTTACCATGAATAGCTTTAATTTTGAGATAGTCTAGGAGTTTTGTCACCTTAGAGTAAATCTCAACTCTACTACTTAACTAAACGAACTGGATTGAGTCAAAATTTTGTGAAATGCTCGTGAGTTTCGAGTTTTTTCGGCGCGATGCACAGCCTTAATAAATAGATTAGTAATTTGGTCATATTGTTTTTTTGAGAGGAAGATTTTTCTTAATAGATTTCGAGTATAGTGCGAAAATGTCTTAAAGAAAATGAAATCTACGGTATTCAATGATATGGATATAGTTCAAAAAGTGAAACCTTGCTGACCATATTACCTTGGGCAGATCATCATGGATCTTCGAAACGAGATATAACTCATAAGCTATAGAATTCATAGCTTCATTGATGATAGATGATACTAAAGCAGTAACATAAACTATTACTACGACAACGTTTTATTGCTCAATTACATATAATACAACAACAATAAATTACGAAATAATTTCCTTATCGTCAGAACCTAAAGCTTCATTCTCATTTAGCGCCAATTTCACACACCTCAGGCACATACTTACATAATTCATATGCATATTCTCATCCATAAGTTTAAGCAAAAATTATTACAAATTCATTAAAATTGAATTCTTTAAAATGTGCCAAACATCAGCACAACACTTCCAGAAACATTTACGAGTACAATAATTTAAACGGTCATATCGCACACTCATTTTACGCGAGTAGCTCCTTCCCCCTTCTGCTATCTATGTGTAATTTCGATAAATTCCGGAAGAATTTGAAACCGCAATCAGTGTGAAATTCATTGCAAAGAAACTCCAACGACTACTATGAATACAACTCTGACAATCAACCTTACCAGAGTCCACACATTTAAAGCATTAAAAAGGATCATTAAAAATAAACTGACTTGCGTGCAGATAATAACCGACCATCTCGCTGACCATCCCGAGCGTTTTCAATTGTGTTGGTGTTGGTGATGGTGACGTTGGAACCTGAAACTTGCACGGCTAAAATATATTTTTTATGTTTTTTTAAGTAAAAAGGCCAAAAAGTAAAACATAAAAATTTCATGCCCACTTCGAAATTGGCATCAAAAGGCGAGGTAGCAACTTGTTGTTGTACGAGTAGTTTAGTGGACATTCATTCAGAATTCATTTGATTTCATTCATGAAGATGATTTTATTATGTAGACTGACCACCACCAACTAAATATTTTTTTTGTTTTTGCTTTAACTAAGAGAATGTTGTCTTTTTGGCAATTCCATGAGAAACTTGCGGCATGTTGAGCAAATGTTTGAGGTACATATACCTCCGTGTATTTTCTGGTAACTTGGTAAACTTGTTGATATTATATCTAACAGAGCTAAAAACTATTTATTACATTCATCTGACTAACTGTTGATTAGTTCATTATAAAGAACAACAAACTTGCACAGCCATACGCGCGCAAGATTTGCTAAAACTAATGAAGATGACATGCCCATTTTGCAAAACTGGCTCACTCTTTGTTCAGTGCTTGCTGGACAAATCATCTCTCATGAATGTAGTGCGACGGTCGAAAGTAACGTTTACAAATTTTTTCCTTACTCCCAACCATTTAAACGCTTAACAAGAGTCCAATGCTCGTTTTAGCCCATAAACTCAAGTATTTCCTTAAAAACAGATCTTAAAAAAGTATAAAATCATTTAATTTTTGACGCATGGATATTCCCTCACATGTCTATTTTAAGTTATCCTTTTTTTCTTTTCAGAGCAAACCCTGCTGTAATCCAAAACCTCAACCAAGTCATTCCCAAAGTATGAAAGAAAGAGCATAAGAGTTGTTTAATGGCAAAACCAATTTTAATGGCCAGTCAACGCTAACTGCATATTACGAATGTGATTAGATTACTATGTAGCGCATGAGTATGGGTAAGTTGTCCAATCGTCCAGTCCACCAGAGGTGTTGAAAAGCATTTCATTGTGAGCAAAATTACCATTATTAGATTAGGAATATTATGTGCATGTGCGAGTGTTATTATTGTGCCTCAGCAAAGCAATCGCTGTGGTCGTTAACAATGTTTCAAATAGTTATAATCATAAATATCCACGCGTTCAATTGGTTGTTGCTGTAGGCAAATATGGGTGGATCAGCGGTAGCGATTGTCTGGAGGAAATCGGTTCTTTTTTTTGTAATATTGCTTGATATTTTAATGTTGGCTTAAATGAAGATTAAATTATATGGTTATTATTTTGGCGGAATAATTTTGTTTATGGATATTGATGATAGTCATTCAGTTCATTTGAATACACTGAAATTAGCCGTATACAAATTGTGAGATGCTTTGGAGTAATTGAATAATTATGTGTGGGAAACATGTTTCACATAATGCTTCTTGAAATAGCAAAAAAAAAATTTAAACTAACCAACTGCCCCAGATGGGAAAAATTATAAATATGAATAACAATATAGATAAAATTTTGCTGTTATTAAGACCAAGTCTTGAGGAAGAGCGTCGATTTTGCTTTCGAATTGGCTGCCTTTTATCGTTCAGTTTCGGACGAATACTCGCAAATGCAAATAAAAGCGACGGCAATCTTCTGGTTTATTTTTGAACTTGCTATTAACACCGCGCCACATCGTTCGTTCAATATTTTTCAATAATTTTAGTAATTGTTGCTGTTGTTGAAGTGATTTGGTACATCTGTGCTCTTAAAATTAAAATAAATAGCACAACTATTCTGCCATTGTAAAATTATCTGTATTACGTTGGCAGCGGCCACGATTCGGTGATTTTGCGCAAAATACATGAAAGAAATACCAAAACTTCAATGGACCCTAAAACAACTTATTTTTCATTCTAATTCTTATTATTATTGTTCATCGTATGTACTTACGAATACATATTCTTATTATCGCATCGTAAAATGCAACACAATTGATCAAATGATGAACAACATCACTGTGAAAAAATCTTTAAGATACTAACAATGAGATACTCTCTACATAGGCTTGGTTGTTTTTGTTTGAGGTACGAGTATAAAACAACAACTTTAATGAGTATCTCGTGCCAGTGCACTACGAAATATCTACAAAATGCAATGTGAATCTGTTATATCTGACGAATCTGTTGTATCTGTGACGTATCCGAAGAATACGTGTGCAAGTGTACGAGCGCTAGTACGATCGCGACTGCGAGTAACCGACGAAATCTTTGATTATTGCGGGAGAAAAAAAAAAATCTGAAGCTGTCACTTTACGGTTATTAATTTTATGATTTATGTTGAAGCGCACGATTTTTAACTTTCATGTTGTTGTTGTAGTAGAGATTATTATGTTGATTGTTGTTGGTATTGTGCGTTTATGGATTTTTGATTTTCTGTTTATTTTGGGGAGCAACCTACGATGCAAACGAAGAGGAACAGAAAAAATCTGCACTTGGAGTATCATACGAAGAAATACAATAAGAACAAAAACAACATCACAAAAGCTTAAGACAAAAGAAACTACAAAAAGCACATAAGCAAGGGAATTATGGTCAGTCAAGTTGGGTTTAGCGATCCTGGAGATGTTTTTGCTATAATAATGCCCTTAGGCGATATCAGTTTTCTTACGACTTAACCAAGTCTTATAAATATTTCTATTATCTGAGATCAAGTCTTAAAGAAAAATTTGACTATAATGACATTTAAGTTAAAATTAGTAGAATCCAGCCAAGTTGAGCAGGATAAGGACATATCGTGTTCAGTTAAGTAGAGTATATACATATATGTATGTGGTTTGATAGATAATCGAGCATAGTTAAGTCAATTTGTGTTAAGTTGGACCAATAAGACTCAACTTGAATTGAACTCTTTGTCAAATTAATAAGAATTTCATCAAGTTGAGTTCGATTGTGGTCGAGTAGTCGAGAAAAGTCAATTGGCACAAAATGAAACTCTGTCAAGTTGGCGGGGAGTCAATATATTGTTGGATCCAACAATTTTTTGACAGAGCTAAATTGAAATCGATTTGCGTGAACTCGGGTAGAACTATGATATAAATAATTAAATCGAACTGAATAAAGTCGTGTACTATAGGCTATAGAAGAGTCGTGATGACTTAAATCAATTTGCAACTAACCAAGTAGAGTCAAGATAAATCAAACTGAGGAGCAAAATTTCTAATTAGATCAGAGTCAAATAGTAGAAAGAGCTAAGAAAAGTAATGAGAGAATATAGAGTAGAGTAGATTACTACATACAAAAAAACTTTAGTTTTGTAGAGGAAAGTTAATTTTAATAAAGAATATTTAAGCAGAAATGAGTAGAGAAGGGCAAAATTGAAATTACTGATCAAAAAAACAAAGGTTCTTCGACTTTTAATTTTATGAAAAAATAATTTTCTTTTCCTTTTCCCCATATGTGCACCCGACGCGTCTGTAGTTTCGAGCTTAGTTCTTAAGATATGACAAAACAATCATACAATTCAAACACTCTACCCTTTAAAGTGTAGGGTATCACAATGAACGTAACAGTCAAATGCACCTCTGGGATCCAATTGTTGCTGTAAAAGCAACTGCTGTTGCTGCTACTGCCTTTACTGCACGGTGGCAGTTGAAATTTTCTCACATGCGTTTGCATTCATGGATACGTCGTATGACAATAATAATGCCAATGTTGTTGTTTTTGTCCTTACATGTATTGTTGTTATTGTTGTTGTTGTTGCTGCTGTTGTGGTTTTTGTTTGGTTCGCAAACAACGGAAAACAAAAACATTTTTGCATTAAAAATTCATAAATCAATTATGGAATGTGCAATGAAATTATTAGTTGATTTTTTTATTTGTTGATGCTTTTGTTGTTGTTGTTGTTGTTGCGTGTGTGCAGGATAATAAGGACGACATTGTGTTTTTGCCATTTTTGCTGCTGTTTGTTTGTTACCACAGAAGGCAATACGTCTGGCGCATCCAAGCGCACCATCGCCAACATCATTATATCTGTGGCCCATTTCAATCCTTTCACGCATTCACGCACTCTACTGCTGCGAATGCGAACATCCGTGCCGTGCAATGCAGAGTGGAGACAGACGTCGAATGCATCGCATTGCGTACAAATGTGAGGCATTTTGAATGCAATGCGTGAAATATACGCTTGGGAAGTGTTCACGTCATGGAATTTGATTAAATTTTCATAAATATTTATTATGATTTTTTTTTTTTGTTGTTGTGCTCTCATCTTTAATAAAGAATCTGTACATTTTTATTAAATTAATAAAATGAGAGTTGATTCTTTTAAATCAATAAAATAACTCAGCTCTTATTGGAAATACCATGGCATTACTAATTGTGCATTATGTTAAGAATTTAAGTTTTTTAATTCATGAAATACTAACATCATCAGTTTGTTTTATTCTTTCATAAAATATACTCGTATAAAAGTATTATAATTCCATTGAAATTCTGCATTTTTTTGTTTATGTCATCTTACAAACTCGAGGTCGCTGAACACGAATATGTAAACCAGATTTTCACATCAGGTCTAGTTTTCAAGATACTCGTATATGAGATTGTTTATGTCGAAATCATCGATTTTGATCAACTTCGTATATTTATTTTAGTGATATCAAATTTTTCCAAATATATTTATCTATATGCATAGTAGAAAAGTTGAACCTTTTTAAATATAACACATAGACAGTTTGAACGATTTTTCGAAAATGGAATACTAAAAATTCGAAAGACTTCGAATGACTGGACAGACACATTTTTAATTTCGGCAAAATATCTTCCAACATTACTGCGGTACTGTTTCTGTGACTGTTGGCAACGCATGAACTCTACAGAGATCCCGAATTTCGGAAAAAGCTGACATGATCGATTGGATCATTATCCGGCCAAAAGCACCAAGCGAAGATATGTAAGTGTCATTATGTGACAGTCAATCTCTCATAAAATGTGAGAAATGCGATGATGCCATATGTCATCATAATTTGTGAATTTTCACGACGAAAGTCGAAAAAAGTTGTCCCGGCGCTTAAAAGTTTTTATATGGATACATAAAAGTCGAAAGGGGACTAAGCCCCCGTTTCCTAAATAAGCCAATTTTATTTAAAACGTAAGATATCTTTTATTCGCTCAGAAAGACTTCTTGAGTGGCCGGTATTTATCTTTGTGCCTAAGTTCAAGCCCATTAAGGATCTCAATGATGTTTAAGTAATAAAATTAGAAAATAATATCTTAAAAAATTTACTCAAATGCCGAATGAATATCAATATCGAATATTAATAGCACGATATTTTTATTCACTTCTTTTGTAAAAATTGTATAAAACTCTTTGTTTTTCATTTGCGAAATTTCTTAATTTTCAATGGCTGCTCAAAGATTTTAGCCAATGCACGTTCGAGATTCAAGCACAATTAACATTTGATAATCTGTTTGGGCATCCATTATAATAATTATATTAATTTAAACAACAACGGCAACAACAACTATGCATATTAAAATAAATGTGGTGCATCCATTTCGCTTATGTTGGCATAAATTTTCGATGTTAATTGGAGTAGCCAAACACACACACAGAGAGACATGCTAACATACATGTAAATGTGCATTAACACACACACACACATGCATATAAACTAAAATTTACATAAATTTATGGTCTCATGTTAGACGACCTACTAGGTATAATTTGATATACTACACACCCTGTTACCTGATCTCTAAAACCATCCTTCCTGTTTGGTTATATTTACATTGGAACTCTTGTTGTTGTTGTTGTTGTTGTTGCTTCCCTATTTCATCTTCGCGTTCTACTGCTACTTCTTAATGGCTGAGTAAAAGCATTTTAGCTGCAACGTCCTTAATTATGCAACATTTTCCTTTAAAATGAGGATAGTCACAAACTAGTCCTACTTTATGGCGGTGCTGTTGAATATTCAAACCTGCGGCTATTTTTTCCTTCCTCTCTATGTATCCCGTATAGTTTGTTACTTTTAAGGGTAGTCAAGGGTGGTGCTTTAGTTAAATTTTTGTTCATTTTTTTGCTTTGGCTGCTCATTAATTTGACTTTGATTTTATTTTTGCTGTCCGATATTTTAGAAATTCGTGCAACAAAACTACCGCGTCGCATCTACAACTTTTTTAATGAGCGCCATTAAGAGTCGCGTCACGTCGCTGCAGCGCATTAAAACTCTACAAAGTTTTTCAAATTATGTTAATCGTTGGAGATCATTTAATTATGGGTTCAGGTTGAACGGTTTAATGGTCAAACGATGATTTGGTTATGATGCGAAAAATTATGAAATTTTATCGAGACGTGGAGTGGATTTAATGATTTCATAAATAATTTTTTTTTTGTCAACAGAATGTTGCAAAAATGATTGTTTCGAAAGAAATTTTTTTTTAATTCATTACAAAAAATGAAGAAGAACTTTTTTTTAGACCGTTCTAAAAATCTTTTGGCTGAAAACCTTTCAGAAATATGTTCAGCATTCAATTCCTGTTGCTCGAGAACTTTTCATGGAGAGCGGTATCTTTTTGTATAGATATTTATATCAATCGGTCAGGCGATTTTTTAGAAAGGTATTCCAAAAAACAAACGCCTTTATCCAAAGCTTTGAGTATGTGAAAATCTAAACTTTGCTTTTAACCAAAATAATTTCATCTCATTTTTAAAATATCTATAAATCTTTATCAAAAATCGAGCACTTTCGTCAAATAGCAGAGGTTCAACGGTTCGAAATAGATCAAACACATTTTTATTGGACGTAGTCGTAGGAAAACTGGGCTTTTATTGCGATATCCAAAATATATTTCTCGTTTGAAAGGTATTTGCAAGTAAATACTTTAATTCTAGTTAGAAAACCAATCTTTTTAAGTTGCGTATGTGAGATGCCATGGGTCTGCTGACTGACTATTTTTAGACCATTGCACAATGTAAACTAAATATTGTATGCCATCTTGTTTGTGAAATTATTTTAAAAACTTAAATTTTTACCTACAATTTATTAGTTCTGTGGCTGGCTGGACTATTGACAGGGTCCAACTCTCTTTCTCTTAAAGAGTTGCCTTATTTTTATAATCGGTTAACTTTAAAATGCTTGAAATATATGATAGTTATTCGCAATTTTGCAAGTCTTGTAAAAAAAAACTTAACAAGAATGACAACACGCCTTAGCTACATTGCAGAAATATTAAAACTTGTACCACGCAATAAAATTATCTTTTTTGGCGACACAGATAAATATAGATAAAAATAAATAAAAACAAATAGAGATAACTACATAAGTATATACAGTATACGCATCTATTCGTATCTCTGTGTCTTGGTTCGTTTCAATTCGTATCGCAAAAATCATGCTGCTACAGTGAATGTTGCGAAGTGTCATCCTTGCAAATTTAGGCATATTTTGACAAGTTCATATTAATTTTTGGAAAGTAAACCTTTTATAAACCTCTTCGTAGAAAACTAAGCAAAATCGCTTTATCAAAAGCTGTTGTGTACAAATTTGACTTTCATAAAATGAAAACTCACCTAACACAATTAGTAAATTTCGACAGCAGATATTGATAAAATTGCACAAAAATAAATGAAAAAATTATTCAAAAAAGTAAACATTTCACTTGAAAAATTCTTGCAATTTTATTTCATAAATCATTAGGGCTTCCGATTCCGAGTCTTAGTTTTTGTTCGAGTGGTGTACAAAATTCCGATATTCACAATTCATCTGGTTCAAAGTTCAGATGATAAAAAATTTGTCAGATAATTCAGAATTCAGGCAACTCCAAATAAATATGTTTTAAAATTCAGATAATTCAGAATTCAAATAATTCTAAATTCGGCTGTTTTAAAATTCAGAGAATTCATATGAGGAAAAATTCATGCATTAAAATTGTAAATTATTTTTTTTTATCGTTTTTTATGTCTCACACTTTATATTCTACACTCAAACAATGGCAACCCCTTCAAACCGTACTTTTTGGATTGAAAATCAGTTAACGGACACACCTAACGCCCGTACAAATAAAACATTAATAACGCTATATTAAGGGCGCAGGGACAGTCATAATTTTTGAGAAATCAATTTTACATTTTATTAAAGTATATTATCTTAAAAATATATCCTGAAAATTTGAAGTCAATCCAACAATTACTTTTGGAGTAGTAAGTGTACCGAGTGTAAAACTTTAAATGTGTTTTTCTCAAAACTATATTTTCCGAACTGGTGACCACTGTTACTCGAAAACCGCTCGATAGATTTCAATGAAATTTACACAGTTTTTGAAGAAAAATAAAAAGCCTGATCGAAGGATTTTTTTTTTTAAATCGATTTTTTATGAACAATTAATGTTTGGTTTTTTATCGAAAATCTGGAGGTAAATATTCCTGAGGCAGCCATTTTGTTGATTTAAAAAAAAAACATCGATCAGGCACTAGATTACTTATTTAACTAACTAGTTTTTCTTATCCGATTGATTTTAGATGATTTTCCAAGGATTTGTGATGGTCACCGCAAAACAAGGACAAGGTCCAACACAGCTAGCTATAACTTTTTTTTATTTTTAATTTTTTTTTTTTAAACTTTCGTCAAGTGAAGTTCAAACATAATGTAATGATACCATATTATCACTTTTATTAAATAAATTAAATTAATACCAAACAAAAATTATTGAAAATGCTTTAATTTTCACGGCTTTGACTGTCACTGCCCCCTTAAGGGAGTTATTTGATATAGTGTATTCAAACTCCTCACAAATACTAATAATAACTTATTCAAGCTCGGGAGAAATGTTATCAAATGTCGAAAAGAGGGTGTGGCACCTCCCCTATCAGAGAGCTATTTAGGTAAATATTTTTAAATTCAATGTGGATACGTTTAGTCAAACCAGCCAGCATGTAGTGGGGAAAAAGTCGCTATTTTATGAAAATTCAAGACTTGCGCGCACTTTTAATGTTAACGCAGTGTAGAGTATTTAATTTTTGACATGGACAAAGACTTGTCTGATTTAAAAATAAAAAACTAAAAAAATGAAATACTGATCTAAGTTTTTTCGCGCAAAACGTGTCAAAAGTTTAAAGCATCCAGCTTTAAAATCCTTCACAACATAAATTTCTGATTTGCTATTATCTGAATTTTGTTTATCTGAATAAAATAACAGACCTCTTTTGGCTAAAAAAATGCATTGAATTTTGTTGCGAATTTATTATTATAGAAAATTACACTGGCTGTATCTTATGCCTCAAACATTTTTCGTTATATTCTGTAGATTTCGAACAAATTTAATTTGCGGGAATTTTTGCGCAAAATGTATGAAGGTACAATTGTTCTCATGCCGTCTATAAGAGTTATGGAATTATACCGCCGGACAAAAGTTCAAAATATAAGTACAAGTTCTATTTGCTTAAAATATTTTGAATTTAAAATAAAAGACACTTTCTTCAACAGATTTTAAGATTTTTTCTAAAAGTTATATATAAAATTATCTTTTCTATAGAAACCGATCCCAAAACCAAGTGTTATGTTTTTTCAATACTAAAAGATATTTTAAATTATTATTTCAAAAGTGTTTAAAATGTTTTTTAGACAATACTGTAATGAAACGCGAATATTGCAGTTTTAGTTTAAATTGAAATCTTGGTAGGTTTTTAATTAAATTTTTTTTTTCCTGAAATTTTACAAATAGACTAACAATAATTTTAAATTAACTAGTTCCAGACGATGATTTAGGTTTGAGTTACATATGATTTTTCAACTGAATTAAATTTTTTTTTTATGATAATTTGTAGAAGTTCACTGACACTATAATTTTATAAGTTTAACCAATTTTTAATTTATATTTCTTAAACGGTGATTATGTACTTAATTTTTCATTACTTGATTTAATTTAATTTATGTGTTTACTGCACATCCATACATACATTAACATCTAATTGTTATAGCAAATAAAAGTTGCTCATACGTCACGTTTTTCTTGAGAATGGAAAAAAATGTTTAAGAAGTAGACAAAAAAACAATCCTTGTTTAGAATGGAGAAATGCCAGAATATGAAAACTCTATATGCTAAAACTTATAGTTTTGTCCGATGTTTTTTAAAAATTTTGAGAATGCGCTCGTTTCTTAAAATTTAATATATCATATTTCAGTTCCAAAGTAATCTAGACAGCTTAGTTTTGGTATGAGCTACATGCATGTACCAATGAATATTGTTTTCATTTCAATTATTTTGTTGTTTCAAGTAAAAAGTCGCTTATTTTTATAATAAATTTTCACAAATTCTTATATACTACCATATAATATTGAACAATCAAAATAATATACTGCTACAAATGACTTTAATAAAAGAAGCCATCGTAATTTAAATTTTATACAACAAAAAAAAAAAACAAATTGCCGGTTACCTGATTTGCCGACGGATATCCGTATCCGAACTGCGCATATGCAGCCATTGTTTTTTTTTCTTTCTGTTTTTATGCGGATGCTTTGCGGACCGCACTCGCAATATTTGATGCTGTTCAAGGGTTTACACAAAGCTCGAGAGTAAATACAAGAAAATACAACCAGAAAAAAAACACGACGCACAGGATCTGCAAGGATGTTCGATGCTGTGCGTCACGGTTTGACAGTAGCTGTAACAAATGTTGGCGCGAGCGGCGGAAAGAGTAGAGATGGCGCTGCTGTTGTCTTACTTCCGTGTTGGAAATTGCCAAAACAAATTGTCAAGCATTTGTAAGTATTGTTATTGTAGGTGTTGTTGTCATAAAATGCTTTGTACTACAACTTGATGTTTTTTTTTTTCTTCCTGACTCAATTCAGTGGATTTTTTTTTGTTTGGCGATTTAACTGAATTTTTGGGAACTTTTTTCTGCACTTTTTTCAAGCGTTATGAATGATTTGTTAGATTAGTGGATTTTAGTATTCACATTGTGTTGTTTTAAAAAAATATTATTATATTTTTTAAATAATTTTTAATGCTACACAAAGGAATGGGTCTTACTATGAAATGTTTTTTGCATTTATTTATAGTTGTTTTTATTGAAACTTGTTTGTCTCAAAACCGAACAAAAAACACTATTTTTTTAATATTTTTTCATTTATCCGTTGAATTTTCTGCACCATAACCTGTTCGTCGGTCTTTTTGTTCAAAAATTCGGAAACTTGTTTTTATCGTATTTTTTATATCGACGCACACTTTTTTGCCACTTGAACGTCGTTGTTTACTGATACGCGTTCGAACACAAACTAGTTGGACTCATTCGCTGCTTTGTTTGGATTTCATTACCAAAATGTATCTCGCAAGCAACATACCGAATGTATCGCACTCAGCACAACAAAGCAGAGCAAAATGAGCCCAGCCATTGCTGTTGCCAGAAAGGTACCACACCAGCAATTCGCTGCAACATGGCGTATGTTGTGCGGAAAAGAGTCAGTAAATTTTTATCTCTTTGGTCTTTCTTATAAGTATTACGTTTTTATTCTAACCAGAGTGAATGAGGAGCTAGTAGATACAAGTTCGAGTTACAAAATATTACGCTGTATGTGAGTTACAGACGCTTCGCCAACGACGTATGAGGCGTACGGGGTTGGTGTCACTGGTACCGCCTTCATTTAATTTAATTTTGAATTGCAGCAAAGTAACGAGTGTTTGGCAACGAAACGTTCACTCTGTGTACCGTAGCAACGAGTAGACCTTTTGAAATGCATTTAGGCCATTTGAAAACGCTTTATTTTCAATGAGCACAACATACGGCTTCTCGTATTTTTGTGCTCTAACAATTTTCCCCTTAATGTTGGAATTATAATTTTGCTATGGCCGTTCCAGATGGCGGGGTTCAAAGGCATTGTAAGTTGAAGTCAATGTTTTAGCAAAATGAAAAGTATATATTTTTTCTTATATCAAAAGTAGAAATTAAACATTGAAAATATTGTTCATAGGAACTCAGTTTAATTTCCTATATTTCCATAAATTAAAAATTAAAAAATTGATTGATTGTACTGTTTTGGCTTAAGCTACAAATTATACTCTTTAATCATCATTATCATAATAACTTATATCTGAACAAAACATATGCAATATAGGTAACCTAAGCTAAGACTTACAATATAACTTTAATATTTCTAAAGGTTTAAGTTAAGCCCCTTAAAAACGAATTATGTCAACAAACTTTGTCATGCAGGGTCTGTCCTCCATGTCTAACAACATTGTGTCCAGGAAGATCAAAAAAATTATGTTCTGACTTGTGCTCTTAGTTATAGCATTAGCAATTACTTTTCAAATAAGGTACTTACAAGTAGTAATAGCTAACTCCCAAAAACTGGAAACTATATCCAGCGCACCCCGCCAAATTTCTGGCTATGGTTCTTCATTAGCATTGGATATGGTCACCATACGATCTTGAATTTGATAAACTACTCTTGCGTCCTCAAAAACATGTAAATGTCGGAGGATATCAATTTAGATTTTGAAAAGTGATGACCTTTTCCAGCTCACCAATTTAAAAAAAAAGTTAAGAAATGGAACAGTTTCGATAACTAGCAGTAAGAAGTTGAAATATTTCTGAATGTCCTCGTTTTGTCTCTTGATCGTCTGGTAACCCATAAATGTATTATAAATGCTTATAATTTGTTGAGCATTCTTTTTCTAAACGATCCCGACGGTCAGTAAGAAAAAATTTTCAGAATCACTCATTTATATGAAACTCTTTCAGAGATCTAAAGGAAACTGATTGGACTCTTTATAAGAATATAGTAACAAAATAACAAAAATTAAACTACGAATTGCATATAAGAACAGGCATAAAATCCAAAACGCCTTTGTTGAGAAATCAGAGCTCCGAATCCACACCGAAATATCTGGGCCAACTGGGAGATTATTTTTTGGTTACTTTGAGAAAAATTCCCTTTGTTAAAAAAGTTAAAAACGTCGACGAAAGTGGAAATAGATTGGGCACGTGTTGCTGAAATCACCAACTGAAGCCTAGGTCCTAGATCCCTCAGCAGTGGCGTTCCTTAAATATGCTTTGCCTGGGGCGAAGAACTATCTGTCGCGCCGAACATACATATGATAAAAATCAGTGATATTTCGAAAATGGTTTGGGTGTATGAGATGTATTTGTGGCTCAAAAATTATTGAATTTGCTACATATAATTAAAATGTCATCAGATATGCTCTTTACGTATTTTTCTAATTAAAATTGAACTGAAAGTTCATCCATTGTATAATTCAAATTGAATAACATTTTTTTAAGATCTGATAAATACAATTTTTTAGTATTATTTCCAAACTAAAATGGATACCGAGGACTACGGCCGTCTTGAATCATCGTGGAAACGATTGCTAGAGTAGGAAATACGTGAATCGAAGAAGTGTTTGAGAGAGTTAAAGGTACGAGAAATAAACGACTTAAGTTAATTTCTTTTCAGAAATAATTTTATTCCACTTCTAGGTGAAATTTCTCATGGTCTTCTATCCACTCAGATCTGATTTCCAAAATTCAAAAATGGTTTCATTTTAAAGAAATATTTTGAGTAGAATCTCTGGAAAGTAATTAAAATGAGATTAAATCTTTAGTGTAGCAG
Source organism: Meiosimyza platycephala (assembly GCA_963662105.1). Taxonomy (NCBI): domain Eukaryota; kingdom Metazoa; phylum Arthropoda; class Insecta; order Diptera; family Lauxaniidae; genus Meiosimyza; species Meiosimyza platycephala. The sequence goes on from OY759208.1 coordinate 120,858,572, forward strand.
CCACTATTTAAGTTTCACAGGATCTCTTTTGGCCTGCCAAAGGTAAGAACAACATAATTAAGAAGATAGTCTTTACCGGTTTTTAAAGACGGTAATTCGGAAGTAAAAACATTCCAGTGCGGAAAAATCAATTTGATTAACTCAATCCCTGCTTCCTTGACAATGATCAGTAACTTTTTTTTCAAAGTTTTAAGTTGACCCGATAAATAATTCAATAATTAAAATTCTATAAAGAAATTGAATGTCAGTTTCATATGCTTACAAATAAAAAGATTAAATAAACAAAATGCAACACTTTCTCTACAAATCAAATTAAAAATATGATAAATCCCCAATCATAAAAGTGTTTGTAATCTCTTGAACAAAATTCAATTGTTTTGCAACAAATTGCAAAAATATCATATCGTACGAGTGCGTATCAAAGATCTATGCGAACATCTCCCCAAGGATTAATATCAACTTTACAAATTTATTTAAGGCAATTTGCATAAAATGCTGTTCTGCTCCAGCTTTAGCCCCGTGTTGCCAACATCATCGGCATCAACAACAACTTTTGTTTTACCGGATTTTATTGCATTCAAGTGAATTGATGCACAAAATTCACAAAACTTCAATTTAAGATGCTCTAAAAACTTCGGGCACACATGTGAACCTCATGCCACATCATCACCAGCCTTTGCCTCGGCATCAGCGTATGGTTTAATGGATGGATGGTTGGTTGGGTTGGGTCGAATGGGCTGTTGTATTATGGATGGAAAGAAATTCCTCACACGTGTGATGCATGCAAACGTTTGTACGTTTGGATGTATACAAAAGTATAGACACTTCCATGTCCAAATGCTTTCCAGGTGACATGAAACAACACTTAGAAGCATCCACAATTGCTGCCTGTAATAGACACACGAACGCTGGTAAACGCATTACGCACACATTGGCCCATATGGTAATGCTACCATACAGCAGCAAACGATGCTGAAGTTGCTTCAGTGCGTATTTTTTTGAAATTTGTTACAATTTTCAATTTAAAATCGACATTAAAGTAACGTGTTGCAAGAAAACATACTGCTCAACGAAACAATGAAAATGTTCTTAAATATGAACTATGTATAACAGGTAATGGTTTTATTGCAGTCAGTACAATATATGTAAATACAAATGTATAGTATGTCTTTAGAAAAAAATTTAAATAAAAAGCTATAGAAACAAGTAATTTCATTCAAATCATTTCATTTCAATTAATATCCTTAATATGAAAAAACTCTTTTGACCGGTTTCAGCAATACAAGTGGTTAAGTTTTTAATTTCGAAAAAATTCCAAGACTTCAAATATATATGTAGTCGGAACTTTTGAAATCTCAGTAGTAACTATATGCACTCATTTGGCTAGTATGACTTACAGTTAGGCCTGGATTTACCTTAGAAGCATACTAGGCCAGTGCCTAGGGCGGCACGAATTTAGGGGCGGCAAATTTTGGAAACCGAAAATTATTTTTTACATTTTTTTAAGTGGTAATGGTGAGAGTTACACAGGAAGAAAAAAGTGGGAAGATACCTAACAAAATGTTGGCCCCAGAGAAAAGGGGCGGCAATTTATGAACGGCATAAGGGCGGCAAATTTCTAAATCCGGGCCTGCTTACAGCTTTTATGTGACAAATACTTTTCTTTATTTTAATGGTTTTGCTAAGTCGTCATTAGTGTTTCACGATTATAATTTACCTTTAAAAGCCGCAGAGTTGCAGATTCTGGAGAATTCGAAGACATAAATTTGGAAATTAGTCAATTTAAAATGAAAATTAATAAAATTTGGCTCGAGTTCAGTACGTATTGAAATCGAATCAGCTGCACGAAGTTAACTTTCGATATGGCTAATCCGATATGGCGGCCATATGAGGAGAAGCAGAATAAACGTTATTGCTTCTAATAAAACTGAATTGATTCGTAACCTTTTTTGAGAGACAATACAATGATAAAGGCCCTATCATTTGAAAAACTTGCGAAATATATGCACAGGGTGAACCAAAATTTAGACATAAATAGGCTAAGGCGAAACAGCTAGATCCCTTTTTAACTACAACAACACAACATAATCGCTTGATTTTATTTTTTTGAAAAAGTTGTAAGAAGTGGCAAATACTAAATGTAATTTTTATTTCAATAGTAGGTGGTGCCACGCCTCTAGCAATAAAATACATTTCCACGGCCAAAATAATGAACCGATTTCGATGAAATTTGGTAGGAAGATAGATTGATTCCTGATTAAATTTATGTGGGCCTAGCGGGTATTTCCAGGCCCCTTACAGGAAAATATGTTTTTACTGTTAAAATATTGAACCAATTTTGATGAAATTTTAGTAAGTTTAAAATATACTCGCGACAGCTTTTCCAAAAACCCCAGTCGCAACATATTAAAAGATCTTAAAATTTTGAAAATAGTACATGTATTTTTTGAAAAATACGCAAGTACAAAGAACTCATTTTTAGCGCGTTCCGAGCCTTAGTTTTGCCATGGAAAAAATACGAAAATGCAACGAAGCAATTTTTAATACATTCAGACTATTAGGATATGCCTTGAAGCAACCCTTATTTCATATTTTTATGATTGCTCCAAAACATTATCGTTTATTTGTAGATAAATCCTCAATATCGTAGTATTATCATCAACGATTTACGTTATCATCACAAACTTCACCACTGAAATGAAGCAGCAAATATTGAGCTTTCCCTTGCCGAAATCGTATTGACATAACTGAATTTTTTTTTCAGCGGCATTTATGGCATTTTTAAAATTTTTCTTCAACTCAAAAACTTTTTTTTCAGAAAGAGTTATAATACAGAATTTGAGCATTTGTCTCACGTTGCGCATATTTTTCAAATTTTCTACAATAAATCTACTACAAGGATACTAAGGACATTGCTGTACTTATATGTTCAAGTGCTAATTGCCTTGATCGCCATATGATTTGAAGTGTTTAACGCATGCACTTTATTTTCAATTTTCATGTGATCTTATTAGTAATATTCGTTCAGCATGCATCTGGTGTACACAGTTTGATTTATTTGAAAACTGAGCTGAAAAAAAAGAACAAATATTTGGTTCATTTTTTTTTTAACGAAATAAATGCTGTAAAGTGAGACGATCTTCATGCAGTGGGTGTTAACTTGCGATCATTTATTTTGAGTGTCATTTCAGTTGAATTTTCGAAGCGTTGCTCGCAGAAAATGCTTAAGATGGGCACTTAAAGGCGCCAGACGGTAGAAGAGTGCGTGTTGCAACATTTGTGTCATTGGCACATGTGGTCACTTTTTTGTTTTATATTTAATTACAAATTACAGTTTCGTTTTTTTATTATGCCTTTGATTTTTTAGTTTCAATATAAAAGTTAGGATTAACAGTGATTTATCACACAGTGAAATTTAAGAAAGGGATACGGATTTGATTTACTGAATAAAATGCCAATTTTCAATATTTCGATGAGGGATATTTTTTGTAGAACTTATCAATATGAATTAACTGATATATATTATTACTAGAAAAAAGCGTGACTTAAATGGAAAAATTCATCATAATTGAAATTGTAGGTGACAAAAATATATATCGATTTTTGGTAAAGAACGATATAAAATTTTCAGGATTTTTTTTTCATTCCTGAGTAGGTTCAGTAAATTGTATAAAACCTGCGCTAAAAATCATGTACATATGATGTATGGTATGAAAGCTTCAGTCGCACGCTTTTCTTCCATAATTTCCATTCCAGCTGCACTATATTTTTACGTCATCAGCATCATATCTGTATATAAATTTCATTATTGATATCATAATAACATAACAATTTGTCCAACTAAACCATAAATATTATAACCTATGCAAAAGCAATTCGTTAGACTACCCAACAAAACCAGACATAATGGAGACATTGGCCATATCTGCTTCAAGTTGCTCAGATACAGTCCAATCGTTAAGTAAATCAAGAATAGAAAAGCTAACAAAATCTTATTAGTTTTAAATATCAAATCTTATCGCAAACTTGGAAAATTGTTGTTCAAACAAAAGCCACTTGAGTCATTAACTGATTCAACATTTGATGGTTGTATACGAACCGAACACACTCAACTGTTCTCATGGAAAATGTGGCCCACGCCCAGTGCACACTTAGTCTACCTTTCCGATCATGACAAGAGGAAATAAATAACGAAAGTAAATAAAAAGAAACACAATAAAAGAAACAGACATAGTAACGAAAACGAAAAAAAAAGGGAAAAAACAAATAACCAAACGATAACGAGCCAAACGTTTCCGATATCGAACGTTGAGTATTCTACTACCCTACCCTACCCTACCTTACCCTACGTCCACCGATCGACTGCACGTCCGCGAACGAACACCCGATTCTGAACAATCAATTTAAAACAATAAATTCCTCACTTAAACGTGATAAAGTATCGGGAAACGGTGTGGTTCCGATTGCGTACCTTAAGATCATTTCACGTTCGATGTAGTATGTTAGTTTGTATATCGTCCGTCCAATTTACCGCGTCGTGATTCGTACTGGCACTACCGACAATGTTGTGCGTCGTCGTCGTCGTCGTCGTGTTGGTTCTTTGGTGGCACAGAAACACTCAACATTTGAGGTGAAAAGAAAAAACTTTTTTAACCAAATTAAATGTAAAAAAATATATAAAAACGTCAATTAAAAATTCTATGTCTGTTTGACGGCGCACGGCTGGCATTAAAAACAAAAAAACCCTAAATGAATGACTTTTTAACAAAGGGTACCACAAGTTATGTTGGTTTGTTTGCTTGCTTGGGCCATGTACAAAGAAAATATGCTGCTATGAAACAAACCTTTACTGCCATAAAAATTTCAGAGGCGTTAAAACAAATCGAATTACGTATATGTCCATATTTGTCATTTCTGAAGGACACTTTGTGTCGCAGAGTATAAATAAAAAACATTCGGCTGCTAAACTTTAAGATAAATTGCATTGCAGCTTTTCAGCAGTATATACTCATCTACTTTGAATTGCATCCACATAGTAACTTGATACCAGTTATTACATACCTAAGTCTTCAGGAAATTACGACGAATTTCCTTGCTCTTGCTGTTCCCCAAAGAATTAGAAACAACCCGAATCCCAGGCTGACAAAAGTGTCTCGAATTGTTTGTTACTGATCAATTTTCTAATTTGTAGACCTTTCTCTCTTTTCCACCGTAAGATAGTACATACATATATGCGTAAGATTTGGGAACATTATCTTGTAATTTCAGTGTAAGGTTTAATATATTATGCTTTTAGGGAGCGTACCACGCCTTTTTGATAAAGCTTACCTATTTTTTCGTCCGAACCATTCCTAGTATTTTTGTGACATTTGATTGCATTAAATGTAACATATTATGATTTTAGCTTGTATGGGAGGTGCCACGCCCTATCTTCAAAATCACGCTACCTATGTATTACATTAACCATTTTTTGTTTCTAAGTGAATTTGGAGTTTTCTATGATTTCCAGAAAAACTGAAAATTAAGCGAGGTTAAAAAATTCTTCACTGGATAAGGTTGAGGTCACTCAGGATAATTCTGAAGCGTGAACCGAAACCATTGTCTGACTTGCGTCTTACGGATATTACGGACTGTACTAAGCAATAATTCCATCAAAAAAATAAATACCGAAATAAATAGAAAGTCTATAAAAGGACTTTCAGCTTTTTAGCATTATTTTATAAGCGACAACACCAAAGACCCTTGACAAGATTTCTCTTAAATAGATAAGTTCATTTTATTTTGTTCAAAAATTAACACAATTTTTTTTCTGCAATTTCTAAAGCTATTTAATTCACTTACCCGTACTCACTCCATTATTATTTTGCGCCCATTTGCCACCTGTGTTGGTTCTAATGTCACATTTAAATATTTATTTCTTACATGAATTTCGAATCTCAAATGATGCAGTGACAAGTGTTCTGACAACTGTTTCCCTTAGCAAAAATTTTCAAACGCTGTGATCACACTCGTATAGCGTTAGGGCGCATCCAGAGTGAATGCGAGTGTAGTGACGCTGCAGCATATAGAGATTTGTATAGAGATTTGGACAAGTAAGAGTCAGTTATGTCATTTTCGCGTAGTAAAAAATGTGCGTCAATACATTCGACAAATTTTTAGTACATTCAGTACAATTGATGAATTTTCAGTACATTTGCACTATTTCTAATAATAACCCATTGTTTTTATTAAATAAACTTTGCTGTAATGTGCGGGGAAAAATGGAATTTCCTTTTTTTAATAAAAAATTTAGTACAAATTTTTATAAGTTTTAGGAAACTTTGGTGTCCATAAAAAAAGAAAAAGTACATTCGCCCTGTAAGAAATACATTTTGAGTCTCCATTCAGATTATTTCCTCTAAGCCCAGATCTCACTACTTAGGTGGCATAAGTAGAATAATCTTCCGGCAATGATAAAAATATTTTATTTCTGGGCCGCTGCTCTATGGGATTAGACTAGAACGAAAATCCACATTTTTAATTTGGTATGAAGAATTTCGATTTCAATAAGCTCTTGAAGATATCCATCTTTAGACTAACAAATTGAGATCCTATTCTGACATTATCCTTAATTATATCAGCACCAATAAACAATTTTTTTTTTTAATAAATTATCTGCTCCTAGGGTTTTTACCTATTATTTTTTTTTTGAAAAGCAGACTCTGGGCTTGAACTCAGCTAGAGATTGTTTTGCTAAAAAAAAAATTATAACTTGGAAAAATGTCGAAACCCCACATTTTTCCTTACTCTTTTTTCAGATTTTTGTTTCGAGGATATTGCAAACCTCGTAGATATCATCCCACAACAATTACACTGCGAGCGTGGTCTTACATCAAAAACTGCCTACTTTACCGCTCATACATTTACGTAATGACACCAAACAACATCGTGTAGACATTTGGCAACATTCCCAGGGCACTCAAAACATAAAAAAAAATTTTTTGGCTGCTTAGCGTGCGCCGCAACGCATCGTCTTCACTTGATTGTTTACAAAAAGCATCTATTATCGTATTTACCAAATCATCATTAAAAACCCATCAGGATAAGCTACTGCTACTACGCATGATGCGCATTCACACGCACTTACATGGCGGACGCAGCAGCAGCATTAACAACAACAACAACAACAACAACAATAAAACAGGATGCGTTGCACCACAGCACATTACGTTAATACAAAATCTGACACGAAGTAAACAGAAACAGGACATTAATCCGATACAATTGCTGATTATAATGAGTGTCTTTATGCTGGAGTGTTTGCATGTGTATGTATGTATGTGTACTAACCCACATTTGCCGTTGTATCCTTTTGTATTCATTCTGCACTTGTCCAAAAATTATGCAGCGCTTCCGGTGCACATTTGGGATGCCATACTCCCTGGAGATATGCATGGATAGCGCCTGAAGAGACTTAACTGAACTGAGCGCACAGAAATCTACTGGAGCTGTCATTCATGAAGAAGTGACATTTCAATCCAAATTCTTAAAATTTTCAAAGACGACGAACACTTTTTTTTAATTTGAAACTCATACTCTCAGCATTCGAAAAGTTACTGCTGCATTTTCAACTGTCAAAACTAACGCGCTTACCCGTTTGGCTAAATAAGTCATAAAGCGTTCCGGTTTTGATTGCAATAAAATTGAATTATCACCTTAAATTTTCTCCCTATATCTATTCTACAGTGATATGAGGACATTCATTTATACGCATGCCCCTTTTTCCTTAAATGCACTATATCGTTACCTCAGTAATGCCAACATCTGCTCTGTGGTTTTCATGCCATTACTTTGGGTGGTTGAATCGAGAGTAGCCCGCAGTTTCGATCAGTCTGTAACGTATTATTGCAATTGCAATGCGGATGATGATGCTGAAATGATTTTCATACGAATAATTGCTAGTGTGAAGTGATACGCCAACCCTTGGCAGAAATGTCATATAATTTATCGCTTCCAAATGAGATGCTGCGATAGAATTCACTATGTGTTGGTTATTGTACTTTTTTTTAATTGAAATGTCAAAATAAATAAAATTGTTGGTTTCTGTTACCTATTCGAAAATGATGAATGTGCCTAGCGGTTGTTGGTTTGAGCGGTGTAGCTTGGGAAATATCAGATTAAATTGATATCATTATATTTTCTTAAAAGTCAAAATATTTAAAATTTTCTGTATCATTGAGTACATGAATGCTCAAATCATGTTAAATAAAAAAGCCTTCGATAGATGTATAGGAAAAATAGCAGTTGTTGAGCCCAATTTTTGTTTCATGGCATTATATTCCATAATAAACTATCACCCTGTAATATGTATACGAGTTTCTATATTATATTTAGAGCGAGTGTGGTGCTCGATTGGCAAAAGTTTTATTGGAGATTGGAATATATATACACTTGTCAAAATCTGTCAGCAATTTGTTTTGATAGGTCAATATATATTTCAAACTATATATACTTCATTAACTCCTTCATCATAGCATTTTAAATTATTTGCTTGCACTTTAAACGTCTAATAGCCGAATTCGAAACTTTCTTGTGACATTACACGTTTTCACGCCGTATATTGGTATTCACGCATTGCACGTTTGTGGAAGTAGTTTACTTTAAGATCATTAAAATTAAATAATTTCTAAAATAACATGAATGTTTTCATCATAAAATAAAATAATACATTTTAAAAAATTCAATATAACGCAGCTACAGGCAAAAGTTGTAAAGAACTCTAAATGAAAAAAAAACGCTATAGTGCTCCACTTACTCTCTCTCTATCCTTAGCTACATATATTTTCGTTTTTTCTGTTTCATTTTATTTTTTTTTTTTTTGTGGAAAAACTTGTGTTATCTTTTCCATAATGAGATGCACAAAAGTATTTTGTTAACATGATTTTCTATCAACTTCAACATGTTGAACACGAACAACCCTTGCGAATGAGCTGCTTCTCCACCAATTACGGTTGTGCTGCGAAGCAATAAACATGAAATGTACCCCCACATCCACAACATCCAACTGGAAGCCAACCAACGCCCCAACTACGATATTCATCTAAAGCTTCACTCTGTACATTTTCATAGAATGAAAACAAACAAAAAATTCTGAAAGCAAAAAAATTATCAAAAAAATGAAAGCAAAGAAAATGTCTCCAAGGACTTTTCGCCGTAATTTTGCAACTTGTTTTATGAAAAACATTTATGTAGTTGTTGCTCAACAAAAACAAAAAAAAAGCACAGAGAAAAGATTCATAAAAAAATATGAAACGAAAAAAACTGACAAAATGAAAAGAGAAAATCCGGCATGAAGCCCGAGGCGAAACAGCGCACAGAACTTCATCAGAATAGAGTCTGACTGAATGTTTCAGGTAAAAGTTTTTTTTTTTTTCTTCAAAGGTATTGTTGATACTGTTTAGCATTGCGGTTTATTCGTCCTTGCACTATGATGTACTTTGCTGTGTACATTGAGCTCGTGCTCGTTATCCTTGTTATGGCCATGTATGTTCTAAGACCCAATTAATCCTAATAAATGAACATGTTCCATTCTCTCAAGTGGCTGGTGTACTACTTCGTATAATTGTGTATGTACGTGTTTGGACAGAGGGGGGGGGATGGGTTTTGGGTACTGAAAATTTTTATTCTTCTTCTTGGTATTAATTAAAAACATTTTTGGTGCTGCATAAAATAGTTATAATCTCACTGACATGAAATATACCTCATTTTGCTAGAGTTTTTGTGGTATGAAAAGTAATATCTTTATTTTCAAATTACCTCTTAGCCTCACATGCGAAATGTCCATGATACTCCACTGCGTATAAGAGGCCCGAGTGGAAGAAATATGTCAAAATAGGTTCACATTTTATGTGACCCTTTCATTCATGTGACAAGTCTGACCGATATTATTGATATACATCGTATGCAGTGGCGTCAATTCGGTAGGGCTTGGAGGGCATTGGCCCCCCCCCCCCAAGGGTTCTGATACTAGTTATTATTCAGTACATCAATTCAATAAAACAATCTGATAATGGTGGAATTATAATTCTCGTCCCCCCCAAGGTTTTGGTGAAGTGACACCACTGATCGTATGTATCTTGTTTCAAATATATTCCATAGCGCTTTAATTTTTTTTTCTTTACTTTATTTGTAAGTGAAAGTGTCCCCATAGGTTAAATTAAGTAGCTAGACTGATTGCCACCAACTTGATGGTAATATTTCTAGTGCTTTAAGAGATATTCGAGGTTATTGCCAAAGCATTTTTTTATACTTTCTAAAGCCACAAATACATACAACCCCGAAAATGGTGGTATTTGGACTTATGAGGTATCGCTCAAATTTAAAACGTCAATAAACTTTAAGAAGAATTGAGGTCTTAAATAATACCTTCTAAACAAGATATGGAACAATAATTTGTGAAACATATTTTAAATGTGATGCAAGAACTTATAAATCGCATTAAATGAAAACCTCCTTTGACTTACATACATAGTTCAAACTTAAAAGTCGATGGTTGTATGGAACTTTTGAATCTAGTCATTGAATATAGCTATAGTAATCGTATTAAAAAATACATTTCAAATGTCATCTTTTTTTTACAATTGAAACCCCAATTATGCCAACTGTGCTCTTTTCTCGAATTTTGATGTTGTATTCTTTCGAAAGCTTTCGTAATTTCATAATTTTTTTTTTATGCTAGGAGCCACGCTCACTTTTTCAAATCCACTACTTTCGTAATTTTTGAACACTTATACGTACATACTAGAACATCAATTCATTCCTTGAAATCCGAATTTTTATATCTCCATTGAAATTCATAGAATTACGGCACACGTATGGTCAGTACCGTTTTTGTTGTATTTAGCTATACACTGCGGTTAATTGATGTTAATAAATATTAAGTCAATTTTTATTTTATATAAATGGATTATAAACAGAAAGTACTGTACTTAAGTTCTATTTGCCTACTCAGAAACGCTTCGAACGAAAATGGCCAAAATTTGTGTTTTTGGCATATTTTGTCGCATTTATCTCAAAAACGAAACGTGATAGAAAAAAAATAATAACAGATTCGATTTAAGCGTTGAAATTTACACTGAAAATATTTATATAGCATTTTAAATTTTCTAGCAACGAAAGCGAATATAGCTAGTCCAGCATTTTTTATCAACCTAATTGTAAATATTCCCGGGGAATTAATTTTTCACGGACTTTATTTTTCTAGAGAAAAAATTCTCTTATTCTAAACTGCTGGGCGGAAGCTTTTTCTTTTTAAATGGTGGAAAGGGAATATCGAATTTTCGGTTATTTCATATACTTATATATAATTATGAATGAAAAACAATATTTAAAATGAATAAACTTTCAACTTTTGTTGTCTACCTTTTCCGCCGCCAAAAACATTTCCACATTTTCTACGATATTTGAGAATAGGAGGAAGGATAAAAGAGTAAAAATTCTCCAAAATTGTCTATTCGGCATCGGGCTGTATTTTAAGAGATTTTTGAGTTATAAACAAAGAATTAAAGTTGGTGAAAATTTCATTGTTTATATTAATTTTGTTTTTTTTAATAAAATGTGCACGTAATTTCCTATAAAAACAATATCTCATTTAAAGTTTTCAAAAGTTTCCTAAGTTGAGGAATGGCCTCAAAATAGGTGAAAACCAAAACCTAAGCAAATTTTTCGAAGCTCGTTTCGCACAAAATAAAAGCTTCTCATAATGGTTAAGGACGAATTTGAAAATGTAAAAACGTGAAATGCACATTCGAGTATTGACAAAAAAAAGAAATAAATTTTAAATAAGTAATATTAAGTCCAAATTTATTTTCCACCTTTTTGGGTAGGTGTTTGCTGGATTTCATTGCAGTAATATTTTAAGGCAAATAATTTCAGTAATCAATATTTTAATATATGAATTATTTATTTTTGGAGTGTCATTTTTTTAGCAAGAATTATTTTTGACAATTTAAGAAATTTGTATTAAAGAATTTTAAAAACATTAAAATAGAACTGGAACCTACCTCACGTGTATTGAAAAATGTTTCGTCATCATCACAGTTTGTCATATTTGGCAAAAATAGTGCTACTGGTTGATGCCAGTCGTCAGTGCTGGCACTGATGTTTAAGTCCATGATGCACAAAAGTTACAATTAAAACATTTTAAACCAAATAATACACTTTTATGTTTCAACAAAAAGTATTTAATTAAAAAAAATTAAATATAGTTAATAATATTTTGAAACAATAAACACGTCTTTAAATAGTTTCACTTCCGTTTCCGCTTTTATACAAAGAACTTTGAACGCGCGCACACACTACCACAGTTTTTAATGAATCGCAATCAAATGACAATTCTTTTAGGATTGTTAGCAGGATGCGAGATAAAATACAATTGAAATCATTGCTACAGTTTGGTGATGCTTGAAAGCTTCACCGATGTGCTGAAGCTCAAAGGAAAAAACGCATGTCGTACAAAAGCGTGCTCAAATAAAAGTGTAACTCTATAACAGTCAATATAAAAATTTATTTTTATTATAATTTATTTTTTATTTTTTTTTAAAAACAAATTTTTTTTAAATCAACAAATTTTCTTTACATAAAAAAATTTAGCAATCAAAATTTGGCGCCAGTTTTTCACTACTCCACAAGAGCTTTTAACAAGTATGAAATTTTGCTTTCAAATTTATGCGCTCACACACACATGCGCTTATTTTCAGAGTCGGTGAGAGTATACTAGAGAGCTTGACTGTGGTGAGTTTCTTCGGCACTTTGTAGGTTTCAAATTATGTTCAACTGACGCTTGATTGAAACTGAACGCCGTTAAATTGGTAAAGTTTCTGTGGATTTAAATGGATTAAAGTTCGAATTATTATTTGGCGCAAGTTTAATTCCTATTCACGTGTCTTTAAAACTATGTGCCGTGTTACTTCGGAGTTTTACAAAGAATTATTGCTTACATACTCCATGGGCTTAAATAGCTGATGTGTCTACCATAAACAAGAAAAAGGGATGCGACATCTATTTGCGTCATATTATCGTATCGTAGTATGCCAACTATTTTACAATAAACAGTTAATAACAAACAACATTAGTTGTTTGATTTCAATTTATAAATTAATTTTATCCTACGCTTATAAGGAGCTTAAGAACAACTTATAAGGGTGTAATTCAAATTATAATTTGAAAGAAAACTTTTGTACAGAGTATTGCGAAAAGTCATGATACATGGAAAATTTTGAATCTTTAATTACTTCAGTTCGTTGAGTTTTGAAGCTTATTTCAAATGTTTTACTGACACCAACAGCACTAGCAAACACGTACTGCATGCTCTTTAGACCAAAGATGCTCACAAGAATCTACTTCGGGAGCTGGTTTTAACAACATCAGTTTGGGTTAAATATTCAAAAATATTATGGGAAAAAAATTTGGGTGATGAAAATTTTTAAAGTAAAAGCTGAAGAAGCAAGTTGCTTGAATCACACAAACAAAAAGCACGCGAAGATAGCAGATAAAAATTATTTAACTTGAATAGCGGACAGAGCTAAAGAAGTCGATGCGTTGAAGCCAAAAATTACACAAACAAAAAGCAACATTGGGCAACTTAAATATTTTAAAAAATGTTGATTATTTTCGTACCACCCGCAATTTTTTTTTTCAAATGTTGTGATCTTTGATTAACGCTCTGAATTTTCTAGAACCGGCTGCACTTAGATTAAGGATTTACTTAGAAACATGAACTTTATTTCGCCTAAAGTTACTGAACTACATACATATATTTGAGAAGCATAAAAATTGTATGTACACAAAACACATACTCCTTCAAACCAAAATAAGATACCAACTACTTAACAACCAAATTAATGAGACAACTTGTGTTATTTATGTGAATAATTCCATTACAACTTAACATCAGTTTGCAATCCCAAAAATATGCCACAATAATTAATAAATTTCCCCGCTGCAGCACATCGCATTATATGAAGTACATATCTACTGCATGCTGCAAGCCGCTTTTTTTGCGTACGCGTGTCATTCGCACTATTTTCACGACAACGCACCATTTCCCTGATTCATGTTTGCCACCCAACGAGAACAAGATTTTCAAATTAATTCAAAAATTATAGAGAAAAACAACAAGTTTTAGTTGATTTTTCACTTCACTTGTAGAAGAAATTTTCAAATTAATGCTGCATCCGAAACGATTTATCAAATATAAATCATTTTGACGAGTTGTGTAAGTGCGCAAATCTTCAGCTGCATCAACACAACACAAGTTATGTACCTGTCGCTGAGGCAACATCTCTTATTTCCGTATGAGTTTTGGATTAGTTTGCACATTTCTATAGAGCCCTTCTTCTTGTTTTGATGTGGTGTATTACTCAAGTGCCTGTCATATGAAACATAGCGATTAGTGGGTAATTAAGTGTCACTATGAGCAGATGAATATGCAAACTGTTGAGAAAATAATATTGAAATAAAATATAATTTCTAAAAGCAGTATTTTAGAACGTTTGATAATTTCAAAAACAACTGAAACAAATACTAGAATCAGTAGCCTGGTATATGTATGCATAGGTTAGGCTGATGATGCTTGAAGAACTCCACCAACCCTCAGCCCAAAATTATATGAATAAAATAAATTTTTTAACTTTGATAAATATTATAAAATAATTTTTAAAAAAATTTCATGTTCATAATCACTAGCAAGAAATTTTTATATTTTGGCTCAATAGCTCCAGAGATGACTCTTAACATAAGTATGTATGGTGCAGCGTTGAACAAATTTTTCTCAATGATTTCTGCAGCTTGAGAAACACGGCTGGATCAACGGAGCAGGATAAGCTGCCCAAAAATCTATTGAAAGCGCGCCTCTTTTATACATTATGAACGGAATGATATAAAACGCATTGTCTTCAAACTATGTTCTTTAAAGAAAAAGTCACCCACTTTATAGCACCATTATTTTATACGAATTCTCTACGTAGTTGATTAATTTTAAACTCCTTCGTAACTGTCACATCTATGATAAATTTTTTACATATCCAATTTAATTATATTTCTCACACATAAAGTAAATTTAAGTAGATAGATGGACCGACACACGGACGGATATGTACATTTTCTATGCAATTAGTACAAATGATTTCAGCGCTTGTGGACACATAGAGATATAAAAAAAATGATAAATGCTTGATGTGGATGCGCCTGCGCACCATGGTTTCCATTACACTCAGTCACTTAAATACTCAGCTTTGAGTCAGTTGGATCTTTATGAACCAACAAACACTGGCCGCATGCTCGTTCGCCTAAAATGGTCATTTAGTAAACGAATAAAATGTTTAATGGCTGCAATTATTTGTGTTCATTTATCACCGCTTGCTGGATGTGGCAAACACCATCGGTTTTTTTTTTTTTCTTTGGATTTCAGCATTGGACTTAAATTTTTGGTAGAAAGACGAGGGTTTGTCACCATTTTTCATATATTTATAAGATAACCAGCTATGGTGTCATGATAGATGGATTTTCAGTTATTTTTTTCTTTTTTTACCCAAACAGTGAAATGCATTTTGTCTATGATCGTTTGTAGCTACCAAATATTGTATAACCTACAAAAGTGTTGGATTAGTTGTATTTATTTCTCGCTAGCCTTGCGTATAGTGTAGATAAATATTGTCCTCGATCACTCTAATGTTGATGGATTACTATAGTTTTATCGCATTTCTTAAGAAAATAGAGAAAGAAAAAAAACTCTTATGTGGGCTCTATGGAATTAATTTGACGTTTTAAATCAAATTATAATAAATTTTATTTAATCAAAATTTTAATTAATAAAAATTTCTTGAATCGAGAAATGTTGAAAAGCTTTGGAAGACATTTGTTGTTTGGCTTAAGCTTTTGTTGTTATTTGCAATAAATATGAATATTAACCTGACCAAAATAAGAGATTATTGTGAGTTACATAATTTTTGTTGGCAACAATAGTAACAACAACAACGAACATATCATGGGTAAGCACGGCTTTAGGCAACTCAACAACAATAATAACGAGCTTTTGGTAGATTTTTGTAGTACCAAGGGTGCCCCTTATTGGCATAGTGGTATAGTGGTATAGAGGTGCAAATCGATCAGATTTGTATTGACAAGACCTGGCGAAACAGCACGCTGAACATTCCCACACTGAGAAGCTCAGACTCCGAGAACAAGTTAAGATTCTAACCGCCCAAATAAACGATTAGAGTAGAATTCGTCAAAGATCAAACCACTAAAAATAGTTTCACCAACTACATAATCATTAATGCCGCTGAACTGAGACCAAGAGATTGCATCAACCATATGTACATTGCAAAATCTGAAGAGCTTGATTCATTCATTATACTTTTTGTGCGGCTAATGAATTCCTATCTGTTCGATGAGACAATGCCCACGCGACAATGCCCGAGCCTGACAAACCCAAGCCATCTTTGAGCAGCACTATAGACTATAAAACAGCTTGGGATAATGATCTCGCGGCAGATGCAGACAACTTGAACGAGCTCTACAGCATTAATACGAAACTTCTCACGTTCAATCAGATGTTAAAACGGCTTACTGCTTACATCACAATCAGTGCAGTTAGATAGATGGTACAAAAATAAACAATTTATTTGTATATATGGAGATTTGGTAATAATTAACAAATTATATATTTTCCTTAAAGGTGAATATGGTTAAAGCGATATTGGCAAAAAAAATTGCTTTGCTTTGAATTATGCCCACTGAAAGTTACTTGTCGCTTTGCCTATAAAAATATTTTCAGCTTTTTGTATCTTAAATCCAAATCGTGTTGAATGATTATATGCACATATGTACAACTAATTGTTCGGTTTTCTTGATATACATATTCTAATACCGCCTATAAATTTATCATTTTCTAAAAATATCCAAGTAATTTTTATTACAATGCGGTTTATTTTCTCTATTTATCTTTATCTTTATTTTACGCATAGCGTTGTTGTCATTATTAATGATTCCTTTTAAATTCTGCTGACAGCGAATTTTTGTGAACAATTCGAGGCATGAAGATTCTTCAAGTGTTTCGCTATTTCCAGTTGTTCGTAATTTGTTTGTTGTTATGTTTTATGCTGTTTTGTGATGTCTCTGCAGAGTGGTACAATTTGTTTTATTCAATTTAAGTTAATTTCAAAATTTACGAGTATAACTATGAGAAAGCGGAATTTCTTTTAAAGAAGTCTTTTTGATACATACATAAGAATAGAGCGTCTTACCTTATCGTGAAACTATGTACATATTGTGTACATATTCATACAATTAATTTATTGTCAACCATACAAATTCCTTAGTAATTTATTGCACAGGGTGGCACGATATTGCCTTCATGATTTAAATATTTTAAAAGTTTTTTTATTTCAGCGTAAATTATCATTTGCTTTTTTTTTTGAGTAAAAAGCAGTTGTTTTTGGCAAGAATTTTAATGCGAAGATTATATTTTGACTAACGGCTGATTATTGACTTAGTAACCACATAAGAAAATGTCGGAAACAATTAAGAACACGTTTTTGGTCTCAAAAAAGTTTTCCAACATCTTCCATGCATCCATGTGGATTATACGTGGTCTTCCGGTAGAAGAAAAGTTCCTAACTGACCATTCTTGCCGAAAACGTGTAACCAGACGAATTCATACACTAAAAATCGACGATATGGGCGCTGCGTCAAAAAAACTTTCGGTTGGTCTTCGAATTAATATTCAAAATTTTTTGTCGCCTTGTTCTGTGTTGCTCCATATGAAATTCCGCAAAGTCTCGTTTTCCAAATTTTAGAAAAAATATTTAAAAATTAAACAATCAAATCGATTTCATACCAAAGTTAATATTGCGCCAACCTGTATAAACTCATTATAAATCCAGCTAGTAATAACGCAGCATAATTTACTACCTACTTAAACTAATGGAGCGAATAAACTGCAACCACAAATATGCTAAATCCTTACAAGGAATTTTGCATTTAAGATCTTAAAGGTATACTCATGTTTATAGCTGCATTTTGAGTATTTATCTAAACTTCAGCAGCAATCAGCTTTTTTTTCCTCGAAAACTAATAGATTTACAGAAAAAGTGGTCCAAGGCTTTGGCGTTCGATATCTTAAGAACTTTCTAAAAAAAAAGCAAATAGAATATGCTGAAAAAACAATTCCCAGCATGGTTGATTCCAGACCCGGATTAACCTTAGATGCACACTAGGCCAGTAGGGCGGCAAATATTAGGAACTTTGAGATTTTTTTTTGTAATTTATTTACACAGGGGGAAAAAAGTACAAATACTGGGAAAATTGTTAACAAGCAAAAAAAAAAAGGTTCTGACTGGCCTAAGGGCGGCAGATTTCTTAATCCGGGCCTAGTTGATTCACTATGCATTATTTTAATTTTCTCTCTTTCAAAAACTTGTAGGAGTTGTTAATTTGATATTTCTTTTTAGTATATATTTTACACTTTAGAGCCTCCAGTGAATAATTTCAAAAACTCGTATGTAAAAAATATTTTAAACGAGATCTTGATAATAGTAATTTTGTTTGATGTTTGTAGAGCTCAGAATATAACTCCCAGAAAAGATATAATTTTCAGAATTTCCAACCTATGGAAAATTGAGATTGAGAGAAGTAAACTTAGAACTATGTAACTTCTTTTTTGTAGAGCAGTGTTATGCAATCATGGACTGTTACTACTCACGTACTCAGAATCCAAGTAGGCACAAAATTCGCCATTACTGTCGCTAGTGCAATGTTTATTCAGACTTTTAACATAAATATCCTCATTCAGCCCACCTCGCAGCTATGCATTAACTATATCCACCTAATGTCACTACAAGGCATTTTTAGCTGCTAGTGCTAGCACTAAAATTACCAAGGTAGGTACTATAATACAAACTTTATTGGCTGTTCCACAATTTTTTGCTCCAAATACGTGAACATAAATGCAACCAACGCAATAATCGACTCCAACATGTCTGCCCTCGTCGTTTTCTTTGTGCTTACTTCCCACTCTCTCTCTAATTAAGTGGAATTTTAATGATAGTTTTGAAGAAATACCTAAACCCTTTTTTGTTTCATTAAAATTTATCTGCCTGGTGGTTTTCGGAACTTCTTCTGATGTCCGATCGCATTACAACTCTGTTCTATTACCATAAAAAACAAATGTCAAACTCCAATGTAGAACCAAATCTTAAACGATATTAAAACTCATTTTAAAATTAAATTAAAAAAAAAAAGATCTCAAATAAAAGTAAACAAATAACGACATACGGAATTTTCTTAACCCGATTTTAATTTTCAATCGTTTGGGTGACATTTCTGTTTTTTTGTGAAGGTTTCCTATTTTATTAACGCTGCATTTTGTGACTGCATCTCATTAAAACAAAAAAAAAAAAGAAACCCTCATTTCGAATATAAAATTCGTTATCTTGTACATTTTCGTTGCCATGATTTGTTTTTGTTTTTTTATTTTTAATTTCATTTTGTCTTTAGAAATCAATTCTTGTGTGTTTTTTAACTGTTTCCTTTACTAAATTCAAATCATTTCATTGTTCGATCACCGATGTTTACATTTTGTTATTTGATTTTCTTATCTTTATAGGCAACATCAGAGTTTTATATGAGATTTCTCGGAGACGCTTTGTCTGCTGTGCTATGACCTTTTGTTTTTTAATTTAATGCGGTTTTTATGCAATTTCTTTTCAGAATTTTCTAAATTTGAAATTCATTATATGTTTTTTATTCAATAATATAACTCCATGTACAATTCAATGATATAAGACTTGGTTTCGAAGTTATATATGCCCATCTTCAAAAACCGTGCTCATAAGCAACAAAGTGTCAGCTGTTCGAATTTTTAAATGTTTGGTGCCATGCGATTTTTGAAGCTGCAGTAAGCGCGAAAACAATTTATGTTCGAAATCTTTCTGACCCTTCTTAATTTTGGAAATAATTGACTTCCTAATGGTGACATTTTAATTTTGTTCAGTTTCAGTTAAATAACAAATTACCATTGGTGATAACCCTTGAAATTTGCATGCATTTTTCTAGAATAAATGAAAACCGTTGCACTTACAGTAGCAACAATGAAAGGATGCATTTTATGCTGCACATCCTGTTCATGCAATTGCACTTCATATAGCAAAATGCAATTAAATGGTTTGCGAAATTTATGTTGCACGTTATAGAACGTTGTAGAACTACGGCTTAAATTTGGGGATACAAATAATCAATGCTCGATTTTCGCAAGGGAGCAACGCATTGTTCTGTTAATTTGCCATTTAAATGTCAATACAAGGGATGACTGTAGTTACGCACGCAGTCCCTATAAATACTTGTGTACAGGTATGTTAATACTGGACTAAGCTGATTTATGAAGTGGATCAAAAAAGCATACACAAAAATTTCTATGAAAAGATAACTTCCAAGTCGTGGGTAAAATAACATTTATCCACTAAATTTTCATCCCAATGCACCTAAAATGATTCGGATTCAACAGGTCAAAATATACAGTAATAGTATATATCTCATAAATAATCTATTACACTTTCATTTTGTGTGCCTGTAATATTGACATTTGTACAATACCAAATATTCTCAGATATAAAACGTTTAAGGGAACTGAACTTCCAAAACAGCAAATAATCCATCTGGCATGATTTTAATTAGTGAACTGAAAAACTCATTAAAAATTGTAAAGTTAACAAAAGCTCAAGTTATATAACCGTCGTGATACATATAAATTATGAGCAATTTGTTAAATTCGCTTTAAAATTAATTTGGTCATAAAATTCATTTTAATGACCTCGGTTTTATTATGCATTTTAATTTTTAAGTGCAAAATAATCAGATAAAGAAAAATGTGCAGTTTTGTAGTTAGTCGCTATTGTTGTTGGTGTTTTCGTTATAGTTCCAGTGTTTGTTATTTAGTTTGGTAGATATTTTTCCAGCTTGCTATAATGGTGAATTCTATATAGTACACACCGTACCTGCCTGTTAAGTATTTTGCTTAACATGTTTTAATTATGCAGTTTCTTTACTTATTTTTTTATTTCATTATATAAAATAAAATGTTTGTTTTTTTTTTCTTTTGAAAAACTCGTCAGCAAAAAAAAACAGGGCAAGAAAAATATTTTGACACACGACGTCCACTTTATGAGTGAAATAGTGACAACCGGACGAACTTACACGACGCATTGACGGTTCACTGCTGTAGGCCACTCCGTGAAGTGTTTCGTTAAAACTTCAAAACATAAAAGAAAACTTAAAGTGCAGTGGGATAAAGAGTTGAATGTGAAAAAAAGAAAGGTAATAAAGCTAATAGCGATCGGTCAACGTCTTTAAAAAAAAAAACTGTAACAATAACTATAAATTGAGTTTGTGCCTGGCCAAGTTCAGAGGTTACGAAAGTCGGTTTATCTCGTAAGCTATACCTTCGAAAGACTTACCCGATACGACACTAAGAGTTCCCCGAGGCGCTACTGGTGATGTCCGAAATTCAAACTAGACCTTTCGCCATTGACTGAATCAAAATTTTTTTTCGAAAATCAGGTGCCAGTTGCAGCCAAAAGTGGCCATAAAGATTCTGTGTAGTTTTCAACAATTTTTTTGACCTATGCCATTCGAATCGAAGCAAAAAAATGATTATGAATATTAGTATTTGTAATCAACCGAATAAAAAGTGGATGGAAGTGGGAAAGTAGAAGTAGCACCCACCTTGGACGAACAACTTTAAATTGCTAATAATAAATGTCGCATTGAATAAATAGATCAAGGATTAAGGATAGGAATCACTGATATTGTCAGACATAGTGAAAAATATTGTTAACAAAAATATGATTATGAGATAGGAAAGCTACTTTGGGTACAGAGTCACGAATTTTAAGTGTAGCCCATCAGCAGATATGTAGAGTGCAATATTTTCAAACAAATTTCGGTGTATCAAACAATTCCTGCTGTAAATGACTGCACTTTTAAAATGCACTAAAGGGGTTTTTGCGCAAAAACAAAATAAAAAGGGTCGATACCTGCAGCAGTTGCAACAACTGTTGCCCCACTTTGTTTGCCTCGCCTGTTAAATATTCATGAATAAGTCACCACGTTACTGACACCAAGTGCATTGCATGCAATCGTCAAACTCAAACCGCTCCACTCTATGCATCCTTTCGTTGTTCTAACTCTGCATCTCATTTGGTGAAAATTAATATTTTAATTATTTTTTTTTATTATTCAACATCATATCGTAATATGCATGGCGTCACTGCGCCTATCAAGTTGTGCCCATTTCACTGACTGCCCTATGTTGTGTTACCCGCTGGTCATATCTACAACAGTAGCTAATAAAATGCAATAAAACGCACGTGGATTCCTTAGAAGAGGAGAGTAGTGGATGGAATGGGAAAAGTCCTTTTGCACTGCAACGACCGCAGCTACGGCGGCGTTCAAGCGCAAGTGTCGCGAAACAAATTGATGAAATTTAAGACGTGTCGCTAGCATCGGCTCAAATTTATTAGGTGGTGCTTTTGATGCAGTTAACAAGGCGACATGTGGAGCTTCCTTCATTTGCATTCGAATCTCGTTAGATTTAAGGCTTAGGTATTTTATTGTTGAAATGATGACGCTCACACAACATTTGAAGTTTACTTTAGGATATACTTAGATCTAATTTTAAAATATTGTTATTATTAAATTTGATAGATATAATGAACTAATTCGAAGTTACAAAAGCTTAATAGCAAAACCCGTAATAAAAAAGCATAATGATTTTGCCAAAAGATTTTTCATTAATTTAGGTAGTAGAGCAACAGTGTCCCCATATGCTTCTTTTATATATATACTATATATATATTGCTAAGCTAGTTACTTACAAGAAGTGACGATGCGTTTAGCTTCAACAGCTAGCATGATCAATACAGCTAGCAAAGGTGAAACAATTTTTCTATGAATCATTATAAAAAGCAACCATAAACTTTTTGCTTAAAAAATACCAATAAGGCAAGTAGAATGTATAAAAGTTAAATAACAACGTCACATCAACTTGTTGTCGAATTGCAGAAGATGCCTGAGAACGTCTCAGAATAAATGCAGGATATCGCTTTCATATGAAAATCAAAATGATTAATTTCTTACAAACGGTTTTTATGAGCAGAATTTTATGTACCAATTGATTTATTAATCTGTACCTGTTGTTGGACGTAAGCATGACGTATTTTATTACTACAAAATCAAATCGTCGTCGTTATACTGTACAATACACACTCACGAATTTAAACAATAAATTGCATAATCTGGCTAATGGGCTATTAAGGGGACCACAGCGGAGAGTTTTATTTAAAAGAAAAATAACCACATACGGTGCAACAGGTAAACGGCGCTTGAAACGATTAATTTGTGATCTTTATGAGGCAACTTCATTGTAAATCAAATGAATTGCATGAGAAATTTTCATTTTTATGCGATACATAAAAATACTGATTCCTATTATGGGAACTTTCATATCTAATTAGTTGAATTCTTAAAGATTATACCTTTCATTAATTCCTTCCAACTTCCAACCATATTAATCAAATGTGTCAATGAGATTCTTGATGGCAATTTATTTCCCCAACACTTGGCTCAATTTGTAAAATGTAAATTTATCAGTCCAAGCGATAGACAAACAATTTATTTGAATTAGAAATTGAACATTGAAACGATTTGTTTGAACACTTTGCAATCGCAGCGCGAATGTGTTATCATTTGGTGTTTGTTTGTGTTGCATGCGGGATAACGAGTGTGGCAGGCACTCGCTTTATATCGCTGGTACATAGGGTACTCTGCGGTACCCACGCAATGTCATTTCTAATCGTATATTGGCAGTTTCTATTGATTTAAGCGCATAGCTTGTTTATGGCGTGCTTACAAAAAGGTGGCAACATTGACTGAAAGTGATATTGGAATAATTGCACAATATTGATTTGTGGTCAGAGTCAATTTGCATTAACTTCGTGTTCGAGTATTCCTTAAGGAAGTTTTTAGTGACTATTTAACTAATAGATCTGCCGAAAGATAATACTTGCAGTATTATGGTATATGGTCTTTGGACTTAGTGCTATGGAAAAGTCTCTTTTCAGTTCACCCACAACTTAAAACTTTATGGAATGAAAATTTAGCTCCAACCCGTAAAGATCGAGCTCGAACTCGACAGAGTTGAACAAGTGTAGCTCAAGGGTAAAAGTCGGACAATTCTGAATTGCGATTCTCCATCTAAGGGAATATTCAATTCTCAGCAAAAGATCCGGTGAATATAACGAGCGAATGCAAGATAATTACGCAGTTAAAAGAATCATTTCAATCAGGTTCGAAAATTTAAATAAATTGGACTGTAAAAAATCTGAATGATGAAAAATCTGAATGATGAATTAATTTATCCAGTAAAAACCTTTTCTCCATTAGTTATCTCAGTTCATAGCAAATGAAAAGCTGCATATGTTTTCTTTGCAAATTTAATTGATTTTCACAAATATGCAGCTCAGGTATTAAGTAATTTAATTAAGTAGTTTTAGTCATTTGAAACGAATGCATGTTTACGACAAATAATTCATCTCTCAGTGTTGCAGCCAAGGATAGTGCTTGTACGGATAGCTAAGCAGAAATGCGACGGGAATGTCAACTAACAAAATTGCAATTATTTGCTGAAAGTCGACATGAATAAATTAATAAATGCGAAGAGTATGAGTTTGAGAAGCAGAATGGATATGGAATTAATTAGAAATTCAATGAAAACTGGTTAAGGTATGTGAGGAAAGCAGCTGCGTTATCCTGTTGACTGCTAATGGCAGCATAAGAGAAATAAAAATATTGAATTAGCAAGGATATGTCAATTAAGCAAAATAAATTCATACATTTACGTATTTTAAAAAGTTTACGAAAATAAATTTCTGCCTACTCCCAATTCAAATGACTAATTAACTTTGCAAGAACTTTGCTGTAGGCTGTCTTCCTTGTCATGTTTCTTTTTTATATTTTTCCACTGAAATTCATTGTTGTTGTTTTTTCAATTGTCCTTGCTAATTGTTAAAAGTTTTTCAATAGACATCTTGTTTAATTTGCTTTTCCTTATGTTTTCTTAATTTCCTTTTCGATTTTTTCTTCCTTTTACTACTATTTTTAATGTTATTTATTTAGACCGTAGGAAATGCAAATTGCGCCACATTTTCAGCAGTGAGGCTTAGAAATTTACTGATTTCTTTGATTTTACTTTGAAATTTGTAAGAGAAACAAATGCGTTGCCGTCTTCTTCCCTTCAGCTACGGTGAGACAAGACAAGTAAATGACAAACATGGAGTTACTGAAGACATTCAACATAAAACGCTAGCGAAATTGGCTGAAAAGGAGCAACGTTGCACAAGTCACTTGTGTTCGTAATTAGTTTGTTTCCGTTTTTAATTAAGTTATGTATTTCTTGAGATGCGCTTTATCGAAAATAGAAATGAACATATTTCTTCGCGGAGTGATATTTAACTACATAAACTCACACATAATACTCCTATCTTTGTTAAATCAAATTCAGAACTAAAATCTTTCATATTTTGTGTATGTATGTATTATATTGCCAGGGTTGCCATGTTGAAATCAATGAATTAACTACCTTCTGAAAAAAATTTTTTTTCATCTTGACCTTTTTTAGTCGTCCATGTTAAAATATAATTTTTCGGTAATGCGATCTTGCTAATTTTCAAAGAGTTTGTTTATATTGGAAATGCCACACTACTTATATAAACCGCGCTCTTGCTCAGGCGACCTGCGATATTTGTAGGAAATTTGGCTAAATTGTCCTAAATAACTCTCTCAGTATAGCGTTTTAAATTGTTTGTACGTATGGGAGGTGACACGCCCTCTGATCTATTATAAAGGATCCCGTACTTTTTGTATGGAAAAGGTTGTTCAGTTAAATGAGCTGATACTTTGGAAATAAGTAGTTTTTGTGATGCTAGTCGAAAATCTCATTGGCCACGATAAAATCCTATAACAGGATTTTGAGATATTGGCCAATAAAGGTCTCATTTTACGGGCAGTAGCTATCAATGTATTTTGTTGTAAGTAAATTTTTTTTTTTATGAGATCAGTTAGTGTATTATGCAAAAAATCAAAAAAAAAATTTCACAAAGAAAAAACTTATTGATAACTAAAAAGTCGTAACATCCACTTTCAAACCACACCAGGTATATCGCTCATGGCTAAATCGATTCAACAGTATGCACATTTTTCTATACCTTCCAAGGTCCATTCTATGCATTACTATATATGCTAAAGATACAAAGTGCGTATGCCCTGCATTTTGGATATAAAAACCAACAAAAAAAGTCTTGCATGTAGATGTGGTAGTTCATATATGTCGCCTTATGTTATCGCCACAAATAACGATTTAACTAACTTGCAATCTTCTCATATACTCTATTCAACTGATGTCCGAGCAGTTATTTGTAAAATTTCTATAAAATTTAAATATCTTTCTCCAACAATGTTTTTGTACTTCTAGAATATTAAAAGTAATCTTGAATTTCAAGTCAATAATTTTCTATATGGCGCCATAATAATCGACATTGGCAAGCGTCTTCATGTATTTTTAATATTGCTTAAGCAAGAATGTCTACTCCACTGGACATAGACAGACCAATATTGCAGCTCATATGAGTACGTTCACATTTTAGAATGGACAGCATTCAAAATTCCATAAATGTTTGCAACGATTATAACAATTAGTCTCCACACTATTGTTATTATTGTACTTTCAGAAAAGAAACGTTCTTGGTTTCTTCCGGAAAGGATGCAACAATTCAATTTAAAATTTTTATATTAAATATTCACAATATTTAGCATATCCTTAGAAAGAAGAATATTCATTCACATTCAATTACAAAAATTCCAAAGGACCATAGAAGAAAATTTCTCAAAATTCATACGAATAAATTAACAGAAATTCCTTAAGATGCTCGCTCGTATAGTGCAATTAAGTTGTAGAAGGGATTTTAGGAGGTGTTTCATAAACGAGCACCACCACTAGTAACTCTGAAACTATCACTAGCATTGCAATATCATATACAAACGAGAATGCACAGTAGCGATGGCAGCATCACCGAGTAACAACGTTACTATTCAAGTAGCAAACAGATATGTGAGTAGCTGTTGCTGTTGTCTTAAGTGTCAGTCAAGTGGAGCAACTCAGATAAGGAGAGTATACCATGTAAAATTCATCGATTTTGAAAGAAAATGGTTTGAAAAATTATAAGGAAATGGTATCTCAGATTACTTAGATTTTTATTGCATCCATTGATACTTTAAAACCCCGGATACTTCCGTAGAACATTAAGACATACTATAAGTAAATTCCTTCTTATTAGAAAAGTAGAAAACAAAAGATGAACAACGTAGTAGCAATTGAATATCCAACTCCAAAAAAGTAGGCGGAATGAGGTGGTGGATATCTGCAGCAACGTCGTTGTCAACAATATTTTTGTTGTTGTAGTTGCTGTTGTGTCTTGAATGGCAACAAACATGAAATCGAAGACACACTCGTAGGCTCAGTAGTAGAGGCTTTGTCGCTGGCTCTTACATAAGGATGCATTTGAGATGTTGTAGTAATTGTTGTTGTTGTTGTTGTTGTTGTTGTTGTTGTTCTATAAATTATAGCTGCTTGTCATGTACGGAAAATCCTTGTGTCAGTATTTCGAAATGTTTGCGAATTGAGATGGCAACATCAGCAGCAGTGGTTGTGATATATTTTCAGCACGATTTAACTACAAAATCCTCCAAAACAATTTACAGTACTACCCGTATTTTCATGGATTTAGTTAAACACACATGTGGAATACACTGCTACAATTATCACACGCGTATATGGATATACAGTCAGTTTTGTATTTAGTGGCATTTTAATGTGTATTTGCTGGTCAAAAATCAAAATTACTGTTACTGAACTAATTCGATAAAAAATCCATTCTATCTTAGCGATTATTAAATTCTAGAAAAATACATATATTATACAAATTTCATTACAGATATTATTTCTGCGAAAATCACGAATCGGTGAAAAGTTTTGTTTGGATTTTTTATCCAAGTTAGTAAATACTCACGAAGAGGTTGTGTGAAAATGTATTTCCATTTCTTTATGGGTTTCTTGGAGTTAAGATTGAACACAAGTATTCTTCATTAGAAATATTAATTTCGTATACCGAAACCACGGTATTTCGAATTTTTTTTAGCCGCGAAAGTCCTTGAATTACTATGAGAAATTTGGGCTTTTTACGTCTACACATCAATGGTGACATTGTGTGATCGTATGTTTTTTTGTATTGCTGGAAATTCATAAGTTTTCGGAATAAAATCAAAGTAAAATTTGTTATTTTTTGTAGACTAGGGAGCTCCGCTCCCCGCTTTTTTTTGTATTTTATCTCTTATTATACGCAAATTTTCAGATACTGAAACCTATTTTATATTCAAATCCAAATAGAAAACTTTTTTGCGCATCATCAATTTTTTTCGTATAAGACTGGAAACTACTTTGACATTATGATTCTACCTTTCTTTAATTAAAAGTATGCAATGGAATTTTTGCTTCTTCTTATATTTGTTTTGTTTTGATTTTTTTTTGCCTTTCTTCTTTCATTATACTCAGTCATACTTACTTTTTGACAATGAAAAATTATTTATATAATGGAAAGAAATACATTATCGTTTTTCATAATAAATACTTATTAAGACCAAATTGTCGTATACGCTATAGTTATCGTGGCATTGTCCCCCCCCCCCCCCCCAAGGATCTGATACTACTTAGTTATTATTCAATACACCAATTCAATAAAATCTATAATAGTGGTGGAATTATATAATTATATAATTATAATTCTCGTCTCCCCTCCCCCTCAAGGTTTTGGTGAAATGACGCCACTGTATGAGGGCTATGTTTCCTAATGTAGTACGTAGCCTTTTTCTGTCCTTTCAGTCGCTCAAATCCTTTCTTTTAAAAGCATCTCATTAAGTACTTAGTGCTATTAAACATGAAGCAGAGTTCATATGTTCATTTCATTTCACAGATTTGTTGATTAGGGCAAATATCCTTGCTACTCCCATAAACTGGTCATTTAACTTTGCTTAACTATTTTATGTTGGCGTAAAATGTTTTTTATTTTTATGAAATTTGTAAAAACAGTTATATTAACCCATTTAAAAAAATAAGTACAAAAACAAACTAATTGCTCGTCAGAATGCAAAATAAATGGTGAAAACGTGTAAACATGGAAAAATAATTATGACGTTGTCCTAGAGAGTAAAAAAAAAAAAAAATTAGAAGCTCAAAAAAAGTGCGCGCTGGAACCTAAACTGAAAAAAGTTTCGGGCGCGTTCAGCGGTGCGCCCATTTGCCGAGAAAAAAAAAACATTGGTACCACATTTGGACACTTTGGGGGTTAATTACAAATTGCGTTTGCATGTATGTCATGTAAAGGGTGGTGCAAAATTACTTTTATGGTATGAATTTGTTTTAACTTTTTATTTCAGTTTTTCTTTTTATTTTTTTTTATCATTTTACAAAAATGTGCAGTGCATCGCTCAAAAAAATCATTGCCTCATAATTCATCGGAAATTATGCCGGTTCGCAGTTATCATCACCACTATGGTTCCATAAAAGTGGACCCACAACGCGTTCTGCAAGGCATACAATAGGTATTGTGTGGGACATCATCGACTCACATTGTAGCGACTTTAATTGGCCGCTGCGATTACTGGTCTTAACCGCTCCCGACTCTTGCCTATTTGAAAATAAAGGTGTACGGCGATAAGCAATTTGCAATAAAAATCGTAAAGCTATGAAAATCAGATTTTCAAACTTAGCTCCTTAAAACTCCGATGGTGTCATAGCTTTAGTTGACCCTGGCCATAAAACATGAATTCTTTGCAGAAAATGGCCATCATTTTCAAGACATAATCTCTCTGATATTTTATTCAATATAATTTTCCATTTGTAATAATATAATATAAATATGTAATATTAAAAAAAATAAAAAACTTATATCGAATTAAAACCATTCAAATCATTTTGTACCACCCTATTATCTGTGCGTTTGTAATTTGTGCACATGTGTTTGTGTACTCGCTCTGTGGTAGTGCATTGTGGCTACAGCAAAAATATCATTAACGTCGTTTAATTCGTACGCTGATATAAATTTTATTTTTATTAATATTAAATTGTTGTTGTTAACATATTTTTCATGTGATTTTGTTCTCTTTTTTTTATCATTATCGTATTATTTTAATTATTGTCCTTTGATGTTGTTATTGGTTTTTTTTATTCACATTTCCATCGCTAATTACACTTTGGCTATTAATAATTAAAATTGTATTAAATTTGATTTTAACATGCGATGTGTTGGCATCATTGGTAGCAATTTTAAAAGGGTGATTTGTTGCTGTGATAATAAAAAGGTGGGTGGGTGCGGCAATAAAAATATATATAATTTTTATATGGTTAGGTATATAATGGTTTGAATTCGGTTTGTTAAACTAAATTTTAAGATTTTAACATCTTTAAGAGACATTTTAATCAAATATAATAAGTTACGATTTTGTTATAAAAAAGATCTCGAGCGTAGTCGCGCAGGTGCACCAACTTGGCCACACCGTTGAGTGAAACGCAGACCTTGCCACCAGGCGTTCAATGTCCAAGCGAAAGACTGTAATCTACCCTCTTAAACGGAATCAGAGAAAACTACAGCCAATCAGTGACTTTTCTCTGAATTTCAGTGTCAAGTCAATCACTGATTTTTCAGTGGTTTGGCACATTTTTCGAGAGTTCAGGCTCATGAAACTTTTAGTGCAGCCGAATTCAGCATAGGAAAACTTTCAAACAGAATCAAAGTGGGATATATGAATCCAATAACTATTTGAAAGATTATTCCTAGAGATACTAGAACTTAACGTCTTAGAAAGATGAATGCTTATCAGAAAGTAACATAGTATCTCGCAGCTTTTAGGAAGCGAGTTTTCAATTTTATAATTAATGTATGAACATTATAAAAAATTTCATTATAGCTTACACGCAATGAGATTGGAAAAATGTATAGCCGGGATCAGAGTTGTGAACTCAATCAACAAATCTTACACATGACAAACATAGTCAAAAGAAGAACACTTCTAGTTAAAATCTGAGTCGGAGTTGTGGGTACAATCCAAAATTTTCCTTCTTATATCATTACCTTTTTGAATAATGTACTCACTCACACTCGTGCCTCAAATGGTCTCAGCTTTCTCTCTTTTAACTACTGAATTTTACATCGTTGCTTACCTTACTGAAAAAGAGGCTATTTTTTGCTGCGTTACGCTGTGGCTTTATTTTCTGCTTACTGGAGCTCTAAGTATTTCTTTTGACTAAGGCAACAAAAAAAGCTGTATATAGCACGGAATATGGATAGACAAATTGCCTCTCGCTCTGCTATATTTATTGTATCAAAAGAATAAGTTATTTTGTCTTTTGGAAATAAATCTAATGTTTCAACTTCAATAGGTTTTTTTATTACATACGAAACCTGTACAGTGTACACCAATGAGTATACTCACGCTAAGGACGTTAATGGTTTCTTACAATTTTTTAAAAGCCGCAAAGTTTGTCTAGAGCGTATTTTCTTAAAATACTTTTTCAATGTATCGACTTGAAGTTGCTACTTGGATAGGATGTGCCACGCCTTTACACTAACTGGCTTAGATATACTAAGCATCGTCCGTTGACCGATTATTTCGTTTGCTCGAATATATCATATTTTCTAGACTTAGCCCTTCGAGTAGTTTATTTGTCTTGTTCTTTGAAGATTTAGCGGTATGGAAGGAAAATAAAGAATTCAACTAACAAACCCATCAACTATTTGCAGAACTTTTCCAAAAAATACTAGGCAAAGGGTAGCCAAACATTAGCAGTTTATTGAATTAAAGAACAGGAATATTACTATAGAATTGAAAAAATCTCCTCATACAAAGTGCTCTATTAAAATAGCTGTAGGCGTTATAATCCAACATTTTCTTATATTTTTCTAATGGATCCACTACTGTTCTTTTTATTAGTTGCGACAATTATATTCGTCTTGGCAGTTTTTTCATACTTACTTTTTAATAATCGATATGCAAATCATCTTTTTTTAGTCATTTTGCATGTCTCACCACTACTTTTACTAGAAAACACCAAAGAAGTTAAACTAGTCCGAGGTCCTACATGGGATATTGTGCCCAAATATTATGGTTTACATGTCTTTGGCATTAAAACATGATATTCATTTGCCTATACCTGTGTATGTCTAAAGTAGAAGACACCCAAGGAAGGACATTCTAATATGTACATACCTGATTCGAATGGCACCTATTTCTGAAAAAAATCAATTTCTTCGTTAACTTTTTATTAAAATAAATTACCCAGACCCTACTCCGAAACAGGAACACCGTTACCAAAGAAGAGCACTTGTGATTGATTACACATGCTCACAAAAAAGAAGTCACTAAGTTGGAAGATGGGGTACCATATGAAGTGCTGAAAATGAATCCAGGGTCAGAATTACTTGATCACATCATGTTTTCGAGATATCTTAATTTAAAAATGCAAGAAAGTGAAAAACCTTTTTTTTTGCATTTTTTCTGAAAGTCTCATAGTTATGAGCATTGCAGAAGCCTTAAATCATCCTAGATATAGTAAAACTATGCAGAAAACATTAAAAACACAAAGTTTTTTTTTGTATTTCTTTTATTTAGTTGAAATTTATTTATTAATTCAATTAAAATTAATTACACGAAGTCTAACATATGCACTTAACTAAGTGTTAGTTTTAAGTAAACACTTAATAACATACTACAAAATTGAGTTATCACAGTTAACAGTTTCTTATGATAAAAAGTTTACAGATCAAGCAAAAATTAATTATTTTATTAAATATACAACTGCACGTAGCAAGAAACACTGTATACCTATGTAAGTATATAAGTAAATAAGATACTATTACTAATAATGCATTTATTTAATTAAAAATTTTTATTAAGAAATAATATTGCGAAAAAATTTTCCATTGAATTTGCATTTGCACTTTGCCCTCTGTTGCCCACTGTAGTGCAGTAAAAGTGACAGTAAATTTAATGAACCTTTTGTACAAATAACTTGCGTTGCAACTATAAATAATAATAAATTTAAAGTTTTAAGCTTTTTAGAAATTTTATTGCTAGAATTTATATCAAACTCTTTTGCAAAATACAGTTGAACTTACATTTGCTTAAATTGCACATTTGTAGAAATCTTCTCTGCTGCATACCAAAAGTTGGGAAAAATTTTAAACTGGTGGTACAAAACCTGTCATATGATGACTGTAAAGAAAGATAAGAAGGATAGATAGGTTATATTATATATCATTATTTTGCACTAGAAATATTTAAACAGATGTTCTGAAACCACTACAATTTTTAGAGAATAAGAAATTAACTCATTTTGGAATTACGTGACAAAACTTTACAAATGTAAAAAAACTCATTGAAGACTCTAAACGAATAGATCTGCTAGGAAGTTGATCACATTTGTAAAAATTTTAACATTTGTGAGGTTCTGTATACTTGGGAAAAGTCTAACAGTGATCACATTATTATAATATAACTTTAACAAGTTCTAAGGAAACGTAGCTAAACTTTACAAATACCAAAAACTTTACAAATGTTCAAAACTTTACAATGTTTAGGGAAACTAGCCTACTACATACCCTTTAAAGAACGGCTGATATACTGCATTGGCATCACTGGATAAAGTTTCACTGCCACTACTGCTGCGACTGGAATTATCATCTCGTGGCGAATAACTACCACCGCTAAAACGTGACGACGACATGTTCGTCGACGCAGCGGCTGCAAAGCTATTGACAGCACCATATGCAGCATTAATGTTGCGACAAATATCGGTCGTAGGGGCTTGCGTAGCGGTAAGTAAAAGTTTCGCCGCCACGCTCTGTACCCTCATATTCGGCGGAGTTTGGGGTGGAGTATCGGGTTGGACTTCGGGAAACCCCATCCGCTGATTCGCTGTGTGGTGTGGATGATGTGACGGGTGTTGCTGCCGTTGCTGCTGCACCAGCTGCTGTTGTTGCTGCTGCTGTAGTTGGTGCTGCTGTTGCTGCAGTTGGACTAAAGGATTTGTTGTAGAAGGCGTGGTAGATGTTCTGTTGATATTGCCGCTGATATTGTTGTTGTTGTTGCTGCTGCTGCTGTTGATAATGTTGCTGCTGTTGCTGATATTGCTGCTGTTGCTGCTGCTGCTGCCGCTGTGATATGGAGAATTGCTCGTAGTATGTTGCACCGTAGTCCCCCGGAGGAAACCCCCGTAAGCCGCCGCTGTATGCGTTCGTGAAAAAGGCGCTGCGGCATAACTGTTCATTGCATGCTGCTGCTGAGGCTGCTGCTGAATTTGTTGCTGATGTTGCTGCAGCGCTGTTATACCCATATTGTTGTTCTCGTTCATATGTTGCTGGCGTAACTGTTGTTGCTGTAGATGCTGCTGGTGCTGCTGTTGTTGTCCCATGTTGAATGCTGCTGCTGCTACTGCTGTTGGTGGCGGTGTTTTGCAGGCGACTGTGTCGGCCAAACTCCAGATTTTCGGCTTGGTTGCTGGAATTGGCACGCCACAGTCCCGGCTCAACTGGTTTTTTGGATCGCTGTGATCGTCCTTAATGTTGTTGCTGATGGGCGAGTGATGATAGCTAGCTGCCAGCATCGCTTGTTGATGCTGGTAGTAGGCAGGATGCTGATAGTGATAAGGATGATAACTGTGCGGATGACCGCTCGCCGTACCAATCATACCACTGCCATTATAACCGCTACCAGGATAGACGTTACCAGAACGCATATCATGCGGTTGTGATCCAAGCTTATGATCTTCGTCAGTGTAATCGTCTTCATGTTTTTCACCATCCACTTTCAACTGATGGCTGTGTGGGTCTACGGAAAAGGAAAAAGAAGGATAAGAGATTATTAATGCTCAACTCAAGTTGTAGAGAAAAAAGGTTCCTGCATTTTAATACTTTGCAGGCATAGTAACAATAGTACCCAATAGGCTAAAAACTGAAAAAAAGCAATCACTCTCACCTTTTCCAAGTTCGCTGATAACACCGATTCCTGGTCCAGCACTTCCAGTTACACCTGCTGTAGGTTTCTCCGCATCCAGTTCATCTTTATCCTTTTCATCATCAGACACCAATGCATCGTCATCATCGTCCGCTCGATTCTTCGGCTCCCACGTCATTTTATTTTCCTTCTTGAGTCGCCTACGTGCGTTTGCGAACCACGTCGAAACTTGTGTCAACGTCATCTTCGTTATGATGGCCAGCATTATCTTTTCACCTTTAGTGGGATAAGGATTCTTTTTGTGCTCATTAAGCCAAGCTTTCAAAGTAGCCGTTGATTCGCGTGTGGCATTTTTGCGACGTGCAGCGAGGTCATAACTAGCACCGTAACTGAAAACAAAAAGAAATTTACGAAACCGGCATACACACACAGACATTTAAGGAATATTTTACTGAGTTAATATATTTAAAAAATAAAACTAGTAAGGGTCTATTTCAGCCTCATCAAAGTACATGTAAATCTAAGTTGCCCTCAAAACCTTCTGAAACGTGAAATCAGATCTCGTATGCAGAAGAATTTTTTGTTCACTTTTTACTTTACCAAATCGCGGCAAATAAATTTTTACTCTTGCAACCGCTGGTTTTGGTTACTAGCGGGGTATGCGCGGCCTCAAGATTCCAACAAAAAATGTGTTCGACAAAATTGTGAACTTGTGTATGCAAAGTGTATAAAAATACAGCAATTACAAAAACAATGGAAACTGTTAATCCGCAATTCCGTCAAGCTTCTACAAAGCGCACAAAATGCAGCATCCAACATCCTGCATCCTTGGTGTGAAACAGCGAGCGAAAGCTTTTTGAGCGGATTATTCATTCTGTTGGTATGCTGCTCCTAGCACGTTTTTCTGATTGTTTTTACTGCTGTTAGGGATTTGTTCGCGGCAGTGATGCCAGAATTTTTCATTATCTAAGTTTTAAATACTTTTAGTTCTATCAATATTTATAAGATATTAGGCAATGGTTTTAAGTATTTCAAGCTCGAAAGCCGAAGCATAGCTAAGGAATGTGGTTAATACCAACTGACTATAATTAGGGAAATTCGATGGAGAGATTTCACATTTTCCTGAAATTTTTCGAGATAAACATAATGTTGAGAGACTTGATAGCCGGTGGGTGGCCAAATGTTCTTTGAATCGTTCTAATAAAAAAGTTAGAAGCTACATTCAGATGAAAATGTTCTAGCGTTAGTTAATACATTAACCTGATAAATTTTTCTATGGAATTCTCCTTAATTTAAGAAGAAGAAAAAAACATTTCTTTTTGCATCCAGTGGGGGGGCTCAAGCCTGGGAATTCCAAATTGTTACATTCACATTAGTAGTATTATTTCAGTTTAACGCAATATAATATGTAATAAGAGAAGCTCAGTTGGTTAAGATGTGCGCATTTCTGATCAGTGGCATAACATAGGCGACCTACAATTTATATTGGTGAAATTTTGAAATTTTTTTGGCAAAATAATCTGCACATTTTTTAACAAATCTGGCATCATTGTTCTGTACTTATCTCTCTTATGTTCTTATATTTTATTCTTTTTCTATTTCCAGTATTTTTTCATGGTGATTTTATGGTGTCGTAGAACAGCTTGTGCGGTGAATTTAACAACTTTGAAATAACCAGAAAAATAGAGCAAAACTTTGATTTTTATTCTTTATTTTGGATGGGTTTTACTCGTTGTCGCCTTCATCTTTTTAATGCCTGCGAGTCCTTTTTTCGCAAGGACGTTGACCAAGCTATGTTGGCGTTTTTTTATAATTATTAATGTTTTTTTTTTATTATGTGTTGTATTTTTGTAGCATACTCCTTCGCTTTCATTTTGTTGTTTATTTGGTCGCATTCATGTTTTAAAACTCAATCATATTCATTTTAAGCTACTTTTACTGTCGTTTTTATAGCGAGTTTTCTTGAGAAGCTTTTCTTTACACGCTTTGAATAAATATACAAAGCGTGATTCCTAAAACTAAAATCTCCTTAAATTCTTGATATTTTATGTCTACTTGGGTTCTAATTCTAAATCCAAACCTGCTGTAACTCATTTAAACAAACTTTGTCCAAATACTTATTAGAAACGCTATATTTTGTATTCACCGTATTAGCTTAAGCGTCATTGTTTTATTTCTAATTTCCCTAATCGGTGCAATTTTGTCGTCCAACATGTTAATTACAACTGCAAAATCCGCTATAGGTAGCAATTTTAAGCTGCAGCTCATGCTACGCTATGATTTACTTTTATCGCGTATGGATACGCCAATCGACATTTCAGATAAACTTTTGTTTTCTTAAAAAGCGTTCATTAGAATTAATAACCAGCTCAATTGCTTCAACAGAATTGAATGGAAAATTTGTTGCAAAATGACCCATGATAAAGCGGTAACGCACAACGTGTAGTTTGGGTTGTGACTTGTAATCTTGTGAACACATAAAGTCCGTGTTCACACACGTATGTTCATATCAGCTACTGTCCAGGTATAACTTATTATTAATTTAGGCGCTTTTTTAACTCATAATTAAAGAAACTTATATTTACTCGAGTTTGCTGATTATTTTGCTATTTTTGATTGGTTCGATATTACACTAAAAGAAAAACTAATTTTAATGATTTTTATAGATAGAAATCTGTCTGTGAGAATAACGATTACGGAAAAACGATGCGTGGAAATTTGACAATTTTCCCTAATGAGATTGTGGTTCATAAACGCGATTTCAAATATTATAAATGATCTTGACAAATAGCAA
Source organism: Meiosimyza platycephala (assembly GCA_963662105.1). Taxonomy (NCBI): domain Eukaryota; kingdom Metazoa; phylum Arthropoda; class Insecta; order Diptera; family Lauxaniidae; genus Meiosimyza; species Meiosimyza platycephala. The sequence goes on from OY759208.1 coordinate 120,896,520, forward strand.
TGAATTAAAAAGTGGGTGTGCCATCTTTCATAGCAATAGAAATTCAAAATTGTAATGTTAAGAGGGCGTGGCAGCTTCCATACAAGCAATCAGCCTAAATCGCTATACCAATAAAGTTATTGAAAGTAATGCAACAGAATTCGTACAGAAACAAAAAGTTGGCATATTTCAGCAAAAGGCCGTGGCGTTATATTTCATGAGATTTTAAGACGCAAATCAAAAACTAAAAGTTTTTTAAAAAATGTAGGTAATCCCTTTGACAAAAACTTTTTTCACAGTGTACTTTTTCTAATAAGAAAAATGTAGCAGCAATTGGTAAAAACCTGGTCACAAGTAGCAATTTGCAGAATGCTAGCAAGCGAACATAAATAAATAAAACAAACAACATGAACATGCTATGCGACACTGCATTAGTCTGTCGCAAACTGCATACATGCACGTAGTTTCCCCCGCAACAACCGCACCACCTACGCAGTTGCGCTGTGCGGCCATTGTGAAACATGGCATCCAACATGGCGTTTGCACGCAATTCCTAACACCACCCCACCCAACGCCTGTACAGCAGTACTGCAGAATGAAGTGCGGCAAAATCGGGTCGCCGTCGACATTCATGCAATTAAGTGCGATTATTTCCGCTGCAATCATAAATAAATAATTTGGCGCGCACTCACAAATTTCACCATTGAAGCTTCATCAACGCAGTGGCGCTTTATGCTTTTTTCACTATACCAAAAGGGGGGCCGACGGCCTACGAGCGAGCGGGTGGTCTTTTGTTTTCCCCTATTGTTGTCTGTCGCTAGAGTGGTGCAGCATAAAACAATTAAAATCAAATCAATTTTAAGTGCGCGCAAATCTTTTGTAATTAATTACTCGCATTTGCTGCTGCCGTCGCATTCAAATGCAGTTTGGCGCATTTGTTTGTTTGTCCGCTTGTTGTCCGTCCTTCAGTCTGTCTGTCTGTTTGTTCATATGGTTTTATTTCAAGTCGTGCACAAAATTTTTCCGGTCATTTATTTTGAATTTAATTGTCGTTAATTGCGCTAAATTTAATTTAATTTTTGCTTTTACAGATAAATCATTCAGTCATGCCATACTCATTAATTTACAATATTTTTTTTTTTTTTTGGGTTATTCGAAATCGAAGGCAATGGCAGTACATCATTTTGCGATAGTTTTGACTAATGAGCCAAGCACTTACAATACAATTAATATTAGAGAGGCTTATGTTGGCTGCACAATAGTGCAAGTACAAGCATTATTATATCATTGGAGTTATATTGTGTCAACCAATTGTTGTAGACATGTATGCCCTTACATATGCTTGACTTAGGATGATATGTTCTGAATCAGACATAACATTGTAAAATATCGCCCCTAACGCACCACTTACCAGATTCATCTATGGCATGACGAATGACGCCACGCAAGGAGTGATTTGACATGGCCACCGAGATCGAGCCCTTAGGGCTGCAGAGTTTTCGGTATAGAGGAAGGAGAACTTTACGATAGCTTAAGGTCAGGAAACGTGTAAATACTGTGTAATTCACCATAAAATGAAATAAAAAGGGCCAATATTGCCTCCAATCCAGTGGCGGAAACCTAACCGATTTCAGTTTTTTTGTATGAAAGGTGTCACGCCTCTTTGTTAGTATCCATAATTTGGTTGAATTATCTTAAATGACGATCCATGCTCTCTTATCCCTGCTCTTTTTGTTCGAATCCTGCTCAAACCATTCTTAGTACAATACTTGTGTGAAATATATTTAAAAGTATTACCTAAAATAACTTTCTCAATAAAGCATTTCAAAGTTTTTTGTATGGGAGGTGCCACACCCTCTTTTCCTGAATTTGGTAATTTTTTTCTATTGCTTATATCACTTACTTGTAATACTTTTGTGTGAAGTTTCATGCCTGATACTCAAATGGAGCGACCAGTACAACGTATAACTTTTTGCTTGTATGCTATGTAGATGTCACACCCCTTTAAAATATAAAGGTATGGTATATTTTTTTTATTACAAAAAAAATCACAATGGCAGTAATTCCTGAGATAATCTCCAACATATGAGAAAAATATTGAGATAGGCTTAGATTTATGTGGGCGGTAGGTATGTCCTTGAATTGATAAACGTTTTCAAACTTGCGAGTTACATATTTTGTTTTGCCGCAATGCTGGTTTCCACAAACTGACGGTTGAATAAACAGACATGGCTAGAATGACTGAGGAGATAACTCTGATCAAAAATAGGTATGGCGCATTATTAGTGGAAATGCTACACCCTCTGTCCAAAAATAGTGCTTCGCGGAACAGTGTGTAGAGATTCAAAACAAAACTTAACAACTCTAGTCTTGAATGATGAGTGGTCATTTTGTTTTCAAATTCAAAGTGACGGACCTTATTGGGGCCGCAGTGAAGACCACCTCAAGATTTTTTTTTCTTTCGCAAATAATTCACTAATAAATAATAATAAAAATACTGATTTTTGGACGCACTTATTGTGAGAACTTATCCGAGAATAAAACCAGCTCACATTCGGGCAGTGGGCGAATCTATGTTTTCAAACCTTTATTAAATTCTTATGATTATTGAGGAATATATCAAAAATTGGATTTTGGATTACATAATTTGGTTGTTAGAACTTAAAAAGAAGATATTGGAAAATAACTCTCTGGAGCATTTTGAAATAGTTACAGCTCAATTGAAGCACCCTGCATTTACAAAAAAAAATCATAATCACTTACCCATAGGCACCCATGGGATCATAGGAGTAATATCCAGTAGTTGGTTGTAAGCCAGCTGATGTCCAGGCTGTCATTTCTGAACCGGTTGTAGAATCTTTCAAGGCATACGGGTTGCTCTACAAAGAAATAAAAAATTATAAAAGTTAAAATCAATATATCCATTTCAATATTTTAAACGAATGCCTAATTTAGATTTTTTGCAATTTATGGTATAAAATTAAATTCAACAAAAAGTTCCCACCATTGAAACACCACATATTTATGTATATATTTATATATGAAGAGTTATGAGACCAGTGTTAAGATAAAGATGACAAGCACAACAATCTTGGCATTTCGGTCATTCAAATAAAAATTCATCGTGGTTTTTGTATGAATTTTAATTATTCGTTTCGAATATTTAGACATTTATGAAAATGTTGACATTTAATTTTTGCATTTTTCTGTAATTTTCATTTTGTTTTTTGGATATTGCTATTGCTATTGCTATATCGCTTTTTGTGTATGGTATCTTTGAGAATTTATATGTCGCTTAAATGCCATAAATTGTGACAAGCAGCAGTCGTACGTATGTGAGTTTATAGTATGTGTGTGTGTGGGCCGTACGTAATACTCGCTCGGGCGGCATCGACCGTTGAGCTTTAATTGATTTATGATTTATAATTAACATTTTTAATTACTTTAACATGATGTTAGCAGTTGTTTTATTAATTTCGAAAAGCACCTTTTATGTGCGTTTAGAAGGGTGATAAATTCATTTATCATCAATAGTGGTGATGATGGTTTTAGACCAGTTAAATTTACTTTGATTTATTTCGTCCGTTATTTATTTACGCCTTCTTGACATTGTCAAGATTCTCTTTTGTGGAAGATTTTGTTTTCTTTTTTTTTTCGTTATTCTTTCATATAAGAAATTTAATTAATTAAACATTTTCCTCTTCCACTATGTGATACTTTTCGTTTTGGCCTATGCTGACAGTTACTGAAATGAAAATAACGTGAGGAGTAAAACTACTCGTTTGTCCACAGCATATTTCCTGTTGTAAATAACAATCAAGCGTGACATTTTCCCAGTAGGTTTTCTTACTCGTATGTCTGTCATGTATGCGGTGGATTCTGATCACTTTAATAGCTATTTGGAAAAACACTCACATCACATTATTATGCATATTAATTCGTCTAACAAGAAGGTTACTATAAAATGCTGCATTTTTAATTATCTAATCGAATGGAAATTAGTGCTAAATGACCAAAATGTGTTTAATTTATAACATAATGAGATATCTCACTGTTCAATCAGAAAATATTTATTCGATTTTATCAATACATATAAGAGAATTGACTTATATATTTAAAAGCAAAGGAAAATTGTCAAAAACGTATCACCAACAATCTCACTATTCGGCAGTGAAGCTCTATGACAATCGCTACTTTTTCTGATTTTTGCTATTAAACTCTTCAGTACTAGTTAAAGACAAAAACAAATTTATTCTGCATTGAATACGTTCCGATAAATATGTCAAGAGGTTGAAAAACGTCGCACAGCATAGCTTAATATAAAGCTTCAGCTAAAGAGCTAAGAAGAAGGCTAATAGCTGCAGTAGCTAAACTCAATTTTTATTATAGCATAGCATCAAAGGTAAGTTAAAACTGTTTATGATATCAATAATATGTATCTCAGTTGAAATGTAACTTTTTCTTAGAAATCTATCTTCCACAAATTTTGACACTACGATCGAAGATCGCTCCTAAGTAATGATCAGTTTATCACTTACTTTGGTGATAACAACTGATCATTTGCAAGCTTCTTTCAAAGAATGTCACACTTCCAGATAGCAAACAGCCTCTGCTCTTTTTCAAAAGCAATCTTGTGTTTTCAGGATAACAAATTTCGAAAGGAGTTTTCTTCGATGGCAAATACGATGAGTCGACTGCTGACGTCAGTACACAACTTTAAGCTGTATGTAAGCATCGCTTTATGCTAATGGGTTAAAAATGCCCGTCAGTGTTTAATAGCGATCAGATTCTGTTTTGCGATTATTTGATAGCGCGCTGACTGACAACTGGCCTTTAGTTTTTCTTATGCAGTCGCTGTCGATATTTTCAAGTTTCTTATGATTTTGCTTAAATGTCAAACATCACTGAGTAAATCGAATTATCATCATGGCTGAATGCAACTCACTCAAAGCTCATTCAGTCTGGGTTTCTACCTTAGCAAGCTCTCGTAAATTCTTTCTTACCCCGATGCATTCTTCTTACCTACTTGCACTCTTTTCTTTATTGGTCTTTTATGGCAAATGCTGAAAGCCGATGGTAATTTAATATTTCGTTGAACTTTGCAAAATCATGCATGATGGCCTTTGGCTTAAATGCAATAGCAATAGCAATAACAACAACTATACATAATAAATGGGAATAACAACGTTTATAATAACAAACACAAGCAACAACAAAAATAAACTATATGATATTTACAATGGCAACCCGAATATACTTGACGACATTTTGTGCAAAATAATGGTATGATATACTCGTACCAGAAGAGCCTAAGTCAATGAAAGTGACAGCAATGATAATGAAAGAAAGAGAAAAAAATTTTATATGTGAAAAGAGTCAGTCGATATTAAAGGCAGCAATTGACTTTCAATGCACTGTGGGCCAGTCTTGAGCTTGTGCTAGATGTATGCAAAAAATAAGATAATGGTGCTATCATACCAACGAATTGGCGACTGTATCGTTGGTTGCCTTTTGCAAAATAATGGAGGTTATAATGTCCCTGACGTAGACTTCCTTCAATGGATCAACATACAGTCTTAGTGAGGCTGTTCTTTAGCTGACTGTCACTCCTAGTTAGGATTTAACAATAGCTGAGGAATTGTTTAATAACATCATCAAAACAATCAATTGTCAAGACTATATCCACATTCTTTACTTCGTTGAACTCGAGCTTGAAGTCAGTTTTTGAAGCTCTAGCTCAGATGTGTAAATTATACTTCAGTTAAGGTCTCATAAATATCAAATATACAGTACGAAGTTCAATCGGACTGAAGCAATTTCTACACAGTTTCAAGAATCCATGCATTCTGCCATACCAAACATATGATATGATCAATGCTCCTGTTGAATTAATTTGCCCAGAATATCAAGAGTAATTGTCATTGTTGGTTGAGAGCTTTTAAAAACAATATGTGTGACAAATATTGTTGTCAGAGTTAACGTCAAGTCATCGATAAAAAAAAATTGACAACACGGATAGAACGTCCACTACAGAAGCTAGTTATGAACAAAAAATTCTCTATGCCATATGCAACTAGCTCCGAAATAAAGCCGCGATGTCATTCTAGGAAATATTTAGGCGCTAACCATATTTTTCAAAAAAGGTGAACATACTGACAGGGGCATACCGTGCACATCGGGCGCCTATAGCAAAAAAACTTATTTGCCGCCACTACCGAAAAAGTTTTTAACTCACTTTTGACATTCAAAAACTCAAGCAAAATGAGATTTATTTCACTCTACCTTTGGAAATTTCCACCTACCCATTCCAATTTAATTCAACGACTTTCCAAAACCCAAGCAAAATGATATAGATGAACAATTTTGGCGCCCCCTCGGCCTCCCTCTAGGAACGCTTCTGCATATTGATGTCACGTCTCAGTGAGAAACGCCATTACAATTCCCGTAATGCGGGCTCTGCGAATAACTTCCGAAAAGTCTCCAATATCAATCGATTTCCAACTTTCCATACAAATAAGTTCAGCTGATTCCAATCCAGCATGAGGCAGTACCATTTTCCTTTCCTTATATATATACCCGTAATATTGTTCTAGACATCGTGTTCTAAGTATACATATTATCTAAGCAATTCTGAGTACTAGCCCACCGTACACTAACAAATACGATCCAATTGAATGTGGATAACACATGTAAACTGGCCATAACAGAAGAGCATCAGCATAGAGAGCTAATAATAAACAAATTGAAACATGAATAACAAACACATAAATGACAAAAAAGAATAAAACGAAATCGTACATATTCGCATTTACTTGCTACCAAAACCACAGAAAATGGTTGCAAATGTCAGTCAGCGCCATCAGCAAACAAAATGGTGACGGAAACCAATGAAATAGAAATAAATTGCAGACAGACAGCCAACTAGTTAAATTAAATGAACTTCAATGCTAAATTACGGACTACATGAATTACCAAGAGCTAGTGGTAAGTCTACGACTAATGTGGAACAACACATAATATCGAAATTAACTTGGATTTAATATCGGAAAGTAAGAAAAGTAACAAGCATATCAAAATATATCCATATAAAAGCCAATATCATATATCAATGGATATAACAATAACCAACAACTTCAAACATAAGCTTTATACAGAAAAATCAACCGAGAAACTTCAAAAGCGAGACAAACTACGCAAATGCTCAAAGAAACTCAAGTATTTTGTTACCTTGAAGTTGCGTACATATAAGACTTTGAGCAAATATACTCGTATGGTTGGAATTTGTGACTTAATCGAATTAGTGCGATGTGTTTACGTATCGCTAAGCAGTCGATAAGAATTAACTCACAATTGATTAGAAATTAAATTTTTAAAATCATGAGAAATTTAATAGAACATTGATATATAGTATATGTATGTGTGCGGTTTTCTGAAATAAGCTCTGGATTTTTTCAAGAGTTTCCAAAAGTTGTTCTTTAAAAAATTGTGAGACGCCCTGTAGCTCTTCTCGATTTCAGTGATTTTTAAATTTTCCTTTAATTTTACGTCAAATATTTTTGAAAAATTTGGCGTTAGTAAAATGGAACCATAGAGCTAACAGTAGGCAATATATCAATCTTCTTCCAAAAAATACCTAGTCAATTTTTGATCCCCTTCTCTCGTCCTTTCTTTACCAAGTATAATTTACATATTGTTTAAAATAAAACTTACCAATGGTGAATAAAAAGCTGAACTATCAACTCCAATACTCTGATATGGATTTTGATCGGTCGATGGATATGGTGTTCCATAAACACTAACACTACCGGCAGGTAAACGTGAATAGCCGGATAAAGCAAGACGTGCTGAATCATATTGACATGAGCAAACGGTTTGTCCAGAAACAGGATCAGTCATTATTGGACGACCATTTTCACAACATGTTGTACTTGATGCAACATGTGATAAAGCAGAGCCATCAATACCAAGTGCTGTGTTGCTGCTGCTGTTGTTGAGAGCGATAGTACCGCCAGCGCCAACTGGGGCGGTATTACTGATACCAGCAGCATTTGATGTCTGTGAAAGTCCATCAGGACTAAGAGCACCAGAAGATGCATCACCAGCATTAGTGCGACATTCAATACCAGCAGGGCTATGACCCGGTACATTTCCTCCCGCCGCTGGTGATATATTTGATTGTGGATTGGGTGTATCGCCAGCATGATGTGGAGGTGGACCAGAGCTGGATGAAAGTAACTGAAAGAAAAATAAAATATTTTCTACTAAGTATTTATTCATTAAAACTGAAAATAAAATTGAGTATAGGATAAGTTACTCAAAGAATTATCCCAAAAATTAGGAAATGAATGCTTTCCCAAAAATATCAGATGAAAGATCACAGACAAATGAACTGAAAATATACTTATATATAACTGAAATCCATAAGAAAATTATCCGTAAACAGTAAGTATGATATATAAGCAGGCCCGGATTTACCTTAGAGGCATACTAGGCCGGTTTCTAGGGCGGCAAGGTTTTTGGGGCGGCAAATATTGGGAACTTTGGAAATTTTTGTACACAGGGGGAAAAAAGTGCGAATACTTGGAATGTCGCCCCCTAAATTACCTATACCTAAAAAATGTTGACAAGCAAAAATAAAAAAGGTCCTCACTTTTTTCCCATATTCACCAGTTAAGATGGGCGGCAGATTTCTAAATCCGGGCCTGTATATAAGTAATATAATATCAAATTTTGAGTGCTTTTTATTTTGCCAAGACTTTGATATTTCTATTATAGCAGCGTTCTTGTTCCTTTTAAGCTTTTAAATAATTTTTCTTTACAAAATAATTACTCAAACTCTACAATGAATAATAAACTAAAAAGCTTTGATAAGTAATTAAAACTTTGGGAAATTTTTTATATAGAGAGCAATTTTTTAGTTTGATTTTTATTTATCTCCCGAAATGTTTATTAATTGAAATTGAAGTTTCCCCATAAATTGTCTACATTTCGAATTTATCTCCTTATCAGTGACACCATTTATCAATTAAAGCAAAACATTTCATGCGTATCGCATCGACTCCTTAAAGAGTTTTTTGTATAGGTAACTTACCTACATACATTGTTTAGTTGATGAAAATGTTACCCCTTTTGTCTTCATATCATGATGATAACAAAAGGCTGTCTGTCTATTTTTATCTATTTGCGATAGTTAGGTGTAATGAAATTGAAAATTTTTTCTTAGAAACTCAATGAGAAAAAAAAGTCTTCATTCTAATAATAAACATTTTCTACAAATTTATTATTATCACGCTACAACTTTACATAATTAATGCGTGTTTAATTAAAAAATCATCATAACTTTTATTTCGGACACATTCAATATACTAGTGCCCTATCATTAGGACAAGTTTAGTTACAAATGTCTCAAGTTTTGTTGAAAGATATCAACCGTAGATATAACTAATAAATTCACAATTGTGGCATAGATTTGCGATAATAGTCATTTAAATGTCGCTTATCTTAACCATTTATTTTGTTTCGGTTTAATTGAAGCTTTTGAATTTTAATCACAGTATTCACACAATCGTTGCTACTGAAGGTATCACTATTTTACTGTTGACTTTTTTTTTTCTATTTAGGCTTAGCTGTGATGCGATCAAATCATAAATTTGGTTAACATTTTTTAATGAACCAGATAAGACGAAAAGACAGTTTGGTAATGGTGCGATTTTTAATATGAAAAATTAAAGTTGATATTCATAAAAAAAAAGCAGAAGCGATTTATTCGACTTAATTTTAAACTTGTTTTTTAAGGTTTTTTTTTAAGAAATTTATTGCAAGTGTTCGAAAAATGAGGTTAATGCAAAAGGCTTATGAGGAACGATAGCACACTCTTTTGGAAAATTGTAACTGATAGTTTTAAAAAATTTTGTTTTTTTTTTAGCTATAATTTCTTAATCCTTTGTTAAAGTTTCAATAGTTGAAAACATATTTCAAGAAATTTATAAATTGATTATTGATTTTTCAATAAGTAATTCACTATGGGTAAACTTCAAATCCAGCAATTATTGGCTGAAGATATCGTAAAAGATGCCTATATCTATCTATATCTATGTTTTACTCTGGACTAGCTCTGGCGTCTTATAATGGCTCAAGCGTAACACATGTCTGTGATAAGAACTTCCTCATCGAGGAGCATTGAAGTCCACTACTTTCATTTACTAAAAAAAAGAAGATTCTTTTATATTCTATAGTTGATAATCGAAGAAATCGAAAAAATGTTGAAAAATTTAAAAAAGAGCAATATAAACTCATTCCACGGTATTCTTAGATCAAAAGATGTTAAGAAACTCGAAAAATGTTTCTGAAGTTTCGAAAAATATTTTAATTAATATATCGTTACCTTAATATAGAAAGGCCCTAACTAACATTTTTGTTTCTTTACAGGAGAACGAAAAAACTTAATTAAAATTTATGTTTTAAAGTATTGAAGTGAGTTTGTTTTTTTTTATTTGCTTGTAAATGCTTTATTTTCAATCGTGGCACACACATTTTTATCAATAGTGTATTAGTGGGTGGTCCACCGGCATCTAAAAAAAAAAAAAGATTTTGAAAAAAAATGTTAGTTAGGGCCTTTCTATATACATATATGAAAAAACGACAGAATGAAACAGGGGAAAGAATGAACTGTTAACCATTTATTAAAAAAAAATTTCACTATTAGCTATCTATTGGTAAGCTCCGTGATTCCGTAATTTTATTTTCGATTCACAAAGTTGCTAAGTTTGTCCAACTACATTGAGGTCTTATCGATCGCAGATAGATTTTTATCAGCTTAAGGTTTAAAAACTCATTTCTCCTCTAGCAGCCGTTATAGGTATAGTTATCAATATTCGTAATGCTATCCCTACATTTGGATATAGTTCCAGTATTTCTTGATCTTTAATGAAATTTAAAATATGGACAGGAGTTACGACATCATATTGATCAGGCAAAATCGATTTCAAGCTTATAACATACAACCATCTATATCTGATTTTCAGCCTACAGTTAATTTTAATTTGAGATCACCACAGAGTTTGAGAAGGTCTGGTTTTTTGTGGAATCTCTTTTATACTATAAAAAAAGACCAAGATTCGAAGTACTCATATAACTGTTGAAATCCCTCATTGAGTGAATCTAAAACTGTCTGTCTAATAGACAGTTGAAAACTTAAAATTTCTCTACTGAAGCAATTATAGACTCATCGCTGGCATTTTCTCTAGCATTGTGTTAAACACGCCGAATTATTTTTGTGGCTTGAAATAATGGCTCAATTTCTAGTTCTTCAAAATACATATTAAATTCAAGCTCAGAGTCTCTATCTCCCTAACGCTGCTCCTCTTCATACCTGCCAGAATTTTCATACACTCATTTTAACAGGATAACAGGTTTGAATTGACTGATATACTTTTTGTTATTTTCAATCCAATGCCTGGTTAAAATAACAAGATTTTATTTTGCCGCCAAAACATTAAATTTCGTGGTGGAACTAACCAGCACGATATTATTTTTATTTGTTTTGATTTTTCTAAAAACATTAAGTCTCCCGTTCAAGCCTGAAAACCACATATAAAATAAAAAATAAAATTTGAATTTCAAAACAAAAACCATCAATCTGTCCTGAACAACATGCACATAAATTTTGTTAAAGCTACCCCTTTTATGATATTTTATGATACCAGTTAGCAATAATGAAGTATTTAAGTATTTTATGGCTTTAATTTCAAGTTGAATATTTAATAGAAATAAATTTTTTGGATTATTTATATAATGGGCTTAACAAGTTATCTTCCACTGAAAATGTTTGATGTTTTTTCCTATTTTTTTTTCAAAAGACATGATGTTTGCACCATAAAATCTTGAAAATATTTTTTTCAGATATTATATAGTCATGTTGTTATTTTGCTTTGCATTTTTTGAACTAATTATTTTTATTGCCGTGCAAATTACTAATTAAGATGTAAATGATTTCATTTATACGAGTAGTTAACTAAGACCAGACAAGAGTTTAGTACAAATTTATGTACGATTTGGCCATAATCCGACAGAGTTGCTAAGAAAAAGCAGGGTGGAACAAATTGAGGTCTCTGGTTTTTAAGCTGAGGATTTGAAAGCGGAATTTTATAAAACAATTTTTTTTTTTTAACTAATTAACTTTTATGATCAATTTGAAGTCAATTTAAAATAAAATTTATATTTATATGGCGTCGTATATAAAGGGTGTTCTATCAAATCGTATTAAAATGCATTAAAGTTGCAACAGCGTTGAAACTGTAAAAACTGCAGCAGCAACAATTGCAGTTAAAGCAGTGTTGGTAAAATTGTAACAGAAGCTATCCGCTACATATTTTTGTTAAAGAGTGCATCCATTTTATACATCCATCCAGCCATCAAGCCAGCCATCCAGCCAGCATGTTATCAGCAAGAAAAGTATGTAGTCAGAAGCTTCTGTTGCTCAAAATTCCCGCTAGCGTTTAATTTGCTTGGTGTCGATACGATCATCATAAATGCAACTGCCGCTGATTTTGCTCAGTGCTGAATTTAATGTATGAAATTGTTGTTGTAGTCGTATTTCTTAGAATGCCACTAAACGCAACGGCGTTTAATTTCCGTGGCAACTATAAAATGGCAAAAATGTTGCAAGAAAGTCTGTCCGTCGTCGCTCTACAGTAAGGTGTAATTAATATGCATATCAAGTTAATATCAGAAAACTTCGACGCGTCCAGGCTTCCGAAAAACGCTTCAGGGATATAAGCGATTTTTTATAATGATTTGGAAATTTTTACGATTTTCATCTTTAGCGCAAAATTTGCAGCGAAAAAAATGCTGAGGTTCACACAAATAAAAAAACACATTTTCCGAAAATATTTTGAAACATGTAATTAACATAAATTTGCGATAAGTTTTTGAAAATTTAATATTAATGTTGTTGCTACTTTTTGTATATTTTATACATAGGTACAAACATTTAACTCATTATACTAGCGTACGTGACGAAACAGCTAAAAATTGCTCAAAATGTTTGGGTCAATTTTACCTTTTTTGGCTGCACGTTTTCGGCTTAAAGCCTAAAAACGCCTTGAATTCTGCAGCAAGTTAATATCGAATGAATGAATGGAATTCATAATTAGTGACTCAAGTATTAACGATTAATGTGGCACGAGCGTTTGACTAGACAAGATCATAAGAGCAAAAAACACAAATTACAAACAGACGGCAATGGGCATTAAAAGTACAATAAACTCTGAAACAAATAAATAAACATTCATACTGAAAAAGATATTTTTGTAAAAAAGTATAAAATCGACTATAGACAACAAAAAATCCGTACAAAACCACAACTTATAGCTCATACGCTTCAAAGTACCACGTTCACTTGTAAAACAAAATCTAAAATTAAGGAAACCTTACATTCCGTCGGCAACTGAGATCTTAAAAATTTACTGATGAAACTTAATTTTAAAATAAAACTAAATTTCAAAATGTCCGTTCAAGAGGTGCTGCTTTTTATGGTATACCTACATTAAATCTGCGTTGAGGAAAAAAGTTGGTGAAAGTAATTGAATGTACCTACATATGTATGCTCCAGCTGTCGACGTGACTTTGCACGTTAGCCTGTTTTCCCAAAAACTGCCCTCGATATATAAATTTCAATTCCTTGCTACATATCTATTCATTTGTTGCTCTATCCCTCCTATATTTAGTATGTGATCAACTTTACTGGCAACCATCAAAGATATTATGTACTTGAGTAAATTGACTGAAAATCTTTTATTGACTTTTTGAACAATATTGCAACTATATCGACATTTTTCAATACAACAGTTTTCGACTTTATCAACATTTTTCGACATAATACACATTTTCCGATGTTTATTAACTTCATTCGAACTTTATCGACTCATTTCGTTTTTTTTTTTTTTTTTGAACTCATACAATATCAATTTTTGGTGCCTTGCGATAAATGTAATTTTAAAATTCTCCATTTCGACTTTCATTAACTTTTCGATTCACTTCGATATTGTCGATAATTTTTGATTTTGGTTGATACTTTCATCTGTTTATATAGCGAGGAATCATTAAGTTCATTTATGTAGTGTTTGTACTGAGTTTCATCATGTTTTTTGAAAACTTCGTTGGCGTGAACACTTAAGTTCTTGGATTCTATGGTTGTTGTCCAATTAAGTGTTCTTGTCGTATAGAGCTTTTGTCTCGAGTTTCGTTATATTACCCTGGAAAAAGTTCATGAAAAAATATTTTTGCCATATAATATTCCTGTCAGGATATTGTAGTTAAAAGACTTTATGAAGTATCACGTTCGAATCTACCAATTTTCCGCTATTCGTTCCAAAACTTTGTCTTTCAGAAAGTGCTCTTTCGACCACTATCGTATTCCCTTAAGAAACCTTTATCATATGCTAATTAAAATGTTGTTGTTTCTACGAAAATTGTCCGAGCACAGCGACTTTTCTAACAAAGGCTTATGTCGTATAGGCTGTTTTCTCGAGTTTCACCGCATTTACTTAGAAAATCTTTGGGATATGACCATTTAAAGTTTTAATTTCTATGGCAGGTGACACCAAAAGATACCTGCGGACCATTTGTTTTTGTAGACTCTCCTGACATAGTTGCAGCGAGTTATAAATTCATATGGAAGTACATATGTACATACATAAATTAGCTTCGAATGGTTTCCATACGTTTTTCGTGTGGGGCAAACAAAGGGAACCCTTGAGTGTCCTGAGTTGAGCTCACCTGATTTTCTTATTATCTCAAGTGTCATAACATTTTCTTGGAAAAGCCTCGTGATGTGATAATTTAAGGTGTTTATTTAGGTATATAGGATGTTAAATGCTTACTTTTTTAATCTCTTTCACTTTTCATCGGATTGCAGATTGAAAAAAGTTTCACTATACTCTGTTAAATACTCTCTATATTTAATAACTTTATGTTATTACTTCTAGAGGTTATGCCACGCTTACTTTTCAAAACCTACTCAATTTTAGTTCAGCGCACGTCCACAAACATTTACTTTAATTTCGACTAAATATACAACAGTTGGTACGTATTTAATAGTAATAAAGAAAATTTTTAATTTTCAGAAAAAGTTTCAAGAAATTTGGCTTTGTTTTTCACCTCGTATCTTATAGTATAATTGCATTATACACAAAATCACATTGGTCTTCACTGCCCAGTTAATAATTTCCAATTTCGAAAAAATCCTCTTTGTCTTCTGATTCTTTCTTGCGCATATTTAGTTTTTTCGCCGCATTATGATACTTATGACATCTGATCACAGATAAGCAAAAGTCCTTTGTCTGCGATCGTGTGCGTTGTTGCTTTGTGGTGTAATTAATAATTCATGAAAATACAATCAAATTAATAAGGAGCATCGAAGCCAAACCAAGAAGCGTGGAAGCTTCCAATAAGCAAAAAACTAACTACGCGATTACACGCGCAAAGGGGGCTGGCGGATCAGTAGATCGGCACAACAGTTGGCAACTCATTTGTACTGGAAACGCAATGCGCTTCCATGTTCAGTTTTCATGAGGATCGCATGTGGTTGCTGCTGATAAGATCACTTCACATCGCATAGCATCGCATCGCATCACAACGCAACGCAACGCATAGCGAGTTGCTTATAATGCGTGCGCTACTGCATGATCGCGATCTTACTCTCGAATGCTGGTTGAACGCAGTGATGTTACTGGCTGTGTGTTCCAATGCCGCGCACTGGATGCGTTTCGATGCGATCTAATCTAACCTCATCTGACTTTCAAATCTTTGCATTTTCTAGTGCAGCACTTGTTGCAGAAGTAAAAAAGATGGTAGTGGGACGACGGGAAAAATCGAGACCAAAAACTGACAAAGTTTTTTCTTAGATTCTACGTTGCAGATGACCATATTGATAGCAGCAGCAAGCGCCATGATCAGTAGCAAAATCAAAAAAGTAAATACCAAATCAAGACTTTTCTCCAACTCCAATTCTGAATTTGTTTTTTTTGTTTGTGCTACACCCATTGTTGTTTTTGCTGCTGCCTTGTTGTTGTTGTTGTGATCTTGCGCGTTCGCATCTAAATCATCGCCAAGGACTGATCGCGGCAGTTGTGCTCAAGATTCGCCGGTTATCAGGATCGTCGCACCAATGTCGATTGCAAGTGTTCATTGCGTTTGCTACTCACGTAGTTGGGTGCGCAGGCGCACTCCTGCTCTTTGGAGAGCTGCAGCTGTCAGTTTACGGTTATGAATTCGATGATTTATGATCGCTGCAATAGATTTTTATTGATTTCAATTTAAGTTGTTTTTTTCTTGAGCAAAGAGTCCTTTTTTATTTGTGGGGCGTTGTATGTTGGTTTTTCAGCTTTTTTCTTTGTACAATTTATAGTTCTTTCATGTGAATTGAATTAATTTTTTCCTCATGCGTAAAGTCGAACATTGGATTGCAAACGCATTGATTTAATTTTTATGGTATTGGAATTTGCGCGCTTTTTTAGAGCGGATTTTATAAAGCAATTGGCCATGATCGTTTGTGTTTGTTACCAAATTACGTAACAAAACCATTTTTGGCTTAAAAAAAAACTACAAAGCTTTTTTTGCGCTACAATTTGTGCATGCGAATAAGTTTTTTTTTTAATTTTGCTGCTACATATGAATGAGTATCTCTTGTGAAATAATTACGATTAGTGCCTTCTATCTTGCTTAATAAACTCTATTAAAAATAACATCCAGAATTCTAAACAACACATGTCCTCCAATACATTTCTTTTTTGACTTGAATTTTGAATATCGTTTTCTCCAATAAAGTCAAGATTTTGAAACACCGATTTTTCTATTTTTTTTAAATGACCATGTGAATTGGTACCTTTGGACTATTTTCTTAGGAGCAATTGCAAAAGTAATGCCAGTGCCAGCAGCAAATATAAATATCCAAAGAGTTACAAAAGCAATTGCATGTAAGTAGAAAAAATTTAGAATTTTGGCGCACTATGTTTATATTTGGCTATGATTCCTAATTGGTCAATGCAAAAAGCAAAATATACAGTAGACCCCGTTTAACTGATCTTTTAACAGCGCCATAAATTTGGATCTATTAACCGGATTATCAATAAAGCGGGCACCACTTATTTGATCCAACGGATCAATTAAAAAAATCCCAAATAATTGATCTAATTAGTCAATCAAGCGAAGAAAAAAAGTAGATACTTATTTTACTGACCTTACCCCAAGAGCCCAAAATAAGAACCAGAAAAAATTGAATAAATATCTTTCAGTTTTAATTAAAAGGGTTTTTTTCTATACCACATAAAAAAGTAAAATAACTCTTTAAGTAAAACGAACTTCAATTCAACTTAAGATAAAATGAATAAAATTAACAATAAATGCAGGTATGTTTACCATTTCACAAAAAATTTGGAACCCTATTAGTCGTTTCTTCCTCTGCTTTGTCTGATCACTTAAAAAGGGAATTTTGCATGTATTTTTCATTTGGCAAATATTTTTTTTATTTAAGCGGGAATCATTTAACAAGGGATTTAGATGCATATTTCAAATGAGAAAAATTTCATTGGGTATTTTTTAGACCAGTTATCCGGGGAATTCAATTAACCGAGGATCTATTAAGCAGGATCCACTGTAGTATGCTTGGAAATACTTAAGCGTTCACTAACAAAGTTTACTGATGATATCATGTAGCTGAGGTTGGAACTGGTATAAGCAGCTAATTGCCTTTTTTTGTTTTTTTAATGCATTTTGAGCTGTTATTTTTTTGTGTTTTTGCACTTACTATACAGGCTCAGTAAAAAAAACAGGAAAGTCTTTTGAGTTTTTGATCAAACCTCGTATACACAACTGTATAGTAACATGTAGTGAAGTATGCGACTTGCTCAAATTTTTCTCAGCTGTATACCGAGAAATATCGGTCCTACGGAAATTTTGTTCAAGACTTTTTTCGTGTAAAATTAGCGAAATTTATGCAGCTTAAATTATCGTATACATATATAAAAATTTACGAGATATTTGCGAAAAACGATTTCCCTAGAATAACTTTTTCAGCATACTCCAAATTAAGGTCCATACAAAAATTCCGATTGTCCAAAATTATTGCGCTTTTGCCCTTTTTAAGTACTTATTTTCCTGTGATATAACGGAATCGACAAAGCAATCATTTCTTTTGCTATGGAATTTTAAAAGTCGAATCCGAATTTCAATTGCTTATAATGAAATCAGAGATTTCTCTTTCGATTCCAATTTGTTGGAATGGAATCAGAATTTCTGCAGATCTGCACTGCGATATATTTAAAATACATTGGTGATGGGAGGAAACTATTTTATTAATGCTTCAATAAGAGTTAGCTACGATGTCGCATTACGAACGTAAACATGGCAGGAGTTTTAAATTAAATTAAAATTATGTTTCGTTTGTGGCCCGCAATAGTATTGTTTATTGCTGATTTGGCTCGTCGCTTAAAAAATCTGTGCACCCCTGGTCTAGGTCTACTTAGAGCCTCAAACGGGACATTTATTTCGTGTCCAAGAGACAGCTTTCGTAAAATTTCTGAAGTGAGGTTTAAGTCTGATGTGACTCACCTAGGCCTGATATGCGCTGAAACAAAAGGTACTAGATTCCATACTTCCTTACCTTGCTGCTCTTTGAGAGGATATCTCAAAAGCCGTTCATTTTCAACACAACAAATACATACGTTATGGTACGTCATCTTCCATCTTCAAGATTTTTTTTTATTAATTGTAACTAATGAAGAGCTGAGATGCAAAACCCGCCAAGTCCAAAAAAATGAAAATGTGTGATTTTGTAGGAGGGGATGGAAAAAATTTTTGTCTACAAGCCTACATACTCTAAATTGTGAAAAAAAATTGTTCCCTTCACAAACTTTGATTGCAATAATTTCTGATAAATTCTTTTTACCAAAACCCACCAGGTCCACATTTCTGAAAATCAAAATTCACCAAGTCCAATTTTTTATTATAAAAGATTCGGCTTTCATAAATGCAAATTACTA
This sequence comes from Meiosimyza platycephala, assembly GCA_963662105.1. NCBI lineage: Eukaryota > Metazoa > Arthropoda > Insecta > Diptera > Lauxaniidae > Meiosimyza > Meiosimyza platycephala. Next base: position 120,915,539 of record OY759208.1, read on the forward strand.
TTATTATTTTTCAAAACCCGCCAAGTCCCGAGGTTTCACTTTCAAGACCAGGCAAGTTCACATTTTCAATTTCAAAACCCGCCAAGTCCACATTTTTTGTTTCATAGCCCGCCAAGTCTAAACTTTTTTTTATAATAGTCCTTATAAATTAGGTCATAAAATGTAATGAAAAATCAGGATTTTAATAATTTTTGACAACTATTTCAATGTATCAATCAATCAGTTTTTACTCTAGTTAAAGTCAGTGGTACACATTTTTTGCGTTTTTCTCCAAACGCAAAATATGAACTTGGCTGGTTTTGCATCTCAGCTCTTCAAGTCTACGTGGAAACGTTCGCTAGAGCAGGAAATACATGAATCGGGGAAATGTTCGAGAGAATTGAAGGCACTCGCACTGATCGTGCACGTTGGAAGAGTTTTGTGGAGATCCTAACCTTAGGTAGGGTTAGAAAAGGCTATAGCTCCGTGCCTTGAGCTCGAGGGGGCCCCATATTGATTAAAACGACCAAATGGTCGGCGAAATACAAGACAAAAACCTACATGGGGCCCCATTCACACCGGAATTTTCTGATTTTGCATATCAAAACATATATGTATATTTTATGAATGATCTTTGTATAGAAATTTATATTGATCAGAACTTGAAGATTTTATTAAATTTGAATATGATGATACAATTTTGAATATTTGATGAAACATGCGTCAAAAAAATGCAAAATGTTGAAGCTACGCCTCTAAATTTACCATAAAATAAAAATGCATTTCACGCACATAGCCATCAGTGACGACACCCATTCTCAATTCTGCGACTTCGTCAATGAACAAAGTCCGCATTTGGGTTGCTGCAAGTCCAAGAGATTATCGAAAAGCTGATGCATCCTCAAAAAGGTACAGTTTTATGCAGACCCGGCCTTAGGGGCGCAAAACTCATTCGGTTAAACGGAACCTTGCGTTGTACGTGGGCCTGGCGGGCCACATTGTTTTTCGAAAAATTGTAATATAACGCTTTTGAACTGTTTTTATAGCGCCGTAGATGCTAACTATTTGCCGTATTATTAAAAAGGAAAAATGATAGTAGCAGCGGATTTTATAATGTGAGGGCATTGCACTATATAAGGCCAGCTCTGATTTGATATGTATTTAAGGCTAGCGGAGTCATTGAACCATTTTTTCGACGAGATTAATGGAAGCAAGTATACCGAAATGTCACCGAAATTTTTGACAAGCAGACGGAGTGTGTCGCAGACTCAAAAACTTTTCTAACAAAAATTATAATTTTTTTATAATTAAAGTCTTATTGTACACTCTTTACCACGAAATTTTTACAACCACTTAAAATATTTTTTAAATAAATTTTATAGTTAAAATTAAGAACCTCAAGAGCTCTCGAATATTTTCATTTACTTGTCACGTAAAAGACTTAATCCAAAAATGCTGCCATTTCATTAAAATATTTAAATTACATTTTGAAATTAAACTTTTTTACGGTGGTAAACTATTGTCAAATTTTCAAAGCAAAAAAGACAGAGGAATTTTTATTTTAAACAATGTTTCTACATGGTAATCTACTCGTAACAAAAACTACATATAAAAAAACCTACCTGTGTTGCCGACGGATAACCGCCATATCCGAACTGCGTGTAAGCAGCCATATTGACAGCGCAAGTTGACAGTCAGCTGATTCAAGCAGCAAATTCAAAACAAATTACTTGCTAATGTTCTAAATTTCGATAATGTGATGTGTTTTTCACGGGGTCCAAGCAAAAAAATTCCAAAAAAAATGCACCGTGAGAGCTTCTCGAGTTGTACGATTGAAAATGTATGATTATGGCAGCACTGGGTTTTGCACACGACACTCAAAACAAACGATTTTACTGCTGTTTTTTTATTCAAGAAAAAATATTGTGGGGTTGGTCGTTAATGTCAACAAAAATTTTTATAATTTGGGGAATTTTCCGCAGTTATTTATTTTTGCACTTCAAATAATTTTTTTATTTTATTTTTCCCAGTGTAAGTTATGTATTTTTAGAACACTTTAATAATTTATTTTCCAAAAAAATTTTGACTTCGAAGTTTATTTTATGCCACGTTAGTTTTTCGTACAAAAAATTTGATTTTCTGCTCCTATTTTACTACACGGAAATAACAGTCAACCGTTAAAGAGCTCAGCGCTGTTTTGTCTTCACTGCTGACAGGTCAGAGTCGCACTCTGCAGCCAAAACGCTTGCAACGCGGTTCGATGCTCCACGTGCGGACAGACACTGACTGACAGCCGCACAAAGGTGGTGGTGAGCGGGCGTGTGGGGCGAAAAACCCACACTCGCTGCTGCTGCTGCAAACAGTTAGAATTTCAAAAATTTCCCACTCGAGAATCAAGACAACGACGAACGAGAGAAATTCCACGAGTTGTTTGTTGTTTCTGCCTTTTTTTTCTATTAACAGTGTATTGTTGTTGCTGTATTTATTACGTTTGCACTAGAATACTGTTAGAGAACGACGTACGCGAGAACGTGCGCGAGACACCAACAACAACAATGGCTATATGATGACGAGAAATTTCTTAAAATTTTTCTTTTTCCGTATGAAATCGGATTCTGCGCCGTTGTACCGATGTGCACCACTTAACGTTCGAGCACGAACTGGTTGGAGCAGTTGGAGCGCGACCCAAACATCATTTGGATCAATGCAACGACGAGTAGAACTACGTCACTGAGTGAAAGTGACAGCAATAGACTATTGCTGTCTCAGCTGCACAATTCCATTAAGCAATAAATTGTAGTTGATATATTGAGACGATAAACAAGTTTTCACGCAGGTACGCCCATTTCAAACTGAAAGCTGTCATTACACTGCAAGCAAATATAGTAGCGAGTAATGAGCGCAACACACAACTCGATACTTTTATTTATAAATGTAACGAACTGCGAGTTCTATTGGAATAGCGCCAACCCCAAGATAGCGGCATCTTTTTCACACCCATTCACATTTCCCCTTTTGACAGCAGCAGCAACAAGTCACAACAACACGTGTTCAAGTGACTGGGGAACTTCGCTCCCTTTGTTGTTATTGTTTGGTGTTATTGCTGGAAATCAACGTGTGCACCAATCGTAGCGCTGCTTTTTGTTTTGTGCGCATCAGACGGCTTTTCCTGTTTGGAATTCTGACAGGTGCGAGAGGCGTACACGCGAGTTCGTACGGGTTGTGGTGCTGCGCAACCATTATTTTCAAATTTGTAGCAGTCAGCTTTTTTTTGTCTTTTCTTTTTGCTTTCGTCTTTTGTATTTGTTTTTTTTATTTTTTTTTTTAATTGTGTTTAAAAAACTAGGGGAAAGTTTCTTCTACAATTTCTTGTTGTTTTTGTTGGCTTTTGTGACTGTGGCCACTCCCTAGTACTTTGAAAAAAACTTTTTTTCGGCTTCGGTTTTCTTTTGTTGTGGTTTGCTTTTGTTGTTGTTGCTCCTTTTATTGCTTTTCTTCTTGTGTCTAATACATTGAAAACATAGAACCAACCATAGAGCGCAGAAATTCTTTGTTTTGTGCAAAAAAGGCAGAAATACAAAAAAACACAAGAAGTCGAATGCAAACAATGTGTGTTTACCCTTAAGCAGTCTGATTGGCTTTAAGCGCTACAACTACGGAGAAATGGTCAGAAATATTTGTTTATCATTTTTGTTGAAAAAAGTTTTTGTGATTCGAATAATTAGAATTTTTAACCTAAATCGCTTTTTAATGTGAAAAAGAAAATTTACGAAATGATTTATTATGTTTTTGTGTATAAAAAATAGGGCGGTACAAGATCATTACTGCTATTATTAAATTTTGTATCCTTGGCTTCTTCATTAATTATTACATTTTAATTGACTCGGCTAAAAAAAATTGTAAAAATTTCTTATAAAAACAAAAGACTTAAGAAACGAACTTATTCATTGATGAAACCCAAGCAACTTTTCACTCGTCATTATATTTTCAGGTTTATTCAACATAATATTTTTTTAAATCAGAAGTTTTATAGACTCACGCAGTATTACTACATTACTTCGGCATTACATAAAAATTTCCATCGATAATCGAATGCAATTGCTAGCGTAGCAATGCCAGCGCTGTATTAAGGTAGGGCTAGAGGAAGCTATAATCCGGCACTGGGCAAGGTGCCTCCAAATATTGAAATGTCTAACCCCTATGAGGATATGATCTAAAAACATTAAAATCAATAATTACAATTATTTTTTATCGAAAAAAATTTAAATCGAAAATATCAATTATTTTGAATCGGTACAAATAAAAATCCACAATAACGATCACTTTGGATCGAAAATAATTAAAACCAAATTTTCGATTAGTTTGGATCGAAAAAAATAAAAATCAAATATTAAGATTATTTCTTATCAAAAAAAAAAATCCAAAATAATGATTATTTTTGATCGAAAGAAGTAAAGATCGAAAATAACGAATATTTTTGATCGAAAAAAATAAAATAAAAATCCAAAACTTCGCAAATTTTATATACTTTCATGTATGTACATATGTATGTATGTAAGTTACTACGCTTCTCGTTCCTAAGAAAAGATCCGAGATCAGAGATGGTTCATCTCAAATGGATCGATTACATACAAATATATACGTATAAACACTACATCGTACGATGTGGAGAACGAGATATCGGCCAGACCTTCTCGTGGTCATCCTCGGTCATACGAGAAATAATTTTTTTACTATCTTCTAGTTATTGTTATCGTTATCGTGGCCGAGAACGATAACGATATTTATCGGTTCTCGATAACGATATTTATCGGTTCTCGGTAATGCACTGCGTATCGCGATTGCTTTTGCGGAATTATGGATTTTTGTCTTGAGGTATCGACTTGCCAAATAAACTCTCCACATCCACAGGCAACCCCCACTGCCTGTTTAAAGTAGCTTACTTGCAGCGGCGCGCCACGGCGTACCGTGAATATATAGTGCCCGGGGCGAATAGGTAGTTTTCCACCCCTATTACAATACTTTTTGTCATTACTAAGACAAAAAATATCATCACTTTTGTTATCTCCAAAATTCTTTCAATAACATGGTCCTGCACATTGCATTTTTAAAACTTTACTTTAATAACAAAAAAAATGGGTAAACAAAATTAAATAAAATTTGGTAATTTTGCTAAATCATAAAATTTCATTTGCGGCTTACCACTCTATATAAAGGTACGTTCCACTATCCACAACCGCTGAGTCCTACCGGCGGCTTGCAGCTCAACCTTCTCAGAGTTCTGAATTCTGTGTTGGAAACAACCGTTGGTGGTGACTTTTTCTAAAAGTTTTTTATAAGCAAATCATCGTCGTTTTATGAATTTGTCAGTTTAAAGTCAATCTTTCACTAGTTATTCCATAAGGCTTATACTTCAAGATTGAAACATTTATGAATTATGCAAACTATTGGAACTTTTTGTGTAATCCCCATAGTCTCGAATCATTTAATTTTTTAACCAATGCATCCAGAGGTTCTTAACGAGAGTGCTAGCACAAACCAACACATTAGCGTACACACACATAGATATAAAGCATAAATATAAAAAAGCACTAATAAATTTTTCCTGAGGTCGTAGTTGTGGCTGTTTTTTTTTTATTTTTCGATGTACTCATAGTTGTTGTACCCAAGCTGTTGTTGTTCCCAGTTGTTTTATGATCCTGTAATAAAAATGAATTAACCTATAAAAAAAAGTGAGTGTGCGGATGAGAAACAAACAAAAACCAACTTAACGCCAACAGCAACAACAAAAATCACAGTACGGTGACAAAAATTTGCCATAAGGTCGAGGCGTGTCATTAGCAACACGCACAAAAAGGACCAAGGATGAAGCATGAAAAGTGCCTGCCGAGAAAGCGTCAACAGAGTTCCACCTTTTTCGCATTTTCATAGAGCACTTGCAAACAAACAAACGAAAACAAAAGTAAAAAAATTAAAAGAAGTGAAAAAAACTGTCAAAACCGCAAAACCACAAATGTTGCAGCCACAACAAGGGACACAACAACGACAAACAGTTTGCGAAAAAAAATCGCCAAATTTTCAACGGAAAATTATCTTTAACTTAGGGGAAATTAGAATATTGTGAACCACAATTTAAGAATGTTCGGAAGCATTCATTGTTTAATAATCATCATTACACTTCTACTTATTTAAAACTTTGCAAAGAGTCCGTACTACTTTGATCAATAGAGAAATTTCTCGTATCCATTTCTAATCGAGAGAGCAAGTAAGTTTTGAAGAGCGCAGGATATGGGTCGGAATTTTTTGTTGGGGACATAATAATTTTTATGATCTGTAAATTATAAGTTAATATTCTTTCTTCTGTTTCCAATCTCTTGCTCTATATTAAGTAAGCTTAGAGTAGTAGCCAGCAGAAGGCAACTCGCTAACAGATAAGAGTTAAAACGTTCTATCAATTCAGATTCGAAATTGTGCATTTAGGGGTGGTAGAAAGGGCCGAGATATAGTATATGTCTCTTATTTTTAAATGCTAGAATTGCTCAGTTGAAATAGATTTTTTCAATCAATGGCAAGGTATCGTAACCAGAGCCGTAGGGGCTCTCGGCCCTCTCCCAACAATTAAAAAAATGGTAAAAAGTCGTAAACGAAACTTCATTCATACGCAATTTTATTTTAGCAACCAACAATTTATAAAGTTGTTAGTCCTGACACTCTTGCTTGCGCCGGACAGGAACGATGAAGTTTTTCATCCATGCGAAAACGTTAAAGGAGCATTAAGCACTGGCAACTGAGATTAGCATTTTTTTGAATTTCATTTTTGAAGTTTTATTCTTAAAAACTTCCGTGCTACAAATTTTATTTTTCATTCAGTTTGGTTTTCGAAATTGAAGTTTTGAAGTTGAAAATTTGAAGGCCCCGAATATTTTCATCGTGCTTGTTTTTTAAAAAAAATCAAAGTACTTTTGTCAGGAATCTTCTCGTTTTTTGAAAGTTTATGTTCAGCCCGCTATTAGTGGATTCTTAATTTAATATTTTTGTAGCCTTGAGTTAGCAAAATACCTCAAAATATGATATTTCTTGCAAGACACACGAACTGAATATGTATTTTCCATAGCACTCGAATTTTCCCTAAGCCTTAACACAAAACAAATGAGTGCCATGACTCGTAGTTAACAAAAAAAAAAAAACAAAATTCGTATCCTGTGAAGTGTCCTGCAGCGCACTTAAGTGTTGACTTTGTTTTGATTTTTGTGCTGTTGTGTTTTTATGCAACTTATTTTTGTTTGGCTCACTTTTTTCTCTCTTTTTGTTGTTTTTTACACATTACCCGTATTTTTTTATTTCTTATGAGAATTTCGCAGTTTCGCTCAGGGAATGCATTAAATCTTAAATGAAACATAAGTGAAAACATACACACACATGTACAAAGAAACAGCCCTGCTTTGGAGCAACTATCGATGGTCGAACTCACAGCACAATCAATCAATGGGACCCTTGGAGGTCTTAAAAGAAATCCACATGGGGTGTTGACCGAATGCACCACCCATGAAGTTCAAAACGCCGTCACTCAATTCACTCAGCTCACAAACGATGTGTGACAATGCAGCATTTAACCCATTGCAACATTTTCACTGCAAGGTCGTTAACATACATTTTTTGCGCAAATTCTTATATTCACCGCATATTGTTAGATACGATTTTTTAGCGCTGGTAAAGTTAAACTTTTCAGAAACATCCACTGCTAAATACAAATTGAAATCATAGCGCCAAACATAATATTGCATTGAATACCATATTTTTGTTTTTTGGCTGAGTCAGCAATGGTTTAAGAAAGCACTTGTTGTAAGCATATTGCATTTGATATTATTATTGTGCAAGAATTGCTCCTTTTTCCGCTTTTCATAGATTACTGCAACGATCATGAAATCTATTTTGACAATTGAGCTGTCAACTGTCAAAAAAATCGTTTGTTGCTCTTTTGCTAACCGAAAGAGGGTTGTTTCTTTCATTTTTTTATTTATGCGAACTTTATGCCTATCCTTAAATGGCCTGTGAAAACATTGAGGGTTTTTAATATTAAAATGTGTCAAATTTCACTTACTCATTGCTGCTATCCTTTCAACCGTTCCGTTTAATTGCAACATCTGTCGTTGGGTTTTTCAAATGTAGATAATTCAAAAATTACTTTCAAACGAAATGATTTTGTTTTTGTTGTTGTTGTTTATATAAGCGCTTAGATTCCTTTTAATTGCTATTTAAATGTCAAAATGTTATCAGCGTTTGACTTGAATTGATTGTGAAACTATTAAAATATTACTATAGAACTTCTGTATGTTATATACGGAAGTCATAATCATTAAACTGCTTTTGATATAGGAACATCTCTTCTGGAGGGTAATAGTAGTGGTAAGGAAAATACTGTATGCTAAACTGTTAGCTGAAAAGTAACGCAACGGTATGTAATGAAACACCAACGCCAATGTTGCACTGTGATTTTTGTCGACTTTATTGATATTTTTCAACATTCCCAAAATTTTTAAATCCCTTCATTTTGAATTTTTCAACCCTTAACGTATTTACTTTAATTTTTTACTTTGTAGATTTTTAAATTTTTTTAAATTTTTGGTCTTTTAAATTTTACAATATTTTTTATCTTTTTCGACTTTACCAACATTTCTCAATATTTTTCGACTTTTTTCAATTGTTTTTCACACATTACAACTTTTTCAACTTATTCAACACAGCAACTTAGAAGCTAAACACAACTGGGACGTGCGATTTTTCATCCAGATTTTCTAAACGTTGGTAGTGAGTAAATATTTTGCATGATGATGCACTTAAAAATTTTTTGATTTGATAAAAATGCATCTGGTTTACGATATTAGCAATATTTTCTACAAAACAATTTACTTTGCACTAAATATCAACTTTTTATAAAATCCAGCAAAGCATTTGCAGTGATTGGCTGCCCTAACTCTCCCGATTACGGACTCTTACAGTTAAGTCTCCGAATACAATTTTTTCTTTTGACAAACTTTATAGGCCATAAAATTATTCCTTGAAAGCATCCTGCCTCTATCTTTGGTAGAGGTGTTTGCAGATAATTTCGTCAAAGTATCTCTGCTACTATTAATTGATTACTTTTGATTTAAAATTTACAACAAACTTGCAGCGAGACATCACAGTTACAACAAAATTAAGAGCAACAACAACAAAATTACCATTAACAACAGCTAACAGTAGACAACATCTGTTGTTTCCAAATGCGGTAAAACGCTTTAACTCTCAAGGGTTCCTAGGCGTGTTCCAGCTCTCAAGTGGGATTTATGTCACTCAGCTTTCACTTTGACATTTGCATGCATTTGATTGACATGTTGCTTAAAGTTGCTCTCAATTTTATCAGGGGTGTTGAGTCGAGGGGTTTAGTTGTAAAAGGCTCGTAAAAATCAAAGTACTTTTGGCAATAATCGTAAATAAATCATCTCAAACTGTTGCACCAACTGTAATTTAAAAGTCATAAAAGTGAAAATTTTGTTTAACATAAAACGCAGTGACAACAAGGCATTTTGTTACTCAAGAAACTGTGAAGTTTTCGTTGAATTAGAAAATATGAGGTTAAAATGGCGAAGCTGCTAAAAATCGATAAAAAATAAAAACAAATAAAATTCCTTTATCTTAAAATAAATATAAATATTTAAAAATTTTCCAACAAAATCATAGTCAAAAATCCAATATGAAAAAAAACCAAAAAAAATATTGGTAATTGGCCAAAGTTTTGAGCCATATACTTTGTGAGCAAAGCTTGGTATAATAAGAGATACACCGGGCTAGTGTGTAAAATGAGACCTAAGGAGGATTTGGTTTTTTTTTTTTAATTTACGATTTTTTTTTGGTGAGTAATTATACTGAACATTGCGAGATTAAAGGGGCCCACAAAAGGGCGAAAGGTAATTTGCTTATCATTCTAAGCATGGCGGGATTAAATGACCTCTTATTTTTGCTCAATACATTGAATATGGCAGCATCAAAAGAACCGTTGAAAAGGATTTTGTGATGTAAAAACTAATGTTTTTTACTCATCACATTGAACATGGCATGATTAAAGTCCAAACTATTTTTACTATCCAAAGATAGATCTCGATGACTTAAAATACCAAACTAATAGAAAAAAATACAAATTTTATACCTTTGTTTCGTAATTATCGCTTGATCGTTAAGTGTCCTGAATGTTTAAAAGATCTAAAAAGCTTGTAGCGTCAAGACCACAGCTTTTTCACATTTTTCTCTCGAACTCTAAGAAATTGCAAAACTCTCAAATGATTTTTAATTGAAGCATTGACACAATCGAAAACACGCTCCGTGGCGCCTGATATCAAAAACAAATCAAATTAAAGAGGTAAAACTATTTTCCAGAAAATAAAAATTGAAGTAAAATCCTGAGGCTGAATGAATGCCAAAGAATTGTAAGACCATACCAATGAGAAAGACAAAGTATCACTCTACATAAATGCGAACTTTTTTTGTTTTTGTTTTTTCACTTTACTAAAAGCATACGGTGAGAAATTGCAATAGTTGAAGTTGCGCCTGCGCAAACGTTTGGCACCACCAAATGCAATGCAATGCAATGCGAAATCTTTTTAAAGGCATCGATCGCTAAATGCAACACTTTGTTGTTGCTTTTGTTACTGTTCTTGTTACTCTTGGTAATAGTGTGCTGCTGCTGCTGCTGATGTTGTTATTGTGATGGCGATGGTGACGGTGATGATGGTAATGCCAGTGATGGTGTATAATTGGCAATTGGTTTCAGTTTTATGACGCTGGGCTCAAGTATTTTTCTGTTTTTTTTGTACTGGCGAATTTTATTTTTTCGTATTGCGCAGTTTTTGGAACAACAAGGTGTTGTGGCGCCTGAATTTTCAAAACCGCAGGCAACAGTCAGACGAAACGAAAACTTAAATAAAAATAAAAGTTATAAAAATAACAAAACATGATCAACAAAAGTTCGAAGAAAAAAATCTCAAACTGAAAATGGCAACAAAAAAAATTACCAACTCTGTCTGACTGTGGTGAGATTGATCGCCGTTGTATGGAGTCAACGGCGTCAGTTTTTCTTGTTGTTGTTGTCGTTTTTATTTCTGGTCAGAAAGATCATTGGTAAAATCGTTGCTGTCTTTGCTGGAACTGACAATGCTAAGCTGCTGTTGCATTCTAAAAATAAAAATATTCAAATTTGTTAATTTTTTTAAGTGAAACTTTTATGTCTCTTGTAATAACCACGCCTGATTTTTAAATTTTAAAATTTATTTAAGTTCTACACTGTCAAAATGGTCTTACACTTTATATGCAAATGTGGTATGTAAGCCAATAAATGTTGACAAAATTGTTGGAGAATTTTTGAATCAGGCTGAATTTGAGGTCAAAATGAACCCTGATCTGTTTTTGTCAGTTGTTTCGTTTGACTTGTAGTGCCTAACAGGCGAGTTTTAGTAAAGAAGGCTAAAACACAAAAGATGGCCTAAAAATCAAATATGTAAAACATTTATAAAAGCACACAAAAACAAGTCATTTTGCTTGAAGGAAATAACCTAAAGAAAAGTTGCGTTCCGATTTTGTCAATGGCAATTATTGCCATAAATAAAAGAAAGTCTCGTTTAATTGGCTATTCACTCAACAAAAAAGTGATTCGTGTTTTAGACACAAATTAATCTAAAACAGAACGATTTTTAAATTTAAACTTTACTTTTGTTTTTAATGTAAAAAAACTTATATTGTTAGAAATATTATCTTTATAAGGAATTCAGAAAGGCATTAAGCTTAATTTTTTATTATAATTAAACATTATGAACTTACAGCCATTCAGCAAAGACCAATATTGTAAATTTTTACTTACAAAGATAACAAATGGAACAATTTAACCTGGTAAATGGTAATTGTTTAATTTTTTATATAATTTTTTTAAAGATATGTATTACTGAGGGTGTAAGATATATAATAATATCGACATTGAATTGTCTATTTATTTTTCTATTAGAAAGCGGAGGCGGAAAGCCTAATTTTTCGCACCTCTTTTTGGAAGAAAACGCTACATCCTTGACGCCCAATAATGTCCTGTCCAGCTAACCTGTCTTTCGTTCAAAAGTTGCTTAAGTTATGTAGTGCCTTCGTACAGGGCCGTGTTTAAGCCACAAACGGGTCCGCACCACAAAAAAAAATCTGAAGAAAATCAAGTTTTTTTGCTTATCAGTCCGAAAAGTTCATTCAGCTTTAAAATTCTCACTCGATATTTTATTAAAAACTGAAATTTGCTTCAAAATCTAATAAGACATAAGATTTCGGAGCAGTTTGTGTTTAAGAAATAGGGTGACTGATTGAGGAAATTCGCTCCTTTTGATTTACTTCAAATTATGTCTTCTCGATAGTTTGACTCTGAAAAATTCTGAATAAATTCATTAGGTCTTAGATATATGTATTTTTCGAAGATATTCCAAAAGTTTGACGAAAAATCGTCCTCACTTAGCATGGGACTTGCTATTTGTATATAAAAATATATGTATGTTTCTCATAGTGGCACATAATTGGTTAAATAATTTTTATATTTATGTAAACGAATAAATTTCTCATAATCACAATTAAACTGACAGATCTCAAATGAGGTGCAATGGAGCATCCAACATCATCATCATAGCCCACTCCAAATGAAGCTGCAAATTTCTCAAATGATAAATTCTTGAAATTTCCGATTTGCGACTAAATTAATATGCGTCTTGTGCACACCACAGCACTAATGTGGCATCCACCATTGCCTCTATAGATGATCACGGTACAACGCCAGTGATTTACGTGGAATAAATCTAATTTTAATTTTTTGAATTTGAAAAAGTTGAACGCTTTGGGTGGCAAAATTAAAAGAGAAAAGAAGAGAAGCCAAATAAAATTTTGCGACATGCAGTCTTCTTGTTGGACCTTGGGAAAAAGCCTACAAGTTGATGCTGGGAGCAAGTTAAGTAGCATTTGTAAATGTCACTGTGCTGCTGGTTGTTGTTGCTGCCGCTGTGGTGACTCTGATAGTGGAAAATGAGGAAATTATTAATTATCACGACATGTATTAAAGTTTGGGGTACGGAGTTATTTTTTTTTGCTTTTACACACGGCTTGTGTGTATTTATTAGGCCCTATTTTTTTTTTAATTTCCTTGCGTTTATCCACTCCGCAGATTTGCAATTTTGTTGCGATGTCGCTAATGAACACGTGTTTTTGCATTGCATTGGATAATTTATTTGTAATGAGGCACTTGCGGGTTAATTGCTCGACATATCAATCATGGATGCAATTTATGACTCATGCGAAAGTGCTGCGCACGTAATTAATTACAATTTTGTGAGAATTTAATTTTTGGTTTTAAATTAAAATTATTGCAGTTCATTAGATATGTAGTTGCAGGCGATGTTGGCATTTGACGAATTAGTTCAGTGGTGCGTGTGTGGTGGACTTATGTAAGTGTAAATGCGATATTTGTGGGCGGTTTATGTATGGAATGATTTTTCAGCAGGACCCTAACTTTGGGTGAGATTCTTTGACGCTTAACAATAGATGTAAGGCATGTTACTACAAAGCAATAAATAAGCTAAACTCGAGACTAGCTTAAGCGACTTAAGCATACCTTTATATATAAAAACTCGGACAATTTTAACTCAAGATACCATTTACACTATATGTATAAGAAAAATGTTTTTTCAAAAGATAAGCTAATTTCTAAAACTTTATGTTTCAACAACTTTTTTCGTAGAGTTGATATTTAACCCTCACCGGAACACCTTTGGCAAATTCGTTCATGCGTACTTCTAGCTATCTCTGTACCTTGGAATCGGCATATGGGCATGGACTGAGACCCCACCCTAAAAAAAACTTATCGTAGATATCATAGGTCCACAAAAAAATCATTTGCAGTGAACAGATGTTCGAGTATTATTCATTAAAAGCATATTTTCTGAGAAATAACGCAATTTTATGGCAATTTTTAGCTAAAAACAACAAATCACCGATATCGGAGATTCTAAGGCTTAATACCTTTCCTTTAATTTTTGGGTGCTAATTCCGAAAATGACCAAATTTTTTTTAATTAGATTTGGCTTTTGAGATATTCAAAAACCAGACTTTCAAAAAGCATTTAAAGACATTTTATTTTTTTTATAAAAAGGTTTTCCAAATCATTTTAATGTAAGTTAAATATACCAGATATAATAAAAACTATAAGAGTCACAACCTCAGATAAAAAAAAAAATATTAAAACTGTGCCCAAACCAAAAAAAAAGGTTAAATATTTGTTCGTACACAAGAAATCAAATTGAAAGGTATCACTAATAAAATTATGCCCAAAATAAAATCCGATTAAGTTACAACTGTATCCTGAGATGCATTCGTAAATTTCTGCTTGGGACGTATATTGAATTATGTACTTAATTTGGCTACCAATCCTATCTCAATTAAAATTTTTAAAAGACCCGATCAGAAAAGACACAAGGGAAACGTGTCGAACAGCACTTTGGTGAAACTCGCAGAGAGATAAATTCAGAGAAAGACCCAATTCATCGTGATAGAAAGTGGTATATCAAAAATCATAGCACAGCCAAGTCTTATCTATTGACCAAAATTTGACATATTTTAAAACTAATATGTTTTTCAATTTAAGGAATAATTTCCGAGTAAATCAAATCAAGTACCTAAATAAAGTCGTGTAATAATCAAAATGATAATTAAAATCAAATCACTTAGGTAAAAAAAGATCTATTAATATACATATTTATAATATAATCCAACTAAGTCATTCATGTCTACATATGTATGTACATATGTATGTATCTTGTTATTGTGGGTGAAAATACGACGCGTTTACATTCATCCTCACACTATAGTACAAACTATTCAATCACTTCTAATCTTAGCGCAACATAAATTTTGGCAATTTTAATCCTCAAAAATTTTATCCTAACTAAATACTGAAGGGAAAATGACTTTCGCCTACAACAAGCTCCAATATATGATACTAACAATAATAGGAAACATCAGTATGTACAGTCGCATCTATGGACGCGTAAGGAAAATTTTACTTAATTTGTGTGCGAAATCTCACAACTGGAGAAATTCAATAATTCATTTGCATATCCCTTGGAACAAGCACACTAACCACTGTTAGTGTGCTGCTTGTAAGGCTGACATTTGTCTTGAAATGCAACTGAAAGATACAATCACAATCGATGTATCTGTGGCGGAGACAACCAACCATAAGTGAGTGGCAGTGGTGTAGTTGCTTGAAATCCTCCTCGTTAGCTATGTATATGCGAAATGATAAATGGCTGCATTTTGAAAGTTTTAAACAGCATCGCAATTGAAATCAGCACTTCAGCCAAATGCTGTATGCTTAAGTATTTGCAAGATGCAGCCATAACATGCCCATACTCGTGTGCTATCTTCCTCCCTCAAATTAAAATTGCACTTTGCCATAGTCATAAGATTAAAATGTGCACACAATTGGTAAATGTTTCTGTTTGTCAAATGAAAATGTCTTTTGGAATTTTCAAATTTTAACATTTTCGAATGAAACGAAATGTGGAAACAATCCAAAATTGCTTTACTTACCAAAAGAATAATAATAATTCATCTGCAGAATGCAGAAATGCTTAGATACAGTCGGCAACTGGATGCAGTTGACAGTTGACTTGAGTGCTGGAAAATGTGTAAGGATGATAGGGATAAAAGTGGTGGGGGTGTTGAACAACATTTCTGCGACAATTCATTAAAAAGCTTTGAAATTATTCTTGTATCTATTCGTTGTATTGATTCCTATGTTGGCAGTATCTCATTTTTTAAGGTGTCCCGGTCAACATAAGTTTCTTAACTAATATGTCCTTTTGTATTTATCGTTTGGGGAGGCATAAATTTAAATAATTCACATGTGTTTATGACAAAAAGTTTTCTATTTTGTTCGAGATTTATTTACCTACCTATCCCAATTGCAAACTATAACGGGGTGATTTAGCTTTGAAGCTATTCTATTGGCATAGCGTTCGAATAGGGGATGATAGTGTCAGATTTTGAAAAGATAGTAAATTTTGATTAAAAATGTTTGTTGATGAGAATACTTTAATTTATTTGTTAAAAGTCTTAAAGTTAAAGTTGAAGAGTAATAGCTAAATCGTTAAGTACCGAAGGTTTAGCTCATTCGAATCCATAAGGCATACAGTAGCGTACCAAGGCGGGGACGAGAGGGCGGAAAAATGGTCGTGAAATTAATCTCAATTTGCTAGGGTTTTTGAAAGTCAAAAATGAGCACCTTTTTTAGTGAATGAAACTAAATCGATGTAGTAAATTTGAATGTCTAGGTTGTAATTTTGAAATTATTTTATTTTGTTAGAGTTTTTGAATGTGAAAATTGAAGACCTTTTTTTTATTTTTTTTTTTTTTTTTTGTAGTGAATAAAATTTTTGTTAAAAAGCACGAAAATTTTTTTCGTTAGGGGCGACAAATAATTTTTTAGCCCCGGGTGCCCGATAAGCTTGGTACGCCTCTGAAGGCATACATATGTTTTTAACTGTTTGAGGAAATAGAACCTATGGCTGTAAATTTTTATACATATTTTCTTAAAACTTAAAAAATATTCCACTGTAATTTCCCTTTATATTTGATTTAATACCTGATTATTAAAACTATTCCATACTATTCAATTTTATGCTTTCATTAAAGAAAGTCCAACACTGATATGAAAAAAATTTAGTCCTCGGTATAAAAATGGCAATAAAAGGTGACATGCTAAAAAGTATAAAAATGGGAAATAAATTAGGCTATCTTATTTCCTTTGTAAAAATGCAGGTTAATAATACATTTTTTCGAAAAAAAAGTAGGTTTTGGCATAAAATTGGGGAGAATTTAGAAAAAAATTGGAAGTATTTTAAAGCAAAGAAAAGTACAAACTAAATTGAAACAAAGTACTTGGAAGGGAAGTACAGCAGATATGTGACCTTTTGAAATTTGATACAGTTTGCAAAGAAAAATATTGATGACCAAAGGACAAAAAAACATCAGTTAAAAGAAGTACATTTGCCTATAATGAACGGACCACAAAGAACTACTGTACTCCTATGGTTGATCACGTTAGGCATATTATATATAGGTACCAATCTTTAACTTTCCTCCACTTTGTCGAGGTCAGAGCAAGGATTCTCTTCTCACTCATAACTATATACATATGTGTATCCGATGCAGATCCAAGCGATACTCTTTGATTGAATAATAATAATAATTATTAACTCAAAATTCGAGCCCCAAAATAGACTTAGGCTAAAAAAATCATCTTTTACTTTTAAAAATATTTCGCTGTCACACATCCACATAATTATTTTAGCACATTTTGCTGCCAAGCGAAATAAATCGTTGTATTGTATGCTACTCGTTACTTTTTATTCCGTGCTCTCTGTTTCTCCTTTCTGACATTTGTCCGCATGACAGTTCTTTGTGCATTGTTTTCTTTTGTTTTGAAAAGTGGAAGTGAATTTGTGTTTTGTTTATATTTAAAGTGAAAATTTATAGAAAATACTATAAAATAATTGTGTGCGATATAAAAATGGCTGCACCAAAAGACCTTTCTGTTGCGGAAATACAGAAATTCATGTTAGACAATGGTTGCAAAGTAACAAATCATGCGTTGGTCAAACACTTCAAGCGTTTCCTCACCAATCCAGCAACACAAAGTGAGTCACCTGGTGGAATGACTTGTTGCGTCTATGCAGATAATAAAAATTCATAATTTTTATTCTACTTTACAGCTGAAGCACGGAAAAAATTTAAAACTTATGTGAACATGTTGGCTACCATTAAAAATGAGAATAATCAAAAATATTTAATTTTGCGCAAAAAATACCTCAGTGAATGTCCCAGCGAGGAAACGGCGCAACGTGCATTAGCCGCTGCTGATGCAATTCCAGACAGCCCAGGTGGAGGATCGCTATTATCCGAAACTGGTCTATCGGCGTCCCCGTTTCGTCAACCACCACCTTATAAGCCGCCACCAGAAGTAACATCACCAAAAGCAGACACGACAATGCCAGCACCAACAACGGGTGCTAAGGTTGAAAAGGAAAATGTTGATAACTATCGTGAATGTGTTAATGAATTTGTTCGTAAAGTTGATCCTGCGCGCTTGGTCAAGCAGCAGTTAGATGAAAATGAAGAGGAGGTGGCGGGCATAATCAGTGGAACTGCTATTGGTGACGCTAAAGTATCGCATCCAACTAGCGTTTCTAGGGAAAATTCTCTTGAAAGTGGTGAAAATAAGGAAAATATTCCTCGTTTTTCATTTTCATCGGGCACATCTGGTGCTTCGATTGAAGATTCCAGTGGTGAAAAGATATCTAGTTCCGATGGTGATGTTGCCGACAATCCTATCAGTGTTAAGGAGGCAACTCGCAAGTTCAATCGCATGGCATCAGAGGAAGAGGCGAAAGTCATATCTCCACCTGGTAAAAAAAAGCAAGACAATGTAAGTTAAAAACTTTGTTATTGATTCCTTGCTATGCATTCAAAATGGGCGCTGGCATAAAATTCAAAATAATCCGAAGAACTTATTTTATTTCATATGAAAAATATCTTAGCATTTTAAACCAAGCATATATAACTATATGCGGTTTTGAGCTCCTTGAGTGGCAATAAGATCTAGTCTACGTAACTCTGTGTCAAATTAAAGTTTTTACTAACTAAAACTAATTTCTTCAATTCGTTAAACAAATTTAAGAAAATCTGAAATTAATTTTTGCTTTTAAATACGAACAAAAATTTCAATAACACGGTGTGGCTAAAGACTAAACTCGATGATTTTTATTAATAGTAGGTACCTAGCGCCTAGTGCACTTTTTTGAAAAAATAATGCACTTATATTTTAGACCTTATAATTCACGAGTGGGCGTGTAGTAGCAAATTTCTTATTTCTCATTGCATGAAATTAAACATTAACTTTTGTGCGACTCAACGTTTGTTTTGCACTTTTTTTTAGCAAGGATATCTCACAATCCAGACGTACATATGTATAAGTGAAAAACTAAAAATCTTTCGGAGTTCATATGAAATGTTTTAATAAAGTTTCATCAAAATAAATTTATTCAGTGCAAGTTTCAAAGTAAAACCCTAATTAAACTATGCTATATCACATAATAGGAAATCAAATTAGCTTCTCACATACAATATGTCTTAAAAATATTTAAATTTTTTTATTGTGAAAGCAACTAAAAGAATCCCAGTATTTCTCTTTTTATTGAATCATATTTCAACAAAACAAAAACCATAATAATAAATCTAAGCAATTTTCTTCTTTAATTGCATATTAAAGCTTTCTAACAGTGTTTTATTTCTGGTTAGACATAAACAGCAAGTAAAAGAATTCACAAATAAATCCTTAAGTTTTAACAAATCCATCATCTTGTCTCTTGACATGCTGTTGCTGTTGCTGCTGCCTGAGAATTTGTGGAATTTATGCCTTTACATGAACATTATTAGCTTAAGAAAAAAAGCGGTATCTATTAACAAACAAATCTCTTCATTTAGGTACATCGTAAAAAATTTGTTTAACGCAACGCAAAAAAAAGACGGCGATTTCTCACTGTCGTCTTTTGATCACGTGAAACAATTGCATAGACTCAACACAAAAAAAAATACCTAATAAACGTTGCAATAAAAAACTAAAATAATTTTAATTTACCATTTGCAATAAAAATAAAAGAACTCCCACACATTTTCATAACCGCTTCACTTACCACTGGCGGTTGCTGTTGCCAATTCATCATCATCGTTGTGGCAATCGTCATTCTCGTTGTAGTAGACCTGTAACGGTGCGGTTGAAATGTGTTAAAATAAAATGCCACCTAATTAGGACGCGTAGAAAAGGTTGTGCCTGTTTTCATTTTATACTTCAATCATTTTCTTTTTATCGTAAGCTAAGGTTATAAAATATGAACATAACTCTATGATGCAAATTGTTCGAGAATTCCTGAACAAGTCTTAGCGAAAAATATTTTAAGCTTAAACCGTAATTTTTAAATAAATACGAGTTTTCTATAACGCGCTTTAGGTATTCTCGAAAGATTTACATTAAAAATTTTTATGTTTATTTGAAAATAGTGCTATGAGGTTTTTCACTTTATGCTTTTTGTAAAGAAAAATATTAAAAAATTAATAAAAATTAACGTCAGTTAATTTGGTTGGAAAACTTTCTTCGGCGCACCATGATTTCAAATAAATTGTCTAGTTGCAACGTCTGTCTCCATAAAATCTTACTGAGTTTAGTGCACATTTAAACGCTTTTTGCGCCTGCCTGCCTGTCGTCTCAAGCAAACAGTGTTTTGTCCATTTCTGTTTATCTATTTATTTTTTTTTTTATTTTCCTTTGCAAATTGCTGTTGGCCTGCAATTTCTGCGATTGCTGTACAAAACCCACTTGTTGCTTTGTTAACTGCTGGTATAAAACAATATGTCGAGTAAAATAAAATCAAATGCACTCACCCACCTTAAATGCTGACGGTTACAAAATGTTTAAGAAAACATTCGTTTGAATTATTGTTTTAGTTTATATGATGGCCTTTTACAAAATACCAAAGTAATTTCCATTAGCATTTAAAATCGTCGTTTTAAGCTATTAATAAATTTTGTTTTGCTTGCAGTTTTCCTAAGGCTTATTGCATTTAAGCAAAAATTTTCCTTATAACCTTAAAGTTGTTGTTTTAATCATTTGCAAATCCGTAGATTTGACTGCGTTGGAATAGTTTTGATTTATTTTTAAATTAAAATTTTATCTAGTTTTTATGGACTTGTTGACATTAAGCGGTTAAAAGAAAAGCCAATTCAAGCATAAAGCTTTACTATTGCAAACGTAACATATTGAGCTATTTCCTTCCAATCCTTATTGTTTGCTCTGAATTTCATAAAACTAATGGTGAACAAAAATTTAACTTTTTCTAGTTTTGTTAAAGTATTAACTCTGTGGTTATTAGAGCATCATATCGTGGATTATTTGAATTTCTTCAAGAACACGAATTTTTTTTTATATATTTTACTGAGCATACATTTGGTAGTATAGCACAGAAATTCCAAAACGATTGAGTTAAAGTTAGAAATATTGAGCAAAATTTTAAATGCCCCTTAATCATATCAAAGAGTACCTTAAAATTGTTAAATCGTTTTTCATCCCAAAACAGCACTCACTGAAACTTTTCATATATTTAAACCTACGCAGTAAAAACGATTTATTTATGTGTATTCAGATTTGGTAATAGTTAACAAATGGTATATTTTATATGAACAAAGTAAATGTGTAATAAATTAACACACCACATTATCCACAGAATTAAAAAGTTCTAATAGACTTGTGTATTTGGTAATAATTCCCAATAATATTTTAGTTGAAGCAAATATATATTTGTCGCAAACACTCACTTAAGAATAATTAACAAAAAATACGTACATACATTTGTCAATGAAGACATTCTTTTGTCGCAAACATATAAATTTATCATATTAAAAGCGATTACTAACAGTCAATATTTGAAAATAAAGGATATTAAAGAAAAACTTATGCCACCACTTACTTTGGAACTTACTTCGAAAGTGTTTCAGAGCCACAAAAATTATTGTCTATACACCTTTTAAGAACCGCCCAAATCAATTGTTCATCATAACTTTATTGTTAGATGTCCGATCGTCCAATACAAAACACTTTTGGAATGATTAATGAAACCTTAGCACTGTACTGAAGATTTTGTGTTTGACGATTGTACATCAGTCAACAATGTTATGACGAAAAATTGATTGTTATAATTTTGACATGGTTAATAAAGTAAACAATTTGTGACTGTGAAATACTCTCGGGGTAAGTCCTCAAAATATGGAGTGATGATTTAATCCTGTTACACCGAAGAAGTCATAGCTTTTAGTCTGTCGATAGGCCTATAATTAGTTAAAAAGTGAAATACTGTCTAAGAATACCATAAGAAACATCTTCACGGAACTGATTACCAGTCGAATTAAACTTTTTGAGTTGCCTTGCCAGGGTTATCAAAAAAAAATTTATTATAGTATATATGACTCAAAATTGTAATTTTCATTTCTATCCATTGTTCAACCTTTCTTTATACAATAGTTTCTTTGATAGTTACAATAGATAGCTAAAATCAAAACTTTTGTTTGATTTAAAATTGCAACACCGCCATTTCCATCTTACGTTAAATAATTTAGAAGAAGTTATTTCTAACTTTTTCTGTTTTTTTTTTCTTCTTTTTGTATTTTTGTTTTCTGCATGCATTTCTGCTGGTACCCCAGTGTTACCAGGGTGTTGTTAAGTGTCAGTTTAATGTCACGTTGCAGCCAGCCACATTCATGTCTACATACGTACAACCGCCAGCAGCTTCGAATTGAATAAATCCATTAATTTTATTAGCAGACGATAAAAATGTTCTTTTTACTAATTTACAAGTGCATTCTGTGCTCACCGATCTCTGTCGCACTATGCCCCTCTTCTGAGACTTAGACGTTGTGCGTCTTTGCTTCTTGTTTGGGTTTTCTTCTTTCTAATTCATGGACTTGAATTTTCTTTTTTGTTTTATTTGTTCGACTTTTGGTCTACTTTCAATGTTTGCACTTTGTTATATTTTAGGAATTTTAATATTGTTTTTGTAGTTGTTGTTGTTGTTGTTCACTTACATCTAATAACATGTTTTTTGTTATGTTTATTATATTTAGTACAACTTTTTACAACAGCAACACCATCACCGACAACACCAACAACAACGAAACTAGTGAACAACATCTTCACACTTTAACCAAAGTTTTCTTTTATTTTCTTTCTTAAAATTAATTTGTGTTTTTGTGCTGTTTTACAAGTTGTACGTGTTCTTGCCAACTTATTTTTGGTTGTTGTTGTTGCAGCTCACACTTATGGTGTTAGCGATTGTTTTACGGTGGTCCACTAGCTTTTTACAAATAACGGTTTTTTTTATTAATGCACGTGACAATCTATTGAAATGCCTATTAGAGATGATGCTGTGTCTTAAAAAAGAAATGTCTAAAATGACATACATTCTTTCCAAAACATGTAATGCCAGCGACCAGAATGGTTTCGGTTAAGGTTCAAAGTGTTTATTCCACCATTTGAATAATATAGTATTTTGAAGTTGATTCTTCGATAATATAATAACTCGAAACCGAGCAAATACACAGACATTATATTTCGGATCCACAGATTTGACTTAGTGAAAACAAAATCAGATAAATGTAGTCTTTTTCCAATATTTGAATTTTCCCATAGGATGCTTTGGTTTCAAGATATTCCACATTGAAGTTAAGATTTTTTTAGTTCAATTTTATTAAATAAATTAACTTAAAATTAATAAGAGCGCATTTCAATCTACTATCAGTGAAAATTAAAGAAGTGATTTTTTCGGGCACATTCCATTTTATTTGACTTAGCCTGATACATTAGAAGTTTTTTGAATCTTTGGACCCTTTCTGAAAAATACGATTTCTCTGGCCTTTTTCCGAAAAGCCATTTCTATAACTTGGAAACAAAATAATTTAACAGGAAGTTAAATCTGGAAAATGCAGTGGATAAGGAAATTTTTACTGAAGTTACTTGACTTAGGGCCATGCTTCAGCATTTTTTTTACTTTTTCCATATTAATATATTTTTCGGAATTTTTTTTCACTTTTCGACTCTTCAACAGTTTAAAACATTTTTTGGACTTCTCAACATTGTTTGACTTTAAAAATTTTTACCATTTTTAACATTATTATATGTATATTTCGATATTCTCAAAATGTTTCTATCTTTTTAATATTTTTCGACTTTTGTAAACATATTTCGGATTTCGGAACATCTTTCGACATTTTCAACATTATACGACTTTGTCAAACTTATTCAACATATGTGACCTAATCAACATTTTTCGACATTTTCAAAGTTTTTGACGTTCTCAGCATTTTTCTACCTTTTTAAAGACTTTGGACTTTTGCAACATTTTTTTACTTACTTTTACTTAAAGTAACTATCTATATTTCCCTCATTTGAATTATGGGGCTTTTTATGTACATTATCCAAAATAGGTCAGTTAATAATAAACAACTCTTATTATTCAAGAGATTTGTTTAGTGCATATTAAATTTTCAGTTATAAGACGCGCACAAAATGCTTTATTACTCGTAAGCATTAAAGTGTATGTAGTGAATTTTGGTTCTATACAGACAATATTTCGAATTTTGGAACATATTTTTACTTTTTCAAGACGTGCTCTACATTTTTCGACTTTTCCAAAACTTTTTGTATTTTTTTGCCTATGTTCGACGTTCTTCGATTCTATCGAATTTTGTGTCTCATGTGTGATATATTTCGATTTTCACAACAACGCATCATTTAATTCACGTACATATCACACCGCGGGTATTTGTATTCAACACATTTTTTCTTCAACACGCTTTCAGACTGTAAATTCCATCCAAACGTAATCAAAAACCATTTGAAAATGTTGTGTTCAAATTTGTCAGCTGGGCTAAAGATCTCCCGAAAGTCAGCTGAAAATTTGCTGTTTAGCTTTACAGAAGATTTCGTGACCGATTTTTCATTTTATTTTCGTGTAATTTTTTCAATAATTCTGGCGATATTTCCACGTTTTTTTTTTGGACGATTTTGTTATTTTTATTTAGAGTTTACTGGTAAGATTTTATTTATTTGGCCAATAAGACTTTGGATGATCTTACCTGCACCCAAATTCTGCTGCATAATTTTTTTAATCTTTTAAGTTAAAATTACTGAGGCCGGACAAAATTTCAACATTTGACAGAATGTGTCACGAGCATTTCAATGCAAATAATTTCCTGCCATTTATTTTTAATACAAACTGAGTGATAAGCTGCATTGGGTATTCATTCATTCACTCATTCATGATCACTTGGGTATTGCTTGATCGATTGAATGCAATTATTTCTTGTTGCTACCACTGTTGTTGTTTTTGGTTTTGTTAATGTTGTTAACGTTGTTATTTTTATGTTTTTACGCTTGTAAATTTAAAACGCTCATGTAAGAGTGTTGCCAATATGCAACAAATTAATGTCGTACAAATTGGCAACATGTTTGCTACTGAATTTTGTTCTTGCGACGTTAATGCAGACAAAACAACTCAGCACCACACAGCAGCAGGGAGGAGAGTAAGGCGGCTTGGTGAACGCGTGATTTGACACATGTTTTCGATAATCGGCAAATAATCTATAGTTTATGCGATGCCAAACACTGAGTACGAGTAAAACGTTGCCATAATGGCCGAAATAATGCAAGAACCGCGATTGCGTACCTCATCAGCATCAGCGTCAGAGGGAGGAAGCCGAATCTCATTTATAATCACAGTTTAACCAGAAGCAGCATTGTACAAGTTCGATTCATGTAAAATCTGCTCATAAATCCGGTTAACATGAAAAACGTGAGAATTTTTGAATTTCTCGATTGAAAAAACTATGAAATTATTTTATTGTATCCACTTTAAGGAAAAAAATAAATAAAAATTGTAGCGCATGTGTGCAGTTGGGAGTGTGATGTACAACACACTTAATGCCTTTTGTCGGTCTCTTTATTTTTGACATGCAGTTGACAAGTTGATAGAATGATACTGCCGCCAACAGCCCAATTGTAGGTATAAATCATAGCTACTAGTCTTGCACACTGGGTTAAAATCGTACAAAAATGAATTTTATTGTTCGTTTTCGTGTGTCCCATACTTTTCAATTTCAGTAAACTGTGCTCTTGAGTTGTTTTAGAAAGAATGTTGTTGTTTTTTTTTTATTGAAAAATAGAATTTGATTTAATTTGTCAGCTTCTGAGCTCAGTTGCTATTTTTGCCTCAATCGCTGGCGCAATGGATCATTTGTTTGTTCTTGCTGCTTAAAATCTTTTGATTGACAGCTCTGAGTGGTTGACAATTGTTTGACAACTTAACAGCAACAACATAATACATTGAAACAATTTTCTCGTAACGCTTGACAAATTTCGGTCATATTGAAAATTAATTTGAAATTTCTTTACATGTAAAGACTTGCTTGTGTGCACTATGAGATGCATGAAATTGTTTAAATATATAATTTTAAAAATAACACTATAAAACATCTACATATCCTTATAGGGCATAAGCAAATAAAGAAAAAAAATTCTAGTCAACCAACTAATTTCTGAAATTTCATGTTCCAATAAGTTTTTCCGTAAAGTTGATATTTGGAAATATAAAATATAGGAAGGAAAAAAATTTATTTTGAACAAAAATTGTCTGCACGTAATAGACCTTTAGTCGCTGATTCTAAATCCATAATCGATTTTCAACTATCACGTCAGATTTTTAAAATAAGGATATGCGAAATTAAATGTTCTTGAACTACAAAAAAGACCACATCTGATATGATATGCAAAAACCAAAACAGTCTTCGGAATTAGCAGTCAAAAAAAAAAATGCTTTTGTTGAAAAAAAAAATACTTAATGTTTCTATGTGATTCAAATACATGGTGGCCACGGAAAAACTGAATATTATAAAGTAAAAAATTTATACAGACTAATGTTTATTTTTATTATTTTATTTGGAAATATAATTAGTGGAATCATTTTCGTATTATATAATAAATAATATCTCTCAAATAACCACAATTTTCTTACTCAAAAATGCAGACTCTTTCCATAGCATTTTCCATGATTTTACAGTTTGAGGTCCTCAACCTCCGATTTCATCTTGAATATTCTACTTAAGTTCTAAAATTGTTTGAGATTTATTTGAGTAGGCCCATTCTTTCAAGTAGCTCAACAAAAAAAAATGTAGTGGCGTCAAATCGGTTGAAATTATGCATTTTTGGAATTTTTCGTTCACCAAAATTTTCATCTTTATCTTCATCAGTTGCTATAATATTTTAAGTATGTATGTACATCAAGTTCTTGTAGTGTTATCGAAGCTTGTGAGAATAATGTGGAGTAAGCGTTAATTTCTTATCTTGCATAGATAATTGGTCTTGTTTGGTCTTGTGTATAAAGCCAAAATATAATAATAATTTCTCGTTTTTACTTGTGTATGTTTATGTTGACTTTATTAGGCATCACTGTAACAAAAGAATTTAAGATGGCATGAAAACTAGTGTTATCATTAGTCAGACCAAAAATTATATCCCCTACACTATAGTCAATAGAATAGGGCCAATTCCATCCATTTTCAGTAGATCAAATAGTTTTCTCTTATGTAATGACGAAAATCTTAAATAAAAGTATTAAATAAGTATACCTCCCACAGGTAGTCTCTTTTCGAATATCTCCAGTTTTTTTGGCGTGGACGCAGCAATGCTTGTCCATTTTCGCCATATGAGTTTGTGATATTTTAAAAATCTACACAAATTTTTATTTAAATAATTTAAGTAAGGGGTGTGATATGTGCGCCAAAACCAAACTGTTCGCCCTACAAGCATATATTTGGAGCTTATAATCCTTTCAGGACGTATGCATCGCTTAGTGAAAATTTTTTTGAAATTCAAAAGCTTAGATTAACTTGTTCTCTAACTTTTTTTTCTGAATGATGCAACCAACAACAATGCAAATCCCTATGTAAATTCTCAATGTCAATATAGAACGTATAAAAATACAATAAAAATGTGCATATCACGGAAGAGAGCTTGTATTTGTTGTTTTGGTTATTTTTCTTAAGAAAAACGTGCTTGTTGGAAAGAGCCACAATTGATTCATTTTATGTATTTTGCCCATCGCTGATAAAGAGGACTTCCCTAAAAAAGTAAAGGACGATGCGGCATTTATTTCGAAAATAATTTTTTTATTCTACCATTTATTTTTAATAAGCTTTTTACTTAATTTAAAGCTTCAAGCTAAGATGTCTAATAGGTGTAGTAGCTAAACTTGATTATTATTATTAGTGTTGGAATAAACTGTGTCTCTATCGGATCAACCGTAGGGTACATAAACTGATAATGCACATAACATAATTGCTTGTGTCAGCAAAACGAATTTTGTTTTTTTAGCTTGTTTATGCTATAACGAATTGGCTTAAAAGCTTCGCCCTTGCTTCAAAAGTTGCGGTAATATTTTTTGTCAGTTTAAGCATAATACTATTTATATACAGTTTGTTATAATTTTTTTTTTTATGGAAATTTCCAAAACTGCGGGCGATAAAGTAAGCACAAAAACGCGATCAGATTTAAATTATGCTTTTAAAATTTTCACTTCTAGTGAAATTGATACAAAAAATCAAATCTTTTTTATTAAGGTGATTTTTAATAATATAACACCAATAATCAAAAAACTGTGGACTACAACTACCGCTGAAATTCATGTTAGCCTAGTTTTCGGTCTAACAGCAGTACCTATAAGTAAAAAGTTAAATTAATGAATAAATATAATGAGTTAACGTGAAAAAAATAACAAAAACTCAATAAAACTCAACTGAGCAGCAAAACGAAAAAAAATAAACAGTAGTTTCAAATGGTAACATCAAAATCTAAGAAGCATAAAATTCAACCACAATGCTATGTATCGATTACAATCCAATTATGAACTTAAATCCGAAAAAATGCTGACTAATATTGGAACATCTTATAATTAATACGCTATACAAACTGCTAAGTCAGTATGTATCCGCATCCAACCTTCTATCTTCCAAAATAACAAATTTTCTACCAATATATACGGAACAATGAATGTTAAACTATAACTTTGAAGATGTTTCCATGATGATGATGATAGACAAAATATTTTCTCGATGAAATATTGGCGCCGCTTAAAAAGCTGATCAATTAAATTCGTTACGTTCGCTTGATAAGGAAATCGATGATTTTAAAAAAAAAAATTTAATAAAAAATAAGTTAAAAACTCCCTTATGATTGATTACCTGTGATTTGAAATTGCGAGCAGTGACTGAGAGATTTTTACGAAAATTCACACACTTCCTACTGATACGTGTTATTTTAAGATATATTTTTTTATTAATTTTATACCTAGTAAAATGTATTTGATTTTTATTTATTAATTAAATTTTTTAACTTTCACTATTGAGGGGCTTGATAGGTTAGTTAAGATTTAAAAAATAGACTTTGTTATTTCATGGTTGTTTACTTATTTTTGTTAGCAACTTAAAAGAATGCAAACAAATATCTGTTAGACATTCAAATAATTGATTGATTTCATGAATCAACAGTCCGACAGATAGTTGAATGGACTAACGAGCACGGTGGTCAAAATCAAAATTTTTATAAAAATTTCTTATTGTTAATTTTTATAATATTTGAAGTATAAATATCATGTCAGCTCAAACGAAATCGAACAACATACCTACTTTGAATTTCAAAGCGTTCGAAAATGTTTTTCTTAATAAATATAATAGAGCCAAAGCTGTATGTATGTAAGATTTGATCCAGTTTTCATAATTTTAAAATTTTCAAAATTTACTAGTTTTTAAACTTTGACAGTAAAAATAGCAGAAATGCTCGAAAAATGCTGTTTTGGTTTGAAACATTAGAAGCTGGCCCAAATTTTTCACATTTGTCGGTTATGAAGTTGTGGTTTCATCTCCTCTACAAACTTTGACCCATATACATATTTCTATTTAAGGCTTACTTTTCGAGTGATTGAACAAAAGCCTTTTTTCGACCAATTTAAAATTTGTTCAGAAATATACTTAAAATTTGTTCGATTTCGATTTTTTTGATATGATATTTCTCAATTATCATAAAAGGTAAAATTTTTAATATAATGGGGGGGCCTCATGACGTTTGATAAGAAGACTGTACTTGACCACTGTGTTAGGGGTTATGGTTCAGACTTTAACTTTTGTTTATTGATTGATTTTGCTATTTTCACATAATAATTGAGGTGTAACTAATCAATATAATAGTACTGACCCAGAAAATAACGATTCAGGCTTAATCGCTCATGGAAAAGCAAAAAAATTCCACAAAAATATTTCACAAATGAATGTCATGAAATATGGAGCAACATTTTTATTTTCGTTTGATGATAGAGTAAATTTTAAGATGTCTCAACTCCAAGATTTCATGTTTATGGAAAACACTTGAACTTTTTAATCTTTCGTACTGAAGTTTGACTTTTTCGACTGAGATTGTCCGTCATAACTTCGGACTGAACCTTTTCCTAAAAAGTATTTTCAAACATACAAAGTTGCTTCATTTAAAACGCAATGTAAAAGAAAGCATTCTTGAAAACATTTTTTTATTTGTTTGGAGAATTTTCAGATAAGATGGAGCTTATGTAAATAGAAATAAAATACACTCTTTATCACATCACCGCAAATCATTAAAAACTATCTAGTCCGAAGAAAATGTTTATATTACGCATTTCATGTCAAATGTACATAACCGATTGATCTCAAATTTAGTCAAAGTGTTATCCTATTGGGTGGACTGTAGAAATCTTGCTCCAAGTGCTTGCGATAGATTTTAAGGTGGATACTTAAGATTTTTTTTTTTAATATTCCAAAAAGAAAGCTGAGGTATTTCACTTGAAATATGTTAAATTCTCGAGAGACTACTTTTGTCGGTGCAAGAAATTCTCCGAAGCAAATAATGTCCTTGGAACATGTGCTCTAAAATGGTTAAAATTTGTGTTTTGGAAAACAAAATTTATAAAAATAAGCTTAAAAAATTGTAGTTTCAAGCAAATTCGTATATATTAAAAAAAAAGGTTAGTTTTAAAAGTGCCAATGACAGGATATGCGGTGGCTCCCTCTGGTGACCCAATATATTGCAAAGAATAAAAATTATTTTTCGTTTCTTTCTTTTAAATTTTCCAAGTAAAAACCGTGTAATTATAGCTTATTTACAATGTTTCTAGTGCGTGCAGTTATTGAGCTAAGTGTGGGGGTGACAATGATTTACGGAATGACCCATATAATTTTTTTTTGTTGTCTATCCTGTGGTTTTTGTTATAGGTATTTACACCTACATATATTGTTTTCTGTAATTATTTTAAGATTGGCATAATAGGCGAAAATGAAAATCATTCATCTCATGTGTTACACAAATCCGTAGATTAAAATATAGGTACATAAGTATGTTCTGCTGTAAATTTTGAACTGTATGTTTTTAATATAAAAAATAACCAATTTACTTTTGATTTTAACAAAATCGCTAATTAATGTTTTTACTATGCAAAATAAGTTGATAACAACCATTTCTGGTAACCGAAAACAATAACCTAACAAAATGGCAACATGGTAGTTTCAACCACAACAACAACGTTATTAACAACAGCAATAAGTTCATAACAACAATAATAAAATAGAAGTAACCCTTTCGGCTAAATGGCCATGTTACAATTTAACAATAGATTCCGTGAACAAGGTACGTATGTAGTATGTACGTACAGACATATATCTCGTTTTGGTCTATTCGGTTGAATTGTGGGTAGTCATTGTTAAGAAAGGGTTGCCATTTATCCTTTTCATTGTTGCTTTTGTTGTTATTGTTTTAACCACAACTTTGTTCCAGTTACACAATCCATCACTTGAAAGAACAAAAAACGTTAAAAGAGGAGGCAACCTTACGGCTAGGGTTGGCATTTCCGTTTCTGTTCACTTGTGTGTCCTTTTACCTTTCAACTACTTATTGTCCTTTTTGTTTGAAATTCTTTGACAACAAATATTTACTCAAATGGTTTTTAGCATTGTCATAAATTCAATCGCCTTGAGATATGCACAGTAATTTAAATGTTAGTTACAGCAACAATTTGAAATTGTTGTTCTTACCTTTGAACATACGAATACATCAGTTGTTGAATGGTATGGTTATTTGATTTATATTCTATCGCATCAAATGTAGGCGTCACAAGTAAATAGTTCTGCATATGTAAACGCACACGAGTAGCTTATTATTTTTGAAAGTACAAACTTCCTTTGATGTTTTGCCCTCGAGGCAACCCTATTCGGTACAAAATTGAACTACGTGTAAGACGTGTCCCAAAATTCAGGCAAGAAGTTATTTTGGAAAAAGAAGTGATTTTCATACCCAAATCGTGTTCTTTTGAGTGCATTTTCCATTCATAGTGCTTGAACTTCAGTTCGGATATTGGTCTTAAGAAAATAGCAGTGTGTGCAGTCCCCACCTCTCTGAAACCACAGTCTCGCATTGTCCACAACATCTGATTTCAAAAATATTCGATTATTTCTCGATATTCTCGTTTTCAAACAAGTATGATCCGATGCAATTTATCCGAGCTTTACTCAAGGTACAATAGATCATAAAAGTAGTGACAATTATCCACCTCGTGAGAATGCTTTTGTAGCTAGTACTCTTACCTTTTCACAGCTGAAAGATGTGGTCATATTTCCGTCTATGGAACGTTGTGGATTTATTATGTTGTTGTTTTGTCATCACCTTTGCATTGAATGCATTCGCTTATTTGAGCACTGTCATCGTAAGCACCCTCAGTACCAATAAAACAACCAATTCCAGTCTCTTTGCTTACAAAAGATTTTAAATGTTTTTCAGTAAGATCTTGAAGAGCAAGCATGAATTGTTGATATGACTTTATTTTAGGCATGGAGAATTCGCACTGCTAAAACTGATGTACATATCAACAATTTTTTTTATTAAAAAGGAGGTAAAGAACTCTTATTTTCTTTGCTTTGCTATTCACTTTCATATGGCATATGAAAACTTCTTACATTGAATTTATTAAACTTTATTTTTTATTCTTCTTCCAATGTAACTTAATGCTTAGGACAATTTTTCCCACAAGTGCTAGAGAAGTCAAGTAGCGTATAAATAAGCAGCACGTGCTCTGACATCCTCGAGTGCCACTCGGCACACCGGCTTGGTACTTGAATCCTTATACTGTGCAAAACTACCAAACTTTATACAATTTGTTAATTTAATTTATTATTTTAATAAGAGCACTCAACGCACACGTATAGGAAAAACAAGTCATTAAGACTTGTGTTCTTTTCAGTTGTTTGCTTGCGAAGATTCCTTTATGGTACCACCACACAATGCATACTCGTACGTGTGCCCTTACACATTTGGATAATTAGCTACTAAAAACGTTTATCATATGCTGCATAAGGACTATGAAAAACAGGATATGGTAGTTGCTGTCGTAAGACAGAGTTTTTTTTTTCGTACAACCTACAACCTTTAACTCTCGGCATTAAAAACAAAATCAAACAAAAATCTTTTCTTAGCAAGGGTTGTTCTTTCAGCGCATAAATGAAGACACCATTAAGGTTGTTAAAAAAGAGCGCGTGTAATACCGTGCTTCGAGCATATTAAATATAAGTTATTACTTTTATAATTAGGTAGTAAACATACATATTTTGACTATACACATATGTGTGAGTCAGTAATTACTATAAGGATAATGGATTTTTATTGTACTCCAATATACTGAAAGTACATTCCTATACAAAAGTGTACATGTTTGGGGAATTCATAAAAAAAGATTTATATGCTAAGGCCTATTTTAATTATGCAATTATTTTTCTTTTTTTTTACAAAATCATTTCTTTTTTATATTTTATAGCAATATGTTGAAGAAAAAATTTCACCAGAAGTATTATTGGCACATCCAAAAGCAAAAGAATGGATTGTGTCTATGGCAAAGGCAAATTATCATGAATTGGCAAAACTTGCAAATGAATTTCCAGAGCTGGTAAAACTTCAGGTATGTGAAAATTTGACTTGAATCTCTAAAGAAATTTGATATTTCTGTGAAGTTTGATATTCTGCTAAACAAAATTGAGTGACAAAGTCACTCAAATATTATTAAAATTAATTTTAACTTTCTGTGACGATTTCATTGTCATGAAAATGAATTTATTGCGAAGTCGTTTTCTACTAAAATATTTGAAACTTTAATTTATATGGATGGCAGTGTATTAAAAATTTCCTAGAAAAACTTGAAATGATTTTCTTGGTACAATTTTTTTTTTCGATGTAGGGAATTGGATCGAAGTATCTGTAACAGCTGATTTCTTGAAAATAATAAAACAATAAAACAAAATTTTATGGTTTATTACAGATTTTTTACGATTTTTCCTTTTGAGTTTTAAGATCATTTTCGCTAATGAATAATCGCCCAAGAACCAAAATACAAAAATCACCCATAAATTCCTAAATCCCGAATCGTTATAAAGTTTCGCTATTATTAACAAAATTTCACATTTTTAATGACAATTTTTTCATCCTATTGACTTTTTTTCGCTTCGTCAAAATTGATCAGTTTTCTAATATCAGATTAGCTCTCTGACATTTCAATTATTTTTGTATGATTTATGAGAAATTTTCTTCTCTCTCTGTTGAGAAATAAAAAGTTTTCTTAAAAATTGATAGGTACTATATTTTTTTTAGTGTACCATTCCAAATGAATTTTTGCAACGAAGAATACACTATAAAAACAATCGAACTTTTTTCTAATATGTCCAGATGCACTCTCAACTTTGTGCGTATAACTTTTCTCAAACAATAAATTAAGCCAATTAACATTTACCGAAATTTTTTTGTTTTCGAAAACACAAAACGAAAATTGCTTTTTTAATGGCAATTTTTCACGCTGCATCAGCTGCAAGTTGATTTTTTTACCTTCTATAAAATCGAGGGAAAAAAAGAAGCAACAGCAAGCAACCCCTCCAAGTTCATTTAATTCTTGAAATTCCAATAAATCTTAAAAGTGTCAAAGCGCGCGTCTCAAAACGATCGGCAGAGATCTGCATTTAACGACAACTTTATTGTCTCATGCATAGGATGCGATGGTGGTACGATGATGCATTGCGCTGGGATGAAGTAAGAGTGAGCCTAGTTTTTTCGTTCCCAATTATGCGGCTTTAATAAAGCTACGCGAGCATAATTCATTTTTTATGCTCCCTTTTCGATTGACCTACACGTTAAATGTGATTTATGGAATTTTCGATGGTTGGGGCTTATTTTCTTTTCATGAGAGTTTTAAAATACAACTAATTGGCCTACAAATATGTTGTTCCCGGAAATATTCTGAAAAAAAAGAAGCAACACTGAGACTGCTGCTGCAATTGCAATTAATGAACTTCTTAATCAAAATAATCGTTTGTCATTCCAAATGAGTTTCTGCGAAATTTTCTTACAGTAGCACAGATTTGCAGTATTATGAGCTGTGCATGGCGCTTGTAATACTTCGATTCAGTGAAATTGCAGTGAAACGGAAATGCATATAAATCACAAAGAGTTACAAGTTAAATACAAAAATTTTACAGTATTTTCGTTTTAGGGTAAATTTTTAATAATTAATTTTATGTCAGCGCAACAAAAGTTGTTTAGTATCCAAAAGTGAAGTTGTCAGTTACTTTTCTCCATTTGTCATAATATTCTGATTATGCAGTGGATCTGTTTCTCGCTAGTTTTAACTTAAAATCAAGATAAATAAAAACCGAACTGATTTCAATCGCAGTGTATTGGCTTATCATTTAGGTAATTGTTTCTCTTTTATTAGGAATTTACTTTCTTTATAAAATATAAAAAAAGTTCAAAACCTTAGTATTGCTTTTATACCAAAAATTCTACCAACCAATAATCTTATGCATACAGGTCAAGTAAAAAAATGGGTGAATTTTTACATAAATTTTGAAGCCAAATATTTCAAAAGAAACGCACGTACTATGCCCCAAGCTAAAAATTGTAAAGAACACTAATATGACATATCGTTGTTGTTTCGCTTGTTTTACAACCATTTTTCTTTTGCTAAATATAAATTAATAAATTTTCAAAATATTAATTTATGTTTTCTAAAACTCATGTTTTTTGACATAAATGGTGTCACCAATTAATTGTAAAATATGTGTCTTCCAATACCGCTAGTGGATGCTAAATAATTTCTTAAATAATGACGTGTTTTTTTTTTTCAAAATACCAAATTTTTTAAAAATATACATTCACCATAAAAGCTGAATCGCCTTGTGGGGATGGAAAATTGGTATTATATACTATTTGTGAGGACATAAATAGTTAAAACGCCGCCGTCTCTATCATCAATTTAGTTACGGTTGTTTTAAATAAAAATAAAAAACGTCAAACAACTGCTACCACTAACCAGAGATTATTTAAAAAGATTTTACACACATTTTACTAATGTATTATGGGTAGTAAGTTAGCGCTTCAATATACAAAACGCTGATCGGTGTTAATTCTCAATTTCGTAAATTTTGACCGATTTTATTATACTTTATGGTCTCAGTAGACCTCTCAAAACACTTGTAGACAAGGTGCATCGTATTGCTTGAATTAATGGTATAAGTCATCGAATAAAATAGAATGGCGGCAGTTTTTTTTCTCTTACTAGTGAACATATCCGAAATCGTGTAACCTTTGACCATTTTGGAAGCGCGATGAATTTTCGCCCAAAATTTGTTTAGTGAGTCACCATAGTATTTCAAAACTTTTACATACGCACATATATTGGAAGTGACACGCCTACTAATACAATTTTGCCCTTTTATGATCAATCATCATAAGTTGCCGTATCGAATTCGGTAGCATCGGCTTGAATAGTATTCTGAGCAAAGCATTTCAAAGCTTTTGTATGAATAGGAGGTGCTACTCGCACTTTTTATCCAATTGTTAGTTCCTAGCGCGAGTTGGGTTGCACGAACGCTACTTTTGTATCCAGCGTAATAGCTCCAGAGCTTTACAAACGAAATCATAGTATATACTATTAGTTTATATAAAGTTACTTTCCTTAACTAAAAAAAAAATGGCCCAAAATCTAAATTAAAAAATTACCAAAACGAAAAAACTTAAATAATCGCTTAAAAACTTTCAATCAAAATAGGGGGCCTAAACTTGTTAATTGTCTGAAATCAACTGAATATTATTTTATAGTTTTCCAGAATTTCAATAAGATCAAACATGACTGACTGTAGATAATTCTCCTTACTTGATTTACCATTTGTAGCTGGTAATGGTTTTTTTCTTTTTGTTGTTAATGTTGATTTAAATTGTTGTTGTTGTTGTTGTTGTTGTTGCAGTTGTTATGCCGATACATATGTTCATATTTGTAACCAAATTCATGTGTTGGCGCATGGTAAAACTCGAAGGAATACACGTGTCTCCTTCTTGTTTTACTTTATAATCCACAATAACATAATTTTTTTTTTTTAAAAAAATTTAAACACATGTTTTGTTTTAAAAACAAAAGAAACGACAAGAAAACATGTAAAACCTTTCTTTATTTCTTTATGGTTTCTTTGTAGGCGTGTTCCAGTTGTTGTTTTTTATTTACATAAGAAAGCGACGCCCACTTTGTGTAAACAGCAGTGCAATTATTAAAAATACTTTTTCAAAATGATATTTATTGTTTCATTGCAGTAAAATGTTTGTAGAATGTTTGTTTGTTGCGTTCAGAAAATTAAAAAAAAAACTGAATACAAAACACTTATGATTCTAATATTAATTTACAAAAGTTAGTTTAAGTTACAAAAATTAGACTTTTATTTACGTCTAATGAACATTACCGAATTGTTTTGAATCGCTCTTTAAAATATATTAGTCTGTAGTCCCTCACAGCGTTGGCGCATGATTTCCACCTCTAAATTAGAGTTTTAGTACGCAAAAAATAACTCTTAAATGAGACTTGTACCAGTCGGATTGAAAATATCACTTTCCATTAGTTGTACTAAAACTTTTTTTTTGCAACCCGCCGTTTAGATTAGTTTGCCTTTAACTCACGTCGAGATTATCGAAATATATAATGGTGGCGGGTTTTTCTGAAAATT
The DNA here is from genome assembly GCA_963662105.1 of Meiosimyza platycephala. Taxonomy (NCBI): domain Eukaryota; kingdom Metazoa; phylum Arthropoda; class Insecta; order Diptera; family Lauxaniidae; genus Meiosimyza; species Meiosimyza platycephala. Next base: position 120,953,324 of record OY759208.1, read on the forward strand.
TTTCAAATTAAGATTATTGAGTGGTCAATAGTCTTCTTCTCGGAAATATCTTAGCTATAGCGGTCGAAATCGTCAAATAAAATATTGAAAAATTTTGTGCCTGAATACTATTTTTTTTTTCGATAACACAGTGAATGTTCTCGTAAGATCATCCAAAAAATGCTCATCTAAAAAATAAAGAAAAATCGCCAAAAAACCAATAATTAATTTACGCCAAAAATTACTAAAAGAATGTCCCTAAACAATTCCAATAATCATTCAAAAATGTTTGTATTTTCACTTTGTTTATTGAAAACATTTATAATACAAAAATAAAATATAATTTGTCATCATTAGTAAAATTAAAAACCAAAACTAAAATTGCAACAGAGTTTATTGGCCTGAGCTGAGTACAAAAATGAAAAATAATTTCTAAAAATTTATTCGAGACATTTTTAGATGAGAATTTCAATAAAAAATGAAATACAATTCAATTTTCTCGCATGTCAAAATAAATAATAAAAAGTTGATCATGATGTATGAACGAACAGACGGACAGACAGACAGACATCTGCGAACAATAGAAACACACAAAACACTCACCGAACAAACCGAAGCAGAAAAATAAAAAATTAAAATTAAAAAATAAAAAAAATTACATACTGAAATAGAAACAGAACAGAAACAGAAAACATACAATGTTGAAGTTTTTAATTAATTCGAAACTTGTTACATTTCATAAGCTGCTGCTGCTGCGAGAGCTGGTTGGTGAGTGAGGATTTTTAAAATGTAATAACGACAACATGTGTAAGTGTGTATCCATTCGGATGGACCTTAACATAAAAAATTTTGTAACAAAATCTGAGAAATGTCATTTCAACCAAGAAGCTTATTATCTTAGATTGGAATAAATTACTTTATTAAGTATTACAGAATTTATAAAAAAGTTCAAATGTTATGTTCATAGTACCAATAAGAAATATTAAAATTTTTGTTTCTTAAAAAAATAAGCCCCTCTCTATATGCATGCATCTATGAGAAACACATACCATTACCATACCGCCAACAGCAGTAGTATGTTCATCACTGGACCATGGCATAGTAAAAATCTCTACTTCTCCTTTGTTGCTGCTGCTGCTCACTCCTTCAATTGCATTGACTGTGATGCGGCCTGTTTATACCACATTCACCTTCGTATTCGTATATCTATTAAAATTCAAATGAATCCAAGAGATATACGTCGTACATCACGTTAGTCGATGCCGCCGTAAACGAGCTAACGTTTACGTCGATTGGCTGTCAGCGTGTTAACTGGAAATTTAATTAAACTTTGGAAAAACAAAAACAAAACAGTCTCGAATTATTACCAGAGTTACATGACGATGATGAATGTTTTACCTTGTTTCTAGTTGTTGTTGCTCTTGTTGTAGCTACGTATTTCAATTTTTATGACCAATTTTTACCCTTGTTTGTTTGGATAGGGGAGAAAAAAATCGAAAAAACGCTTATCATCATATTTAGGTATTTTATGATCATGTCGAAAAAAATTGAACAGAATTACAAAATTGTAATTTCTATGCAAAATAGAGCGTTATGTAACAAATTCTATTAAGTCAACATTGAGTGGAATTAGCTTTAATTCCTTTGTCATCAGTTTTTTTGTTTATCCAAGGATAAGATGCTAACAGTTTCTATGAGTAGAGTATATGCAGCTTGTCATGCAGAGGCATGCTATCCTATGCATTGTTCGAGTTATTGTCTTCCGATCGAAGTCGGGTGAAAAGATCAAGTTTCCGTCTTTCGGCAAAAAGAGATGAATCTTTTTTGGACCATAAAGAGCACACGAACTATGTACTAATGTCAGCGTAGACTACATCTTTTTTGACACAGTGCAGTGCTTCTAAGTTTGCCACTAACAACGATTGCTATGTCATAAGGATAGCCAATCAATGGTTATGTGGTAATAAAGCAATGAAATTTTCGAAGGTTATGCTTGGGTTGGGCTAGCTTGATGCATTGCTTTAATGGTAAAAGCTTAGACACTGCCGATACTTAACGATCCAGGAGCCGCTCACAACAAGAGTGCCGGATTTGAAAAATTCTATTAAAAATTGATTTTAGAAAAACATACGACCAAAATGAGCCCGGTATGACAAGGATTTTGTTGTCTCTGCCGAAAATCGCTTTTTATTAAACCATTATTGTCTCACGACGCTTTTAATGCTGACAGAAATTGTGAGACGCATCTAGTTCAGAGGTATAGACATCGGAAGTCGGGGATATAGCTTTATTATATATAATATTAGTTCAAGAAAGTTTAAAATATGTCCAATAGTTTTCGAGATGTATCAAATTTTTCGAAATTTCTGAGAGGGGTTCCTAACAAAACGTTATTCCTCAAATAGTTATGACATATATTTTCGACAGAGTATGGGTTGTCAGACCAGGACTTTCTGTAAGAGAATGAAATTTCCTAAAAATGCCAATTGAAATCTTCCGAATCCATCAAAGCTGTCGAAATCATTGAATCCTTATCCACTCATTAAAATGTAATTCATTCATCTAATACATATTATTCAAAACTTTGAAAACAATAATACGATCAAACAATTAGCGTCAAATCGATTAATTCGAAATCATAAAACCATTAATTCTTTTAAAAATCAAATTGATAAAAACCGACAAAATCATCTAAACCTTGTGAACCAAGATATTTCTTTGCTGCGGCTTAAATTCTAATCCGTAAATGTTGAAAACTCTTAAAACAACTTCGGATGAATATTGTATACTTAGAATTCCCTACTCGTACTGATGTATTGCAACATCCACTGTCCTAATTAAGCTCCCACAAGAAGTAAAATGAACTTCACATAAATCAACTGCCGAAATGTTTCATCCAAGTTCACATGACACAAAATGTATTTGTATTACAAAAACTTTCATACAACATGGATCGCTACACTCGTATTTCCTAATTAAAAAGTACAACTTCTGATACATGTTGTTCCACCTGTATCAAGTAAAGCAGCAACTTTCAATAGGTTCTTGAAACAAATGAAAAATTTTTAAAATCCCCACCTACAATGTGGCATATGATGCGTGCAAGCAACCACCAGTTTCACTACAACCAAAAAGCAGTTCTTCTTAAATTACAAACAACATCCATCTACAACAATAACAACGAACATAAAATCCTTTGAATTTACCCTACGCAATGGTCTAAATTTCTAAACACCAGTTTATCTCCAACTGAAACCAAATGCGCACCATCGTCGTAATGGTCATTGTCTCTCTGGGGTGCGGTTTAAAAAGTTTTCTACAAGCGACCTGATGTTTGAAATGCAAAACAAAACCAAAAACTAAATTTTCCGAAAATGTACACAAATTTGGTCAAGCACATACATAAATGTCGAGGAAACATTGTTGTCATCCAGCGAATAGAAAAGGTGAGGTTGTAATTTTTGCTGTACACGTTCATAAGGAAAGTCATGGTTTTTAAAGGCAACAACTATTTAAATGAGCAGTGAAAAATATTTGTTAAAAATTACCTAAGCGGTGAAGAAATGGCTTTTTGAGCGGTGATAAATATAACTTTGTAACTATGCTTTGAAATGCATTATCAGCAAGTAGTCAAAAGGTTTGAATAGCACTTAACATTTAATGGTAATGCATTGAAAATTCGTTGCATTAATCCCCACTCTGACACAACAGCACTATTAAAGAAAAGGGTGTCATTTGCTTGGATCACCCTCGACGTTCCATGTGTCATTGTCAGAGCAGTGGCGCTGCGTTGATCGTATGTGTCACAACTAAATGCCGCGCTCAATCATTCGCGCCTCATAATGGCGCTATTGTGGCAAACAATTCAATCAACAAAACTGTCTTAGAAAACCCTTGAGCGTGTACTATTTTATTTATTTTATGTCGGTCGCACAACCCGATGGTATTATTGTTGGTGGGACTCTAACGTGTCGTTAAATTTAATTAATACTTCAAGGCGGTACAGATAGAGAAACAGCACAGAACTAAAATCATTCGCACTCCTTTGATGTTACGTTATATGAAGTAATTTTCCTTGAAGGAAAAGGCGGTCAGACGCAATAAAAATTAAGAATTAAAAAAGGTAGAAAGTTTCCGAGGAAGTGTCTGTCTTGTGAGAATACATGTCATAAAATCTAAAGTAAATCATTTATATTGCAATAAAATGTCATGGTTTGTTTTATGGGCCGTTTAGCCTTCGCAATAAGACACACTGCAATTCATTGCAAATTGACAAAGTGTTTTTACCAACAATTTATTTTTTAATTATTTAACATCCTTATTTATTATTATTTTTATTTGTGGTAAAGGTACTTCTTCTCATTTGCTTATTCAGTGGCTTCACTTACTTAAATTTGTCACACACGAACGACAGCATCATTAATTCTACGTTAACGAGTGATGATCAGCAATGAGCATTTATTTGAACAGAAAATAAACGTCTCCAGTGATCCTCAGTATTATCCATTTATTATCTCATACAAAAATTCACTGACTAACGCAATAAACTTCACAAAAAATCTTCTTTAACGTCAGAGGTTGTGCGGCATTCATTCATTCACATTCATCGCATTGCTAATCAGAACAGTCATCTTGAACGATTGATCGATCCACTTGCCCAAATATAGGCTCAACATAAACAACGGACGACTAAGTATATGAATGTGGATCACGGTGAAATGTTTCGTATTTAAGATCCTGATCCTTGTTTTTTTCTCTATCTCTCTCTTTCTCTCTTTTTACAATCAATAACGTTGAAAGCCAATCTGAGTTTAGTCAAAGCAACGTTCGCATAAATTTATCTCACTCAATTGTTTTTCTTCGGATCATTTCAATATACCAACTTGTACGTTTGTATGGTGGTTAACATGGCGCCTTCGTTTATCGTTTTGGGAATTGTCATCAGTGATCGTCATCATATCATCGTCTTTGTCATCTCCATCCGCAACATTGCCGTGATCCTTGAATTCATTGTTGTGTTTGGCTCGACTCGATGGAGTGTTGTCAATTGTTGTGCATGGCACATCAATCAAGCGCACATCAAATGTAAGCGCCAATCTGATTTAAAATTATCCTTCAACCGCTCTGTTGCTACTGGTGATGCTGATGCTGTTGCTATTGCTGCTTAACTGCCATGGCCCATGGCATCAATGCGCAAACATTCTTTTTGAACGCGCCAAACAATTCAATCGGACATGTGAATAAATCACTTGGCCACTTCTACTGCACTTATTAACTGACTGAATGAATGGCTGGTTGATTGTTTCGGAATTATTTAGATGAAGGTTTTAAACTTCAAAAGTGACGAAATAAGGCGCTTCTTCTGAGTCAATTGTGCGCCTTCTTTGCGATAACATAAATCGTTCGTTTAGCATTAAAATGCAGAGACAAAAACCTAGGTTCAAAATTAAGATTCTTTGGAATATTTGAGTGCTCTGTCTCTCTTATATGCCACCACTCTGTATCTCAGTTTCACAGCTATGCTAACTGTCGTATATTTTCCGATCATGTCTAGTGGAAGTAGATGGAAAAGAACTTTCAGCGTTTCCGTTGGTCTTGAGGACTTCACTTAAGCCTTCAATTTTAATTCACTGTGGGTTAATGTTCATACGATTTTATTTATAGCGACGCGGTCTCAATATTTGTATGTCTACCTTTGAGAGGCGAATAATCGACGTGCTTCGAAACAAAAACTTAAGAAGAAAGAAAGAAAACTAATGGATCTAAGATTCTTTGGTATCACCAAAGAGAACTTTTCTGATTTTGAAATATAGATAACTTAGCCATTCTCCAAATCAAGAGCATAATGCTTCCGACTATATATAATATGACTTTTAACCAAAATCCCAGTAATGCCATCAGTCTCATGGGATTAGGTAAATGCTACTTCGTTCATCTTCTGCATCCTTTGTCTTCTGCCGTAGCATAGTGCCTCAATTTAGTAATTCTAATTCTAAAAATTGTTTTACTTTTCCATTGACAAAGTGAGTGGACTTGTTTAATCAATATTTACATAATGTTAGAAAATCAATTTAAAAGGCGAAAAACCAAACCAATAGATTTGAACTTGAAAAAATATGCTGAAAAACACGATTGCTTTAAACTATTCAGTTACCATAGCAAGAAATAAATGGTTGATGCTGCTGTCGTTGACTTTATTCTTACTTCTTGATCTACGACAAAAATTGATGCTGCTGCTGTTTGCTTGCGGCTACTAGCTTCCTTTTGATTAGTTACCAAGATCATGCATGAGCATAGCCAAGTTCACAGCAGCTAGCAAATCATAATCGGATATGTGCGATCCAATACGCTGTAAAGCGCCTTCCGTATACACTCGCCGTACACTCGCATCGCATCGCATCATCATGTGTGTGGCTAACAAATTAATCTCTTGACTTGTCGACAAGTGATATGATTTATGAACGCTGAGCACGGTCAGCGATCGATGCTGATGCCGAACAAACAATTATTTAGCCGCCAACTGAACTGTATATAATAACGAGAGGGGGAGGAGCATAGTGCATGTTACTGCAAAAATCGTACATAGATCGTCCTCTGAAGAAGCAAATGATGTACATAGTACCTACAATTTTGCCGTTGAACGCGAATTGTGCAAAATTGATTTTTAATCAGAAACAAAATGACCTATCAACGCGCACATTCACTAGCGCGGTAGACCGCCTCTGGTTTTTGTTTGTTCTTTGTAGGGTTGGCAATTTGTTTAAATTACAAAATATTGAAAAATCTGACATGGTACAAGTATTAAGAAGCGCATAAAAACGAATCGCAAGTAACGTGAAGTTTTTTTTTTGTTTGATTTGGGAAGGAGAAAAATTAAATTTGCTCTGGCTCAATATGCCATGCAATAATGACGCTCTTTGATTACACGTTTAATTCGCAGGTAAACAATTAAAAATGCTGTAGTTTGAGGCACTCAGCAGTATAAATATTAACCATCATCTAAGACCAAATCATCAAATCTCTCAAAGTCTCTGGACTTTGCACAATGAATCTCGGGATATATCACCATAAATTAAAAGACGTAAATGGGATGCTGCTGCTACTTAGATTCCGTTCACATATGAGAAGAGCGAAGCTTATGGTGGGGGACTGTATGGTAAACAGACTTTATAAGTTCCGGTTTAGTCAAAAAATCGTCATATAAGGTCATATCTCTCGCTCGTGAATGCAAAACAGTCTGGACTGTTCGAATTTGATCACCGAACCGTACGGCTGCGACCCTCTTATGGTTAGCTGGGTGGAGAGTTCGCAAGGATCGTTCAGGGTGTTCAAATAAAAGCATCGAATCTTTTGAATTGAATAAAAAATGTGTTTTTAAGGTATTGCGGACATCTCTAGTATAAATTGAAGTACATTTAATGGCATTGTGTTTCAAAGTTATGATAATATCGTTTAAACATTCTTCACAGCTTATTTTGTAAAATTCGATTCGGTATACTCAATTTCGTTTGACTTTTTGGCATAAGTCAGTCTGTATTGATGTTGATCTCCAGGCTTATTCGCATAAACCATGTACGCACTTCAGAAATCATCTACAGGCAGAGCACAAATAACGCAAAATGAGAGCGGAATCAACTCAAACATAATCGATATAAGCTGTTAAGGCTCAAGCGCACAAACTTAGACACCCTATATTACATTGTCGAATCACGCTTTTTCATAAATTATAACTTTTTTTTTGGACTCTTACTTAAAAGTACAAAAGTAATGAAAACCAACCATCACGTTAAACGAAAAAAAAAATTCCGGCGCTAAGTAATGCAAATAGTAATTAATAAAAAAAATACAGAGACAGACAACACAGCAAAGGAATTGAAAATCCACCATGAAATCGATTAAAAACAAATAAATGTAAGCGATTGCTAGCTGTGGTTTTATAGCCCATAACAAGCTGGTTACACCCACTTTTTTCATCGTCGTCAGGCAGCGTGTGTGTTCGAACTTTAAATCCTTGCTTTTGTTGCTCAATAACAAACAACATTGTTGGTGGTTGGAGCACAAAATATGGGAAGCAACCCAATAAATTATTTATTTTTGCAATTTATTTCATTTAAATTTCTTGTTATGAGTTTTTCCCCTTTTATTTCTGTTGTTTTTAGCTTATTCCTCTTCTTCTTCTTGACCAACTAGATTGACAAATTGTAAAAAACGCCTCTAAGAACACAAAACACTTTTTATGATTCGGTCCTTCAAATATAAAAATAAAAAAATAAAAAAGAGAGCACGCGGTTCTATCTCTCGCCAGTAGCTGCTAAACGAACACAGGACGGTGGCAGTCAATTCGACAGAAACATGAATTTCTGAAACGGAAATCAAATCAATACACAAATTAAAGCCAATGGCCATGTTTACTTCACCTTCTTGGCTTAAATAAAGAGCCTGGCTCGTACTGCTGCTCCAGCAACGTGTGCAGCAAAATCAATTATTCATGGATGATTTAATGCTGCGATCTCACATATGGCTGAATATGCTGCAGCTCAGTTTAATGCATTCTTTGTTGGTTCAGCGCGTTTGTGTACATAAAATTTAATATGCTGCGGGGCTTTTTCTTTTCCCCAATGTAAAGGCCACAAGTTGTCATCCAACTTGTTGTGTGCAACAACTTAAGAAAATGTTTTCTTTATTGAACTTCTGTTTGTGTTATGTTCACGATATGATGTGCGAAATTCGATCGTATTTCAGACAAAAATCTAAGATTTGTGCTTAAGATTTATATTGAAAATATCCTATTTCGCATGAAATTGGATTTTAAGAGTTCCATTTTAGATTTATATGAAGTAAGTTCTTGATAAAAGCTGAGTAAAGTATAATTTCTCAAACCAATTATGAAAAATTGCTCACAAAAAAACTAAAATTTTTGAAAATTACTCAAGGGATATTTTGGATTATTGCCCCGTTTTTTCCTTTAAAAAGATCACCTTTCAAAAGTCAACAAAATAAAAATTTCCCAAAGAATCTCGGCTGCTTACAAAAGATATTTTTGTGTAATTAACCCTTTTTTTGTATTACATATAAATTTGATTCAACAGCTGTGATTGTAACTTAATTTAAGGTCTAAAACACAATTGATCAGTCACCGTATTTACCAGATCTGACTTCAAGTGTCTTTGTTATGTTCCCGAAACTAAAATTGCTCGGGGACCGCTTTGGAGATATAAATTCTAATTAGTCAGTCAGTGAAAAAAAATATATATCTAGCCCCTGTAACACTCCCTTGGATTTAAGAACAGAATCATTTATTTTAAACGATTTTGCCTAATTATTAAAAATCATATAGCCAGCACAAAATCCTATCCCTTATTTCCCAATGTCTCATCCTTACACAAATAATTTCAAAAAACTTTGTATTGAAGTAACTCATTTTCAATTAATTCCTTAGAATAGAAATTGACATGCAAAGTGTGACGGAATCACGCATAAATAATAAGGGAATACCGACAGGTGTGCAACAAATGTTTCTGTTAAACAATAAGGATTAAAATCCTAAAACTATGCTAAGCCGCAGTTGACACGACGACAATGCTAAATATTTCTCAAACTTGCACGAGAGTTGGAGGTTTACAAAGTTTTAGAAATTTACATAAATTTTTGCAAAAATTGTGAGAAACAAATAAACTATTCATACTTTAAGGCTGCTTGTGCTGTGTTGCTACGCTCAAGATGGTGTCATAAATTATCAAAAAACAAAAAAAGTAAATCAAAGCAGCAAAAAAAGACAGGCAATACTTAGTTGGCTAAAACGCATTAAAGAGGCTCAGCAGCGTACATTTCTACTGAGTGCATTTGCTTGTCCATGCAGTGGGTACCAAAAACGAAAAATTGTTAGTAAAAAAAAAAGAAAAAAAGGACAAAATACGTAAAAACAAACAGCAGTAAAAACTACACGCTGGACGCTAAATTCACATGCAAAAAGAAAAAAAAAACACACGCGTTAAATGCGCTGAACCACACCAAACGCATAGCGTTCAAAATGACTTTTCTTCTGAAGCAGCATCATTGATGCTAAGCCACTATAATATTTGTTTGCTGTTTTTTTTTTTATAACCTATACTCAGAGTATATTCATTTTGTCATTCTGTTTGTAACGCATGGAAGGAGGTGTTTCAATTATAGAAAAGTATATATATTATTGAACAGCGTCATCGCCTTCAAACACGCCTACCGCCCATACAAGCAAAACAATTTAAAACGCAATACTGAGAGAAATTTTTAAGATAATGGAACGTAATTGCATGGCATCTTACATAGAAAAAAAACTTTAAAACGCTACACTGAGATAACTATTTAAGAAAACCAAATTTCACATACAAGAAATGGTTCGATCTACCATGAGGCAAAAAGTTGGAAAATTTTTAGAAGAAGACGTGGTAACTCCCATACAAGAAAAAATAATCTATCAGCTCATAAAGACTTTAAATCGATATACGTTAAGTTAAAAGCTGTGTTCAAATTTATTGAAGCTTTATATACCTCAAGTGAAGAGAATAATGTATTCCTTTAATGGATGTCATGGTTTGGCGAAATAATAAAGAATTATTGAAGAGATTTATATTTTAGCAAAGCAGAAAGCGCTCTAAACAGCCGTTTTACTTATTAAGATGTAGGCTTCAGTTCAGACTAGCAGATGCCACTATATCAAATACTTCTGGCTCGAATATATGCTACTGAGCATCATGCCCTTAGCATAAGCACAATATACGACAACTGAAAATGTTCCGAATCAAATGCTTTGGCTAAAAACATCAGCATTGAAAACATCAAAAGCTTAACATGTTGGCTTTATTACTCAAAGTTGTTTTTACTACGCCTGATACGAATGCTGAATTTTATACTCTTGGTCAAAATGTAATGCAATGGAATATGGCAACGACGGAAACATTTGTTTCGCATTCTCCGTCATAAGTCATAGGGAGCAAAGTGAAGCTCTACGAATGCTTCGTTTTAAAATGCTGCTTGCTGCAGCTCTTTGTAAGCCGTAGCAAGATTAGGTTCCACCACTAGCCAACCAACCAACCAACCAAACAACCACCACCATCAACAATAAAAGCGCTCGAAAATTTTCGTTGATTTTATTTGTTTAAGTTTTTTTAACCGCCTTGTTGCAGTTTTTTGTACTTTTCGTTTTGTAAAATGCGTTGCAAATAAATTAACCCCAACTCAACACAATCGCCCGTGAATTTCGTATATTGGACTTTGGTGGTGGTGCACCGTCATTAATGGAACTCCGCTGTGTTTTAATTAAATCAAGATTTATTTACGCATCTTTGTACCTTCTACCTATACTCATTTGGATTGCAACATACGAAAGATTTTGTTGTTAAACTGCCAATGCAATGCTAAGCTACGATTTAAGATGACAGCAATATAACCTATTGAACTCGAAAAAAATAACAAAAAAATCCAACATACAATAAATCGTAAATATCTCAACATTTTGGAAGCGTTAAATCGTATGTACGCGTAAAATGATATTGAACGCTTTACGAAAAAAATTTAGTAAATTCCTAGGTAAAGTAAATAACAATATTGTTTAGGAAAAAGCTTTAGTTGGACAATGTTAATATTTTACTACTCTTACTTATAAATAGAACATATAGCATGCAAACAATTTTATGTATTAAGCACAGGCCTTATTATAAACGAGTGACCTCAATCAGCCCAAAGTTGCATTTCAGTAACAGCAAAATTTGAGCATGGGATTTTGAGCCTATACTATACATGTGATATACCAGGTGTTCAATTTGTATTTTCTCAGGCGCATATCTCGAAAACTAAGTAAGATAGTGATAAATATTTTGGATAAAAGCTATAATGTTTCTAAGGTGTCAAATAACAGTGACCCTGCCTTTGACCTTGAAACCAATTTACAAAATCAATTTTGATTTTTTTAATGGACACCTATATTTTTTATTGCAGCTTAGTATTCTATGAGAAAATATACATAGATATGGTTTGTGTGAAAAATGTTCCCTATGACTTACATTTATAAATCACTGTTGTTTGTCTCCCTAATAAACCAACATTCATCAAAACTATCTTTCTTACCTAGTTTTCGAGATATTGGCCTGAGGAACACTTTATATATCTTACTTGAACGTTATCTAGAACTATTTTTTTACTCCAAACTTACAAATTTTAGACTATAACAGTTGCAACAAAATGACCACAACAAGCACTGAGTGTTGTTTTGGATCGCAGGACCATAGTTTGTAGATTAAAAACTTCAAATTGGTTAAGAGATACAAACATTTCTCTCTCTTAACTTTGTTTTATTTCACATGCCATTTTCTCAAAATTTTATATTTGGATTTTTATAAAAAATGATTTTAATCTAATTTTTCGAAAGAGTACGTGATTTTCTGCTTATTTTGTTTTTTCAAAAAAATTAATTTGTATACAAATTTTCCTGCGAAATTTTTAACTCATTTCTTCAGTGAAATTCTTATGAAATGTCAAACTTTGGTATCATAAAGTTGAATCGAAGCATTGCCACCATGCCATGACCAAGAAGTTAAAACTAGTAGCTGATTGCTATAAACGCCATATCTCAACAGAAAAATTAGCTCTTCAGCGATGACAAATTAGAAGCCATTAAGCGTTCTTAAATTTAAATACCTGATAAAACCCTTCGATAACAGCGGCACTACTTCGACTACGATGGGAATCTGTGCGCACGGTTGCGATGATACCTAGCAAAAGAGCCCAAAGAAGACGAAGAGGTTTCTTTACGCGCTAAAACCATTTGCTTTCATTACAAATATGAAGCAGTAACATGGGAGCAAATTAAGCCGAACTTATTGCTGTATGTTGTATTTTACCTGTTGACCTCATCCTTTCTTGGAATATGAATTTATACCGCATAAGCAAATGAACGTGCTTCTGCGATCGCTGACCAAGCTAGTAGTGTTGCCAGTTAGTTTGATATCATGTTGACTGATTCTTATGTTGGTGGCTGCGACCAGCTAAATACATAAAATGGCAACATTGTTCTTCTAACTAAAGCTGAGTGACTAAAAGACCTGAACAACTGACTTGTGTTTGCTCCACATTATTTATGATAATCTCGATCTTATTTTATATTTATTGTTGATAATCGGACGTAACATTATGTAGTATACGTTGGAGCCAACGTGTGTGGTCGGCCAAACACCACCGCATGCATTGAAGAAGCGCGTAAAGTGTCTCATTGTGTCTTTGGAGTCGTACAGTTGAAGACAAGCAGCTACTTGAGATACGAGCACGATTAAGTTGAAAACTACACTCAAGTTAGCCTGTAAACTGTCCAAGCAAAAGTTCACGAATTAAATTTAAAATGACATGATTATTTTGAAATATCCAGAAGCTTATCTGATAATGAGCGCTAACTTAATTTAATTGTTGTTTTTGTTGCTGTTGATCAGTTTGGTTTTTAGCAAGGAACACACAATTTGAATAGGATCCGTCTGTTTTGTACATGACCAACTCTTAAAAGAAAATTATTATTCAAGTCGTATTTTATGGTGCATTTTTGAAAAGTGATTTGAGTGAAAATAAAATAAAAATCTAACTTCAACTAAGTATTTTGTTTTCTACGGTGAATGTCTCTTGAATAAACTTTTGACGAAAGTTTATTGATCAGCAATATTTTTTTCTGTAAGAAGGAACGACTCAGGAAATGACTCTAGATAATAATATATGGCAAACTACAAGTCAAATCGAAAAGAGATGTACCTCAGAGTCTCCAATTTTACTATTTTTCCCGTTGTGGATAGTATTTGTATAGTTGATGATATATCATAAATCAGCCATGAGTCGAACTATTGATGTGGCAAAATTTAAAATTTTTCAAAAATAAAAAAATTAAGATTTTTACAAAATACCGTGAAAAACGGTACGTTTTCATTTCGAAAACTTTTTGAAGCAATTTGTCTTCGAAGTTAAATATAGGTAAATTTGCAGACTTTTTGAATATGAAATTGACGTTTTGATGATTTCGAAAATGTAAAATTGACGACTTTTGCTTTGTCTATAACTTATTTTTTTTTTTATTTTTTTTTTCATTGAAAGTCTATAAGATATTAGTTTTTTTAAAAAGAAAAATGTTTAAAGTTTTTTCCCTCATCATTTTATTTGGAGTTAAGTCCTTTAATAATTAAATGTAACATAAACGTCTAACAGCAGCAAACGACTACGACTTTTTAAAACGTTTCAAATCCACCTCAATTTCACTTTGTCGTATAAGTGAAAATATCAAAATTTCAGTTTTAGCCAATTTTCAGGTTTCACTCAAAATATCACTTACACTTTAATATAAATGTTTTTTGAATGATGTAGTTAAAACTAATTCTTAACATTAAAAACAAACCACTTATTTATTTATTTATTTAATTTATTTATGTCAATTAAATATTATTGATCATAACTACTTGATCGATTGTATCTATGCCTAAAAGAATCGACCTACCAGGAGCCAAAAACCGCTTCAATCACCCTGATACTTCTCCAAAGCTCACAGGGTCAATCTGAAAGTCATCTCAAGACTTAAACCGAAATCACTTTCTTCTGTGTAATATAGAAAAAGCCCCACGCTATGTTTTCTTTGCTGCATTTTCAAAATTAATCAAAGTGAATCTCTATCAATTTTTTCTAGCAAAGCAACTTCTATTTGCAGAGCACGCTTTCTGCAATAATAATTGTTAGCTGGGGATTCAAAAAAATTTTCATATCTTTATGTGCAAACATTTTGAACGTTGCGATAATAATGTTGTTAATTTCCTAGACACTCAACACGTTACTAACTAACATATCTAACATTTAATGAGACTTTCGAAAAGTAAAAAGATAAAAAAAAGGATCATAACACTACACATTACTGACAACCAAATATTAAACCTTAAAAAAAAACGCATACGGAGTTTTCATTCATGTCTTTCTCACAGAACATATCCGGCGCTAAGTTTGCACCCTTATGTCGTGTGTTGCATTGCGTATGCTGCCTTGCCATCCTGCCGGCCTGCTTGCCTGACTGCCATGTCTTGCAAGCATATTAATAATTTCCGAATGTTTTATTGATTTAAGGCGCTTTAAAAGCGTGAACGGCGCCATTAATAATTTCTTTTCGATTTTATTGTGCATAAATTTCATTAATTTATAATTTTGTGGGTTTACGCTACATCGGTGATTTTTTTGTCTGCTGTGTGTTGTGTTGTGTTGTTCGACTTGATTTCAATATGCAGCATGTTGCTGCAATATGTTTGCGTTTCTTACCGCTTACTTTGCTGCTGTAGCTGCTTGTTGCTGTTACTTAGCTGGCTCGCTCATATGCCAAGGCATAAATTATTTCCCATGGGTTTGAGTTTTTGTTGCACGCTGTTGATGCTGCCGATGCTGTTGCTGTTGATGCTGTTGCTGCTGCTGCTGCTGCTGCCAACTGATGACGATGATGATTTTGCGATTGCGCAAGGTGAGGGTTTAAGCAAAGTATTAATTTTTGCAGCATTCGTTCTGCTCTTGCTGCTGTTGTTGTTTTTGGTGTTGTTCATGTTATGGCTTGTGCACCTCAATCTCTGCTGTTGCTGTTATTGTGGTTGTTGATTGTTTGGTTCATTGAGAAATCGCGCAAGAAATGCTGGTCTCATTGCTAGCACATTGGTCAGTACTATACATAGATTTATTTAATTTTTTTTTATACCCTACATATTATTAAGGCAGCTCACACTGACTATACCTACATGTTGTACAATCTAAGGTATCTACATATGTCCATATTTTTTAAAAAAATATAATAAAATCTTAACCTTAAAAAAGTTTTCATTTATGCCAAGTATAGCGTACCACCAAACACTTAACATTGTTTTGTGTACTTATTTTATTACTTGAAAACTAGTAAATTTAAAAAAAAATAGTTTTGTTTAATATTTCATTAGCTGTAAGAAAAAAAAATAAAATACACTGAAAGAAGTTCTTTCTATAATTTTTTAGCAAACGTTTTTGTTTTTAGTGTATAACAAATAAAACAGCCTAGTTCCGACGGAACTTCCGTCGTAGCTATGAACGAATAATGCGTATTGACATCACTAATTCCGAATGAGTTTATTGATATAATTTTGCTGCTAATGCAGTGTAGGGTATTTAGTTTTTGAACAGGCCAATGATGACACCCACTTACCAGCTTTTACTTTAATTTTTCTGCTCCCTCTATGGATCCTGCTAAGCTGTCTGATGCTACAGATTGCTAGGGCTCTGTTAATTATGAGCTCTTGGACATTTTGGCTCTCGATGTAGATTACATTATGATTTATGCCAAATAGTAAATCCAACCGATGGCAACATGCACCCAGAGTACAGCGAGCGAGCGCGTCGAGCTTACAGAACAACACAGAACAAACCAGCAGAACAAAATTTGCTGCAGATTTACCTTCCTCCTCTGTCTTTTTGCTGTCTTTTCGTCGTACGGATCTAAAGATGCAGATGCAACAGTTAATAAATTTTAATTCTGTTGCATTTAATTCTTGCGCAGTCCAGGAGACATAATTTTTGAATATTTTATGCAGCATGTTGTGCGCCAACAAATCTCTGAAAAAGCGAATTTTGCATTTTTTTTTCTTTAATCTGCAAGTTAACATGTTGCAAAATTCAAAGTACCAATAATACTATATACCATTTAATTTTTCTATTTTGACATTTTAAGTTCTTTGTATTGCACTGATGATTTTCTGCGGCAGGCTCCTCCTCTTTTTTCTAGTCAACCCGTCAGACTTGTTCGTCCTCCAGAGTTCTTGTTGGCTTTTCTTTTTTTTTGTTTTTGTTTTTTGTTAACTGATCACCGATCCGTCAGCTTCAATGGCAACTTCAATTTCGCGTGACTTTAGTTGCTTCTGATTTTTTTTTCTGTCTTGTTTTTTTTTTGTTGTTGTTTTGTGCTCGACGTTACAACAGCACAGTTAAATTGATGAGAAAATTGATTCAAGTTAGGATGCTTCCATTTACAACAAGATAGGCGCCATTATTGAAAGAGCTTTCAAAACACTATTATAAATTCCTGCAAAATACAATAAAAAAGTAAAAGAAGCCAGCAACAAGAAATGATCGCAGACATATCTCGATTTAGCGGGGAAAAAAAGTGGCAGGCCAATTAAGCTGTTGAAAACGACTAGACTGATTTGCCCAAAATAGACTGGCTAAAATTATTTCATATAAATTGTCATATTTGGTGTGACAGATTTCTTTGTAATAGATACTCAGCAAAATCTTGAATGAAAAAAATTTAATTTATGGCTAGCAACAGCCTCTATACTTCTATCTCGAAGACTTTTATTTATATTTTAACATGAAATGAGTTTCACATCGGAATGAAGAGTAATTTTGAAAACATCAATATAAACTCAATTCGTTTAATTTTTTATTAAAACGCCTGCTTACCTTTTTGTTCGGATCCTTTGCTCTTCTTCTAACAAACACCAAAAAAAAAAGACTTAAATAATAATTATGAATCTGCCTTCACAGTTGGCCTTAATTGCTGACCAAAAAAAAATTGGTTATTATATGACCATAGCGCTCATCATTGACGGTAATGGTTGCTTCTTCGTCAGTTATTACAATGGCTCCTCTAAGCTCACTTCTGGAGTTTCAGAACTCCATATAAGAGGGTGAGTCCAACTCCAACTTTTTTTGGAGCAAATTAGCCCCAAACCAATAATTGAGATGAAAAAGTTTCTTCTGATCGATGTTTTGTTTGGAACAAAACCATTTGCTTCTATGGATTTCCAGTCCATGATTCGGAAATCGAAATCGGTTTTTAATTTAATTTTTTTGTGATTTTATATGAAAACTACAATAATTGAATAATTTTATTATATTAAAAAATAAACCCGTTTTATCAACTTAAATTTAGCTTCTATTGCTAAGACCAAAATCACTCGAAATATCTACAAATGAATAGATTTGCTGTCAATAGAATTTAAATTTTGTGGCCAATCTGTTTTCACGAAATTTAAAATTCAATTTTTGTGTGGTACTTTCATAAATGTCTTTTTCTATCTTTTTTTTCTTTGTTCCTGCGACAAATGACGTTTTGAAATTCACGTTTAATTGCTGAACGACGGCGGCGGCATTAAGTAAAAACTTAAATGCTCACCAAAGAGCAGTATGGCCCTAAATTCTTATCTACTGCTTCGTCGATATTCAAAACCAATTGAAAAATCGTGATTTCATTCAAAAACTAAACAAAAAAATCGCTTCAATTGTCTCGTAAAAAACGGGGGTAGACACAAAAAAAAAAACAAAGAACTGACCCCAAAAACCACTTGGCTTGAAATTTGTCGTGATTTAATTGAAATACAATTTTGCTGCAACGACGAGGACAACGATGACGATAATATTTACTTACTTACCAACAGGCCCATTTTAGTAAAACACAACAAATTGGCGACTTATTTATTGTCGGTCTGTCTGTCTATCTCTCGTTGTTGTTGTTGTTGTTGTTGTTGCTAACTTTGACGTTGCTCATTAAAAATATAAAACGAAAAAAAAACGTTTTAACTCTACAGAGGTATTTTTATCGACCGCTGCTGAGTACGTTATCAGCGTACTCACTTAATTGGCTTTATCTTTACAAGTTAACTCATAAACCTCCCAAACGGCTTCTTGGACAATTTCATTAATTTGCTAACGTATTACGAACAGCGCTGCATTGTGGACAGTATATTGCAACTGAAAAGAGAATTAAAATTCAAATGAATTTTTCTGCATGGTATAGGTACAAACAATATATTCAAACCACTGGTTCCGGCGTACAAAAAAATGCTTGACCAATTCCTAGCTTTCTAGAACTATTCCGAATCATTCCGACTGTTTATGTATGCGAAATTAGTTCCATTACCTTTAACAATAATTAAATTATTATTTTAGTATAGCATTTTAAAATTTTTACTCATGTGGGTGGTGCCACGCCCTTTTTTCGAAATTTGCCAAATTTTTGTCTGATACTTGACCGCGACGTTTCATGTATTTGGTGTGAAATTTGGCCGCAAAAAATTCTAAAAAATTAAAAATTCTCTCAGTATAGCGTTGTTAAGTTTTTGCTAGCATTGAAAGTGCCACGCCCTCTCTTCGAAATTCGCCTGCTCCGATAGTATTTTTCAGAAATTTGGTTAAACTATATGAAGTAACTCCCTCAAAATAGCGTTTTAAATGTTTTACTTGTATGGGCGGTAGACGTTTCCATGAACCTATTTGCCCATTTTCAATCCCAATAATCTTGTTTGCCTATGGACCGAATTGTATTCAATTACCTTGCTTAGTTTTCCCGTAATCGGAATTTCCAGACGCAGACAGATTTAACCATGTCCATGTCGCTGATCAGGAATATGTGTATTCTTCTAGTTCTGCCACTTCTTATTTTTTCCAAAAAAGAAATCGCAGCACTGTGCGCTATTGCTTTTCGAAATCTTAGCTTAAAAACGCAACACAGCTTCCACTGTCCGTTTATAGTCAAAGAAAACTTCGGCATCCCTAATTTTTTTTATAGCCACTTAAAAATCATCATAAAGCATCTCAGCGCATGAGCGTGTTAGGGAAACTTTTTTCGAGTTGATATCAACAACGTCGCTTGTTTACCTTCCTGTAGTCCTGTGGCACAGCATACTCATAAATCAATAAGAAGGTAATGAAAGCGATGGTAAAAGACTTAAATTAATCATTTTAAATGTTTATTTGTTATTTAACTCATTCATTTTATGGGTACATCATGCTGTTGTGCAGTAGGGGTCAAAACTCCCTTCGTTTACCTTCAACATACAATTTTTCTTTTGTTTTTTTTGTTTCTCGAAAGTTTATGATCGCAAATAACTTTTGTTTGACCAACTAAATACTAGCGCCACTAGCGCCAACTGGTGGTGGCATAAGCATTTAAAATTACAGTTTCTTATAAGATACGAACACTGGGCTAGAGATCATGTCCTTTTACCAACTTGACCAACAAGCTGGCCTAGCTGACTGACTGTTGATCTTGTAAGCTCGTAAAAGTGATCGTAGACATGAAAAAATTAAGTGGGCAAATTGCTTATAAACACATAAAATTGGCTTGGCTACAGCGCAGCAGAAAAATTTTTCATGTAGTGCTGTATTGAAGAGCAGTTGTCAATGAAGTTCGGGAAGGAAGCCAAATAATTAAGAACTATGCATTTACTAAATAAAATCCAATTAGCTATACATTTAATTTTATTTTTATTGTAACACAGCGTAAAGAATTTTTTTTGTTCTAAAGTTAGTGCATGTATAATGTATGCTTTGCACACTAAAATAATCGCTCTTTAAAAAAAAAACAATTTGCTCGAAGCATTTGTTAGCCATAAAAAATAGTTAAATGTATGAACATATGTAGGTTTCACTGCAGAACAGCGGTACTATACCACACGAGTTTCGAAAGTCAATGTTGGGGCAATTTTGGGACTACGAATTGTAAATATAATTATATAAATATAATTACAGAGAGATGCATAATGTCATAAGACGTGAGATTTTAACCTTTCGTTTCATGATGGTCAACATGTTTAAAATCGTAAAAGGTGTCCGTACTGTGGTACTCGATATCTTTAACAAAAAATATTTTTTTTTTTTTTAAATTTTTCATCTTCGACTGAAGTTGAATAAGTTTATCAGAATTTTAGAAATTCAATGAAGTATAAACTGTTTTTTGTAAAGTACAATTCAGTGAAAAAATTTCAGTTCCGAGGGATGTCCATACCGTAGCCAGAATTACCTCGGCATATAGCGGGTAAAGAACAACTATCACTTGCGACGCAAACGAAACCACAGAGTTCTCCAAAAAAGTTATTCGTTAAGCTTATGGCTCATGAATAGTAAATGGTGCTTGAAAAAGAATTCCTGAAAAAAATGTCCGTTCAATATCGGAATCGCAAGATGTTCAACCTCGTCACGCAGTATCTACCTCATTGCTATCCTCAATTATTGTTGATTTCTGAAAGTCTTGGATAAAGTCCAGCAGATGGTATCGGTGGTAGTTATGACAAAAGGAGTTATCCAGATTATTGGTGCTGAACTTCTGCTACGAATGGACACTTTTATTGGCACCATGAGTGTGCATCAATATAATTGGTCTAAAAATGGTTGCTACGAGGCTTGCAAAATTTTAATTTTTCGAAATTTGAGTAAAAAATTAAGAAAGGCAGCTTTCTTATATAAAATATTTTTTTTAATTTATTTTCCATTTTTCTGTTGTACACATAAGGAAGTACTAACAAAAATGTTACTGATATTTTTTAGGCCTATATAAAAGGAACAAATCCATGATCTCCCGCAAATAGAGCTATTGTTATTCTTGATTTTGATTAAATAGATCGCTGAAATTATGCGTTATGGCAGCCAAAAAGAAACAGATTGGAATAAAGACCTGACGTATAAAAGAACTTTTACTGCCTTTTTAGCTCACAAATTACAACTGCCCATAAAAACAATTTAATTTTCATAAAAATAAACGTATAAACATTGCTTTATTGCTAGTTTAATATTTATTTTGAAATCTATTAACTTCTGGTGAGTGAACATTGCAATCACGTACGTGACGACAGGTAGACTGAACGAAATCATCGTTCAAATGCTTTTTTCGACGCGCGCGTACCAAAGTTCCATGCTCCTGAAACAGTTTATGTCTACTCTCTTTTATCTTCCATGTGGCAGGGCAGATAATTTCAACAGTAATCTTCTAAATTAAAACGTTTTGCGAAGCAAATTTTCAATCGATTTTAAATTAGTTTAGTAGCCTTTTAGTTTGTCTGCCTTGTCCAATGCACGATCAGTAGGAATTGTACATACGATACGATCGGCTATAAAGTCTTGAAAACATTTTTTAAAATTAGTCGCACGTGATTCGATTTTGAAGAAGCTGCTGGCAACAAGTAATTTCTTGTAATTTAATGGAAATTACTTGAAGAATTACACTCAGCTACACATGGCTTGTGAGTAGGCTGTGATGTAGGCCAAAATAAAGTGCAAGGAAAAAATAAAGGAAATGGGTGGAACCACTACACGGTACATAAACGCTCTTAAATTGAGTTGTGAATTCAAAAAGTTGCTCTAATTAAATAATCTGCAGGTTATTGGACTTAATACTATTTAAAATACTTAGCAGGTATTAAGATGACAAAGCCAGCCCTTTTCTCATTTTGTTGAGGTCGATAAAGTCTCCATTTTTGTCATTTGACAACAAAAAATATGTTGTCATCATCTTATGGTTATGTTGTTCACAAATCTTCACTACAGACATACAAACTTCTCGCAGTTGTTGTACTCCTTTTTGTATTTTGCATAATCTGCGATGGCTTCTCGTGTAATTAGATAGAGATCTGCCATAGGTAATGGCGCCAGAGCATAGATTTGATGTTATAACAGCGACGTAGTATATAAAAAAAAAAGATCAGTAACAAGTTTAAAAGGTTGCAATTGACTTAAACACGATTTTTATGTGGTCTCACTGAAGAACAGGCAGCAACCGCCGCCGAATGCTGCAAAGTTTAGGGTGTTGCGAATAAATCAGAAGTACAAGCTGGTTCGAAAGTGAATTTGAAATTTGCACATGCTTTACCTCTTGCCTATAACTTGGCGTTTCAATTTAAATGTCGTCATATTTTTTTATCGAAAATTATATTAGAAAATATGCTGTTATTGAATGATATCGGACTTAACTTGTACTGGACAGAAACAAATCGTTTTTAAATTTACCGATTACTAAACGGTATCAGATCGGATTGCTTGTGTTAGTTGGTTATTAAAAATGTCGAACAGTATCAGATTATCCCTGCCAGTATCGAATGGTATTCAATCAGGGCCGAAGAAACTTCTCTTATTTAATTGAAAGTCGTTGGCAGTTCATTCCGGGATAAATTTCGGGCCCCTCTAATTAATTGTTGCATTTCGGATGAAAAACACTCCCTGCATTTAATGTAACTTGATGTAAAGTTGTAAACATCGAATGGCAGTTAATGATATTGGATTGCTTTAGCTCCAGCTCTTAGCTTTGGTTAAGTTTAGAGAGTATCATCAGCTAGTAAGTCGACTTTCACTTTGATCATTTTGATACCTCTTCAGTGGCAATTCATAAATTTTCCTTAAAGCTAAAAGATTTTTTTTTAAATATTCATTAATGCTTATAACTAGTGGACTCCTGGCTATGGTGTCATTATCCTCGTTTTCTGGTCTTACTTGGATGCCTATATTTATTTTAGTATTTTTGATGTTGAAAATATAACATTTATATGTTATTATGAGACGATTTTTTACATTTTGAGATGTTTTTTTTTTAAAATGGTCTATGCTATATTTTGATTTTGTTTTGTTTTTAATTTATGACATCCGGTAATCATGTCCTTGAATAAACTGCGGATACAACAACTTTTTTCTACTCTAAATCTTCCGAGTAATCTAAAATTCTTAACTTCAACTATTCGATAAACCCTAAACAACGATGGCGAGCGTTTCTCAATGAAATTCCTGCACACAAGTCAAAGACGTGCGGGCAGCTCACATCTTTCTTTTTGATTCTGTGTGTCCTCGAAATGTCTAATAAGACCTCAACTAATTCACAAATGAAAAAATACTGCCAAAGTGACTTTGTACATACATAGTACGCTAAACTTACCCAGAGTAAGCGGGCGCGTCTTGTGAGGTTTACTCGCTGCCTTAATGATGCAGCGAAATTAATTAATTCGCGAAACGAGAGCTTAAACCGTATTTTTTTGTTATTGTCGCGACTCTGTCTCATTTGGTAGCTCATTGTCGCCGTTGTGCCGGCCCATCAGCCGATCTTCCTCATTTTCACCAATGTGCGTTACATTGATTATTGCCAATGTTATACGCTTTATAGGTTAATCAACCAGCTAAAATCAGAATTGAAACTTACTGAATCACATTCGCATGTGGCCAAATCAAGTCATTAAGCACTTGCTAGTGGTGCCAAATACGAAATATTCTCGTACAACTGAACTAAATTAACCAGCACCACCACAATCACTACCACTACCTGAACAATCAATTTAAACTTAAAATGGATCATTTTAGTTTCGACTCAATGCTCAATGCAGAGAGAAAAAAAATGAAAATCTCTCAATTAGTCAAACAATTAAATCGACAATCATCATGAAAGTCAGTTTGTTGCGGTGAAAAACTTAAAAATTCCATACGATTGATCGAAGGCTCTGATCGATGTTGATTGTTGTGGGTCTTCGTCTCATGAATTGCAAAGTGTGCTGCTACTGCTGCTGCTGCTAGTGCTACTGATGAATGGTGCAACTGGATCAGGTCTGTCTGTCGACATGTTTGCTGATGGTGGCAATGAACAGAACCACCCGCAGTATTTTAAATTGAATTCGATTGATTGCTTAAGTTCTTTTTAAAGCCATTTTTGCAAATTTAGTTGTCTTTTGGTATGAGCAAACAAATCCCATGGGGATTCACATACTAAATGTGGAAGGAATTTTGTTTTCTTGTGGCACACATTTCGTTTTTGCTTTCAAAATGACATTTTTTTTTTTGTATATCAAAAAGATTGCCTTGAATAATATTTTTTGTTTGATAAGACTCAAAAAGAAGTACAGCAAAGTAGGGGTCCTACTTTAATGTCTGCTAATCCACTCATTGAGTTGAAGGTTTCTTACATGCTTACACTTACAAAAACTGCTACGAAAGTAGTAGAAACCAGCGTTCTTTCTGTTTTCACCCCAATAGACTAGTCCAAAATCGAGCCATGTTGACAAAGATGTTAATTTGATATTGTGGTCCAGAAGAAAATCCAAAACGAACACTGTGCGCGTAATTTGGGTTGCTCTTAAAGTTGTTTGTTGAAGGATACAGTTTGTAAGTGATTTGCAATTCTAGAGCTTTTCTATTCGCCGAAATGTATCGCATCCATGACGGCTATTATATTTTTAATTCTTTTAGTAAAGATCTCCAAGTGTCACCCTAAAGTGCTTTGAGCTCAGTAAAAGTTTTTGCTTAGCTATTGGCTGTCGGTGTTGTTACCGTTACCCTTAAGCGTCTTTTTTATTAACAAATGCCACAATATTTCGAGGTTTCTTATGAGCGCTTGAATCGGAGTCAACAGCAAAATATGCATAATGAATTTGTCCTTCTTTACTACATAACGAATGGTCTATATTTGCTGAAAAATGGGCGTGAAAACGCCTTGAACTTGAATAAATTATAATTTCAGCTTTAAAACATATTAATATTATTATAATCTGTTCCTACATATTATAAATTATAATTCAATTTTTTTCTTTTCTATTACAGGATCCTTCCACGGTATGTACAATGATGGGTTTTCTACATTTTACCAGATAAGTACATGTATAATCTTTCTTGTGTGTATGAGTACAATAAAAACATGAACGAATTCCAGACACTTTTTACGCCGAAGTATGTTGACATTTAGTAGACACAGAGTGACCAAACATGTTTACAACAAACTGCTGCTGCTGCCGCTGACATTAATAAACTTCTTGTGATAACTTAATAACAACAATTCGTTTTGATCACCTGTTGATGAGACCACATTTTGCAAACTTACTAACTGACTGACTGACTGTCTAACTGAATAGGGAATAAATGAATTATGCGTTAACCCTCATCAATTTTATTGTGCCCTACGGATAGACATAACAATTATGCCTGGCATTTCACCTGTCCAAATGTTTATCGATCCACTGACAAATGTGGATCATTTCACAATTGAGACCAATTAAGGATGTTGTTGAATATCTGCAAATATAAAACTGACGCGTTTAAGTTGAGGGCAGACATGAATCAAACGGAAACCGATTTTTTAAGTATATTTTAATAATTTTTAGCATGAAAACTAATATTTTTTTAAAGTGCCTTTGACAATATATTTCACGAGTCATTGAGCAAAGAAGTATTGTTGTAAAATATCTTACTTTTTTCGTTTATCTGATTCAGCTAGCGTTTTTCATTATTTTTTTTTTTTTTTTTTTCAACTAATACTGGAACGGTGGCAATCTTCTCTGATGTTCACTCTGCTATCGATAATAAAATCAGAGTAAATGGAACAATAAAAGAAAGAACTAGTTAGCCTTTCATGCCAGTTCGGCATAACACTCAACTAGCATGTTGCGGTTCCTCTCTTGGTGAAGCCACTTCAAAACGCGTACATACTCGTACTCTGCTAGGTCTACTTGCGGTTACCATGTAGTTATACTCACTCATCAACTAAAAGTTCACTGATGATTCCATATAGCAATGGATGAAACTAGCATGAACTAGCATTAGCCTGGTTTTTTCATTTAGATTTTTTGTAATTTTTTTGGTGTTATCAGACACCGTACTGAACAGTAAGATCAGTAAAACAAAAAAAAATTATTAATTTTTATTTATAATTTTTTTCGTTATTATAGTATGCTTTAAAAAATGTGGTCACCGTACTTATACCGGAACTTTCTCTTCTCAGCAAAATAAAGATACATGCATATAAAAATTTCGAATTTTAGCGCACTGACCAAGAAATTTTCCATTTACAGATCAAAAACTACATGTTCTACAAATGTTTAGTACAATTAAAAAGATAATGTACCTAAATTCAGCTTTCATAGAAATATTCAGGTCAGAGATTTGCTGTCAAAGTATTTTGTGCATTAATCTCTCACGTTTATCTATTGTCGCCAATTTAAAAGGAAAATTATTAAAAATTGACATCCTCTTAATTTTAAGCCTTTTAGTAGCTAACTTCAAATGTCATCAAAGACTAAGCACCTGCAACTGGAGCATGATGCAATTCCACAAAGGTAGCGACGGCAAGCAACCAAAGAGGACCGCAAATAAAAACACCAACTTATTATTAATAGTCTCACTCACAGTCACTCCCTTTTGATTGTGAGCCAAATAATAACAGCGATTAAAGCAAACAAGCCCAATTGTCGGTTAAATGACAAGTTTTGACAACCTGTGAAGTGACGCACGCAGCCAAGTCGAGCCACGAACAGCTATAAGACAGCCAGACGACATATTGTGTCGAGAGAGGGGAAAGGAACGCTTAACGGCCTACTTAAATTAATAATCCGCATAATTTGGGGTTCCATTTCAAGTCTGCGCTTGAACTCACCGGTGCACCACCGCTCAACTCAGTTCACTGATGACAGCAATATAAAGTGAGAGAGTCGAAACTTGAATGCTACACAGAATACAGAATAAGTGAGCGTTTGTTTTGCACTTTAATGTCATTTAGATTGCTTGGCCTCGATAAACACGTCATATGGACTAATTTAACTTTTCTTCTTTTGGCTTAACTACTATGCGATGTGGTTATGGTTTAGTTTTGGGGTCATGAATTAGAACTTAATTGATATTTAGGGAATTCTTATCAAATGCTTGATTGTTTGCTTCAAAGCAAACAGTAGTTATTTTATATTTCCTTACGATTAAACTTAATTGTTTTCATTTTCATTCAACTATGTGAAAAATAACATGCTTCGATGAAAATTAAGATATCGCGGTCAATTGCTACCCATGAAAAGTAGCATGTGTGAAGTATTGATTTATCTAATTGATTGCTCTGTGTTGTGCGTACTATACGTTTCTAGCACATATTCTATTGGGTATATACCAGAGTTTAATGGATCTTCTGCTTGATATAGTTAGTTTTAACTAACTTGGGGAAACCTAAGGCCTAATTATAGAAGTTGTACAAAAAAGATTAGAAGTATAACTTTGAAATAACGTTAACTCAAATTTCCTGATGGTAAATTGATTATCAACACTAAACTGGGAAAAATAGCGACACCAAAATCAGTTCAAGTATCTAGCAGTAGCGTATATTTATTATATCGCACTCAGTGCTTTTCAGCTTGATTTTCTTATGCTGAAGACTATAGAACATATTTGGGAGAGGCAATTCAGATCCCTACCGCTTTGAATGAAACTGTTCTTGCTGAAGACAATGGAACTTCCTTTGAGGCGACACATCAAATATTCGATGGTTCAAAGTAAACCTCGTGTGGTAAACACTATTAAACGTATTATGCAGGAGTGCATTAGCAAAAGTAGATTCTATGAATCGCCCTTACCAGAACTGGCCATGGCACTACAGTACCAGGCTACAGGACTTTCTTATACCTAAATTGAAAGGTTATAGAAGATATATGGGTACAATATTATGTATTGTAATGTAAACGGACGGCAGAAGAACAGGCACATTGTCATGCTGTCTGATATTCAGGCAGCCTCAAGAGCATTTGCAGCTTTTAAAATCAAATGGAAAATTGTGTTGCATTATTTATGAACTCGTTAACTACAATGAAGCTCATCAATGAAGCATGTCCCTATTGTAATCTACATATACGTAAATAGGCAGTTGTAAAACGGTTCCATCCCTTTTACCATAAACTGCCATAACATAGCTTAATTTTTTTTTATTTTTTTTTTTTGTTGGAAAGGATAAGATAGGCAGTGCAGAATAAAATTTGAATAGCAGACACTGCCACGCTTCTAACAGGAAAATACGTTTCCACGGCTAAGCTAATGGACTGATTTTGATGAAATTTAGTTTGGAGATAGGTTGAACCCTAAGAAAGGTTGTTAAAAATTCTTTAAGCGGGAGTGGCACCGCCCTTAATAGAAAAAACGCGGTCACGGCTTAGTCACTACAACAATTTTAATGAAATTTGGTATAGAGCTAGATTGAATCTTGAAAAAATGTATTTGTTTTTAGCCTAACAAGAAAATATGTTTTCTTAGCTAGACTAATCGACTGATTTTGATGAAATTTGGTATGGTAGGGACTTTTTTCATACCAAAAAGTGTTTTTTTGTTTTGTCACTATAATCATTGGATGAGATTTAGCTAGTTCCAAGCCGAAGGCCTTGAAGGCAGCTTCTATTACTCTCCGTTCTTAAGTACTTTTTAAATTATTAAATTACCTTTTCTAATTTAATTTTCTTTTAATATTTTCATTTCATGTACATAAACTTATGGTTGTTACAAAAATTATACCAACAACAATTACTGTAACAACTGTCGAAAAATGTACACCAATCAACACACTTTACAACCAACCCATGCTGCGGGCCAATAATTGATTGCTGCTGCGTTCTGGCGAAATAAAAAATTTACTGCAACCTGCAACTGATTACACTGACAACGTTTTCTTAAACAAACCAATTACCGATGAATCGCAACATCAACACCGCTACGCCGATCCATCTTCCTCATTGTCATTTTGACTGATCGAATGACTTGATGCGTCTGGCCGACGGCAATTCTGGCATATGCGTTTGCTCATGCGCGCATCTTCATTACCATTCGCGCTGATGGTGCGCCGTCAACTTAATTGCCAAAATGACAAATGGAACTCGTTCGCACGGTTGGAATCAACGCCAACAAAAATGTGGTCGGTGATGAACATTGAATGACGGATGATCTTGATCCTGAATTAAATCAACGATTGCGCCAATGGCGTTGCATTTCACATTTAACATTTTCTCTTTAAAATGTGTTAATTATATAACAACAATAACAATGTGGACCTAATGACACTCTTGTTAACAATCGGTTTGGATTACCTACAGGGCGTAAGTATAAGAACAAAAAAATAAACGCCCTAATTACGGGTATCATTATAGTTCCATTAATTAAATAAGTTGGTTTAACATAAATGGTTCAATGAATTTGCTTAGAAAAGTAAGCGTTTTATGTATACAACTTTCTATGTGCTAGTGCTCTTCATTCGCATTCTTTTGTACGGTTACTTAAGTAACGAGTTCTTTGTTTCGAAAATAATTAAATTTATTGCTTATTTATTCCTAACCAAAAATTTTTACCCTGCATTTAACCCAAACCTTAACCTCAAACATAACTGCAATCTCAATATATATTTTTTAACCCTGACCTTAACAAGTTAAGGTTAAGCTTAATAATACCATTACCTTACCGTTAACTACAAACTTAAATTTAAACTCTAGTTTTAGCTTAGTTTACCATAACTTTTATTGTGTGTAGTTTCAGCTTCTATTTCCAGCTATGTCCCTTCTTTAGCCCAAGTCATTACTCTTATTCCCATAAATGTACAAAATCGTGGGCTCTAGGAGTCATGACTTCGATTGTAAATTTAAAAAAAAAACCGATTTAAGTGTTTTTGAAAATCGATTATTCTTTTTTCCACAACACAACTATGATGTCCTCTATAGTATGAGTTCTTAAATCTTCTAAAAGACGCGCAAAGTGATCATATCTTTAAAATAAATTACAGGGTGTGTCCTGCGCTCGCTGAAGCATCTGTCTGTTACAGATTGCAACGGATGCGACGCATATATGTATATATGCAGTTAAGTCATCGTTAGCAAAATCAACAAACGCAATGAGCAATGAGCGGCGGACGTTATTAACACGATAGGCGTGAATGCGTCGACAGTTGTTGACAGTTTTAGGCACGACGATGATAGCAATGCAAACGAACGCAAGAATCTCACCAATGATTGATGATCGTTTCACAAACTATACTCTTCGTTGCTCTGACATATGAATAGTTTCTTTAAATTGTATCTGTGCCAGTAAAGTTTTGAAAGCCAGTGGATCTTCATTTGCTTTACAATTCAGAAATTAAACTATGTATAATGATGGTAGAACTAAAATAAAAAAAGTCGATTTTGTCGCAGATCAAAAAACCCAAATGAAAAACCACCAAAAAATTAATTAGTAGACATTAATTAATTTTCTGACTGCGAAAGCACGAGAACAGAAAAGTCAAACGGGGCATTGTCGTATCGCAAAATCAAGAGAGAGAGAGAGAAAGAACAACACATTTTTAAGGCAGTATTGCTTAAAACTCTTTTTTTTTTTTTGCAAAGTGAAGGCAGCTTTGTAGATAGTTTGGCTACATCGCCGTATACAATATGTAACAAACGAGAGGCACATTCCCTACATCATCGCTTAGAAAATCACTGTACAGTTTAGCAATTCGTTTTCATCTTCACTACAAAGGCAGTCGATAGTCAACAAATTGCTCACATCTCTACATAAAAATTATTTAAAATAAAACCAAAAAATTATAAACAAAAATAATGCATTATAAGGTATTGTATTTTTTATCAAACAGAAAAAAATCAAAATGAATTTTGTATTAAATTTTGATATTGGTGGAAAAATGTATTTTTATGTAGGTTGTTGGAATGTTTACCTAGGACGCACTGTAGCACATGCTTCATTTTTTAATGTAAATATGTTCCTAATGTTCCAGTACAATCGGGTCTTTTATGACAGTGCTAGAAGGCATCTGTAGCCAAAACGTAAATACCTACTAAAATCACTAAATATTTTTCGAATGAGAAATTAAATATTAAAATACGTTCTGTCCCATCTTTCAAATTTATGAACTCCTTAGAATATACCTACATATGTATGTTAGCTGAATAGTGTGAATTTATATTAATACTAATTCAAGTAGCATGTAACATTAGTATTTTTTCTCAAAAATCTGTTTTTACGATCTTTCATCCTTTGAAATTTGATCGGCTACAATGCAAGCAAAATGTTTAGTTGACATGAAATTTGGCATGTCTTGTTTATCGATCAAATTCGAACTGCACTTTAAGAACGCCCCATAAAAAGGTGGCAAAATATTTTGCAACACACAACACAAATTGGACAGTGAAACAAACAGGCAGACAGACGACAGCAAGCTACAGTGCGAGGTGCACGTTTTCTTATCGGACAAATATCAAATTTCGATCAAAAACGCCTCCGAGAAAAAAAAAACGCGGGCATAAAAAACGCAGTCGATTCACGCGAACGCAGTTACCACTAACCGCTTTATGAAAAGCATAAATAAACAGCGTCAGCTTCAGCGGCGGAATTCAGCTAAAGCTGGCTGTGTACATTTGATATCGTATGACCCTCATTATCATACTTGGTACCATTAAGGCAATTTATTTCTGAAGTCTTCGTCGGTTGCTGTTGTTGTTTCAAACTAAACTGGACTAAAATACGCGGCAAGGATATTTGTTATTTCATGTGATGCATATGCTGCTGCTGTTGGTTTCAGCCTACAGCTGCCTGCCGCTGATCCTTTAAAGTCAGTTTTTATTTTGGTTCGGCGTTGATGTCTGTAATAATTGTAACGCAACGTAACGTAGCGTACATACGACTATAACGTGACATTAACTTATTTGCGTAATTGGAAGCTAGTTGGCAGAGTTTGCAGATAATAATTAATAACTGATCAGAATTGAAATCAACTCTTTGGACTGTAAGTGCGACACCTGCTTTTGCATTCTGCGAGCAGTATATACTTTAGTCCCACATTAAAATTGAGGTTAATGCGTGTGCTCTAAATTAAAATTGCAATTGCAGAAACTGCTAACAAGGGCATATAAATTAAGTTACAATTTTTATATACTACATAACATACATATGATGGGGCATTCTTTGCCAAAACGAAAGAAATTGTAACTATAGATCACCGATTTTGAATGATTTTTTTTTTTTGTGGGTAGTATTTGACTAGTTGTAGATGAAACACATTTTTTCAGAATAAGTCGAACTATTGTTGCGCTATAGTTTTTTAAAATTTATGAAAAATAAACGAATTAATTTTTAAAATATTTTTTTTTTCTTGGGAGAACATAAAATGTTCTGAGTTAACTTATTTTTCGGAATAAAAATATGAACTTTTTTATATCATATAGGGTAAATAACGTTTTGAGTTAATTTTTAAAATTGGCTTAAATTTAAATTTCGGTATTTTAAATAATTTTTAATATATTTTTAAATTTGCAATAAAAAAACATAAAGAAATATTTTAACCAAAATAGAATCTCAATACCTACCTTTTATTTTTCTGAATTTTAAAAAAATTTTCACTAGAAAGAACGGCTTTCGCAAATTTAAAAAAAATGTAAGTTGAGGTCTTAGGGGAAGTCCATTAATTACGTGAGGCGTTTTTTTTGAAAATTCGGACCCCCCCCCCTCCCCTTGGTGAGTTTTGGTGAAATCTGGCGGGACCCCTCCCCCCCTCCCGTGAGATTTAAATTATAATTTTTAATGTAAATTCTAAAAGTGGACGTGAGGTTTTCCTTAACCCCCTCCCCCCTTGGTGAGATTTGGTGAGATTTTTCCGGACTCCCTCCCCCCCTATTTTAGCTCACGTAATTAATGGACGTCCCCTTACATTAATTTGATGCTTTTTTACAAGGTTTTTATCAAGACTTTGGAAAACTTAAATTTTAAAATATAAAAATATAAGTTTTCAAATATATAAATTCAAGTTTAACTCTAACAAATACTTCAAATCTGTATTGGAAGTTTTTAGAAAAAAGAAGCATGTTCAAGATGAGCGCTTTCGATGAAACAAATATAAAAATTAAGAGAAAGCTGATTGAATGCACTTTCAATAACTCCTTAGTCCAATCGAGATCAGGCAATTCTCTGCAAATAATATTTCCATTGATAGTATTAGCAATATAAAACACATTTTGCTATACCTTTGTTCCTGTCGCTAACTATTTTGTCTTTATTTTTATTTTCATGTTTTTGTTGTGAATGCCTGCTGCCATTGAACCTCAACTTCAATCTACATAAAATGGAATATCAGTATGTAAGTATATACCGAAATTAAATTTGTTAACAGTTTTCATTGTATATTAAATTATAATGCCATAGTAGATTTTGAGAAAAGAAAGAATTAATTCCATAGAAAAGTAACAAACGTTTCTTGAAATCTTACTTTTTATTTTTTTGACTCCTAATCCGAAAGTGCAAATATTAAATCATTTTTATAGTAGTGAAAAAAATTCTTAACTACCTGTCTTCTTTCCCCTTTATGCGCGGCCCTGCATCCCTGAAGAAAAGTTTAAGATACGTGCACAATATTAAATACAGTGAAATTTTCGAATCCAAGTGTAGTGCTGCTGTGCCTTGCCTTGAATCAAACTCGCTCGACATATTGGACTTTCTTTTAACTTACTCCTGCCTGATTAAAGACGTATCGCTCAAGTAAAACTTACACTGTGTTTTCAATCTCATTCCTTCTCATTTTTCGATTCTAAAAAAAATATGTGTATAGAAACTAGCTCCCAAAGTATAAAGTGTCACAAAGTGAACTTGCAATAATTGTGTATATTCCAAAAGGTACTTACATACATATGTATTACTTCACTAGGTACTTTTTATCAAAAGTGTAATTACAGTAGACAAATGTTAAATGCTGCATGCAACAAATGAACTGCAAACATAAGTCGTTCGTTTTGTTTTGAAATCTTGTAGAACATTGCAAAACATTGTGTTTAACAGCGAAGCGACAAAATCTGCAACAATTTGTTGTCTACAAAGTTGTTTCATGAGAAAAAGGCAAATGGTTTAGTTCTGTTATCATTTGTTTAACATGATGTATAATCGTGCCAAGGCCATAATAACATTTTCTATTAATATGCCAAGATCAAGTGAAAATATTAAAATAATACTTTTAAGTTGGGAACCGTAAAAAATCGCTGGTAATAGAATTTATACAAGAAATAATATTAATATGAATCTGGGACCTTGAGGTCTCAGATTTTGTAATTATTTTTTTTTTTTTTTCATTTCGGCATATGATTTGAACTCCTTGTACAATTTAACCAAAAACTGGTCTGAAGAGGCTATGTATTTATGTGTAATAATAGCCGAAACATATGTCACCAATTACCAGGTTAAATTGTTCCATTTGTTGTCTCTGTCATGTTTGTTAAAAAGCATTGACCGATTTGTGAGATTTCACATGAATATCGGTTTCTGCTAATGACTGTATTCGATCATTCGATCAAAACTATGTTCAGTTAATTAATAATATCAGTCGAATGTTTGCCTTAAAGTTGATATTGTGTAATTGAAAATATTTTTATCTAAACTGTTGGGCCTCTTGGAACATTTGCCTCCTTCATACGGACTTCTCTAAACTTTATATCTAAACTAAATTCTGAAAAACTTTTAGTTGTTTCAGTTGAACCTTCTAAAATATTCACTCTTTGTTAACTTATCTAATTACGTATTTGGTTTTATGTTCAATATAATGAACCTCTTAAAAAATGTCATAAATCTTGTTCTTGTATGTTGCATTTATACGTTGTTTACAATATGTGGTAGGCGCCTAGGTATTTTAATTTGTCAGTGCCTTAGAATGGTAATTAAATCAAGTATACGGTGCGCCGAAAATATATTTGATGAATGACTTCCATGATGATCAGGGAGAAAAGGAACATTTTCGCCACTTTAGGTATGAATAGTATATTCGTATACATCGTGATCTAAATTCATTAAAATTCAGTAGAAAAAGTTATGAAGTAGTACAACAGTTGCATACACGTTTAGACTTAAAAGTCATGCTAATAATGCTCAATAGCCAATTTAGTACAACAACTAAACGACCTTATTAGGTAGTTGCATTTGTCTCCTTTTTAAGGTCTGTGCAAATACGAGATTTAAGTTTTCGTGTGGCTGCAATTAAGTGCATGACTGACAAGGTAAAAAAATGTCAAGTAGGTAATTTTTCATTATTATTTTTGGACGATTTCTCCGTCCAAAGATAAATTTCGGTGGAAGTGTTCGTTTGCCAGCAAATTTACTCATTGTCAGTCAAATTTAATTGTAGAAAATTTGTTCTAGCAAATGATAAAATTTTACTTTCTGGCATCAGCTTCAGGTGTAAACTAACTTTTCCACATATAAATCTTTGATTTAGTCAGCTTGGTCATTCATTTGCTAATATAAATATTTTTCAAAGATCATGCTCTAGTTAGTGATAAAGCAACTTTTAAGTTAAGAGCAACATTTTTCTATTAATTTTTTGTTGAAAACTCATTTTCGACACAAAATTTCTTGTGAAATTTTATTTATTTTTTTATATGCACAGAATTTTTATTGAAATTTTGTGAATGACCATGGTTTCATCAAATTGTACCTACTTCTGGCACACCGTAATACATATAATTATGTATCTGTAAAATGAATCAAAAGCGTTAATTCTTACTATTCGCGCTTGCGACACTCATCTAATAAATACGTCAACACAATATCATGGAAAGCTGTTAATTCACACATGATTGTGTCATGTCATGTTCAACATATGAAATTATGATCTCGTCTACCACTTTGCTTACATGTTACAACGAGAGCAGGAGTTTTTTCTCTGTGCCCTTTACGTTGTCTGCGCTTAGAGATGTGTTCTATAAAATCGGTAGTTCCAATTTGTTTCTTTGCTAATTTTATGAAATAGTTTCGCACTATTATCTCTTTATACGATGATGTATTTTCGCTGCTATATCGCTATATCTACCTCTTGTCGCTTTCAAGATATTTGGTGTTATGTTCTATGTACATAAATGCTAACATTCGACTCATTTGGGCGGTTTTTATAAATTTCCGATATCCAATATCATAATAAAGCTATTTATAAAAATAGAAGTTAGGTGTTTCTTTATTCTGGGAATTTCGTAATATGTATCAACTGAAACTTTTGGCAAAATTTTACGCCCTTAAAAACCCCCCTATTAGCTAATAAATGAAACTCCCCCAAAATATTTTACCCGTCCTTCTTTTCTATTTGCAATTGAATTCAATATTGAAAATTTTAATAGTGTCATCTCTAAGTGCCAATTTTCTTGATAACATAAATGTCCGACATGTTTTGGCGCCATTAATTCGCCAATTGTTGCATAAAAAATGTAAAACTTGTATAGGGGAGTAGGTAACGCAGGAGCATTTCATACATACAACTACGCAAGTACTTAGCTATTCCACATTTGCAAAATGCTATCATCCAATTAGCTGCTTTCGTTGCTGTTGCATTTGTAGCAGCAGTTTTGTGTTGATTAAGAAGCTTCTGTCACTCAACAGATGTTTGTTTTGTTATTGTTGTTACTCTTGTTTGTTGTACTCGTACGAGTATATGCCACCACAATCAAGCTGCATTGGTAAGAAGCACATTAATTAATTAGCAACAAAAAGCTGATTTTTAATTCGCTTGATTGCAACATATTTTGCCATATGTTAAGAGCAAAAAAAAAATTGTTTTCCAAAATTGGCATTCATGACGAACTGATGAGAATAGATGCAAGCGACAAAATTCTAAATAAAAACCAAAGTAACATTGTTTGCAAGGGAAAACTTTTTTTACTGTCATACGATGACGGTATTGTCGAAGAAAAGACATCATATTAAAAAATATAAAAAAAAAACTTGCTAAAATTCATCAGAATGATTCTTATGTTCTTATGCGGAAATAGTTTGTAACGCTTTGGCCCAAAATATACTGAACAGATTTTAATAATTTCTTTTTTAAAACAACAAATTTGTGCTAAAGAAGGTTATTGCATACTTTTTTTATTTGTTTTTTAAGTTAGAAATCCTTTTTTTAGGTCTAAAATTTCGCACTTTCGCTATTTATGCAGTGCGAGGCCACAGATGACACCCTAACCCTTACGGTTTCTTCATTTTTGTGTGTATTTTTTCAATAGATTTTGATGATTTTTCAGTTCATTGCATAAGAACAAAAACTTGCTATATTTTACACAAATTTCATTGAACAAATTTAAAGTTTTGTCTATGTTTTTTCTTCTGCCCAGCTAAAAGGGTAGCGAAATCGGTATTGTTTTACTGACTATTATACATTGTTTACTTTTTTTTGTATCATTTTGGATTTGTAACGTGAAAGAATGTCGACGTTGTGGTTCAACTGACGACTGTTGTCTGCGCACGTTGTCGTGGTCTCCCCCACAGTGGCTGTTGCTGCTGTTGCCAATGTTCGTTATTTCACTTGAATAATCGTTTCAATGTTTGATTATTTTTATAGCGCTGTGAGGTCCAACGTGGACATGATACTCGTGAAGAAGCTGCGCATGTCCGATAAGAAAGCGTGCGCGGTTGCGCATGCGCAAAACAATTCGCAGCTTATCAAATCGGTAATGGCAAAAGCACAAGTTGGTCTACTTTTTCCTACCGAAAGTATTTTGTAATGCTTAATCAAGTGATATTTTTTTTTTTGCTATCTATTTTGCCAATTCGAATATGCATATAGAATTGTCACACATTTGTAACATTTTTTTTTTTCTCAGTCGGCCAATGCACGCATTCACGCTTTTAAAATAAAATTTATTACCTCTGCGTAATATAGTAAAAATAAGGTATGTGGCAAGAGTACAGAGAAGCAGCCATGTGATTTGAAGTTTGGGAAGCCAACATCGAACATCTTCTGTAGTAGCTAAATGCCATAAATTTCTATGCTGCGTTGAAACAAAATTTGTGTTGCCTCTGTGACAGTTATTTGGCTTAACAAAACCATGGTCACTGAAAACTTAAATATCGAAGCGACTAAATGGCACCTTTAGATTGTTGCAAAGACATTCTTTCGTATTTTCGTCGTGCTTTCGTTTGTTTGTCTCTGCCCTGTGTTGGTTTTGAAGCAGTGGTAGTCAAACTACAAGCACAAAACTGTTGATGAAGGATGCACTTAATTAAAACTATAAGGCCAAAAGGAAGTTTTGAGGCAATAGAACACTTTTACTTAAAATTTGGAGCATAAGATTCTTATATGATATAGGCGAGCAATAAGGAAGTATTTTTCGAAACTCAAATCCTAAGGGCGTATGGCACTACCCAAAAATTTAAAATTTCCCCTTTTCCAAATAAAATTAATTTTTCTGGCTGACAAGACGTCAGTGATTAGGCTGAATTGTTTTGCACTGTATATAAGGAAAAAAGCAAAAATACATTCATTTCATACAAAAGCAGCTTTTTTCCCAACTGACTGACTAAGAATCAACGCCCAAGATGTATAGCACCTCCCAGAAAAGCCAAATTTAGCCTATTTCTAACAAAAACGATTCTTACAAAACGATCCTTATCTGTCTGAGAAAATATCAACGCTGAGGCAAAACTGAGGGTAGTAGAAACATTGAACTTGGAAATCTTAACACAATGTAGGTATTATTTAAGTTAGAATTTTTCAAACTCATTTCCAATGGGCTTTCGGGTTCGCAGTGATACTTGGAATATGCTCGCTAGCTGAATGATAGATGTATAGGTGAGATGGCATCTAAAAATACAAATTGTTAAAAAAACTATCCGAGCGAAGGTGAAAAGATTTATAAAAGTGGGTGTGGCACCTCCTATTTAAACAAAAACTTTAAATAATAATATCCAAAGAGTTTTTTAAATGAAATGCAATGATACTTTGTTCAAATGTTATAATGACACCTTCTGGATGAAAATTGCGATGGCGATAAAAACACAAAACTTTTCTGGAATCTATGAGTTATGAAACATACTCCTCCCATGAATTCTCAGGCACAGCTAGTTTTGCATATTTAATCATATAACTTTACAATCCCACATACATATCATATATTGTTTGAAAAATTATTCAAATCAACTTGGCTTTTTTTTAATTATTTACCTCTGAAGTACCGCATTTACTCAACAATGTTTAAGAACCGCTTATCCACTAGCAGACCATTTGTACGCTGGCTCTTGCTTATAAAAAGGTTCCAAGGAATTGTTCTTTTGCCAAATACTCAAGCAATAAGTAACGTAATCAGGTGGCAATGCTGGGAATTCAAGAGTATTTTTGTTTTGTTCTTCTTTTTTTTTTTTGTTTCACTGACATCATGGCCAGAAGCTGGCAATGCCTTTGTAGATATTGAATTGTCTGAATTTTGAACACACAAAATCTTTATATATCTGAACAATTTTTTTTGTTCTTTTTGTTGATGCTAAAGATTGGCTGATGTTGATAAGCATCAATACAAAAACAAAATAACTTTAAAAAAAGGAGCGAAAATTTGCATGTGGCGGCAATCAGGCGAATTTTTCGATTTGTTCACAAGAAATATTTTTAAGTAGATACGGGTATTGTGGGAATTCAAAGCGTTCATTTTGAGTTTTTTTTTTATTTTTTGTTTTTTCAAATAGACATAACTTATTATATAAAATTAAATATTTTCACTTGGTTAATATTACAGATTTGCTTCAATTACCCTAAGGATAGATGATATTTATCTTAAAATCACTCAAATGTAAAAACCAGAAAGTAAAAATTTCCGTGATAACTGATTCTCACGTACACTTCACTTGTGAGAACAAAATGCACGCACTAATTTTTTTTTCTTTCCAATCTACCAGCTGTACCCATCGTTCCAAAATACCTAATGTGCAGCAGAAAGTGTCTCGTGCAAAAAGTAATTACAACCATTGCATCGGAACACATGAGCATTAAAGTGCATAGCTCTTTTCCAAATGCATAGGACCGAACCCCATTAGTGTTGTTGTTCGGATTAATTTAATGATACCCTCGCTTTGTGCTAATTGGCACCTTGGTCAAACACAGCTAAACAACGGGTTGTGCAAAACTTTTTTGTGACAACTTGGTAGAAATTTACACATCATCTTATCAGTATTCGTTTATCACTTTTTGCCTACAGGCAGCCGCCAATATGACACGAAGACAACAGCAAGGCAGGAAGGCTGACAAAATGTTTTGCTTCGTTGACAAAATGTAAGGAGTTCACACTTAGATTGACACACATAATGTCGGAATGTTTGACTACAATTATACCGAACTGAGTTTGTTAAAAATATGCGCTGTTTTTTTTAACGGCTATCGATGAAAGTTGTCTCAATAGAGACCATTTCGAAAAATTTTTTGATAAGGGAAAAATTTTACGTTTGCTAGATATGCAGTTACAAAAATTTTTACAAGAGTTCGTATGTCATATCTTTGTTCAAATTTACACACGTTCAGATTTTGCTCTAACAAAGATGTATAACCTTTAAGAAAAAAGTTGGCGTTACAGAAACAAAAGAATAATTTCAACACATTGAGTTGACCGCCGCGCCGTCCTTATAAATCAGGTATAAGCTTTCATTAGACAGAATTTACAATAGCCATTATTCGCTCTAAAGTTATTTGTTGAGAAATACTTTTCCCAATGTAATGTTCTGAGTGATCACTTAGTGTCATAAGTCTTACATGGAGGTCTCACAGATCAAAATATGCTCCCAACTACCTTGTACCAGAACCACTCTGCAATTTAAATAAAGATGCATCCTAATAATGAAAAAAAACCTTATTATCATCTCACACAAAATGCTAAAAACCTTAAACTAATGAATATATTTGAACTACCAAATTGGCAATTAATTTGTTGTTTTCTTGATGGAACAAATTCACCTCAATTTGATTATGGTATAAATATATTTGCCGCTGCCAGTTTGTCTTAATACATAGGTATACGAAAAAGCCAAGCGCTAAAACTAACCGCAAGAAAAAAGATTCCTCGTAAAAAAGATTTAAGATGCAAAAGGACAATGGATCGAGATTAAATACCGACAACAACTGATCGAACGATACCATAGGAAAAATTCAAACACAGGTGCTGGAACGACAGTTGCAATCTTGGAGCTACTACTACTACTACTCTCCTTTGCATTCGACATGAAGAAGGATCACAATGTGCTACGCTAAGAAAACAAAGACCGCAACTATCTGCTACAAAAATTCCAAAATCTTTTGTGGGAAAGAGAAAATTTTTGCAGCGTCCTTCTTACCAATCGATACTCAACGTAGTCATTGTCGTTGCTCGCCGTATGTTGCGCTTGCATTGTCCTCTCGTCGCTGAGCAGTGAACAGTGCAATTCTTTAGAAAAGTCACCAAAAACCAAGTAAATCTTCCATTGGCATTAATGTTGTGCTAAGTCGGCCGATTACATTTCACTAAATTATTATGTTAACATGAAAATAATTGAAACAAGAATTCACTTATAAGAGGCCATTTATTTATTTGTCTGCCATTGAGTTCTTATGCATCTGATACTGATGCTGCTGAAATCGACGATATCTGTATGTGAATATATTGGAGAATATGGTGGTACCCTTTTAAACTTTATGCAATGATTTTAAATTGATTGCGAAACAAATATGTTGTGATGTGAAGCATTTTTTTTTTTCATAGTGTCCATTGGCACTGTAAAAAAATGACAAAATTAATATTAAAACTTTGAATTTTTCAATCGTTCATTATACAATGTAATAGCTTCCTTTTTTTTCCTAGTAGTTTGCTTCTGAACTTCTATACTTTAGCATAGATCACTTTTTACGTTTTCGACCTCTTTTTTATAGAAATTGACCTTATCCAATTTGGCGATAATTTCATTTATTTTTTTATAAGGGCGCACCAGTAATTCACCACCTCTAGTTTCGTGTAAACGCGAAATATATTTAAAAATATAACGAAATAGTATTTGAACAAGGATATTTGAAAAACGTGACGAGTTGGCAAAATACTGACAAGACATTTATGTTTAATGCACAGAAATTTTTAAGCCTAAGCCTATCTAGTCAAATTTATGCACTTAGAATTTGTATGCCTTTGTAGCTGACCATTCGAATACGACTTTTAACTGTTAATCCTGGCCATTATCTATTGACATGAAGTTAAACCAGACATTGCATACGTTGCTAAGCAAAAAATGTTGGTATTTATGAATTTTTTTTTTCTGTGTATAATTGCAACTACTATATTTGTAAGCTATATTGTTAAGCTTCTTTTGTTTCCATTAAATTGGTCCTGCTGTTTTAAACGATTTGTTAACAATCTTCGATTTAACGTTTTTTTTTTTTGTTCAACAACAAACAACACCTATATTTTTCCTGATATTTCAAGAAGATAGTCGTCTAATATACATACGCGTATATGTCTATTTATTAGCACTCGAGACAGATATTATTTTGATTAAATATTTTAAAAATTGTTTTATATGTCTCTTATTTCATTTTAGACTGCTCTACACTGGGCTGCAAAACATGGAAATGAAGATGTTGTTAAATTAATCGCTGGAACTCACAAGGGCCATGTCAATGCAAGAACGGTAATATTCTTTACACAAGAATTGATTATTATTTTCTATAGTTTCTATGAATAACATCTCAAGCAATAAATTAATAATATTTTGGTTTTAAAAAAATTATTTTCATGTTTGATGTCGTCATTTCTTGGAATCATATTTTTTACACTTAACAGAATGGGGTAAGTCAATTATGTTAATAATAACATTTAGCTACTACAGCTATTAGCTTTTTATGCTATAAAGCGTGAAGCTAAAATATATTATATGTTTAATCGATCACCCAAAGTTTCTTACAAATTTTTTCCAACCTATTCCTTTATTTCACGGTTTTTTTCCTGTACTAATTTGAGCATAAAATCTGACTCGATTACAGGTTTACTTCAAAGTACAACGAATAACTATCGTAACTACGGCTGTTCATAAGTTAAAATTCGGTTGTTTTTTTTTTTTTGATTATCGCGCCTTATTGAAACACGCGTGACTGTAACATCTCAATGGATAACGCACATACAAATACAATAATTTAATTTAAAATGTTTTCAACATAATAACGCTTTTTTCGCTTGTCTTTCACACATACGAATGCGACATCTGATTTTCAGTCCTATCAACCCTTTCAGAATAATCGTATTTTAAGGGGACAGTACACCTTGGAAATGAAAAATAAAATTTTTTTTAAAATGATTTTTTTTTTTTGTATGAAAGAAAAGAGATATTGTAATGAAACTTTGCACATATATTATTTAGTCAAAATAGTATACAAAAATATTTTTCCGGCTTGTTTTTTGGCTGCAGCAGGTTTTTCTCAAAACAACGGTTTTTGAGTTGGCGGGCGTGGTAAAAAAAAAACTAGTAGTCCGATCGTTCTGAAATTTTAGTATGTTATTGTGCATATGTAAGTCTATAGAGTGAACTAGAATTACAGCAATCGGTCATAAATTTTTTTATTTACAAGGGTTTTTTGGCGCCAAAAATAGTCGAATTTTGAAAAAACGCCGCCATTTTTTTTTTGTCCAAATTAAATGCTTTTAGTTCACTCTATAGCGGCTTTGATGCTGATTAAAACCCTTTTTCTTTTTTTTTTGAGACCATCCAGAGAGCAGCAATCACGCCCGCCGTGGTTTTTTGGTCTTTTTTTCAAAAAATTGCTGCAGCCAAAAAAC
The DNA here is from genome assembly GCA_963662105.1 of Meiosimyza platycephala. Taxonomy (NCBI): domain Eukaryota; kingdom Metazoa; phylum Arthropoda; class Insecta; order Diptera; family Lauxaniidae; genus Meiosimyza; species Meiosimyza platycephala. The sequence continues at coordinate 120,997,396 of OY759208.1, forward strand.
GCCGAAAAAATCCGAAAAAAATATTTTTGTATACTATTTTGACTAGATAATATATGTGCAAAGTTTCATTACAATATCTCTTTTCTTTCATAAAAAATAAAGCATTTTAAAAAAAATTGTTTGTTTCATTTCCAAGGTGTACTGTTCCCTTAAATTTCAATCAAAACCATGACGAATTTCATTTTGCCAGGGCGAGACGAATTTAAAACTGTTTTACTGATGTGCTATTTGTCTGTCTGTCTATCGGTTGTTACATTTTCGACAAATTCAAATTTTAAACTCACACTTGCCACAACAAATGAAATGCTTCTATACAAAATTGTAAATTGAATCAAAATGATTGACACTTTGCAAATCTGTTACTTTGAATTGGTACATACATTATATCTTATCAAGAAAATATACTTTAAGTACAGAACTGTTGAAGATGCCTGCTATTTTATGAGCTAGGTTTTGTTGAAGGATATTTATTATACATCGAAATCGAAATTATATACAACGTTAAAAATCCTTAGAATTCAGCTCAGAATCTCCTGTGGGCTGGCTGAGAAAATTAATTTTATACTTTTCTATATACACACATCTTTTTATAAACTTAACTTGTGTTTGAAGTTATTTGTTAACAACCGTCATCTTCAATTCCAACTCCCTTAATGAATGACCAAATATCAAGTCACACGATCTTGAATGCTTATTAGAGGTCTGCATTAGTGCACTCGAAACGATTATCATGTGAACATGCAAGTGCAGCACTCACCTCTCCTGTTTGGCGTTTCGGTTTGTTTTGATTTAATTTGTGGTTTTTCGGCACAAGAGCTCGATGAACTCGCAACGTGGCAAGTGGCTTGATGATCGTTTCGAGTGCACTCATGCAGACCTCTAATACTTATTGAATTTACAAAATTTACAAATTGTATGCCCTAGGAACTTTCGCGCAATATAGCCAAATGTGGTATAGTACGCCGTGTTGTTGAAACCACATATCGTCCAGATCGAATTCTTCAATTCCAAACCAAAAAACGTTCGGCTATCATTCCAGCATAGTGCTCAGCATTGACGGAAAATTATGAGCCAATGACACCACCTGACAATAAATCACAGAACCCCATATATGAAACTTTTGCTTATTCACGTATTGACTTAGCGATAAATGAGCGTCATCGGTGAAGAAAATTTTGATCGAAAAATCATCATTTAATGCATGTTGTTGCAATACCCGGCGTATCTTCTACTGAGAACGCATCGTAATCTATAAATGCCACACTTTCACTAACAGCACCGATATTTTCAATGGATCGTGCGTTAATTTAATGAAGTATTTTAAAAATTGTTCTTTCAGTAGGACAATTATGACAACCATTATCTCCTCTTTTAGCGCGAGACGTGGCTACTCCTTTTTGTAGAAAACTTTTACGAAATTTATGAAAATTTTTACGCATTGTTCAGAAGCAACCTTCAACTAAACAAATGCCACCTTGGATAAAGTATACGTTTGCCATATGATACAACCATTTTATCAAAAATTAACTTTAACCACTTTCATAATATGTGTGTAATGATAAAATATCCTAAGAAAGTGATTGCAAGTGTGCAATTTAAAATATTCAAATATCTTGCAAAGTGGAAATTCATGTTTTCGAAAAAAAAAATTATTTATTTCCAATTTTTTCTTAAATTCAAGTTGACCGTTAGATTGACAGTCAGCTAAACCTCTAAATTCATTTCGCATAAGAAATCTTTATTTTCTAGATGTTTATATATTGTTATAAATAGATATTATATTAATTTAAGATTGAAACCTTTAAATAATCTTTTCTTTCTATATTTGCAGGGTTACACTCCATTACATCTGGCTATGCAATTTGGACGCGAAAATATTTTCGAACTACTGTGCAATGTTTATAGTAAGCGCATTCTAAGTTTTCAAAAAATTTATTTTTAATTTAAACCTAAATTTTGCCTATTTGAAATGTATTGGAATGTTGATGTTTGATTTAGATCCGTTAAATCTTTGATTGAATCAAACATAATATACTCTCCAGAAACTATGCTATACATACAATGTATATTGGTAGTAATCTATCTTTAATAGGTTAAATCCTAATTCGGCATCGGAAACAGGCCCCAAACCGTCAGGGAGTCGACGAACCATACAAAAATACTTAAAATGGGTATTCAAAAACTTTAAAAAATGTGACGTGGTAGGGAAGTACTTACACCGGACTTTGTTCAGGTTAGCCTGAAACTATTAACTAGCTTATATCTTTCTATTAAACAAATTCTGCCTAAAGTGTAACATTAATCATATTAAGCTATAACTTCTCATTTGTTTGATTGTCTCCAACTGCTATCTCTTATTTCTTATCAATTTTTTAACATACCGCATTTATGAAAAGAGCGCCGCCAATAAATTATTCAAACAAAAAAAAAAAATTGACTTCCGTGTTCATTTATCTATCATCAAATGTGATAGCAATGGTGACCAGTTAATGTCACAAATTTCCCGCAACAATCAGGCAAATGTGCAAAGTCAATGACTGCACAAACATTGATTCATAATTGGGCAATTGTAGCTTGTTCTAAGATTCTAATCATTTTTATCAACGATTCTGATTCCTTTTGTCCCTAAACAAACACAATGCATTTCTATTTGTTTTTACACGATGTTGATGATGAAAGGAAAAGTATTTTATTGCCGATCACAGATACTCCGGGCTGTTTCAATATTTGCCTTATTTTGGTTAACAATGCTTATTGGCTTTCAATGCTACAAACAAATTGGTAGTATATCATAGTTGTACGATATTTGATTGACAGTTGATAAGCGATTACATTGAAGAATCCGTTATCAGTCAATACGGGATTATTTTGATGTTGTGTTGAAAAAGCAAATTGGAATTGGAAATCGCTCTTAATGATTTTTGTAATTAATATTTTGTATACATAAACAATAACAGTTGCATGTATTTCGTTCTTGTGATAATACAAGCAAAACTGAGTGCTTTTCTTATGGCATTAAAAATTCACAATATCCACCAGTTTTGTTCGAGCTTAATATAAAATTGCTTCATATTTCGTATATAAAATGCTACAAATGCCAAAATCAAACGGCTCTTTATGGTCTATCCATTCATTCGTCCATTGTGGTGAACACCGGAAACGTTTATGTTAAGAAGAGCCTTTCGAGATAATTATTATTCCCTTGAGTTTTTCATCAGATGCGAATATTCCACTCTCAAGTTTGCTTTTCTACGTGAATTTACATATGTACACATGTCCCCCTCGCATTTTGAAAATCCCATTCAAGGATTTGTCTTCAAATCGCGTTTGGTAACTTACAGAGATCCACTTTCTTTAGTTTACGATTACTTGTAGTTGTGCTAACAGGGCAAGTCATTGATAAGCCAAGATCACAGTTATATATGTACCTGACAAAAAGTTCTTTTTATGCAGTTTTATGTGTAGACATTGAAGATAAACTCCGTGATTTATTTAATTGCCCAAACGAACTCGAGATATTCCAAATGGTTTACGCAGTTCCATTGCATTCCTATGCAGCAATCATCTATAGTTCATATGATTACATCATCAAGAACGATTACAAACAGGAATGCTGAGATCAGGTACCCCTGTCTTATAACGGAGATTGAATCAAAGTTGACAAGTAACCGTGCCCACATATTCGCGCTTATCCATGGAACATTGCCGGCGAGCTGATGGCCAAGTACTTTTTGGTGGGCTTGAAGAGGGCGCACTCAGCGCAATCTATATGCCATCGATGTTGTTACTTGGAAATCAGCTGATGTCTGCGACAGAACTTTGTACTTAACGTTGGTTGGTATTTTGCTCTCACATTTTAGCTTTGCAATATCGAACTTCTTTCGTACGTCAATTAGTAACTTAAATCTTGATATATGTATAGTATAAAATTAACTAGAAAGTGGTAGTCAGTTCCATTAGGCTTCTCCGCCAGAGTCTGCTTATGCAGATTTGCCTCTTGTTATTTTCTGGTTTTTGTTGTTTTATCTGGAGAAAACCATGTGCCCATTTTGCAAGCTTTATGAATAATAATTTTAGTTTTCCGTCCGCCCAAAGTAGTTGATTGCACCTGTCATATCTTAACGGATATCCCTACACGGGTTATCTCAACACACTTTTTCACAATTTCTTAAAGTAACTCTTAAACAGATCTATTTTGGAAATAACATACAACATTTTCTCATTTTTCCACAGAGGCAAATCGGGATTTAATGGATTGTAGTGGAAACAAGCCGTTGGACTATTTGAAACAACATACCAGTGTATCGCTGTCTACCTACAGCAGTGAGTATTTCGATTTAATTAATATGCCGTACAGCTCAGAGATATTGAACAATAACAACCTTGGCCGAAATATCGCGGGTGGCGGCACTATCAGTGGCCCATTAACACGTATTAAAAAACGCTCTCACTTGCGCTATGCTACCATATCCACAGCAGCCGGTGGTAGTCCAGTAGCACGATCTCAATCAATGATGACTACAGGAAAACTAATGCGTAACAGCAAAAAAACTCCAGCCAAATCATTGTTTTTTCAAACAGTCGATGATAGCTTTATACCATACGTTCCAATTGAAACAACAAATTCGGCGGCAATTAAGGTTCCCAAAAGTAGCAACAATAATAATGGTGAACCTATAAAATCTCCGTCAAATGATCGTGACCGTGCTACTAGTAGTGATAGTGGTCAAGATGAAAATATTGCATCCTATAGAGGTAGTGCCTCAACTAATGACAACTTTGGCACTTTGTCAAAAGCACGTCGCAAGGAGAGCTTTCTACGTAAAACGCTGCGTGCCGCTGCCGCTTCTAACAAACATAATCATGATGTTGTCACTAACAACGCTATAACGGAGTAGCTTTTGCTTGTAAATGTTGAGTTACAATCTGAGTTTGAAAAAAATTATTTGTTGAAAATTTTTTGATTGATTTAACAACTGTTTTATCTTAATTTTTTTTTATAATTAACTATTGGCTATTTCTTGGTTTTTTTATCCTTACAAAATGGTTTAATTTGGAATTAAATTTTTATTTATATTGCATGCTTATTAATTAAATATGTATTTATTTTGATGAACACTTAAAAAATATACATTTCATTTATTTTTATTTAATATGATTTGTATATATTTGTATTATTTAATCTACTTTTAAGAAATACCTTTAACCTGTTATAAATCTTATGAGTTTGTGCAGGTTAATACAATATAGAGTTCCGATCAAACATACAGCCATTTATGCCAGTGTGCTGAAAAACTTAAAGGAAAATTTAAATGTTGTAAAGACGTGAATTGTGAACCGTCTAGTTGTCTTTTGGTGGGGATATGACCGGGAAACACCCCCTGGTTCTGTATGTATGGTAATATGATAACTTCTAAGGGAAAGTTATTAAACTTCATAACTTTAGCGACTTTAAGGGTTTTGCTATTATAACAATCCAACAAAGTTAAGTGAAATTTAAGTCTTAAGTCTTTTTAAAGGAAATGCAACTGATTCTGGCAACGTACGTGCAGAAGTATTGAATGCTGACTTCACCAGCGAAATAAATAAACGCAGTAAAAGAAAGAACATAGTTTTATTTTTGTAAAAATCCAAAAGACTCAACGGTGTGAGAGCTCAAATGATATGTAAGATTTTGGTTTCCCAACATAAGAAAAACTAGAGATCTTCAAATGACTTGTTTGGCTTTGATATCTTTTGAGATAGATATTGAGATTTAAAAAAAAGTGGATATGATGATAGTAATAGAAATAAGGACAATGGTTAACGTTGAAAATAGGAAGTAAAGCTTCTTATACGATATCGCTTAGAGACCAAAAGTATACTTACTATTCTTGTACTATACTATACATTTTAATGTAAAATACTATAACGCTTTGCATGGTGATCATGAATTCCTCGCAATTTTAGTCACGATAAAACGAAGCAGCATTACAGCTTTGTGACTAAAAAACATCGATATGCTGTTAAAAAGTCAACACTAAATTAAATCTAATTATTTTAGTCAACATCATACACCTTCTTGTCTGGTACGGATTCTGAACTCCAATTATACATAACAGATTCATTTGCAAGAAAAATGAGGCATATTGTTAACAAAAAATCATACAAATATCTGCATATGGTAGCATTTAATGAATTAAAATAAAATTAATATAAAATTTTAACAGTTTTCTCATGAAAATACCATTTTACCATTTATTTTTATTCTCGCACGCTGCCTGTCACCAACAGAAATTCAAGCGATGCGTCTACAAGTTATGAATAGTGGATACAACACCTGGAGGCAAGTTGATAATCGAGCATTACGAGATGATGCAGCTTCTCGCTTACAGTCAATTTTTTTTGAATGATGTTAAATGCGTTGATCTTTTTACCTTTTTTTTATTTAAATATATTTTATTAACTATAATTTTGCAAATCAACATTCCAATATAAAATGCTATTTTCCAAAGTTTTGTTTTTTGCTTGCACTTTTATGTAAAATAAAATCATTTTTTTTTTTTTTGAGCAGATACATAGGTATATGTACATATGTATGTAGGTATGTATAAGGTCTATAGCCAAGTAACTTCCAAAGAGAATAACTCAAAATAGATTTTTGTTTTTGTTCTGGATATGGTTTATTCGTACCTCACTACCACACCCTTGAATTATCCCCGTTGACGGCAGTTGACGTCACCCGCTAAAGGTCGAAAAAAGTAACTCAAAATCGATATAATACCGATTTTTTAAAAAAGGCTTGTTTTGCAGAAATATAGTTACTCGTAAAGAGATTTTTATACCCAAAGGAAAATTAAAATTTCTTAATCGGTGTCTTTCGTCCAATTCTCATTTATTTTTGTAAAGGAAATTCATATAGTTTGTGAGTGTTTTCATCTGCTCTACAACATTGGTCTTAACTTAATTTTCTACATGTGGCTTACTTTCCGATTTATTGAGCGAAGCTTTTTTCGTCGACCTCTCACAACCCGACCCACCACGATTCTGGCGAATCACAGTGGATGGGTTTGTATGGAACTGCGGTCATAAATAGTAATAATTGCGCTAGCCTCTTGAAATTTGATATAGACGTTTTTCAAAATGTGATTTCAAAAATGTTTTGAATTTTGCGATATCTCTTATAGTTTTCAAGTTATTAGAGAAAAACCAAAATCGGTGGCCATAAACAGTAATAATAGCGCTAGAGTCTTGAAATCGATCACTGACGTTTTTTAGACTAAAATAACAAAAATTTGTGCATGTGGCAAAGATTGTTCCACCTCCCATACAAAGGTGGAATGTGGTTGAATTATTTGCTTTAAAATAGGTATCAATATCAAATGCTGATTTCAAAAATGCTAAAAATTGTGTGATATATTTTATAGCTTACAACTTATTGAAGAAAAGTTTCGATAGCTTATCTCTTCTGCTATTGCAAAGCCTTTGAATTCATATCGTTTATCCCAAAGAGGATGGAAAGGCGAAAAATACCCCTTATCTGCTCCCCTTCCTTGAAAAAAACTCCTTTCTGAATTTAAGCACCTCCCCTCAAGCTGTAAGCTTTTACAACTGATACAAAATTATTGTAGAAGATTGCGAAATGTGAAGAAATAAACTCTTTTCTTTCAAATATTGCAACAGAAAAAAATTCATAAAAAAAATTGTGGAAAAAGCAGCAGAAACTTTAAATTTTGGCTAACCATACCTTCTTACATAATATATAAAAACACTAAGAAAATCCGGGGATACGTTTTTTTCTTATTGTTAAAGTTTGCAAAATTTCTTAGTTATAATCACTTATAAAATACAAAACCTTAAGCAAACATTTTTTAAAAAGTATATATACATAAGTATGAACTTTTTGCCAATATGCAATTTTGGTAAATTTCAATAAAAATAAATTGATAAGAGCATTTCATAAAAGTTAATATATTTTGTTCCATCTAAAACTACATTAGAAAAAACTTGATAAAAAAAAATTGTTAAAAAAATCAGCTGAAACTTTGGCTTCTACTTTCTCATATACATACTATATTAAAAAAATTTCTGAAATCCGGAGATACGTATTTTTTTTTTCAGTCAAAGTTTGCAAATTTTCCATTTTACCGTTTTTCGTACTTATTTTTGAAAAATCCGTACAATTTATATAAAAACGATAAAAGAGAAATAATTTGATTGCAATAAAGCGCAAACAATGTACATACTTTCCACCAATATTCTAGAAAATGAGATTTATTTGAATAGGTCTAGTGCACTTGTTAGTCGTTTCCAAATAGGTTTAATGGAAGTGTTACCTCAAACATACCTTATAATCAATTAAATTGCTGCTTAGTAGTTACTTAAATATCAACTTCATATTAAATATTAAATGCAAATACGTAGATTTTTATTAAATCTTTTTATTTAGCATAGCTGCTTGTACATACTATTATATACATTTATATATATATTTTTATATAAAATAAGAGGTTTTTCGCTGTTTTGGCTCTTTCTTTTCCTGTACCTTTTTTTCAGTTTTGGGTAAGTTGATCTGTTTTTTTTAAACTTTTTACTAATTTGTGACATCAGCTTTGCACATTTAAGCAATGTATTCATTATAAGCATTGACTAAACTTTGTTTTTATTTCTCTCATAAAATTATATTGCATCCTTTTATTTTTTTATCAATAATCTTTTGAAATCAAATAATTTCTAATATCAAATTTATGTATTTACAGAAATCAAAGCAAGGAGAAAACATACAGGTAAGCTAAATCTTTTTGTTGATGCAGTGCTCAATAAGAAATCGAATCGCATCAAATGTTAAAAAAATTTTCTTTGACTCTGGTAATGAGTAGAATAGAAAAGTATCGACAAAGGCGAAGAGTACTAAATAGTTTCGAGAAAAGTAACCAAAAAGTTAATGACAGTCGAATTGTATCGACCTGTATTGTAATAGTAGGAGAGCTGGCAGCCACTTTGAGCAACCTACTAGATACAAAACTAAAATTTTATCTGTGCTTGATTTAGTACTAGTAAAATAAAAAAATCAAAATCTGGCAGCCTTGGCGCGGTCGCGAAGGTACACTCTAAAATTTTCAAAATGCAAACTATTCATAAAAAAACATACACTCACAGCTAAAATTTTGTGTTTATGTAATTTAGTACTAGTAAGATAAGAAAATCAATATCTGGCAGAGTTGGCGCGATCGCGAAGGTACACCCTAAACGTTTCGAAATGCAAAATATTTTTGAAAAAATCATTATAACTGGAGAACGGCTGAAGGGATTTCCAAAATATAGATGTCATATGAAAGATAATTTAATAAGCTATATATGTTCACAAAATTTTGAAAATTTTAGGGTGTATCTTCGAAAATTTTAGGGTGTACCTTCGCGACCCCGACAAGGCTGCCAGCTTTTGATTTTCTTAGTTTACTAGTAGTAAATCAAGCACAGACAAAATTTTAGCTTTGTATCTAGTAGGTTGCTCAAAGTGGCTGCCAGCTCTTAGACTATAATACATATATCGAAAAAGTCTAAAATATTTTGTTATATCATAAAGTATCTATCTATAAATTCCGAATTGTACCGAAAAAGTTAACAAATATCGAATAACAGTCGAAAAGTATCAACATCCCTGTTTCTGTCAAAAAAGTCGAAAAATATCAAAAAAATTCAAAATAATTAAAAAATCTGAATCAAGTTGAAAAAAAACAATACTCGGCCGTCTCAAAACAAAAAAAAAATTTAACTCAAATGGTCATATTCTTTTTAGGAAAAACTTTATGACCTTTTTTTTCTTTGTGTTACTGTATTATTTTGGCAACGCTCAATACTTTTTGAATTGATCATTAAAACAATATTGCCTCTGATAACGATAATGGCATACGCAATACTGTTTGCAACTTTAATATTATTGTATATATATGTAGCTATGTGCTTACATTAGTGTCATTGCAGTAAATAGAGTATACGTACATATATACATACAGTTTTTTTGTCTGGGGCGAACGCCACTGAACCAGAAAATTATCTCTTTAAATTGAATAATTATTGAAAAGTTTGTTTTTTTTTTGCTTTTTCTGTTTCAGTCGAAAAAGATTTGGGCTTCCTACGGATTGGCTCTTTGAATGTACGAGTGAAGAAGACAACCGAAGCATTCAGCAACTTCTTGGGAGTGGGCAATGGCAATGGGAATTCGAACGTTCCAGCAGCAGCTCAGTCAACAGCAAATCACCATCACCAGCGGCATCACCGACACCATCATCATGCTGGTATGATGAGGAATCATCATACGCATCCGAGAACGATGAACACACCATCAGGGATGAAGTCTCGACACCATCAACTAGCTCTGTCAGGCTCTCGAGCGAGTGCTCCAATTAGTAATAGCAATATTAATACTAATAATTACGATTCAAAAATTCACAAATCTTGGGGTTCTGCAGACAATATTCCACAAAAAGGATGTGGTGTTGTTGATGATAGTAAAGCAATTATGCCACCACCAAAAGGAATTGATTGCATTAAAAAACGAAATAAATCTACAAAACGGTCTTCAGTATCATCTAATACCACAGATCGTGATTCGATTTCATCATCAAATTCAAGTTCAAATTTAAATTCAGGGTACAGCAGCATGCCCACAACACCGAATCAATTACGTGCTCCGATTGGAATTTCATTGTCTGCGGGAGGTCAACTGGGTGACTCCGATTCGGATTCAGCCTGCGGTTTTGGTTCAAATTGGTCAGTTGGACGTAGTTCTCTTAGTGGTAGTAATTTGAAAGACCCACGATATGTTTAAAATATGGCTTACTAAAATATTTACATGCAATATAAATGCGGGCATATATGGTTCAATGATTTTATGTTATGTTCAACTGCATAAGCTCGGTATATAAAATAAAATAAAAAAAGCTATTTAAATCTTTAAAACTCAACAGAATAGTGCACGTTCAAATTTCGGCTTTTTTCAGGTTAGGTTGTAATCACTTTGAATGCGAGTGCGAGAAAAAAACAAAACGAGAAAACATGATTTTATCTATACATATATACATACATATGTTAGAGCAAGATGAGGAATGAATCTCAATAAAAGCTCTATCGCGCATCTTGCTAGAAAAATTCATATCTCGCACATGACTAATTTTCAAAATATGGCAATATTGTTGCACTTTTTTTCAGAAAGACAGCAACAGTGTTTGCACACTATTCAAAAAAGAGATCTGTAAGCCTGACAGCCCAAATGTGAAAATATTATAAGATTCCTTAAGTAGAAGGTGATACATTGAATACAGTGAACTTTAACATCAACAATCATGTCCATATGAAATCAAATATGGCAGAATCTTGCTTTAAATACATATGTATATTGATTCAGCCTTTTGGCCTGAACAAAAGAGCCTTCTATCTTCTTCGATCACGGCTAGTTTTTTCCAATTTTTAGCCCTAATGATCTTTTGTTGGCGATCACCTGAAATCGATCTACGTCGTGGCGGCTGAGAATTGAAGGTTCTTTTAGATAGGGCGTTGGAACTGATTTGCTCATTGTATCTGAACCTACTTAGTCGACAGATTTTCACGTTTTGATCCACATTCATATCGTTTTCAGTAAAATCTTCTACATACCTCACCTTTACATAAATTATCAAATATATTGCTCATTTACTTCAAGACTGGCATATGTAACTCAAAAAACGTGATTTTTGAGTTAATGATGCAGAAATATCCGCCATTTCATGTTTTATTTTGTGTATCTTATAAACTTGCCTTGTGAGAAGAGTTTATGTAGACATACTTTCTTGAATTCTCATATAAAAAGTAACTTATTGAAAACTTTAAATGCGTTTTTCTCCCACTTTATGTTTTTTAAGTTATGCCAGTCTTGAAGTAAATGAGCCATATAACGCAATATTTCTTTTCAGAAGACCTTAGCAGATGTTCTGATACTTTGCTGATTGTCCAACAGTCGGCTCCATACAGAGAAACAGACAAAATAATGTCTAACAAAGAATTACTTCGATCATTCGTAAGAGATGTTTGAGCTCAATAGTTTCGATAATCCGAACCAGCAAAGGTTGCCTGAGGTTACCCCACGGGTGGGGTAAAGCGGTATACGAAGTGCAATACCACTCTGCCACCTTGACCTGTGTAAACATACGGACTCGCGAAACAATAATTTATCAACATATAAAAGTCGTTATCAATAAAAATGAATGTCACTAATATATACTACGACATTTTTTGAATGATTTATATGAAATGAATTTACTTTACCTCGAATCTTACATCGACTGCACTTATTTTGATGAATTTCGTGGTTCTCGAAAACAGAAGGTCGAAATTTCGCTAACCTGGCAGTTACAAGAGCACTACTCAAACACTAATTCCTTATAATTACATTAGATGGCGTTGTAATGCAAGGATAAATATACCCTTTGTACCGCTTTGCCCCGTGTACCTCTTTTCCCCGCCTACCCCTACATGTGTTTTTGGTGCGATGAGTTCCGGGTAAAATTGTTGATTACATTTCAGAAATGGGGGGTTAAATAACCTGGCAGCTCTGTTCTGATTGATGTTTGCTTTTTTTATATGTCAACACGTGTATAGCAATTTGACATTTGAATTGTGTGCGATTTAAAATTCATTATTTATCAATTTTACATTTAATCAACAAAATATGGGTAAAAAAGACAGTAATAAGAAAAAGGGAAAAGGTGCTGAGAAAACTGCAATGAAAACCGATAAAAAATTAGCAGCCAAACAGAAAAAATTATTGGAGAAACTTGGAGAGGTTTTTTAATATTTTCCCTATAACCAAACTTAAAATATAATGTGACTCCGATTTTCTAAATTTATATAGACTGATATCGCTGAAGTTGTTGCTCAACTAGAAGCTGAGCAGTTACGGTTAACTGCTGTGGTAGAAACTGTTTGCCCGCCACCAAGTCCACGATCTAGTTTTACATTTATCGCACATCCTGAAAAAGAAGAGCTTATACTATTTGGCGGCGAATTTTTTAATGGTCAAAAAATTTCTATATATAACGATTTATTTACCTACAATATATCTAAAAACGAATGGAAGCAGATTTGCTCACCGTCTGGACCAACACCAAGAAGTGGGCATCAAATGGTGTCTGTGGCCAATGATGGCGGGCAATTGTGGGTAAGTGTAGTTTCATAAGTAATGAAGTGTGTCCAGGTTTAGATCTTGTCTTCAGAATTTTTGATTTTTAGTTTGAATGGGCAAGATTAAGAGCGGCACATCTGGCCCGATGAGAATAACTAAAGGAAAATGGTTGAATCATTTTCTCCAAAAATTGCACGCTTTAACCCAAATAATCTGAAAACTTTCTTTTCAGTTATTTGGCGGTGAACATGCGAGTCCTTCCCAAACGCAATTCTATCATTATAAGGACTTATGGGTGATGAGTTTAAAAACGAAAAAATGGGAAAAAATAAATGCACCGAATGGACCAACTGCACGCAGTGGGCACCGCATGGTAGCTGCTAAAAAGAAACTAATAGTCTTTGGAGGTTTTCATGATAACAATCAATCATATTGTTATCACAACGATGTACATATGTTTTCACTAGAAACATATGCATGGCTTAAAATTGAAGTAGGAGGTGCACTAGTACCAGTTCCACGATCCGGCTGTTGTATGGCAGCATGTCCAGATGGCAAAATTATAATTTGGGGTGGCTATACCAAGTCAAAAGTGAAGAAAGATATTGATCGTGGTGTAACGCACACTGACATGTTCGCTTTGGTGCCGGACAGTAAGTTAAGCGGAAGCTAGGTATATAAAATTAATTTAATTTGTTTTAATTTTTTAAATAGAAACAAAACCGAATGAGAAATTTACTTGGAGTTCTTTGAAGCCAAAGGGTTATAAGCCATTACCACGAAGCAGTATCGGTTGCACTACTGCACCGGATGGACATGCATATTGCTTTGGTGGAGTTATGGACATAGATGAAGATGAGGAGGATGTACATGGACAGTTTGGTGATGAGTTACTTGGCTTAGACTTGTCGACACATATATGGAGACTATTGGAAATTTCAAAGAAAATCAAAACTTCCAAGCAAAATGAAACCACTTTAAAAGATGTGGACATGACAGATACAACAGCAGCTTCATCAACTGTTTCCAGTGATGGCGTCTTTACCATAACAGTTGCTGCTTCCAGTGAAACTAAGCCGGTGTTGCCCAAAGTGCCAAGTCTATTTCCTAATCTACAGCCGAAGTCAGTTCCATCACCGCGCATGAACCCAGGATTGTGTGTATGCAAAGGCACACTTTATCTCTATGGTGGCCTTTATGAAGAAGATCATAAGCAGTATACGTTTAATGACTTCTTCGCTTTGGGTTTGCATAAATTAGATGAATGGAAGGTTTTGATACCTAAGAACTTAAACGCACACGACTGGATCGACAGTGACAGTAATAGCGATTCGGATGACAGTGAGCAGACAGACGATGAAGACGATGAATCTGAAATGGATACAGAATAAAAATTATAATTTTAAGTGTAAATACTTAGCTATTTATTTCCTTAAAGATTGAAATTAAAGTTAAAATGCAAAAATAGTGATTTTATTTTTTTTTTAATATTTGAATAGCACCATGATTGATAAACCGGTTTTTTTAAACTATTTATAATAAATTTTTTTAAGTTGGAAAAAGCAAACTAGTGTTATCGGAAAACATCTTAATTCGATCAACGCATTTTCGTTTAAGAATGACATTGCACTTCATCAGCAATGTTAAACAACTCCGTGAGTATACGACGTGTATCATGTGGTGTTGTTACTTTATGTGAAATTGTACGTGAGTCAATGAAAATTTCGTAATCATTGCCACCCGGTTCAGTCTTATCGCCGAAAAAGTGAATTTCCTTAAATTTATATACTCGCTCAACATAGCGCAACGAATAGGTCTTGTCCCAACCATGAGGAAATACATCAAAACTTATTTGGCCACCAATGCTGTAAGTCAAATCAATATCATGGAATTCTTTCTTCAAAACATCGATCATCTTTTGACGGACGTGATGTTCGTCATCATAGGCTGCAAACATGTTACGTTCCTCTCTTGTGCATTGTCGTCCGATCGGACAGACATTCAACATGCCGTTGCGAAATTCTAGGAAAGTTCCACGTTTTATGGGTAATTCCAATTCGGACAAATATCGTAATACGAAATTAATAAATCGCTGTAAAGTTTTTTCACCCAAATGTTTAATAATATTCTCTTTTCCCATCTCTACTCCCTTGTCAATTTGTACCAGCCCATTTTCCGGAAATATCAGGTCAAATTGTTGCAATATTTTTTGTCCATTCAATTGCTCAAACATCTTCTCCAAATCAGATCCGCCAACAATGCCAATCGTAGCCAATGGTTTGATCTTAGCGTAAAGAAATTCCTCAAATTCTGGTTCAACAGACGTTCGTGGAAATGTCAAAGTGCCATCAACATCGAAAAGCAGTAAAATTTCTTCACGTCTTAATTTCATCATTTTGGTTGTCCAGCTTATATTAAATTTATATTAAAGTCAATTTAATCATGAGTTTAAGGTAAATATGAAAGTGACAACATTTTCCACGTAAGTTTATTTACTAAAAATTAGCTGTCAAACTCATCTAAGCTTAATAATTTTGGTTAAGCAACGACCTAATTGTGAATAAACTGCGATTGAAAGTGGAATTGTGTAGTGTGGTGTTTGGTAAAAACCACTGAAATTTTGTAGCATTTTTTTGCAATTTTGTCCCAGAAAAATCTAATTAAAACTACGTAGCGTAATTGAAATTCAGTCAACGGCATTTGTTCCAAAAAATTAAATTTGTCCGTCCATGTTTGTTTACTTTTTTGTGTTTTTCACATATGTATTTGAATAGGCTTACTCGGCGTTTACACACACAAATTCTTGTCGAAAAGTTTCCTTATTTGTGGACAAGAGGGGAAAAACCAAAGGGACGAGGTAAAGAATTTGTCGTATGTTGCAAATGTCAAACAAAAACCACAAAAGAGAATAGGCAAGAATTTGTTTCACCGAATTTGCCTGTGTAAACGCTGACTTACTAACCAAAATTTCTCCAAAATAATGAGGAAGAATGAGTATGCTGTTACTCGACGCTCACACACATAAATTCTTGCCGAAAAGTTTCCTTGTTTGTGGGCAAGAGGGGAAAAACCAAAGAGACGAGGTACACAATTTGCCTTATGTTGCAAATGCCAAACAAAAACCACAAAAGAGAATAGACAAGAATTTGTTTCACTGAATTTGCCTGTGTAAACGCCGAGTTAATGCTTCTAATTTTTTACATAATTTCACTTTTATTATATTAAATTGGAAAACAAAAACTTATTAGTTTTTTGAATTGTCAAATTGAAACAAAAGTAAAAAGACAAAGAAGCGAAAATTAAATTTATACATTTTTTGGAATTTAGTTTTTAAAAGAAAAATATGGCAGCACTGATTGCAACGATGATTCACGAAATCTTTTACATCATTCTAGTACAATTCATCTGTCAAAAAGTTAAGCAAGCATCATTGAATTGCAGTGTTTTTATTTGGGTGTGTCATTTTCTTTATTTAAATATGCTTTTTACTTAATCATTTTATTACATATAAACAATATATTCACGAAGGAAATTAAAATGTTTATATCAAGTGCCTTAATATGCCTATTATGTATTCAGATAAGACAAATTTATGGTACGTATACTCGATATGAGTGGTGGAGTGGTTACAAGTAGATCCTTTAATTCCAATTTTATATGAAGCATTTATTAACCAATAACCCATTTAATCTATTTTATTAAAAAATCAACAATTACTAACATTATAAAACATACAAATGGACGCGTTTTGCAGGTGTTTGAAAGTTGTTGGCATGTGTTTATTGGCTCCAACACCCGGATACCTTTATTTTAAGCCCTAGCTATATCAAGGGTTAAACTAACATTTTGAGAAAAACGAATAAAATTATAATAAATTTTTGAATGGAAACTATGAGCAAGGAATGCGACTCATCAAGCTTTAGAATGTAAAATTATAAAGAGTTTATAATTTCACATAAAACTCTATTTACATATTTACTACCTTAACAACTAACGATGTATTCCAGATTGGAACCCATGCTCATGTCCATGCAAGTGTTCTAAAAACAGGCATATGTATATTTTTAAGTTTGTTCAATACTGTTTCATACATATAGAAGACTAACACTTCAGTGGTGATTTTTTTTAAAAAGTCCTAATTTCTCAAAAACCCAAATACAGCAGTCTTGAAAAACGTAAGTACAGAGTTCACAGTCTCTAATCTTTCAAATCTTAAATTTTCCGAAATTAAATTGGAAAAATTATTTTTTTTAAAGTGGTTGCTTATCATAGAATCAATAGCTCTGTGATATTTATAGTAAATAAGATCAAAACAACTGAATAAGAAAAATTAGCGATCAACTCAAATAAATCGAATTGAATTGATTGATTGCACCAAGCTAAACGCTATAAAGTTAAAGTTCCAACATAATGGATATTGTCTCGGAATTACATTATATAACTAACTGACAGAACTTCATAAATTTTGCATGATGCGTAGGACACAAATTCTTTAAAAAATACCAAGCAAATCATTAGATGCACTTCGATTCTGAATCAAAAATTGAACTGAAATCAAAGCTACCGAAATCAATGTTATTGATGATAATAGTTTGGACTTGAGCCACCTTTCAATATTCGAATTTTAAAATTTCGCTAGGAAAGATTTTTCTATATATGAGTGCGCTTTTTTCAAAAACATGCATGTGTGCAACTCTCGTAATCGCAAGAAAGTGGAATAATGAATAATTTTTCGTGGTGAAAAATTAGTTTGAAGTTTTTATATGCTTGTCATGTACGCATTTCTTACATAACGCATAAATATTCCAAAAAATATACAGCCATGATCAGATAAATAGCACATATTTTGAAACAAGAAACTTGGTGTACATTCTTAAGGAGAGGTGTCAAAGGCTTGTGGAGAGCTTTAGCCGAAGATGCGAAGCGGTCATGCAAAATAAGGGACTTACATTTAGTACAAAATAATAATGATACTAAATCATTTAATGCAGATTTTTTTAGATTTCAACATTGAAAATAAAAAAATTTCCAAATTTTTGTATTTATGCTATTTATATGAACATCTCACAATGGCTATGTGAGCCATTTCTTTTAAATAATTCAAAATTTTTTTATTTTGATTTGAATTTTGTTTTGCTAGCTGAATTGGTAATACCTTAAGTTAAATTTATGTATCTCCATAGTTCTGGAAAAATAAGTTCCTGCCAATAAAATTAACTTTCTTAAACTTAAGAAAATATGTGCTATTTATCTGATCATGGCTGTATACCCTGCACGCTATAAGACTTGAATAACAAAAACATAAATAGACTATCATTAACCTATCATTTTAACAATATTTAGTTTTCCATCTAAGCTAAGGTTGTAAACTTAGAAAATGTTAATAAGAGTTATCATGCGTTTAATTTTTTCAAACTTCATCTAAGCTATTTTTTCCTCTCCTGTAAATGTTAGTCTAAAATCTTAGGTGTGTTCTACCAAGTAAGAACATTTAATATATAATAATTACATATTCCGCTCTTCAGCCCAGCATGATTTTAGTGAACATCAAGTTACAAATATGATATGGTGTGCAAAAAATATAGAAGAGCAATACAAATGTCAAAATCTCACCGTTGCCATCGAACGTGATCGGGCGCTTTTTGATGATGCTTTATTGAATCTCACGTGCTTTAGGGCCTTCAGCGCCGATGAATGCATCCATCATATTGATCGTGAAAAAGCACATATAACAACTTTAGATGCTGGCGATGTATTTACGGCCGGTCGTTATAATTCCCTAGTTCCTATTATGCAAGAAAAATTTGAAGGCGGTTTCACCAACTATCACTCTGTAGCTGTAATTAACAAAGGTACACTGACCGATGTCACCAGCTTGAAGGATTTACGCAATAAACGTGCTTGCTTTCCCTGGGTTGGCAGTTTAGCTGGATGGAATGTACCAATTTTTACGGTGTGTATTAAGTAAATAGTTACAACTACGAAGTTATTGTTGCACATTCACAACGAGAATTAAAAAATCGAAATTTGTTGGAACTTTTTCAAAATTTTTACTTACATTACTTGAAATCATAAATATATATTGGTTTTCTTCATTTTTCTTGTGATCTGATTTTCAAATGATAAAGTGTCAAGAAGAGTAACAATGAGTCTTAGCAAAATCGGTTCATTATAACCGCAAGTGTAGAAAATTCACAAATGTTTTCACAATTAATATTTTATTTATTTTCGCTTTAGTTACAACGTGAAGGCGGCATGGAAATAATTGATTGTAATAATCAAGTGAAAACCGCAGCCAATTACTTTAACAATTCATGCGCTGTGTATTCGTTAATTGACAAGTATAATCCAGTTGGTGATAATTCTGACAAGTAAGTCTTGTATATTTCTTATTTATGTACTCTTAAAGATTACTCTTATAAATTACTTTTGCGACACCTTGTAAATACTAAAAACCTTCGTGAACTTTTCGAACGAACCAACCAAAAATATGTTAAAAACAGATATTGAATAATTGTTAAATTTGTTTTGTAAAGTACATAAAATGTACATTATCCAAAAGTCAAATACACAGTACGAAAATTTTTCACAAAGTCGTTCCTCATAAAACCCAAACAATTCAATATTTTCCAAATCTCTTCACTTATTATTCAAAGTATTCTCTATCCGCATCTACACACTGTTAACATCGACTTAAAAGTAATTCAAACAAGTGGCACGTGTCTTAAACGGGTACTGTCTTCAGTTGTTTCGTCGCCGCTGCTTTGATAGTATCTACTTCCTCGAAAAAACAATCTTTGAGCACCAATTTTAGTTTCGGGAATAGAAAAAAAGTCACGAGTGCTAAATCGGGTTAAATCGAATTATTGGAAACAAAAAACGCCGTCTTCAAGGTAGAACACTGCCGTTACCGTTTGGAAGAAATTTGTGATGCACCAAACCCTTCCTATCGAAGAAGGCGTTCAGCATTGCTTGATTTTTGATGGTGTTTGACGTGTTTTTTGTGTTTTCGATCATTGAAAACATTTATGCCAGTTGAAAACTGTTGCTCGGCTTAAGCATTCATCGTTGTAAACTTTTTGCAACGATTCGTACATTTTTTATCCATTAGGAAAGATTTGAATTAATATTTTATGAAAGTGCGTTGCTCAATTTTGATTTGCCGACATAATTATTTTTAGGCTGCTACGCGGAATGCACCATTTGAAAACTAGCGTAGCAGCGCGCTGAAAAGAAGAAAGTAACACCTTTTCAACTGTCGCACCTTGTATTGTCTACTTAACTTATTATAAGCAGCAAAATAAACCATTAAAAATAATGTATGTGAAGATAGATATTCAATGGAAGTTGCGCGCAAGTTTCGGTACTTCACATTAATGCTCGCAATGAATAACAACTTCGTTTGGCAAATGTCCTCGAGTATTATTATATTAAATTTCAAAGCCCTTAAAACTAATACAAATATTATAATAAGAACTGTTTATAAATTACAGACTGTGTACTCTTTGCACTGGAAAGATTCCCGGTGGTCGTTGTTCTGCATCTGATCCATACTATGGCTATGATGGTGCGTTTCGTTGCTTACTAGAAGCTGGAGAAGTAGCATTTTTGCGTCATTCAACAGTAACTGAAATGCTACAAAGCGATGAATTCAGTATGAAATGTTTTGTTTTTTTTTTTTGGAAGCAGTTTGTGTTCTAATATTATTTAATACTTTTAGAGAGTCTGTCTCCTGATCGCTTTGAATTACTTTGTCGGGATGGCAGTCGTGCACCAATAAGTGAATATCGGCAGTGTAACTGGGGCTTAGTTCCATCTGATGCAATTGTTACATCTTCAGCTCGCACTCTACTTGAGCGCACAAAATATCAACAATTTTTGAAGCGTATTGTTGAACTTTACTCTGATGCTATACATGATGATAGCAACCAACAACAAGGTCTTAGCAATATTAATAATAACGATCGCAATAACTTTAACAATCGTCAAAGCAATCCTTACGATAATTTTAATCGAAACGTTGATATTTATGGTAATCCTCCTCAGAGTGCATATGATGCACGATTTAACAATCCTAGCTATCGCAACGATCGACTCGACAGTAGTTTTACAACAGATCGTAGCTACTTGGATGGCACTAATGAAAGTGTTCTCTATGAAAAATTCCGCATATTTGAGTCAAAACGTTATGGTAAAATGAATCTTTTATTTCAGGTACGTGAGAAACAAAACTTTTTCACAATTTGCATTAACTTTTTTTTTAACGTTGCAGAGCAATGCTAAAGGTCTTGCAATAATTTCTGAAGATGATCAATCGTTTAGAAAATATTTAGAAAATTCAATTGACTTTATTTATGGAATACGTGAATGTCCTGTTGCTAGTATGACACTGTGTGTAACCTCTGATCCTGAACTTGAAAAATGCATTAAAATGAGAGTAAGTCTTGTGGAGAAACTATTTAATCGATATTGACAAATTTATTTGGCTAAATTTAATGTGTTTATATTTTGTAGATAGCGTTAAAAGCACAAATTCTAAAACCTGAATTGATATGCAAAAAATTGCATTCACATATAAACTGCATGCAATGGATTCAATCCGGTAAAGCTGATATAACAGTATTTGATGCCGGCGATGTCTACACCGCTGGTCTAAACTATGATTTAATACCATTTATGTCGGAGGTGTATAATCTTGGTGAACCGGAATATTATGTTGTTGCTGTGGCTAAAGAAGAGGATCCAGACACAGAACTTACTTATTTAAAAGGCAAATACACTTGCCATACTGGCATTAATACTGCGGCTGGTTGGACTTATCCACTTGCTTATCTGATTTCTAACGGTTGGATGAGACCGTACGGTTGTGATTCAATACGTGCTGCAGCCGAATATTTTACTAAGTCATGTGTACCTGGCGCCATTAGTAACGAATATAATACGGGTGTGCCATATGATAGCATGTGCGATTTATGTCATGGCACCAGTTACCGCTATTGTAGGCGCGACGCTTCAGAAGATTATTATGGTCACACAGGTGCTTTCCGTTGTTTGGTAGAAGGCGGTGGTCATGTAGCTTTTATGAAACACACTACTGTAATGGAAAGTACAGGTGGCAAAAGAAAAGAATGGTGGGCAAGAAACACTTTGAATGATGACTTTGAACTGTTGTGCACAGATGGTAAGAGTCAAAATAGATCCTTTATTTAAAGAATGCTCTAAAAAAGTTGCTTTTGAATTTTTAAATTCAAAAAATACATTACTTGAGATCAATTAAACTCTATGGACTTAATTTGTCTAAATCATTAGATTTCATTACTGACTTAAATTTGAAAAAAGGGATTGAAACTAAGTAAAAGAACCTAGTTATTTTCATAATAATTATTGAAATATATGTTTAGAAAATATAATTCAACTGATATTGTTTTC
The DNA here is from genome assembly GCA_963662105.1 of Meiosimyza platycephala. NCBI lineage: Eukaryota > Metazoa > Arthropoda > Insecta > Diptera > Lauxaniidae > Meiosimyza > Meiosimyza platycephala. Next base: position 121,019,963 of record OY759208.1, read on the forward strand.
TATTGTTGCTCTCTAACGGAGACTAATTTATAAACATTGTACCACTTAGGGGTTAACTATTGAAACTTATCTTTTACTATAGAATTTTTAATATTTTAATTACATTTTCTTCTCAAATAGTATATTTTTATGTCCTTAAGTGAACAATTCAAAACTGAAAATATTCTAACTTCTGTTTCCCTGTTCAGGTCCTTGTGACCCTTCATAGGTCTTTTTCGACAAGATAATATTATCTGGGAAAATTATAAAAAGTGATCTTACAGATACTAAAATCAATTACCTTGACATACTCCCCAAATTGAAAATCTTAATAAGGCTTGCTGCTGGTAGTTTTCATTTTGACAAAACTATAATTGATGGTCCATGTTTTCGCCCCTAGTCCTTCCATCTCAAAAACCATCAAACAAAAGAAAAACACTAAGAATAAAGCTTTAAAACAGATTCCCAAACTTAGGTCCATTTTTTATTTCAAGGCTCCACCCAGACACAACTTCTGATACAGGCAGAGACTTTATAAAGCAACAAAATAATATTTCTGTCGAAGCTTTTATTTCCTACAAAAAAAATTGGCAACAAACCGACTCATTTATCTATTAGGTTACGGTTAATCGAAAAGACTCAATAAAACTCTCCAAACACTATACATTTCAACCCAAAAATCTGATTTAGATTCGACTGATTATTATTATTCATAGCATGTCATAAACATGTCACCAATTACCAGATTCAATTGTTCCATTTGTTGTCTTTGTCATGTTTCATTAAACAAGAAACCGATTTGTGTTCAGATGAATATCGGTATTTGCTAATGAATGTGAAGTTCGATAAATAATGTTAATATTGAATGTGAAGTTCGATAAATAATGTTAATAATTTATATAGTTCCATAAAATTTTTCAGTACTATAAACTCTGAGACACGATACATTATAGGTACTTTTCAAACACTCCGTCTACGGAAATATCAGCCTACAACTGAACTATAGAGTTGTCTCGATTATCACTCAAAAACTTTATGTGCCTTCATGCAATTGCCGCTTTAGCGAAAGGGGAAATTGAGAAGTCGCTACAATGTAGTTCTCTGCCCTAATACACAGGAATTTGAAAAAATTCATAGCAAGTCATGCAGTTTATAGCTAAGACCTTCAGTTTATTCTGAATAAAAGAAAGCTCAATGTTATTCACAACTCCAAAAACCATTTGAAATTCATTAAGTTTGAAAAAGGTCGCACCGATTCCCTCCCAGAGTTCAAGACCGTTTACGGGCTCATCAGTAAGCCCCATATAATAACTGGGTATATACTTGTGTATGCTCTTTTCGATGGGCGAGAGATAGATGAAACTGTCTAATAAAGCATTTTTTCCCATAATACATAATCGTATGGATAGCTAAAACACTCGATGAGCCACCAGTAAATATTAATATTATGAGCTCTCCTTGCACCATAATTTTTGATTCATGTACCTGCAACTATTAAACCTGTTTGGAACAAAAAAAAAATTATTTGCATGTCTTTAATGCTAGGAATACATTTTTTTTTTATTTAACAATAAGACTTAAGACTTCAAACTAATTAACTGTAGTAGTTAAATTATCGCACTCGAATATCAGCGTTTTACAAGACCAAAAATAATCATTATTAAGAAACATTTTAGTGTTTTCTAAGACGAATTAAATATTTACAAATTTTAAAATTTGCGAATGTTAAATTTTGCTGATAATAAAACGATAATCCTTATATGTATTTATCATTTGACTAAAATTTGTTGTTTGTTTTTAACCATTTCTTTACCTACAGGTACACGTGCTGAACTTTATGACTATAAGAAATGTAACTTGGGAAAAGTCAAAGCTAACGCTATAGTTACTCGTGGTGGCGTAAATTACAATGAAACTGAATTAAATGCTTATATTAACTTATTGACATATGCATTACAACTTTATGGCCGAAAAGATGTTGATGCTTTTAGTTTCAGCATGTTTTCATCACCCATTGGCCATTATGATTTGATTTTCCAAGACGCCACTCGACAACTACAAGTTATTCCTCGGGAACAACGACAGTATGATGTATACCTAGGAAGCAACTTTATGCGTGCACGTCGTATAACAGATTGTGCTGCAGGAAAAAGTCGACTTCTAGCTTCAATAGTTCTTGTATTAATATTTAGTTTTACAGTTGTAAGGTCACAATAGATAAAGTAAGTTTTGGTTTCCAATGGAAACACAAGTCAAGTAACTTTAAACATTCCAAGATTAAAAACTTATTATCCATTTAGATTATTTTTATTCGGTATTGAAAAAGATATTATGAAAGATTTAATTTAGACTCAATCTCAAACTATACTTTTTTACAAAGTGTTAAATATTAGCTCGAATACGTCCGTCCTTATTTAAGCGAAATTGTACATTCCATTGTAATTTTCAATTTTTATAAAATATATTTTACTTACAAAAAAATAAATTAAACCATTTTTAATGACATTTAGGGCCACCCCTTTAAAATTGTCTTTGCTGTTTCCGAAACAACATATTTTTTTTTGCTCTCTACTTTGAAATATTTGTTATTTGTGCATGATATTTCTTGTGATCGCGTTTAAGAGATGTACATTAAACATTTTAAGCAAAAATGTGCAAGTTCTAAAATTTTATGTATTCACAAATTGATGTTAAAAACTAGTGTTATCTTCCGTCAAGCCGAGACTCATATACCCTACACTGCATTGGAAGTACCTTTTAAATGAATGTTAAAATGACGTTAAAGAGGTTGAATAAGTTGAAAATAATGTGAAAAAAACTGAAAAAGTCTAAAAAATATGGAAACCACTGAAGAAAGTTGAAAGAAATTGAAAAAGTCGGAAAAATATGGAAAATGCTGAAAAATTCAAAAAAAAGTTGAGGTTGAAACAATTTAAAATCGATGAAAAAGTCGAGAAAATAAAGGAAGAAAGTTGAAAAAGTCGAACAACGGGATATATTGGAAAAAGTCAAAAGAATATGAAAAAAATCAGAAAGAAATGAAAAAGTTGAAATATGCCACGCCTACTTTTGGTCCAATAAATTAAATTCGTGATTGACATGCGCATACCAAATTTTAACATAATAGCTTTATAGTTTGCGATAAATACCATAATTAGTCCTAAAATTTAGGGTGGTGACTCACCCACTGGTACAGTCAAGTGCGATTTTGATCCAGAAATAGATTTCCATAAATGAACCTCTTACAAATATCAGTATGATCGCTCACATATTTCGATAGATATGCCACTCAACTTACTTTATTTGTATGGGAGGTACCACGCCGAATTATACAATCCTGTCGAATTCCGATTAATTTCAAAGCTTATAGTAACCGACACTTCTACACCAAATTTGATGCACCCACTTTTTGTTATAAGATACCCTTTAGCAAGTACATATATCTGCCATATTAAATTTTATAACGATTGCGTTTATAAATATTGAGGGCTGTGCCACGCTCTTCAGCAAGTTTTGCCAGTATACTGACTTAGCTTGTAGTGATGACTGCTTTCAGTGGTATCATCTCTAAAATTTTTATGAAAATCGTGGCTGCCAATTTCGAGCTATTCGGAGTCAAAATTATTAATTGTTCAAGTGTTACGCCCATTTTTCCAATATCACCCACTTTTGACACAATTCACGATATATAAGGTTTTACGAGATATAGCGTTATAAAAGTTAAAATTTGGGTTGTGCCAAGCCCCTTGAAGATCATTTCAAAACTTGAAATCTAGCTCAATTCTAATTTGGTTCTTATGTGCACCAAATCACAAAGTTTTCATCAAAATCGCAGCAACTTTTTCAAATGGTATGGGCGGTAGGCGTGTCCGTCTACCAATTTCACGCATTTTTATATACTAGCAATTGTGACCTGTGTGCCAAATTTCATTGAATTACCTTGCTTAGTTTTCCCGTTAACTTGATTTCAACAGACAGACGGACATACATACATATGTAGCTATTTCGACTTAAGTGGTGATACTGATCAAGAACATATATATACTTTCCTTTACCTGCCACGCCCTCTTCTATGAGTTACAAGTGGAATAATAAAGTGAATATACCTGTGTAGGGTATAAAGAAACAGACTGAAAAGATGAGACTATGCCATATCGTCTTTTCCAAGATTTTGTTGAAGGAATGAATTTTAAACTACCTTCCTTAATGCCTACTCTGGTAGCCACTAAAAAAACAACTATTATCTATCTATCGGTATTTAAGTGATTTCTTTTGTCTGTTTTTAAATAGTTTAGAGCTCTGAATCATCGGGTTGGTGTTTTTGAATCTTCTCCTGGGGTCGATTATAATAATATTGCTTACAATCAGATTGATTCATTTTGTCACTTCAGGTTACGCGTTTTCAATCTTTCTGGATCCAATCTTTGTGGTCATTGCAGAACTTTAGGCGGCTACCAACTTTTTTATCTGAAAAAGCAGGTGGTTTCTTCTTAACAAAATCGATCAGACCTATTTTGTCAATGCCGTCTTGCAGTCCACTTATGCACATATTTACAGTTTACTTAATAGGATTTCCATGTTTTTCTGGTGTTGGAATATTTTTAGTGCTCATCAACTCTGCCGTTTTCGTTTTTGAGTTAGTTTTATATCCATTTTTTATCTATAAGTCTTACAAAGACTTTCAGTTGTTTTATTTAAATAATATAAAATAAAAATAATGGAGCCTTCAACAACCTATCTCAACACCAAACAAATTTTACATTGAGTTCATGTTAATATTAAGCAATAAGTTGTGAAGAACTATTATTATAAAATTTTATGGCATGTCATATGAATAAATAATTGAAAGTTACCAGTGGCATTCAGTTTGTCAACTATTTAGTTGAACTATGCGCAGGCCTTTAAAGTCGTAATAAGAACATACAAAAATGACAGTAGGCAGATGCAATACTAAAATAATCTTTTACAATTTCACGCAAATACAACACCAAACGCCATTAACTGTGAAGGGTCCATTATTTTTATTTTATATTATTTAAATAAAACAACTGGAATAACTTTGTAAAACCTACAGATAAAAAAATGGACATAAAACTAACTCAAAAACGAAAACGGCAGAGACCCGTTAGGAAATGGAGTGACAGTGAAACTTCTACAATAATTGATTATATACTTAGAGAAGAAAATTTTGAAGTAAGTTTTACAAAATACATACATAAATAAAATATGAGTCTTATTTTGTGAATCACCATGATGTTATATTATTAGGAAAAAGAAAAAATAGTAATAAATTTTCAAATTCTCCTGTTTTATTCTGATAACGGTTTAATAAGCAAAAAATATCGCTTCTGGTAAAAAGCTATCGGAAGTTGGATAAATTTTTTGAAACAGGTTTACTGTGATCATAAATTTAGGGAACGCATGTTTATGATAATTATGATAGATAATTTAGTAAAGGGCTGGCTGTACATCAATTGCGGGTAAGAAAAATATTTTTTATGCCGCACCCTATCTATTGGATATACTTTGAGATAAAAAAGATTGGTATTGTCATATTGACACAGAACTAAGTAACCACTTTGGTGTCCACCTCATTATTACATATGAAATTAAGACTTTTCTCCCGAGCACTAATAAAGTCAAATAACTTGTGCTTATAAGATAACTTAAATAATCGTATAGGTATATGTATAAAACTCTTCCACTTAATTTTTCAGAAGCCTACAGCAAGAATTTATTATAGAAAACTCTTAGAAGAAACAAATATTGATGCTCCTTGGGACTTGGTTCGTTGTAAAATGAGAAATTTAAAAATAAATTTCTTTAAAGCTAAAAAGTGGCAAAAGTCAGCCGAAGCTGAACTTGATGAGAAAGAGATCACAGATAAATTGAAGATACTATGTCCAAACTATGAGAAGTTAAAAAAAATGTTTGGTGAATTAAATGAGAAAAATAATGAAGACATATCCCTAATGTCAAATCAGGAAGAAGACTCACAGTCAGTAGAAGCTTTAGATGAAGACGGCGACTGGTACGAAAGTATATTACCTTCAGATACATTACCAGATTCTAATGAACGAATGAATATCTCAACAAAATGTACACCTATACAGGATCCAGTATTAACACCAAAAATATCTTCAGTATCATCATTATTGCAAAAAACTGCGAAAAATTCAGCTATAAGTCAATTAGCAGCAGTTCAAGTGGGAAGAGAGGCGTTCTACAGAAGCAAATTGGAATTGGAAAGAGATAAATTCAATAAATATTGTGAATTTGAAGAACGAAAACTTTTGTTAGAAGAAAAACGGATAGAAAATGATTTCAAAATACAAGAGAAGAGACTAAAGCTAGAAGAATTGAAACTACATTTGAATTAAAAATAATTTCAATAGAGAAAGCATAGTAAAACTAATTTTCTTTTTAAATTTATGTATTTCGTTTTTATAATGAGTAACTTTTTTTTAAATAAAATTTTGAATTTTTTCTACTACAGTAACAAATGTTTTCCGCGAAAAATACTTGTGTGGTATGATCTGGTGAAACGATATCGTAGGTGTGTAAAATCCCGAAATTCAAGTGCATTTAACAAATAATGTGACATTAAAGTTTGTTTGTTGTTGTTTGTTAACTTATTATAATGTAGGGCTTGGATTTTTTTTAAAAGAAACTTTTTTACAAAAATTTCTTAACCGTATTTAAATTAAAAGTTTTGCATTATTAAAATAAAAATAGCTGAATTTTTTAAGGAACATTTTCGTTATCCATTATTATGTATTTTTACAAACTGTTGCGTTTTAAAAAGTTTTTTTCGTTTCCTGAACAATTTAATTATTTGTCAGATACGTTTTTATTTGTATACTCAATTCATTTCAATTGTCGGAGGATGCAGTCTATATAAAACTTTTTAAACTCTAATTAACAGAACCCTTATACTAAACTATGGATTTATCAACAGTTGTTAAAATCAATGTACAAATCCTCTTATACCTGCTGAATTAGAAATACCCATTTTGGCAAAACTTTGTGGGCGGAATTTCATGATATTCAAAGAAGGAAACTTGAAAAGCAGTTGTTTTTTATTTATATTAATTTAATGCTTGAAACATAAGATCAAATAAGCAATGTCTTTTGGTTTCTTGCTGTATATTATTACTGCTGCTTTCATCAAAATCAACATCAGCAGATTTAGATTTAGTTTGTTCAGAAGTAAGAAATTTGCTGGTTTCCAGATCATCTAACAAAATGTTATGTAATATACAGCATACTAATATCCATTCACAACAAAACTGATGGTTTTCTTGATTTCGTATACGCATTCTGATCTCTTTAAGGCTACTGAATCTATGTTTAAGTAGTTCTAGGCATTGTTTTATTCGCACTTGATACTGGTTGAACTTAAAATTGAATGCGAGCCTTTTCTCGTTATCTTCTAAATTTGTATTGCATTTGTAGGGAGTAACTACGTTATTTGTTACAGACGAGTATACCGAATCAGCGGCTAACCATTGTTGTGTAGAAAAAAATTTGTCCTTTTCCTGGAAGAGCAAGCAATTTCTATAAATATCTACTTTATGAACGCTTCCTGGATTCCCAACAACGACATTACGGATTCTCAGTTTATAATCGCATACAATTTGCGCTGTAATGGAGAAACCATTGTTATTTACTGAAAAGTAAGTGGCTTGATTTGTTATTGGTGGCTCAGCGAAGTTTACATCTAGGCAATCTAAATATCCAATACAGAAGGGCAATTCGTTAACTGTAGCCTCAACAATTTTATTTCGTTTTTCTTGATTGGGCCAAAAAACATATTTGGACTGCAATTTTAAGAGGGCCCGAAAAACTCGATTTGTAAATTTTGTTAATGTACCACCATCACTAAATCCAAATGTTCCTGCAATTTTTTTCACCGATGCATTTTCTCCTGAATTCATTAGCCGATAGAGCACAACAGCGAATTGAAACTCGATAGAAAATTGCCGAACGGCGTTGATGGTTTGGAATTCAGCATCATTCCGGATTAAATCAACTAAACGTGTAAATTTTGTCTTATCCATTTTGAACATTTGGTAAAAACGGTCATCACTCACGGTAAAAATATTTTCCAGATTGACACGAGGTTCTACTGATTTGTTTATTGGATTTTCGATTCCCCGACGATATGACGCCACTAACATAATGTCATTGTTAAGTTCATCAAAGACATGATCTATTGCGTCCTCATCATCACTTTCTGCAGCTGTTAAAAACAATTGAGTAAAATAAAACATATCCCACACCTTGTTTTTTTTACCTTTTTTATTTAATAAATGCTTACCTTCAATCCATAATATTTTATCGGCAGCATCTTCGATTAGAAAGTCTATTATTTTACTTTTAGCGCTTTTCTTTGGCATATTTTGACTGTTTTCGTCGAATTTAAAACTATCGTTATCTGTGGTAAAAGACAAAACATAATCAGCTGTTGGGACAAAACAAACGTGATAAGGGCAGTTCACATGATCTCTCAGACATACAATATGACTTGACAACATGGATTACCCGCTGAAATAGAGTGCATACAGTTCTTTCATTTATAGCTCTGAATATCGTAAGCGTGATTTAATTTAATCGGAGCATTCAGAGTTCTAAGTATATGATCTTGCGATCGGCACTTACTTTATGTGCTCAGAACAAATTCACCTTCTGAATATTAGACATGGCGGTTATTGAGGAATAAGTGTGGTCTCCATTGCTCAGAAACTTAATGTACACGAACGCTGCGGTGTACAAAAAGTTTTCAAATGGTAACTTAACGGTGAATGAGTGAAAAAGGATTCTAATCCAAGTTTACTATCTACGCGATTACATGCGGCTCCTTAGCCTTTACCATCTTCTGTTCCATATGAATACATACATAAACTCTAATTTGATAACTGTCAAATGCTGACCGACGCAGCGTGACAGAATATATTGATATTCCACTATTACAATTGCAACATGGCTCAATAATTGAGGTTATATTGATGTGCCAGAAAAAAAAATGAGAGTGGAATATAGCCATAACTTAATAGAAAACATAAGTGAAGATTGCTTAGCTCAATTCGTTTGCATCAGCATTTCTTAAACGGATACTTTGGTGTCAAACATGTAAAATTCTTTGACAATTTAAAAAATTGATTTTGGAATCCATTTTTTCAAATTTTAGAACAGTGAGATCATATCAGCATGATCTCAGTAAACTTGATGCTAATTCGCATTTGGCGTTAAGTATTTCCGAAAACTAAGTTTATTTATTGACGACATAGATATTTATTTTGGGCCCAATGCAGAGATGGACTTTCAGAAGCTAATGTAATATGATACCCGCAGATTCTGGAAGAAAGTACTTTTCTGTTCTGATAAATTTATTTGTGATGAAAAGAGTGTTATCCACCAACCATTCAAAATTTTTAGGGAAACACATTGCTCTATTAATAGCTAAAAAAATTGATAAAGGACTGATTCCTTTGATTCGGCATCGTTTGGGATCTACATACTTGTAAACTCGGCGTTTACACAGGGAAACTCTTGACAAAAAGTTTCCTTGTATGTTGGCAAGAGGGGAAAAACTAAAGAGACGAGGTACAAAATTTTTTGTTTGTCGCAAATGTCAACAAAAAACACAAAAGAGAATAGGCAAGAATTTCTTTCACAGAATTTCTCTGTGTAAACGTCAAGAAAGCAATTGGCACCGATGAAGTCAATGAAAGAGACCACACTGAAGTAATATATATATGTATATAGCCATGTATTGTTCAACTATGCAATTGCAGTAAATTGTGGTATTTTGAAATGGTGTGAAGTTGTGGTGCCGTGTCCGGAAGTTTCAACATTTTAAAGTATCCAAGAAGCGTAAATGAATTATTTCAAAAAATTCTATTAAAAACAAGCGCAACTCAAAAAAAAATAATATTCTGCAATCATCAATAATTGTCCATCGAAACGATTTCGTGCTTAGCAATCCGGAATTTCTGGTAACAAGCAACTTGTTTGTGGCGTGGCACACTTAATTGTATACATAAGATAAGATCCAGCTAAAAGTATTAGAAGAAAATGTCGATCAATTTGCGGACCGTCTACGCCTTCGCCCGTGAAATGTATCCCAAAAAATCAATAGAGCGCATTCAATATGGAACGGCTGGATTTCGTGGAAAGTATGTCAGGAATTAAATTAATTAATTTTAAACTTTAACTTATTTATCTAAAAGTAAACTATTATTCAATTCTGTTTTGGTGAGGTGTAAGGCGGGGGTTAGTGTTGTCTTTGTCTTCAAAACTCTGCTTTTATTTTTAGAAATTATGAACGTATGTAATACATGTGTCATATCGCTAAAAAGAAATGATGTAGGAGTTAAAGACAATAAAGTGTGAGCACAGAAATACAATGAATCAATGAACCCTTTTATCATCGAAAAGACCAACTGACTTCTTAAAAGCTCTAACAATCTCCTAAGGAGAACAAGTTTTATGTCAACTGTCTACAAACATTCTTTCAACCTGTAATTCTTTTGAATTTTGCATTTTGTTTCATTATTTGTTATCTTGTAAGCAACAACAAATGCAATATTATTGATCATATTTGCTAAATGAATACATTGCCCTAGCCAAGGTGAATTAATGTAGACCACCTACATACGTTCGTGGGTTAGGAGCTTTGAGTTTTTCATAGCCCACTTTATTTGTTTCACATAACTTGCTGAAAACTTATCACTTTGAAGAAAAGAAAAAAACTGCGAAAATGATAGTGTTTATCTGTAAGAAAATTTTTAACATTATTTAATTAACAATTTCTCGTATTTTGTGAGATTTTTTATCTTATCTTGTTGAAGCAAAACTTTCAGGTCCATGTCACAAAAATTTTCCATTTCCCGGCTATTTAAGAAATTTTTGAATTCGTACCAGGCCTCCGGCTTTGACATGAAATTCCTAAAAGACACTCAGTTAACCTCTTAATAGATACTTTTAAATTTTGATACGAGAGCTCATTTTTCACCGCCATTACCTTAATTGAATTTATACTGGAATGGCCAGGGCCGCCAAGAAATTTTTTTGCTCCGTTGGAGAAGTGCGTGTATTCCATCTTTAACCTTCCGTTGCTACCATGCTGTCTCACAGACCAATCACATGATAAAACCTACCTGTACGCATGAGTTACACTTTTTTAAATTTTATTAGAATACTACAAATTTATTTTGTTATTCATGTCACATAAAATCTATTTTTTTATCCTTGTAAACCAGGGGTGCACAAAGAGAGGCCCGCGGGCCGTGTATGGCGATCACTCACTCGCAAATACCATTTTCATTTGCACTCCTGTGAAATATTAAGACAAAAATATAATGTTGATGGGAGAGACAATTTTATCAACGCTGGAATAAGAAACAATACCCCAATTTAATATGTATACAATCGATTTTGTTATGCTTTTGGCCCGCCGTCCAATTGTGTATTGATAATTTGGCTCTCCGCTTTAAAAGTTTGTGCACCCCAGTTGTAAACTAAAATAATTTTATAAAACACATCTGTTCTCGGCATTGTAGTAACATGGATACGATTAATGATACCAACTTTCGGCTGGCACAAATCAGTATCTCCTCCGACAAAAATCAGTATAATTTTCTCTACATGAAACCGCTAAATTGTTTTTTATTTTATTAAAATAAATGAATATTTCTTATATTTATGAACATCGTACATTCAATTTAATTCGGTTATATTTCGAATGAAAGTATTTAAAATAAAAGTAAACTAGAAGAAAGTCATATAAAGCCCCCATTGGAAGTAATTAACCAGCAATTTTCCAAGCAATTCTGGTTGAGTCTTTAGAAACACAAACCACTCAATGCAAGTAAAAATCAAGAAAATACAATTTCACATACAGAATGGATTTAGCGTCTCCATATTTCAAAATGCTATCGCTGCAACAAAAATTCGGCTAACATAGGACGCATTCAACTATTTGAGAGAACAATGAAATCGGCCGAAAGTCAGTATGTGTCAGAAAATCAGTATAATACTGATTAAATCAGTATGGTAGGTGCAATAACGTGTGATAATGTTTTAATGTTACCATATTTTAAAAATAAATTAAATTAATCAATTATTTTTGTATATAAATTAAGTTTGGGTTCAATTGCATCACAACCCAGAGGTTGAAGTCTTAGACGGGGAAGACGAAAATTACAGAACTAAATTTCGTAACAATATATTAAAAACCTGAAAACTAAACTAATTAATTTTATTTAAAACAATTCAATTTATTTTTTTTAGAGCTGATTACCTCGATAGTGTTATGTTTCGCATGGGTGTATTGGCCACTTTGCGCTCTCGCAAACAAGGAGGTTCCGTCATTGGTGTTATGATTACTGCATCACACAACCCAGAACCAGATAATGGAGTCAAACTTATTGATCCAAAAGGTGAAATGCTTGAAGCTAGCTGGGAGAAAATTGCAACAGATTTAGTTAATGTTACCGATCAGGAGTTAGAGGGAGAAGTTGGCAAAATCATTCATGAAAATAATATAGATGTGGGTTCGTCTTCCAATGTATTCGTCGGTATGGATAATCGTTATCACAGCCCTAGATTACTTAAAGCTGTAGCCGATGGAGTTATTGCGCTTAAGGGCAATGTTCGTGAATTTGGTATTGTAACAACACCAATGATGCACTTTTTTGTAGTAGCAGCGAATACAAAAGGCGCATATGGACAACCAACTGAAGAAGGCTACTATAGAAAATTAATTACTGCATTCGAGATTATTCGTGGTAATAAGACAGAAAATGGCAATTATAAAAATAAAGTTGTGTTCGATGGTGCTAACGGTGTAGGTGCACGCAAGATGTTGCAGTTTCTAAAGCGCATGAATGATTCATTAAATGTTGAAGTATTCAACAAAGGAGATGGAAAAATAAATCATGATTGTGGTGCTGATCACGTAAAGGTGCAGCAATGTTTACCTACTGCTATGCCAATTTTGGAGCCGTATACACGTTGTGTTAGCGTTGATGGTGATGCTGATCGCGTTGTTTATTTTTTTACTGATGAAAATGGTGAATTTCATTTGCTCGACGGTGATCGTATTGCTACATTAGTGGCTGAGTTTTTAATGGATTTACTTCAAAGGTGCGGACTTGATCTTAAAATGGGTTTGGTACAAACAGCGTACGCTAATGGTGCTTCGACAGATTATATAAGCAATAAACTTAAAGTTCCAGTTGTATGTGTACCAACTGGTGTTAAGCATTTACATCATAAGGCCGTTGAATATGATATTGGGGTTTATTTTGAAGCAAACGGACACGGAACAATTGTATTTAGTGATACTGCCAAAAAAGTAATTGCAGGAGCTGCTGAAGGCAATAAAGATGCAAAAACACTTTTAAACCTAATTGATCTTATAAATGAAACAGTTGGTGATGCTATATCTGATATGTTATTAGTAGAGACAATATTGCATGCTAAGGGTTGGGATGTAAAAGAATGGGAGGATACATACACAGACTTACCAAACACACAATTAAAAATTAATGTTCAGGATCGTAATATTATAGCTACTACTGATGCAGAAAGAATTTGTGTTACTCCACTTGGGTTACAAGAAGAGATCGATAAAGTCGTTGCTAATTATAAGCGAGGACGATCGTTTGTACGTCCTTCCGGCACAGAAGATGTAGTGCGGGTATACGCAGAAGCTGCGACTAAAAAGGTATAGATTTAGCAAAAATATAAAGAATTATTTAACTAATATATTTGATCTAGGACACTGAAAGTCTGGCTTATGATGTTGGTGTCTTGGTCTATAAAATGGCAGGAGGTATTGGTGCTGAAATTACCCTTCCTGGACAAAAAATAAATGCTCATATCTAAATTAATAGTTATAACTTCTTATGTTTTTGCGTTTTTTATTTAATCCTTGGAAATCCGAATCTTGCTCTTTATAGTAAAAATATAAATTTTAAACAAGAACTGCCTTTAAAATTGTGCTGCTTTAACAAAGTTTTATACGATTTATTTAATAATGCAATGTTTTCTATTGAACCTAAAATGTTTATCTTATGGTTTTATTTATTTTTTAAAAAACTTGCGTAAAAATTTTAATCCGTTAAATAAAATTGGAAAAACTTAAGGTGAATATTTCTTTTTAATTTTAGACAGCGTACATGGTCGAAATTAATACACTTTAAGGTCAGTCAAATGTGCTTTAAGTAAGTTATATTCGAGTTAAAGCGTACTTTAACGCTTAAAAAATAATTTAACTTTAAAGCGTGCAAAAAACAAATTTCATTGCTTTCATTTCATTGTTGTGACTAAAAGTAAAAATCTAGCTAAGAAAAAATTCCAAAAGCTGGGCAGACGTATTCGACGATAGAAAAGGAAACCGAAAAAAAATGTTATTTGAATGAAGAAAAATTACCATAACAACCATTGTGGAGTAATTAATTACTTTGTAATGAACTGAAATTGAATTGTAATTGTTCATACATTGAAAAAAATTTCAGTGCGTTGCAGTTTTGACAAAGTAAAAATTAAAGAAGGATTCAATGCTATTCATATCCCAAAAGCCGGCTGTAGAAAAGTCGACTGTATAATATTACAGCTCGAAATGTACCAAATGATAGAACTCGAAGAGGCCTAAATAAAATATATGGGATTGCACTGTGGATAATGGAAACGATAAAGCTCGAAGAGCTTAAAAAAAATAGGCCTGCCTTGTCAAATCCTGTCTTAAACATGGGTTGCCATGCCCGTTTTAAGGCCAATTTTTCTTAAGTGAGTGGCAACCTATGTTTGGGACAGGATTCGACAAAACAACCCTATTATTCTACTTAGGCTCTTCGAGCTCAATCATTTGGCACATGTCAAGCTGTTATCTTCATTAATGAAAATTGACGCGAAAAACCGGTGGAACCCCATATTTGCGTCAGAATTCAACAATGCAAACCTAGATATTATGTTTAGGCCAATTCGAGTTCTATCATTTGGCATACATTTTGAGATGTTCTAATTAAAACAACAAAATTGGCTTAGGCTCGGTCATTTTCGGGATTCTGGACGGGCTTCGGTAAAGCAACCGTGGTTCGTTAATTTCACTAAAATGCATTACTATCTTTCGTGTGTATCTTATCCTGTAATCTTATACACTCCACCTTCTACAGCGGGCTCTCCGCCTAAAAGCATAAGAGTTTATTGAGACGACCATGAGTCAGCAATATTTGTCTGCTGCACTTCAGTTATGCTTACTTTCTTTGGTCAAAAAAATTTACAAAATCGAAAGAAATAATTGCCGAGTAATGTATTTTTATTTTTCCTTCCATTGTCAATAGCTGAAGTAAGCAGACGAATGTATTTCGACCACGATAATTTTTTACAAACTTGCAATTTTTGTTTGGTCTTTGGTCTTATGGATGTAATTGCAGTAATCTTTATCTTTTTAGTATTCTGCTAATAACGTCTTAACTTTTAGCTGAATATTTGAAACTACCACCAAATTTTCTTCTGTCATTTTGTGCTTTTATTTTATATTACAGGAACGTCGAGGATTGCATTTCCATGTAGGATCTTAAAGGCATATCAATGAACTTTTTGTGACAAACTGTAGCTTTCCATAAAAGGCGTCGAAAAAAAGCCACTAAGGCTTTAAATATTGGTCAGATCAAAAGTGAGACGTTTCCTAAAATGGTAAAAAATTAAATTTGTTTGACAAAAACTTTAAGACCTTTTTTTGCTCGTTAAATAAAAATGTAAGTTCATGTAAAAAATTTGTTGAATTCCAGGCTGTTTCAGATATTTTTGAATTCCTACCAAGCCCCCGGATTGGACAAGAAATTCCCAGACCGGGTCATTCCCGATAACTTGGTAACTCTGAACGCCACAGTGGATACTTTATTTTATTTCATAAATATTGCCTTCAAATTCAATGTATTTTGCTTAAAAAATTGTCTTTCAAATAATCTTGAAATTATAAGATTTTATATCTCACACCTTTTGAACTAGCGATAGTTAACCCGGTTTCATTTGATATGCTATGAACTTCATTTCCACAAACATAAATTCCAGCCACTTGGAATGGTCTCGATTACTTTGTCAATAAGCATTGTATGCGAATGTGACGGACTCTCTGCTTTAAACCTCCCTAAATCTGGTCATATTAAAATTAGTACATACAGACTACCTTACAATCCAGTTAAACTTATGGCTCCAATCAGATTTTTTTACTATCCGAAAAAATTAGTTCGTGAGGCACAAGCAATATTTTGCTATGCACTTATACACGATCTCTAACTTCATTTGGATACCATATCATTTCGGACTATACTTCTATCTCAACTGCGATTATAAAAAGACGATGTACGATACGGAAAGTTGGTAGAGAAACCTGTCGAGCAGCCTTTTGGCAGAAATTGTCGCAATGTATGTTAGAAGTCGGAGCAAACTGGCACAATAGAAGACCAGACAGGGATTGAAATAGTCATAGAACCTTTATTTATGCTCTACGCTCCTAATGCAGTTTAGGATAGATAGTTCTTTGACTTTCTATCCAAAACTCTCTTCCCTGATTTTATTGATGACCATTTGTCAGTAGGCCGTATAAGTACGTCTTCTATTAATGGGATCATTTACTTTACTACTTAAGATGTGTTCCCGTTCCCACTTAAAGGTATCTTTTGTAACATAAATTTGACTAAAATTGGTTTTCATACACTAAAAAGAGAAACAACACATCCTCTCCAAAAAGTAGGTAGGTACCAATGTTTATCCTAACGATTTAGGTAAAAACATTTAGTATTAAAAAATTAACAGCTAACGAAAATTAAAACTAATGAAAATAGTGCAGAGATTTGAAAGAAAAGTCGGAATTATTTGGGAATTCCTTGAACGCACAATGTGGGTATATATTGATATGTAGGTAGTTTAATATTCAAAAAAGTTAATATCCAAAGGTTTCAAATTAGTATAGTTGTACAATTAAAACATCAATAATTAGAAATAAAGCAGAGGTTGGAAAGAAAAATCTCATTTTTCTTCAGTCAAATAACCAGTATTTTCCGCAGCAATTTTCCGGTTTCTTTTTCTATCGTCGAATATTTAGGAACTTTAAGCAAATCAATATCATCGCGCCACTTACTGGAAAGGACAGAACGTGTGCCGAGCAGCTAGTAAATAATAAAAAACGATTAAATAACTTTCACCAATTTTAACCTTGAAATTGACATTCTGAAAAGAAACATACTTAAGAATCTTTGGTAAAACAACTTTTGGATTGCCTCTCATATTTGTGTAAAAGCCAGACGTGTATCAAAGGGTTTTTTTTTTGTTGGAAAGTTACTATCAAAGTTGATATCAACACCTGATTGGGTGTTTTTAGTGCAGCTAAAATACTGCATTATTAGAGTATGTAACGATTAAATCTTTTTAGCTTGCGACTTCAACACGGTAAGGAAGATGGCAAATGAAACGTTAGATTATATATAACTATATTTGATTCAAAATAAGTTTTTGTGTATACCAGTCTATAATAAAATTTTTGAACTCGATTTCCAAAAACGAGCATAATTTTTCATTGTTTAATAAGCTATATGCTTCAAACCCTATTTGTCCACGATAAATTCTTGGTTTGCCATAAGCTAAAATTTTATTGCCAGTAAAAATATTGGAAAAGTTGATTTGTTCCTTTGTAAATGCCAACATCCTTAGTAAGCAGCTATATATTTCCTTTTTATTCTGGGCTGCTGCGACAACTTCGTAACCTTTTATTTCACTTTCTAGACGCAAAAGCTCCTCATAGTGTCTTCTTTGACGCAAGACACTCATCTCCATAGTGCCTGTACCATCATCAATTAAGTATTTGTAATAGTAATCATTGTCATGCAATCGCCCAATAATACGTGCATGCAGCAGGCAACTTTTAAATGGAACACTTTTTAGATGAAGCACCATTTCTTTTTCTTCCAACTGCTTTTTGTCTAATTTAAGGATATCGCATATAAGCAACGGTATATGATCATATACTTTAATCGAATTCGGTATTGTCAGAGCATTACTTGACGTAGTCCGAGCTGGTGAGTTTTCATTCCTTGAGGATGCTTTGCGAATGAAAAAGCTTTCCAGCTCTTCCTCAATATCGTATGAATCGCAATCACTACAGGGACCTAATGATTCAGATGACATCGTTAGGTAGCATTAATGGAAGAATTTCAAATATTGCAACTGATCATCAGATGAAAATATATTTAATAAAAACAAATTGTAATCAAGTCCATTTTAGTCACCCATGTAAAGTTTGTTAGTAGCTGCTTTGGATTATGAAAAAAAAAAAAGCACGTTCAGCCAGTGTAATCAGTTCAAAAATGTTTAAGCACTTCAATTAGGTTGCCGCGAAAAAAAATGATGCTTCTTTTAAAAGTAGGTTTAAACTTTAAAGTCAAAACAACTTTTTCTACAGCGATCAATTGTCAAAGTTTTTTCCTTTGTTTTGTTTTTGCTATCTATTTTGACATTTGGTTGTTCATGTCAAGCTTTAAACAGAATTGGGACGTGAGATTTATGTTATATATCTTCTCTGCGATCAATTTTGCTAGTGTCAATGTTGTACTCACTACCAAAGAGTATCAAAAATCTGAACGATATTGTACTTCCAATACTCTTTGAGCCAAAGCCAAAGCGCAAAGCATAGTCTACTTTTTATTTTATTGTGATTTTTGCCGTTTTAGTTTAAATTAACAAAAAAAAAAAAAACAAATTAAAAAAAAATTTTCATCGAACTTCCTTCATGTGATTTGCAGTAGCCAATGCGCAAAGCAAAAGTTACTTTTTATTTTATTGTGATTTTCTTCGGTTTAGTTTAAATTAACAAACAATGTGTGGAAAGAAAAAGGCACGCAGGCCATCCGCAACAATTTCAATCAATTTGCGAACCGTCTGCGCCTTCGCCCGTGAAATGTTTCCCAAAAAATCAATAGAGCGCATCCAGTATGGAACTGCTGGATTCCGTGGAAAGTATGAACTTGAACTTATTTATCTAACAGTAAAATATTCAATTCTATTTTGGTGAGGTGTAAGGGGTGGGTCTTGTCTTGAAAATTTTTTGTTTTCTAGATATTTACAATACATAATTTGATCGAATTGTACAGTCATTAGCAGAAACTGATATTCATGTGAACTCCCACAAATCGGTTAATGCTTTTTTAACAATCATGACAAATACAACAAATGAAAAAAATTAACCTGGTGACATATGTTTCGGCTATTACAACATATACGAGTATACATAAATATTCATATTCTGATGAGGCTATTTATCCTCATCAGATCAGTTTTTAGTTAATTTGTGCAAGGATTTGAGCCCCGACCGTTCCATGAATTATATTTGGATCAAATTATGTTCAATTAATTAACATCAATCGACAAAAACAAATAAAATTTCTAATTTAATATAGGTACAGTACAGTCACGCTAATCCGGACTTCCCAGTTATCTGGTCATCTCTACGATTCGGACATTTTTGAAATGTTGCCTGGCGCGTTTGATTTTTTCAGATTTATTTCGTTAAGTTACGGGACTTTTTTTGAGTACATGGTTATACTCGTGAGGCACGTTGTTTACTTAAAATATGTATATTTTTTTTTTTCATTCATTTTATTCCTTATATGATTACAATTTCTTTATAAAAACATAAAAAGTGAATTAAATACAAACGTATACGCTTCAAATATGCATTCTACATATAATTTATATAATAATATTGAGCGCTCTGTATTCCGGACAAATCCAGTTATCCGGACATATCCCGAAATTAAATGTGTCCGGATTAGCGCGACAGTACTGTACACATAAACGTATGTATGCACATTTGTCATATCGCTAAAAAGAAATGATGTAGAAGTTAAAAACAATAAAGTGTGTGCATAGAAATACAATAAATCAATGAAACCCTTTTACCATCGAAAAATACCGACTGACTTCTTAAAAGCTCTAACAATCTCTTAAGGAGAACAAGATTTAACTATGCATGTCAACTTAAAATTGTCTACAAACATTCTTTCAATGTAATTCTTTTGAATTTTTCAATTTGTTTTATTGTATGAAGAGCTGAGATGCAAAACCCGCCAAGTCCAAAAACTGAAAATGTGTGATATTGTAGGAGGGGACGGAAAAAATTGTTGTCTACAAGCCTACTAATTTCTGATAAATTCTTTTTATCAAAACCTGCTAAGTTCACATTTCTGAAAATCGAATCCCGCTTTCATAAATACAAAGTACATACTACTATCATTTTTCAAGATCCGCCAAGTCCCAAGGTTTCATTTTCTAAACCAGCCAAGTCCACGTTTTTAATTTCAAAACTAGCCAAGTCTACATGTTTTGTTTCAAAACCCGCCAAGTCCAAACGTTTTTTTATAACAGTCCCTATAGATAAGGTCATAAAATGTTATGAAAAATCAGGATTTTAATAACTTTTGACAACTATTTCAATGGATCAATCAATCAGTTTTTACTATACATAGTTAAACTCAGTGGAATACATTTCTTCCGTTTTTCTCCAAACGCAAAATATGGACTTGGCGGGTTTTGCATCTCAGCTCTTCATATGTCATCAGCCACCTTATCTACTAAGCAACTACAAATGCAAGGTTAGTGATCATATTTGCTAAACGAAAACATTGCCCTAGCCAAGGTGAATTAATGTAGACTACCTAATTTTGTGGTTTAGGAGGAGCTTTGAGTTTTCCATGGCCCACTTTATTGTTTCACTTCACATAACTTGTGAAAACTTATCACTTTAAAAAAGAAAAAAAAAAACTGTGAAAATGATAGTGCTTATCATGTAAGAGAATTTTCAACATTATTTAATTAGCGAACCACAACCTTTAACAATTTATCGTATTTACTGATATCAAATAAAAGTTTGAATACTTAACTTTTTGTATTTTGTAAGATTTTTTTATCTTATCTTGTTGAAGCAAAAATTTTAGGACCATGTCGCAAATATTGTCCATATCCCGGCTATTTCAGAAATTTTTAAATTCGTACCAGGCCTCCGGCTTTGACATGAAATTCCGGGCTTGGCCGGGTCAATCTCGGTCACTTTGCAAGCCTGAGTCCATGTCAAAGGTGGTTAATCTTTAATTTGAATTTATTTAAAATTTCTATTTATATAACTTCAAAAGCACATACACGTTTCGATTGAGATTTGAACATGTTTCGGCTACTTTATTTATTTGCCGCTAGGTCTGTAGAATTCGTTCTAGAGTAGGTATGATAATGTTTTATACTGCAAAGTGAAAATTTTAAAAATAAATTGAATTAATCAATTATTCTTATATATAAATTAAGATTGGGTTTAATTGCATCACAACCCAGAGGTTGAACTCTTAGAAAGCGAAAACGATAATTTCAGAACTATATTTTGCAACAATATATTAAAAAATGAAATTTATTTTGCTTTATTAACTAAACTAATTAATTTTATTTCAAACGATTCAATTAATTTTTTTTTTCAGAGCTGATAACCTCGACAGTGTTATGTTTCGCATGGGTATATTGGCCACTTTGCGCTCTCGCAAACAAAGAGGTTCCGTCATTGGTGTTATGATTACTGCATCACACAACCCAGAACCAGATAATGGAGTCAAACTTATTGATCCAAAAGGTGAAATGCTTGAAGCAAGCTGGGAGAAAATTGCAACAGATTTAGCTAATGCTACCGACCAGGAATTAGAGGGAGAAATCGACAAAATCATTCATGAAAATAATATAGATGTTGTTTCTTCTTCCAATGTATACGTCGGTATGGATACTCGTTATCACAGCCCTAGATTATTTAAAGCTGTAGCCGATGGAGTTATTGCGCTTAAGGGCAATATTCGTGAATTTGGTATTGTAACAACACCAATGATGCACTTTTTTGTAGTAGCAGCTAATACAAAAGGTGCATATGGACAACCTACTGAAGAGGGCTACTATAAGAAATTAATTACTGCATTCGAGATTATTCGTGGTAATAAGACAGAAAATGGCAATTATAAAAATAAACTTGTGTTCGATGGTGCTAATGGTGTAGGTGCACTCAAGATGTTGCAGTTTCTCAAGCGCATGAATGATTCGTTACATGTCGAAGTATTTAATAAAGGAGATGGAAAAATAAATTATAATTGTGGTGCTGATTACGTAAAGGTGCAGCAATGTTTACCTAGTGCTATGCCAATTTTGGAGCCGTATACACGTTGTGTTAGCGTTGATGGTGATGCTGATCGCGTTGTTTATTTTTTTACTGATGAAAATGGTGAATTTCATTTGCTCGACGGTGATCGTATTGCAACATTAGTGGCTGAGTTTTTAATGGATTTACTTCAAAGGTGCGGACTTAATCTTAAAATGGGTTTGGTACAAACAGCGTACGCTAATGGTGCTTCGACAGATTATATAAGCAATAAACTTAAAGTTCCAGTTGTATGTGTACCAACTGGTGTTAAGCACTTACATCATAAGGCCGTGGAATATGATATTGGGGTTTATTTTGAAGCAAACGGACACGGAACAATTGTATTTAGTGATACTGCCAAAAAAGTAATTGCCGGAGCTGCTGAAGGCAATACAGATGCAAAAACACTTTTAAACCTAATTGATCTTATAAATGAAACAGTTGGTGATGCTATATCTGATATGTTATTAGTAGAGACAATATTGCATGCTAAGGGTTGGGATGTAAAAGAATGGGAGGATACATACACAGAATTACCAAACATACAATTAAAAATTAATGTTCAGGATCGTAATATTATAACTACTACTGATGCAGAAAGAATTTGTATAACACCACTTGGATTACAAGAAGAGATCGATAAAGTCGTTGCTAATTATAAGCGCGGACGATCGTTTGTACGTCCTTCCGGCACAGAAGATGTAGTGCGGGTATACGCAGAAGCTGCGACTAAAAAGGTATAGATTTAGCAAAAATATAAAGAATTATTTGACTAATAAATTTGATCTAGGACACTGAAAGTCTGGCTTATGATGTTGGTGTCTTGGTCTATAAAATGGCAGGAGGTATTGGTGCTGAAATTATCCCTCCTGGGCAAAAAACAAATGCTCATATCTAAATTAATAGTTATAACTTTTTGTGCTTGTTGTGTTTTTTATAGTAAAAATATAAATTTTAAACAAGAGCTGCCTTTAAAACTGTGTTGCTTTAACAAAGTTTTATACGATTTATTTTATAATACAAGCAAATGCAACCTCTGATTATAAATAATTCAAAATTTGATTCAAAATCATTAGTTTTTGTATACCAGTCTATAATAAAATCTTTGAACTCGATTTCCAAAAACGAGCATTGCTTTATAAGTCAAATGCAACAAACCCGATTCTTCCGCGATAAATACTTGGCTTACTATATCGACACTTCGAACACTTTTAGAAAAAAAAATCGTAGACATATAAAAAATTTTGTAAATTAATCGATGCATTTCATTTAAAAATAGTAATAAATAAAAAATCTTCATCACATTTTGAATTTCCTTTATTTTTTTGTCCTATTTTAGCCGGATATCCTTCATTTTACTTATTTCCAAAACTCAAAAAAAATGTACGTAATATGTAATTATTAACTTGATGCGCACTATGGATACCCGGATACTGAATCAGGATTAACCGTTTCTTTACAAATCTATTGTGCTCCTTTTTTATAGATAGTTACCTAAATATTATTTAATAACTTGTTATATTATGGTAGCATCACTCAGACACAGTTCACTTGAAGCAAGATCAAGATCGATAAAATTGTCAACCAAATCTGACAATGCAAAATTATTATATAGTTTCTTGAGATTGCAAATACATAATCCAAGAATTCGGATCTGTTCATTAACCCGTTTTATGGCCATTTTAAGGTAAACACGGATCGCTTCATGATTTGATTAAAATTATCGGTAAAAGAGTTTACCTTAAAATGGCCATAAAACGAGTAAATGACCTTACACGATTTTACGGATAATGTTTTTGGAATCTCCGAACACTAAATAATTGTCAGATTTGGTTGAAAATTTTTACCGATCTTGATTTTGCTTGAAGCGCACCGTGTCGGCCAAAGTGCTAACCTTAAAATGGCCATAAAACGAGTAAATGAGTAGATCCGATTTCGCGGATTATGTATTTGGAATCTCAAGACATTGTGCATTGTCAGACTTGGTTGACAATTTTATCCATCTTGATCTAGCTTCAAGCGCACCGTGCAGACAAAGGATACCCAATACCAAACGGTATTGAATGGCCTTTTTTACAAATTGTGAAAAGTTCTTTTTAACTTCCAAAATAAAAATTGCACGTTTTCTATTTTGCATTAAAATCTGGTTTATTTGTTACCTAAAAAATATTAAATGATTTATTTTATGGTAAAATCACTTAAACAACATTATCTATTGAGACTTCTTGTCATCACCTTTGTATTTTCCCGATGGGATTTCTTCTTTGAAATGCAAAAATACGAAAGAAAATATGAAAACACCAATCATCATCGAAAAAGCACTGGTGTAATAGGGAAAAGCACTTGGAATAAAGCGCTCATATTGTGTATGTTCTAAAGGTCTAACAGAAACTTGTGTGGTGCTGTAAAGATGAGTGTATCCAACCCGGTCATAATTAACTTTAAACTGATACACACCGTAAACATCTGGAATTTTGAACTTCACCTCATAACGACCACCATTGACTTGCTTAAGAGTACTACGTACGAAAGGATCGATACGAACAAATTCCAATTGAACATCGTTGGATTTAAACGGTTTCCAAGCATCACCCTCTAATATTTCGATTGAAATAGTATAAACCGCATTCTCCGTAATAGTATACGCTTTTGGTGGCTCTTTTTCACCTTCTTTGTGATGATTTACAGCAGCAACACGGAGACGACCACTTTCACCAAATACCCATTCGCTGATCGCTATAGCAACAGCTTGATTTCCCGAATTTTCGTATAATTTATCAGTCTGAGAGTTTTGTACCGACATTGTAAATGCCTCGTCGGAGAAGAAGTACAATGAACCAGAGAAAACAACACGTGCGTTGTTGCGCGCCTGCAGAGCAGCTATTAATAAGGTGCCTTTACCCACAGCATGAGGATATTCCTTAATTGGTGTTTCAGGATTGTAACTATAAGCTGTGCTTTCCGCAGTTAGTAATTGCAAAACTAAGGGATTTTCCTTATCGGCCAGTAGACCGGTACCTTTATATATGAGAGGATTATTTTGCTTGGCTCCGACAATTACTGGTGCTTCGATTAAATTCTCAGCATCGGTCAGGATAGTCGTATGATCTCCTGTATCTGACAAATCATAATTTAGGTGGTCAATAACTGATGCACCCTCTTCATCAACTTCAAAACCGCATTCTGAGGCAAACTCACGAAGAACATCGCCAGACTGTTGGCTGCCGGCCACGAGAATGTTGCCACCTTCATCAATGAACTGTGTTAACTTCTCCACACTCAAGTCGCCACCGAATTCTTCGACACTAGGTGCAAATATGATTAAATTTTTGTAGAGCTGTTCTCCATATTTTGAAAGCAAAAGCCCAGAATCATCAGCCAATTTGAATGATAGACGAAATCCATGCTCTGTAAATAAGGGGGGATTAATCAAATAGTGACACGTCACATCTTTCCTGTACAAACCTTGAAGAATTTTGAAGAAAATTGAATGAGTCTCACGCACAGCCAAATTATCTACTAAGACTAAAGTTTCAGCATCAGAATCCAATATTGCATTACTTGATTGCAGAACGAATGCATATATTACAAGAAAATTTAATAATTTTAAATACATTTTTTATGGTAATATTTTCACAACCGGCAAGCGAAAAATAAATTCAGTACCCATAGGGTGATGCGTTCAACTAACACGGTTGGAGAGTGATGCCAGATGTGCCTCTTTCTCTATTATATGCTTCTTCGCGAAATGTCAAAATAGAGCACAACAAAACTTGATTTTGGTAAAAAAAAAACATTTTGTGCAATTACCTAAATGTGAATAAACTTTCGATGAGAATAAAAATGGAATTGTGTAGTGTAGTGTAGTGGGAAAAAACCAATATTAATACTTCCAACTGTAACATTTTTTTGGAATTTCGTCCCATTATGCTATTTCTGGAATTCTTCGGTTTTTTCCACTATTAACATTAGGTTCATTCCAGAACTATTTGGGTAAAATCCTGTAAAAATGTCAAACACGAGAGAATAAGAAAATGGTGCTCTGTGGGAGAGGAAAAATGTAAAAAGTACGGAAACGCACAAAACCATTTTTCTAGTCCAAAAGCAAAGCTTTTTGGGTAAAATCCTGTAAAATGTAGTAATGCATTATAGCAAGGGAACGCAGCTATTCACTTCATATTATAATAATGCTACCGCCCCCCAAAGCCGCGTGAACGTGCCATAAAATTTAGTGTGTCTGGTAACTGGTTTCGCTGGGTGGTTCTGCATGTTCAGTGCTTAAACTAAACCCGGTAGCTAAAACCGTTTAAGAGAGAGAGAAATAAATAATCAAATTATTTTTCTTGTCAAAGTTGTGAAATAATTAAAATTTACTATTTCATCAAAAGAACACTACAAGCAATGTCTGGCGGATCATTGATTGCATTAAAGGAAGAGTCAGCCGATACTGCTGGTGGAATGGGTGGTAGCAACCAGCAGTCTGCTGGTACGCAGGGTACTAACAACTCTAGTTCATCGACCAGCGCCAATGGAGGTAATGGTGCCTCAGCCACTAATCCTGCACCACCACCAGAAGGTACACGTCAGAATAGTCTACAACGTATTCAACAACGCAAGCAGAAGGTGTTCAATTTGCCAATTTCCCAAAAGTTGGCTAAACTGTCTATGTATTCGGCTTGTCAAGCTGATAGCTGTCGCTGTACTGGCTGGAAGACGCCACAGGAAAATCGGCATCGTGATGTGGAGTCCTCTTACTGCCCAGAATTCAGCGAGGAGTGCCGAAATGTCAATTGTAAACACACGCTTCAAAGTCATATCTCTCATCTTGATGGTATCTCCAGTGCACAAATGAACGATCTTCTTGGTGCCATTATAGACATGGAAAATCTCTTTATGTCGATGCAACGAGTTGAGGATGAAGATACGAAAAAAGTTTACTTGTATTTATTTAGGTTACTACGACAATGCGTTATTACACGCCAGCAAGCTGTTATTCGTGGTCCACTAGGAGATCCTCCATTTGAATCGCCCTGTATTGCTAAAGCCATATCATCTTTTGTTTTCTACAAATATAACCATCTGAGCCAAACAGAATTGCAAACTATGACTGAGGTTGCCAAAACTTTTCTTAACTTTTTGAATCATTACAATTTTGAGCCACCTTCCATGCGCCGGGTTGACTTAACCCACGAGGATGCTTCCACTTATAAGATAAACTATACCCGTTGGCTGGTGTTTTGTCATGTGCCCGCATTCTGTAATTCTTTGCGTCATTTTGAAACGTCTTTGGTTTTTGGACGCACTTTGCTTAAGACTGTGTTTCAATATATGGCACAGCAGTTGAAAAAGAAATGTATATCAGAACGTGATCGCTTCCCGGTGGATAAACGATCTATAATTACGCAAATGCCAAAATTCTTGGAAGCGCTAAAAGGTGAATTACTTAAAGAAGACTCACCTATTTGGGACCCCGGCTATCGGCCACCAACAGCTTTTTTAATGCAGCAACGAAAACGACAACAAGAGGCTGCCTCCGGAAGCAGTGGAATTATTAGCAAGCGTACGTTAGGTGGCGAACCTGCACATAAACGTATTAAAAAGGAGTTAACTGATCGTATAACTAGGCAAGTTTTATATTACTTAGTGCAAATCTTTTATTGGTCAAACCATTAACATTGTTTAGGGTTAAATCGGTTTTTTATTGAAATTTTAAAATTTTTAAAATCATTATAGTGATCACCACCATGATGATGTATCAGATGAAACCGTTTTGAGAGTAATGAAAGCTGTATCAGATTCTAAAGCATCCAGCAAATCTGAAATTCTATTTCCCGTCAATGTGTCTCGAGATGAAAATGTTAAAGCAGAGGAATCACAACGAGCTATTGAATTTCATATTGTTGGAAATTCACTTACAAAGCCAGTCGAAAAGCAGACAATGTTTTGGTTACTAGGTTTGCAGATTGTTTTCGCTCACCAATTGCCAGAAATGCCGCGTGAATATATAAGCCAATTAGTTTTCGACACCAAACACAAAACTCTTGCTCTTATTAAGGAAAACCAGCCTATCGGTGGAATATGTTTCCGTCCGTTTCTCAGTCAGGGCTTTACAGAAATTGTATTCTGTGCCGTGACCATGTCAGAGCAAGTAAAAGGTTATGGAACTCATTTAATGAATCATTTAAAAGATTACAGCATTCAACGTGGTGTGCGTCATTTGCTAACATACGCTGATTGTGATGCTATTGGATATTTTAAAAAACAAGGCTTTTCCAAGGATATCAAATTAGCACGACCTGTTTATGCTGGATATATTAAAGAATACGATGGAGCAACCCTAATGCACTGCGAACTTCATGCTAGTATCGTGAACACACAATTTATTTCAGGTAAAAAGGTGCTAATGTTAACTTAAACTTTTCTTCAACTTTAACGTTTTGTTTAGTCATACGCAAGCAGCGTGAAATTCTCAAGGAACTAATTGCTCAGCGACACACAGAAGTTCAAAAGGTGCGTTCAGGATTGACATGTTTTAAAGAGGGCTTGCGCTCTATTCCGGTAGAATCGATCCCAGGCTTGCGAGAAATTGGATGGAAACCTCAAATGCGAGCACAGCGTACATCACGTCCTCTTGAAGAATCTTCGGATCCCGATAAGTTAGCGGCTTCTTTTTCTACTGTACTACATTCAGTACGCCAACATACATCCGCTTGGCCATTCATGCGTCCTGTTACAACTGCCGAAGTACCAGACTATTATGATCATATTAAATATCCTATGGACTTGAAAACAATGGGTGAACGGCTTAAAAGAGGATATTATGTTACTCGTCGGCTTTTTATGGCTGACATGGCGCGTATATTTTCTAATTGTCGATTTTATAATGCTCCCGAGACTGAATATTACCGTTGTGCTAATTCCTTAGAACGTTACTTTCAGACAAAGATGCGAGAGCTTGGTCTGTGGGACAAATGATGTTTTGCCCTTAATGCTGTTACAGGAAATGAAGGGACAGCAGATACAAATCCTTTGGTAATTGAAAATAATGGAAGCAATACAATAATTGCACCAATAATTTAATTTAACTTATATATAATCTAAAATTATTTATTAACCAATTAACATTTAAACTTGTAAAATAATTTTAAACTTATCTTTTCCGAAAGAAGTCAAATGTTTTGTTTACGTATTTATATTTAACTAATAAAGAAGATTCAACCAAAAACTATGTGATACTGTTGTACATTTGAGTGTTTCACACTATGCTCCAAAATATAAAAAACGAACCACCCATACATACATATTTAGAAATATTTTTGTTTTGTTTGAAACAAATTGTTATTTAAATTAAATTAGAACAAAAATATTGGGTGCTTGAACCCCAAAATAAGCCGCTTTATTATGAAATTCCAATAAAATGCAACGATTTGACTATGCACTTTTACTCTAACTGAACCTATTCTGATGACCCAAAAATTTACTATTCATTTGTGACAGAATCAAATCAAATCAATACAACAAAATAACTTTTGATTTTATCTTGAATTACATGTAAGCAAATGGTATTTTATAAGTAATTAAAAAAATAAGTGTACCTACTATAGAACTTGAGGGAGAGAGGGAAGAATATGAGAAGCATGTTGAACCTATTCAGATGAACGGAAGTGTATGAAGCTCAAATTTTGCAGGGAAATTTTTGATTTTGAAAGGTTCTTTGGCGCGCTTACCTCTAAAAGTGGGTGTGTTGAAAAACTACAAAAAAATTATAAAAATCATTAAAAATTCCTAAAATTAAAAATTTTAAAAATGACACATCCAGTATAGATTTTCTTTCATACCCACCAGTAAAGTTGATCATCATTGATCATTAATCAAAAAAATTATTTTAATATAAATTATTTTAAATTTATACTCAGCGGTTCATTAAATAAAATATAAATATTTATTTTTCTCGATTTTAAAAGAGTTAATAAACTCTCATCCGTATAAACTTTCATCAATAAATCGGATGTCATAACTTGAATCATACAAACCTCAACTTTCGTATGGCCTATTTATAATAAATCAATTTTGAGTATTTGATCCATAGAGCTGCCTCTAGAATTAAAAAATCAAATTGTGTTTTATTTATTTAATGTATATTTAATTATACTCATTTTTTCCAATAAATACAATATCGTGATTAATGTAATCAGTATATAAAACATGTTTGAAACATTCCAATTTTTGCTAGACACAGATAATTTCATTTAATTATGTTTAACGTTAACATTAATTTTGTAAAATCTGTTAATAAAAATAAGTAAATTAATTCTATTGAATTAAAAAATAAAGTTAACACCGAGAATAATTTCATATTGAATTAATGTAGTTAGTAACATTCGAAAATAATCTACAAAATGTTCTACAAGTTCTTGGCATTTGTTATACTAATACACACTTATTTAATCCATCAGGAAAATCAGCTATATTAATTTTTTTTATTCATATTACAAATCCTGAATATATGGAATATTTGTATCTATTTGAGCATATACACTAGGGTGTGCTTTTTCAAACTTTTGTAGATGGATTTTATTTTTTTTCTGCCTATACTATATTTTAGCTTGAAGTTTAAAATTAATTGTCCCTAAATTTGAGCTTCCTGGCTCAAACCTGGTTTGAACCTCAAGCTAAAATATAGGCAAAAAAATAGATTACTCTACAAAAATTTGAAAAAACACACATGTTAGAAAAACCTAACTAAATTAGATTTTGGCTGAAAGTTTATGAAACAAACGACTTGGAAACTGAAATCGATATAATTAAATATTTTAGTATTTCAGCAGGGCTTACGTACATTTGACTGTTCCAAAATCATATAGGACGTTATTTATCTTGGTGCGCGCCGATCTAAAAATTTACAAAACGCTCATAAAAGTTAAACAATACAATCGTTTAGACAAACTTAAGCCATTGTAATCTTATATATTTTTAACTAAAAAGGTTCAAAAAGTAAAAACTTATTAGTCCATAAAAAATGTATATAAAGTGCTGTCAAAAAAAAGACGTTAAGCAATAAACTATAAAAGTTTAAAGTGAACTGAAGTGTTTTTTGCTGAAATGAAATTTAAATTTTGCACAGACTTTGTTAGTTTAAAAGGTATGTCAATTACAATGGAAAAAGTACTCTACAACTCAAAAAATATTTGCAAGCTCTTAGCGTATCATCTAAATAAAATGTTTTTTTTTTCGAATTTGGAAAACTAATACTGCCCTTTCGAAAAAAATATGCCTATTCAAATTCTACATCTTCACCGAACTCCTATAACACTAGTTTACAAATTTTTCACACATTTTGTTTTTTAAGATGTCAATTACATCTTTTTCGGTTTTTAAAAATGTGGTTGTGCGGTGTTCTATCTAATTAATTTTTGTAAATTTAAAGTAAAATAAATTAAAGGTAATAAATTTTTCTGTCACTATCATCAGCTAAGCACTTTCAATCAAATCAAATGTTGCAGGTACAAAAGCGCACATAGGAAAATAAATTGAGTATCCTTGGAAAAAATCTCATTTTGGAGCTCAAAATTGAATATAACTGAAACTTGGTACTCCAAAGGTTTTTCGAGCGACCCAAAAATCTGAAGACTATAATTCGGTTCAAGTACCAAAAATATAGGTTAGGTTAGAGTGGTGGCTTACCACACCAAGCTTGAAGCCATAAGTAGCACTAAAAGTGTCACTTTAATACCACATTACGTGGGTGTTAAGAATAATATAAAAAATATATAATTTATTTTCAAAAAATTGTTTCCTATGCATGGAAAAAATCCAACTTCAAATCTTATTGTAAGAAGCTTCTTTTAAACCAAAAATCGATGTGTTTCTTCCCTACAATATCGATTGCAATGTACCTTTCTAAAAAATTTAAAAAAAAACTCGTCAAGTGGTCATATTAAACATATCGTTCTCTGTAGTACCAAACTTCGTCTGGTTATATTTCAATTTGTGCGCCTCTGTTCCACAAACTGAGCGGCAGACCAAGGATATCGTGATCACTTTTTTCGGTCACCCAAAGAATGTAAAGATGGGTGAACAAATTAGTAAGCCATTTCTAGTGCAGAACTTGAAGATATTACTTTATATTATGATCTCTTTTTAATTAAAATGCTGTTAGAAGAAAAAGTTTAGAAAACCCAAGTTTTGAGGTGTGAAATTTTTTTCTTTCAACCGCTATGTTTCTGATTTGAAATAATGAAAAATATTTTAAATATTTATGTAGAATTCAGAACGAGTTATACCAAAATTTGGAGAGTTTTGTAAATTACATCTTGTAAATTATTTTTTTTTTATCTCATAAGTAAGTAAGTTATTACTTGTATTCTAATTCATTTTACTTTCGTAATGTTCGTAAATATGCTATACATGAAGCCAATATAAAATTAAGCCTTTGATTTACATTTTAAGTTATGTACATACATTTACATACATATACAATACATTTTCTCATGCTATAAGCTTATATGTATGGTCAAAGATTTTTGTTTTTTAACAATTAGACTACTCACAATCAGTGGGATTTTTTGCATTTTGGTAACATTGCTTTTCAATGTATAGTTTTATAAGTATTGTAGAAAAGTATCTAGACTAGTTCGAAAAAGCAAAATCACATAAATACTAGTAATTTAATTTATTAAATTAAGATTTGAATTTTTTTTACGATTGGTTTTTGTGGATAGTTATATAAAATTTGATACACTAGCTAGCACTGAAAACTGAAACTCCACACAAACTTAAACCTAACCCAAAATATTTTACAGGCTATCTCTGGAGCTAACGAGCTAAACTTAAAAAAATTAGCACCAGCGTACATGATCTGTAGTTAAAATGATTTTAATATATTTTGATATTTTAAAGAGACATGGCACCTCCCCCACAATCAAACAATTTGAAAACGTTATATCCGATGTACTATTAAAGTTAGTGAAATTAAACTTCATGCAAGTATTAGATGATTTAAGCAAGCTAAACGTGGTGCTTGTTTGGATACTGTTCGAAAAAATCTACTAACATTAAGGAAAGATAAAGTATATAATATGGAAGAAAGGACAATTAGAAAATGAAAAGTCAGTACTACCATGACTGAACAGAGAATCGAATCCGAGATTTTTGGGTTGTAAGTACACTAAAACTGGGCGGCTTCAAGCTGAAAACAAGTATTTCACCTTTTACTAATTGTTCAGGAGTACCATGATAGAAATGAAAAAATTCTTTGAATAAAAAAATTTGACTTTGTGAATAATTTTAGCCTTCATATGTTATTTTTAGTTTAATTCAAAAAAACTAGATTTCCTAAATGTATGCCCATTCGATTTTTTTTGAAAAAAACTCAAAAAAGTTTTGGTAAATATAAGAATTTTTTGTGACCAGTCCGATCGCGGATTTAAAAAAAAACAACCCGATTGATGTTCTTTGTCTAAAATGGATGGTCAAAAATTTGAAAAATTTCATGAATGCGTTTTGCGATTTTGAAAAAAAAAGTGATCGACTTGGTATGGAATACCCCATACACATTAGGCTGTTTTTTAATATTTTCAAAAGTTTCCATATGATTTTAATGTATATGTATATAAAGAGTAATCCACTCCCTGGAAAGTTTTCGAATTCTAATGTTTAGAGTTCGCTCAAGGCCGATGAAGCCTTGAAGAATCTTATCATTAATTTTGCTTAAGTTGAGAAAATCAAATTCAAATATAAATTATGCGGTTAAAATCATAATTTAGATAATTTATTCTTTATTCTAATCATTATCAAGGCTACAGAATTTTCAAGTCAATTTTTCTTCACAACTCAGCACTAACTGATTTAAGTGGCCATACGATTGATCAACTCGGAAGTAAAAAGCGTTAAGAACCATTTTTAAAAGAAAAAAGTCCTCAGGCTTTTAACTCATAATGAAGAGCAAAGATCATATCTTTATTGGTTAAATTTGAATATCTTCAGAGCCATTAATTTGATAATTTTGACTAGGGATGGATTTCTCTTTTTATATGTATATACAATATACGCCCTAATATACATATGTACACATAATATATATTATATTATATACATATATATTATATTATATACATATATATTATAGCCGTTGACATTTTCATGAATTTCGAAATGTGTTGAGGGCTGGTGTGGCAAGCCGTGTAGTCAGGCTATCTTCGAACTCCGAACTTAGATTGCGGAAAGGATAACCTACGAATAAACTGATAGATAACAAACTTCTTCCTCCCATCAACGAGGGAGTTCCGCCACTAAGTCTAAAAAAGTTTGGTTTAGGTGCAATATACAAAACTAAAGAGTAACAGCCACGTTATGTGGATGAAGCATACCAGTCTGCTGTCTACCGTCGTTGGCAAAATGTTATTATCGAAAGCTATGACATCTAGTTGAAATTTACCTACCATTAATTCCGTATTGCCCCACGACCATTTTTTTTTTGTTAAATTGTTGGTTGATTATTCTTTAAATAACTTTTTAACAAGCTGCTCTCGAAGTCGATGAGTGATTTTGTTTAACTAACGACACTGTACTGTAAAAGGAATGTTTGTAATCACAAAAATAAGTAAGTCATTAAAAGTCGGTCAGCTAGTATCCTCATGTGAGCCAGCTTCTTTCCTCTTTAGAAAATTTATTTCTGAGCTTAATTTAAGCAAATGTTCGATATAACTCAACATACATACATATTTTGTATTTTAATTATCATAATTTGAGTTTAACCATTTTTTAAATTTTTATTTTACACAAATGCTTTTGTGTACATATGTATCTACAAATGTATGTAGTACATTACTATGTACATATGTTTTATTTACATATATAGTTTAGATAATATAGCAGAGCTTAAATTCTTTTGCTGCATAATATTTTAAACATACTGTATTTAATTGTTATTAGTAAATATATTATAAAATTTAATTCTAATTGTTAACTCTAAATTTCACATCACATGTTAAAAATTGTAGCTATGTAGTTGTATTGTCCAGGAAAAATACACAAAAAACATGCGTTTTTTGCAAAGTTCAATGAGTACCTGCAATTCCAATTATGCATGACTAAAATTTAATATTTCGTGCATTTTGGTATGGAAATACGGGATCGATTATGAAAGAAACGCTTCAAATATCTCGGCAGCAAGGTAAATTGTTTCGAAATTGCCTTGCAAAAATTCTTCGTATTCGATGGTGTACGGTGCATTTTTTGCCTGTAAGGTGGTACGCTCTAGTGGATGGCATAGACGATTTTTTTTTGTAACTTAACATACATACATATGTTGTAGTAATACTACCTCCAGTAATTTTACACACAAATTTCGGACACAGAAACGGTTTTTTCGTATCCTCTACTACATATGTTAATCTTCAAAAATCGGTTACAATGTTCTATTTCTTCAAATAGCCAAAATTATAACATGCATATATTTTGCAAGACATTTTAAGAAATTGCCTCTATAACCTTTAAATTAAATTGCACGAACTGATGATAACATATATTTTTTTTGAAGTATTCCGGACCAAAATGCATAAAATTTTCATTTAAGACTCAGATCATAACTTGAAAATTACAAAATCAAAATTTATCGTTTTTCCTGGACTAATAAATAACTCAAACTCAAAATATAATGCGATAAATATGGTGCTAAAAACAAAAAAAAAAAAGAGTTAAAGATTATATACTATATTTAATTCAGTACTGGCAAAACAAATTTATAAAAAAGATTATCTAGCAAATCAATCAAAAAAAAAAATAATGGGTACCTATACTTTTCAACTTGTTATTAGGTAATACCGTGCACATATGATACATTCGCCGCCCGGGGCGACAAATTGGCGTCCCCTACTTACAAAATTTCACCGCGAAAAATTGTTATTTACTAAAAAAGGTCATCAGATTCGCATTCGAAAAACCCTAGCAAAACTATATATTTGTACATTGCAATTTACTATCTTCATTTACTACAAAAAAATAAAAAAAGGGCAACCGCCCCCCTAGGTACGCCACTGAATATATAATGAACGAAATAGTACAAGAAGGCGTGGCAAAATATTTCTGTCAGTATCTAAGAAGCGATGAAAAGTTGCATACATTTTCCAAATTTAAAAAATAAATTCCAATATATTTGACTTGTGGTGTAGAGTGGATTTTGAAATGAAATAAATAATATGTAGTTGATTCTTAATTTTGCACTGATATTTCACACATATTTCGTTAACATGATAAAAAGCAATGCATGTACATATTTGTCATTATTCCTTAAATTTTATTTAAAACAAATGCGGAGTTTTCAGCCTTCACACATTTAATTAAAAATTAGTTTTTTGTCGCAATCGTATACATTTATTAATATCAATTTTAAAAAAACGATATTTTAAAATATCGATTTATAAATATATCAATAATTTTCAATATATATTAATAAATAAATCGGTATTTTCCAATATCGTTGCATCCTTATATTGGATGCCGTTGGTATTTGCACAATCTTAAATTGTGTATTAAGCAGAAGGTAATTAAGTAGTGTGTTACTTAAATACAAATGTTGATAATTGTAAAGTATTCATAATAATTTGAAATTAAATTAAATAAAAATAGGATTACCTTTTCAATTTAAGTATAAAATAGTCTTAATATTTGCTGAATCTTATTTGACAGTGTAAGTCGAGTAAAAATCACTAAAAAGTAACTCGGAGTTATTTTCTATTAAGAACCGTTCGAAAATGTAAACTTCGTGTTGCGTGAAATTATTTAAATCATTTGAATTATATTTTTTAGAATATTCTAAAAATTTCAATAACAAATTATTTAAATCATTTGAATTATATTTTTTAGAATATTCTAAAAATTTCAATAACAATGTACTATTTTAAGAGAAAATTTTTAAAGTGCATAGACCCATTTCAAACCATGCAGTTGGACTGACTTCAAATTGCTGAATTGGTTGTCGATTAAATATGTTATTTTTCAGAGGAAATAAAGGGACACGTATTTCCCCGATTTGATTGAAAAACATTTTTTACGAAGTTATGGACATTTAAAGTTTTGGTGTCAAAAATTGAAAAACCGCTGAATATTTTTTTCAAAAAATGGCATTTTCATCCAAATCAAAATAATAAATTTTTGTCTTTTGATTCTAATAAAACTTCTTATCCTCTGTCAGAATCTTTAAGATGTTGAATTTTGAAAATTTGCGGAGTTATAGCAGTGACTTGAAATGTACTTTTACTTTTTACAGGGCGAATGTACTTTTGTGTCTTGAATACCCAATTTTACTTAAAAGTACGAAATTTTTCCAAACAAATTACTAACAAAAAAAAAAAAAAAGGTTCTCATTTTTCTCATTTCAAAAGCCCTAGCAATTCAATTACAAAATCTACACATAGTGATTGTTTCAATTTTTTGATTTACTTAAAAAAAAAAGATTATTATTATAAATCTGCACATTGCGAAGGGGTGAGAATGTACTACATATTACATCATTACTTTAAGTTGAAGTGTTTGTAGCGATATTCTTCTGAAATAAATTATAAACATTAGTTGAGTGAAAAAACAAAATGTTTTAAAACAATTTCGCTTGATATTGACAGAAAAGTATATGCAACATGTCTGAAAGTACATAAACGTTTTCTATTGATAAGCATTTATCGTTGGAATAACTGAATCCGCTTATGCATAACCCTCGTTTCATTAAAGGAACTTTGATTTATTCTCTGGCACGGAGATTCTTTCACGTTGACTGATCTGTATGCTGGATTCAATAAAGAGGCTTGTTGCTATTAAACGAAAAATTATAGAATAAACTAAAATAAACTTAAAATACAACTATTCAAAAAAATGCAAATATGTTTCAAATAAACCAATTTATTTTCGAAATAAAATAATAAAATGTTAAGTTTTATCTATAAATTCATTAAATAAACAATGAATTAGTTTATATATATGTATATAAATATGTTAATTTCTCTTTATGTGTTACATTAATAAAATGTTTATACTCGTAAAACTTTTATATTTCATATATTTATTTTTTAAATATTCAATTGGATTAAATGTTAACTTGCACCTCTGCAATATGCAAAACTTAAATTGAATTTATAAAATTTTAGCAATACTATCCTGCTTAGTACGACAGAAAGCTTTCAAATGAATAGAATACAAAATGGAGTTACGGTCAGCAATCTATGTACATATGTATGTTATAAATTAAATAGCCCAACATTTGGTCAGAAATCATTTAATTTGCAAAACTAAAATAATCATCCTGATTTTTATCGAAATGTTGTTCAAGAACACTTTTATTTATTAAGTTATCAATACTTAATTTGGATTGAGTTTTTAAAAAAAAAATCACCACGAGGCGCACATTGTTCTCATCATAACTTTTAAAATAATTATGGCTTCAAAACTTTGTTAACGGATTTGTTTATAAACATTTAATTAAAAAAATATGTCTCTTTAATAGGCCAAAGTTCTGTCCAGATCGGTTCATTTGCTCAAGAGTGACAAGGTTTTGTTTATGAAGTTACCTAAAGGTTTTATTTTGTTGAAAAAAAAGTTATGTCGAAGTATTTTTTTGGTCACATAGAACCGTTTTTCAACATTTCGATAGAAATAAGGATGTTTATTTTATTTTTGCAACTTACACGTATTCTGACCCATTTACGATACATTTACTATGTAAGACAATAACAATTCGGAGCAAATCCAAAAAAGACTTCGTGATTAAAAAAATCATATTAAATTTCTTATGAGATTTATTGTGCTCTACGATTTCGATAATTTTTATCGAAATAATTTCTAATTCAAAAATGGTTATCCATTATTTGAAATATTAGCAACACAAATGAACGCTTGGAAATTGTGGAAATTTACTTCGTTCACTAAAATTTCACACGAAATCTTCATGCACTCCAAGATACTCGTCCAGCTTTATGTAAACGTCTATGCTCAAACTGGATTGATCGAATTGGCTTTGTCAAACGTAGCCGTGGTTGTCATATGAATGAAATATTGTTCAAAATGTAATGTATAGGAACATTCTTCAAAATAAAAATAAAAAATTTACCTTTCTGCTTAATGAAAGACCCTTTACATTCTCCTTCACATTTCAGTCTAATGCCTCTATGGCATGTACTTCTATCATTCTTTTTTTTATCTTTTTAAATTTATGCTAAAAATATTTTGTTTCTATTTTCCTTAGTTAATGTCATACAACTAATTAATGTCAGAAAGATGTGGAAAAGTTTTTAAGTCAACTAATTATCATTGGATATAGTGATATCCACTTCATTAGGTTGACGAAAGTACGGTTGCAAAACAAGTTTCAAGTACTGAATGTAGTACATTATACCAAATCTTTTTTATTAAGAACGACTATACACTTTAACTAACTATTTATTTATAAAAACCAAAAAAAGAGCCCTTAAATTGTAAAACTTCGAACACGAAATAAGCTTTCTAACAAGGGATCTTGTAAAATCGTTATTTTGAAACATTTAAGTTAACGTATCACTACCGTTCAGCTTTTAATTTTACAAGATTTTTAATTGTGACAACGTGTCATAACGGGGAGGGCTCCGCTTTTATCTTACGTTATATTGAAGAGACGTAATAAATGTAAGCTTTGTGCGGCAAAATTGAAAATACAGTCTAACTCATTCCCTTTTTTTTGCTGCGCCTTTCAACAATGTTTGTTAAATTTTTATGAAATTGGACCTAATTTCTACCTGCCATAATTAAGTAGTAGATAACTCTGAGTTACACCTTACAACAGAGTAAGAAAAAATGCTTAAAAAAGTTTTAAAGAAATTAGAAAGTGGATGGACGAGAATCCACGCCCAGACAAAATTATTTCACCTAGAAACATATTGAATTTGCAATATATGATTCTTTCAGGGTAGATATAATATTTATCGAGGAATACATGACTTTTTCACCACCCAGAAATGCAAAATTCCATATGAGAAGCGATCTGGAAAAAACCTTCAAAAGCGAAAAATGCCAAAAAAAAAGAGATTTTGATGTTATGACGAGCATCTTCTGTCACTTAGTATCTACTATATTTCAGTTTAAAAATCATATTCAAAAGTGCGTTGATCTTAAACGAAAAGGTTAAAGTGAACTTTAAATGTTTGAAAACTGAACTTTTGCAGCTCAGAAATTATTTTCGATTTTTTGGCTAAGTTTTCGCTTGAGTTCTTACTAATACTGTCCTCTATAAGAATAAGGCTAAGTCTTAATTTTCACCTCTGGTAAGAGGTGACTCCAGTAGCACCGAGACGAAAAATAAATAAGATTTAAAAATCAAAGTGGAGCCTCCATCTATTACACAATCAGGGTTGCCATGAATTTCCGGCCTTCCCAAATTAAATTTTTTCCTTAAAATTGTAAAAAGTTAATTTCTTGGAAAAAAGTTAAAGATATTTTTTTTTTGGTCAGCAATATTAAACAATAATTAATGTAATCGTAAAAAATTTAATTTTCTGTCGGGAAACCTTGATGAACTTTTTTTTTGTTTTTGTTGCTGGCCGTCTCCGGGAATTTAAAATACTTCCTCCATTGGCCGTCACGATCATATTCTGTCCATTTACTCACGCAAAGACTTAATCCATGGATTGTAATCAATAATTGTGTCGCTCAATATTTTTAAAGAACTCATTTTTTTCCATAATGCTATCACATTTAATCATATTTTTTATTCTAAAAGTGAAGTTAATTCCAATAATTGCACTGAAATCCCATAGAAGGCATTACTTGTTTACTTATGCCTATACGTTTCCTCTACATATTCGTTATAAAAACGAAGTTATTTCACAATTCGATTTTAAGCAGATAGTTCACTATTATAATGAACGACACAATTATTAATTCCCTTCTCAATTACTTGCCTAGGATCGAAAATGAGTTTTTTCTCTAGAATGGAACTAACATTTTTCAATCCCAAATTTTGATTTCTTCAACGGAATCGACAATTAAATTAGATTCTCAATTCTAATTCCTTAGAATGGAATGAAAATTTTTTAGATCTAAATGTTCAGTCCTTGAATTGAATTGAATTGATTTTGTTGACAGCCAATAAAAACTTAAATTTGAATAGGAAATTAAAATTAGAAATTAGAATCGCAAATTAAAATTAGAAAATAAAATAAAATAAAAAGAAGTGCAATAAAAATAATTATTTCCTCTTGAATTTAGTATGTGCCGTTATAATACCTGAGCTTAGCTCTTCATAGTTATTTTTTTCAATTGTTTAATAAGGCAGAAAATGTTTAATATATACTTTAGAGATAAATTTTTTTTGTAGTGATAAATCGGTGTTTATTAATGTTTTAACAATCAGCAATGTTGTTTTTAGTGTTAAGAGCGAGCTTTAACCATTTACATCGATATGACAATAGAAATAATCTGAATTAAGTAAAATTTATATACACATAAATATATATACATATATACTGCCTAAAAAGCTGTAGGAAATTTATTCACACCTACAAATTAAAGTCATATTGAACATCGCTTTGATTTAATATATAATATTAAAATATATTTGAAATTTTCATTTTTACAAATAAACAAACACTATATTGGGATTTTTAGCGAATAGTAAAAATTAATTTTCAAAATTATAGTAAACTTCGCACAATAGCGTAATTTAAATTTCTTTAAGAAATATAATAGTTGTAAATTTAATTATATTTTAAATACAATTATGCAATAATGCATTTTTATGAAAACATTAATTTTCTTCTCATTTATACAATTATATAGATGTATAATACAAATAATTTAACAATTAAAAATTTTTATTACAAAATAAAATTTTAATTTTATGCAAGTCTCAAAAAATAAAATTTAACTAAAACCATTGCAAAATATATATTAATATATATACATATATGTTTTTTACGTTTTAAACTGAGAATCGATTAAAAATTAATTATTTTTAAATACTAGCAATCATATACATTCTGAACAATAATTTAGAAATGTTTCCATTTCAAATTTTAAGTGTACATTCAACATGTACACAAGCCTAAATTGTGTATGAGCATATTAACAGTTTTTGCTTACAACTGACATACTTATACGCGCATGTCCAAAACTTACTTCATATTTTAGTCCAGCTTAATACCACTATCGTCTGCGCATGACCAAACCTTATCAACAATTTCGGCAAGTTCTAATTCTATGTCACGCATCATACTATTGTCAATGCCACCACTACTACCTTCATAT
The DNA here is from genome assembly GCA_963662105.1 of Meiosimyza platycephala. Taxonomy (NCBI): domain Eukaryota; kingdom Metazoa; phylum Arthropoda; class Insecta; order Diptera; family Lauxaniidae; genus Meiosimyza; species Meiosimyza platycephala. Next base: position 121,062,435 of record OY759208.1, read on the forward strand.
GTGTCGCCAGAAACCTGAAATTTTGTCGACTGTTGTGTTTTAGACGTTGCAGATTTGGCAACATTCGGTGTTGCTGAAGATTTGCTATCACCCCAAAAATTATGAGTACCTATATTAACTGTATCTGGACTACTATTCCATAAAAGAGTATCTGGAACAGCGATATTCTGAAAATAAAAGTAAAACAAAGCTTTTAAAGTTTAAATTGTAAGATTTAAAGGTCATGTAAGCTTTTAACAGAGGTAAAAACTTTAGACCATTATCTGAAGCTTTTAATTTTTTTAGAAAACGTTTACTTACGTTTTCAATACAATGATTGCTTTCATCACCCACTTCACCACCAATCATTTGTAGTGATCCAAAGCCAAATTCAAAATTTTTACTTCCATTACTGCCGCTTGGAACCAAATGGTCTGATACTTCTGAACTATTGATACTAAATTGAATTCCAGATAGCTTTGACAATGCAGCTTGCATGTGAACGTAGTCATCTAACGAAGAGTTCTTTTGGTGATTGTGGTTAGAATTGGGATTGTGATGGTGCAAGTGTTGTTGCAATAATAACATTGTATTCTCATTGCTATGGCCAGAATTGCCAATATCAGAAAACACTGAGTGTCTTACATCGCCAGAGTTCGGGCTTTGAGCATTAGATTCCAAAAGTGAATGCTCGTCGTGCGAAAAAAGTGAACTCTGTAATTTATTGCTAGCCTTTGGGAGCGCATTATTCCATCGGTCCAAGTAATTATTCGAAGTTGATGTATCTGTATTTAATCCTTTATAAATGGGACAAATTGGACCAAATTTGTTTACCATTGATACAGATGTTGGTGGTACATCAAATGTAGCTCCATCATCATATAAAATTGAATCAGAGCGTACAAAACTATCACGATCACGAAAACTAGCAGCCCCACCATCATCTTCACTTCCAATTCCAGGTCCATGCGTTAAAACGCCGCCGTCGCGCAGATTCGTTGTAACGTGAGGATTATTAACATTACTTTTTGAATTCCAAAAATTGGGCGCCAATGGACCGCCAATACCTGAAAGAATTTCATCTCTTGACAAAATCGTATTTTTAGCCGGATTTGAAGCGTGAAGAATCTGCGTATTATTATGGCTAGAGTTTTTGAAAATGTAATTGTCACTTGAATGGCTAGTCATTTCATTAAGGGACTTATGCATTTCTGTGTTTATGTTTTGAGTTGGAGAAGTTTGTTTCTTATCGTAAAATGGTACAACAATTGCATTTGAATCCATTTTACCATATTGTGTTTGTTTTCCTGTTAAAGACAGTTTATCAATGCCATTTAAAAGCTGTTGACGTTGTTCCCACAACATGTTATTATTTGGCGGTAGTGACGGTCTAAGCTTATTTCCACTAATGTCATTAGTTCCTGTAAAGTTTTGTGTTTGACTATTAAAAAAGGATGGTGATCTGGGATTTGATTGCTGTTGCTGCATTGAAGGATTAATTAAGTTGCTATTAAAAAAATCTGTAGGTAGTGCGTTATAGAGGCTTTTGTTTGCATTGCTAAGTGAGTTCATGTTGTTGGCATGGTATTTAGGTGGGTTGATTGATGCTAAAGGCGGCGGCGCATTGCTATAATGTCTAGGTGACAAAATACCGCCGTTTGAATTTCCTAAAGGCTGCTGCAAATTTGGCATTCCACTCGTTTTTAAGCCAACTTGTGGTGGTGCTGTTGGTGGCACTTGAGAATGTCGTGGAATAGAGTAATTTATTGGCATTGTTCCATAAGGTGGTTCGAACATATGTCTTGTTGGTGGCACGTTAATTGGTGGTGGTGCTTGTGTTGGTTGGCTACCAATCATTCCACCATTAACAGGACTTTGATGCATAGGGCGCATTTGGTGATTATGGTGATGAACTGATGTTAATTGTTGATTGTGTTGATGTAATGGAGATTTTACAACAGATCCTCCGCCTAATTCGTCATAACAAGCATTTCCGCGCAAAAGTTTAGTTGTTGATGCCGAAGTTCCGGTTCCAATAAATCTCATAGGTGAAGTTGATGTAGAAGAAGTTGATTGTTGTTGATTCATCTCATCTGAATGTAGTAAAGATGTGGCGTTCGATTTCAATGTTAACGGATTAAGACAATGGTGGTTATGATGCATTGTGGGATGTGGTTGAAATTCAACAGCACCTTTTTTTGAACTTGTTCCAGGTCCGGAAACATTAACTGAAATTGGATTCTGAGTACAACTACTAGTAGAAGCAACAACCATACCACTAGAACTTGAACTATCTTTTGAGTTATTTTTACGATTTTTAGCCCGGTAACGTTCTAACTCTTCCTCAGAGTGTGCAAAAGTACAGCTGCTACCTCGCGGACAAATACGTCGAACTGTTAAATCCCGACACAAACTTATTTTGTACTTAGTGTTTGATTTAACTTGTGAACATTCTTGCAACTTTCGGTTCCCATGATGCTGCACAAATTCAACTAATCCGATAACAACCTGTCTTACAGCATCTAATGATTTTGCAACTTCTTGCCATGTCGGCACTACATTTTCTACGGTAGGGTCAATACTCGCCAAGTGCTTAAAATGTGTACGTAGTCCCGACAGCTTGGCTGGATCACCTGTACGTTGTAGTGCTATCACTAATTCTTGCACTGATTGTGCAAAAGATTGAGGCGTTTGTAGTTTATCCATAATGCTTTGCATATGTGACTTATGAATAGTATCACCATAAAGTAAAGAGGACCATTGATCTGGTGCAATGCGCAGGCCAGCTTCGGTTGCAATTTGCACAATTTGCGCATCGTGTTCTCTGCGCAGCGCATCGTAAGTACGAAATTCTTCTTTTAACTGCATAAGCGATGAGTCAGCTTCCCTTTTTGAAACTTTGAAGCAACTAGCACGATATAATAACTGAACAACATGACCTATACTCGTCTTAGATGCTTGTGGAAAATGCGGTTCCAGCCGTTGTACCACAAACATTACAAGAACTTTGCGCGACAACGCAGTTCCATCTTCTAAAGCGAGAAGAACTAATTTAAGTACTTCTTCCTGCATAGCAGGGCCTAAAAATTGGCAACCACGTGATCGTACTGCCGCCCATAGGTTTGAACTCAACTGCTGTGGATTTTGATGTTGTAGTATTAATTCAGTTACAGTGCGATCACCCAAGGAACGTGCTGCGCGTAATGCACGCGCTCGCCCTTCTTCTTCCATTAGTTGACAATTTGCCAATGTTACAAGTTTTCTTTGCATTGGGCGAGTAAGCAAACTGCCAAAATTTCCATTTACTAAAAATGACTTTAGATGCAACGCTAAGTTTTCGATACATTTTTTTGCAAGTTTGTAACATTTGAAATCGTCGGGGCTTAGATTTTGTACACTTGGGGGTATAATACCTCCACAATTGGCATCTACATCAACTTGAGTAGTGGAAGAATTATCGCTATAATTGTTACTGTTGCCCGTGCTTACTAATTGCAACAGTGCATAATTTATAGGCAAGTTTTCCAAATCTGTGGTGATCGAAGTCTAAAAATTTAAATCATTTTAGCATACATTTCATTAAAGCCATATAATATACGAACCTGATCAAACGGGCATTGTTTGTTGTGTAAGGTGGCAAGGCATAAACGACATATTGTATGACCACAACCCAGACTAATTGGTGGACGTTGATTTGCCGCAAATTCATTGCAACAAATAGGACAGGACAAAAATTCTGTCCATGAAGGCGCCTGTATCGGCATTCTGAAGCGTTAAGAAAGAAGATATACTTTGTTAGCATTTACAAGTCTTTTAGTTGTGAAAGATTAAAACCATTACAGCCAGATATGATCACTACGTGTTATAGTAGCCATATTAAAACATTAATTTATATCTAGTTATATGAAAGGAATTAAGCGCAACTAACACAAAATGTCATTCTTCAGATTTTAAATGGTTAATATACGGAAACACTTTGTGACAGATGCAGGGCACTGGACAAAATGGTGGCAGGGTTTGGCAAGTAATCGTGGCACCTCCCATTCAAGCAAAAACATTTATACGCTATGCATACAAAATTATTCAGGGAAATTTGACCTAACTTTGTATGGAAACATTTGATGACACATTTAAGCATCACACAAAATGTGGGCAAGGCTTATAAGAACGAATGGTACCTCACATACTTGCAAAAACTTTGCAACAATATGTTCAGATATAGATTCATTTTTACCAAACTCGGTGAAAAAATATTTAAAATTGCAACAACCACTGAACAGAAACTAGCCTGGTTAGACAAATGTGCGTGGAACCTACCATATAAGAAAAACTTCTGGTATTACAGACAAGCATTGGACAAAAAGTTTGCTAAATGTTAAACCATCTCTTTTTTTGGGCTTTAAAAATAAACTGTAGTACTTTTAATGATCGAGGACAAACGGAGCCATTATTATATAAATCTTTAGAATATGGGTCATGGCGAGTTCAAATTTATGGAATAAAGCAAGGATCAAACCACTCCGCATTCACCAGTAAATTGACTCGCTGTATTTACTTTTTTGATTGGTATCAACAATGCTGAACGACTCAGAGTTATCAGGGAAGTTGATTAAAGTGGGTATTATCATAAAATGGCCAGGGATTCATCAAAAGCAACCTAATATTTAGTTTGTTAAATGGTTATCTCGTGCTAGTGCGTAAAGGGCTATACAAGTAACGACAAATGTCTTCAGTAACATTTTGACGACTCATTTTCAATACGAAGATAGCTCAATATATAAATAATAAATTCCATTCCGGATACCGAACGAAATTAATAAGTGCTGTGGACGTATCCTAATATATCACGGCAGATATTGACTATCGTGGTTCTGAAATATTAAATAATTTACAAATAATATATAAATAAGATAAGGTAATTTCTGCTACATTGGATTTAAAAACTAAAAAAATATGAGCTTGGAGACCTTTCAAATCAACAAATCTTCTCATGTTCTACAGTTAAAGTTTGTGCGAAAGTAAAAATAATTGAAACTAAATTTCGTCTTACAAGTAAAAAAAATATTTTACAATTTAAATTCAATTAAATTTCTTAGCAATTATGTTTGAAAAGGATGACTAAATTAAAGTAAAAAAAAAAAAAACAATTTAGTAGATGATCCATGTATTTCTGCATTTATATAAGCAACGTATTGAAAAAACCCAAAATGTGTCATTGGCTGTATTAAAAATAACAAATAAAAAAACTCTATTGACACATTTTTTCTATACTTCGTCAGCCAGAAGTTAGAAGACATGCAAACCAGCCAACAGTTTTCGCAAAGAAAAAAGGGAATTCGCTGAAACAGCTTAAGGTTATTCCTCAATCTGCCTGATCAAGCGCCTGCGGCAGCGCTTGATCAGGCAGTATTGCAAGTGGTGGGGCCTAATTGAAAGGAAAAAAGATTAATTTTGACGAATAAAATATTTTGGTTCATTTTATTTAACAATTCTGGAAACTTTGTACATACAATAGTATTATTTATAGGTAGATAATAGATTAAGTACGTAAGTAATAAAAAGCGGAAAGATCAGACCTGTTCCCCTTCGCTGAATGAATACTTCCCAGATAATTGCAAGTAAGAATTTATTCGATTTTCTTGCGACGAAAAATGAATTATTGAAAAATACCCTTTCGGTAATTGGTAGCCAAAATTCTAATCGATAATTGCGAATTCGATACCGATCGATACTGGAAAGTATGATTTGACACATCATTCGTATGTATGTATTTGGAATAAAATCAGTCACATCTATCCAATCTTAACAGTGTACTGGACATATTTTCAATAGAAAAAATTGAAGTAAAAATTACGCCAAGACAATCGAGAAGATTTACAGAAACGTTATATATATATAAAAAAAAAGTTACACACCCAACGTTGCCTCGGTGCACAAGAAAATCAGTCAATAGTGCTGTAGATACCAAAATCTAAGATTAAGATAAAAAGAAAGCTCAAAACTTGGTTTATTAGCAAAAGAAAGTGAGTTCATCAAAATCAATTTAGTCAATGTTTAGAAATACACAAGAATATTCAAAATAATACATATACGTAAATTTAGCAGTAAGGAAACTAGAAATCGGAAAAAACTGCTAGACAATTGGATGCAAATAAATAGTAAGCAACAAGTTTGTCAACAGCTGAATTGCATTCAACATTGTGGGTATACAAAGTTTCAAAGAAGGTGAACTACAAACAAGTAAAAACACGAAAGTAATTATTAAAGGCTAATTATTAGATTTGATAATTAGCATCAACTTTACCACAGGTGACCACACAAATTCCAATCGAAAATTAATAAAAAATTCAAGCAACAAAGCCAAAAACAACAAATCACAATTGTGATTTTGAGTACGTAAGCACAAGAAACAAAGAAATCTGAACAGAGCGAAAACACTAAAACTTTGGGGCTTTGCTCTCACTCTTCACTTGTGAAATTAGCTGGTATCTGCTATTGGTGCTGCTTATGCTGGACACCTCGATTAAGATATTTTTATTAATTCATATTTCACTCTATTAATAAAAGAAAAAACGAATAAAATACACTCATATATATGTATTCACAATTCTTTTACTGTTTCTCGAATTGTAAGTCGATTTTTAGTACAACTCATATGTATAGATGGATGGAATAAAAATAATTATACACAACCAAGTTGTGTTGAAATTGCAGACATATTGAGGGGTTTCAGGGGGTGAACATACTGCTTGCGCTCGTTTCTATACCCCTTTCCAACTGAAACGAAAAAAAAGAAGATATTTTGCAAGCAGCCTGCCAGCCCCTTCTATTCCGTTCCAACAGTAAGTAGGACCAGATGATCACTTGGTCAGAGTGGTGGCCAGTCAGTACACACCAACAATTTCACTTTTTTATGTTTGACTCTACTGGAACAAATATCAATTTCGTTCCGCAATTATTTTACAAATCACAAATTTTGCTTTTCTTTTTTCCATTTTTTAGATTTTGCATTAAATAACTTAGTTTTGCTCTTAACACACCTTCAAAATGCACATATTACTCTTAAAAATTATATATATAGAAGATCAAGCTTGTTTGGACGTCACTTTTAACAATAATTTTTCTTTGAAATGTAAAATTTCTTTAATTAAAATAAAAATTCACTTCAATTATGTAGCTATTTTTTCAAGAAGCGAAATGTCTGTCTGGCAGACGAAAGGAGGCGAATTCAATTCGTGAAGCGGTGTTTACATTATCAAATTTTTAAAAAGATTGTTCTCATAAGCTACGACGTTTTCATCCGACTTCAGTCTGCGCACAGATTTCACACATCAAAGAACAAAATGAAAGCAGATTTTTCAGGGATAAAAGGGGCTGAAATGGAGACATCAGATGTTATGAAGAAATCAATATAAGTTGAGAACCCGTAGAATGATATATATGAAAATATTGGTGTCATAAGAGAGATAATTTAATTAGCCACTATATACAAAGGTGTAACCTGTAGATTTCGAGATATGATGATTTTTTTGTAATTTTGACAAATTTTTTTGTTAACTTGAGAGAAAATAATATAATATGGAATTTAATCCGAACGCTATGACTTTTTAATTTAATCAACACAAAATTTAGGTATCATCACTGTGAGCCAGCGTTGGCAACATTAATTTTAAATTACTACTAGACCAATTTACCTATAGCTGAAACGGTAATCGGAGTCAATTTTGTTTTATTTCCGAAAATAAAAATTGATGTGAAAATATATAATTTCTTATCTCTCTGTTTGGTTAGTGCTATGGAACTGACGAAAATGATTTTATTATGAATTTGAAAAGGATCAATTTATATATATGTACATGTGTTTTTATATAATTCCGCAACTTGACTTCGTAGTTCTTAGTTGTGTGTATACAAAATACATCGGCGTATTACTGCGGTATTTCTACGTCGGTGTAGTAAGTCGTTGCACAAGTTCGCTGTCGTGTGAATACGTCGGCGCTCAAATGTCAAAAATGCTTTGATTAAATTTAATTAAAACTTATTTCTAAATTTAACAGAAATAAATTTAAAAATAAAAATATATAAGTTACATGTCGATATGTATATACATATGTACATACATGATAATTATACCATGCATTTTACGAGTACCTATGTTGAATGCGCGTGTCGAATTTTAAGGTCTAACTATCTACCTATCCTCTCAAAACAAAATTATTTTTGAATAAAACTGCAATTCCGTTTAACTTTAAAGTATTGTTTAATTGTATGTATGTGAAAATTAAGTTATCAAACAATATTAAATAAACTAAAACAAACAAAATGTTTATAGACAATTGTCCAAGTTTTTTTTTTTTTTTTGGTAAAGTAGCGCTTTTTGTAAAAAATAAATCTGCAAATAAAAGTGTCGCTCATTTCTAGTTTCGGATATATCGTCTGATATCTGAAGTTGCTGATGTATATTTTACAAAAAGCGGTATAAGTTGTGAACCCATTGGTAGATTGCCAAAGTCACATGAAAGGTAATTTAATAAGGTATAAATCGGAATAAAAAAAATTGTAATTTGCTGTATAGTTTTCTCAAAAAACATGTATTATTAATTTCCATTTATCTGATGTGACATTTATTTCAAATTTTATGTCATTAAGCCTTTTTTATTGAGACACAAACTCAATACATATATATTTTGAAATATGCTATTTTTAGGGTTATTCTGGTCAAAGCCAGGAAGTCGACGATTTTTGTGACATGTATTCTGACATGTATTCGTACTTAAATTTTTTTGTTTTGCTTAACGACAAAAAAAAATTTCCTATACCAGAATTGAAGTTTTAACCATTTTATGAATTGAATAAATTTTTCCCAGAAAAACATTTTACATTTTGACATTTCAGGAAAAAAATTTTTTTTTTTTTTTAGAAGGACCGAGTTGAAAATACAGCGAAACCGAGTTGAACCGAGTCAGCTCGAGTTACCTAAACTGAGTTGACCAAAACAAGTTTGTCGGAAAAATATGAGTGCTTCCCTAGCTATCCCAACTCGGTTTGACTCGAGTTAAGAAACCTTGTTCGCCATCACTATTCCCTATGTAAACGCCGAGTAAGCAAATGGATGGATGGATGGTTGTGACAACAACTTGTAGGATTTTTTGCGTACAATACGATTAAAATATTTTCAAATTTTTTTGGTTAGCTTCTAAATTTTTTTAGAGGTTTAAAATATTAAAATCAAAACTCAGGAAAGATTTGTTTTAACTTTTTTTAAAAGCTAGAACCGTACATTTTTCAATGCTTTTTATACCACAATGGGACAAAAATTTATGTAACCGCCAGAGGGCTCTGAAGGTTAAAATTCACCTTGACAATGGTACCTATACAGTTTGAATGATAAGTATGCGAAAACGAAACCTAAATACTGGATAAACATCGTCTGATATCAACTTAGGGTTTTTTAAAGGTAGCTGAGCTCGAATCGACCTTGATCTGCATGTCAGCGTTTCGAGATATCGGTAAACTAACCTGATTTTGACACGGTTACAAACGCTTTTCTACAACTTTTCCTATTTAAAGTGTGAGATGTTTGATGTCTACGGTAAATTTGTTGCTCGTGGAAAGATATTTACACTACTCCTTCAGCGCTTCTCCTTAACCCCCCTATGGAGCATTTTAGTCATATTTTCCGGAAAAATTTAGATAGTACTGCCATTGATTCCGGCAGATACTGACTCAGTGACTCTAAATTACCCTGAGTTGACATCAGTCGATGGTCCTCCAATTTCACTGCACACAGTGTAGTTATTCAATTTTTCGTTTCTTTTACATAAAAAATCTATGGAATTGAATAACAAATAAAATTATAAATTATAGTAATATAGGTAAAACAAAACTTCCTTAATTTTTTGACATTTATTTTTTATTTATATATGTATATAAACTCAATTTATAAAGCCAACATTAAAAAAAAACTAAATAGTTCTTTTTTCCTATTAATCAGTTATTTTTTTTACTTCACTTTCAAAATACATTATTTATATACCAAGTTCAACAGTTTACAGCTTATTTAGTTATCAACTTAATTATTTAGAACATATTGATAGATCCAAATGTTTGTTTTCTGATTTGTAAATTCCGCTAATTGTGTATTAATTTTTGCTGTACACATGTACACTTATAACTACCATTTTAATTCTATACATTTCGTCAACAAAATATTTGTATAGTCTTTGTGCATATTCATTCAGATTTGTGCGTCTCTATTTCAAGTGTGGCTTCTCTTCTGAACCATAATCGGATGCTTTACTTATTTTTGACATTCCAATAGCTTTTTCCATTAAGATATAAACTGTAATATAAATCAAATTGGTAAATGAGAATCAACTAAAATTTAATTAGGTTATATAATATGTACTTAAATTATTATCCACATACATATGTATGTTAATACAATTAAATTATTTTAAATTGCACTTAGTCGTAAGTTAATTTAACATTGTAAATAATTGAACATGTTTCGTCTACAACTTTAGACATCAATAACTAATTTGGTTCTTTCGTACTTTGTAGATTTGAACCCTGAACATTTAGTGTGAGAGCCATTTATCATTGAGTTATTGGGCTACAGCAGCCTCGTGTACCAAATTTGCCTTAGGAATGCTCAATGCACTCTTTACCGCACCAATACATTAAGAAAAATCTTGGTTATTCCATTAATAAGTGTGTTTCTTATGATTTTGTGGCAATAAATGATATATGTACCTATGAGAAATTGCGAGATTGTAAGAGAGTAAAAGCTGAAATTTCTGCAAATAGAAAAGTAAAAACAGGTTTGTCGCATACTAATGCGGGTTTCAGAAAGTAATACAATGCATCAGTGTTATATCCTCTTTTTGGTCAATTCATCTGAAATCGATTACTTTGAAGTTTTATTTAACAGAGTGTACAAACAACAAATTGTACACCAAAGTTTTTGTTTTTAAAAATGTGCAGGAACAAATGAGCTTATAAAACTTTATCAACAAAAACTTAGAATAAATTTTGACGAGTTTTGACACGAGCAAAATCAGATATTTTTAATGAAAAAATAGGATGTCTGTTTTGTGAAATATCAATTTCCGTGAATTTTTATTTTCTTTTTCATAAAAGGGAATTTATTTTTTTCTTTATTAAAATTTCCTTTTCATAAAAGATGAATTTTTTAATTAAAAGGCGACTTTTGCCTTAAAAAAAGGTATATAATGTAATATACACTGAACTATTTTTTTACAAGGTAGATACGTTCCTTAGAAAACTGTGCAAACAAAATCATGTAAAAAAATCCATGCGAAATATGATAAATGGGGATATGTTCCACATCTTTAAAAAATCGTGGAAGAGGAAAAAACTCTAAATATTTTTCCGAAACCCGTGCTAAAAAGTAATAATGAATGAAATTAAAAACAATTCATTTTTAATACAAAAAATTATTGAACTTGGTATACAGTGAAAATTCAGTTCATAAAAAATTTAAATTTCTATGCATCGCTACGTTTATTACGGACTGGACCAAAATTGCTTTCATCTTTGGAATTATTTATTGCATCCTACGAACTAAATACTGAAAAGCGAAATGCTATGTTCAAGTTGAAGTACAACGAAATAAAGAAAAAACTGATAATAAAATTCGGGTATCCCTCCAATTGTATTTTGTTGCCGTATACAACATATGTCAGTGACACTGTAAAAATTAGAATTAAAATAAAGTTTTTTTGGGATTCGTGCTAAGACAAAAAATTCGAGTAAAACAGTGTATTTTTTGTTATTTGTGAACCGTGTTATTTCAAAATTGTGTAAAAAAAGACCGTGGAAAAGCAGAGTTGGGTGTATTTTAAAAAATGTATAGCAAACACTATATGCAAAATTTGTGAATAATAATACAGATTAATATTCTTGAACTCTTCGAACTATAATTATAAATTTAAGTTATTATGTATATTATATATGAAAAATAAATTGAATTGAATAATACAGATTAGTAAATTTTTCAGATAAAAGAACGGTTTCTAAAAAATAAATGATCAACATCTTGAAAAATATAACATCAATCCGAAACTATCTGACCGATTCTGATACATAGTTTTTATATACGATAATTATTTTCCAAATTACAATTCAAAGCAGAGCAGGGTTTCCTAACTTATTGCAAATATTTATGAAACTATGTATAGGCAAATTGCGATGGCTACACATCTTAAACCATCTCCAAGTGATAATTTTAGCTTACATGTGTTTTAGGCATCAATATTACCATTTAACATAAAAATGCTTTGGTTTAAAACTTTTGCTATGTTTTTCCTTCTGAATGCGAAGTGAAAAAAATTGAAGTGTTGGGCAGACACTATAGGCAGGAAAATTTGCTCGCTTGTCATAATAAGACCCCAGTCTCGTCGTTTATCGTTTTTCAAGTTTTACAAAGAAGAAATTTGTCTGGGTAAAAACAAAAACTTTTTTGAGGAGATCAGCTGTTTTTTAACGTTTTCTCATCCATTTTTCATCTCAGAGACTCCGAGACCTCTATCAGTGTAGTATTACAAAATAAATTTTATTTTATTGAGTTTTTATCGGTTATAGGTATTTTTTGTTGGGTATAGTTTCAAAAACTAATGCAACATGCAATTCTCTTAGTGTTTCACTCTGTTCAAAAAGTTTATCAATTGGTATACTTCTTTATGCGAGATTTTTAGATTTAACTCTATTACTTGTTTCTTGGTTTTAGGTACACTTTCTCTCTTAAGATTTAAAATATACTTACAAGTTAATAAAATGCCTAGCGCTACCGACAAGCCAATCCAGTTGTGTGAAAGCAGAGATGACAATAAATAATACATAATTAATGAAACTGAAAATATCGCCCATGCTGCAAAATTAATAAGGCTGTATAAGCGAGGCTTGTAATGCTTGTAAGCAGTTTCTTTAACTCCAGACGTTTTGAAGAAACTTCCAGTAGTGTGAAAACTATCAACAATACGATCCTTTTCTCTAAATAACTCTTGTAACCACTCTGCCGCTTTCGCCTCATCTTCGGGAACTGTTTCTAAAGGAATCCTACGACAGAGCATATATCCTTCAACCGGCAAGCCATTAAGAAGACTGGAAATTGTTGGTGGAACCTTAAATAAACCACATATTATAAGTAAATATTCTATTTTCGTTCAATTGAATATTTTTAGCGTACCGGCGCATCTTTTTTAAACACTAAATTAATGTCGTATATAGCTGGACATCTCCCACGAAGACTTGGTAAACTTGCAGTAAAACCTTTGGTTCGTGGAATAAGATGATGCTTCAGTACTGTCATACCTCGTTCTTCTGCAAATTTAATTGATGCTTCATGTTTTTTCGCAGTAAACCGAGTACCTTCTGCATTCAAAAGCAACCATGTAGGATCAGGATATGAATAAACTTCTATAAGTTGACGAGCAATGATTTCTTTGTCCTTGTCAAACGAACGTTCAAGAAAAACAAACTCAGCAAATTTCCAAGCCCATCCGATTATAGGTATATAAGCGATAACCTTTTTGGCATAAGCCTTACAGTTGCCTAAGACTTTATGTTTTTCTGTAAACATCCAGCCAGCTAACCAATCAATTTCATACGTATGATTCATCATGAGCAGAACATGTTCGTTGCCAGCATATTTTTTTTCATCTTCTGCATCCATATATACGCGTAATGTACTGTTCGAGTACCATTCGGCAACGAAAATTAGTTCTGAAATCAGTAAATAAGATTTTAAAATGTTAAAACATATATTGCTACATATGAACTTACGCGAATATAGCGAATAGCACAAATAGTACATTATTTTTCGGAAAAGTCGTACGTTTATTGGCTTTAATGTCAAATGCAATATCAACTGTACTATATTTATTACCAGACCTGATGTAAAAAATGTGATTGCTATGCACAAATGTATCAGTCTTAGTTTTTTCAATTGTTCAAGCGAAGACATTTTGATATTTTAAATTATTTGCTCTGAAATGAAACGAAAAAAATTATCATTATTTTTGTAGAATCTGTTTGTACTAAAAATCCTAATTAACTGCTTTAATAAGATAATGATACCGAAGCAGTCTCTTAATATTATTTTTAAGAATTTCTTTAAACTGATTTATACTACATCTATGAAAATTATGTTCATTCAAACAAAGTTTCATAACCTAATTACTCGTACAGACAATGTGTTGTAGTTATCTATCTAGTTATCGCTGCTAGTTATCTTTAGCTAGCAATGATAATTGTTAGAGGTTAGAAATTAAAAAGAAATATCGCAATAATTTGGAAAGTCCTGGATAAATTTAAACAATATGGGTATTAGTTGATAGATAATTAAATAAGCCGTGCAAAGGAGAATCAACAAATGGATGTACATAAAATACGATGGTTGTGCTCGGCACTTTAGCCACATGTTCATTAATATCAACAAACAGGCCACTATTTGATTGGAAGTGCATCTTGCACGTATAACCTTTGTTGGATTTGGCTCTCCTTGGAAGACACATCCAGTCAACTGTTTCTTAGTTCTGGTGCATAGACATATATTCAGGATTTGTCACCCGTGTGGATATTTTTAATGGCTTTTGATATGCCACAGTTGTATTTTTTGACAATAGTATCTGAAGATGTTTCATTGCCTAAAGTCAAAGTAAGTTGATCCGATGCACTGCCGTTGTGATGATTTACGTCGACTATCATAGTATTTATATCATCGCAAAAGCTCTCACGAGTTAAATTCATTTTTCGTGGCTTATGAAGTGAATTTATGAAGTAACTAAATAAGACAAGTGGCGTCTGAAAAACAAAAAATTATGTGTACGCACAAATTAAAGAATGACAAACTGCATTATTAGCAACCCTCGTATAATGGAATCGACAAAAGGAATGGAATTAGAAAAATTGATTCCGAATTCTAATTCCTTGAAATAGAATCAAAATTTTTTAATTCCTATTGTCATGGAATCGAAAAAGTCGATTCCGAATTTCGGGGTGGTTCGTGAAGGGTGGCAAATTCGAAATTGTAAGCATAGCTGCCGAAAACGGGAGAGAAAATGTCTTCCAGTGCATTCGTACATTTCATTTCATTGGAATGGACTAGGCAGCATCATCCAAAATCTCTTAACATACTTTGATTACGAAACATATTTATTTATGCACTTATTTTTATATTTCATTTCACTTTTTAACTTGGTCTGTGACATTTTCTTTCTCAAAATTTTACAACTAATGTCACTTAACAGATTACTTTAAAATTTTTAAACTGGCTCCATCTGATTTTATATTTATGACACGTTTTAAGAGTAATAGCAAATTTATAGTCCAGACAAAAAAAAAATATTTATTTTAAAATACACTCTAATCGCTAAAAAAATTCCTTAAATTTGTTTAAAACTCAATAATTTTGTTTGCTTCGAATCCTTTTCCGCTGGTAATGCTTACTAAGTGCCTTTGATAGTGCTTTTGTTATTTTTTTACTTTCAAATTTATGAATTTATTCTATATGCTCACTCATTATACAATTCATATAGACAAAATATAACTAAATTCTCAATATCTTAATTTGTCAAATGTTACTTAGTGAGTTCTAGATATCAACTGACGATATGGTTATGCATTCTTCATTTGAATTACAAATATGTCTTTACATAAACTGTAAGTAATTAGAACACATATTCATTGCATAGTACTTACGTATTCTTAAAACTGAATTAAGTAATGTACATTCGAAGAAATTGCGGAACAAACTGAATTCAGCTTCTTTATGCGATTCAATAACAGTAGTACCTTTTTCAATTTTCTTGGGAACATAAAACAATAAAACTGTTAAATAAGTAGCAAAAAAAAAGGACGGTGCTAAGATAAACTTTCTAGCTATAGTTATCAGTATAAGATTATGAAGGCAATAACAACTACATAACATACGTTTGAATTGTGAAAATTTATTTAATATTGTGCTTGTATACAAGTCGATTCATAATCGATAAAAAATTGGCGATTATTTACTCACACAAAAAAATTTTTAATGTAAATATATGTGTATTTATAATTGCAAATTGAAGTTTTACCAGGTATAAGGTGGGAATAAATACAATGTTTATTAAGTTTCCACTGACATGTATGCATGTATGGAATTATTTTAGATTCACCGCCTGACTAGATTTTAAAACATATTACATAACTTTTTTATTTTTAAAAAACTATTTTACCATGTACTTATTATATTCTACTATTTCAATTATAGTTTACTATTATAGCGTTATACCTACAGGATGTCCCAAAAACTAGTATGCAGTGAAATCAAGGAGATAAAAGATCTTAATGGCTATCCAAATCACCACCGTGTATGTTCAGCGATTTTTGATAGCTTAGAGGCTGTGCATTAATTACGTAAGACGTTTTTTAATAGTTTTGAAAACCTTACCACCCTACGTAGAAATCGTAAAATATATAGCCATTAACTGATGCAACAAAAATATTGAACCCTCCTTAAATGTCTAACGTAAATAATGTACAACCGCATAAGGTTGTACATTGGCCCGGATTTAGAAATTTGCCGCCCCTAGGCAGCTGCTAAAATTGACGCCCCTCTGGTAACAATAAATTAACCTGACGTTAATAATCGATCACCAATGTTCAGTTATAATGGCATTTTTCACTTATAATGCTGGTACGCGTGCCAACGAAATAAGCGAGAAATTCAATTCCCATAGTCGAGTGCAATTAGGTTTATACCTCGGAACCCAGCAATTGTGAATGGAGTTGAAATATTTTTTTTGATTTGGATTTCTGATGCCATAAACTAAAAAGTTTACCCATTGGAAATGACCGCCGTTTCGAAAATCCGAAAACACGCCTTCCGCCCATTCAAATTAAATGTAAACCGCTATAATGCGTGATATATTTGAGGTAGTGCAACCAAATTTCACACAAAAACTTCATATGACTTAGAGAAGCGATAATAATGAGGCGAATTTTTACAAGAAGGCGTGGCACCTCCCATACATGAAACTTTGAAGTGCTATACTGACGGAGATATTGTAGGTAGAGTAACCAAATTTCACACAAATACTGCGAAAGGTTCGGACAAGCTCTAGATACAAATTAAGTGCATTTCGACAAGTGGGCGTGTCACTTTCCACACTTAATATAAAAGGCAGTTTTCAAGATATTTTCAATATATTTATAGTTCTCTGCTAGTTTTTTAAATTAAAAAATAAAAAAATTAAAAAAAAAATTATGTCATCGCCGGGGTTTGAACCACGAGCTTCCCTGATTAGACAATGGTTGTTACATGCGCAGTTTAACAACATGATTTTAGTATATGTATCTTAAAAATGATGTCGGTGGCTGAGTTGGGTAAGATGAGCATCTTTGAACAGTGGCATGGCAGTGGTTCAATTCTCTGGTCGGGTGGGTGACAGGTAAAAAAAAATTTTATTTCTCCCTTGAAGATTTCAAAAACGTATTACAATTAAAATAAGAATGACTGACAAAATAAGTACCAACAAACAAGAAAATAGAGGAAATAGAGGAAAAAAAAGAAATAGAGGAAAAAAAAGAAATAGAGGAAAGTAAAAAATCAAAAAAGAATAATTTTTTTTGCGAATTTATTTTAAGTTTCAACAAAAACTTTAGGAAAATTAACAAATTTTTTTTGAAATCAACGAATTATTTTAAGTTTCAACAAAAACTTTAGGAAAATTAAAAATGTTTTTTTGAAATCATCTAATTTATTTTAAGTTTCAACAAATCATCTTTTGTTATATCAGAGAAACTGTTTCTCTGACTGAAAATCATACACAACATTCGTTGAAATCAGACCCGAAATTGTTTGATATCAGCGAATCTTTTTTTTTCTGTGTAGTTGTTACCGAACTCCAAATTCTATTATTTTTTTTTGTATAGACTCAACTGTCAGAATTTGCCAACTTCATTTTAGAGAACTGCGCAATAAAAGTGCCTCTAGACGATTCGGTAATATTCTTTAAGAAATGGTGTTATAATCGATAAAAAAATTCAATTTTGTCGGTAGTAAAGGGTCGGCAATAGTTCACTTATAATTTTATGACTGTAGTTGGTCGAAACCTTTTTACATTAGGAATCTTGTCAAAATCACCTGCATCAATATATAAAAAATCAAGGTCATTGATCGAAATAAACCAATAATCTGAAAATCAAAATTTGCATGAAATTTTAAATTTGGTTCACTATAACTAAACAACAGTTCATTTGATTCTGTAGGAATAGGAGGTAGTTTACGTTAAGTTGCAACTCGCAGAACGTTCATTTTCGATAAAAAAAATTTATCACGATGTAATAAAAAGAGTTTTTTTTTTTGCTTAGCACGCTCAAACTTATCGAAATAAATATTCAAATTCACTGAAGACCAGTGTCATTGATCCAATCTCCCTGAACTTTGTAAATAACCTCTTCACAGTGGATGAAGTATTTTGTACGAAAATTGCAAACTTTAGTTACCAAACCTGAAAATGTGTTACTCTCATATTTAATAACCTTGAACTATCAGATGTCACGGTATATTATTTTTTCAACAACACTTCACCGCATAAATGGCGCGAAGTTCGAATCATGCGTGAATTTTGGTAGGTACCCTTCATACCCTTCATATACATATACATGTAACATATGTATTGTAATTTAATTTTTCTAAATACAACAACTACGAAAATAAAGTGTTTCTTATAGTATTTCTTGAAATCGATTTTTTTACTATTCAAATCAAATCAAAAATGCAATGTAGGTTAAATTTTACCCACCAGACTTTAAATTTTGAACAAGGCAATTTTTAGACTTAACTAAGATTTCCTATCGAATTTTTATATCTAAATGGGGATTTCAGGGCGAATTCTGATGAACTCTCGGACCTATTCTATTTTTAATGTTTATGAACTCAATCTTTTCACTAAAATTCAAAAGCAAAGTTAATGCCCACTTTTACTAGTGAGTCTGCTCTAAACTTAACTGCTAATATTAGCAATGATTTGAGCTTATTAAGGCACTGGTTTGCAATAAATAAACTTGTATCAAGCGATAAGACTAAACTAATGTATTTTAGTGTATCGGGAATAGAGCGCAAATCGCGTTTGCCCCGCAAAATGTTTTGAAATTGAATGGGTTAAGTCCTTCAGAAACCTAGGCGTGCTAATTGATTGAAAAATGAGTTGACACAATCCAGTGGCGTCAATTCGGTAGGGCTGAGGAGGGTATTCCCCCCCCAAGCATCTGATACTAGGTATTAATCAATACAACAATTCAATAAAACTATCTAATAGTGGTGGAATTATAATTCTTGCCCCTCCCCCCCCCCCCCAAGGTTTTGGTGAAGGGACGCTCCTGGCACAATCACACCGCTATGTTAAAGAAATATTGTATGGCTGCAACTAGGTAACTCTATTTTCTTAGTAAGCTCTGCGATATGAAGTTGCTCAAGTGCATTTACTATGGGATTTTCCATTCCAAAATTCATTATGGCATTGTATGTTGTTGAGGTAAGCATATTAATAAATTGAGTCCATTACTTATCTCACAAAAACATTTTGTCAGAATAATTTGTAAGCAAGGTCGGTTAGTGCAGTTTATTGAAACACTTGTATTATTTTAAAGTTTTAAAAATTTTTTTCATAAAATGCGGTTACCTTGCTAATATAATTACTTTGGCTTGTGGGTTAAGAATGAATAATCAGTGTTTAGCATCTGTTCCTTGTCATACTTCCCAGCATTATTTACGTTATTATCTATCCACTGCACCTAGACTCTTCAACCATCTACGGGAATCTATACGTACTCTACGCAATCAGAGAACTTTCTTAAAAAAAATAAAAATTTGGCTTTATAATATCAATTTCCAGGAAGCAAATCGTTAATTTTGGAGTACATTTTTTCTGTTCTTATGCAAATCAAGATCTTGTATATATTTTTAATTGATTTTTTTTGTTGTTTTTGTCAACAGTTTAAATCATATTTGTTTAATTTAATACAATAATTTCTTTCTTGCTTAACCCCGCCCTCCCCCCCCCCCTTACCCTTTTTTGGTTGTGCCACAAACATTCATTATTTTTTAAATAAATCTCTTGAGTTTTGTAGATTTAGCCTTAAGTGCCTTCTGTGCCTTTTGGACAACAGAATGTAGTTTATATTATTGTAATACATACTTTTAATTTTATTATTATATATACTCTGGACATAATTTTCATGTCCAAGAGAGCGCATACTGTTTTTCCATACATATACTTTTTTGGGGTTGCTTGCCATACCGTTTATAAACACATCTATGCCAATAATATGCGACTTTTCTGCAGTGGGCAAAAAAATACAAAAACTTTAAATGGTACAATATATTTTGTTAACTATGTATATGAGTTATCATAATGAAAGTTTGATTTTGAGAATATGTTAGTTATTACATACATTAACTGAGTAGGAATTGGGCAGAATTATACAGTAGCCGTAGTACCTTTCGTATGTACAAAGAATAAAGCACTTTCCTTGGTTTTTTTTTCTTTTTGTCAATAGGTTGACAATTTTAAGTTTGTAGATAAACATTTAATCATAGGATTACAACGGAAAATAGAACAATGGTACTAGCCTAAAAACTGTTTTTATAAATAATTAAGAATATGAAATATGTTGATACAAAAGCATTATTTAGATGAAAGTTAAACAAGATTTTGTTTCTTGATTTTATTTTCCAGGCGATTAAAGTTAGTTAGTTAGTTAGTAAAATGTAGGCATATAATTTTTTTCTTTTATAGTATTGCTTGGAATATTATCAGTAAAACAAATCTATCATCTAGTTTGACAGTTATTCCCATGGTAAGAACTATCACGACTACATATATGTATTCTGTATTTTGAACTAAACTGCAGAAATTCGGTACAATTATTTATTTATTTAAATGACGAGTATTTCGTTAATATTTTACCAGCATTTTCGTTTATTAGTTGTTACACTTTCAAGTTAACAAAGCAATAACTTTTGTTAAAAGAAGCGATTTAAGACTTGTTATCAATTTTTAGTTTTGGTCATAAAAAGCAGTATCATAAATTGATATTTATATCAAAGAAGAAAGCAGCATGTTATTAATGAAGTCATAGTCCACAATATTTTTTTCATTCGAATCGACGTATTCAACAGCAAGATATCAAAGTGTAAATGCGAACATTAATATTAATATAACGAAAGTCAAAAGTATAATAATAATAACGTGCATTAATGGTAAATTAAAACTTTGTCATACACAAACATACTATCAGAAATACTAACATATATTTGTGTGTTTATGATATCATGTTTGTGTTATGAAATCATCAGGTTTTCCAAATTAACCTAAACTTTGAACAGTTGTCCTAAACGATTACGTATCAACAGATGGTTCTGCCATATTGTAACCTAAGACATGAATGTCATAGTTGGAAAGCGATGTTGATTCTGCGCATATAAAAAATATCAGCAAGTCTAAATGCTCCCGAAATAGACATTTTCGAGCTGTTTCGAAATCTGGCAATAACAATATTAGCGCATTAAATATTTCTTTTAATTTGAATACGCTGCCTTTATTTGGAGCCCCTTTTATGCTGTTCACTCTGTCCGTGTTGAACGCATTCAAAATAAATTCAATAAATTTGCCTTAAGGTCGTTAAACTTCTTTAAACCAATTCCATCATATAATGCGCGATGTTTATTGTTAAATCTAAAGTCTCTTGAAAGTAGGCGTTCGATACAATCAGTGATGTTTCTTTATGATCTCATTAATGGCAATATAGACTGTAATGTTTTTTATGTTAAGAGCTAGTACAGGTTAAATGAACCATTAAATAGGGTGTTAATGGACTCAATAAACTCTGTTTTAATAATTGCATAGATTTTTGTATAAATAAATTAGTGTTTAAAAAGTATTTAATTAATTGTTATTCTTAAAAACAAAATATATTTATATTTGTTATTACTATTGTTATCCTATTTTTAATACAATGTGGTAGTCTGTAAGGATTCTGTATCTATAGACTGAATAAAATTGATATTGAAATTGAATATTTTAGTGGTTAACTCTGTGAAAGTAAGTGTGGCATCTTCTACATAAGCATTCTTACGAAGCTTTTAATGGTAGTAATGAATACGGAATCAAAAGTTGGAGGATGCACTTAATTTTCCTAGACATAGCCATCGAAAGTCGCGGATATGCTTTGCAAAAAATTCGTTGTAATTTGGGATCCTTTGGATCACATTTAAAATGTGAGTGTCATATAAAATGTGATTTGATTAGTATATAAAAGTTTGAATAGTTTCAGAGGCATGATAATTTTTCTAAATTGATATCCTTTTTTAAAGGAATCCTTGTTCCCAAATTTTCTGTATACGTACATATTATTATAGTGATTCAAGTTTGTTTGTTATTTCAAACTGGTTAAATAATGGCAGGTGGATGATTACCCGGTGGCTCATTGAACATTTTAAGGAGTGCGTCATTCTTCCTTTTTTTGTCCTGGCTCTTGAATGGTACCTGCAAAATAACATTACTTTCGTTCCAAGAGAAGCGAACCCACCCAATTGCCCTGAACTCCTGCCAATCGAGAGATATTGGGTTCTTGTGAGGAGCCAATTAAAGGCAACAAAAGGGACATGCAAGGCCATAACAGACTTTAGACGCAATTGGTGCGCTAAAAGATCCAAACAAATACCATCAAAGCACTAATGAGAGATGTTCCAGAGAAAGTAAAAAATTTTACGCTTCAAAATTAATACTTTTTTTTACTATTATTTTCTTTATTTGAATTAAATTTGCATTAAAAAATATAATCTTTTTGAAAATTGAATCTGTGGTTACTGAGACATATTTGTTTTTTTTTTCCACTAATTTCTAATGACGCACTCCTTAATTCGCCAAAGAAATTACATGGGCAGGAATGCTTTACTTTACAGTTTCTTAAATTTTCTGATTCCGAACTATATCCCCCCCCCCCACTTTTGTTATTTTTTCCAGGAGCACCTTAAGTAAACCCATTCGTCAATGTAACTTTTGGTATGGACCTCCTCAGTTATACTTTTCATGGAATAAAATTTTTGCTGCTGTCATAGTAACATCAAAGCTTGTTTGTGCTCCACTTTTGTTATTTTAAAATTTTGTGTTAACATCTTGGTAAATTGTAATTTATGTTTAATTTTGCTTAAATTGTTCTTGGACGTGAGTCACGGTCACTAAAGGTGACATTTGTTGATAAGAACACTATGCGTTGTTATATCGTTCGGAGGTTTGTTGTACCATGGTTTTTTATTTTCAATTATCGTTCTACATAAAAACACCACAATAAATTCACATTTAAAGCAAAGGGTTCATTGGCCAATATTGGCCTATTCTGGCTCAAGGTTCGCTTTTTTTTGCGACCTTTTCTTCGCATACCCAACCCTCATTCGAAGAGTACATAAAATTGATAACCTGCCTGACTTACCAATATGAATTCCAACTTTTTTTTGTTTTGTTCCTGTAATACTTAGTTTTTTGCTATTATATTTTGTGCAATATTCAATCAGCAGTTTAATAATTGTTTTTACATCATTATTATCACTTCGTAATATAAAAATGACCGAAATCTGCTGTCAAATCGCAAATTACCACATTCGCAATGATTTGACTACAAGGTAAATACATGATTTAATAACCTTGTTACTCCACTGAAAATGTTGCCTCTCTCTTTTTTTCCGTCAACAGCAAACGTCAAAATCGAACAAATCATAACATCAAAATTTTGTCAAAGACTTCCCGATATTTAAAATTACACAAAATTCTGTTTTTACGCGATAGATACATTCCTGAAAAATTCGCGTAAAAAAGATACAGTATCCATATAAAAGTAGGGGAATGGTTCCACATTTGAAGAATCAACAAAAATAATAACATAAAAGTATAAAAAATTATCGTTTTACAAGAGATGTGACCTATTTTATTTAAGTAGCTTATAAAATACATATGTTTAATAAATTACAATACAATAAAAATATTAATTAATCGAAAAGAAAATTCATGCAACATATAAGAAGTCAACAAAAAAAAAATGCGCGTTAAATCAAATCAATTCGCTCAAAAACAGAACGCAATACTTTTTTGAATCGCGTTAAATCAAATTCGCGTAAAAAAAATTTGCGTAAAAACAGAATTAGGTGTATTCGGTTTGTTAAGCCATGTTGGACAGCATGAAGTATGGTGTGTACGCCCCTTATGAAATGGAATAGAATTGTGGCGCACGACTCTCTACTTGCCGACGGGTACCCGTCAACTTAGATTTAATTCTATTTCACATCGTCAGAGGGCAACGGTCAGTGTTACAATTCGAATATTCTTGTGTCACTTTTTTTATTTACGTTGGAAATACCAATGAAAACCGCATCAACCTTCATAATTCAATAATTAGCACGTGTATTTATCAGGATTGGTAAAATCTAAATATTGTACTTTTCAACGATATGGCAGAGTCTTCAGATACAGATTCAAGTAATAAAGAAATAGAAGAAGAAGATGAAAATATATCCGATCAAGAAGACGGCAGTGAGGTCCTTGAGAAAGAATTGGACATAAATGCTAGTTCAACGGAATCTGATGACGATGAGACCGATGATAAAGACGAGGAAGAAAATCCATCACCACCTACAAAATCGCTCACACGAACCGAGCTTGTAATAGAGAACTTGGTACAAAAATATAATGAACGTCAAGGAAAACAACTTTTCGTTAGATTTCCAGAAAAACTACCAGCAGATGAGAATGAATTTCAGCAAAAAGTGGAAGCATTATCTCCGCTTGTTGTGCTAGCTCACAAACCACGTCAAAAATATGCACGTTTCTGCCTAGTTGACTTTAGTAGCACGGAAGATCGGGATGTAGCTTTAAAAAGCATCCAAGCTGCCATTGTAAATGATAAGAGTTTTCATGGTATTGTTGTGTCATTGCCACGAACGGAGAAAAAAGAATATTTGCAAGAGCTGGTAGAGAAAAAGCGTAACTCCATTGAAATAAAGAAAACCAGGCAACGTCTTAAGCGTGAGAGTAAAAAGGCTATACGTTTACAAAATTTTACCTCTTCCATCGTTATATCGAATTTGCCGAAAAGTGCATCAATTGCTGAGGTTAGAAAGAACTTCAGCAATGCTGTTGATATTCACATAAAACCAGGACGAGGCAAGTTGAATGGCGCCAGTATTGCAACCATAACATTGCCATCCACAAAAGACGCCAGTGCTGCTGTAAAACAGAAGGTTTCCCTTGGCAATACGGATCTTATAATACGTTTCGATACAAAGAAACTTTTACATAATAAAAATAATCAAAAGCGCAAATCAACGGAAGATATAAACCAAAGTCCAGCAAAAAAAAAACAAGCAGTATAAATTGTTCTATTTCACGTCAAAGAAAAGGTCGGCCTAGCTCAGCAGGTGTGTTAAATTTCATCCATAGATTTTGTCTTGGGGACATACAAAAACACAATTCTTTTTTGTAGGTATGAAGAACTTTTCTACTGATTGACAAATATGGGGATGTTTACATTTGAGCAACCTTTTTTAAAAGGAAGTTAAGGTTTACCTTAAAAAAAACAGGCAACAAGAAAAAAATTACAGCTATGAATATTTGAAATTTCCCCTCCATCGTGCTTTGAGAAAATATATATACAAAATATCGACAAATCGAAAATGTCCCTTACTGACTTTCCTTTTTACAAAAGGGCGATTATAATATGTATTAATGTAACAACTTTGCTATATGAAAATTTTAAGTATGTATATAACAAATTGGAACTTTTTTAAAAATAAAATAAAATTTTCTTTGGAATCAAATATAAGTATCCGGATTTATTTAATCAACTAAAGTTAAGTAGTTTGGGTCTATTCGGTATAGCAGTAATAAAATCAATGCTACAAAGTTGGCAGTGTAGAAAAACAAGAATGTGGCAGGGCATGTGTAATATTTTTCCAATACTGAACTGATCCAACAGAACAGATTTTTTTCACAGAACGCAATGCTCTGAATACTGCAGCAGTAATTGTGGCGCTTTTTAAAATCCAGCCGTCATAAAATTATTTACATTTTTATTTGGATAGAATTGTACAAAAAGGACCTTTGTTCTAGCTAGTAAGACCACTTACTAGACAGTTTCTTTCGCGTTGATATAAGAACCACTTCTACCGTTGTTTTCCATATCTATGTATTCTGGCTTACGTAGGGTTTTCCTGTTTATTTTCATCACATATACCTACTCGACGCTGCAGCATAAATGTTTTTGTTTTAATTTTTGAACTTACAGCTTCAGAGACACACAAATCAACAAATCGGGTAGCCAAAACGCCTATTTCTAATTTCTGAACCCAGTAACCGATAGGCGCATACATACATACAATTGCAATAAATTTATAACGCTTTAGCCGATTGAATTTCCATTTCATCCTTTTTTTGCTATACATGCTTGCAGCACTACATATATGTTTGTATAAATAGCGACAATCGACATACAATTGTTGGAAATGGAAAAATAACCTAAAATCAAAAATGACTCAAAAAAGTTAAGAAAAAAATTGACTTTTTAGAGACAAGTGTGGTGACTGAAATCTACTTAACTTTTTCATATAATTAACTTTACCGCGTCTTAACTTTAGTGAGTTACTACTGTCTCTGTATCTAACTCACCATTAAGAAATGCTGTTTTGACATCTATATGTTGCACAGCCATGTTTGCCATGATGTGATAGCTAATAATGTCCTCAGCGTTAGTGCCACTGTTCTCTTTCCTAAGCATTTAGCTTAAACAATTTCCATAAATGGAGCCACAAGATTCTCATTTGCAAATGGTTTCGAGAGAACGGCAGGTGCGGCATGTCACATATTCCTTAATGTAACGACGCAATACATTTTCTATTTGCTTCGGTTGGAAACGTCCTTTGATTATCAACTGTTAGTTACCATCCATCTCTTTCCTAAAAATTATATTTGGCATAAGTTTACTTAAGGGGAGCAATACAATTAAAACTCAAAAAATCCAATTTTTTTTACACAAAATAGTTGTGTATTAGGGAGACGTAATTTTCTGCGACGAAACTAAAACCATGTTATATATCACGAGGGTCCTAATAAAGTTTGACGGAGACTGAACACACCCCTGCACTAGAAGAGTATAAACAAACTGTAAAGTTTGGGAAGTTGCCCGTTATGGTATGGAGACAATATTCCCGAGCCCAAATCACTCTTGTGCAGGTCCTGGGTGCTAAATAATTCCAGTAAAGTGATGACTATATCAATCCAAGGACCCGGTATGGGTTGAATGGGCACACTTAAAAAAAGTTTCAAAACAGGCTCTAAAAAAAAGCTCCCTAATAAAAGTTATTAAGGAGGAGTGGACAAAAAGATACCGAAAGGACATGATTTACAAAAACTTATTGCGTCTATTCCAAGAAGGCTATAAGCCGTGATTGATGTTCGTGGTGGAAACAGCAAGTATTGAGCTTTCTCTTATTAGTTTTCTAGTTTCTTCACATGTTTCTTACATTTTGCAAAGAATTATTTGACACCAACAAATCGCTTTTGTTTTTATTTATGCTCCATAAACTTTTCTTTTTGTTTTTATTAAAAACTATTTTTCTTCTAATAATAAATTATATTTATAAGTATTAGGGATTTAGTATAAAGATGTCAGAACTCCTTTATTAGTGTAAATGTTTTCCAGCAACAGCTTGTTTGCTATTTTGCAGAGCATACATGTTATAAAAAAAAAATATATACCACAAATTAAAAAAATAAATAGATGGAGTACAAATCAAATAACTTATGTTGTTTTCGCTCGGATAGCAGCACGTTTTCCAGTAACAGCCTGGAAACCTGACTTGATACTAGCGACAGAACATCTAGAGCCACATGATTCACATTGCAGGAAGAAAAGACGTGTATCTTTTTGTAAAATGGTTTCAGGAGAACGACAGGTGTGGCATGTCACATATTCTTTAATGTAACGACGCAATACATTTTCTATTTGCTTCGGTTGGAAACGTCCTTTGATTATCAACTGTTGGTTTCCATCCATTGAGCCACTAGTACCAAGTTCTGCAAGCAAAAAGTCGAGCAAATGTTTAGGTAATCTATGCAAAGTGCTTGCAATGTCTAAAAAGTTGGCAAAGGATGTTTTCTTTGTGCCAACGCGTAACACTTGTGGTGGTCGTATAACAAATTTTGGTTTACGTCCAGCAGCCATATCGGGATTTTTGTCCATAATAATTTCAAAAACGCGTTGTAATAATTCATCATAAGTGTAATCTCGATCGGAACCAGCCCATGATGAACTGTTGTCAGTAACTAAAAAAAGAAATGATTTTATTAGTAAGAGTTAAATCAAGAAAAATTTTTGAGTTTGCGAGAAGTAAACTCAATGTTTACTGAATATTACTCGAACTATACTACTAGTTATACACCTCTAATATTTATTTATTGCAGTCAACGGTCTCTTCATTATTTAAAAAGCTTTGCATCATTATGGTGATCCGCTCTCAATACTTTACTCAATAAAACATTGAAATACACTGAAACAAATATTACCTTGTGCAAAATCATGCGAAAAATCTATTTTTCACAGAACTTTATTTTATTCTCATCAGAGCATTTTCAAGGCCAGATTTGGATTCAGCGCATCAAAAACCTTCCGAAATAAATAGTCTGGTTTCTGGGTCTGAATGTTGGTTAAATTTTGTCGACCTGTGTAATTTACCACTAGATAGGCACTTCGGAAAAAAAGATCCAATTAATATGCAGTAACTTAAAGAATGACCGATACATAGGAATTTCAATGACTGTACGACAATCGTTTTGACGATTTTGACATTTACTAATTTTTATACAAAAACTTTCAAATATTTTTATAAAGATAACACGGACTAAAGAGCTTAACAGAATTGGGCGTGAAATATCGTCCAGATTTTTCCTATACGTTTGTAGTGAGTAAAAAATTTACACTAGCAAAATTTATCGCAGAGAAATAGAACAGATTCTATTTTTTGGTGCGATTTGACACATAAGATAAATCGCACGTCCCAATTCTGTTTTTAGCTTAAATTAGTAATCACTGAAAATATTATGGTGACAGATAGGAGAAAAACCCGGATAAATATATCAGTTTGCAAAAAAAATAGATTTATGTTTCTCCCACAAAATTAAGGTTTTCGATCCTTTCGGTAACCTAAACGAATGAAAATTCAAATTTCGATTCGTTGGTTTAAATTGTTATTCGATAAACTTTGTCAAATATTCTGCTCATTTCTACGTGCAAAAAAAAAATCGAGATCAAAACTTAAAAAAATAACATGTACATATATCGACACTTCTAGCTTAACTGACAAAACTGAAAAAATAATTTTGGACATAAAAAATTTTGTAAATTAATCCATGCATCATGCTTTAAAAATAGTAATATGTAGATAAAAAATCTTCATCACATGTTGAATGTCCTGTTTTTAATTTTTTTTTTTAATAAAACTTTAATTTGCTATAAAATTATTATGTCACACTCGTTACATTTGGATGTCACACCAGTTACATGGTTTGAGTTACTTTGTATCTATTATATAAAAGTTATTTATGATTCTAATAAAGAACGAATTATGATGTACATATGGTATCAATTTACCATTCATTCCTGCAAAATTTAAGTCATTTTGAACTCAAACTCTAAATATTAAAAAAAAATAGCTTTTTTCAACGTCACACCCGTTGTGCACTTTTAAACTTTTTTCTGAATTAATTACACATAAGTTGTCAAATTTTTATATTTTTAATAAATATCGGTCTGAAGGTCTGAAAAGATATGATTGGTAATAAGTCTTAAACTGTCACATCCGATCCCCTGGAAGTGTCGATAATAGTACACATATAGGAAAAAATGCCTTTCTTATTTGATACTTC
Organism: Meiosimyza platycephala; assembly: GCA_963662105.1. NCBI lineage: Eukaryota > Metazoa > Arthropoda > Insecta > Diptera > Lauxaniidae > Meiosimyza > Meiosimyza platycephala. The sequence goes on from OY759208.1 coordinate 121,092,392, forward strand.
ATTAATAAAACTAAAAAGTGTTTAATAAAAATGGACCCTAACCAAAATAACACAATTCTTTTACTCACGGTTTTCCTTGTCCTCAGATTTTTCATCTTCTAGTTTATCAGCAAGCAATTCGTCTAGTTCCTTTTTTTTACTTTTCTTCTTCTTTTTCGCCATTGAAAAGTCCATATCCAAATTGATATCTTCTTCCTCGGGATCATCTGCAGCCCCAATTTCTATTCCACCATCTCCATCTTTTGTTGGAAGCGACCCTTCCAAGTCATCCAGGTTAAATGGCTTCTTCTTTTTTTTCTTCTTTTTGCCAAAGCTATCCAAATCTAATTCTAGTTCATTAACAGGTGCATCCGCACCAGCAGATTCATCATTTGCATCGTCGATTTTTTTCGGACCATCGTCTAGACCAAGAGCTGAATCCAAATCAAAAGTGGTCTTCTTCTTCTTCTTCTTTTTTAAAAGTGTTGGATCAAATCCCTATGCAAGTTAAGACCATATATGTATAAGCATTTTTTTTAGTTAACCAAATTTTGGGCATGCAGCCGACATAACCTCAAAATTGAGTCTGATTCAAATGTATTTTGATTGAAATGTTGTAATAAATAGTTCAGTACTTACGTCTTCAGTGTCCATATTGAGTACTGAAAACTAATTTTTTCTTCAGCAATTTAATTTATTTAGTTAGAAAGTTCAATTTAATTCTTTTGTAGTGTGATATCTGTATTGCATCAGAAAATTTTAGCACTCATACAAAATCGTGGTGACAAGGCAATTGCGTTTTTGACATTTCAATTTATAACGAAATCTCCGTTGCATCAGAAAATTTTACACAGGGCTCCCATTATGTCGAAATAAAACGTCAAATAGAAGAAAACTCCCCAAAAAATATGTTTTTCCCAAAAACTTTTCAGACACTACAAATGCGCGGTTCACACCATCCTTCATGCTGACTAACATGGCTTGACAAACATCAATGCTAGATCAATTGAACTCTACAAACAACCGCTTCCCCCAGATGTCCACTCTTCCATTGTTTTGTTTTTATTCGTTCATCATAAACAAAAAAAATTAAATAAAATGGACGTCCACATCGACATCGATCATAATCACAAGACAAGATGAAAAAATTAACCCGAAGACAAAATAGTTTTCGTCTTATGGAATCATTCCATAATAGTTTTCGTCTTATGGAATATTATCTTCGTGTGATTTATTTCTTCTTGTTTTGTGATTATGATTTTGACAATTACCCAATGAAATACTACTAGTGTTGTATGTTCAAATTTAGACAATGTGTGACTTTATGCCCCTATCTCCAATGAAAATTACGATATTCCTATTTAATATCAAGTTATTAAAGGTTTCATGAACGTGGACAACGATGGTCTTAACGGCCTCAATAGCCCCAACTGCCAGATTAAATAGACACAAAGATGTATATTTTCAGTGCTAAGCAATTGATAAAATGTGGGTGGATGAGTCTAATCATTAGACAACAGTGCGTTAACAATACTAGCACTTAAAACACATCTTGGTAGCTAAAATTATGAAATTTGATGCATGATGACAAATTGGATAACAGGGCGTGGCACATATCATACAGGCACTTAGGTCAGCTATATGTAGTTGTGAAATTTGGTATAATTATATGGCAAGAGAAAATGTCGGCGAGAGCGGAGCCGACTTTTAAAATAAATGAAAATATGTACATAAATGCAATAACTGAATTATAATAGATTCACAAATTTAAAAAAGTTAAAGCGGGAATTTTTCCACCATATAGTGTCTTCTAAAACGTCATTTAGCGCAAATTAATCTATCAAACCATATTATTCACGAGTATTCCTCCGTCCAAGAAAATTACCATTGACAAACTGGTGTTGTTTACAAAGGAAATTATATATTTCGAAAATAAAATGAAAGTTTGTTGAAATTTGAATTTTTTTTATAACGACTGCACAATGCGTTACAATGGAAACTTGTTTTTTTTGGAAATACGAGTACTATACTGTTTCTTCACAAAGCTGTTTATTTTTAAGAAAAGTTACAATGCAGTTTGAATAGTACGAATATTGTTTATCAAGCTTGAATATTTTTATAAATATTTATTAAAAAGTTTATTTTGGTTTTTTAGTCCTTAGTCTGCATTAAGCTTTCTCATTTTTTTTTCTTTTTTTTGTTTTTCTATATGTATACCTCAAAACAGTTTATTCAATTGTATAAATTCTAATTTCCGTCTCTAATGTGACTCCTGATTTTATTTCTTTGAGTTGTAAGCTTACAAAGGCATTCAATAACTTAAGCCCTAAAATTGTAATTAAATGTAATTTATTTTGCTCGTTGCAAATACAATTCTTTATCTTAAAAATACAGCTGATAATTACTCGTATTATAGCAAAATAGGAAAATTAATATATGTAGTTTAAGAAACAAAAATGCTTATGAATAAAGATCAGTGAAAATCTGAGAATCGCAAATAAAATTATTAATTTGCACTTATCTATTGCTGCAAAAGTCTCTCCGATATCGCTGGTGTTGCTGTTGGAGCCGATCGCATTAGAAAAGATGGTTGCATAAATTGTACACGTTCGGCTTCCATTGATGCTGCATTTAATGAAGAGACGATAGCATTGGCGGCTCAAAGGGTATGGTAATTGCGTTCATTGCGTGCCTTGTAAAATTTATACGCAACTAAGCCAATAGCTAAGAGGCCAAGTGTTAAAACGATGCCTCCAATAAAGGAAGGCCCATCAAAACGGTGACAAGGTGGTGGTGATGGCGATGGTGAATGGGTCGTAGTAACGGGCAATGGTGTTGTTGTGGTTGTCGTATTTTTATCATCAGGGGTTGGTGGAGCAACCGTAGTTGTTGTAGTAGTAATAATAGGAGTTGTTGTTGTCGTGGTAATATTAGGAGTGATTGTTGTAGTAGTAATAGGAGTTATTGTTGTAGTTTTAGGAGTTATTGTTGTAGTATCTGGTAATGTTGTGGTCTCTGGTGGTGCTATGGTAGTTGTTTCTGGAGGTGCTATGGTAGTTGTTTCTGGAGGTGCTATGGTAGTTGTTTCTGGAGGCACTGTAGTATCAGAAGCATTTGATGCAGAAACATCAAATTTTGATGTTGCCTTTACATTATCAGTATCTTTATTTAGTGCACCATTTTCTATAAAAAAAAAATATATATATATTACATCGGTCATTCTTTTAATAAATGCACACTTTGTTTTTTTTACGTTTTTGAACATTTTTTGAAACGAAATATCTCCTATAGGAGATAGGATGAAAAACCATTTGATCATTTTTGTTAAGAAATACTATGACTTACCATGTTTTTTTAATTTAATTTAAATTGTTTTAATTTTTTTTATAAAGTCATAGTATTTCTTAACAAAAATGATCAAATTGTTTTTCATCCTATATCCTATAGCTTTTGGTATTTCGTTTCAAAAATTGTTCAAAAACGTCAAAAAAAAAACAAAGTGTGCGTTTATTAAAAGAATGACCGATATGTATTTAAATAAATTAATAAAGTTCACTTTAAAATATAAATGAAATTCCTAAAAATATTATTCGCAGATTTTTTATACTCATCATGAAATTAAAAACGTGAACTCTTTACTTGATCTTCTTTTTTTACATAAATACGCTGGACAGGTTTTTGAAGTTATGTATATTTTCACAAAAAGTAATCCGGTTGAAATGTTTCACACCTTAATTTGAAGCAATATAACGATATTTCTGTAATTTGACATCTGTAAAAGTTATCTATAACCCAACATAGTTATGAAAGCGTTTTGCAAAATAAGCTTTCAATTAATTTGTATCAATAACTAAATTTGCTAAAATAAATTCTAAAATCAATTAATTTGCATCGAATATCTAGTGTGCTTATTATATTGTGTTATTTGAAAAAATTATTTTGGAATTCAATACGGGGATAAGCAAGTTGAGTTTGTATGCATTGTTCTTGGTTTTTTATTGTTTTTGTCCATAAATACATAGTTTTCATAAGAATTCATTGAATACATTTTTTTGATTTCGGTCAAAAAGGGGGTGAATATGCAAAAATTTTGAACAAACGATACACCATTTTAAGGGGAATAAATTAAGCTTTCTTAAGAAGCTAAAAAAGTTATAGGTCATTCAGACATTTTTTGGAAAAAACGGTTTTTTAAAAAAAGATTGGTCAAAATTCGTAATATCTCCAAAATTATGTGTTAAATTTCAAAGAAATTTCACCATTAAATTATCTTTCATTTGATATACATTCAGGGGTTCCAAACTTATGATGATTGTTCCAAAAGCTATATCCGCAACTTCCGATATATATATCTCCGAAACTAGATCCGAGCGACACTTTTTTTCATACTTTTTATTTATTTTGTAATCCCCTTTTATCCCTAAAAAACAAAAATTGGAGAATGTGAGCTAAAGTAAACCTGTACCTGTAAATGACCAACAAACTTTTTAATTTTTTTAAAAAAAATATAATTTTGGTTAGTTTGCACTTCATTGCAAAGAAAAACATTAGCATCAACTTCGGTCACCTAGATCCGATGTTATTGTTAGAATGACCAACGGATGAAACTAGATGGCTGGTTCATTTAATAAATTTCCAAGTTCTACACTCACATATTTATATAGCATAAAGTAATCATTCAACAAAATTTTATTAAAACGCAATTTAAAATATTTTTATTTCTTAAGAGTTCTGAAAATCTGTTTTTGTTTGTTTTTCAATAATAATCGCAGTTTACATACCTTGACAATTTAAAGTTACAAAAAGGCCAACAAACAAGCAAATCAAAAGACTTCTAGATGTTTTCATTTTGTTGAGATTAAGAAACTCAAAATTTATTTAACTTTGCTTTCTTGACAAACACCGACCAGATCGCTAAGTCAACGCCAACTGCAGATGTAACGATTAAAACTGTTGAAAAAGAATATAAAAAAGAAAATAGAAGCGAATATAAAAGAAATTACTCTGCTCAAAATCATTCCAATCGCATAATTTGAGGCCTCCATTATGGATGCAGTAACGTTTTTAGAAAACGTACATATACATATATTTATATTCTTATATATAAAATATAAATGTTTTATACTACTTCTGAGCGAATCAATGTGAATGCTTGATAATTTTATTGTATAATGTGTATTATAAGATTTACTTTAAATAATTGCGTTTTACATAAAAGTATATAAAAAATTACCTTTTTCTCAAAAAAATATGATTATTGGAATTCCCAAGAAATGCAAAAGATGACTACTGCTTGTTTTGAAATTTGAGAAATAATGACAGCTCTCATGTAAGTATCACAATCAGAGTTGTCGTTTATTCAACGTTTAGGTCTATAGCTCATTGCGACAAACAGTTTTCGTCACATTAATTCAAATGGGTGTGCGCTCACTGTGTTTTATGACAAACACAAAACTTTTTTTCTGAGGTGCTGGAACTTTTGCAAAACAAAACTGTCTCGGTATGACAGAATAGGGGCGTTCACATTATCCTTCATGCTGTCCATCATGCTTGACAAACCTCATTGCTCGATAATGTGGATGGATTTCAAGATAAATGCCAAACAAATAGCACAAAAGAGAATAGACAAGAATTTCTTTCACAGGATTTGTGTGTGTAAAAGCCGAGTAAACAATAAATAAATGCTGAGAAAATCGAATAGGAAAAGAGAGTGATAGAATTGCACAACTACCAGCGCAAGTCTGTGCGACCAAATTGTTGTGCAAACTTCCACAACTTGTTCAAAATACTCTCCATACGATTTTTGACAGTTCGTTTGCACAGGGCTCAGAAGTGCACAACTTGTAGAGTTTGCGTGGGTTTTTAACGTTTATATGAATACCTCTATCGTTCGTTATACAAAATTTAGTTTTGTCTGGAAGTTTTAGCCATGAAATGTCAATGTAAATGCTGAATGTATTTTTTCTTTCTAAATAATTTGTTTACTTGCCGCAATATTTATGTGGAATTACTGTGACTGTCGAAGTCGAGGGGCAAACTAAAGAATGTCAATCCTGACCGAAGGCCACCCTTTTGCCAAGCACACATTGAAATTGTCTTACTGTGCTTACCACAATACTTCTGCATATAAGATATGGTAAGTTGACACCCAATAGCTTGTCGAACACTAGCTTTGCCAAAGCCAAAGTGCTTATGCATTATAGTTTAATTGCATTATATGCCGTGCAATTTATACGATATACGCATACCATAGAACGGTGAAAGATGGGTCGTTGCTAACGCGCATTGAACATTTGTAGTGAATAAAAATTGACACTAGCAAAATTTATCGCAGAGAAATAGAACAAATATTTTTTGGTGGAATTGACACATAAGATAAATCGCACGTCCCAATTCTGTTTAGCTCTTTAAGGTATAAACGAACGACTTTCGGACAAAGCTGATTTTGTACTAATTATCTGTACGCGAACAAACCCAAAATCTGACAGACATAAAAAAAAGTAACTGCTCATCCACAAAATTGTTTTAGGTTCAAAATGAGTGCTGCTGATAGCGGAATGTTATCGAGTTATTTAGAAAAAGGAATTGTCCTGATAGTGGCTGATATATTAAGTGTGATAACAGTATCATCATGTCTTGTGATCAAGGTACCTCAAATAAAGACAATAAGGACGAATAAATCATCTCATGGTAAGATAATAGTTTTTATGAGTTCATAGTTTATCTTACTTCTCTTTTTCATTAGGAATAAGTGTTTTTGGACTATGTCTCGAACTATTCAGCTACACAGTAATGATGTCCTATAATTACAGTAGTGGTTACGCATTTCTATCGTATATGGAATATCCGATATTATTGCTACAGGAGTATGTTTTGATTTATTATGTTTTCCTTTATCAAAATCTACTGGGCAACAAAACTCAAATTACGGCTGTGTTGTACGTTATTATAGCTACTTTGATTTATTTTAAAGTATTTCCTTTTTTAATACTTGCTTTTCTCGTGGTAAGTTTCGGATAGCAATATTTCAATACTCTTAAGCTTGAGCTTATCAAGTTTTATATATTTAATCAACATTTCTATTTTTATCTACTTATTTTGTTTTCTATAATTTACTAATGGTGTATACTGATTTAAGGGAACTTGTTAAACGAGAATTTCGTTACGTCATCATAAACTGATTGATAGTTGTTTATTTCGTGACAAAATACATATCTGATTTTTATAAATATGTAATCATTTTGCGGCGTTAGGTAGGCTGTGCAAAGGATATTTATTTTTCTGCATTTGAAAAAAAAAAATAAGAATATATCAAAGACATGGTGTTTTTGTTTGAATTTTTTTCAAAGTTTTAGCATTGGACCTAAAACAAATCTCACAAAATTTCAGATTCCCAGATCAAACCTGTGCACGACGTAAACAGAGTTTCTCATTTGTTCGAAATTGAGGAAAAAAAAAAAACACTTGCTAAAACATAGAAAAAAAAAACACGCACTTGGATCTAAAAAAAACTCCCAAAATTTGAGCTTCCTAGATCAAACAGTATTTTCACATTTAATTAGTTAACACACTTCTTTTTTTTTAAACGAAATATCTCAAAAACTATAGGGAATAGACTAACAAAACATATAATTTTTGTAAAAAATATAAACCTTTAAATAAATTTCTGTAAAGAAAATAAAAACAAAATCTATATTATGCACTCCCTCTTTACAAACTTTTTTTTCTTTTAGCCATTTTGCACACCCATCGGAGCGACAAGTAAGGTTCTGCAGCTGATTGCAATTTTAAGAGCAAGAGATGCTAGTTCCGTTAGTCGAACCACTTGGGCACTTTCGGCTTTTACTAATATGAGTACGTTCTTTTAAGACATAATATAATTAATAGTATTTTTAAACTATTTTTAAACAAATATTGTTTTTTGTAGCACGAATCTATACCGTATATGTACAATCACATGACTGGATGTTGCTCTCTAACTTTTTAATATCGACGTTTCTCAGCTCATTTGTTTTTATTGCATCATGTGTTTATAAAAAAGGCAAAAGGACAAAGAAAGAATAAGCATTTAGCTAAAACTTTTTCCAGAAATGGAAAACTATTTCCAGAAATGAAAATAGTTAATTTGCACATTATCATTAGTGCAACTTAGATTATTCTGTAAATAATAGAAAAAATTTAATCGAAACAAAAAAAATTAAAGCAATAAAAATAAGTTAGGGTCAAAATAACCAAATAAAGACATTTTTTTGCTGTTGGTTGGCCGTAGTCCATATAATTTAAAAACACCAAAATTAAGATAGTTTACACCATGGTTCATTTATACCATGAGGGAAATGTTTTTACTTCCGTTTCGACCAAACCCTTTAAACGGAATTTGGCAAAATGAGAAAAGGTTTATGATAATCAGATGGTCATTAAATTAGTGGCGTCATCGCAACTACAACAACAGCAATTGCCTTCATCATCTACTGCAGCAACACCCATCTTGTTGCAGGCAGCCTCTTCATGTTCAGCCGCCGCCGCCGCTGCTGCTTCTGTGTCCGGAACATCATCACAAGAGCCGCCACATGTTTTGTTGCATTTGGATGCTGGAGTCTCATTGCCGCTTTTTAGCGCATCAAGGAGGATGATAAGGGTAATACCAGCAAATCGTTTCACTTTTCATAACAATAATAAATTACGTCTTAAAATAAACACAATGCATTGCATTTTCATTCCAAAAGATTTTGAAGCAAAAATGAAAGTTGACACCAGGTTAGGCACATTAAATGAAATACAAATCTTACAAAGTTATTACAGTCAATAAATTAGGTATAGCTAAAATGTTACTCCTAACGTTCAATTATTTTGTAAAAAGTATAACTAAAGCGCTACAGTAAAACCCGCTTGATTACCTCACGGATAATTGATTTTAACGGTTAATTGCCTTGATATCGGAAACCCTGTGAATTTTTCTTACTAAATTTCACGTTTAATTAACTAACGCTTAACTATTTCGGTTTAGTACCTCAAATTTTCTAGCTCCAAATGTTGATTTGCGTCTAATTTCATTCGTTTATTTACCCAATGCACAAAATGTGAACATCAAAATTATTAAATGCCAACATACAATCTAGTTGTGCAACACGGTTGCTCTACAAATTGTACAGTGTGTACAATACATATCGGTCATTCTTTTAATAACTGCACAGTTTTTTTTTTGAAAAATTATCAACTCTAGTTTCTTTTTTACTTATTAAATTTTTTTTTTCAAGCCATAGAACACATAGTGTGTACATTAGACCTGTTCAGAAATTTACGAAATATGAATTTTTAAATGGGCTGAAAGCTTATCTGAAAGCTCTATGAATTTAAATAAGATTTGCATAAAAAAAAATTTAAAAATATTTCTGTTAGATATTGCGCTTTTGGTCGGAAGGTCGAATTCGGGTGTTAATCTGAATTTTAAAAGGTTCTCTCAGAAACACATAAATAACTTTTATTCTAGAAAATATTTCAAAATAAAAATAATGCAGTTTTCCTATGTTTAGTCTAATTAACCAGTTCTTAAGGTCAGAAACTTTTAAAATTGTTTCAACACGTAAAACATGTAATTTTAGATTTTTTTCTGAAATTACAACTTTAACATTAAATATTTCCGAGAAAAAAAATTTCAAAAATTATTAAATTATTTTTTTACTATTATATAGCCTACTACCTTTGTGCTTAACTGAAAGTAGCCAGTTATTTTTGAACGTCTTTAAATTGCTTCATTCAAAAGAAAATGTACAAATTGATTACGTTACATATTTTTGATTTTATTTTTACTTGCCCTACTAATATGCTATTGATTATGTATTTGAATGAGGATGTAACCCTTTAAAAATATTTCATTGTCTTATATGTTCAATTGTGCCCTAAAAATGATAAATCCAAAAGTGCAACTAAGCTTCGGCTTGGACTTTTGACGGTGCAAATTTGTCCATTTTTTATTATAACTCAAAAACTATACATTTTTAATGCCTACACATCATATAACGATCCACGAAAGTATTTTGATGAAGATTAGCGGAGTTAACTGGACTTCATTATTGGGGCTTGAAGGGATGGTAACACAACATTTTTTCGAATTTGGGTTGTTTTCGACTTAAAGAGGTTCCACTGTATAACAAAAGGATGCTTATACATTTCAAACAGGTTTAAACAAACTTTAAATAATTTTTATAGTTTAAAATATAGTGAAAAGTTCGCTGTTTTTACTGTGATCAAAATCCAAGAATCGCTTCTGCATAAAGTCATTAATTAAGCGGTGAACACTGTTCTTGGCAAGGATGTATGACTGTAACGTATGAATGTTAGATTTATGAAACTCTTATAATAAAAAAGGTCATTAACTTTTTTCAGTAGTTTTGTGAATGTTACCAAATGTGGCATATTAATATTTTTTTATTGTATAAAATTAAAAAATAGGACCAACTTTACAAATAAAGTGCCACACCGACAGCTATTATCATAGCAAATGCGAATCCAGCATAAATAGAAATTATTTTCCAATCCATTGCTTTTTTAACCCTCTCTGTTACAACTTTACGTTCCTTATATTTTTTTTTGGTAAATAATTTTTGGTATTGTTCTAGTTCAATACGATTTTTTTCTTTTTCTAAAAGCTTTTGTTTATCCGACTCCTGTTTTTTAAGTTCTTCGGTTATAGCACGTGTCTGCTCACAATATTCATCGCATTGTAGTGTTTGAAGTCCGGCACGGTACTTATCACAGGAAATGTCTATTTTTATACGTTTACAGACACAAAAAATGCGAATTTTTTTGCGACACATTTCCGGATTGAGACATTTTCCAGCATGGCATATCATTGTACAGCGATGGCCACATGGATACTTAAAATAGGAAAAGTTGAATTCAAGTTTAATAATAGATAAAAAACAAATTGGTCCTTACAGTTTTTATGCAACGTCCACCACAACTTAATTTACTTTGTTGGATCATAGCAAATTCTTCTGCAGCTATATATTTACTATTATATTCTGAACATAAAAACACGACCTGTGTGAGTTCGCAGTAGCATTTTGTCTTAATGATAGCGTTACACGGTTGGCATGGTTGGATATGACAAGGACGCTGACATGGATGTATACAACCTGGAGGGCGTGGAATTTCACAACCTTTTGAGCAACTTGCGCATCCGTCTTGTTCCTATATGTCAACATAAATCACTGATTAAACAATACCTTTGTAGGCGATTAAAATAAAATCACTCCAAAGTTATCAACAAATAAATAAATATTAATTTACTTAAATATGAATTTACTTTTATAGATCGAAAATTACTTTTATTTACAGTCCTTGGATAATATATTAAATGGAAGAATGTGTATTATTTACCTTCATATTGCTTTTATCCGGCACTGAATGACATACCAGTTCACATCTATGCCAGCTGCATTTTAATAAACGATTACATATACGTTGACATGATGTTGGTTTTGAATTCCAGCAAGGCCATTCCGCATTTTCATGACCACCAATGCAAGTAACCATAACTTTTATTTCACATTGTGGATGTGGGAATTTTTTGAACTCAAACTGTTTCGAAAAAATAAAAAGCATTGCACTAATAAATAAAAATAATAAAACTGTATCGGTTTTTCACGATTTTCTTTTCAAATCTTTCTAAATTGTCTTCTACAGACAATAACGAACAAAATAAAAAAAAACTAAGCAACTCTGTCATGACTGACTCGAACGGACAGCATTTAATTTTTCTAAGGAAAATCGAAAAAACGGTGCAAGTTAATTCAATCGCAAGTTATGCTGTACTTTCTCCATACAAAAGTCACATAAAAAAACACTACATAAGTTTTTTTCAATTTCCCCATTTTTCTTTCAAATTTTCCAAACTTATTTTTGCAATATACCTTGCCTGAACAATGGCGAACTTATCAAAAATAATTATTCAAATCGATCGAGCCATTCTCGAGTTTTTGCAAAATGTGTTGTGCAAAACTGTAGCAACAAAATCGATACGCGTATAAAAAAATTGTGTATCTCTTAATATTAGGGGCACACAAAAAGTTTTATAGGAATCAAAGAATATATTCATTAATCATATAAAAACAAAATTATATTCAAATTTTTTTTTGAATTTTTTTTAAAAAAATTTAAAATTATTTAATACATTTGTCTGTGATTTGTCTGTGTGCAAAACAAAAGCATCCAAACATGAAAACGTAAAAATATAACAGAAGATCCAGTTCGGTTCAATAAATGAACCAGTATTGTAAAGTATAAGTCATAATTTAAGTTTAGTTTAATTTTTGCGCTAGCTGTGACATTAACTATTCAGTTTATAATGGCCCGTGATAAATCTTTAATCCTCAAAAATTTCCAAATATGAAAAAAGTAAATCGTAAATACAAATCGTATCTCTTGCAAAACTTGCAAAAATATTAACCTCTCGATAATTTGTAGGCTGATAAAAAGTATAATTGCACAAAAAACTCAACAACGGAACATTGAGGTGGGCGGCCGCAGAAGAAATCGACGCGTGATGACAAAAAAAAATTGGTTGATGTTCAAATTAAATCTATTTGCCACATTAAGAGGTCGTTCGGACACTTAATTTAGATATCTACCACAGCACTATTCGCAGACGAGGTATTGAGATCAGTCTTTTGTGCAATTATACTGTTTGAGCAGCCTAAAAATTATTGATCGGTTAATATTTAACAGTTTTGCAAGAGATATTTGCGATTTACCTTTTCCATATTTGGAAATATGTAATTGAAATTTTAGAGGATTAGAGTATTTATCACAGACCATTATAAACTGAAGTCAAAAAACAGCGAAAAATTAAACTGAACTATACTTTACAATAACGGTTCTTATACTGATAAGTTTTGGAACTTCTGTTATATTTTTACATTCTCATGTTTTGTTGCTTTTGTTTTGCACACAGACATATTTGAATGTATTAAATAGTTTTATTTTTTTTAAAAAAATATAAAATATAATTTGAACATAATTTTATTTTTATAATATAAATATATTATGATTAATGAATATATTCTTTGATTCCTATAAAATTTTGTGTGCCCCTAATATTTAATAGCGCAATAAATAAATTTGGCTACTGCCCAAAAGCGTTTCACTTTAGAGCAGTGGTCGGCATTCTTATGCCCGCGGGCGAACGAAGAGGATAAGCGAGAGTAAGCAAACTACAAAATGAGTTGGTTATTTCGTCAATGCACTGCAAAAATCATATGGCGAAATAATTATTTTTTCGCCGAAAATTTTTTTGGCAATGCGCAATGAATAATCTGCAAGCGAGTTTTAGGTATAGTTAATAAATTTCATATAGAAAGGCATTTTATAGCTAAAGTTCAACCCCTGAAATACGAAATCATATGGAACGTAAACAGCAAAACGAGCAAGCATTTTCTCAGTGATTGCGGCTTTTGTCATTTCCCTCTCTTTTGAGAGTGAGAAAAATTTGATATTTACGCTCTGCCGACCACTGCTTCAGATCAAATAAACAGAGAATTGACATATGATATATTTTTTATGAATGAAATATGCTCCATTTGCCAATTTTTTTAGGTTTAGGAACTTTTAATGAAGGTTAAAGTATGTAGTAAGTTGCAAATTAAAAGAGCTAGAAGCAGACTTGGGTATTTTTGAATTACATTTCTTTCAATTACAATTACAAGTTATCATTACTTTCAATTGAAAAAATAAATTAAAAGTAATTGTAATTGAAATTTTTCACTTACACTAATTTCAAATACATGTAATTTAAAATTACAATTACATGCAATTCTAATTACTTTTGTAATTGGAATAGTAATGCATGAAAATGTAATCTTTTAGAAAGTTGTAATCTATTACTTTTGCCAAGTAATTTGAAACGAAAATTAATCACACATTTTTCAGCAATTACATTTATTAAAATTTGAAAAAAGTTTTCTCAATGTTGCGAAACTCAAAAAGATTTGTCATGAAGTGTAAAGGTAAGACTGTTTCTATTACGATTGTTTATGTTATTGCCATCATTAATACAATACATACACTTTTTGAGTTATAATCCCATACTGTTTTCTTTTGCGCCGATGAATTTAAAAACACTTTTACTGCTGCATGGCACTTAGCTTCACATGTATGGCCACATGCACTGGTATCATTAAAAAGGTCACATTTTTGATTACATGGTGGACATTCATTCTTGTGACAGCGATGTCGATTTAAATGATGACATTTTGATGGAATTCTGTTTAAAAAAAAAAAAATATTAGAATGATTCTTATTAAATTATGGTATTGAATATCAAACCTGCACGGTTCATTACATGTTACGCGAGCCGTACGCTCACTACCACAATGAACTTTTTTTGTTGTACTACCGCAACGACAGTTAATTTGTGCAGTCTGATCACACGGATAACAAGGACCGTCATGGCAAATGGATTTGCATTTATGCTTTTTGCAAGAAAGGCTTTTTCCACAAATTTTGTCACAGGGTGAACATTGCCCATCACAGCACTTAAAAAATTTAATTTATTTGAAAAATCATAAAAAATATACTGATTGTTAATTTTAGATTAGCTTTAGCGTGTACCTTTTTGTTACATGCATGTTTTCCGCATTCACGAATTTGTTTACATTTAGTTTCGCAAGTAAATGATTTCCAACATGGCAATTCTTTTTCATGTTTTCCACAGCGACACTTCTTTTTGGTAATAATCAAACACTAATTAAAAATATTAAGGAATAAATCTTAAATTCCTATGCAGAAACTCCGCCTTGCAAGCAAAAACATCTAAGGCTCAAACTTTTTGTATTCAAAATGTGATTGTTTTTAAATAAAACTGACAGTTTATAGTGTGAAAGCTTATAATATCAATTTTAAGCATGATTTAACTATGATTATACCATGATTATATTCATAATATATTATTTGTATATGACGCAAGCGTCAAAACAACTGATATAAAGCTACATGAGCAAGAGTTATTAAAACATGTATTTCAACACTACGTTAGTATTTATCTGTATAAGAAAGAGACCCATACATTACAGTCCTCAGTTTTAATTTTGTATTATCTAATGGTTAAAAAAAAAATCAATAAAATTGAATTGAATTGACTTATGGTATCAAAGTCTCCGTCACCAAACACTCCCATAAATGAAAGTTATTTCGAAGGTATGAAAATCCTTATGGGTAGTTTTGTCTAGACATATAAGGCTATTGTAATCCACTGACACATCTTGAAAAAAACAAAAAGTTTTTTTTTAAACCACTCTAATATAAACTAGTAAACATAAACTCTGCGGAAACTTATCTGTGTGAATTGAATAATTTTAGATATATAAAAAATCAAATATCTGATATCTCTTTTGCAGAAGATTTCTTGATCAACTTATTTGTTGTAAAAAGCGAAAGTCTGTTGTTTTTTTTTTAACTTAAAAATTACGATAAAAGACTTTTTTCAGCAAAACTTTCATAATGTACAACATTTTAGAAGAAACGATTTAGGAAAAAACAGATAGTGGATGATCATATTTATCCCTAATAATCGTGAGTATTTTATTTGTAGACGTACATTTTCATAAAAAACATTATTGTTTTAAAAACTGAAATCGGGTAATGTGATATAGTGAAAGTTGGGTAATGTGATATACTATATCATATGACCCACTAAGATTTGTATGACAAAACAAACGTTGTTTCAGGTGTACAAGGAGAAAAGACATGACCATATTTTTGCAATGTGATTTTGTTTGGGCTCATAATCAATGTTTTCCAAAAAGTCGTAATTCCCATTAAATTTTTAATTTTTGCTTAATTTTTGAATTAATCTGAGTTTAAATATATTATTTGAATTACTTAAATAGTCAAACTTCTCTTAAAATGACAAATCATCCATAATATATTAACAATCCTGCTGTCTTTTATTGCTTTGGGTAATATGATGTGGTATATCACATTAACCGAATGTTATTGGGTTTTTTCCCTTTGCTCCAGAATAGGGTTACGCTAAAGGAGTCCATAGCCGTTATATACTTAATAATGCATGAAGGAATCATAAGACATAGCAATATCTATGTTATAACAAAAAACTTACAAGTTATTACGAAAACAAAAATACCTATATCACAATACCCGAAGTTACTCTATGGACCCTATAATGTGCACAATTTATAGTAGACTCTTTTCCTGGAACCTGGAACTTTTCAGTTTAGCTGTGGTTTATTGAAAAACAAATTAATATTTGAGCCGTTTATTTTGAAACTGGCATAAGTCACTTTGTTTTTAAGTCGAGATATTTAAGTTAGCATCCATATTTTTAAACGTGTTAAAACGCAAACCCTTAAATATCTCGACTTAAAAACAAAGTGACTTATGCCACTTTCAAAATAAACGGCTCATTTAAGGGTTTGCGTTTTAACACGTTTAAAAATATGGATGCTAACTTAAATATCTCGACTTAAAAACAAAGTGACTTATGCCACTTTCAAAATAAACGGCTCATTTAATTGGCTTAGTAGTTTTCGCTTGAACGTGGATTATTATTTTTATATAAATTTATGTTTATATACCAAACTACAGTCGCCTTTATGACATCTCTGCGTACAAAAGTGAAGTCCACATGGCAATTTTTTCTGACATGTATCACCGCAAGAGTCAATTGTTTCATCACAAGGACCGATTTTTTTCTGAAAGCCAATATATAAGACAAATTACTAGAATATCGATGGACTATCTACATACATATATGTATGTATATCATCCAAGTATACACTGTCAGCCAAAAATTTCACCACTTATCGTGTCAAAAATGCAATATAGATTCAAGTTTTAAAAAGAAAAAAAATTGAAATGGCATTTAAGATTTCTTTATCTAACACTATGACATGGCTGTCAGGTTGTTAATATGACCTTTTAATTATCATTGGGTGAAATTATCTACTGGCAAAGAAATTAGAGAACAATTCAGCATTTCAAAATACATACCATAATTTTGAGTATTCGAGTCAGTTGAAAGTGTTATAAATGGTAAAAAGAACACGAGAACGGAGAGTTTTAAAATCTTAAATGCAGAGTTGTCAAGTGGACGCTTTAGACGCGGCCAAGCCGTTAAGTGCAGGTCAAAAACATGACCTTTGTGGGAATTGAAAAATTTTGGAAAAAGTCGTTAAATTGGAGGATTTTATATTATATGTACATACTTAAGTTTTGTTTTTAACGAGCAAAAAAAATTTCATGAAGTTTTTTACATTCGCTGACCAAAAAAAAAAGAAACTCAAAAACCGACAAAAAATTAATATGCCAATATTAAAAAAAAAATCATGTGTGCAGTTCACACGCGCTAGAAGTGAAACTGCGATATAATGAGACGAAAATGTTTTATTAAAATTATTTAAGTTGACGGGATCTAGAATACATAGGTACAGCAAGGCTTTGGTAGAATTACTTGAAAAAATTTAAGAAATAGCAAATCTTTATGTATGTATTATTTTGACAACCAATCTCGAAGCTGATAGTTTTAGTACACTCAGCTAGATGAGTACTTTAATTTGATGTATCATTTACTGCTGTAGATATTATAGATGCCGTAAATTTTTATCATTTTAATAAACATTTTCGTCGCATTCTATTGCAGTTTAGTTTTTTTTTTTGTTATATTTAATTTCGTTTATTTGTTTTTGTTTTTTCATTGCATTTACGTCCACGAAATAAACATAAAATAAGCTTATGCAACAGCATTTTATTGAGTAGGCCATGCCATTATTCACAACACATGCATAAAACCACGATTGCACGATTTCCGATCTCGGTAAAAGAACTAAGCTATCGCATAAACATAGTAATAGAAAGCAATCAACGTAATTCTCCTCGCTATAGCAAGACTGCAAGGAAATGATCAGTGTATTGCTTGACAAAATTGAAAAACTAGATAATCTTTCCACGCTTATATCTCAACTTTTGGTTACCCGATCTCAAAACTTTAATTTGATATATAATTTATTGCTATAGATATTCTAGATCCTAAATAAAAAAAAGCGTCTCATGTTTTGCGTTGCGTTACAAATTCTTCAAATGACCCCCACTAAAGAAGTTTCACTTCAAAAAAGTCATCAACTTTTCCCCTAAAAAAATTAAATTTTTTATCATTTACAGGAAAAGTTATTTTATTTTGGAAAGGCCGCTTCTTTGTTTCCAACTTGGCAACACTGCTTACATACCTTCTGTTGAAAAAAAAATCTGAAAACATGAGTTTTTCAACGATTGAAGCTTATTCCGGAAGGCAAGTTCTAATAAAACCAAATTATGAACTTAAAGCTGAGCGTTCACATTTTTACCACGACATTCTTCAGTGCCCTAAAAAAAATATTAAACAAAATTGCCAACCAATACTTTTTTTTGTTTTGTTTTACTTTTAAGCATTAGTTTTATTTACGTGTCATATAAAATTTTATAAAAATGCTTGGACTTAAATGCTTTCTATTTTTCTGAGTAGATCGTGGAGCAATTTTGTTCTCATTAGCTGTGTGTTTATTTTCGTAGTTAAATTTGTAGATAAATAATTTGAGCGAGAAGAGCGCAATTGTACTCAAAAAGATAAAAAAAATGTCAAAAACGAAAATTATATTATTAGGATTTTTCGAATTTCAAAGCAAATTTTAATTCGCTACACACTTTTTATTTTGATAAAGTTAAGCAAATTTATGTTTCCATTTAAACAATATAGGTATCAGTTGATAAGTAATTTATTAAGCTATAATATTAATGTGAAAAAGTTTTAAATCGGTCCATTTATAATCAAGAGGAATGGTTTAAAATTAATCCAACCTGTTGATTTCTCTCATTTTTACGCTCATATTTAACTACTTATGGAAGTAAACAGACACGAGTTAGGCAGTTTTAGGCAACAAAAGGCGCCTTAACTTAACTTTTGACGTGTAAACAGACACAGCTATTATTAATAAAAAATTTAGTTTTTTTATTTTCTTGAAACTTACATATGTATGTAGATGAATTGAGGTCCCTTTTAACAATCTTTGATTTAAATAATATACCAGCCATTTCAAAAAAACAAAAATTGTTCTCTGTTTTCCCAATAGTCGAATAGTATAAATGTTACTTACCGTTTTCCCACAAGGACAGGAACGTGGCAATCCCAGCGGACACTCACCACATGAATCAGAGTGACAAATTTTCTTGCAGAAATGAATACCACATGGATACTTCCGACTACAAATCTGTAAAGTTTTTATGTTTCAGTCGGTAATTAACAAATGAGTCACATATAAAACGATTTATTTAATTTTGTAACTTGTAACGTCATTTTACTCTCAGAAAAACGAAATATTTTAGTTAATATTTGTTACTTTTCAGGTACAAATTTTAGATCCAAGCATAACCTTGCGCTTACCCGCATATTGTGGGATAGAGTAGAGGTATCATACTTTTGTTTATTTTTGATAGAAACCTACTCAAGCACAAGTTGCTGTAAGGCTTTATTTAAAAATCTATGCTATCTTGTGTACATAGTATTATTTTGGAGTTAAAATTGGTTGCCTAACGTAATTTTTTGCATACTTACAGTTTTACACTGCCACAATAATTCTGAGCAACTACGCATCGCTTCTTCACTTTTACAAATACATTTTTGATTACTAGTACGATTGCAGGGTGGACATTTTGTTTTCTCGTGACATATCTGTTCACATCGGTGCTTTTGGCAAGATAGAATTTTGCTACACTGCATTAGAGTAAAAAAAATTTATTTAATAGTTTGTTTCTTTTAATTCGGCCATTCTATAAAAATGAAATGGACACAACAGTATATTGCTACATACCATTTCTTCACACATCCATGTCTTTTGAAAACATCTCACGGATTTTGGTTTAGACTTTCCACAAACGCATGACGTGTACACATTTTGAGGACAAGGTGGACATGGTCCTGGATGACAGAGCAACAAACATTTGTGACCACACTCCGGCTGCAAGTTCTTGCCACATAATTCACCGCATGAATGTGGTACTAACCAGGCTTGTTGAGAGGGATTGAGTTCTTTCCCACAAAAACACTCATAGTTTAAAGGTCGCTGATTTGGTTCATAATCCGTTCGGCATTGCGGACAACACCATTTCGGACTTTTTGGCTTTTTTGGTGGTACAAATGTACCTAAATTATTGTAATAACCTTGGTCTGAATGCTGCTGATTCGATTTTATCTGGGCAATACTATCGTTAGCCCAACGTTTTATGCAGTTTAAGTGAAAAAAACAGAAACAATGCCGACATGACCAAATTGCATCTGCACGTTTCACGCTTGCAATACAGATGAGGCAAGTAGCTGCTCCAGATTGTAGTACATTTTCAAGGAAACTTGATGTTTTGGATAAAAGTTGCTGTTGTTGTCCACTAGCATTAACTTTATAGTTGCTATAGAGCTTATCTGAAATGCAAAAAATAAATTTTTTAAGCTAATGGTTACAAATTCAAAATGCTACCAACCTAAAATGTTTCCTTCATCCAGATCCTCTTCATCGGAACTTGATACATAGCCCTCCACTAACTTTTTCACATTCTCCATATTTCTGCTTTTGATTTCTTTAAATTTCTCATCCATATTGTTGTTTTGTGTCTTGCTTTTTTCATTCTCAATGGATTTTGTATTGAAAGAAGTTTTATTAATCGGCATTTTGCTCTTGATTTACTTCAATATCACCGCACTACACAGTTCCAATTTTTTTCTTCGTATTTTGGAGTTGATTCCGGGTGCTCGTTGATTATTACGTTGTCAATGTCTTTGTCACAATTATTTTTTCCAATACACTGAATATTCTAATTACATGTGTTAAGTTTTTAGTGCATTAAATAAATGCTGTGAAGACTAAAATGGTGGAAAACTTATGAAAAAAAATGCCTGCGTCGTATGCTTTGATCTAAATTTTTAAAATTTGAGTGTTAACCTTTCATAACTCTGGTACTGACCACTAGGAGCTGTTTTAAAATCAGAGCCAGCTTTATGGCTGGCAAACTCGTATGGTTGAACGGGGCCTAGCGCGGTAAGGAGCCAAAAGCATCAAAAAATATTTTTTTTTTAAATTGGTATCAAACTTTTTTGAACTGATCTATAGTGCAACTTAACTATTTCTAGGAATGGAAATAGTTTAAACTAATAATTGCTTAATCGGCATTAATCAGAAGAATCAGCGTCAGCAAATTGCAGAAAATTTATGACAGTTGAAAGATTGGTGGCGTACAGAAGTTCCGCAGTTTAGTAAAAGTTTTGCGAAAGCAAGCAAGTTCACAATAAGTTTCATAAGTGAGCGATTGCCTTGTATCATTATGAAACATAATAGATCTGCTCTTTATCTAGTCAGATTTAGAGGATTTATACGTTGAACAGAATTGGGACGGAATCAGAAAAGCGGCAACGAAATTCCGCTGTCAAAAATTAACACACACTTGATGCTATGAAATTGAACAGAATTGCGGCGCACGACTGATAACCTACCGACGGATATCCGTCGATTTAGATTTAATTCTAATTAAACACCATGAATTTGCTGACGCTGATTCTTCTGAGTAGTTTAGCGCCTCTCTTTGTTAAAAATTAGTCAGCGTTTACACAAGGAAATTCTGTGAAAGAAATTCTTGTATATTCTCTTTTGTGCTCTTTGTTTCATGGTACAATTATTGTACCATGCTTTGTTTTGCATTTGCGACAAACGAATAGTTTTGTACCTCGTCTCGTTACGTACGTAGTTTCAATTAGAATTTTAATTAGAATTTTCTGGGACAAAATTGCAAAAAAATGCTACAAAATTTTCAGTCCAGTTGGGATATATGAGCATTTTAAATTACATTTTTAGGCCCATTGTGTTTAAGTTCATCGTTTCATGTAGTTTGAAGAGCTTTAAAATTTTTCAAGCGCTTTAAGTTTCTGAACTGTCCCATTGTGTTGAAGTTCATCATTACATGGAATTTTTCTTTTAATTTGAATGTTAAACAAATTAAAGAAACTTCTTCAATTGCAGAAACGATCCGGAAATATGAGCTTTTTAAATTATGTATTTGGGCCAAAGTTATACATGGAATACGGAATTGGAGCATCACAGGTGAGAAGGCTGATTGATGGATGGCTCAATATTTTCTATCGACACTTTGTGAAAAGTAATGTAATACATGAACTTTGTGTTGTTTTCTATAGAAAATGTACGAACCGGGAGGTATGGAAAAAATCGGCGACCAGATTCTCTCCACGGTATACTGACATGCTTAAATATTTGCATAATTAATAGCAAAAATTATTGAATTATTATCATTTAGCTATCTATGATGTGGAACATAAGTTACTATTCCTCGCCCCTAATTGTTACATTCCTCTACCGACGTGGCTATTTTGTTACGGATTCCATATCCTCATTGGCGAAACTGACCACTAGCCTTGGTATAATTGTCGTTATATCTTTGTGCATGCGTGGATTTGGTCGAACACAGTCACGCTCATATAGTAAACTTGTTAAGGCATTGGAACTAGCAAAATCTTCTAAAACTTTGGAGGAGGGCAAACGAGTATATCGTCTGTTTGACTTTGATTTTAGCTTTTGGCGTGTGGATTTCGATGTTAATTCAGTTCTGGAGTAAGTAATTCATATAAACATTTTTTAAAATTATTTAAATTTATGCAAAAGTCAAACATACAAAAATAGTACTTACAAATACATACATCATAAATTGTAACATTAAAGGCTATCAAAAAACATCTTTCATATTGCCTTAATTTGTTTTTAGACTCTTAAAATTACTAAAAAGACCGTGCAATTGGACTTTAACTCATATTTCCGACTGGGATTTCAAATTGTTTAATCCACAAAAAATCAAAAACTGTTTTTAAGTACAAGAAGTCCTTAAAAATGAAAAGTCATTCCAAAACTGAACTTGTTGTTTTTTAACCTTTTTTTTGTTTCGGTAGATCATACGTATGAATAAGCATACCAATTGTACTTATTTAGTAAGTACAGTACTTATTTTCAGCTTCTCGTACTTAGTTTTCAAAACGTACTTAATTTGTACTTATTTTTCAAAGCGTACTTAATTTGTACTTATTTCGGCCGAAAACCGAATCCTTAGAAACAATATCCTCAAATGAAAAAAAGAAGAACAGAAAGTGATATACGGTGTAGTTTTTGCGACACGGAACTCAACATCGCAAACGTCGGAAAGAGAGAAATCGAAAATGCAAATGCAAATAAATCGGCAACGTACAAATGTCAATAAATTTGTCGTTGCCTTTTTTTCTTCGTTCCATTTGGTCTTTATCTCTACTGCACGCACCACTTACACCATGGTTTGGAATTGTTTGTACTTATTTTCAACTATGTACATATTTGATTTCAGGCAAATGTACTTATTTTTTCAAACTCAAAGTTACGTATGAAGGATATCCTGAAGAATTTTTCAAAACTGTTTTTATTTTTAAAATTGTTTTTATATCATACGTATATTCCGAAGAATTTAAAAAAAAATCGATTATAACAAAATTATTGTTTCATTTGTATAAAGCAGGGACGACAATAAAAAAGCCATAGCTCCACCTAAAGCTGAAGTTCGTTCAATACGATTTGCTACATTACCATGTGAAATTATAGCATATATAGCCATTCATACTTTTGGCATTCGCATGATATATCCTGGATCTATAAAACTATTGCAAAGTTACATGAGTATGTTTTAAAAATAAAATTTCTGATTGAAACTTTGTACAATATGTAAGGTTAATTTTTTCTGTAGGACCAATGCTGGTTGCAGGTCGCGCAAAAATGATTGAAGAAGAAAATGGAAAACGATATAAGATAAAATCTGTAGATCATAATGAAATAGATACCATGTTCGTTGATAATCGTTCTCTCGGAGTTAATGGAAAAACACTTGTTATTTGTTCAGAAGGTAATTTATTGATTTTAGTTGATAAGAGTTTAAAAACCTTTCCTTTAAATTCTATATCAATCATCAAAAACAGAATCTATTAATAGATTCTCACAGTTATGGGCCAGCAAAATCATAAGTTATGGAATGTTTTTAAAATTTTTCAGGTTATTAAAATATTTTTTTGTTTAAACTTTTCAAAATTAATTCATTCTGCAAAAATTAATTCAGTGAGACTTTTTTAGAGTTTTACATCTACATGCCTGAATGCCAAATTGTGGAGGAGCCGTAATTGGTAAACAGTCTAGCAATCGGAAAATTGGACCAAACCGATTTCCCGAAATAAAAGGTAGACTTTAACAAGATTTTGAGTCTTACCAGAAGCAAACTAGGAATTAGTATTAGAACAGTATATGTACACACCTGCTCAAAATAATAGTTACACCCTAGAGTTCAAAATTCAACACAACGGAAAAACTTTTTTATTCAAAATATTTAAGAAAACACAAATGCAGGTATCTTCGTAAAAATTCATTAAGAATTACCATAAGGTACGAAAGCTAAGGTAAATGAATACTATTTGCTCAATATTTGCCTGCTCAAAATAATAGGTACACCGGAAACAAAAGAAAATGTTCAAAACGTGAACTTTTTTATTTACACTTTCATTATTTAGTGTATGCACCTTAATTTTGATAACTTTCGCAACTCTTTTTGGGATACTTTTGATTAGAGCCTGGCAGGTTTCTTTGGGTATCTCATACCACATTTCTTGGACACACCCCATAATCGCTCCGTATTAGTGATGATGAAATTTGTCAAAACCAGCAATCCAGTAAAAATAATTAAAAATTGCGTACGAAGGTGAGTTACAACAGTTTTTAGTGCAATTGAAATGGAATTAAACGAAATTTTGTGTGAAAAATGAAGATTTCCCCTAAATTGTGGGAAATTTTTGAATGAACTATCAGTGGCATCTCTGAATAGCGTTTTGTAGATTCCCTTGCTCAAATCAACGAAGCTCATTGGTCATTTATGAACTTCGTCGATTTGAGAAGAAATCATATTCATATGAAGGAATCCGTTTTGGAATCCAAAAATCCATCTCTACTCAACACTTGAAGAACGTGATGATCGAAAGTGAACGAAACTTTTTGACGAGACGTGTTGTTCCGTAAGAACCCAACTTCAAAGCGTCACTAGTCATCATAACAGCTGTTTCAAAGCAAAATTCAACAACAAATTCACTTCGTTGGTAAAGGTAACATTTTGGGTTAAATGTCAAAACAGACGTAACGAGTGCAAACGTTCGTTCAGCTGCTATCGTCTTGTCACGTCTATTTTGGTTAAGGCTTTACACTGCTCTAGACCTATAAAGTATCCTTTAACTAGTATTTTTCTGTCTGGCTTTCTAACTTAAAAATAACTATTTTTGAATTTAAGAAAACCATATTTTTGACTCTCCATATGCATTTCGTAGTATCTCTATACTTATACATTCAAATGAAGAACATTTTGGCACTTTGGAGATTCGACATGTGTTTAATTGAATGAATTTTTCTTTTTGTTAAATATATTCATTCACTTAGGAAACGCTGGATTTTATGAAATAGGTATTATGGGAACGCCATTAGCCCTTAAATACTCTGTAATGGGTTGGAATCACCCAGGCTTCGAAGGTAGTACTGGAAAACCTTTTCCAGATCAGGATAAAAATGCAATTGATGCAGTTGTCCAATTTGCTATTAATAAGTTAGGATTCGCAGTACAGGATATAATTTTTTATGGATGGAGCATTGGTGGCTTTAGCACTTTGTGGGCTGCTTCTTCGTATCCAGAAGTTAAGGGAGTAGTAAGTGATTTAATTTATAATTTGTTTTACATACAGTAACTACATATTTAATATTTATGTATTTTATTTAAATTCAGATATTAGACGCAACTTTTGATGATATTTTATATTTGGCGCAGCCACGAATGCCAGCTAGCCTAGCAGGTGTCGTTAAAATTGCAATTCGCGATTACTGCAATTTAAACATTGCTGAACTTATACCAAACTACGATGGCCCAATGTTGCTAATACGTCGCACAGAAGATGAAATTATTGCAGAGTATAAAAACTTTAAACTTTGTGTATTTCAAAACTTAAACCCTTTATGTACATGAGGAAGTCTGTAAGTCCAAATATTTTCGGTGCAGGGCGAATTTAATACAAAATTTTTAAATTTTTTTCGACATCACTAAAAAAAGTTTTCTTTTAAACGCCCAAAATTTGCGTCTTACGAAAAAAGATCTGCTATAAAAAGTTTAGTAAAACTCAATAAATCAGTCAAAAACGAAAATATCGCACACTTTACATCAAAAAAGATGACTAAAAAAATGTTAGTCAGATAAAATATAAATGTATTTTTCTACTGTTTACTTTTTAAATGTACATATAGGTTAAAGTTTTTAACTACAAAAATATGAGCGTGCTGCAAAAGTTAACGCGTAAGGCATAATTAAAATTACATTTTTTGTCACCTTTCTGAAATAAGCCTTCATCCGATACTATTTTTTACTTTGATTTTCCTTACTCCAAGGATCTCTACGTTGAGTTGTTTTTTTAAATATTTTCAGCCTTTTGCATAACTTTTGCGCTCCTTTTACATACATACACAATTTCTTACGACTTAATTTTTGTAGCGATTACCGTATTGAAACAAATCGTGGAAATTATTTAACTTTGGCATTGTTGAAATATCGCTTTCCGAAAATTTTTCAAACGCCTCAATTAACACGAATCAAAAATATCCTGTCTAAGCCAGTAGAGGCAAAAAATTCTCCAGGTTAGCGGGCACATTAATATACATACACAGGTTTTTATTAATAAATTGTTTCCTTAGCTGTATTTGATGATATTTGCTTGTCTCGATTAATTACGTATGCGTCCGATCAAGGAAAATCGTTTCCAATGCAAATCGGTGGAGATTACACGGAAGAAGTGCGCCATCAAATGGCAGATTTTCTCGTGAGTTAAAACTTGAAGCAATAAAGCTTCTTAAAATTTATATTTACCAATTGTATTTCAGCTTCGTAATCATTTCCGTGATTATAAATCAACACATTGTACTCCTTTGCCGACAGAATACTTTAACATTCCCTGGGATATACCAATTGAAAATGGATTCGTTTTCACTTAATTGAAAGCTACGACAATGATTAGATTGTCTTTTTGTCCAGTCTACTGTGTTAAAAATTTAAAAAAAGGATGTACATACATATATGTCAATGTCATGAGATAGAAATCATAAATAAAAACAAAACTAATTTAAATATTTAAACATTTTGTTTAAGTACATATATTGTGCATATTTTTTACAGTGAAAATGTTTTTAAAAAATTATCTTTTGTGCTTGACTATATTTTGTCGCTTCTGCAGTTCTTATAGCTTTTGGAATATTTCAACAACATCATTGAACGATTTGTTGGCAAGATTTACAAGGGACACAACAAAATGTCCAGCTGCACTTGTACAGTTTGAATATACACGAATAGAGCAGTATTTAAATCCTGATATTTTCCTATTTAATTTTCTAGACAAGTACGGGTCCTGACGGTGCAGTACCTACACAGCGTTGTGATGAAAATCAGTTAATGCTGCAATTGGCAAGTCTATATATTGTTAGTCCAGAACGCATAATATTGCTCTTAACAAAGGGAGAACTAAAAGATACCTGCTACGACATATCAGCCGTAATGCGACACATAAATACAACATTTTCATTTTGTATCCCCTTACCAGCTACTAATTTATATGTTAAGTTGTACGATGGTTTAGAATATTTTCATTCTAGTATATGCCAAATTAATGAGAGAGCTGACTTGAAAGGTTAATACATGTAAACTATTGCACTTAATCGACTTTGGGTGAAGTTACTAAAAAAGCATTTAATTTCAATGTAAATATCTAGTTTTAGCAAACGCTTGTTTTTTTATTTACATCACCCATTATATAAGAGAATTTTAAAAAATGTTTCTTTTATAAAAACACAGACATAGAAGAATATCAAGAATGTTTCAAAGAATTGCGAGAGGAGCTAATAGATTGTGAGGGGCCACCAGATTGGTTCGAGAGAACAAATCAAACAAATGTTTGCCAGTAAATATACTTACTTTTTAAGCATCATTAACACAGGACCTACTAACAGAGTGGAGTTGTGTACAAATACATTTTCTTATGGAGGTCATTTAATTCGTATCAAAAAACCATATAGCCCAATGAATGAAAATTGAAAACGGTTGACTCAGTGCTAGGAAGTAAATAAACCGAAGAAGTTATCTACGTAAAAAGCCTGACGTTACTTGGAATGTAGAAAAAAGGAGTGCGAGACGCTCGAGAGACAAAGCACGATCAAGAAACCAGAGGAAATACGCCGTGGAGATATGTAACGCCCTTAATAAAGAAGTTGAGCCTTCTGCAAAAACGATAAAATTACAAAAACTTCACAAGCCCCAGAAATCAGAGGCTTTCGCACTATTTACAAAATACCCTTCGCATTATCGTGTAGCACATAAATTGTGGTAGGGTACCGCTTTTGATAACATCGACCACAATTGCATCTCACGGTGAGCTTTAACCAAGTTTAAATGACAAGTTGATTTACTACAAAGAGTTGAATGGGGAAGTATTTGGCATGTTAATTATAGTCGATAAAAATCAAACGGATTCAGATCTAGAGTATAACATGTCAGGTGCCAAGGTTATCTGCTATTACTAATCTTATTTCTGATAGTACTAAACGATTTTCTTATCAGAGGGCGAGACTACAACATAATTGTGCAGAGATGGAGAAGACAGACTGATTTCATAAAAAGTTTAATCTGCCTTAAGATTTGAATAACGCCGTTTCGAAATTTGCCTCAAAAGCTCCATTTTTCAGGATAAAACACTTCTTCTCTTGACCCAAAAAATTCTAAACGTTAAGGTTTAACCAAGTAATAGTGCCTTGAATTAAGTTGGAGTGTTGTAGTCAATTTCGCGTCTTTTTAATTGATTTTTTTCTTTACTATATACTTAAACAAATTTTAACATATAACACAATCATGCGTAAATAAGCATTATCTCTGTACCTGGTACAAGTCCACACTGGTGACGCTTTAAAAAGGCCGAAATTCGTAGTGTTTTAATTTTTACTCGTTTACTCGAAAGTTCTAAGACTTGAAAATCTGGTTAGTGGACATGGATATTCCAAATAGTATCGTCTGCCATGATCTCTGATACACCGAAAGTAGGGAGAGTTTAATTTCCACCTTAAGAAACTGCTAAGTGGATATGGATGTTTCAAACAGTATTTTCAAATGATTATTATTATAAGCAATAAAAAATGGGTTTTTGGGGCAAATTTCGAAACAATGTAACTGAGTCACAGCTCAGACTTTTTCACATGAAATCGATTTGTCTTCTCCTTTTCTACAATTTTGTGCAGGCACAAAAACAACTGCCATTAGGTACAGAGGTAAGTTTTTGGTGTTTTGATTTTCTCGCACCGAGTCAACCGTTTCCGTCAAATTTCAATCTTTGAAGAAGTTTTTTCAGCATATGAATAAAAAATATCAATAATATGACTAATAGTTTTTTTTACTAATAACTCCTTACTAGTCTTTTTTGTTGAATTCATTGAAAACGAATTTGATATTTAAACAAGGCAAATAAATATCTTCTGGACATAGACAGCATTCACAAAAAGAAGACAAAAACTGTGAAAAAAAATTTTTACAACTTTCTAACCAAATTTGATCCAATAGACTGGAGCTTATAACCTTATATTACATCATATTTAAAAATGCCTTCTAACTATAAATTACAATAAAACTTCAACAGGGACTTCGAAGATATAATCAATTGTAATTACGTTAAAGCGGCGACACTTTGTGGTTTAAAACCAGCATTAGCGTTGCGAACATTCTCAGCGGAGCTTATAAGCAAAGTTATTTCGGTAAGATCCATCCATGTTTTACTTTTCATTCATATTAATAGAAATAATTTTTATTTATCTTTTAGTTCAAATGTCCAGTGCCAAAATCATTGCCCTACGTAGAAGAACCATTTCCCAGCTTTGGTGGATTGCTTTTACACTTACAACATAATTATTTTGTAAGGAATTATGTGTGTTTAATTTTTGCTTTATTTTATTTTGAGTCAATATATTTACGCTAAGGTCTATGAAGTCTATAAAACATTTCATTTCAATTCCTGGTTCAAGAATTTCTTTTAGAACCACCAAATCCAGAAAATCCCATTATAGCAGCCATATCAACTGGTAATCCACCACTACCGACCAATGTTTCATCATCGTCCTCTGCTTTTCGTTTACGTTCTTTTCTTTTTTCTTTGCGGTGCTCTTTATAACGTTCCTCTTCTTCTTTAGCTTCTCGTAAACGCTTTTCCAGCTCGTAATCTTTTTGTTTTTCTTCAAGTTTCTTTTTATTTGCTTGAAATCTTTCCTTAACTTGATCAACAGTACTACGCTCTACCTTCATCGACATGCCTAGATTTCGTTGATGTTTCTTGCCGTTTATATGATCTAAAAAATTTATAGAATCTTTCACAACACAGTCGCACACGTTGCAGTAATAACCTCCTGATTGAGATGTTGGTGTGTTCTTATTAATGACAACACTTTTGCCCAATTTGCTGTCCAAATCGACTTTGTAGTCACGTCGCTTTAGATTCTCTCGTTGTACTGGTTCTGAAAAGTAAAAATGATTGTAATTCAGACTACATAGAATCTCACTTTCAATTCCCAGTTACCATCGTCCTTTTCTTCCGATTTTGTCTGTTTTCGCAGGCGATCTAGGGCCAGCTTTTGATATTCTGCCTTGTCCCATTTTCTTCGATGATCATCTGGTCGTAGTGACATTGTTTATGTTTATTTTTTTCTAATTTTGGCAAAATAAGAAGGCTAATTTAAGGCAATCAAATGAGGTAATTAATGTTATCCAAATTCGAGCTGCAAAAATGTTATTCTTTTCATAGAAAGTAAACTGAGTAGAATTGTCAACAATGGTGCTGTCAATATGGGATTAACGATAAGAACCTAGTGTCAAAGAGTAATAACAGGCTGGCGCAAATTAATTTATGCAGCACAACGCAAGCAGATGAAACTTCTTCAGTTGTCAAAATCATATAGTAACATCATTTTTTATAGCGGTCTTTCGTTTTGTCTGTTAACGAGTACAGACGTGTTTTCGTGTGAAGTCGCCCGAGTGGGTCCTAGCGTCTGAGCCGTTCCACGTATTTTTTTCAAAGCTGTGAAACGTTTAGGTTAAGTACAATTTTAATCCTAGTAGGATTAACAATCACGACAACGATAAGGACTCACTAAAAACTTCGTGTTTAAGTAGTCCTGTCCCCTATATATATGGTTTCGGAATGATTGGCATTTTTTAAGAAGAAGAAGAATTTTTATAGCATGGTAAATGTTATTAAAAAAATCAATAAATTCCAATCTTATCTTATGTAAATTGAATATTGACCAAAGAACTGTTAATATAGTTCTTTGTTAGATCCTTTCTGAAATGCAATTGAATGTTTTAATTTGTAGAGACTAGAGCTCTATTGCAGTTGGAATTTTCACTGTATGTATTTGTTATTGCCTTGTCTTACCGCAGAAGTACTTTGTAACTTCGCAATCGGTTTCCGAAATGTTTTCCTCACGTCATCCAACGTTCTTTGACAGAAGTCACCTACAACAATAACAGCACCATGGTATAATTTCTGAAAAATAGTTCACGAGCTCCAAAACAGTTTTTTGTGTTTTCTGAAAATTTCAAAATTTTGAGTTGTGCTTCTTTAGTCACATGTATGGTATTTTATTTTGAATCATTTTTACCTAACTTGAATTTTAATGATTTTAGCGAGTATGCAATCAAAAATTAAAGCATACACCTATTGTCGGATATATCGACCAGTAGATATGCGCTTAAATTCTAGCATTGTTAAATTTAATAACAAAGTAATTGGACATAATTTGATCGAATTTTACAGTCATTAGCAAAAACATTTAATAACAAAGTATTTATTGGTGGTGGATAGTTAATAAATAAGTTGGTTTCCAAACATGAGAGATTATGGGTCTTCCCCAATGCTATAAAAACCCTATCTCATGAAATACCATATGTCTTGCAACTGGTTTTTTCGGTATTTCTCATACAAAAACATTTTTCTAATTTCGGTGTTTTGTTGCAACAACAACAACTCGTCACAACTAAACATTTTGAGTGAGTGAGAGAGAAACTAAAGCAAGCAAGCCGTCAATTAATTGTTTGGATACTCTTTGCTTTGAATAAGGTACAGTGATATTGGAGGAAGATTTATTTAAAAGAATTTTACGCACAACTTAATGTACGATGGGATGTGCTGATAGCAAGGATATCGAAGATGAACCACAAGGCACCCGTCCAAAATATAGGACTTGCACAGACGTCACGTGGTTGGTTATATACATCATATTCTGGCTATTTCTGGTAAGAGCAATTAACATAACCATGATAGAAGTACGAATTAAAGTGAAAGTGATTTCATTAAGCGTAAACGCCACCGCCTTTTTCTGGTGGAAATCTCAGCAACGTATTAGATCATCATATAAATGCATATTTCACTATGTGATTCATGCACAATAAGTAATAGGAAATCTTGTCAAATCTGTGTATAGAAGAGTTCAAATGTTTTGTTTTGATGAATAATGAAACAGTAGCAACAAACAAATAAAAACATAACTCTTCATTATATGTGTATATGGTGACCCTGTATTATCTGGGTTGGTTCTGTTCGTCAACGGCTTATCCCCGCAACTTTTTTAAGGAGTACATATTTTCTGTATTTGTTTTTCAGTCCCGTATTTGTCTTTTTGATAAAGTGGATTTCAGAACGAAGGTCGTGCTCTTGAGAACGAAGTTCGTGCTATTTCTAACTCCTCTTTATCATCACTAAATGTTTCTTTCAATATGTGTTTGGAAATTTTGGTACAAATTTATTTTAGCGACAATTGCCCGATTCTTTTTTTTGGGAAAGTGGCGTTTTAGGCTTCGGATCCATCAAAAATTGCGGATAAAGCTTTTATGAAATTTTATATAAGTTGAGTAAATCTAAATTGATATCCAAAATATATGTAAGTGTCGTATGAAGGATAATTTAATAAGCTACAATATTGGTAAATAGATCTTTCTTGATTATCGTTTGCTTTTATATAATAGCTGAAATCCACGTTCTAAAAAATCCACTTAGCAATTTGCATATGGTTACATTGCTCAAATTACCGAAGTAATTCCTTTGCAAGGAAACATCACAGATCACCACTTGAAATCTCATTTTAAAGGGTAAAGACGGTACTAAATGATGCTTTTTTTATTTTTTATCATGTTTTAGGTACTTAACCTCAAATATTTAAGACTTCTGATGATATGGGTCAATTCTGACCCCAGATTCGGATTCAGCGCAAAAAATAACTTCGAAAAACGACTCTCCGCAGCCCAACAACATTCATCACCTATAGATTCACATACTTTTTTAATAAAACATAGTTTTTCCATACAATTTACATGTAAAACTTAAAGGCTTCGGCGCCACCTTACAAAATTGAGGTACAGAGCTGAATATTTGTGAAATTTTTCATGTCATAAACTTACTTTTTAAGCAACAGCACCTTAAAAAAAACAAGACAAAAGAAATTTGATTCGGTTGATTGGCGAGTGACTGTATTCGACGGAAATTTTTTCAAATAACGTGTTTTGGTTGATAATTTAAGACTTTTTTCGCACGTAATGTAATATGTTTTTTTTTTTAATTTTAGATAGTTATAGCAATTTTTGCATTTGTATTTGGAAATCCTTTGCGTGTAATAAATGGATATGATTCATTTGGAAATACGTGTGGTGTAAGACACAACGAACATTACTCTGATTTTCCACTGTCAGGAAAAAACATGGTCGACAAACCAGAACTCTTTTATTTTGATGTCAAAGAACTACGGAAAGCGATAAAAATATGTGTGAAAGAGTGTCCAAAAAAGACAATTTCAAATCGTAACGAATTATACAAATATTATATAGACACGCAAACGCAATTTTGTAAATATGACTTTAACATGAGCCTAATTGTCGATCCAAATCAAAATAATATAAATAATTTATTCGACTATCTCGGACCATGTCCGGCTTTTCCCATATATGAGAGGTATGTTTAAAAATTACTTCTTAAAATTATGCATTACTGTATGTTCGGTTGTTTGTAACATGTACATTAGACCTGTTCAAAAAAATGCATGTTCTAGAAATCTCGAAAACGCTTATAATTCGAAAATTTATTCATATTCGCGTATATCCTCATTTAAAAAAAAGATACTCCTAGGGTTGCTACCAGAGCTCCATGATCTCTGCGCAAGTAAAGCTTTGGTGTTTCTTGTGTAGCAGCTCAAATCTTTTGCTGTTTTCACTACATTCACCTTAATACTCTATAGTTTGAAATTGTCAATGCCACCATATAAATATCGCTTAAAAAAATAAATGAGAAAAAATGTAGTTTTTGGTTCTAAAATTATCAAAATTTATTTTTTTTAAAGTAATACATTTGTTGGTTAAAGTTACTAATTATTCGAGCAAAATATTGTAATTACTTGTTTATAAAAGAAATTGTTTATTTGAAAATTGTTGGATCAAAAATTAAATTTTAGTTTTATTTCTCATTTATTTTTTCAAGCGATCTTCATGTTGTGGCAGTGATAATTTTAAATTAGCAAAGGATTTGAGCTATTAAACAAGAACAACAAAAGGTTTGCTTGAGTAGAGATCATGATTTTTTTCCTTTTCTTTAAGCTTAAAAAGTAATGGTTAAATTTTTTTTGATACTTCCTTAGCAAAATCTCACCAAGGGGGAGGAGGGGGGCCAAGGAAAACCTCACGTCAACTTCTTAATGCATAGAATTTACATTAAAAATTATAATTTAAATCGCACGGGAGGGAGGGGAGATCTCAGATCTCACCAATTTTCACCAAGGAGAGGGGGGTCAGAATTTTCAAAAAAGCACCTCACGTAATTAATGGACGTTCCTTTATGTGTACAACAGGAAAATGGAAAAAAAATTATATATGAAAAAAGTTCAAATTTTTTATATTTTTAATTTTATACTCAAATTCCGAAAACTTAAAATTTTGCAGCTCTGGTAGCAGCCCTAGGGGTTTTTTTTTTTATTAGGACATATTCTAGAACATAGATTTTTTTGAATAGGTCATATTTCAAGTACAGCTCTACGCTGCCTTCTCTTTACCAAAAAAGTATTTAATCTTAAATCCGATATGGCGGACTCAAATAAAGTGCAAATTAATATCTTGAATTTTAAAAATTGAAATTCAAGTTAGGAAAATATTATGGATATTCTAGTAAAGTAGTGATGGTCATATCTTCAGTAATAAAGGAATACCTTCTGGTTTTCAATATATTTAAATCACTGTTGATGCAGCCACGCTCCATAGCTATTAGAGATTCCACAAAGTTCAAAATCTCACAATCATATACATCACCGGCTAAAGTTACATAATAGTCGGTCAAATGTTTATAAATGTGGAAATACATTTTTAAATAAAGCCTCAAAGGCATGTAGATTTTTAATTTATTCAGATATTCCGCGATCCCTAGAATGTATTTTTTTTGCGGAGGCATATGATTTATATATGTATATATGGATATACAGGGAATCCGCCGGGAAGGCATATATATAGGTTTATAAAACCTTAAATATATCAGGAACTGTGAGCTGACATGTAATTTTATGCTCACGTCCACAAAGGCATGTTAAAATCTAATTAGTCAGTCTTATTGATTTTTTTTCCCAGTATAAATTCTCCAAATGAGTAACTTGCGCTTCTGAACAACAGCTTAATTAACGGCTAATTATTTTTTTGCAAGTACATACATACAGGATGGTTTACATTTAGCAGTTACGAAATGGCTTCTATTTGGTAAACCCCAGTGAAATAAATAAAAAGTTTGGATATTAAT
Source organism: Meiosimyza platycephala (assembly GCA_963662105.1). Classification (NCBI taxonomy): domain Eukaryota; kingdom Metazoa; phylum Arthropoda; class Insecta; order Diptera; family Lauxaniidae; genus Meiosimyza; species Meiosimyza platycephala. The sequence continues at coordinate 121,128,348 of OY759208.1, forward strand.
TTACACTTTATTTGAAAAAAACCTCTACAAATTTAGCTTCCGTTTATCTTTCCATGACTTTGGAATAGTTAAAGCATTTAATATTATATTGTTTTTTTTTAAGTGCTCCAGTTCTTCACCGTTGTGTTCCAAAAGGTGCAAATGCCCCTGTTAAGGAGATTTATAAAGTGCTAAACTCTTGGGATGTAGCGCAGCAATTTCTAAGTGATATTTATTCAACTTGGCATATTATTGCCATAATATGCGGCATTGCCTTACGTAAGTGAAGTATTACAATCAAATTGAGGAAAACATCGACTAATTTAATTTTTCTACAATTATCTATATACAGTTATATCAATTGCACTAATAACACTCATGCACTGGTTAACGAAAATTGTTTCATGGCTTATTTGTGTCCTTGTAATTGTTGTCAGTATTGCCCTAACAGCAGCACTTTGGTATGCATATTACAATATAAAAAATAAAAGTGGTATTAATACGCAATATTCAATGCTGGAAGAATTCGTACGAAATGAACAAGCAGTATTTGTCTTAGCAATATTAGCAACTATAACAATGGTAATTTAAAAACAGTTTTTGGCAGCAAAAATATCGTTAAGTGATATATTTTTTTTAAATGTACATACATACTTTGATTCCATAAATTTATTTATTAATTTATTTAAAGGGTATTAAATTTACCATTTCTTGAAAATATGAAGTCTATAAATGATTAGTTGTCGATCAAAGTAGAACATATCCATTTTGTAAGTTTTTTTTTTATTTTATACTGACGCGTCATGACGTCACTGAATTACACATGACATAATGCTTTCAAATCCCAAGAAAGCAACATTTACTATCAAAAATTGACAATAAAATAATTGAGTTCCTATAAATAGACACATTTTCATCAAAAAGTTTAAATTAATAGAGTCAGTCAGCCTTTCAAATTGCAAAATTTTTTATACAATAATAGCTATATTGAACTTTCTTTTAGCAAAATAATACATATCGTAAAATGTTTCTTTAAGGATACATTTTTAACTTTGCCCTACACCATGGATGGACTCCAATTTTCAATTGATTAACATTATTATATAATTTGACAAAACAAATGGAACATTTTCACAAGGGCCTTATCACAAAGAATTTTTTTTCATTTTGTGGATGCTAATAACTTCAATAGAAACTTTAAATTTCAATTACGCCAGCGGACGCAAAGAATTTTTTACAATTTCATCATAAAATATAAGTATTCAAGTACTTATTTAGTTTGCATCTTCTGTATAAAGCAAAAAAAGAAAAAACAATTGGTCCGTTTTGATCGAGCACTTTTCAAATGTACATATTTTCGAAAAATTAGGATCGCTTAGAAATCAAAATACGAATAATTTAAACGCACATATTTTTATGCAGAACATTCTCAAATTCTAATAATATAATTAGCTAGAAATAGTATATGTATATCGTTTCAAATACGGTGCGAATAATATTTGACAATAAGTTTCGAACTCCTTAAATTAAATAATATCTTTGAAACCCTTTACAATTAAAAAATATAAGGAATGGAGAACAGTAAAATAGTACGAGGTATACTTTACGCTTTAACATATACATATGTTCAAGGCCATATCGTAGAAAAAAATTCGGGTGAGGGGTCTAAAACGTTCAAAGTGTTCAAATTTCATATTTTCTATAGTTAAGTTTTGTTATTTTAGACCCATGCAAAAAATATTGTGAAAAAAATTATTTTGGTCAATAGCGTCTTATTTTTTAACTAACTAACGTGAAAACGGTAACTTTAACGTATAAAGGCTCAGAACATTTTTTGTAGAATAAACTTTACTTTAAAACGTTTTATCTTGATTGAATTAATTTTTGACCAACCGAAAGTATGAAATTTTCAAAAACAGATGCTCATGACCTTTGACCGGGAGTAACTTTTTTAGCGTACATAAGTCCAGTGAAGATCTTTAAGACGTTAATAACAATATTATACTTAAGGTCGATGCATATATTCAGCTTGCCAAATACAATCCTGCAGTTTTTTAGCTAATTTTCCTAGGTTAAAATTCGAAGTAGAATTTGAGAATAATAAAAACGCTATGGGTCAAACATTTAAAATGTTGACTTCTTTTCAGCTCCTGTTTTTGATGAAGAAGATGTTAATTTCTGTTTCTTTTTTTTGAAAGTCGTTTTGTACCTATTGTGAAAAACAAAATATTTTGCGGTGGGAATCTTTTATAAAGGCAACAGATATATTAAAAACCTTCTTGTAAAATTTTGTTGGTGTCATCTACGATAATTTTGCCAAAAACTTACTGCTTGATATTGCAAGAAATACTCTTTCTTAACTGTTTACATTTTCAGATCATTTTACTTGTTATTATTTACTATCTTAAAAACAAACTGTCCGGATTATCGGCACTATTCGAAGAAGCTGGTGAATGTATGATGAACCTGCCGGGTTTGTTAATTGCGCCGATATTAGCATTTATTGTGTTAATATTATTCCTTGCATTTTGGGTGCTGGTGGTTATATGTATTGCAACTGCAAGTTCACCAGGACAAAGTCCTTTTGCACCATTTGATAACTCAGCAGCACATCAATTACCACTATCTTCTACAACAGGTGTTATAATAAGAAACAATACAGAACCTGACTTTAAAAGTAAGTATTTTCAAACATATGCTTTTCGTCTAGAAATCATAAATTGCTTTTTCGTCAAGGAGTAGGTAGGAATAGAGCTAGTAATCGTCTAGAATGTAAATCCTTCTAGCTTTCGTGTCGAACTTTGATTTATTTAACAATAATTTTTTTTAAGCCCTTTCCTGTAAATTGGCGCTCAAAAATTACTGTGTATTTACGATATTCGACATCTGATACAGGACTTAAAAAAAACTGGAAACTCAAAATTTGCACCTCGGGAAAAAACAATACTCTTCTATCCAAAATGTCCCCTCTACTTTACAAGAGCAGATGCTCAGCGCATTTACTTCTTTCATTTACGAAAGAATGAAGCAGCATGGCTTTATTTATTATTTTTGTCTAGTATTATTTAGTATATAAGTATATTAGGATGTTTTTTTCCAAAGTTTTGTAGAAGTATTTTATTTTTTTTTTCTATATTTTAGCTAGATATTTTTAGAAACATTTATAAAAAAATTAATGTTTAAACTAATTTTTTCCGTAAAACTAAAGCGTTTTTAAGGTTGTAGGTTTTTTATTCTATTCCCCAAATTGTGCAGTTATTAAAATAATGACCGATATATGTACATATGTATAACAGCGAACTTTAATTTTATGTTAAATTGAACGAGTTTTCTGAACTCGACTCATTTCACTTGGAAATCGGAACATGTTTGACTATATAAATGTTTTGAGAATTCTGTGTGTAGGTATTCCAGATTGAACTGAGTTCATAACTCTAAATTATGTTTTTTTTTTTGTCTGGGTCAGTAGTCGAATGCAGACCAACATCCAGATATTATATACATAGGTATTGTATAAGCGCACAATTCAAATTATTATCTAATCTTTATCAGCCTACTAAACTTCAGTTCAATAACCTTAAAAAACATCATTTCCAGCTATTAATCGTGTTGTATACACCGAATCTAGAACTATTCGCAGCATGATATGGATATATGTAGTAGCCTTAATATGGACAACGGAATTTATTTTTGCTTGTCAACAATTCGCTCTGGCGGCAGCCGTGGCTTATTGGTATTTTAAAAAACCAACCACTACACCAACATTGTATGCCATTGGAAAACTTCTGAAATATCATTTGGGAACGGTTGCAAAAGGCTCTTTTGTGATAACGATTTTTAAAATACCGAGACTTATTTTGACATATCTATACGCAAAGTAAGTACAGTAAACTGTAAAATTTGGTAGGGAAACAATTCAAAAGTCTGATTTATTTTATTAATAAATATTCTATAATTACTGACACTGGTACCGGGGTTAACGACCCTGCGGATCTCGAGAGTGGGATGTTTTTTTGCACAGCATCTGAGTCACAATAGACGGCTGTGTAAGCTGGAAAGGGAAAATTTTGTAAAAAAAAGTGACAAAACTGACGTACCCACAGACTCCAGGGAGTGTTTGAGCCAGAGTGGCTGGCAGCGTCTGAACCACAACGAGCGGTTGTATAATTAATCAACAAAAAAAAATCACATTGTAGAACTCGGCCGTGGGATCTAAGAACCGAACTTTATTTTCAATCCAATAATGTAAGTCTTAGCTCTTAGGTAGCCACTGTTGAACTTCACATTAACACTTCGAAAACCAAAGCAATATCATCAAGAACGCTTCCCCCAAATTTAAATATATACGATAACAACATAAGCATCAATACATCGTTCTGCTAATAAAGCGGAATAAAATATGTAAATCAAACACCATTTCAACACAAACCGAATTACGAATATTTAAATGATCAATCAGTGTTGCTTTATGCTTGTGAATTATGTATAGTCATCGCGAGCACTAGATACAACGAATGCATACTTTTATTATCTATCCTGCCTGAGGCTAAAATTGGGGATCTGTTGGTCCCGCACATTCTCGAATGACGTACTTTATTTCGCCAACGATCATACTTTTATCTCAACGGAAATTATGAAGACACCTGCAATGGATAGGTTATACCATCAGGAAATATGCTAGAGAAACTTGTCGATCGGCGATGTGGTGGAACCTCAAGATGATAGACTCAGAACTTCTCAGTGAAAAATGCTAGACAATTATGTGTCAAAATTCAGATAAATCAAGAAATTTGCTAAAAAACTTTTCGATCAGCGCTTTGGTGGAACCCTAGGGTGCAGAGAAAAACCCAAACTTCATGGCGACCAATAGAAGAAAATCACATGCCAACAATTGTAACGATCTGGCAGTGTAAGACAACGAGCCAGGAATCGAAAGTTTTAGAACATTTTTTCGGGCCTTTCGTTCTTAAAGCAGTTCTAGTTTAGTACTATACAATTGCTAAAATACATTTTTTTTGTAAGCCAAACATTTAAAAAAAATAAAAAAAACTCTCAAAAATATATGCCATCGTCACATAGATATAGGTTTTTACCAAGTTTTTTTCATGCAATATATCAAAAACGACACCCCTGTTGCATCCAATGCTTCAATTAATACAAAATATATTTTTTTTACTTAATTTCTTTTTTACTTTAGATTAAAGAAAGGAGAAGATAAAGGATCTCAATGTGCAACATGTTGCTTGAAATGCTGTATCTGTGGATTTTGGTTGTTGGAAAAGTTTATACGATTTTTAAACCACAATGCGTATACTGTTGTTGCTATTGAATCAATTAATTTTTGTCCAGCGGCTGGAATTGTATGTTATTATAAATAAATAAATGTTTTATTCTTTTATTTAAAATTATCTAAATTTGTATAAAGGCATGGAATGCAATGGCAACTAATGTGCTTCAAGTGGCAACAATTAACAGCGTCGGTGATTTTATACTATTCTTGGGTAAAGTTGTTGTAGCTGCTCTATCTGGACTCATTGGTATTTTTATGTTAAAAGATAGGCCCGGATTAAACTTTTACATCGCTCCAGTAATAATAATTATAATTTTTGCCTTTTTTATTGCACACATTGTGTTATCATTATTTGAGGTAAGTAAAAGTAAAACGTTAAAACTGCAAAACAAGTTTGTTTGCCAATATGTTAACATAAATTTCTAGCACATTGTTAAAACTTTTTTCTTTTGCAGATGGTTGTCGATACACTTTTCTTGTGTGTGTGTGAGGATAAAACAATTAATGGTCGTGCTGGTCGCTGGGCACAAAGTAATTTGGCTAAACTAGTTGGTGAAGAACCACTTCAACCTGGAGAGGAGCCACCAATTCAAGTAGTTGAAATGATGCCTATTAATAAGCAACCATTTAGTATGAATAAGTTACAATCTACGGAAACAGATCAATTGGCCGAATAAAATAATAAACAATTTCTTATACATTTTAAACTCTTATCGTTGTGAGAATTATGTATTAAATTTTATTTATTAAGTACTCAAAGTAATTAAAATATTTTTATTATACGCACAATTTACCATTGAGATTAAACAATTTTATTACTCAATAAATAAATCCGTCTAGTGTACACGTTAATATATGTTTAGTGGAACTAATTTACAAAACAATGTTTAAAAAAAATTTAGTCAAAGAAGCAGCTGTTGCTCCTTGACCACCCATCCCACCGAGGGCACCCATTGCGCTAAATGGATTACCATATGCACCGGCAACTCATGGTGGCTTGATTTGAAACTGCGTCTCATGATCTTTTGTACCGAAGGAACGTACTGTTTAGAAGACAAAAAAATATTTAATTAGAACAAATAAATTAGAGAAAAAATTATATTTTATATAACCTTACAAAAAAAAAATTATACAATTGCATTGAAAAATAAAAAATACTGCGTACTATTATTATAGTTTCTTAAAGATCTAGTCCAGAAGAAGTAAACACAAATTTAAACTACCCCGTTCACAGTGTTTTAAATTTAATTTTATTTACCAGCGCTAATGTTTTTGAAAATGAGCTTTCTCAACTATTTTCAAAATCATGAACCCAATTCCAGAAGCATTTGTTAAACGTATAATACTCATTAAATTTTTAATAATTTTACATTTTTAAATAAAATCAATTGAATAAAAATCCCAATGTAGAAAAAAAGCCAACAAATGAGAGTTGGCACCGTAGTTGACTGGTCATAATTTAACCAAATTTAATTTTCTAGGTATGAAACTTATTTTACACTTCCTCTACGCACACGTACTTCTTTTGATCCTAATGTGAAAAACTTTCCTATCGGTATGCAAGACACTGTTTTTGGCGAGCAGACAAGCTTACGCGGTCAAATAGGTGTTGTTCTACTAGCAGAGCCTACTGCGAATATAAAAATGATTTTCGACGCTGGCATACATTTTCCTTCTATATTCTATCAGGATAATGACATCCTAGAATTAACGTCGCGTTTTATTTTCTATGGGGCCGTTTAAATATTTCTTCTACGTCATATAAGCGCTTGCGAAATACCAATTAAATTGGAAATTGCCAAAAGTTTGCTACAAATATTTGTCAAACAAAATTCGCCACTAATAATTGCCAAACTAAGAAAATAGAGTTACCAGATGTATGTAATGAAAAATTGATTTACATTTTTTTGTTTATTTAATTTGTTTTTTTTTTTATTATTTACACTCATCAAAGCTGCACTAAATTTTATTGTGCAGCTTGACTGTTGACAGCAATGGAAATAGTTTAAGCTAAATGCTTACTTACATTCCAGCGGATATACAGTGTAGAGGCGATCCTCATAGCCTTGGCTGATCTTTGAGCTAACTCTGGCATGCTGTCTCCCATTTTCGCAATTTCTTTAAATTTCAAATCACTTCTATTGTATATTCCTGCTGATGTGACAATTACAAAAAATGATTATTGGAAGTTTCCCAATTTATTAATTTTCAAAGATTTTATTTTTTCCAAAACGTGTGCTATACACGTTTCGTTGCTCGCTGCCTCGATCAAATAACTTTTTTAATTTCGTTTCGTTCGCATCGCATGCTTTCCTCTAAATTTTTAAAATTTTGTGGTATAAATATGTGTTAGGGACTTAGTATAAATAACTCCTTTTTTAGTGTAAATGTAGAGACGAATTTTTCCATATTAAATTTTATTTATAACCTAATAAAAAAAAAACGAAACAAATTTAATCACTCAGTTTTATTTTTCTTCAAACTTTTGACTTTTGCCTTCTTGTTTTCGATTACTTCCAAGGCAGCTTTCATTTGTTTTTGCTTAATTTTATTTGTGAGCGCGTTTTTAGGTGTTTTCTTGATTGTAGATAAAGCTGCTTTCTTTTTTTGTTTTTCTGTTAAATAAAAAAAAAAAATGTAAATTGTTGCTGCGAAATTCTTTAATATTATTAAGACGCAATAGGCCTTAAAGAGAATCGGACTAGGTCCTTTCTCCCCGCTATTCTGTTCATTTCGATTTTATTGAATAGGAGAAACCTACAGTTTATAATCGGCTTCGAACAGTGATAGTTGAGAAAATTTTGAACAAACCAACAAAATTAAGAACTGATAAACAAATCAAAAATACTAATCAGTGAATAGGACTGAATTTCAAACCGAAGGGGTCCGTCTTTGAATTCGGCTCCAACTAACAGTAATTTTTTTTGATGTATTGATCTACATTCTCATTCATTCTTTAAATAACTGCACAAATTGTTGTTTTTTTTTAGTCAAGAAACTGAAAAGAATTTATATATCGTCATATGAAATCAAAAAAGCCCTAAGTTACATTGAAAAAATTTAACAGGAGATGCAAAGAACTTCCTAAAATGAATAGATAACCAAAATTTTTCAACGTTTTTTCAGGTTAAGCTAATTTGATAAGAACGTTGTTTTTAATTGTAGGAGTGTAAAATTTTGCAGGAACATGTTTGATATGGTGCATCATAATAAATCAAAAATTCGATTTTGAATTTTTTGTAAGTTAGGGATTTTTTGATTTCATATGACGATATGTAGATTATACTTTGGACTTGACAGGTGGCGCCACTTTGAAAAATTTACAAAAATCATATTTATGTTAAATTAAAAATTAAATTGTGGTCGAAAATTTAAAAAAAAAAAACAAAACTTATTTAATTTTTTATTTTTATAAGCAAATGCATTTCGACTAGTCTGCTAGTCATCTTCATCAACACGATTCAATTTTAATGTGTTTCTTTGTAATGGGCCGAAGTTGTCAGAAAGAACCAAACAACTTGAAAAACTCTGAGATATTTGATTTCAAATGTCAAAAGGTACACCTGTACTACCTCAGCCCCACTAGCGTTAAAGAAGAAGTTTCCAAACTGTACTTACCGTCAATTAATTTTGCTGTTTTAATTACATCTTGCCCTTCAAATAGTTCGTCGTTTTCAATACCATCATATGCATTTTGTGGTCTAGTAGCTTCCTGGTGAACCTTTTGTTCAACTCTATTTACATATTTCTCTTTGGCAATTTTCTTTAACATTTGGCGTTGTCGCGCTGGACTTACATAATTCGAATTTTCCCAAATAGCTTTACCGGTAAAAGAACCGCCAAAAATTTTCACTGGATTCATCACAAAACGTGGACCGATCTCAGATAAACCTCCATCTTCGGAGAGAATTTGGAAGTTACGAAACCATATTCTATTATCCAGGTAAGTAAAAGTGAATACATGATCGATGAAGGGCTGACTTTTTGGATGGTGATTTGGAACAGCAAATGTTTGTGTAAAAAGTTCTTTTAATAATTTTAAATGAGGAACTTCATCAAATTTCGAGTCAAATGATAATAAGGGACGTGAACCCCTTAGACAATTCCCAGTCATTTTCAACTCCGCCATGGTGTGAATATTTTCTACTAGAAATTTTGCCGAAGGCCCTTGTGGAAGGTTAGACACCCACATGTACAAATCTCGTTTACGTCTGCCTTCGAAAAGTATGCATTTATTACAATGTTTCATTTCGCACATTTCATTAACAACAGCTAAAGTTTTTGAGCGTTCCATTTTGGACTCTGGTCTGTGATGCGGCATAAGCGTTTTGATATCACGCATCAAATGTCGGTCTCTATGGTTGATTCCACGAGCAGAAAAAACCAGAACGCGTTGTTTGTTGACCCACTTTTCCTGAAAGTTTAAAATCTTTATACCGTTTTATTTTATACAAAAATCAAAATTAGGCGTACTCTTTTCGGCACAAAATCCTCGGAACTTCTAACTGGAGCCAATTGAAGATTTTCATCCATTGGTACTATCTCTAATTGTTCTCTAGGCTTCTTCTGAAATTTTTTGCCCATTTTAAGAATATTTAATAAAAAACAATTTACACACGTGTTGTCTTTAGAAAAAAGTGTTCACTTAAGCCAATTCACACGACTCGAGTGTTGAATACTGTGCTTTAACATCGGGAGTCGCAAGCTGTCAAACTCAGATCTGTAAGTGTTGAACGTCATAAAGCCTGAGTGTCAAAATTGATATTGAAGCAAGAAACGAAACAAAAAACTAATGCAATTTGACACTAACATATCATAATTTCTCAAATACTTTTCAAATTATTCAGTAAAATAAAGAAAAAAATTTTAGGACGCTCACAATCTGTAGTACAAATTGTAAATATTTACAAAAAATACTAAAAGTACTACAGATCGTGAATACCGCTATTAAAAAATAATTTTTTAATTAGCATCAAGAAAAAGAGTGAAACACAACACCTTTTTTTAAATAATTTCCGCTGTAGTTCCGCGAGTTGTCAATTCGAGTTTTTGAATTTTTTGATAATAGTTTACAATTAAAGTGGGAAGTATAACAATAAGCTAATGTTCTTTAATATCTGTGTAATTGACATTTAAGAAAAGTGAATTTTTATTTTCGATGGAAAGCCATATACTGGAAGGACAATGGTAGGTAGCAATCACAAATATGTTTTTTTATTACGCTATTTCAAATACCAATTGTGTTCTTACTGGCCTTTTCGCAAATTCTTTTTTGATGGACTTATCCATGGTTGAATCATGCACTCATCGTAATAAAAAAACCATATTAATATGAGGTGGCAGCACGCTGACTTGTTTCATTGGCAACGCCATTTTTGTTTTAGATATATAAATACATATATTGCCATGTATTTAGTGTAGATACATTTTGCATTCGCCATTTTTATTCAAAGTTTGTCTTTAGATTCCATATTACCGGAATTTTTTTTGTGAACTGAATTTTGATCGTTAAAACAAAATATTTAGTAATGTCCGATTACCGTTCCCAATCTCGTGATGGTCATCGTGATAATCGAGGTGGTGGTGGTGGTGGTGGTGGCGGAAAGGAATACTCCAATGATGATGATCCACCAATGTCGCGGCTTTTCATAATCTGTAACAAATCGCACAACGAAGATGACTTCCGTGACGCGTTCGAAAAATTTGGCGAAATCGAAGACATATGGGTTGTAAAAGACAAAACTACACAAGAAAGCAAAGGTATCGCGTATGTTAAATTCGGGAAAACATCAGATGCCGCCAAAGCGCAAGAAGAAATGAACGGAAAGTCGATTGGAAAAACAGATCGACCTCTTAAAGTGTTGGTTGCTGCCAAGTAAGTTTTTTGTGTTAATCCCTAAATATAGGTTAAAAACGATTTTTGTGCACATTATTTTCGTTTATTTCCTTATTTAGTCGCAACCAAGGTTCAAATAAATCTGAAAATGAACAGGAAAAATATGTTCGACTATTTATTGTTATATCCAAGTCGGCCACAGAAGATGAAATCAGAGAGGAATTCTCACAATGGGGCGACGTTGAAACTGTGACGATCGTTAAAGAGAAGGGAACTGGTAACCCAAAAGGTTTTGGCTATGTGCGGTTTGCGAAGTAAATAAAAAAAACATTTGATTTGAATTCATTGGTTAAAAATGTTTATAGCATGTGATTCAAATTTTTAACTTTTTGTGTTTTCTAGGGTGCTGTTGCTTAAAAAGTAAGTTTATGATATGAAGAAAAAGTTTACGAAAATTCAGCTCTGTCCCAACAACATTCATCACCTATTCATTCATAATAATAATAATATAATTTATATAATAAAATAATTTTACCATACAATTTACATGTAAGCTGAATTTTCGTAAACTTTTTCTTCATATCTCCCTAGAAAACACAAAAAGTAAAAAATTTGAATCACCCTAATGTACATATGTATGTTCCAAGAATGTTGCGGATGCAGAATTTTTTACATCCGGAAGCGGATTTTTGAAGGTTCACATCCGCGGATGTGAATTCGGTTCTTAAGATTTTTTATAATTTTGTAAGAAATATTTATATATGTATGAACTATATTATGTACATACATATATGAAGAAAAGAAGTTAATTTTATTAAATATTTATTGTTTAGTACGAAAAGCTTTTTCGGAGTCAAGCTTATTGCGCAGAGATTCGTAAATTAGCCCCGCGCTACTAAACAGTTGTTCGTTATCATTTTCTGTTGAATCAGTTATTCTCGTTTTTTTAGCTCCTTCGAAATTAGGAGAACCGGAAACGCCATTCTTAGTATTTCTCATCTTCAAATTGTTTTCTTTGATGTTTTCCTCAGCCACTGATGTAATAAATTTGTGCTTATAGAGCGGGTCTAAGTAAGTGGCGATGACATATAAATTGTTTTCCACCAAATTGAAAAATTTGATTGTAAGTTCGATTTTCAGAGTCGTGACAGCTTGTTGAATTGGATCAAAATTGTGTGATCTTGCCAAATAGTCATCAATTTTTTTTTCAAGCTTTTGAATTATTAGAATTACAGCTGAAATAAGTGCATGTGAGCTGCTTAGCTCCCGTGTGGCTTCCTCAAAAGGTTTCAATAATTCAATACAACTTTTGATGATTTTCCACACTTCTGGCAAAATGGGGTTAATCTCACTGTCATTGATGTAAAGACTTACGGCATCCTTTACCTTTATTAAACGCGCGAACATGTAAAATGTAGTACATCCGCATTGATTATTGCGGATGTGGATGCAGATGTCCAAATCAATGCGGATGCGAATATTCGCAACATCCCTAGTATGTACATATGAAAGTGGTTTTATTAAATATCTCAACGCCTGAAATCTGACAAAACTATATTATTAATTTTTAATGTATATTGGAAAATAACGTGTTTTCAAATGACCACAATTTTCGTCTTTTTTAATTATTAAGGAAAGTAAATTTTAACAGTACTTTTAAAGTTTTATAGTAAGAACGAATATTAAGATATTTATTTTGCAAATTAATAATTTTATATACATATTCAAGATTTTATCATGCTGCTGTGGCGTTTGAAAACTGTAGTCCTAAATACAAAGCAGTATTTGCTGAACCAAAAGGAACGACGCGCAACCAGCGTGACCAGTATGGTCGTCCTTATGAGGACAATTCATTTAACAGAAATCGTGGCAGTGGTGGTGATAATAACTATAACAGTGGTGGTGGTGGTGGTGGGGGTGGCGGCGGTGGTGGTGGTGGGTATAACGATTGGATAAACTCTTCTGGAAATAGTGACATGGCAGCTTTTCTACGCATGCAAAATGTTGCTGTACCGCAACCCACTTGTTTAGAAGTAATTGCAAGCAATTGTATAAATCAAGATCAGCTTTGGCGTTTATTTGATATTATTCCAGGTTTAGATTACTGTCAAATAACAAGGGAATGTAAGAGAACTAATTTTATGTACTATATGGAAATTGAATTTTTTTTTTGATTTGTTTTATCAAATTTTTTCAGATGGACCGCGTACAAATGAGGCCGTTGTGGTATATGATAATCCAGAGGCTGCAATATATGCTAAGTAAGCTAAACTTTTATTTCCAAAGTTGTTGCCCTCAAGCAAATGGTTAGTATTCTATTAAAACCATTCAATAAAACGTTTTATTTTTTAAGAGATAAACTTCATGGACTAGAATATCCAATGGGAGAGCGTATAATTGTAAAAGTGGCAGGAATGAGTTCTTCTCGTATGGATACTTCATTTATTGACAGTACGACAAATCATTAGTATATGGTGCAATATGTGTCAAAACGAAAGACTTGAACCTTGAGCTCTTCGGTTTCACTAATTTTTTTGAAGTGGAACTTCTTTAGTGGGGGTCATTTGAAAAATTTGTAACGAAACGCAAAATTTGAAAAGCTTTGTAAAATACATAGTAAAAATAAATTCTCTATGTGCATAAAAGACGAAAATAAGTACAATCGCGCACGATGGTTTTTCGACAACTGAATGAAAGAGCATATGGGGCCGTCCATTAATTACGTGAGTGAAAATAGAGTGGGAGGGGGTCCGGCAAAACCCCAAATCTCACAAAGGGGGGGAGGGGGTCAAGGAAAACCTCATGTCAACTTTTTAATGCAGAGCATTTACATTATTATAGCAGATAATTATTAATCTCACGGGAGGGAGGCTACAATTTTTCAAAATTTATGAAAAATTAAATAACTAATTTTTGAAATTTGCTTATTAGTTAGGACATAAAATATTAGAACTTAATATGTACATACCAAGTATTTATGCAAATCAAAACCAAAAAAATTGGAAAAAAGGTAATTCTAGTTTAGGTCAATTTTTAAATTAGACGCAAAATATTTACCGAAATTTTCGAAATATCAACTATGTACATACATACATAATTCGTATTTTTTCGTATATCTATTATTTAGAGAGATAAAATTTTTTTTTTTGTATTATGATTTTGATTTTATTTACAATCTGCCAATATTAGCAATAAGTAAATTTTATGAGTAGTGAAATTTTAAGTAACAGAATATTTACACTCCATTGAGTGGAACTATATAAAGAAAGAACATTTTGGAGTAATTACAAATTTATACATATATCTATGTAAATATAAATATATTTACATATGTGAAATGTGAACATAAAACTTTTCAAAACTTATGAAAAAACAAAAGTACCATGCCTGTTTAGTTTTGGTCCACAAATCATTTTTATTTTTTGGTTTATCGGCGATTTTAACGTTTTCCAAAAATGGACAAAAGATATTTCTGAGTTTTTAATTTAAGTATTGCGTTTTAAAAACAAAAAAATAGCAAAATACTTACAAAATTAATTATTTTCTTTTCAAAAACTTTGAACAAATATGTATACATTAGATATTTTCAAAATAATCAGGTTCTAAAATTGTTCGGGAACGCTTAAATTCGACAATTTACTCTTATTAATGTATATCCTCCAAGTTATTAGAATATTTTGCTCCAATAATAAGTCACTCGAAACAACAACACATGTATACTTTTGATAAATAAAAAAAAATTAAGTTTGGTAATTTTTGGTCCAAAAATGTAATTTTTTTCTCATTTATTTTTTTAAGTGATATTTATGTAGTGGCATTGACAATTTCAAGTAGTGTATTAAGGTGAATATAGTGAAAACAGCAAAGTATTTGAGCTATTAAACAAAAGCTCTAGCGCTTAAATAAATAGCGCTAACATTTTTTCTGTACTTATGAGTACAACAGGAAAATGGAAAAAAAGTTTAAGAAATCAAATTTTAAATAAGAAAAAAGTGCAATTTTCTGCATTTTCTAAGTCAAATTTTAAAAAATAGGAATTTTGCAACTCTGGTAGGAACCCCAGAAGTTTTTTTTTTGATTCTTTGTCTCCAGTCTTACTCAAAAACGTATGTGATTTGACGAGGCTATTCTTTCCGGTGCTATTCTGCACAAGGTAAAATTGAGAGTCTATAATAAAGATGCCGCTGACAATAGTTCGAGTTATGATAAATCATCAACATCACAAAATAAGCAAAAATCAGAGATCAACGTCTAATTCCTTTCGTTTTGACAAAGAATGCCGCATATACTGTATTATAAATCACAATAATGTCTTTGTTTTTCCTTTAGAGCGTACAAAGAAGGACTCAATTTGCAATGTACCATTACCACCTGCGCAACCGCTAGCACCTTCTGATGCACCAGTTGCCCAACGTCTATTTATTGTTTTGGCAGCAGTAAGTGACATTTTTCTAACCCAAAAATTGTTTTTTCTTTTCTCCTAACCAATTTACATTTCCAGAACTTGCCGCAATCCATATTGAAAAATGTATTTTCGTGCTGGTCTGGGCTTGTGGATGTATATTTATTACCCAACAAGAATTGTGGCTATGTTAAATATGCAGATCCAGATAGTGCACAGAATGCAATTCAAACATTAAATGGAGCTGAAATTTGTGGCACTAAGATGAAGGTAATAGAAGTTTTCATTTGCTATTTTGCGCATAAACATTATCACAAATTTGTTTTAAGGTAATGGAAGCTGAAGAACGCGGAAGTGGTGGTGATGGTGATGATAGTGGAAGGAAGCGACTTCGTAGGAATTAAATGTAAGAATACTTTATTAACGAAAATTATAATTTTTATATTTTAGATTTTCTCTAAGCAAGGTAAGTGAGTTTTAAGTGTTCATTTCTATAATTAAATTGACTTCAGACGTTAAACATTAATTACTTTTACACTTGAACGACTTTCTGCAGGATAATGGAAATATTTTTATTTTTCTATTTTCACAGACATTTATTTTAAATTAAAAAATTCAGAAACATAATTTGTAAAAATTAACTAACGAAACAAGAACATTAACCAAACACGTTACTTAGATGAAACAATTTCCGATGAAAACTGACGCAGACAGTCACTCGCCAATCAACCAAATCACAGAAACGATAACAGAACGAATATGGATAAGAAACCGAAAGACGAAAAGGACCAACAATTGAAACTATAGAAATATATTCAATGCAACGCAAGAAATAAAACTTAACTAAATTTAAACCTTCATTTACATGAACTGTACATGACAGAGAAAAATATAATATTGGTTAGCCTGATACGATTGACTGTGTATGGCTTTTGTCAAATACATAATTTATGCACCTTTTATTGCAATTTCTTCTCATACAATATAATTATTGTAAAATAAAAAATAAACGAAACAAACTTACTATATGAAATAAAAGTTTTTTATTAGAGAATGTTTTCGATACTTGTATTTTTGTTTATGTTCATAATTAACATATTAACATGGGTTTGTTATGCCCAGTCGACAAAAGGGCGATCCTTAAAAAAGTTGATGGAGATATTTTATACCACCGCCCAAATATCAGAGAAGCGAACAAAATTCAACATTTTTCTATGTAATTTCTTTAGTACGCAATAACGTGCGTTTCTTATAACTACTAAAAACTAAACATTTCTTGAGTAATACCTTCCTGTTTCGTAATATATGCTTTCTCAATTACTTAGCAGCTCAGAATTTTATCCAGCTGTTACTTGAAATTAAAAAAGAAACCGCAATTTGAAACATTTTTACTGTCCATGGGGAAATATATTGTTTATTTTATTGAGCTATCAGTTCAATAACTTTTACATACATATGTATATCTATGCATATATAAACTACGTGAAAACAAATAAATCGAAAATTTGCTTAAATTAAAACAGCTTTTATATGAACTTAGACATAATTATTTTTTTGACTGTTATTTTTAGATTTTATTTCAGAATGCTGATTTTTGATTGGTTTGGCGGTACTTAGGCTCGTATGATATTTAAGCCAAAAATTAACTTTCTGATAAATGAGTTAATTGTTCTTTGACACATGTCAATTTGAAATTTGCTTTAATTAACTGATTTATCTGCTTCTGCTTTGACTGCGACTGTACCACTGCTCGGTCACGCGGAATTCGATATGGCCATAAAGTAGAATTTGTACCAGGAGCGTCACTTCAAAAAACCTTGGGGGGCATTATTAGATGATTTTATTGAAGTGTTGTATTGAATAATACCTAGTATCAGATCTTTGGGGGGAGGGCCAATGCCCTCCCCATCCCTACCGAATTGACGCCACTGATTTGTACATTCATTCCGTTTTCACGCGGTTACATGCGGCAAAAAAACGTTCACTGACCTTTGAATCATGTGTGAAATTTATTCTGTTGAACTGAAAGAAATCAGCCGACGCCGAGTGACGGCGTTCATTAGTCGTTAACTACATACAGTGATGTCCTATCAGGGGAATTTCCCTACATTTGAGCACCTCGAGGAGCTTTAGGATTGAAAAATCATTGATAAAATGTTTAGAAAAATAATAAAATTATAAAAGGAAATTGAGTAGGAAAAACTTCTTCTATTTCTTTTAATTTATTGTTCATACATAAATGAAAAAATTACAGAGCTTATATGGATGTTAAAATGTATGTTACATGTATATTAATATTTATATATCGCTCATTTACTTCAAAAGTGGCATAACTCAAAAAACGTGATTTTTGAGTTAATGATGCAGAAATATTCGCCATTTCATGTTTTAATTTGTGTCAAAAACTCAGAAAGATATCTTATAAGCTCGCCTTGTGAGAAGAATTTACGTAAACATACTTTTTTTTGAATTCTCATATAAAAAGTAACTTATTGAAAACTTTAAATGCGTTTTTCTCCCACTTTGTGTTTTTTGAGTTATGCCACTCTTGAATAAAAATTATCATACGATAATTAAGTTGGAATAAAACCGCCTTTTCCTTTTACTTCGCCACTCTTGAAATAAATGAGCGATATGTACATTTCTTCAAAATTAAGAAGGCTGCTTAAAGTTTGTATTTTTATCTAATACTTAGCTTCACAAGATAATCTAAAATTAAAAGAGTCTTTTCCATACAATATTTTAAACATTTTTCATCAAAATTTTTTTTTTTAAAATATTTATTAATTTTGGTATTTTACACAATTTTGGGACAATTCTTTTCAGTTCGAAGATTCCTTTCAAAAAACTAAAGTCATAAAAAGCGAAAGTATTTCGTAATTTTCGCTTATAAAATTATGGTAAAAATCTTTACAACTTTTATTATTTTGTCGTAACTATCTTCTGTTGTAGGGTAAAATCCCTTGTATAATCTTATATAAAAAATCGTAGTGGATTTTGTCTTGAGATTTCCATATATATATACATGCTTTTAGTGAAAACCCCGATTTATATATCAAAAGTTACGTATATATCTTTTTGCGAAATGTGTTTAGTTGGGAACCTATGAATCCGAGATATAGAAAATTGGATTGATCTGAAAGTCTAATGTGCAAGTAAGATTTCAAAATCGGTACAGCAGTTTTTGGGTTATAGTCAAGTTTAAAAATATTAGATTGCAAACAACTTATTGCAGATTAAATTGTCTGCGTTTCTTAACATTTCTAACGTTATAAAATAGATATGTTCGATATTTTGGGGAATGCAGAGTTTTTATCAAGGGTATTCACGCCCTAACTCATTAAAATTCTGGCAGCATTGTCGATATAAACGTCAAATTTGACACTGGGATTTGCAGGTGAAAATGATTTTCTATTTTTTACCACCGCATTATGCATAATTTCAGTAAAATTAACTATAAATAATTCAAATATTTAATCAAGTATATTTTAACGAGAACCTATATGTTTAAGAGAAAATTTAATAAAATTTACATAAATCATAAGCTGCGGAACTTAAGTTCAAACTGAACTTTGATTTGGAAGCTACTTTTAACTGCAACACCCACTTGCCTTTAGCTTTTGCACCAAATTAAAAAATTTGGCAAGGGTAAATAGAAAATTTGATTTAAGTAGTAAGTCCACAAAAAAAAAGAGAATGGCGACAAAACGACGTCCCTTGCGGCCAACTACAAACATGAATTTTCGACCAGGTGGACCAGACGTTTCGCGAACAGAAGCAAAAGGCACTCGACCAACAACACAGCCTACAAGTGTCAAAGAAATTCTGGTCATGATGATAATGCATGTGTGCAAGAAGACTATTTTCTTTGATACAAACTTAAAAGTGGCCCTATATTTAGGCAGTTTGTTTCTTATATCGCTTATAGGCGATTTTTTACCATATCCTAAGACATATTTTGCGCGTTCGGATAATCTTTTTAACGTGTATTTTGTAAAGATTGGCTGGGGATGGACTTTACTCTTTAGTGTGCCATTTCTCGTGATGACATCTTACACGTTATGCTGTGGTGACATGAAAAGACTCTTACACCATCATTTACCACGCATCGCAATAGCCACTTTCTTTTGGTTTTTCTGGACAAAGATGTTTAATGTTATCGAGACTTCATATGGACGTTGTACAACAAGAGGTTTGTTTGTGTTAAATTTAAAAGCGGCGAAACTATTCTGCCCTCAGAAGTGAAATGGGCGTATCTAAAAAAATTCGAATTCGAGATTCTAATGGCATCGGATAGCTTAAGAAATTATGAATCTAATGAACTACGCCAATTGCCGGTATCTTAGTTCAAGCCTATAAAAATTCTCCTAAGGGAATTTCCTCTATCTCAATTTTACAACAAATTGAGATAAACAAAACATCAATTATCTCGAAACGCGTTTCTATGAGATACACCCTTTTCGCCTCTGAGGGCAGTATTGCTTTTTAGAAAAATATATTTGTCTATGTATGTATTAGGCTGATCAATTTTTTTTTGTTTCAAATAGATTTGTTGCAGGTACGTGAAGGAAACATTCTGGTGCGAGAAGAGCTCATATTAACATTTACTGGTAGCTTATTGAACGTTTTAGTTTTCCATAGGAATAACATGCTTTACTAGACAGTTTCATCTATAGTTCGTAAAAGTTTTTTTTAAACAAATGGGATAGTGCCCATTGGAAAGAACATAAACTCTCAATCAACTCTCTCAGTTTATTAGTTTTCAGAGTTTAGGCTATTTCAAAGATCGAAAAAAAATCAATTTTTTAAATTTTTTTTTGTAAAATAATGTATGCTTTGTTTAATAGGTTCCGTTCGTGTATTTTTTTTTTCAAACTGTCTAGTAAAACATTTTTTCTCATTCCTATGGAAAAGCAAAAGTTCATTGGAGCCACTAACAAATATTAATATTATGAGCAGAATATTTCTTTCATCAACTGCAACTATTAAACCTGATTGAGGCAAAAAAATTTTAGTTATGCTAGTATGAAAATATTGCACACATTCTACTAAAGAAACACAACTCAAAATTTATAATTTTTGAAAGCACAAAAAATATAAGTTAATATTTCGCTGTACTTTGCTGTCAAAAAAGAGTTATGTATGTCTCTCTTCATGTTGCAATCGAAATTAGACTGCAAGATGCAAAAGTGTCCTATTTTTAGTTGTGTTGGAGAGTTAAAGCTGTTGTGATCGCCACGATCAAACCATATTCTGTTAGTACCTTCTTCTAAACATTCAACACTTCAGAAAGGTTTGGTTGTTTTTTGGCTTTTTTTAATAATAGTAATAATTAGATAATTGAACTTTAGCCAAATTAGGAGCGATCAACTTTCAAGTAAAATTTCACAAGTTGACAATGCTTTATTTATTAAACAAACTTTGAGAAAACAAAAGAAGAAAACAACAACTTTAGAATATAGACATAAGTTTCGATTCTGAAAATCTCATCAGTATATTTTTGGTTGATGCCTACGTCAGCACTTAAATTACACCCGCTATATTAATGCAAATCTATCGAAAAGCTTACTTTTAACTTCAAGCAAATGTGGCAAATTTTTGAGTGAAAACAAGATCACACCATTCTGTTGAAATTTCAATTAGCAATTCGTTTTGTTTACATTCCTAAAGCATGACGTCAATTTGAGTACATTTACCGCCAACTTCCTTTGTTATCGTAGTTTCTCAATTATTTGTTATGTTGTAATGCACAGCCGTTGGCTGTGAGACACTACTTGTTTCAAATTTTCGTTTCTTCTAAAAAATTGTTCACGAGCTCCAAAACAGCTTTTTGCGTTTTCTAAAAATTTCTAAATTTTGAGTTGTGCCTCTTTAGTACTCTTTAGTAGGATGTGTGCGATATATAGGTTTCATTACAGTATATGTATAGGAGTTTAAGTCCTTAACACTATGTTCTCCAAACCTACAAAAATCAATTCCAGTTTTTAAAAAAAAAGTTAAAACGTTTCAAACTAATAGGTGATAGCTGCGTTTTATTCGCCATCCGCTGCTGGCTATTTATAGCTTGCATCGATAATTGTAATACAAAATCGCAAACTTAACGAGTTGCTTAAGTGCCAGTGCAACCCAGCAGATTTGTATTTTGTCTATACATATTACATTTTGAAATGAAAAGAAAAAGAGCTATTTTTTTTGAAAAAACTATTGTTTAATATGTCAGGCTGCAAAAAGAAGCAATTTAAAATAAAAAAAAGTGGAAAGAACAAGAACGAGTACTCGTATAAACCGCGAGTAGGAAACTTAGCAACTGTCGTTTTATTGGCACATACATATGTACATATATAGTGACTTGGCGAATATAACGTAGCTTATATTTAAATTCAATTTGCTTTAACGTTGTACCATTTTTACGTTCAATAATTTTTTTTTCTTTTAGGCTACCTAACTAAGTCAAGTTGCTTGAAAGCTGGTCATCTCTGGAGCGGTTTTGATATTTCTGGACATGCCTTTATACTTATACACTCTAGCTTAGTTCTTATCGAAGAAGCACGTCCCATTGTAAAATGGGAATCTATCAAAGAACATTTACGCAACGAACTGTATAATCGTAGCATATCGGAACATTCAAGCACAAATCCTTTGCGCAACTTAAATGAAGAACAAATAAAAAACTTAAAATTTCTTTACGATCGTCTCACACCGGTTATACGCACACTATTTATTGGTATAGCTGCGCTACAATTGCTGTGGGATGTTATGCTTGTGGGAACGATGCTTTACTATCATCGTATGATTGAAAAAGTTTTAAGTGGCATATTTGCCATATTAACATGGTATTTTACATACCGGTTTTGGTATCGATCAAATGTTTTACCTGATCCCCCAGGTAGTGGATGTTTTTTTTATCAACGTGATAACAAGGATACGTTTATTTATAAAAGACCGGCTGGATCTACAAGGGAACAGGCTTCAACAAGTGGCCTTGGAGGCCAACGTTCGACTGGTGGTGTTGGTTTATGTCAAGCTCATATGCCACGTTTTATGGGTATGCCATTATATACCAATGTAAGTGCACGTACTGGTGCAACAAATGGAGCAGGACATACGCCCAACCAAACCACTGATTTGTCAACGTAGAACAAATTTATATTGATATTAAATTCTCGGAGGACTTAAGGAGAAAATGACCAAATTTATTTATTTGTTTTTATTTAGATTAGAAGCTTTTTCTTTTTTGACCATTGCGCTATTTTCCAACTTTCGTATTTGTATTATATTGAAAAATGTGTAGTTTACTACAGTAAAATGAAAAAATTTAATAGTGTTTTTTTTATTACCTTTCAATGTTTCTGTGTTAAATAAAATGTTTACAAATATTTGAAAATCTAGCATCTTTAGGTGAATCATTGTTTGTTTATTTCGTTAAGAAAAGCCATCAAAAAGTGTAGAACCTGTAACCAGTCCTAATCAAGGGTTATCCTAATCAGTTTTAGTTTGTGGATCTGGTGCCAAACTTTTATAGAAAAATCAGCAATACTTAGACGTTATTCCGTAGGCTAGCAAACTAAAATCTATGCACCACCACCGTATCCTCCTCTACTACAAAATTCAGCAATTATAAACGCGTGTATTGCATGAATTTGATTGTGGATATTAGTGATGACTGACATTCCTCTTGGGTCAGGGTTATCGTAGCTCCTTGGGTAGATTTATTGGATTTTTTCACACGTCTATATAACCGCAGGAGTGTACCATTGGTTTATCTAGTGGTAAGTATTTTTTTTAATGTAATTGTATAAATTTTTGTTTTTTCTAATGGATGCATATAGCAATCCACCTTGCGCAATGGGTGCCCTCGATGGGTGAGCAACAGCTGCTTTGACTTTCTCCAAATTTTTTTAAACATTGTAAATTAGTTGCATTAAACGAATGTTAATGTGTACACTAGACATTTTTATTTATTGAATTGTTTAACTCTTTAGATGAGTTGTATTTCGTTAATAGTTTTGTATAATATTTTAGGATCTTATCTTATTTTATTTGTGTGCGAACGCAGCAAACATCGCCATTCCGAGCACACCAGCTCCAGCTCCAGCTCCAAGTATGTAATTAGCTGGTGTCTTTTGCCACATATCTTTTAAAATTTCAAAATTAGTTGGTACTAATTTTTGATAGGAATTACGCTTTTTAAAACGTAGAAAATAACTTTCAACATGTGGCATTTTTCCATAGCTCCAGAAGTAATTTTCAAATCCTAATTGATACAATCGGTGCAAAAGTAAACCGAAACTAATATCAGCAAGGCAAAACTCAGTGGTGACAAGCCATTCGCGTCCCGGATTAGCTTCCATATCGTTTTCAACCAAGCGCAAGACATTCTCGATGACATCTAAAATTTTTTGAAATTCGACGCGAGAATAAACCAAACGTTTGCGACGGTCTTGTATATCAAGCTTGTGCAGAAGAGCTGTCTTATTTGTTTCTGCTTCAGCAATAGATTTTTTAAGAAGTTTGTAAACTTTTTCGTTATTTTCTGAAAAATATATTTAAATATTTGTAATGAATTGTAGTGAAATGTATGGTTATTATTTTATGTCGCAATGATAAAATAAGGTTTTTCTTATTACACCGTCCAACATACTACAATGTTTGCACACATGTAAATTCTAATTAGATACGACACGTATGTTGCGCATATATCCATTTGTTTGAATCAAGTTAGTAAAATTAAATATTGTGAACGTTTGCACTAAGATTTAAAAATTGAAACTCATTTCAAAGGAAAAATCATAGTTCGTCACGAGATACATAAGTCCAAAAGAGTATAATCGAAAAGCAAAAACACTTAAAAAAATTGTGAATCTCACCACAAAAAATTCTTTTTTCAGATTCAAACCAATAAAATTCAATGAAATTATAATTTTGGAAATTACCTTATATTTTGCTTTTATAAAATTTAGCCAATGATTAAAAAAAATACAATAAAAAAATATTTCTGACGTGATACCGAAACGTGTATTATATTTTTATATCTTCTATTAGATCTAATTTGTGTGCAACAAAAGGTTTAATTTTGTCCGACGGTGTCATAAAGAGTATAGACCTTTAATACCATCATATTGTGTCAATCAATTTTAAGACATTCGTGTCATTTACGATAAATTTGTTGAAAAAAATAAATATACAAATATTTTCCGTCAACTCACTTAAACAGGACTTTCGTATAGGACCTATAAATGGTGGTTTAGGAACCAAATTTAAGTCGTCATGTATAAACGATCCAAGGCTTAAAGTACCGATGGGAAGTTGACTTAAAATATGCTCGTAAAATTGTATCTTCTTAGACTCCGCACATTTTGTACTCAACGGCTGGAGTGTTCCATATTTACCTAAATTTAAGAGTTTTTAAAGATTTTATTTTCAGCTGCAAGTATAAAATGATAAATGAACCTTCTCTAAATTTTCCCTCTACGTAATTAACAATATTTGCGGATTGTGGTATTACTAGTGATTTATCCTGCAAAACTGGAACATCGCCTTTGGGATTTAAATTCAGAAACCATGCTGAATATTGTTCACCATTTGATAGATCGACTATGAAAGGCGCGAATTCGATGTTCTTCTCATAAAGTAATAATAAAACCTGGAAAAAGAGAAAATTATCAATGAACTTTTAAAAACATAAACTATACACATTAATATCTTTAGTCTATTCTAATTTCCTTGATGTATTTTTTATGTTTCCTTAAGGTAAGAGAAAAATTTGCAAAGTTTTAAATAATTGGACCACGGTATATGTACATATGTATATATGAATGGTGCGATCAAGCGATTGATTTATCTAAATATGTATTTACACGATTGCACCGTGTAGCAATTTAGTGACTTTAACGGTCTTTGAGAGAAATACACACATGTACATACTTTTTTAGACTGTCCATTATTTCCCAAATTTATTTTCGAGTTTTCCGCGGTATTAAGAGTAAATAAAGATTTAAACCAAAAAAAAATTTTATTTTAGTGTAGCTTGTCACCGAGCTTAGAAAGTTTTTTTTATTAATTTTTTACTTGAAACTTAAACTAACAAAAAAGGCATTAAACTTTCTCTCGTGTTTTATGGGATTTTAAGACAAAAATATTAAAGCGTGAAATCAAATACCGCCTTTAAAAAAAGTCCTTACTTTATATAAGTATTTGTAATTCCAGAAATCGAGCTCTGCAGTGCCCCCTCCCTCAGTCCAGAAAAAATGCGCAAAGTGTTGTTTTTGATCCAGAGAAACCAATATTCAAAATATGTATCACGCAAACTGCCTTTTATCGGGCGAAATTTTAAAATTGGACATGTTACGGTCCTGAGGCCATATTCGGCTTATAAGACAAAAATTACATTGAATATGATCGGTCAATTCTGAACCTCAATCAATATCTCAGATTGCGTCACTGTCCTTTTATATGCGAATTCGATGATTCCTAAGTACGACTAACAAGCCAGATATAATCAATTTTTGTTTGGAAAAAACTAAATTTGAAACTTATAGGTCGTGGCATGCCTCCTTGGACTTGAATTGCAAAAAAGCTTGTACTTCAAGTCAAGAAAAAAGAGGTGCCATCTCCTTGAAGCATTAGCGTACCTTGGGTACTGCGGGCGCGAAGGGAGTGGCAAAATGGTCCTTGGATTATGAAATTCGAATTTGGATTTTAGCCACTAGATGGGCGGAAAATTACCTCTTCGACAACACTCAAATAAGAAGAAGGATGTGACAATGTCTAGATGGAATAATACTTTACACGTAAAAGGAATATATATTTTAAAAATTTTATGTTTCTAGGATAAACGGTTCGTTCTAACCGGTGATTAAGGTATGTACATATTATATGAATATTATTTACTATTGAATTCGACTTTAATTTTATTTGGCTGTTTAAACAATTTTTATCTCCAATTTGTTTTTAAATATAATTTAAGTTGCACTAAACAAACGTGTAATATGCAACTAGACCTATCTTTTTTTATATAATGAAATGGTTTAACTTTTTGTTAAACAGATACACATCGCAGATCACATGATAACAAAATGCTTATTTAAACTAAGATTTTGTTTTGCTTATTCTCTTTTATATCACATACTTTTTGGGAATAAAAGTTATATGGATGAAAATATAACACTAAGTCTTCCTTAAAATTTGGTGCTTTAAAGTCCTTTGTAGTTGAGGTAGATTCATCAGTGCTGCTGCTCATTTTGGCTTATTTCTATATTTTTTTCCAGCGGAAAGCACAAAGTTCTAGTGAAATATTACAAATCTTTAAACTTTAATTAGCAACTAATAATAAAATAAATAAAAAAAACTGCTATTAACAATTTGAGAGTTATCACATGCTATGAAGCTTTGTTAAATTTAACTTGAAGTTTGCGAACCGCCGACAAACGACCGATTGCTGTGGCTCTACTATAACAAATCACAGGCTAAAACTGAGAGTTTGTGTCTAGTGCCCAGCACCCAATGCTAAATATCACCTACATTTATGCATACATATGTACGTATATATGTATGTAGGTACGTTCTTACATACCTACATATATAAACTCTGTTAATTCTGTCTACTGACTGATACTCAAAATTATTAAGTTTTGTTTTAATTTGTTTACAACTGTGACGATAATAATAACAGGCTATTATTTTTAATATAAATTCATTGTTTTTAAGGCTATCTATCATTCCCACATATTAATACAATATTTTTAATGATTATGTAATGTACGGACTTTATTTAAAAAATTATTTTAAACTTTATCTTCAAAAGAAATTTAATAAAAAATAGAGATTATCTTTTCATATTTGTTATCAATTAAATTACTGACGCTTGTCATTTTTAACGCACTTTATTTATCTTTTATTTAAAGAGTTTATCTTGTTCAAAATTTTTTAGCAATTCTTAAGTTTAATTTTTGATGTGTATAATTTATATGCAACACACTAGTACACTGAGAAAACGATTCGTTTGAATATTTATTTGAGTCATACATATTGTATTTGAATCAAATAGTGGCAAATGTTGGTTGAAGCATTTTAAGTTTGACGTACTTTACATATGAAATGAGATTTGTCGACTTTCTTGACATTGACCGACTTTATCGACAAAATTCTGCTACTCGAAGTTTTTTGACTTTTTCTATAATATTTGATTCATTACCGCTGCTTTTCAATTCTATTCGATGATTTTTGACTTTTGTTGCCTTTTTGGTACCATCTACCATTTTTGACTTTTCCATAGGATTCGAAGCTTTGCGATGTTAATCGAATTTTATGTACTATTCAACATCTTCTTGATAAAATTCGACATTCTTCGACTATTTCGAAATATCATATATTATACTATTCAACTCTTTTTGACTCCTATCAAATTCTTCGATATTTTTCGATTCTAATCCGAAATTATTTAGTACACAGTTTGAAACATTCTTTACTAACATAATAAAATTTTGTGTTTTGGGCCCATATTAAAGCCTTACTTAGTATATTTCTTTTACATTATGCGAATTTGGAAAAAAAGTTTGGAGGTCGATATGGTGACCCAAATAGAATCATCTTCAATAAATAATTTTTTCCAAGTGTATATAAGCCGGCTTTATATGACGGGTTTTTACGAAATTTTCCCTACGGCATTAGCATGTAATTAAAGCGTCAAAAGCGGCCACTTGGCAGCCCTGGTTACTGATCAATGTAATTTTGTTGTTTTTCCTTGTCCAAACTTTGTAGTTTACCCGAAGCGTGTCGAATAAGATAAAAATTACAATTTTTAAACATAATTTT
The DNA here is from genome assembly GCA_963662105.1 of Meiosimyza platycephala. Taxonomy (NCBI): domain Eukaryota; kingdom Metazoa; phylum Arthropoda; class Insecta; order Diptera; family Lauxaniidae; genus Meiosimyza; species Meiosimyza platycephala. Next base: position 121,156,668 of record OY759208.1, read on the forward strand.
TTGGGTGAAAATAAGTAAGTTAGTATTTGGCTAGACTATTGAACTAAAAAATTGGCAAAAAATAATTTTCTTAACGAACTGCAAGTTGTTGAGGCTTGCATCCGATTATGTGTTCAACAGGTTTCAACAGGTTTTTTTACTGTGTACCTACACATGTGTCCCTCAATATAATAGTGGTCTAACTCCATATTTTTAAAAAACATATTTGTTTTTGAATAATACTATCACATTTAGTCATATCTTTTATTCTTAAAGTGCAGTTACTCCAATAATTGCACTGAAATCCCATAGTAGGCATTACTTGTTTACTCATGCCAATACGTTTACTATACATATTCGATAGAAATTCGAAGTTATTTCACAATTTGATTTTAAGGAGATAGTTCACTATTATAATGAACGACACATATGTATATCTGAATTAGTCTCAAAGAATATTTTCAGGCTAAAAAAATCAATTTGTTTTATTTTACCATAATCTTAAAATGATTTTGGACAAACGCATAGGAAAAACTTGTTTTTTAAAGTCAAACTTCAAATGCGATTTTGTTTATGTAGTATGATCTGAGTAGCCAAAGAAATGTGTCGTGATATTTTCGTAAGTCATACTGTACTTTAATTATCAAAAATGCACAAAAGTATGCAATACTTGTGAGCGTATAATGATTTGACAGATCAGCTGATTGAACAGGTGGAACAGGTTGTTTGTTCAATCTAGTTTATAACATTCCAGCCAAATTTAATATTTTAGGAAATAAAGTTTGTTTGAATTAGATTTAATAAATAATTTTTTGTTGAAAAAATATTATGTTTTATATTACACGTCAATTGACAAACATACAAGTGGCAACAAAATCATTTGCTACCGGCCTTGTCACTGGAAGTGCGGGGTTCAAAGTACTAACATCAGCGACTGGTGCGATTACACTTGCTGCTAATCGTGAAAGAGAACCAACGAGAACCATCAGTTTTAATTTGTGCAGTAGACGTTTAGCTAGTCAGAGTTCAAGTGGCCAAAACATGAAACGTTTGCAAGGAAAAGTCGCCATCGTCACAGCATCAACTGACGGGTAAGCATTTAGCTTAAACAATTTCCATTGCTGGAAACAGTAAAGTTGCACAATAACTATAGTGCAACTTAAGTCTGTAAATATATAATAATAAAAAAAAGATAAAATTATTTAAGAATGTAAAATAAACTGTGCTTATGCTTAATGTATAAACTGTTTACGTTTCAGTACTTGTTTTCGATTTCACAGCCTGTGATTAACTGCGCACCAAGTATTTGAGAAATAAAACTTTTTATATTGCAGCATTGGTTTTGCTATTGCAAAGCGTTTAGCTGAAGATGGTGCTAGCGTAGTAATTAGTAGCCGAAAACAGAATAATGTGGACAAAGCTCTGGAGGAACTCAAGAAATTGAACTTGAACGTTATTGGCTTGAAGTGTCACGTTGCACTCGCAGAGGATCGCAAAAAACTCTTTGATGAAACAATTTCAAAATATGGAAAATTAAACATTTTGGTTTCAAATGCTGCCACAAATCCAGCTGTTGGCGGTGTGCTGGACTGTGATGAAAAAGTTTGGGATAAAATCTTTGAAGTGAATGTGAAAGCTTCTTATTTGTTGGCAAAGGAAGCATTACCATATTTGCGTAAGGAAAAAGGTTCAAATATTGTATTTGTTTCATCTATAGCTGGCTACGATGCACTTGACGTGAGTTTTTGACAATTGAAAAAAACCTAACCCATTAGCAGCACTTTTACATTTGTGACCGCACACTTTCTTCTTATCAACGTGCTATCATACTTCATTTATAGTTCAAAATTAGTAAATCTTATCTGTATTTAAAACTTTAAGGGAAGGGCCAGCTTATTTGTTAATATCGTTTCACTTTTTTTTTTTGTTTAAAGTTACTATGTATGCTATCGTTTCACCTTTAGTTTTCATCAACAAATAAGGGAATCAAAAATAACGGTTTTAGATAAAAAATTTGTACATAACTTACCTTTTTTCAATAAATTCAATTTTTAATTTAAGTTACTTGGTGCTTACTCAGTCAGTAAAACTGCACTCATTGGATTGACCAAAGCTGCTGCTAAGGACTTGGGACCTCAAGGCATTCGTGTAAATTGCTTAGCTCCTGGTATCATTAAAACCAAATTTTCAAAGGCGGTATGTTTTTAATTCATCGTTCATCGTTCACATTTTTTATAAATACTTAAAATTTTCTTCTCTAATAATATTAAACTGACAGCTTTATGAGAATGAAGCAGCAAATGAAGCCGCCCTTGAGAGAATTCCATTGAAACGTTTGGGAACATCAGAAGAAATGGCAGGTGTAACTTCGTTTTTGGTCTCAGATGATGCCAGTTATATAACTGGAGAGACAATTGTAGCTTCTGGAGGAATGTCCGGTAGACTTTAAGGCTATGATAAGTAAACAAAAGTAGCAACTGTTTTGAATTAAGTAAATTTTTGGTAATGTATACTTTGCGCAACTATGTAAATCGTTTATTCATCGATTATAAAAAATACATTTGAAAAAAATACAGTTTGTTTTCTTTGCAAAATTTAAGTGGCAAAACGATATCTACATACAATTGGAATATCTTAAAATTACATATATTTATTTTTTGCATAACAAACTTCATAAAAGGCGTAAAATCCAAATTATTCCTGGGCATAAAAATGTTGGCCTCGAGAGCCAGGAAACTATTTTTATTTGTATTTCGTAAATTTTTTCCTTATTTATTTGATAAAGAATAAAGTAAAATACATCATCTTATACCCGAAGGTTTAGTTTCATAAATCTATTAAAATATGTACTTAATTTGAATTTGTAAAAATAGATTTTTTACGTTGACCTCAATTTCGCCAACTGTGCTGCTATGTCTTTTTCAGTTCTAGCATCATTACGCTCCAAGGAACCACCAGTTGATGGAATGGTAGCCATTTTTCCTGATATTTCAATTCCAATTTCATCAAGCACTTTGTTAACCACTGCATTCTCGTCGTCTTCATCACCGGATTCAGTTAACATGTCATCCAAGGAATCGTTAATCATTTCGTCGGTCATTTCCATTTGCATATTAGCCTTTTGGAAGTCTCGTATACTGCCTGCTATTGCTTCTGGACGCATGACTTTATTCATATCTGCCATCGTTTTGGCAGTGGTGCCCATGGCATTACTTAGCGCAATGTTAGTTCCTATATTTTTATTTTGGTAACCAATTGATGTGATTTTACTATTGGCTGCAAATGTGCGTGCCTTCTGTTTGCGTATTTCGACCAACTGTTTCGCTAATATGCGACAAACATCTTTGTTTCCAGCGGCTGCATTACGTCTGATTTCCTGCTCTAATTTTTTCTCCTCTTCATCCATTTTGCGCTTTTCACGATCAATATCCCGTGTGGCTTTCCGCAGATTGCGATCGTTTTCGCGCTGCTGCTCCTTAACTGTGGGCTTTTTTCCAAATAAATTGTTAAACATTTTTTAACAGAACAACTTTTTTATGTGAAATGTCTTGCGGAAATTTATTTTTCTTGATGAATCACACAACCGATGGTATGACATCAAATAAGTATGTTTTCAGTCAAAACAAATAGGAAAACAGCTGGGCTCTGGCACTTATTAAATCAGGGCTGCAAAGAAGCAAAATTTGGGGAACGTAATAAGCCACGGTTTAAATATGATGTCTTAAAACGTTATGTGCACAAAAAATTAAACGTGACCGTCCCCTCCTGCTATATATATGTATATCTTTTTTTGAGAATTAATAGAAACATAAATGGGCTTGTTCATGACCAATTTCATGTTTGTCAGAAGATTGGGTGCAAGCTTTCCGCCACACATAATGCTTAACACAAAAATATGTGCATTTTGACAAAGTACTCCGTAACACGAAGTGCTCCAAAGATAATTTATGAGCGAACTCCTTTTCTATTAGTACTTGGCATATTCACTCTCCCAAGTGTGTAGTAAGGTAAGTTCCACATGAACTACCTCCATTGCAAGCTATTGACCGCCATTCATTCATTCGGTACAATTCCATAAACGTAGTCCTGTTTGCTTAAGAGGGTTAAATATAATAAAATTTTCCGAACGAACATGAACAAAAATGGATTTGCAAATATCAGTTGAAATTGCAATATTAAATTCTTATTATTACTTATCAATTTTAAAAACGGGCATTGTGATTAAATTGCATCACCTTTTCATAAAAAGAAGAAATTCACACATAAGCCTCACGTTATTTAACTAATGAAACAAAACATACTTATTTGGTTTGATCGACAATATTGTCTCACTATAACGCAAATAAGCTTTAAAAAGGTGAGATCATCTTAAATAATTAAAATAGTACATTTGTTGAATGGATACGCGTGTCAATATATTCGTCAAGTTTTAAAATTAATGCTGTACCCATTAAAGTTTAGAATCGGTACCATATGGCGATAATAGGGAAAATAGTAGACTTTAGTTATTCAGCAGCCCTGAAACAAAAAGCATCTGATCTGATCATAAGTCGAATTAATAGAGATGGATATGATAGGTAATTTATTAAAGCAGGGTGCCGAAGGACGTCTTTACATCGGAGAATACAAAGGAGAGAAATGTCTGATAAAAGAAAGATTCGTAAAAAAATATCGTCATCCAGAACTGGACATGCAGATAACACGACAACGAATGAAAGCTGAAACAAAAGCTGCCGGACGATGTCAAAGTGTAGGCATACTTGCACCAAAAATACTACATATGGATCTAAGTGAACGGAAAATTTATATGGAACACTTTGAAACCGCCATCACCGTAAAAGAATTTATACAAAAAATAGCGCAGGAGGAACCAGTAGAGACACGTGCAAAACTCGAGCTACTCTCTCAACGTATTGGCGTTATCATTGGTAAAATGCATGCAAATAACATTATACATGGCGATTTAACTACCTCAAATATCCTTATACAACCAAAGTCTGTGGAGAATTTTAAAGAATATGAAATTATATTTATTGATTTTGGTTTGAGTCATTACAATCAGGGCTCAGAGGATAAAGGAGTTGATCTATATGTGTTGGAGCGGGCGTTACTTAGTACGCACAGTGAGCAGCCTTACTTATTTGATGAGATTTTGGATGCATATCGTAAGGAATACGGTAAAGAAGAGCACGCCGTCGTAACTAAATTTGAAGAGGTGCGTGCTAGGGGACGAAAACGCACTATGGTTGGTTAGACCATTAAAATTTACAAGGTATTTGATACAGCGTTGTGTATAACGTTGAAGTAAATGCAATTTTCTTAAAATAAACTAACTAAGCAAAACGAATCTTTTATTTCCAAAAATTTAAATTTAAAAATTTCATGTAAGCATGTTAAGTTTTTTAAAGATAAAAAGCTCGTATGTTAAAAGATTTAAAAAAAAAAACACCTTGTAATAATCTATGTATACAACCTACATTTTTGGTTATAATTTTTTTTAATTTATGCAAACTCTTATCCTATACAATAATTAAAACCTATTTTAAACTCTTTTTCTGCATTAAAGATTCATTGAATAGAACCGGATCGTCATCTTTTAAATTTTCGATTTTTATCTTTTTTATATATTTGCGGATCTTTTGTTTCTTTGATAGTTTCTCGTTTTTGTCTGGTTCCATGCAGTCTTTACTTTCCTCTTTGTATTGCTCATATGGCCGTTCTTTTATTTTATTAATAGCATCCTCAAGTTTTAAGCCTTCGATACCTTGTTCTTCATACCACATGCGAAGTTTTCCACAGAACTTTGCATGCCCATTTTTGAATGAAAGCGACTTCGTAGAAGGATGCTATAATGGAAAAATAATACGAAAAATATGTAATAAGATTTTTAAAATTCAAAGGATTAAAATTTTTTTGAGATTGTTGCGACCAAAGAGCACAATAGAACTATTAGAACAAAACTGTTTACTCACTCTCGTATCAATGGCGTGCGCGCAATGATTATAGAAATTATGCAGGTGCCTAAGAAAAGTTTCATTTGGTTTGATATTTTCATCCAAGCTTATTTGTAATATATCTATCACATATGGGAAAGATCGCTTTGCACATCCTTGACGTAGCATGGCGCCTAATATTTGTATATTCATTCTATACAAAAAACAAAAATTCAATCGTTATAATTTCAGAAAAATATTGATATAGCAACCTGATGCCGTTAGCATGCATTTCTTGCAACAATTCTCTAGATTCAGCTTCGGTGCAACAACCCAAAGCTAAAACGCCGTATGTGACAATATCAGGATGTAACCCAGCAGTTCGTACCATGCTTAATACTTCCTTCGCACCTTCATAATCAAAACGCATTGAACGCTTTTTAATAAGTATGTTGAAAAAATCAATATCTGACTTGAGACCAATTTTACGTATAAACGAAATTAATTGTTTTTCGGCAGCATTTGTCGGTGGTATAACTTCCAACATTGTAGTAAATGTTTCAATACTTGGTGTGACACCGTAATGTTTCATCATATCTAGAAATCCAGTTAAACCGCCAAGCAAAAGAAAACGATCATTTGGACGTGTTATTTCAGAAATAGATATTAAACTTCCAAGATGTGGTTGAGGTAACAAAAGGTTAGGAATTTCTAAGGTTCTAGCATCTGTTGTTAGTTGCAATGTGTTTTGCTGCAGCTTCTCCTGTGTGGCAATACATGCTAAATCATTTATTTCAGAATTATCAGAAAGCAGCTCTTGAGGTTCTTGAGCTTTTTCTTCAAGCTTTTTCTGTATTTTATTTTGTCCTTCTATGTATAGTGACCTTCGTTCGCTGAGTATTTCTCTTAAAACCTTTTCCATAGTTTGCAAATCGCCAAAACCACAATCGCGAACACAACGCAATACTGTGTTAAATGTATAATAATCAGGTTTGATGCTTCTTTGCAGCATTTTGTGCCATGTCAACAAGCAGTGTCTGAAAACAGCGAATAAGTTTTTAAGATACGATTATGTTTGAAAGTCCATTACCTGAATCCGTGTTCTGAGTCACTTGCGCACGCTTGTAACAGAAAATTGAAAGTGCGCGTATCCACTTCCATTTTCCGGTCCATCATCTCATCGGCAAGCAAGTAAGCTGTCTTAACATCGCCGCAACGACCAAAAGCTTTGATCATTACATTATAATTGACAACAGTTGGCTCATGATTTTTTTCAAGCATGATTTCACGCAGCTGTTGCGCACGACCTAAACCATCAGCAATTGAGGGTGCGTTTGCGCAGGCATTAAAAAGTGAAGTGTACGTTCCCGCCGTAACTTGTAAGCCACGTTGACGCATTTTTGTAAATAAACTAAAGGCTTTGCGTGTATATCCAGCTTTTCCGCAACCGCTTATAAGTAAATTGTAAATATATTTTTCAGGTTTTGCGCGGTCCTCTTTAAGCATCCGTTGTTCCAAAACCTCGATCGCTTCTTTTACACGTTTTGCTTTCAAATGTTCTTTAATAAGTCTTGCATAAACGCCCATGTTTTCTTTCCTGACGAATCTAGTTGGACGACTTATGTACTCTTCTTCCGCAATGTCACCTTAAAAAGTAATTCAAAAATATTTTAATAACATAAACTGACAGGTTTAGTTACCTGCATCTAGAGCATCATTATCTTTATAGGAACTGCTTTTTACATTTCCGAATACATCCGGATCTCCTTTCACACTAGCCAAATCCTGGTCTTCCTTTATCCTTCTGCGTTCGAAGATGTTTTGCGTACTATCTTGCTGTGGGAAATGATTTTTTTTTAAGCGCGCTGTTGGCAATTCTATGGTCTGCAACGCATCGACCATATCTTTTTGCCTGTTTACCTCACGCTGTGCTTCCAAACCGGCATTTTTATCCAAAATTTTTACATGAAGTGGTTGCGTTCTAAGCGCTAACTCCTGTCTTCTATTAGGAAACTGAAGAAATGCGTTTTGTGTTCGCTTTGCAGCAGATATATGTCTATTCAGATAATGTAGTGCATTACATAAAAAGCGTGAACCCATATTTCAACATATATATTTAATACTTTCTAAAATAAATTATACGCGTTTTATTTGGTTAAATTGTCAAAAACAGCTGATAAATTTTATGGCGCATTCACAGTTAGTGCAGTGTTGCCCGACTATCAAATTGAAAAGAATACATAAACCGACATCCAAAATGACAATAATGCGCACGAATTGCTTGCGTGCCGCAAATTTTTCATACAATCTTTTATAAACTTGACATTGGTCGTTTGCAAGCCCATAAAAATAAAACTACGAAGCCCTGAGGAAATGCGGGCTTAAGAAAAATCCACGTTAGGCTACATTGAGGAGAGGGTCTCAAGAGACCTAAATTAAACCACTAAGTATGTCTGCTGTTACCAATCGGAAATCGCCAATTGAAGTCTACCGGCAATCATTGGAGTGGAATCCCAGGGTAACAAAAACGTGGCTGTTCCAGATCGTCTTAGAATTATCGCTTGAACTGGAGTTACGTGAAACGCTACAGAGAGTATGCTGTAAGATGGCATTGCATACAGAACATATTAGCCGTGGTTTTTCAACACGAATTTCCGCTAAAAAAATTTTATTGGAGGAATTAGTCGACAGTATAATCTCACAAAGTTTTAATTTTTAATCTTAAGAGTTTCATCTGTAGATGAAAAAAATAAAATGTGCTCCCATATATTTCAATATTCCTCTACTATTCTTGAATTATCAACATTTTGCAGTTTATCGAACTTAACGTGCTTCTAATTGAGTTCAATTGTTTTCAGTGTCAAATTTGATGAAAGAAAAATCATAAGCGGCGAAATGCGTGTTTTGCTACTGAATATCAGTTTTGCACAACTTGAATACGTACTCTTGTTTCCCACGAACAAACTTTAACTTAAAAGTACATATTTTTGACAGATATGGTAAGTTAAAGCATTCACGGTAGACACCGTGACGTTCACTAATAAGTTTTAGCTTAAAAACTAAATTTTTATTTTAATTAGATTTAATACCAGTTTAAAAAATGAATACTGTTGTAGACCCACGACGAAAGGATAAAGTAAACCGCTATAAAGCACCGCAGGCACAATCGGGTGGCAATGAAGATCTCATGCCTGACTACATGAATATACTGGGTGCGTAATATCAAAAGATAAGAAAGTTTTGAATACTTATTAAATAATTTATTCAGGAATGATCTTCTCAATGTGTGGATTGATGATGAAACTTAAATGGTGTGCTTGGTTTGCGCTGTACTGTTCCTGTATAAGTTTTGCCAGCTCACGTGTTAGCGACGACGCTAAACAGGTGAGCTTCTTAAATATGTTGTACATACTTTAATTAACTATCGTTTTGTTCTGTTAGGTACTGTCCTCTTTCATGCTGAGTGTCAGCGCAGTTGTCATGTCCTACTTGCAGAATCCCGCTCCTATGACGCCACCGTGGATATCTGCAAATCATTGACGACTATATTCATTTCTAAATTTTATAAGGCAAAAATAATTCAATAAAGTTCGTAGCTAAATTCATCAGCTTGCCATCCATTAAACGGTCGAAAAGTTAAACAATCAATTCAATGCTTTGTTAAAATTCTGTTTCAATTTAGTCAAGAGAATAAAAATGCAAAAATTATAATATTACATTTATCAATTCTATACGTGAGCGCAAATATGGTGATGTTGCTGTTTCAGATGCAATAACTTTGATGAATTGCTGATGTGTGACGTTGGTGATCTAAACATCAACTGGAGGCAGTTTATTCGCTATGAATTGAGTAAATAATAGGCAAAAACGAAAAATACCAAAAAATATATGCTTCACTATGTATTAAATTTCTCCAAAATTTGTGTGTCCCGATGTTTTGGCATGTTGCTGCGCTTGCACTTGACCAACAAGCATAGCATCACACTGCAAACAACGTAAAGTAAATTTGTCTACATTGGTAAATTGACGTGATGACTTGGCTTCATTGGCCAGCTGTTCCGCCTGATGATAGACACTGAGCTCTTCGATAGGGAAGATTGTAGCAGGCGTAGCCCCCTGTTAAAAACAATCATGATGATTATAAAAGTAAAAGTATTACAAAACTTACCCCCACTGTTTCCATGTAAAGCGGATCATAATGGATGCCGTCAAATAGTAAAAACACTCGGAGACCGTAGTTTTTATCTTCACCAAAACGGTTTATAATGGCATTTTGTATATCGACAACATCAATCTCAATGCCATAGTAATTGGAAAGTATCGAAACTTCGATGGCGCCACCCCACGATTCGGGACGCTGAATCCATGCACAATATTCAGAATTTGATTTACCTAATACAGCATCATTATATTCTTGTGGATCAGCAGCAACTTCTTGAGCAATAATGTGACGCATCATTTCACTGCCCTCATTATCGACTTTTCCATTTAAAACAAAACGAATGCTGGTAAAGAGACACGAATTATCAGCGGGTACAACCTTTTTCAGCAAAATTCCATTGAAATCGCCACTGCTCCCACTGGGTAGTTCCACTTGCTCATGGACGGCGGCACTAGAGTGGCTTACATTGACGGCGGCGGCAGCTTCCGCCTCCGCAACAACCTGACGCAGTTGTTCTTCTTCATCCTCTTCCGCTTGTAAACGTCTTGCCAATGCCTCATCATCTTCGATGGACGGTTGCATGCTTCGGGAAGTGGTTGCTGTCGCTGCTGTGGCTGTTGTTGCGCCTGTGTTGGGTTTCTCTTCAACGATTAATGTTTCCCCGCTGGTGATCCCAGTTGCGGAAAGATTTTTCCGATCTTCTGAAAGATCAATCGGTCGCGGTGGAAACCCAATTAGAACGTGAAGGTGTGGTTCCCGTATTTGCGTAACTTCGGCTATACGCGTTTTTAAATCGGCAATTGTGGTACCAGCACTCAAATCTTTCACAACAAATTGACCTTTTTTTGATTTTAATTTGACGCTAAAAGTTCCTGTCATCGTTAACTGGGTTTGCTTTTCTTAAATTTGAGTGAAGTTTATTTTTTATCGATTTCTTTTTGTTTGCGTATCTTACTTTATTTTTATATTGCACAATTCGAAAATAAAAAAACTTAAAATTTTTATTTTGACAGCAACAATAACTTTTTTCCTGATTCTTAGCGTTTTTCGTGACCTTTAGGATTTTTTGCCTATTATGAGCATCTGACAGCAAAGCTGTGATTTGTTGTTGTATTGTGTCAGTAGAAGTGTCAAAAAGTAGCCGCATTCTGGTTTGAGTGTTTGATAACAAACTTTCTTGTGATAGGGTGATATGTAATAATCTTAAATTATGACGTTAAAGATTGACAGCTACGGACTTTCGCGATTCCTGTTTTTTTTTAGCAAACCGGCTAAAATTGAAAAAAACCGTCATTGGCCTTCTATTAATTTATAATAATGAATCTGCAGATGTTAGGGGACGTCCATTAATTACGTGAGGTGTTTTTTTGAAAATTCTGACCCCCCCACACCTAGTGAGATTTGGTGAGATCTGGCGGGACCTCTCCCTCCCCCCTCCCGTGAGACTTAAATATTAATTTTTAATGTAAATTCTATGCATTAAAATGTTGACGTGAGGTTTTCCTTGACTCCTACCCCCCTTGGTGAGATTTTGTCGGACCCCCTCCCCCCTATTTTAGCTCACGTAAGTAATTAATGGACGTCCCCTAATTATGTTTATTTATTTATTTATATATTTTTCACAAAACGAAGCAGTATCTTATACATTTCCAGTGCTCCATGAAAGAAGCTAGGCACTATGAAATGGCGTGTCTCTACGCGGTGTTATAACAACAGTTCATTTAGTCGGCGATAAGTATAAGTACTTATCATACAAAAAATTTTTTTTAAGCGGGTAACCGTGTCAAAAAAAGGCTAATATTTATTGTCGATCCTTTATCTATGAAGATTTATAAAAAAAAAACAGAAATCTAGAATCCAGTACCACTACGCTGCTTAAGCAAATGTAGGATATCAGAAGTAGTAACTCTTAACTCCATAAGTAAATACAAACCGGGGCGAAGAAGCAATCTTCCGCCTCTGCTTTGGAAGAAATTGAATAAAATTTCTGATCAATACAAATCTTTAATATTATTTGCAAATTTCAATACGTACCGAACATCATTTTGCCGACCAAGCAAGCCTTTGCCTTCTCCCCCACTAGTTAGACCACTGCCAATCACATAAAATTATTGTAATAGGAATGGTTTGTACCGGTTTTATCAAAAATTTTGCTAGGGATGAATGATTGTCGTTAACATACATACAAAAGACTGAAGGTAATCAATCGATTCAAGGATGCTTTTCAGCCTCTCCGTGAATGTTAGGTTAAGAATTGCTGAGGGTAATGACATGATGAGTTCCTTATCCTAAATCAATTATATTTTCGCTTCGTGTGTACTACCCTCCGATGCACTTCTTATCGACATACACATATGATGGCGGATATTGCGAGTTGTTAGCCACAAGGAAGATTAAGTAAGCGGACCGACAATGCTGAATAGCAAAGGCTCAGAAGTCACGATACTCACAACCATCTGATCTAGAAAGAACACTGCCATCACTTAGTTACCGCGCTAGTCGAACCAATATGCAGACGTTCCAAAGCAACGACATGACTTTTTTGACCGGCCTCCGGACTAGGCAACCATTCAGATTTTTTAGAGTCAATAGCCATTTTAAAATGACATGTTCCATAAAAACTGTAAGTGGCATGAGCTACTTACAAGAAGGGCCAAGTCTTTTGATATCTTACCCAGCAGCTATATGATTTTTACCAATAATATGCTATGGAATACTTGCTTTTCTCGCCCCTTTGAAACAGTACGGCTTTTATGCTAATTTCAGAGGTGAGCGAATTCAAAAGTTCTAGTAAGAACCTGTTTTACGCGGTTACATTTTTTAATGACTTCGGCAGTGATTATAAACTTCTTACTCACTCATAAAAGGCGACAATGACGTAAATTTATCTATGAATCTGCGGTATCACCTCGCTGTCACAAGAAAACTTCTGACTACTCTCACGAATTTATAAATTATATCTTTTTTTTTAAACAAATGAAAACATAAACATAGGTAAAGATAGTTTCTAGATTCATGTTATGCGAATAATCGAATATGCATGTATATCAATTGCGAAATGACTACTCGAAAAACTGAATGTTTATACTTAGTTGAATAATTTCCTATACAGTTAACTCGGCTATTCGATTGATCGAATAAGAACCCTCGTATAAATATCTCGCAATGATTTTTATTTTGCTTAGCCTCTAAACATTTTACTTCTACTTTATTTAAATTTGAATATTTGAAAATATTAGCATATTGTAAACATTAGAGCGTCATAAAATTAGAAATCATGAATTTAAAAGAAGCTATTTGAGATCTAAACCTATACAAATATTATAGTATGTCAACAAGGAAATTGAAGTGTATCTACAATTAGTATGGTCAAGTTCAATATGAAAACTGTTTGGTTTTTAAAAGCAGAAAATAATTTATTAATAGAGTTTGAAGATTTAAAAAAGATATAAAATAAATGTGTTAATAAACATTTTGGTTGATGTTCTGGTAGAGCAAAATAATGATTAAGTTAAAATTAATCTTAATTGGACCAATTAAAAGTATGGTATGAAGTTTCATCAAAATCCGTTCACGTTTTCTTGGTGCGGGAAATAATTTGTTCAATAACATAGAATTGATTTTATATCGTTGTAATTTTTCCTATGCCTGAGTGAGCTAATACTTTTGTGTAGGGTACACACAAAGTTAATTAATTTTGTGCTGCTAGAAGAAGGCGTTATAGATATAGAAAAGTGCATATATGTAATATTGATCAGCGTAAACTTTAACGTTACTTTTCGCACCGAAGCTGTTGTGACAGTAGCATATTTTGAGGACCAAAAAGAAAAAGAATACTATAAAAGAAACTACGCATCATATATGTACATATGTATATACATACACTGTCAGTAGTATCTTTAATTTCTAAGATTACCTGTGTTTTTTCTCCAATCGCTTGCTTTTTTAAAGACTTACTTAAGGTTGCAAACTGTTCAATTAATCATGTCCCAGATCGATTTGTGAGTAGACTTCTAACACTTAAATATGCTTAAAAATTGTGTCGCTTGCGTCTTTGAAATATATGCACCTCACCTCAAGAAATTCTTATATAAAACATGTATCTAAAAAAGTTCATAAAAATATATAAAAAATTTAAAAGTATTAAATAATATTAATAGCATCAAAATATATCGAAAAGGTCGATATCTCGAATCTTCGAGATAGTCAATAAAAGTTCAAGAGTATAGAATAAGTAATATCAAAGTGGTCGAAGAACTCGAGAAAAATATCGAAACATCCATACACTTTTATTCAAATTCAATTATTTTTGTGATCCGCGCCGCTTATATAGATGATTTTACTGTATTTTTCTATATAAAATTATATTGAAATTCGATGTGTTTGCCACACGATAATTCATAGAATATATTTGTTGCCACAAGGAATAACAGCTAAACTCGATATTTGATGACAAGGCTAAACAACATAAGTTATGTGTACATTCATATGACTTATATTGTTTTCGCCTTGTCATCAAATATCGAGTTTAGCTGTTATTCCTTGTGGCTACAGATATAAAATAGCAAAATGTTTGCTTATGATTAGGCAAAATCTTATAGTACGGGAGGCAGTGTTGTATTTTTTGAAGGTCATTTCCTCCCGCTTAACTTTTTTTGCAATTGGGTCAGAATTTACCAACTGGGCCACTTTTAAAAAATTTTTTTATTTTTTAATGAAATTTTGTTATTTAGTTAGTGATATTCGCTAGAAACTAAAATGTGAAATGATTTTTTTTTTATTTTTTTTTTGTTGTTATAGGCAATTGAAATTAGGGGACAAAATTTTTTCAAAATCTTATAACTTTTGAACGGATTTGATTTTTATAAATTTAACGGTGTTCGATTCATATTGAAATAGAGTATAAGTGAAATTTTTTTCAATTTTAAATAATATAGTTTTCAATGTTTAAAACATGTTTATTTATTAAATCTTAATGAAAAGCAGCCTTCCCAGTCCGATCGAAAAACGAAAAAAATTATATAAATGTTAAAAGTATTATAATACTATAAAAAATGGATCGGTCTTGACGTAATTTTTATTTATATATTTGTAACTCTGCACAATGGGCTTATAGTGGATTCTGTAAGTTGGAAAAAAAACTTGAAAAATACAAATATTTAAAATAGCGACCAAACAACCTCCACCCCCCGTTTTCGAGGATGCTGAACACGATGGTGGTGTTTAAAAACTCTTTTGGAGCTGGCCCCACAACTAAAATGGCCAAAAAATCACCCCAAAATGGGGGAATCGCATATTCCGCGTCTTCCATCGGTAAATTATTTGTCACCACTCATTTTCGAGGATGCTGAACCCGATGGCGGTGCTTAGATGGCGGTGCTTAGATGGCGGTGTTTAAATTCCTTGTTTCTATTAACGACAAAGAAGCTCAAAGTCTTTGAGTAGAATTTGAAGCCAGTCCTTCTATATGTATTTGTTAACCAATAGCGCCCTACTACACAATTTACAAGCGTGCACAAACAATTGCCTTCCCCGAATTCTAAACATTGGTAGGCCCAGGATCATTTTAAATGTTGAATTGCTCACCATATACCGACAAGAACCGATTTCCGTTCCAGCCAAAACTGCGGAACACGGATACACGTTGACTTCA